>CM040119.1:39213999-40447540 GCA_022559845.1 Amorphophallus konjac
AGTTTTAGCTTAGCTCAATAAAGCTCAAACTATGATCATAAGTGTGTGTCATACTAAACTTCATCAAGATATAATAGCACTTAAGTTCATGAATAATCATAAGGATGTAAAGCAATTCAAAAGTGTAAGCTCATGAAATGACGACCCTACGTGGAGGCGTCAAAAGCATAAATGACGACGGTCATTGGGGCGTTAATTATGATTACTATTAGACTGGAATCGGACTGAAACTGACGCCCGTAAGAGAGGCGCTGGATAAATGATGACACTGAGAATGTCGTTAATCAAATAAATGACGCCAAGCTATATGTCGTCAATTAACTGTCTCACTGGCGCTCCGTTCCCTGCTTGGAATCAAACCTCCAGCGACTGATTCGAACTCAAACTCAAACTGTGATGTTCTAAACGGCTAGACAAAGCTCCGAATCATTATAAAAGGTGATGCGTCCTCTGCTATACTCATCGACTGACTGATCACTGCATCCGCCAAACAGAACTAAAGAATAGGAAACAGGGGAACCGCAGGTATTCGAAAGAAGGGATGGATAAGATGATGATGATGCAGAGACCTTCTAAGAAGCCTAGGATGGGATTTCCTAGGATCTCTGAAGTTGCAAGCACATTAGCGGGAGGATAGCCAAAGGCCAAGTAAGTTTATTTTTAATTTAAAACTTCTATTTCATTCTTCCTCTTCTTTTTTTTTAAAAAAACTCTGATTGCATTCTCTTCTCTTCTTCTCTTCTTTTTATGCTTTTCAGGACTACCCAAATGTACCGGGACCAAGGAGGTTCTTAAGAATTAAGTGGCTCCCCTTACTCCTCTCTAAACTCTCTTTAGACATGAGATCTTTTCTTAGTAGATGGCACCTACTTGGCCTTATAACCCATGCTACCCACTATGATGATATCCACCTAGATTGGGCCTCCATAGGAGCACTAATAGAGTTATGGCACCCCAACACTCACACTTTCCTCTTTCCCACTTTGAAGCCACCATTCTTTTAGAGGAAGTAGAGATGCTCTTTGGATTAAGAAAGATGAAGCAAGGAGAAGAGTCAAAAATGGCTAGTATGATCAAACCAATAAATGCCCATGACATGCTTACTAGCCTCATACCAAACCCACATCTAGTGAACCTAATCAAAGCCCACAAAGGAATCAATCTTTTGAAATTAGCTTCATGGGTATACAAGAACATGGACAAAGCCCAAGAGGAGGAAGACTTATTGGAGAGAGTGATGAAAGGCTTTACATTATGCATGGTTGGAGCTCTCCTCTTCCCTTCAATAGAAGACCACTTAGAAGAATGCCATTTAAGCACCATAGCTAGCATATGGGAAGGCAAAAGAATAGGACCGGCGGTACTAGCCAACCTATATAATGGACTCACATCGGCTTTCTTAGGGTGGCCTCTCTATGGGTCAATGCTGCTCCTTTCTAGTTGGGTGGACTTCCACCTAAAATTTGACCCATGCCAAGAAACTCAACCGGCCTCAAAAATCTTCTCTAAAAGCCCTCTTCGATATATGATGGATTCTCTAGGCCTATGTCAGAGGGTGACTAATCGGGTGCCAAAGCTCAAGAAAAGAAGTGAATGGAGGAACTACTTCAAGATTATGCCCAAGAGCGGCTTCACTTGCACACCGGGGTTTCTCAAGACCCAAGAACTTCGCTCAAGACTCTCCTCCGGCATAGAGCTTCGATTGATCGGTGGGAACGACTTCATCCTCTACAATGCTCATCGATGCCTCCCACAACTTGGATTACCTCGGCACACTTTTGAAGAACCTTCTCATCTTCCACCACTTAAGAGGAGGGAACTAGGCTCAAGTGGAGATCAAGAAGAAGTCAAAACAATCATGGCTCAATGGAAGGTTGGACTTCTCCATAGGTCCAAGACATATGTTGAAGAAGAAGAGAAAAAATACAAATCTTATGTAATAGCACTTAGAAAAATAAGGCCCACGGTGGCTCAGTGAATGTAACAATGATTTTCATCAAATGAAATAAAAGGATTCTTCCTTTAATTGAGCCAAAATAACATGTTACATAATCTTGTCTTCCAATTCAATGATTCTGTCTGACAAAACGAAGCCTCGGGTTCTCTGTTATGAGACGCGCCTCCAGGCGTGGCGTCAATTCCTCAACCCGCGCCTTACCACATGTCGTCCATTTCATTTAATCAATTTTCTGAAAAATAGATAAAACCATAATTGACGCTTATTCAAACAGGCGTCTATTAATTCGTGCCTCAAGGTAAGGCGTTAATTGCTTTAAATTCCTTAAAATATTTTCATAATAATTCCTCAATTTCATAGAAATGACGCCTTCATTCATGTCGTTTCTTAACAAACTGACGCCTGCACACAATGTCGTCAATTCTAAACAGTAATCATGACGATCGATCACATCAATCACCTTCCCATTAATGCGCCTGACGACAGTTACGAGTTCCCATGCAAACACAAATGACGCCCAGCCTCGGGTCGTCAAATCCTGAAACCACGCCTCATCTCAGACCGTCAATTAATATAGCGACGACAGCCCTCAGGGCGTCAATTCTTTTCGACCGTTAAACCCTCTTTCCCTCCTTCTTCTCCTTCCTTCGTCTCCTTTCTTTCCTTTCTTTCTCAAACCCTAACCGAGCCCCCCCCTTTCTATCTCCGTCTCTCCTCCATCTCTCTCTCTATTCTCTCTACTCTCTCTCTTCTCTGAACCGATGGCAGGAGGCGCTCACAAGCGGCAGAGGGTCACCGCCCCTGAGGTGGTGGACCTGGGCGACGAGCACGCCAGTGGAGGAAGTCCCTCCCGCGGCGGCCGAAGACGCACCACCGGCCGAAGAAGCTCCGGCGGTGGAGCAAGGCGGCGCAACCGAGGAAGAAGGTGGAAACGAAGAAGATGTGAAGATGAAGATGAAGGCGAAGACGAGGATGAAGTGGAAGATGATGATGAGGAGGATGGTGAGGAAGAAGAAGAGGAAGAAGAAGAAGGAGGAGAGGGAGGCGAGCAACCGGTGATGGCGGTGGCGCCCCCTCGCCAACCACGGCGGCCACGTCAACCACGGCAACCACTCCGGGGAGGGCTTCTAACACCCGAATGAAGCAAGGTAGGTGCCCTACCCAAAGCCCTCATTTCAATTAATTTTCATTTTTCTTTCTCAATTTTCCATAGCCCTCGGTGAAAGGAAGAAATGGTGACACAGTCAAATGATGCCCCAGTGGGTGCCGTCAATTGAAACAACGACCCCCTTCGGGTCGTCAATTAAAATTGTTTTATTTTCTGAAAAATGATAATTTATGAAACCACGCCCTGCAAGCATGTCGTCATTTAAAAATTTATCATGCTTATTTATCATTTTTTGTTAATGTCCATGCCATTTCTTTTATTTTATTTTTATATATGTTTGTTTTATTTTTATTTCGTGCACTATTATATATATATTTTTAAATACCCTGAAAAACAATGCCCCCTACCGGGGCGTTAATTCATTAAACAACGACCAAGGGGTGGTCGTCAATTAAAAAAAATCAGAATTATTTTGCTTATAGTGCAGAAAATTACCTTCAAAATAGCGCCCCCATAGGGGCGTCACTTAAACAAATAACGACCCAGGGGTGGTCGTCAATTCAAATTACGCATAAAATCACCAAAAACACATTCTGAAACAACGCCTCCCTCAGGGGCGTCAATTGAATAAGTCACGACCTAGGATAGGTCATCAATTCAAACAGAAGGTAAATTGAAACAGCTGATGAATATCCACATGATAAACTTATATAAAACTTAAGTGAAAATGTTCTTTTGTTTGCAGGGATTGATGAGGACTCGATTTCCTGGGTCCAAGTTCGAGCAGCTTACTACGGGCTTCCAGACTTTCAGAGGGATAGGGTAGATGCCCTGGGGTTCGGACCCTTCCTTAGCATAGAGCCTATGAGACCTGACCTACCCCTGATCCAGGTGCTTAGGGAGAGATGGGATAGGACTAGCCGGCATTCCTGATGCCATGGGGTCACATGGTTCCTAGCCTAGAGGATGTTGCTAGGATCACCGGGCTGAGGGTGGACTGGCGAGGCTGTGAGCGGGATCACCCTACCTGACTATAGCGAGCTGACACAGAGGCTGCTAGGGTTAGAGACAGTCTACGAGACGCCGAGTGAGTGTAGGACCATCTACCGCACCGATCTTACCATTGCTATGGGGTTGGGTGACTCTAGGCAGAGGTCGAGGGAGTCTCTAGAGCAGTTCTCACAGAGGTTGATTGATGGGGCTAGGGCCGCCTATTGCCAGGACCCAGCAGAGAGAGAGAGAGAGCAGATCGAGATTTGAGGAGGTTTCTATTCCTGATGCTCGGGAGGTTATTACTCGGCACGAAGGGCGACATCATCAACTGTCGATTCTAGGGATTCTTGAGGACTTAGAGGGCGTCGACAGATACTCTTGGGGAGCAGCGTTGCTGGCGCACTTGATGGCCGACTTGTCCATAGGGACAGGTCGAGAGACGACTGTCAGCGGCTTCTCACCTTTTCTTCAGGTATGCATTTTTTATCTTTTCCTTTTCTTTTAAATGTATGTGAATGCTTTACTAATGTAATGCATGGATGCAGATATGGAGCCACTTATACATGCCGATGGGGCGTGTCGATCCTCGACCCGGAGATGAGGGATCCTTCCCTCTAGCACGGCGTTGGCTGACTATCGTGACAGGAGCGCCACTCGCCTACGAGTTGCGAGTTCTACGGAGGGAGTTCCGCGACTACCCTACCTCACTGGTATGTATGCTAAATATGATGCATTTTTTTTGTTTTATGAAATATGTATGAAATGATGATGAGATATGATGATGCATATTTGTGAATGCAGGTGGTGTGGAGACCCTACGAGGGAATGACTGATGAGGGCCAGCCCTGGGTCGTGGCGGGCCGACCTTGCTTTGGGCATGAGCTTTGGGTTCATTGCCTGAACGAGATTGAGCCGTTACGGCTTAGGCTGGTGATGAGGACCCTCGGCCTACACCAGGAGTGGGTCGAGGTAGGAGAGCCCCAGGGGATAGGCAAGAAGACACGCGGTCGCACGAAGGCGATCAACTGGAGAGTCCGGTATCCTGACCAGTATGCCGGCTGGCAGCGTGGCAGGACCCGAGTTACTTCACAGGCGACAGATAGCTCCGAGTACCTCCGACGCTACTGGGAGGTTTACGCCGGCCGACCCCAGATGAGGGTCGTAGGGGTATGTATGCATGCACTTTCTTTTTGATTGCAAATGTTATATATCTATCGTGTGACTGATGTGTATGATGAATGCAGGATGCACGGGACATAGCAGCGATGGACATGCAAGCCCATCTCCACAGCTTAGAGGCCTAGCTAGCTACCACACGGTCAGACCTACAGACCCTGGTGAGTGTTTAAGTTATCTATATGCAAATGATGTCCTGAATTATTGATGATTAGCCACTGACAATCTCAATGAATGCAGCGTGCTCAGCAGGGAGCGGCGTGAGAGAGACGGGAGGAGCCTCCAGCTCGAGAGGGCCTAGTGCAGAGACGACTGCACTAGCGGAGCAGCTGGCGGGAGCGGTGGCACGGGCCGAGGCAGCAGAGCGCGACCTCGCCACACGGGTAAACTTAAACTTAAACTTTAGATTTGCATTTGATTACATGTTATTATGTGTTGATGAAAATTTGTGTTTTACAGACTGAGGAGCTCCGAGCCTCGCTTACCTGCATCGAGGCAGGACAGCGCGCGATGACTACCCGGGTGAGTTAACAAGGATTTTATTTCAGTTGCTTATTTCATGAATTATTGAATTAAATGTGTAACTGATGATTTGTTTGACTGGTTGTAGACCTCCGAGTTACAGGCGGCACTTACCCAGGCTGCACTAGCTGGGACGGAGCTGGCCATTCGTGAGCAGCGAGTCACGGAGCTTGAGAGGGCCTTGAGGCGGCGAGAGGAGCTACCTCAGGACGTGGCAGAGCTGAGAGTCACCCTCGAGATGGAGCGTAGGGAGCGTGCCCGGGAGCGAGAGGAGCGCTGTGAGCAGGAGGCAGCACGCGAGCGGGAGCTTGCAGACTTGAGGATCCAGCTAGCCGTCACTCAGGAGCGGCTACGGTCTACCGAGGAGCGGTTACAGCGAGGTCGGGACCAAGCGAGAGCTGCGGGGTACGCGTTTACTAGTTCTACCTTTGTAGCGGGTTCCTCTCTTCGGCAGAGGAGCGAGGCAGAGGAGCAGGCTCGAGTTCCAGCTACTTCCCGGGGCTCCATGCCCCCTCTACGAGTGCCTCGTCGGGACGACGATAGTGAGGTAGAGAGTAGGAGAGAGGAGGGTGGAGGCGAGAGTTGAGAAAGACTTACTTGTACCCCTCCACCCTCACACTTGTACTCAGATATACATTGATATATATATGAAATTAAAATTTTTGTTACCTGAGTTACTTTGAGCACTTGTGGACTTGTGTACTTGCCTTCTGCTTTACTTTCCTTTTCGTTCTCGTTCGTTCTCGCCCGTTCTTGCCCTGTGCCTGTAGTTCATACTTAAACAAACAGATTAATCCATCTGTCCGGCTTGGCCCCTTGCTCAATAAGCAAGGGGTTGTCTCTTCTTTGACCTTGTTGACGGGTCAAGGGGCCAAGCCTCTAATTAATAAAGGCGGATAATAAAATATATAAGGAAATGCAGCATGCAAGCAAGCAGATGTCAACTTAAAATAAAAGATGTCCACACAAAGATGCAATCAAGCATATGAGATGAGAAGCAGCAGGCTTGATTTTTTATTTATTTTTTTATTATAGTTTAAAAATGACGCCCTCGCAAACGGGCGCTGATTGTGGAATTGACGCCGAAGTGGGAGGCGTTTATTTAGAAAATCATTTTTTTTATTTTTATCATGAAAAATGACGACATCGACAAAGCCGTGAATTTATTAAATGACGCCCCTATAAAGGGCGTGAATTAAAAGATCAATTTTATTTATGTTTATTTTTTGTTTATTTTTATTTTTTTGGAAATGACGACCCTAGAGGAGTCGCGGCTCATGAAAATGACGCCTGCCCAGAGGGCGTTATTTTTAAGAAAAACAATTTTTTGCTTCTTTTGATGGGACTGGGCACAGTATAAGGGCCTTAAACCTTACACAATCACCGTCTTGAATTCATTAATCTTTCTTAAAAGATTTAACAAAGGGTCAACGTGCTTAAGTACTTGTGCTTTTACTCATGTTCTCTCGCGGCCCATCCTTCTTAGTCGGTCTTCGCCATGCTTTGAGCTTGTAACCTACCATGGAGGGAGAAGGAAGAATAAGTTGAGGAAGCTCACGGGAGGTTTCGGGAACGGGGAAACTTTCCTCCCCTGCCCTAATGCCCGTTGGGATTCGGTCTTCGGCTTAGGGAAATTTTGTTGCTCTTTTTGCCCTTATTCATACATGCTTACGACCAGGGTTTTCCTTGCGGGACTTTGCCCTCTTGACATGCTTTTTTGTAACTTTCTTTTCCTTTTCTTTTTTTTCTTCTTTAACAGATAGAAACCTAATTGTACTTGGGCTTTAAGCATTTTGTTCCCTTTTGGGCCCTGACTTCCACCTACTAGGGCGGCGGACAGGTTTGGTTAGTATTCCCTGACTCGTACTCCTCTCGTGAGCCGAAGAGGAGAGAATAGGTAAGGTTCGTACACTCTTAGTTTGGGTCTGACTTTCCTCGAATTCCGGGCCGCTTGAGTTTAAAAGCAAAGCGTGTAGTGTGTGCGGGAGTTGACCCCAAAGTTAAACCATCAAGACTGAAGAATGAATTAAGGATTTTGATTTTTCGGGCTCGCGGCCTATGTACCGTACTAGCCTGCAAATTTTTGATATTTTTTTTTTTGTTTTTGATTTTCTTCTGATTTTTGATTTTTTCTTTTCTCTTTTTCCTTTCTTTTTTTTAGGGGTAGTATTTCTTCAAGTAAAGACCATTCCAGGGGTGAGCCAGCTCTTCACCTTCAGCATTAATTAATTTATAAGCGTTGCCAGGATAAACATCTTTTATGACAAAGGGCCTTCCCAGTTAGGTTGAGGTTTTGAACGAGGCCCTCCGGGTTTTACGAAGATTCTTTTAATTACCATTTCACCGATTTTAATTTTCTCTCAATTACTTTCTTTTGGTAAAAACATGAAAGCCTGTTTTGATAAATACGCGCATGCTCGGCGGCGGCCAAACGCTTCTCATCTAGGAGTTCCAACTGAGCAAGGAGAGATTCGCGACGCTCATCAATGGGGAGCTCCTTGTCCAATTGTACTCGTAGAGAAGGGATAAGAATCTCGTAAGGGACTACCGCCTCCATTCCATAAGTAAGGGCGAAAGGGGTTTGCCCAGTAAGGGTACGAATAGAAGTGCGATAGGCCCAAAGAGCTTCAACCAGCTTTTCTGGCCAATCCGCAAATTTATTAGCCTCACATGTTTTCTTAATAATCTTGATCAAAGTTTTGTTAGTTGCCTCTGCTTGGCCATTGCCCTGCGGATAATAAGGAGATGAATGATGTAATGCAATGTTATACCTGTTGCAGAGGTCCTGAAGCTCCTGAGAGATGAATTGTGGCCCATTGTCGGTGACGATGGTACTTGGGATGCCGAACCTTGCGATGATGTTCTTCATTATAAATTTGCAGATGGTTGACGCTTTTATCTCCACGTAAGCTTCCGCTTCCGCCCACTTGGTGAAGTACTCCGTGGCCGTGAGTATAAATGACTTTGGTTTTGTGAGGAGGTTCGGATCACCAAGGGGTCCAATGATATCGAAAGCCCACATGGAGAAAGGCCATGGGGAGGACATAGGATGGAGTGAAGAAGCAGGAGAGTGAATTTTATCGGCGTGCAGTTGGCACTTAACACACCTTCGAACATAGATGGAACAATCCTCTTCTAGAGTGGGCCAATAGAAGCCTAGCCTAAGGATCTTCTTAGCAAGCATCTGGCTATTGACATGACCACCACATACTCCTGAATGCGCCTCTTCCACGACTTTCCAAGATTCATCATCATCTAGGCACCTTAATAAAACACCGGTGAGACCTCTTCTGTAGAGCACACCTCCAACCAGGGTGTATCGCTGAGCAACTCTTCGAATGGCTTTCTTTTCTTCAGCCGTGGCCTCCTCAGGATAGGATTGATCCTGGCAATACTTAGCAATCTCGTAATACCACGGCTTTTCTTCATCGTCCAATTCTTCCTCTAAATCCAACAGCATGACCTCCTTATTCTCAATGATTCCACCTTGCTTAACCTTCCTAAGCACCTCCTCCTTAACACTAAGGAAAGCTGGATCCTTAATAGCTGGAGTGAGCCGCTTGTGAACAATGATAGAATGGGAATCCCTTTCGGGAAGGAAAACCAAAGAAGATGCAAGAGAAGCGAGAGCATCAGCTAAAATGTTATGTTCACGAGGAACGTGGACGAAGATTAATTTGGTGAAAAGCTTGGTATAAGCAGAAGTCAATTCCTGATAGGGTTTGAGTTTAGGATTGAGCGTACGGCACTTGGTGAGCACTTGGCGAAGAATAAGCTGACTATCACCTACAATCCGCAATTGGGTAACACCGAATTGATGAGCGGCCTCCAGTCCGGCCAGAAGAGCCTCATACTCAGCTATATTATTTGTAACTGGAAATGCAAGCTGAGAGGCGAGCGGAATAGTGATACCCTCTGGTGATAGAAGAACAATGCCAATCCCTTTTCCTTTTGAATTCAAAGCTCCATCAAAATGTAACGTCCACATCGAATCGGATTGATTGACGGACATTAGTTCCTCATCTGGAAACTCTGAGCGAACAGGGTCAAATCTAGGGAGAGGGTGATGAGCAAGATGTTCTGCTATGGCATAGCCTTTAATCACTTTTTGCTGAATGTAGATAATATCGAATTGAGAAAGGAAGCTTTGCCATCGTGCTAATCGGTCGGTGAGAACGGATTTTTCAAGAAGAAACTTGATTGGATTCATACGGGCAATGAGATGAATTTCGTGAGCTAAGAAATAATGCTTGAGTTTCTGAACTACCCAGACTAAAGCAGCACAAGTCTTCTCTATGGCTGAGTACCTCTGCTCACAGGGGTTGAGAAGCTTTGACAAGTAGTAGGCTGCCCTTTCTTTTCCTTCTTCGTCAACTTGGGCTAGGACAGCGCCTACAGAGTCATCCAGGACGGAAATGTAGAGAACAAGCGGTTTGCCTGGAACTGGCAGCCTCAGGACAGGAGGATTCGAGAGATAATCCTTCAATCCGTCAAAAGCTGCCTGACATTTGTCATCCCAATTAAACTTGACTCCCGGCTTAGTAAGCTCGTAGAACGGCCTACATCTTTGTGAATGCTGGGAAACAAATCGGCGAATAAATTGCAACCTCCCGATCAGTCCTCGAACTTCTTTCAAATTCTTGGAGGAGGCATTTCCCTTATGGCCTTCGCCTTGTTGGGATCAATCTCGATACCCCTCTTACTTACGATGAACCCAAGCAACTTCCCTGATGAAACACCAAACACGCACTTCTTGGGATTCATTTTAGCTGATACTCCCGCGCTCTTTGCAAGACTTTGGTTAGAACCCCGGGATGCTCAATCCTTGTTCTTGATTTCACTACCAGGTCGTCAACGTACACCTCTATATAAATGTGGATCATATCATGAAAAATTGCCATCATAGCCCTTTGATAGGTGGCTCCAACATTCTTAAGTCCAAAGGGCATGACCACATAGCAATAAGTTCCCCATGGTGTAGTGAACGATGTTTTCTCTTGATCTTCCTCAGCCAGGCGAATCTGATTGTAACCTGAAAAACCATCCATAAAAGAGAGAGTCTCATATCCTGTCGTATTGTCGATTAAAACATCAATATGAGGGAGGGGGAAGTCGTCTTTAGGACACGCGCGGTTGAGGTCCCGAAAGTCTATACAAATCCGCACCTTTCCATCTTTCTTCATGACTGGGACGATGTTAGCCACCCAATTGGGATAGAGGACAACTCTAACGAATCTAGCCTTATGAAGCTTATCGACCTCTTCTTTCATTTTTAATGCCATATTAGGGTGGAAACGTCTCAACCGCTGTTTGACCGGAATGGACCCTGGCTTAAGCGTAAGTCGATGTTCAACGAGTGCAGGGTCTAGTCCCGGCATATCTTCATAACTCCATGCGAACGTGTCCTTATATTCTTGAAGAACCAAAATAAGCGCCTCCTCTTCGAGGGCGGCAAGTTCTTACTAATGAGGACAATCCTAGGGTCTTCTTCAGTACCCAGATTTATTTCTTTGGTAGGCTCTTCTACTGAGGCTGATGGCTCATCAAATCTTCTCATGCCACTGGCAAAAGCATCAGCCTCGTCCTCATATTCTTCGTAACCTTCATCCCCCTCTTCAATAGGGTCTTCATCATTCATGATCTCATAAACACCAAAACCCTCATTAAAAACACAAGTATCTTCATATTCTGCTTCTGGCAGGATAATCGGATTCTCCAAAATTCGGGAAGAGCTAAGCATGCCGGCACCTTCTAGCTAATTCTAACAAGAATCTACGGGGAATCTGCTTACCCTTGGATCTCTTATGCGAAGCTACCCCATGAGTCTTAAAACTAGAAGAGTAAGAGCAACTAGCCTGATCACTAGAATTCGACAAAGATGAAGGAGGTGAGGAAAAGATGGGTACAGAAGGAGATACAGATGAAGACCCCTCACCGGAGGGGTAGAGAAGGTCCCCTAATGAATCCTGGAAGAGCGGCCCCTGGGTCGGGACACACTCAGGAAGAAGATAGGAGGTCTCCTCAATGGAGATGAAAGATTGGAAGTTTGAATTTTGGCATTTTTTTTTCGTTTTCATTTTCAAGAAGAAGGCAATGAGAGGGAGGAATAGGAGGTGGTGTTGAGATTGACAGATTGACGAAAGATTGAGTAAATGATGACCCACGCGGGGGTGTGATGGAGAGTTTAGAGAATTGCTCGAGGAGCAAGGGAGGAATCGGAGGAGAAACTTGAAGTGAATTTGGAGAAAAGGTTATCAAGACCGCGGCGGTCTAGGGACATCTGAGCAAAATATTTGATTAAACAAATGGTCAACAATCGTTGGATGAATGGATTTAATAGAGAAGAGGCCGGCCCACAGCCTATCTATGTTGTAGCCTTCTCGAACGGCACATCAGGCTCCCCGGTATCTGTGTAATTGCTTAGAAGCTGCCTCTTGTCCGTGATCGCTGCAGGCTTTTCAATTAATTCATGAATCAGTGGCGGCCATTCCGGATCAGTTGGCATAAACAGTCGGCTCAGAGCAATAGTGATATCGTTCATGTCGAACCATCTATACCAGTCACATTCGGGGTCATCCATCTTTCTTCTTTTATCTGGCCGTAAGGACTCCAGGGCTTTATATGTAACCAGCGGGGCTATGTGGCGAGCAAACTGCCGTGCATGTACATCTTGACAATCCATCATGGAAGTGACTAGCGTGGTTTGCTCATCATTATGAGTGCCTCCTTTCATAAAGTGTGTTTGTAGGGTCCATGTAAGAGGCTGCCGATCTGTCTTGAGAGTGGAAGTCATAACGGCCCATGGCTCATCTTTGTCTTGCTTGGCCCTTTGTACCCTAGGCCACCTCGGGGAATCATCTTTTGATGCCTGACGGGCTTGACTCTCCCCTGAAGATTAACACCCAGGCCTTTACCAGTTCTATACCCCATTTTCATCAGAATGTTCCATCCTGGTGTGTTCATCAAACCCTTTTTCTTCTTGCCTTTGGATGGTTGTGGTGACATTTGGGTGGTAGGAGGGGTTGAAGAAGACGGCCTTACCAGGTCTTGCCGCAGATCGGCAACATCCAAAACTGAGAGCAAAGGCCTATTGGAAGGCCACATAGAAGGCACCGATGTTGCGGAATGTATATCTTCTGTTGGCAAAATGGGCATACTAGTGACTTTAATAATGCGCCCTTTGTGCGGAAATTTTATGCATTGATGATTCGTGGAAGGCACAGCATCAAGCTCTTGAATGTAAGGGCGACCCAAAATGCCATTGAATGTCGGGTCCATGTCCAGAATATGGAAATCTGCTGTGACTGAGACTGGACCCAAACCAACTTTTAAAGTGATCATCCCTAAAGGCGGCTTCTTTGTGTTATCATAGGCTGTGACAGTGATTGTAGATAGCCAGATTTGACTCTCCGGAATGCCACACATTTTCAAGGTACTTGGTGGCAAAACATTAATGGATGCCCCAGTATCCACCAAACATTGTTTTACTGCCACCTTGTTAATGTCAATAGTAATGCACAGTGCATATTTTCTGGCCGGCTGCGGAGCCAATTCATGTTCATAAAAAGTGATGGCCGGTTGATTGCTGGCTGGACTTAAGACTGTAGTGACCTGTTCAACTGGGATGTCTTCGTTTACCATTACTTTCTGCAGATATTGCCTCAAAGCCAGCTGGTGTGTAGTAGATCTTTTGATCAATTCCAGAATAGAAATTCGGGCCGGCGTTCTGTCCAAATGCTTCAATAAGTCATACTCCGTGCCCGGTGCAGACTCTTGTTCCTGTTCTCCTTGTTCTTGTATCGGCTCCTGCTCCCGCTGGGGAAACACTCGATGGAACATCCGTCCACTACGGAGCACCATTGTTTTCGGAGCCTCTGTCGGGCTCAGAGTGGGTAAAGGGGTAGAGGAGGTAGAGGGAATGGTGTAGGGCGTGTTGGGTGCTGGTGCAGGATTGGCAGGAGGAGGGGTTCTTATAAGAGGCCTCGCCGGCTGGGGATTATCGGAACACGGCGACGGGGGTCGAGTGACAAGGAGGGGCCTTGGAAGCATGATGGTGGTGGACGGGGTAGATTGTGGTGAAACAGGAGGGGTGATGGTTGCCGGCGAGGGGAGGATAAGGAGAGGTCTATTTGGTGGAGGGTTTTGGGGTGAAGGAGAATTCGTGGGTTGGCGTAAAAGAAGAGGCCGTGAAGGAGTAGGGTTAGGGTTGAGTGGCCCTGGAGTGCTGGAACGTATAAGGGGACGTGGCGGTTGGGAAGGGGTACAGGTTGAAGCCTTCTTAGCAATTGTGGTGGTTGCGGTTGACTGGAGTTTTGATTAATGGCCCCGACAGAGGCGCTTTCCTTATGCCAACCCTGCCCTCTCTCCACTTCATGGATTGAGGTGACAAGGTTTACTTGTTGATTTTGAACCGGGTGCTCCGGTAGCGGATTATTGACAATCCCCATATTTGGCTGGGGTGCAGGAGCCTGCTGTTGCTGGGGAACTTGTTGCTGCTGACCTTGCTGCGGGGGCTGTTGAGCCGGTGGTTGCCGAGGAGGCCTTCGAGCTTTAAAGTAGCAATAACCCTCCTCATCTCATCCCAATCAATATCACCTTGATCATTCATATCATGTATGTAATCCTTGAAGTGAAAACAATGATCGATGTTGTGCCCGGCTGCCGATGGAAGACGCAATACCGGGAGGTGTCTACATGTTGCGGCCATATCGTTCTTTCTTTAGGCAAGGTGAGTACGTTGGCGGCCATGAGGGCATTGAAAATATCTGATAGGCTTTCGGGTAAGGGAGGATATTGTGCTCTTCAGGGACCCAATGGTCTTCTTGGTTGTTGTGGTGCATAATTGGCTGGCGGGGGCACTTGGTGGTACTGTGTGGGTTGATTCTGTGGAGTAAAGTGGGGTTGCTGTTGAGGAGGTGGAAGAGGCCGTACGGTCTGAGGTGGGTTATTATTTGGCTAGTGGACCTGGTTTTGGAAGGCGGGTTGTTGTGGTGGTGGCCTTTGGTTTGGAGGGTGGCGGAAGGGTGTGGAATTGCCGAACGCGCTCACCTGCTCATTAATAACAGTGCCTTCAGTGGTCGCACCAGTATTGCCGACATTAACGTTCCTCTTTATTACCTTTGGTCTTGGCTCAAACATGCCCATAATGGGCGAATCTTTCATCTGTGTTTGTATGTATCTAGCTCTTTCATAGAGCTCTTCCATAGTGCTCAACTTGTTCATGGCTAAAATATGACGGAACTGTGGAGTGGAGTTTGATATAATCATCTTCACTTGCTCCGTTTCTGACAACGTATCCTTTAATTTTTCGGCCATAGCTCTCCACCTATCAGCAAACAAAACGAAGTCCTCCTCGGGCTTCATCTTTTCGGCAACCAGATCAGTAACAGACAAAGAGGGACCCACACGGTCCTTGTACTTCTGCAGAAACTTCCGTTGAACAGCATCAAAGTCACCGGCATCGGCCGGCTCCAAGGAGTAAAACCATTCTAATGTCGGGCCATCTAAAGACCGCCTAAAGAGATAAGCCAGAGAAGTCTTGTTATCTTGCCAGAATGATGCCTCATATAAGAAGTCTTTC
The DNA here is from genome assembly GCA_022559845.1 of Amorphophallus konjac. NCBI lineage: Eukaryota > Viridiplantae > Streptophyta > Magnoliopsida > Alismatales > Araceae > Amorphophallus > Amorphophallus konjac. The sequence continues at coordinate 39,229,336 of CM040119.1, forward strand.
AAGTGGATGTACGGATTACCCGTTCCATTGTACCGTCAGAAATTCGGCATTTCGGATGGGGGTAGGTGAAAAACTGGCAGAGTGGGAAGCATAACTTCGGGAGCGGCCTTGGATGCAGTGACCTTCTTGAGCTGCTCCTCCATACTAGCCATCCTTTGGAGGAGTATAGTGTGGTTATCAGACTCGGCTGGGGCCGGACGAAAAGAGTATTGGTTCGTCATAGGCCTTCTCATGGATTGAGGAACAGGAGGTTGTTGAGGCCTAGCAATGGAGTGACTTGCCGGTTGGGCCGGCGTAGTCATAATAGGAGTTGATGGGCGCGAGGGCACCCTAGGTGCGACCGCCTGGTCATTGGGAGAACTAGCAGAGTGGCCACCCATGGCCTGGGGAGGGTTAGAAGATGACGGGACAGACTTTCCCTTTAAAGCGGCTTGGGCCGCCTGGCGCTGGGAGTCATCCAGCTGAGCAAGAACTTTGAGAACATCGTTGAAGTTGAAAGAAGGGGAAACGTCCCCTGAAGTATTTTGAGTGGTAGGTTGAGCTTGGGAAGAAGGCTCAACCTCCAGAGAAGTGGTGTCCACCATGTGGACCTGAGTGGGAGAAGAAATGTAGTTTCCCTCGTAGTAGACAGGATCCTGAGAGGGAACCTCATAAAACGGGTCAGAGTGACCCTCCTCATAACCATCATAAGTATACCCATAGTTGGCCATATTGATGATTTTACCTGAACGAAGTTTCATGCTTAAGGAAGAAGAAATAGGTTTCCAACAAGCAAGTATACCAAGAGATATCACCTTATCAAAATAATAAACACTCAAGTTGTAATGAGCCCAAAGTTTTAAGGTTTTCTTTGAAGATTAAGGTGATTTTATAATAAGCTCTCTCCTTTGAGTGTGGGTCCTGGTTGAAAGTTTGGGTATAATCTCTGGGTATCTAGGTTCTTCCTCTCTCCTCACCAACGTATGGGTCAACTATACTCCGGGTGCTTCAATGGTACAACCTGCCCAGCGTCCGTGAGGGAATCCACGGGTGCGGAGACTTACGAAGGCTTGATTTAGGAATTTCCGGTCCAATGAGACGGAATGCTCAAAGGAGGGTCCTTCCTTCACCAAGAGGGGTGTGACTCCTAAAAGTGTGGGGAGAGGAGGTCTCCCAAGCCGAATGCCCTAAATGCAGCCTAATGCAGGCAATATCAAGCAGATGATATCAAAATCAATCAAGTGAATGAACAACAGTAAACGGGGGGTTCTATGGGCACAGAACAAAAAAAGACGACCTGGATAAGGTTGCTATATCGACAAGAAGCGACTGAGTGTCAATCGCTAATCACTGTGAACGGTGCAAAACAGATAGCGACCAAAATAATATAACGCCTTAAAGTTAGGCGTTGTAAGTGGAAATGACGCCTGTGCACAAGGGCGTCATATAGCAGTAATCAAACTTAATATGATGGATAAAATCAATGATAATCCAAAAAATGCCTTTTAGAAAGGCGATGTACCGGTGAAAGACGCCTCTGAAGAGGGGGGTCAAAATGCAGTAATCAGAAATCTGACACCTTTGTGTGAGGCGTTATATTGGGAAATGACACCTCTGTGAGGGTCGTTAATTATAAAATGATGAAAATGCTCACAATAAAAATGGAAACAACGCCTGTTCGAACGGTCGCTGTATGTGGAAATGACGGCGGTAGGAAGGGCGTTATTCAGTTCCAGAGAACCGTTAACCCTGATGACAGACAGAAATCAATTTCTTCTCTAATAAAGATGATATGGATACTACACAAATTGGCTAATCCAGTGGGAGGTGTGCACGTGGTGCACAAAAGGAGTGTGCTACGTGGAGCACGAAGGAGGGGCACGCGAGGGCGCCGAAGGGAGGGGCACGCGAGGGCGCCAAAGGAGGGGCACGCGAGGACGCCGAAGGGAGGGGCACGCGAGAGCGCCAATGGGAGGGGTAATCAAACTAAAACAAAAAGAGTCCCACCGTGATCGTCAATTTATGAACGTGTCACAGACATTTTTAAAGAGAAATATAACGATGATTAAGAATGAATGATTATGCTAAAATAAGTGGGACAAGAAGGAAAAGGGGATGAGCATGAGATGCTCTAGGGAGAGTGATTGCCAGAGGAATGACCTCAAAAGAAGAAGGATGATCGCATGTACCTTGTATTGAGCAGGTGAGATTGGTGATTCTTCCTTCCTCCTTCTACCGGCCGGCCGATGAAGGTGGTTTATAGCTTGATTACCCTTGCAAGAAAATGAATAAAGATATGGATTAGTCAAAGAGTGTAGTATCAATGCTCTAAAAATATGAAATCAATAAAATTAAGCATGAACACACCTTGTGTGTTTTGGTTTAAAACCCCTTAAGAGGAGTAACAAGGCTGGGGATAATGGATGCAATGATATGATTATACAAAGCAATTATACCAAAGGGTATCTCTAGCAAAGAACTAGAGAGAAAGGGTGCGTGTGTGATGAGATGAATATAACAAACAAACTAAAAGACTAAAAGAAGAAACGCCCTTCTACTGTGTGTGTAGCAGTAAAGGGAGGAAAACAAAAGAGCTTCGGCTGCGGCAGTGGATGAAGATTATGCTGGAGGAAGAACTGTCGCCCGTGGGAGAAGAACGCCACTAGGAGGAAGAACCTGCAAGGAAACTTAAAGAACTCTCTTCTCTCTCTATTCTCTGTTCAGCAGAAAAAGCTTTCTGCCTGTTAAACTCTCTTGTTGTACTTCTTCCTTTTTTTTCTCTCTTCTTGCGTTCTCTCGCGCAGGAGGGATTCAAAGGGGTATTTATAGGGCCAAAATCCTTGCATTAATAGGATTAAAACAAGGTAATGAATCCTCAATAAGGAACCATCTTCCCAATCGAACACAAGGTGTAAAATGGGGAAAGGATTACTACTGGAAAGAAGCAGGAGAAAGGGAGACGGAAGTGAAAATGACGACCCAACTAGGGGCGTCAATTGAAATGACGACATTTCACACAGTCGTTAATTCCTGAATTTAGTTATAGAAATAAAGTACTTTCCTTATTTAAAATTGTTAAATGATGCCTGTTTGAACGGGCGTCAAATAATCAACGCCCCTCATTAGGACGTCAATTACCTTGAGTTTTATTTTCATTAGAATTCATTAAATCCAGGAAACAACGACCGTTTGAACAGTCGTCTATTTAAGAAAAATGCCCCTCATTAGGTTGTCAATTAAATGACGCCCTCCCTCCAGGTGTTAATTTCAATTATTAAAGGAAAAAAACCAATAAATTACAATAAATATGGTGAAATTAGAAAAACTTCATATTAAGCCAATATTGAAGTCCACTTTGGGGCGTCACATGGTGACATGAGATTTACTCAACATAGCATCTATTTTGGCGTGTCTACAGTACACATTTGTGCTTAAACATAAGGCTAGAGTGGAGAACAAGGTGGCTGATGTCTTGAGTCGGCGAGCATGTTTGCTGACTACCATGAGTTCTGAGGTCGTAGGGTTTGAGAAGATGAGAGAGGCCTATGTTGACTGTCTTGACTTCGGTCAGATTTATACCACTCTCCAGGCCGGACCCTCGTGAGACCATGATGATTATGTGCTTCAGGAGGGTTACCTCTTTCGAGGAGGTAGGCTTTGTGTTCCCCGAACTTCGATTCGTGACTTCTTAGTCTGGGAACGACATGCGGGAGGTCTAGCTGGCCACTTTGGTCGGAACAAGACTATCGAGGCTGTTGAGCATAAATTTTATTGGCCGAGCTTGAAGCGTGATGTTGCTCATATTGTGGCCCAGTGCCGTACATGTGCTATGGCCAAAATGAAGAAGCAAAGCTCGGGTCTTTATACGCCTCTTCCCGTGCCTGATGCTCCGTGGCATGATGTTAGCATGGATTTTGTTTTGGGATTGCCACGTACCTCTAGGAAGCATGATTCGATCTATGTGGTGGTTGACCGATTCTTGAAGATGGCCCTTTTCATTCCCAGCTCGAAGACTTCGGATGCTTCGAGGGTAGCCCGCCTATTCCTTACTCATGTGGTGTGCAAGTTCGGGTTGTCTCGTACCATAGTGTCTGACTGTGATGTTAGGTTCACCAGTTATTTTTGGAAGACACTATGGCATATGTTGGGTACTCACCTTAAATTTTCCACTGCATATCATCCCCAGACAGATGGTCAGACTGAGGTGGTCAATAGGAGTCTAGGTGACCTTTTGAGGTGTCTTGTCAGGGACCGTGTCGGTGATTGGGATCTCATATTACCACTGGCAGAATTTGCATATAATGATTCGGTCAACAGGTCTACAGGTATGAGTCCATTTGAGATTGTCACAAGTCGTAGGCCTAGGAAGCCAGTGGATCTCATCCCCATGTCCATTCATGCACGAGTGTCTGAGTCTGCCGAGTCGTTTGCTAGGCATGTTAGGAGTCTGCAAGATGACATCCGTCGTCACATTGAGGCCTGCAATGCATGGTATAAGGAGCTAGCCAATGCCTATAGACACCACCGTGAGTTCCAAGAGGGTGATTATGTCATGATCAGAGAAAGACCTGAACGGTTTCCCTCTGAAACCGTAAAGAAATTGCAAGCTCGCGGAGCCGATCCATTTAGAGTGTTGAAACGCGTTGGATCCAATGCGTATGTTGTGGACCTGCTCGAGGAATATGGTATAAGCTCAACTTTCAATGTGTCGGATCTAGTTGCATATAGGGACCCAACGGTGATCCCTAGTGAGTCTTTCGAGCCATCTCCACCCATTGAAAGTGATCCCACACCTGAGTGTTCACCACCAGCCACATTTCCACGACAACGAGAGCATATAGATCATATACTGGATGAGCAGGTGACTGTTACCAGGAGTGGATCCTACACGCGCTACCTAGTGCGATGGAGAGGGCGACCCGCCACCGAGGATACTTGGATCACCTGTGGAGAGTTGCAGAGGATAGATCCAGACTTACTGGAGCGCTACCAGAGCGATGCAGACCCTTACTTGACAGGGTCGAGCTTCTCCCACCAGGGGAGAATTGGTGCGGACACCAGAGCGATCGAGAAGCACGAACTGGCGAGCCATCGGCACCATACGTGGAGCACCACTCGAGCTACATCGTCTTCCATCTGGCTCGGAGATAGTCTGGAGTCTCCCCCTTGAGTCTTAGTATTTATCATAGTTACTGGGATTTTTTTGTGTGTAATGTGTGTTTATTTGGCTTATTCGGATTGTAATTCAAATTGTAAAAGGAGTTTATTTGTAATTTGAGACCACATAGGTCCCGCGGACCCCTCACCCCTTCTCCCATTGATCCACCTCAGCCCTAGGGTCCAAGTGGGGTCAGTCAACCCTCCAAGGTGGACTTCTAGAAGAGTTGGACCAAGGGGGGGACAAAGGGTAGAAATTTGAGACCACCTGGGTCCCGCGGGCCCCTCATCCCTTCTCCCATTGATCCACCTCAGCCTTAGGGTCCATGTGGGGTCAGTCAACCCTCCAAGGTGGGCTTCTAGAAGAGTTGGACCAAGGGGGGACAAAGGGTAGAAAAATTCAAAAATTGGAACCAAGAAGTCAAGGGGGCGCCCATATCTATTATAGTTTTTTAGGATTTGTAGTTTATTTTATTTAGTTTCAAATCACATGGGAGAATAAAATGCGGACTCCCTCTTTTATCCCTCCCCAACCCTAGATCTAGGGATAGTTAGTGTCTTTTGTTATTTCACATAAATAGCATGTATTTTCATTTGATTAGAATTAATGCAAAGAAAATTAGAATTTCTTCCAAAGGAGCAAGGGCCGCCCCCTATCTCTCTCCTCTCTCCCCTTTCTGCAGCTGGGAAGGCTGTGATTCAGAGGTGTGAAGCCTCATCTATCTGGTGTGAAGATCATCGCCGCCGCCGCTGTTGACACCCGTTTTATGTCGATAAGTTGAGTCGTTTCTCTTACTCCCTTTTGTTGATGCCTCGAGTTGCCCATCGCTCGTTGGGGCTGTTTCAGGCATGTTTTGGGCCAATTTATGGGTTGCCTCCCTCCTTGGTTAGGCCCAGGTCGATTCAGGGCTTATTGGGCCGTGGTTTTGGGCTTTTTTTTTCATTGAGTTTCAACGTCCACATGCATGCACGGTTCATTCCTGGCCGCACTACTAATGTGCGGTTTAATAAGGACCGTCCATATATTTTGGGGTATTTTGGGTGATTTTCTGAGTTACCACCGACAGGCATTCATATGGTCCTGATATGGCCGTTCAAACCCAATGAACGGACGGCATCTGACCGCTCATCTCTCAGAGTCCTGTGCTTGGAGGTTTGTTCAAATAATTATCCAATTATCCAATTATCACCGACAGGTCTGGAACGGTTGATCAATGGCCGCTCTACTGAGGAACGGTCTCCTAGGAACCATTCATCTGTGAGGGTCTAACGGCAGACGTTTCGGTCAGTTCGAGCGATAATTGGGTTGATTTTCTGATTGTCTGAATTTCCACCGACGGGCTTGGATGGTCAAAAGTGAACCGCTCATTTGTTGAGCGGTCTATCGTAAGACCGTTCATCCCATCGGTTGCTGAATTTCAACAAATTTTAATCCTTTTATCCATGGTTTTATCCCCAACTTCTTTTGTCAATATCTCCGTGGGTAATTAACCATTTTAGTTTCCGTTTCGACTGGATGAGAGATAATGATATTATCTATGATTTATCTTTAATAATCTCGTCCCGAAAATGGCTCTAAACCCTGATTTCGGGGCTGGTTTTCTAGGCTCTATAAATAGACCCTAATGGCCAGACTTGAAAGAGGGGGAGATTTTGGTCGACGGCGAAGCCCTGCCACATTCTTGAGCAACCTAGCACCAAGGAGGGAGGCTTTCTACGTCCATACAAGCCCCCGGTTCAGAGAGTAGTTTGATTTTTGAGTCCTTTCGTTTCATAGCTTTCAACACTTTCTTTTCATTGCATGCATCACTCCCTCCTTATATCCCCCCTTGCTTTCTCATTTCCATGCACACCTCCACCCACGTTTTTGTCACCCTAGGGGTTAAAAAACCCCCCAGGTATCCTCCTTTCCATTTGTTAATGTTCACCTTTTGCTATTTTGACATTTACTACATTGTCCAGTTCTAATTTAGGTTTTCTTTGTGTGTTTCTTACGTTGTTTTGCAGGTCAGCAATCATCAGCACGAGGCCCATCCCCTCTGGCCGGCCGGAGAGGGTGGAGGTTGGACCCCTTGCAACTTACTGCGTGGTAGACTTGTGCGGTTTAATTGAAGCCGTTCAACCGTACGTGAGGTTCGGATAGGGCCGTTCGTCCTGTTAGTGCGGTCAACAGGAAGCCGTTCGTCATCCAGTAGTAGTTCCTCCCGCACCTTCTGCAGCGTACTCATGCGATCTATCGTAAGACCGTGCAACATGTAGGCGGTTCTTCAGGAACCGTTCATCTCCCCAGCGCTGCAACTTAGGCGAGTACCCCCTCCCTTTCCAAGGTACGGTGTGTTCATCACGTACGGCACCCTGGTGGCGATCACGGTCATTTGTTTTCTATTCTCCTCTGATTATTTTTCATTTGTTCATTGCATATTGGTCTATTCACAAGGCATTGATCTTTAGTAGAGGAGAAAAATATATCTACACCCCTCTTTTGTGGCGATCACGGTGGGACACCTAGTGCCCATCGTGTTAGTGGCTTGCTGACCCCCCTTCTGCATTGTTAGGTCCGTGTTTTGGGAGTGATTTCAGGTTTTCCGTTGGTTTCTGTTTCTGGATGTTGAGCGGTTCGTGCAGAGCCGTTCAAGGCTTGGGCGGCTATCAGGGCATTGTCCTTCTCTCTGATAGGGTCTTGACCCCTACGACTCTACTGCAATAGGCGATCTGTCTCAGACCGTTCAAGTTGTGTGCGGTCACCCTTTGGCCGTTTATCCTCTTGGCACAGGTGCGTCTCTATCTCGTCTCTGTCTATTCTGGCTGCCGTTATACGGTCTTTGCATATTCGTTCTATATGTTGTGTGGGTTACTGTAGACCGTACATCCAGGTTTCATTCCAGTAGTTTCTGATCATCTATTTCACTTTGATACTGCGCCGTGGCTTGAACGGTCCATCCAAGACCGTCTAGCTTGTTGTGCGGTCTCCTACAGACCGTCCTTCTGGTGCCGCAGTGCACCCGAGGTTACTTTGCTTGCCATACTTATATTGTTTTTGTTCTCCTTGGTGCTGCCTATTGATCTCCCCCTCGTTATATGTTATTGTGCATTCTTGTTCTCATCTTTGCATGTTTATTTTGATCATTGGTTGCTAGTTTATTAGGCTAGACCTTGCATGCACTCCGGTGCACATAGGATCATACACTCCATAGTAATTGCATTCCTACCGAGGTAGGGTTTCCTCTCATCTCCATATTCCTTGGAGCCGACTAGGGGACCTTGCTGAGGACCTCCGTAAGCCCCCGTGAGCCGTGGATTCCCACACGGACGCCGGGCAGGTTGTACCGTATCACCCCCAGTCTAGGGTCTGCATTCATGAGAGAGAGAGAGTCCTTTAGAGTCAGCCAATTTTCCATTCTTACCCTGTTTAGGTACCTTGTGGTCGAGTGAATTCACATTTTAATTAATCCACTAAGGTCCTAGAAGAGAACTTATAAAAAAATCTTCACGCATCATTTGGAATTTGTTTGGGTAATTGGTTGATTCTTTTCTCATCTCTCTCCTCCATTGTATGTTGCACAGTGTCATCATTTGCATCTTTTTGACAGATTAGGCTCATTAGGTCTAGTTCATCTTCGTGTGTCTCCATTTAGCTGCATTTGTCCTGCGTTCATTTCCCTCCTTGTATTCATTTAAAATTCACTGTATAAAGTCTCTATTCTCCCCCATGGAGCATTTTCCCCCTGTACCTTATTCCTTTACTTCTCCCTCTTCTTATCCCCGCGTGGATTCCTCTTCCCATGCGGGCCCATCACCTTATTCCTCCATTGGACCCTATTCTGTTAACGAGCCTTCTTATCCCGCCCGTGCTGCTGCTAGCCCAATTAATTCTCATTCCTACATACACGATTCTTCCAGGCCCATGCATTCCTCCATTCCCAGAACGGGCTTTCCTTCTTCGCAGGCTGGATCCCCTTATTCGGCCCATCCTCATTATCCTGGTCTAAATTCATCATCTCTTGCTCGGGCTGGCCCATATCCTTCTCGGACTCTTCCTACCGAGGAGATGTTCACTCTGGCCCAACGCCAGCTTGATGAATTGCAACGCCGAATCAATCCTCAAACTTCTTTGGATATTCCATTTGCATTTCAAGGTCTTGAGCTTCCACCACGTTCACAGATTCCGGCTTATCGTCGCTATGGTGGAATTGGTGACCCCTACGTCCATTTGAAGGATTTCTTGCATGAGTCAGCCCAGTTCCAGTATGATCAACACTTGATGGCCTATTTGTTTGGCCTATCTTTAGAGGGCCCGGCCAAGGATTGGTTCTTCACGTTACCGCAAGAGCAGATGATGAATTTTCAAGCCGTCCAAGCAAGATTTATTCAGCAGTACCAGGACCGGATTGGGCCAAGATGTTCTATGGTTGATCTGGCCCAAGAGAAGATGAAGCCTGATGAGAAATTGTTGACCTTTGCCGACCGCTGGCGTCGCCTAGCCACGCAAGTCCCGGGGCATATTCCAAAGGGCGAGCAGATCAAGATGGTTATTTCTAATGCAACGCCCGAGCTCAGATGCATCTTAGCCCTGAATGATATCACTTCATGACAGCAACTCTACAGCCGAGCCCGCTTCATTAGCCAACAACTCCTAGTTTCCCTTGACCCCGAATTTCCTCTACCTTCTACGCCCGCATACACCGCCCATCCGTCATCCACCTCATATCCCCCCATGAGTCAACCTTCCACTCCTACACACCCCTATACCTCCATGCACTCCACCGCATATCAGCCTTCCACGAGTCAGCCCTCCGCTATTTTATTTCCCCACACCTCTCCAGTTATGGTCAAGGAAACGTCACACCCTCAGCGGGTGGATGCCGTCCATTACATTCCCACTCCCTCCACACCTCCATCTCCTTCACTTATTAGCCCTCCGCCTTCACCTACGCAATTCCCCTTACCTACGCAACCTCCGCTACCATCCCCACTACCTTCCCATACCCCTTGGCATCTACCTTGCCCGAAGCGGGCTTCTCACTCTCCATTGCCGGAATCTCTTACAGACGTTTTAAGGACTTTGATGGCCACCCATGCGTTGTAGCTCCCTCCGGTTGTGCCTTGCTGACCCGCAGTCGGGAATTTGCTCCAGTTCTGTGAATTCCATCGTCAGCAGGGGCATTTGATTGAGGACTATCCCGAGTTCCGGGAGTTTATTTACAGCTTGGAAGACAAGAGGATGAGTGATTGGGCTGTCATACGCCAAGTTATTTTGGATCTCAGCAGCAAGCAGCAGCAGCAGCAAGCCGTGCCACCTAGGCAACCGTCTCCACTTCAAGACCAGGGGCACCCTAGTGTTTCTTCAGTTAATAAGATACCTGCTCCGTTACCTACTTCTTCCTCCATCCCATCTCCTCCACAACCTTTACCTACCCCAGCCTCCGCTCGGGCAACCTCTCTTTCACCCTCCGTTTCCACCACCACACCTATCCCCAACGCCTCTCGACGAGTCGTGAAGATACGTCGATGAGCGCAACCACTTGCCTCTTCCCCCACTACGCCACTACCTTCCTCTCCTCCTTCTTCCCCACCCCTACCTTCACCTCCATCCCCTTCACCTTCACCGTCTTCATCAACCACATCACTCCCTTTGCCACCCTCATCACCTTTGCCACCGCCGCCACCACTTCCTTCACTCCCCCTTTCGCCATCATCCTCTGAGCCCTAGCCCAAACCCACACCTCCACTTTTGCCTTTACCTCCACCCATGCCCATCATCGTCATTATTCCCCCACCACTTACACCACCGCCACCCGCGCCCTTCAAACCTCTTCCTTCTAACCTCCCTCTACCACTTCCCACTTCGCGGAGCAGGTACCCGCTACCTTTGGTGCCCCTCGGGTCTAGTCCCCAGGAAGGAAAAGTGCCTAGCCAGGTTTTGACTATGCATTACAAGCTTCAAGATCGCATTTGCCGCATGCCGGTCCGAGTCCTGGTTTCTGGCTGTTATAGGGACAGTGAGCCTGCATTTGCTATGAAGACGGTTGCTGAGAAGAGTTCCTTAGCACTGGTGCCAGTTCCTTCTAAAGCGAGGCCAGTGGCAATCTCTTTGCTCACTGGAGAATTCATGATTGATGTTATTATCACCCCTCGCTTGATTGCTATTCAGTTCACTGGCCCAGAAGAGTTTTCCGCCAGGATGGTGCTAACCCACACGGCCGCCAAAGGTTTAATGAGTTCAGCACTCAAGGGGCAATTGGCCGTGTCTTCCACACCTTCCAAGGACATTTTGCACATCTTATGCAATCTTCCTCGGTTTATTGGTGAATCGGCCACGTCAACGCCGCGCATTACTCTCCCTCAATTTTGTCCTGCTCTTCTGGTAAGGGAGTTATGCTTCATGCCCGATTACCGAGAGGAGTTGCCGAATCTTATGCTTCTAGTGCCGAATGATAAAACTCCACTATTTCCTGATGCTCATCCCAAGGAGTTGACTGCTCTGGAATGTCCCTCTATGGTTAGCACCGCACAGCTAGGGGCAACCGCCTCGATAAAGTTGCATGTTCATGACCGGGCCAGGTCGTCCGCCAGGTGGACCCGTTATCTGAGAAAGTATTACAGATTAAGAAGCCTGAAGGTCAGAGTCTGCGCCAGGCGGAGTTGTTTCAAGAAGATTGTTGCTAAGAAGAGGCGACGGCATAAGTTCAAGGGCCGTCAGTTGCACACTTGGGGGTCCCCTTCCTCCTCTCCTTCTTCCGTCCATTCATCTTTTCTGCTGCTTAGTTCCTATCCTTGGGTGGTGTACCTTCCGCCACCTGACCATATTTCTACCATCTTTCCCTATTCTCACCATCCTAGGCATCGGCCTATGTCCTCCTCTTCCCCTGACCTAGGGGCATCTTCTAGTTTTTCTCCCCGGATACGCCCGAATGTCACTTCTCATCTCTTTCCCCCGACCCTATTGGGGATTCCTTATGCTCCTTCCCCGACTTTGTCGGGTGATTTCCATTTCTTTTCCCCGACCTTGTCTGGTGTTCATGCATATCCTTCCCCGCCTCTCGCGGGTGATCATTATTCCTTTTCTCCGACCACGTTGGATGATTCTTCTCCTCGTCTTTCTATTCTTTCCTCCTCACCCTTTCGGGGTTCTCACCCTTTTTCTTACTGTTTTCGAGGCTTTAGCCCGCCTTGATCTCAGTTAATCCCTGTTTATTCTGTATCGAGTTCCTTGTTATCAGGGCCTCAGTGCCTTAACGAGGGAGTTCTAGCCCTCGTCTCTCTTCCTTTTTATCCCTTCTTCGTCCAGTATGATGTCTGCCACTCCTCTGTGTCGAGGAATCCAATCCTTTGCTCTCCTTTCATCCTTTATCCTGGCAAGCAAAGGAATGCAAAGCTACTCGCGCTCCTCAAACCTTGATGATCGAGATCGCTTCAGGAGGCCGGTTTCCACGCCATGGATTTGTAAAGGTATCTTTGATTTTGTGCTGAAACATGTTATCATTGCTATTACTGTGTTATTTCTGCACGCGCTTATAATGTTGGTTCCTTAACATGATTGAGTGGCTTTAGGAGTCTTTGTTTAATTAGATCTTAACTTTGTGTCAAATAAAAAAGGTTATTTTCTGCAGCATCCTTAGGCTGGTAATAGCTCCGCGCTGGGAGTCTAGTTTCTTTCCCCGATTGTTGAGGGTGACCTTTAGGCATAGGTTTTTCACACACTACACGGCAAGCCATAGCCGATCTCTCTGAGGCGCACCGTTGCTGCTTTGGCCATACTTTGGGTATGCACAAAGGTCTTTTCTTTTCTCTGCTCGGCCAAGTGCAGGGGCAAGAGATGGAGGGATAAGATGACCAACCTAGGCGCTCCCTAATATGAGAGAGGTCTCAAATAGGGGCAGTCTTGACACCTCAAAAAAGTGAGCTTTCATGCTATATCTAGCTAATAAGGGCTGTCAAATGAAAATCATATATAAAAATCAAAAGAAAATTACGAATCAAAGGCATGGCAAGAGCGGCAGTACAGTTCCCCGCGGGACGTCATGAGCCCGGTCGCATGTGTGCCTGATAAATATGGGTCTAAAAATCAAAGACGCAAAGCCACACCGCAACAGACCTACTCTTTGAGGGGTAGTGCCCTGGAAGGAATTCGAGCCTTGATATCTCCCATCCTGCACGAAGCTTGTCTCCAACTTTTCTTCTGTTTCTCCCTCTTAGGTTGGGTTGTATCCCGGGTATGGCCTTAGTAGGGGCACCGTTCTTCGGAAGTAGTTGGTTGTGGTAACCCACCCTCACATGCATGTCCTACTTAAGGGAAGCCTTTAACGAAAGGGGTAGGAACGGCGATCCCTAGCCAGTAGTTCGAGCCTGTCTTTGGGTGCTACAGATTGCTATTGTCAAAAATCTAAAAAATGAGATATTGTCAAAAATCCAAAAAAATGAATGATGAAATATTTTTAAAATCAAAAAAAAATCAAGAAAATTGAAAAATCTAAAAATATTTATCCTTTTGTTCCTTTCTATCTATTTGTTTTGAGAACAGATACGTAATCTGTTTGCTAAGTATGCAGGTTGCAGGTACTCAAGCATTCCTTGCCATATCTTTTTGCTATGCATCCTATCCACATCTTTGATCTGTTCTGTCCTTCAATCATATCTCTCGATCTGTTTTGAAACTCATGTCCTTCTCAGCTTTTTTTTTTTACAATGGTCATATCTTTATGAGAGTGTTTTGCCTCACGATTATGAACCTGGCGGTTCTGCTTCATTCTGATCTTGGGTTTCGATTGAAGATCATGTTTTGTCATGTCTGTTGTTCCGCTGTTGTCCTTGTCTCGTGACTATGTCCCACCGTGTTATCCCACGCTTGTTGCTTTGTTCCTCACCACATGTAGTTGGTTGTCTTGCACATGTTGATGGTCGTCCTTCCATGTTCCATGTGTTGTCCCAACCATGTGGTCCATCATGTTCTTGTCCCAACCGTGTGTTGTCCCGCCGCATTGTTGTCTTGTCCCCCATGTTCATGCATACGTATTGTCTGTTCATGACCTGTTCCTCTATGCTTGTTCGTCTTGTTGCGTTGTTTTCCATTCGTTATGTTATGTCATGTTGTTTATCGTTCAGTTAGTCGTTATGTTATCTTTGCTACGTTTATCTTATGAAAATCCAAAAATAAAAAAAATCCAAAAATAAAAATCCAAAAGATGCCGTTTCACCTGCACAGGTAAGTCAGGTATGGCTTTCTATCCCTATCACCCTTATTGCATTATTATATGGTATTATGTTATATTATCTCGAGAACCAGTTGGTTATCTACGTGTTCCAGGATCTGATGTTCCCCTTTAACAAAAATGATGATGATCCAGGTTCACGTGTTTAATCTTCGGATAGGCCGTTAGGTTGGGAAAGCATGGGAAGGATGGTTCTATCCTGCACGCTGTGGTTACGGATGGTATCTTGACTCTGATTTTCCCAACTTAGCAATATTATTCTCGAGTATTTTATATTGTAATCTTTCTTTGCATTCGTTTTCACAATTTCTTTTATTTTAGCCCAGCATGCATCATACGCATCTTTTGAGCATCCATGACCCATTGAATTTGTATGAATAATGCCCCGCCTGTGATGGTTAATTATGCGTTCAGTGATTGAGTAAGAGAGTTAATTCCACTCCGAATTGGAAGGTTTTCTTTGGTCGATTCGCCTGGTTCGGTTGATTGAAAGGTCCATGTCTGGAGCTTTAGCCTGTTTTCTTTTGTGGCCCCGTCATTGGACCGCAGGATTGTGTCCCCCATGAGGTTGGTCTTGTCGATTTGTTTCATTTAGTTTAGTTCCTCCAGATCGGCGTCACTTTTGGTTTAATCGTTCCTTACGTTTGATTCAGAGTTTTCTGGAAGGTTCTCATCGCTTGTTGGTAGAAACGGGTGTCGTTTTACCTTACCGCCTGCTTTTTCGGTCCACTCCGCTGCATTTCCACTCCACCTCCATGTTCCATGTCACCTCCGCTTCACCTCCGCTCGCTCCCCTGCAAAGAGGACGTTAAGGAGGGGCATCTGTTGACACCCGTTTTATGCCAATAAGTTGAGTCGTTTCTCTTACTCCCTTTTGTTGATGCCTCGAGTTGCCCACCGCTCGTTGGGGCTATTTTAGGCATGTTTTGGGCCAATTTATGGGTTGCCTCCCTCCTTGGTTAGGCCCAGGTCGATTCAGGGCTTATTGGGCCGTGGTTTTGGGCTTTTTTTTTCATTGAGTTTCAACGTCCACATGCATGCACGGTTCATTCCTGGCCGCACTACTAATGTGCGGTTTAATAAGGACCGTCCATATATTTTGGGGTATTTTGGGGGATTTTCTGAATTACCACCGACCGGCATTCATACGGTCCTGATATGGCCGTTCAAACCCAATGAACGGATGGCATCTGACCGCTCATCTCTCAGAGTCCTGCGCTTGGAAGTTTGTTCAGATAATTATCCAATTATCCAATTATCACCGACAGGTCTGGAACGGTTGATCAATGGCCGCTCTACTGAGGAACGGTCTCCTAGGAACCGTTCATTTGTGAGGGTCTAACGACGGACGTTTCGGTCAGTTCGAGCGATAATTGGGTTGATTTTCTGATTATCTGAATTTCCACCGACAGGCTTGGACGGTCAAAAGTGAACCACTCATTTGTTGAGCGGTCTATCGTAAGACCGTTCATCCCATCGGTTGCTGAATTTCAACAGATTTTAATCCTTTTACCCATGGTTTTATCCCCAACTTCTTTTGTCAATATCTCCGTGGATAATTAACCATTTTAGTTGCCGTTTCGACTGGACGAGAGATAATGATATTATCTACGATTTATCTTTAATAATCTCGTCCCGAAAATGGCTCTAAACCCTGATTTCGGGGCTAGTTTTCTAGGCTCTATAAATAGACCCTAATGGCCGGACTTGAAAGAGGGGGAGATTTTGGTCGACGGCGAAGCCCTGCTGCATTCTTGAGCGACCTAGCACCAAGGAGGGAGACTTTCTACGTCCATACAAGCCCCCGGTTCAGGGAGTAGTTTGATTTTTGAGTCCTTTCATTTCATAGCTTTCAACACTTTCTTTTCATTGCATGCATCACTCCCTCCTTATATCCCCCCTTGCTTTCTCATTTTCATGCACACCTCCACCCACTTTTTTGTCACCCTAGGCGTTTAAAAACCCCCCAGGTATCCTCCTTTCCATTTGTTAATGTTCACCTTTTGCTATTTTGACATTTACTACATTGTCCAGTTCTAATTTAGGTTTTCTTTGTGTGTTTCTTACGTTGTTTTGCAGGTCAACAATCATCAGCACGAGGCCCATCCCCTCTAGCCGGCCGGAGAGGGTGGAGGTTGGACCCCTTGCAACTTACTGCGTGGTAGACTTGTGCGGTTTAATTGAAGCCGTTCAACCGTACGTGCGGTTCAGATAGGGCCGTTCGTCCTGTTAGTGCGGTCAATAGGAAGCCGTTCGTCATCCAGTAGTAGTTCCTCCCGCACCTTATGCAGCGTACTCAGGCGGTCTATTGTAAGACCGTGCAACGTGTAGGCGGTTCTTCAGGAACCGTTCATCTCCCCAGCGCTGCAACTTAGGCGAGTACCCCCTCCCTTTCCAAGGTACGGCGTGTTCATCACGTACGGCACCCTGGTGGCGATCACGGTCATTTGTTTTCTGTTCTCCTCTGATCGTTTTTCATTTGTTCATTGCATATTTGTCTATTCACAAGGCATTGATCTTTAATAGAGGAGAAAAATATATCTACAGCCGCCACCGCCATCGTGCCGCCGTCGCACCACCGCTATCGTCGCCGGAGTTCTATCCACCTAGGATAGCCCCCTGATCCTAGAATTTCTGCTCTCAACCATGAGATTTTCTGGAGCCCAAACTTTCAGGGTGAGTTTCAAAGGTCATTCCCAAGTCCCATAAAAATTGGTGGGACTTCTAGCATTTGTTTTCCATTTTCATTCCCCCCCTCTTTCCAGATCTGCCAGTTCTCTGTCCTGAGTCACAGCAACCCTGTGTTTCCCCTCTTCGATCGACTTCCTCTTATTTGTTTGAGTCCCCAAATTAATTGGAGGTTCTGTCCACCACCCCCATCATCCACGAATTTTCTTGGAATTTCTGGAGACTTCTACCTATTTTTAAAAATCATGGTCAGATCCCAAATTCAGTTCTGTCTCTGTTGTCCAGATCCGACCACCCGGTGCTAGAAAATACTTTTCCCAAACCAAACCCCCACAAAATCTTTCAAAAAAATTATCCCCATCTTCCTCTCTCTCCCCTCTACAACTTTTATGAAGAGTTCAACATCTAATTCGGAGGTCTACATCGCTGTCAATGCTTGTTCTCAGTCAGATGTCAGTCTGCCTGACCAGATCTGAGACTGAGCACAGCCCTATTCAAAAATCTGCCACCAGAATTACGGCCCCGATGACATTCCAGGAACCATAGAGGGTCGAAGGATTTTGAGTCAGCGTTCCAACGTCGTTGGTTTCGCGTCGATCCGACGTCAGTGTTGATCGCAGCAACAGATCTCGCCGGGTCGCATGCTGTAAAACAGAAGCTGCAGATCCGTGGACAGTAACCCCGACGAGTGAAGATCGGAGCCACCCGGCCTCGGACCGGTGTTCCAACCTACCCGCCGTCTAGGGGAACGCGCCACTAGGTGTCACCATCGCAGCGGGATCCACTCCGTCAGATCCAGAGGACCGAGCAGTACGTGGGCCCCACAAACCCGCAGATCGCGCCGTCCGGACAGCACCAAACGCGGGTTTCGACACTGTCGGAGTGACATCAAGATGCTGCCCGTCAACCCAATTCCCGTTACTCCCGGGCCCCACATGTGACCTATTACCTCCCTACGTGGAGTGGGTTGAACATTTGTACTGTAGTAAAATTTGTTAATCGGGAGTACGGATTTGGCCGGGGTTGTCTTCCCCACGCCGGGAGTGTGGAGGTACGGTCTTAACTCCTTGGCATTACATTTGCTTACCTAGTATATGGTCGTATGCCGCTGCGAGTGCGTTAGGAACCTAGCCCGTGAGTTCATGTCACCGCTGTGAGTGAGAGTGTGACCCGTCCCATGGCTCGATCCGAGCACGGAAGTGAGTTGACCACCCTTGACTCTGCCGGTTTCTCAACCGCGCGATCCACGCTTTCCCTCGCTTGGGACGATGAGTGAGCTTGCGTTTCTATTAGCGACGTATAGCCCATAGGAACTCTTAGTGTCGGGCCAATGTGTCTCCCCTAGAAGTATGTTGCTGGTCGCGTCTACATTTAGAGTTCGAGGTCTGCATCACTTAGAGTCGGTCCCTCTGTCCGTCCTGCATCAGGTGCACTTTCACTATTCATGTCAGCATGGTCGGTGCACGTTTTGCCTTATGCCATATAAGGTCGGTGCACATTTGCTATATAGCCTACAAGGTTTGTGCACACTTTGGTTTCAAGGATATAAGGTCGGTGCACATATGCAGACTAGTCCAGAAGGTCGTTGCACATGGTTGTTCAAGTCTATAAGCACCTGTTTGATGAAATGCCTCAGTGAGCTGCTCCCAAGGCCTCTTTTAGCAAACCTGCTGTGTTTTTTGAAAAGGATCCAGAGAGCAAAAATAGGAACCGCAAATGCCCAAAAACACATCTTTCGGGATCTGGAAAGTTGTCCTTGGTCAGTCAACTTTCATGTCATCATTGGCTTGCTATATCAGCTCTTTTGGTCAATGGAAAAGCATGTTACCATATCTGGGAGTAGTCACCTTTCCTGGTACCCATCTTTTTGCCTCCATCCAATCAGAGTTCTCTGCCACTTAGATCACCAGGACAGAAGGACGTCCTTGACAGTCTTGCCTGTGGAAAAAGGAGATGCTACAGATCCTTCTTGGGAGGCTCCCCTCACACCTTCAAAGGTCAACCAAAGTACAATATGGAAGAAAATCTCTCTGCTACCCCTCCGGCCAATCAGAGGTTGCCAAGACCAAAGCTCCCTGAAGACTTGGAAGTGTCTAAAGACCCTCTAGGCGGGAAAAGGTTCCCTGGGCTCTTCTATTTATATGAAGCTGCCTCAAGAGATGAGAAGCTGCTGGAGTTTAAGGGCCAAACCTGAGAGGGCTGCTAGTGAATGAAAAGGAGCCACGCCATTGAGCTTTAAAAGAAGAATATCGGTGAGGAAGAAAATGTATACCAGGAAGAAGAGAGAGCGCCCCAGCCCTGGTTCGAGCTAAACCAGTTGTGAAAAAGGAAGAAGCATTTGAAGGGAGTGCAGTCACTTCTCTGCAGCCAGCCCCAAGCTTAGTTGGGCTTCATCACGAAACCACAGTGCCTTCTTCCTGCCCTGCAGTTAGACCTTCATTTTGCCTTTCTGAATCATATTGCAAGTGTGTGTCCAGTGCTCTATTTAGAGATCGGAAGTGAGTCCTTGGCTGAGTTCAGCCTTGTGTACTCTTGGGAGACTGTCCCAAGTGTGGTTGGTGCACTTGTAGCTTGTCGTTTTGTGTGTGTGTGTGTGTGTGGGGGACCTCGTTTCGTGTGTGTGTGTGGGGCTTGTCCCCGTGGGTGGTGAGGACCTTGTACTCGTGTGTGTGTGTGTGGAAAACCGTCCCTACCGGTTTGTGTGTAGGAAGTGGAGCTGCGTTTGCACCGTGTGATAAAGCCTCACCGGTTGGTGAGGGGTGGATGTACGTCTGCGGTTTTGCAGACTGAACCACCTTAAAAATGCACTGTGCAGTGGGTTGTTCCTTGTGAGATTGCTCCATCTTCTCTATCCCCATTCACAGGTTGGTGTGTGTGTTTTAACATATGTAATCTTGGTTTCTCCTTCGCACATTCAATCTCATAGGACCGTGCTTTGCCTTTTTTATTTGAGTCATCTACCCATTCCGCTGTGCTTTATGTCTAAGTGCCTCATGTGCACTCTAGTGTTGTTTATGATTTAATTAGCTAAAGTTTTTAATTGGTCATAGTCTTTTAGCAAGATCTATTCAACCCCCTTTCTAGATCCGGTTGCACCTATCGGACCTAACAATTGGTATTAGAGCCTAGCTCTGTCATTCTCAGATCCAACGATGTGCAAAGAGGATCCTAGTGCAACTCAATCATGTATTCCCCGGTTGATCAGTTTTCAGTGCCTTCCCTTCCGATCTTCAATGGTTCTAATTTCAGTGACTGGCTAGGAAAAATGTGCAGGTTTATAACCTCACGTGATCCTAACCTCTGGAGGATTATTACCAATGGTCCTTCCAGCCTGCCAGCAAATAAAGCCAAATGGACAAACGAACACAAGTCCAGACATGCTGACAATCTCACTGCTTTGAACTTGATGAAAGAAGCAGTAGACACCAACGCAGCTCCATTTGTTCTCAGTTGCAGCTCAGCCAAAGAAATCCTGGATGGCTTGATCAGCATCCACAAAAAGCAAGAGAAGCTCAACTGCTTGATGGGTGACAATGATGACCAGCCAGGCACCCCGTCATCTCAGGTAAGCTCCGAACCTGAAGATTTTACATTTGATGACCTCATGGATGCTTATGAGAATCTAGCTGAACAGTATAAGAAAATCAGATCAGAATATAAAAAACTGAAAAAGGGTCTTAAGAGCAATGTTCATTAATCTTCTTGTGAAATATGTGCCAAACTTGAAAGAGCAAATGAATGTATGATGTTTGATGTAGACATACATAAGGAATAGATTGCTTCCTTAAGAGAGGAAAATGAAGCTCTTGTGACTAAGATCTCTAAACTCGAAGAAAATGAAAAAGGGCTTAGAAAAGAGATGGACTCAATGTCCGATGATCAGAAGTTCTTTGATGAACTGGTTGACAATGACAAGCTCATTGAGAAAAATGAGGAACTCAAGAGACAAATCAAAGTCCTAAAAGACAGGTTATCCATTCATGAAAAAGGAAAGCACATCGATGAAAACGAATCTGAAAAATCACATGTGCTAGAACTTGAAATTAAAGATGACAAGGAAATGAATGGCCTATTGAAGAACACTATCAATGCCTATGAGGCAGAGCTTGCTAGCTCTAAATTGCACATCTCATCATTAAAGGAAGAGATCACGGATTTGAACAAATCCTTGTCTAAATTTGTAGAAGGCACTGAAAATCTAGACAGACTTCTAGAAACTAAAATAAACTTTCAGAAAGAAGGTCTTGGTTATGATCCAGAAAATAAGAAATCCTTTGGAACTAAGACCTTTACTCCTTTTGTTTCCAGCTCCAATGTGGCCAGCACCTCCAATACTCCTTCAACACAACCTACCAATCATCAAGCTCAACAATGGCCCTCTGTTCAGAAAAACCAAAAACAGAACCTAGGCCAGAAAAGGAAAGCCTCCAAACCAAAACAGAAAAATGGTTTTGTTGATGTTGACATGCATGCTAGGAAACACCACGATGAACACCATGCTTCTCATAAATTGAATGTTCAGTGTTTCTATTGTGACAAGCCTGGACATATTATGGGTAAATGCTTTATCTTGAGGCATGATGACTCAAGAGCAGGTAAGATCAAAGGAAACAATTCAATAAGCAATGGCAAGAGGCAGGTCAACACTGGGAGAAAGCATTCTCTGCACACTCATGCTCCAAAGCCCGGGTATGACCCTACGCGTCAATACACCCATCTGAACAGGTCGGCACCTTCAAGGGCTGTCAGAAGAAGCCCTCTTCCCTGCTGATTCCACTATGGCAAAATTGGCCACATTGTTCGTGACTGTTGGCATCTACAAGGTAGGATTCAGTATCATGCTCAACACCATCCTGCTCACAGCCCCATGGGTAGTCAGATGCATTGACGCACCCAGAAAGGCAGGTCGATGCACCTAGCCGTCAACAGAAGAGGTCCACCTCCTTGCTACTTCCATTGTGGTAAGTTCGGCCATATAGTCCAAGACTGTTGGCATTTGAAAGGTAGAACCCATGTTCATGTTAAAGGAGGTAACTTCCCTACGCACCCATAAAAGCCAAACGCACATCCACGTGCTCATATGAAGAATACTCAATTTTTGTGCATTATTTTTATTGTGGGAAAAATGGGCATGAGATGCATGATTGCCATACAATGAGGGAAGATGACTTGACTGCATTAAGAAAGAGAAATGCAGCTGCCCGAAGAACTAACCCACAAGGACCCAAGCAAGCTTGGGTACCACAAAATTCAAAATGAGAATTGTGGTTGCAGGTGCCTTGGAGCTGACTAGGGTTCAATCTCAAAATAAATGCCCAAGGCACATGTATGTAAATAGACTGTTTAATTTATGTTCAACCTTTTGTATGGTAAGCTTGCATTGTAGTCATTGCATTATAGGTATGTTCTGTATTCAATAAGTCCTGCAAGCTGATTGTGTTTCACTGAACTATTGAACCATGGTCCTTGAAAATGAAAATCTAAATGTTTGAATGGTATATTCTTGGTTTAATCTCTGGTATATCAAAAGCTGTATGTTGGATTGATGGGCCAAGCCTATCTGGAAGACAACACCTTGCGTGAGTTGGGTCTTCGGATCAATACCTCCACCTTGTACCAGAGATCACCTACCTCAATTGCATTAATCATGAAAAAATATACTTTGCTGAATGAATTAATCTGATGTTGAGATGATGTCTGCTTCCTGCTAACCAGCCATACGAAATACTTGAACATTGCTTTTGATGATGTCTACCTTGGCTGCATCTAGTTAAACTCATCACCCATTTAGGCAAATAACATGCTGGTTGTCTTCTTAACTTTCATGAGTTTTTCATCAAAGGGGGAGCTTGCGTGTCTGCATTTCAGTTTAGCTTGCATATGTATGCACCTTGAAACATCATCTTGTGGACTCATGAATCTCATTGTGCCTCATGTCAAGGGACCAAACCCTTGCTCCCTGCCTAGCCTTCTAGCATTGACTGCACTCTCACTATTGTGACCTAAGTATATAGAATGGTGACTTGTGGAAAGTTGGATTAAGTCCAACTGAAAGCATTCACTATGCGTGAGGACTTACCTCCGCCCAGTACCATGGGTCAATCTTCCATATAGGTCCAAGGTTGCATACTCCCTCTGTAAGTCTCACTAAGACATTTAGAAATTCATGCATAAGTTTAGGAGGAGTTATCATGAGCATCAAATTAACTTTTTTGCATACTACCCCTTCTTAAATTTTCTCCATACAGATTGCATATTCTCAGGGGGAGTGCTCTCTATCCACTCCTATTCTACACATCTGTCCTTTGGATTATCTGGAACCTACCATTCCTTGAACCATCAGTTGAATGTTTCTAGAATTCCTTGACTGCCTTCAATGTCTTAGAGGATTCTCAGCCTGTAGTTGAGTTACTTATCAGAGTATATCATCAAGAAAATCTTCTTTTTTGGAGCTTTATGACTGCCCTAAACATGGAAGCTTTTGGTTTAAAATTAATGATTTCTTGAGCTTTTGAGTTTAACTATCTTGAAGTGTCTGCACTCAGGCTTAATAGACTTAAACCAGTCCTTCATGTTTTTAACTTACTTTACCCTCCAGCATCTGAATGTTTATCGTTAGTACAAAGGGCCTTCTTGATTGAGAAACTTCAGCTAAGTATTATCTTTAAACAATCTGATTTGCTATTTTTAGAAGAGCTAATTATCTCAGAGCAATGACACTGGTTCACTGAGAAATATATCTCCTCATAAAAGAAATGAGGTAAGATATGTCATGAAGTGCCGTTGTTAACTCTACTGCGATATGGAAGAAAAAGCAGAGCAGAGCAATGGCATTGGTTTCACCGAGAAACTGAGTTCCTTCACCAAAGAAGTGGAAATGACAATGTCATGAAGTGCCATGCTACCTCTGTTCTGGCTAAGGCAGAATGGTGAGCTACACAGAGTAACTGGGAGTGCTGACGTCTTATCAACGTGCACTCTCATGTCAAAAGGTGCTTGCTGCACTTGATTGCTCGTAAAAGGCTTAACAAGTGGCTTCCATCAATGATCTCTATAGAAAAATCTGAATCTGTGGTGCTCTTGGATAACATCAGTTTTGTCTAATTGTTTATCCTCAACACTTCCTACAAAATCTCTCTAGGGGGCTAATGGTCTCTTTTTGAATGAGTAAGGTGAGAGGAGGTTAACCTATTTTAAGCATGAATTTATGGTTCATCTCTATTAATTTCGAATGCACATGCTTTCAAGTGTGTTTTATTAAAAAAAACTAAGAATTCATCAGTATTAAACCAATCTGAATTTAAGGGCATTGTCACTAGAGTTCAATGATTGGATTTTTTTTAAAAATTTGTAACTCTGTATTCCTGAACTTGGCTTCTGGTTGAGAAACCCTCATCCTTCCTTACCTCAGAACAAATTTCCAAGTCTCAACCCTTTGCAACCAGACTACGGTCTGCCGTTCTGGCATCTGCCATCAGAACAATTGGTCTCTTGCTGCTCCCTGCTCAATGATTTCGGCCTTCTCATCAATTGGCATCATGCCTCCAATGCAATTGGTTTCTTTTTGTCATGCAGTTAGGTAGTTTGCATTTTTCCACTTTTTCATGCATTGCATATAAAATCTTAAAAATCTGAAACCCAGAAAAGTATTAAAAATTTGGAAAGATCTGAAAACCAAATCGCATCATCCTGCTATTTCAATCATCCTGCTATTTTCAAATCTGCTTTTATGGGTGCAACATTCTTCTCATGTCTATGTTGCCTTACTATAACTGCATGATCTTTTATCAGAGAAAGAATCGTTGTGAAGGTCTGTACATCCTGTGCTAATAATTTCCTACGTTACTCCCCTTCTTCCTAACTGTGCCATATATTCTCTCTATTATGTTATTTTGATGATGTCAAAGGGGGAGAGAATCATATGTGTCATTAACAAGGGTATGTATAAGGGGGAAAGTCTTGAATGCATACAGGGGAGAGACTTATATGGAGAGAGAATGTCTCTGTGCTTCAACTCTTGATTATAATTCTTTGCACCTTGACTTACAATGTACTCATAATGACTCATAGTTGTCATCATCAAAAAGGGAGAGAATGTGGGATATATACTGTTTTGATGATGTCTGACCATGACTCATTGATGAGTCCCATTTGCGTTTGATGATGTCAACACTCTTGCATTTCAGGTCATTGTAAGTAAAGTGTAAGAAGTCAAGAATGACACGCCAATCTAGGCAATTGGAGGCACAAAAATCAATGTAGATAATAACATAGTAGAATGCACGAAAATCTAGGCAACAAGCATGCATAGATATCAAAAAATGGTTGGTAGGCACAGAAACAAGAAAGGAATTGGCAAAAGAAAGAAAAGATTATTCTACAGTTTGTAGTCTGGTGAGGACCAAGGTCGGTGCACAGTTACATTTCTTCATGCAAGGTCGGTGCACATTCAAGCCTTAAAAAAGTAAGGTCGATACACTTTCTGCCTAGTACAAGCCAAGGTCGGTGCACATCACTGTAGCACACAGACAAGGTCGGTGCATATTCCAGCTATTGCACGCCAAGGTTGGTGCATATTCCAGCTAGTGTATGCCAAGGTCGGTGCACATTCCGGCTAATGCACACAAAGGTCGGTGCACATTCCAGCTAATGCACGCCAAGGTCGGTGCAAGTTTTTGGTTTCAAAGGCACAAGGTCAGTGCAGGTTTTGAGGACTTTTGGTTCTAAGGTCGGTGCACATTCAAGCCTTGAAGTTATAAGGTCGGTGCACATTTGCTTTATAGCTAGCAAGGTCTGTGCATGTTTTTGCCCTCTACACTATAAAGTCTGTGCACATATGAACCCAAGGTCGGTGCAAGTTTTTGCTTCAATGCACCAAGGTATGATCTCATATGAAGACAAGGTCTGTGCACGTTACTATACAAGGTCGGTACACATTTGCTTTCAACTATACAAGGTCGGTGCATATATCTCTTACTGGCCAAGTAAGGTCGGTGCACATTTGCACCTAAGCTAGACAAGGTCGGTGCACATTTGCACATGTGATATAAGGTCGGTGCATGTTCACTATCCAGGCTAGCAAGGTCGGTGCACGTTCACTATCCAGGCCAGCAAGGTCGGTGCACTTTCACTATTCATGTCAGCAAGGTCGGTGCACATTTTGCCTTATGCCATATAAGGTTGGTGCACATTTGCTATATAGCCTACAAGGTCTGTGCACATTTTGGTTTCAAGGATATAAGGTCGGTGCACATATGTAGACTAGTCCAGAGGTCGTTGCACATGGCTGTTCAAGTCTATAAGCACCTATTTGATGAAATGCCTCAGTGAGCTGCTCCAAAGGCCTCTTTTAGCAAACCTGCTGTGTTTTCAGAAAAGGATCCATAGAGCAAAAATAGGAACCGCAAATGCCCAAAAACACGTCTTTTGGGATCTGGAAAGTTGTCCTTGGTCAGTCAACTTTCCTGTCATCATTGGCTTGCTATATCAGCCCTTTTGGTCAATGGAAAAGCTGGTTACCATATCTAGGAGTAGTCACCTTTCCTGGTACCCATCTTTTTGCCTCCATCCAATCAGAGTTCTCTGCCACTTAGATCACCAGGACAGAAGGACATTCTTGACAGTCCTGCCTGCAGAAAAAGGAGATGCTACAGATCCTTCTTGGGAGGCTCCCCTCACACCTTCAAAGGTCAACCAAAGTAACAATATGGAAGAAAATCTCTCTGCTACCCCTCCGGCCAATCAGAGGTTGCCAAGACCAAAGCTCCCTGAAGACTTGGAAGTGTCTAAAGACCCTCTTGGCGGGAAAAGGTTCCCTGGGCTCTTCTATTTATATGAAGCTTCCTCAAGAGAAGAGAAGCTGCTGGAGTTTAAGGGCCAAACCTGAGAGGGCTGCTAGTGAATGAAAAGGAGCCACGCCATTGAGCTTTAAAAGAAGAATATCGGTGAGGAAGAAAGTGTATACCAGGAAGAAGAGAGAGCACCCCAGCCCTGGTTCGAGCTAAACCAGTTGTGAAAAAGGAAGAAGCATTTGAAGGGAGTGCAGTTCCTTCTCTGTAGCCAACCCCAAGCTTAGTTAGGCTTCATCACGAAACCACAGTGCCTTCTTCCTACCCTGCAGTTAGACCTTCATTTTGCCTTTCTGAATCATATTTCAAGTGTGTGTCCGGTGCTCGATTTAGAGATCGAAAGTGAGTCCTTGGCTGAGTTCAGCCTTGTGTACTCTTGGGAGACTATCCCAAGTGTGGTTGCTACACATGCAGCATGTCGTTTTATTTGTGTGTGTGTGTGTGGGACCTCGTTTCGTGTGTGTGTGTGGGGCTTGTCCCCATGGGTGGTAAGGACCTCATACTCGTGTGTGTGTGTGGAAAACCTGTCCCTACCGATTTGTGTGTAGGAAGTGGAGCTACGTTCGCAGCGTGTGGTAATGCCTCACCGGTTGTTGAGGGGTGGACGTAGGTCTGCGGGTTTGCAGACTGAACCACCTTAAAAATGCACTATGCAGTAGGTTGTTCCTTGTGAGATTGCTCCATCTTCTCTATCCCCATTCACAAGTTGGTGTGCATGTTTTAACATATGTAATATTGGTTTCTCCTTCGCACATTCAATCTCATAGGAGTGTGCTTTGCCTTTTTCATTTGAGTCGTCTACCCATTCCGCTGTGCTTTATGTCTAAGTGCCTCATGTACACTCTAGTCTTGTTTATGATTTAATTAGCTAAAGTTTTTAATTAGTCATAGTCTTTTAGCAAGATCTATTCAACCCCCCCTTCTAGATCCGGTTGCACCTATAGGACCTAACAAGGCTGGTGCGGGTAATGTACACGGGAAATTCTGGAGTATGAATCCTCCACGATTCTCTGCATCTTCTAACCCTGACGAGGCAGAGAATTGGATCAATGAAATGAATAGAATATTCGACGTCATGCAATGCTCCGGCCAAGAGTTGGTCCATCTCACCACATTCGAATTGAATAAAGATGTCCATACTTGGTGGAAGGCGCAGGAACAAAATGATCAACTTACATGGGACGAAATTTCTTACACTATTCCGTGCAAAGTACTTCTCCGAGAACGTCAAAGAAAGAAAGGCGGCGGAATTTGCCTCGCTCAGACAGGGCATGATGTCCGTAGCCAAGTATGAACTCCAATTCCCCTGTCTGGCTCCATATGCTCCTCATTTTGTTAGTACCGACTTATTGAAGGCCAACCGATTCATGGATGGATTAAGGCCCAACTTTATTCAACAACTTGGACCTTAGAATATCTATACTTATACGGAAATGGTCCAACGGGCACATATATGTGAAAGGACCTTAGAAAAGGTCAAAAGTATAAAGGCAAGAGCGAGGAATCGAGCCGCAAGTTTGAAAAACCCGTATAGAGAGAAGAAAGATTCAGCATCACGGGCACTTACAACTCCCGTGATAACAAAAAGAGGTCCCGCAATGGGAATGGAAGGAATAATCACAAGAACAAGAAGGTGAAGGAGGAGAAAACGCAAGTCACTATGGCTTGCTCATTTTACGAGAAATTTGGCCACTTGGCTGAGGAATGCTGGAAGCACCTTGGCGCTTGTTTAAGATGTGGAAGTCGGGAGCATCGGATGCTCGATTGCCCTCTTATGAAGGAACAATCTTCTAACAGTGGAAGCAGGCGACAGGTTCATCTTAATGCCGTGATGGAGGCCAGAAGAAGTGCCCAAGGATGATCGACTAATGAAAAGTACCGTTCAAATTTATGTGCATCTTGCTTTTGTACTATTTGATACTGGTGCCTCTAATTCTTTTATATCTACTACCTTTGCAAAAACTTTTCCAATTTCACCTGTTCCTCTACCATCGGACCTAACAATCACTACACCTTTAGGTCCCAGAACAAAACTTACAACCCACTACCCCGATAGTGAGGTAATTGTAGAAGGTCATAATCTGCCTGCAAACCTCGTATGCCTTGACATGGAAGGCTACGATGCCATCCTAGGTGTAGATTAAATTGTTGACCATAACACCAACATAAATTGTCACAATAGGAGAATTTCTTTTCGAAAATCAGGTCTCCCGTGATTCTCTTTCCTTGGTATTAGGTATAAGAAGCACCCTACCATTATTTCTTCTTGATGGGGACATCCCCAGCCACTCCATCTTTTTTGAGACTTCGGTTGCTCACCATCGGCGCATCATCATCTCCATCACTTAATTTTGAGTGGTAGCATGTAATTTTCATTTTATTTGAGTCATAGATGTGTAATCTTTCTTTATTTGAGTTAGTTAATAGGTTAATGGGTTAGTTTGATAGTCAATTGGGCCCAACTAGTGGGCTAGGCCCAGGGGCCCCCCTCCCTTGGACTTGTCTTGTCATTAGTGCATTTGGTCAGGGTTTGTTTGGTCATATGGAATTATGTAAGCATATAAATAGGCCCCCACTCCCCTCATATGTAACAACCTTTGATGAATATTTGAATAGAAAGAAACCCCTTGTGAGAATTTTCTACCCCTGGAGTGATACTCTCCACATCCCCCCTCCCTCTCTCTCTCTCTATAGGGGTGCAGCCCTTTTCTCTCTCCTCCCCCTCCCACCTATTTTCTCTCTCTTCTCTCCTCATTCAAGAGGCTCCCCAACTCCCCACAACCCCTCTTCACTCCTTCCCAACCCCAAGGACTCTTCCACCAATCCTTGCTCCACCCTCCAACCACCAACAACCCACTCCACTTCCCCAAGCACCTCTCTCATCTCCCAAGGGAGAATTCCCCACTCCCCAAGCACCCTTTCCCTTCCCCACACACCTCTCCCCATCCCCAAGGCCAGAAATTAATCCCACCCTTAAACTCATTTTCAAATACTCCTTCCCTATCTCCCTCCCAACACCAAATTTGCAGCTCCCTCTCCCTCCACCTACTAGACCCCCTTCCAGCCCCTATTCTCCCCCTCTCACACCTTGGTTCGACCCCCCATTGACCCCCTCACAGTCAGGGGTCGTCCCCACACTCATCCACCCCCATTTCGCCCCCTCCTACTCAATCTCTCATCGGCCAGTTGAAGACCCTACCTCAGTCCACAGGCAGCAGAGAAGTGCCCAGTTACAGAGGCTGCCAAGTCTTTGTCCTGGAGCTCCTGGAATAACAAGAGGCACCGTTGGAAGTGTCTCCTAGTCCTCTTCGCAACGGTGGTGGTCTCGTTCCGATCCGAGTTCGTAGCTGCCCGGAGGAGCCATCCTTGCCGGACTGCGCTTCTTCCTCCTGACAGTCAACATGAAGCCACTTGCATAGACTGCCACGGCCATCCTCTTTAGGATCTGGAGGCAGGGCTTGGCTGAGTTCTTCTATGATGAGTCTACTTCTGGGAACAAGAAGCGGAACCCCATTCAGCATCCAGAGCTAAGAGTTATCATTTTTCTCCCTCGGGTGAGCTGTTCTGTCCACTATCGGACTGAATAGACACCCGATCACTGTTTGGGCTATCCATGTCTACTCCAACCTCTTCCGGAATCCCCGTGGGAATCATTTCGAAGAGGACTCGATAATGAATCCAACAACACCAGCCACGCTTGAATCGGAGTTCGGGAACGCCCGTGGTGACCACTTCTTCCTGCTGCATTGGTGCTGAGACAGTCAGAACCAGGGAATAGAGTCTCTGCTCACGGCCCCGCCCCGACCAACGCCGGCCACCAGAATTCCCACCAAATTTAAAACGTACTCCTGGGCCAACCCAAGAGGTTTTGCCACTGGTCTCGTCGACAACGGAGCTCGGGAGCGGCCGCAGCGACAACAACATCACCCGTCTGTCCCCTGTTCTAGAGAGCGGGCAGAACCGACATCCGCCGTCTGTTTAGTTTCTAGTTCAGCTCTTCCCTCCCCGCCTGGCCGGCTTACAGCCCCTCCCTGCGTGGAGGTAGTGTTTGACTATATCACATTATCCCCAACCCCTTGTCCAACCCTCCTGCGCGAGGAGTAGTGGTGTACTTTATAAATTTTCAGGTCAAGCGGCATCGACGTGGCGTGCGGGTGCGTACCCACGCCTCCCCGCTCGCCCTCATCTTCGACCGAGATCGGTGTTCTCACACCGATCAGGTGAGCTCCGGGACACATCCCTCGCTGGTTTACTATTGCTTATTTAGTATTGTCTTTTAGCTCCGTCGGACGATAAGTGAGCGCCCGATCAAAATTTCCCACCAATTGAGTGGCCACAGCGAAGTGAGGCGAGAACGACCCTACAACCCACGCCTTTGGCGAGCTGGCCGCCCACAAAATTGGGTATCCCAGCCCCTTAGGGGGTTAGTCATAGCGAAGCGAAGCCTCGGAACGTCAAGGTCCCACTTTGGACCCTCCCCACCATCACCAATTTGCCCACGGGTAATAGTGACCGCTACACGTGTGAGCTCGCCTGAGTAATTTCGTCATCAAAGTTGCTTGCTTGCGAGTCATAGGTCCAAGGTGCATTGGCCTTGTGGCTATCACCCCAAGGTGGTGTCACATCAAGTGGTATCAGAGCAAGTTTTAGACTTGTCTCTACAAGTATAGTCCTAGGGCGCATATGCATTTCAAGTCACCCGGTACCTCTCCCTTGTCAACTAGGATGGCCACTTCACACCCGTCATACCCAACCCCATCACCTTTCCCAAGAGGCACTAATCCTCATAGAAGCTCCGCTGCTAGCAAAGTGGGTGGCATCTTAGAAGCCCTGCCTAATGTCCTTGATCGGCTTGAAGACATCACATTCCGACTCGACCGACTTGAGGGAAATGGTTGTGCACCGAGAGTGAATGAGAGTGACCTTTGGGAAAATCTAGAAACCCTCTTTTTGGAACACTTGAAAGCCAAAACCCCCGCCTTTGATGGATCCTACAGCCCAAGCCTTTATGTAGATTGGGAGGTTTCCATGGACCAATTCTTTAAAAGGTGCCCCTTGAACGAAAGAAGGAGAATGAGGCTAGCCAAGGCGCACCTCTCCAAACGAGATATAAGTCATTGGTTAGTTGTGGAGGGTTTAAGGAGGATCCGCAGGGAGGCCCCGATTAGCACTTGGGAAGAGATGAAAATTGAGCTTAAGAAAACCTACACTTCTCGACCCTCTCCTTTCTACTCGGAGAATCACCACCCGAGGAGCACTCCCACTTCCCCTCCACAACCGACCGATCCCAAGGGCAAGAGACCCCCAACCAACCCGGCTCCCCCCATGAGGGCCACCACCCCCCAACCCAAAATTTCCCACCAAACCCATACCCCACAAGCCCCCTTGGTCTCCACCACTACCCCTCCATTGTCTCCTAAAAGGGACACGCCCCCTAAGACCAACCAAACCAACCCTCCTCACCCAACCCATCTCCCACTCACCCCCTAACTCTACCATGTCCTTGGCCTCCACTACTTCCCCTCCCTATCCTAACTCAAACCTCCCTTTACCCACCACCCCGGGTGCACCATGCACTGACCATCATCACCCCTCCCACAAAAGTCCTTCCCATCCCCTTGGTAGAGGAGACTGTCTCCCCCACCCCACATATCTCGGACCTTCAAGAGCCACAACCCATCACACATGGCACCATAGTCATAGATGGGCCCTTGGCTAGATGGCTAAGGGAGAGACCAACTCACCCCATCACGTCCTATGTCTACCCTCCCATGGAGCTAAACCTCCCCATAGTACCCTTCTCCACCTATCGCACCACCATCCAATCATCTTACCAAGTGGAAACTTTAGGGGACCTCCTCAAGGGTCTAGCTTGGCAAATGGAGTTGACTGGCATGTTGACCACAGTGACCGACCGACCAAGGAGCCTTGACCTACTACACCTATGTGTCGGGTCTATCACCTCAATGTGCACCATAGGTTGCTACACTAGCGATCTTCTTCTATTCCTCCCCACACCCGATGAACCCGACCGTATCCTCGAATTGGAGTTCCTAATATAGGGTAGAAAGCCAAGCCATCCCCTCATGGCCGACCCACCTACCAATAACTTCGGCCCAATTATGTCATTAGAGGAGGAAGACCCACCACCATATTATAAGGACCTTGAGGTTGATAAGATGGATTTAGAGCTCCTTTTCCATGGGTACACTTATGATGACCCCTTTGATCCCAACCTATGGAAGCCTAGATACCCTTGCGACCCACCCACCTCACTCACCACCCACCTTTTCCTACCCTCACCCACCATGCTGGACCAAGTCCATCTCTCCCAAGACTCGGGTTACACCATGGGAGCCATGACTTTGGGCAATATACACTTAGGGATTGAGGAAGTGTCCCACTCAATGCTATCCACCTTCCATGATCCCTTCGACCCTTTCGAGTGGAAGTCCAAAGGCCACCCCACACCCATGCACATGAAAGTCATCTTTGGGATATGAATGCATGTGCCTAGGTGTATCGCACCACTTGGCATGATTCATAAGTCGGGTCCATTCATTCATATCACCCATATGTCAAGTAGGAAGCATGAGTGGTCCATATTCGGATGTAATGGTCCGCCTTCATTCATCATAAGTCTTAAGCATGAAAGGAGCATACATGGATGTCCGGGTCCCCCGACATTTGTCACACCCATGCATGATAGGTTCATCTATGGATGCCCCGACCCTCCTAAGTCTTTAAAAATCTTCATGGCATCAAAGTATGATCGGTCTACATTTGGCTGCCCCGGTCTACCTTTGCACACCATACTTTTCACACCAACACCGCATCGTAGTGCATGGCATACGCATTCACACAAGCATCTAGCAACGAGCGGTGAGGATCACAAAGAGCGGGCAACAGCTCATAAGCACCACTTGGGATTCCAAGTAGGCAACTTGGTAATGGTGACATTGGAGTGGCTCTACCCTAGGGCTATCTCCAAACCGAGGGCACAAGGACTTGGACCTTCCCGAGTTCTGAGTGGCATTGGCAAACATGCTTTTGATCTGAACTTACCAAAGGATTCTGGGATACACCCGACTTTTCATGTGGCGGATCTAGCACCCTATGAGGGCCCCGCGGTGGAACCTAGTAAGCATCACGAGCCTACACTTACCTTTGTGAGTGACACCACCGGAGAGCCTCCACATATCAGCCCGAGGGCCCGACGTGAGCTCATGGAGGCGATACTAGATAAGCAAGGTACCATCACCAGGAAGAG
This sequence comes from Amorphophallus konjac, assembly GCA_022559845.1. Taxonomy (NCBI): domain Eukaryota; kingdom Viridiplantae; phylum Streptophyta; class Magnoliopsida; order Alismatales; family Araceae; genus Amorphophallus; species Amorphophallus konjac. Next base: position 39,263,487 of record CM040119.1, read on the forward strand.
GGTGTGCCCGCGCTATCCTTAGAAGTGGAAGAGCCATCCCTCGGCTACGGACGTAGGGTTGAGCTGGGAAGATGTTCTTCGCCTGGATCCGCTTTGGTGTACTGCTACCCCGGTGGACCCACACTCAACGGGGTCGAGTTCTCCCCACCCCGGGGGTATGATGGGGATATCCCCAGCCACTCCATCTTTTTTGAGACTCTGGTTGCTCGCCATCGGCGCATCATCATCTCCATCACTTAATTTTGAGCGGTAGCATGTAATTTTCATTTTATTTGAGTCATAGATGTGTAATGTTTCTTTATTTGAGTTAGTTAATAGGTTAATGGGTCAGTTTGGTAGTCAATTGGGCCCAACTAGTGGGCTAGGCCCAGGGGTGCCCCTCCCTTGGACTTGTCTTGTCATTAGTGCATTTGGTCAGGGTTAGTTTGGTCATATGAAATTATGTAAGCCTATAAATAGGCCCCCACTCCCCTCATATGTAACAACCTTTGATGAATATTTGAATAGAAGGAAACCCCTTGTGAGAATTTTCTTCCCCTGGAGTGAGACTCTCCACACCCCCCTCCCTCTTTCTCTATCTTCTCTCTCTCTCTAGAGGGGTGGGCCCCTTTTCTCTCTCCTCCCCCTCCCACCTATTTTCTCTCTCTTCTCCCCTCATTCAAGAGGCTCCCCAACTCCCTACAACCCCTCTTCACTCCTTCCCAACCCCAAGGACTCTTCCACCAATCCTTGCTCCACCCTCCAACCACCCACTCCCCTTACCCAAGCACCTCTCTCATCTCCCAAGGTAGAATTCCCCACTCCCCATGCACCCTTTCCCTTCCCCACACACCTCTTCCCATCCCCAAAGCCAGAAATTAATCCCACCCTTAAACCCATTTTTAAATACTCCTTCCCTATCTCCCTCCCAACACCAAATTCGTAGCTCCCTCTCCCTCCACCTGCTAGACCCCCTTCCAGCCCCTATTCTCCCCCTCTCACACCTTGGTTCGACCCCCCATTGACCCCCTCACAGCCAGGGGTCGCCCCCACACTCATCCACCCCCATTTCGCCCCCTCCTACTCTATCTCCCATCGGCCAGTTGCAGACCCTACCTTGGTCTGCAGGCAGTAGAGGAGTGCCCAGTTGCAGAGCTTGCCACATCTAGAGGCACCGTTGGAAGCGTCTCCCAGTCCTCTTGGCAACGGTGGTGGTCTCGTCTCGATCCGAGTTCTTAGCTGTCCGGAGGAGCCATCCTCACCGGACTGCGCTTCTTCCTCCTAATAGTCAACCTGAAGCCACTTGTAGAGACTGCCACGGCCATCCTCTTGAGGATCTGGAGGCAGGGCTTGCCTGAGTTCTTCTACGATGAGTCTACTTCGGGGAACAAGAAGCAGAACCCCGTTCGGCATCCAAAGCTAAGAGTTATCATTTTTCTCCCTCGGGTGCGCTGTTCTGTCCACTCTAGGACTGAATAGACACCCGATCACTGTTCAGGCTTTCCTTGTCTACTCCGACCTCTTCCGGCATCCCCGTGAAAATCATTTCAAAGAGGACTCGATATTGAATCCAACAACACTAGCCACGCTTGAATCAGAGTTCGGTAGCGCCCGTGGTGATCACTTCTTCCTGCTGCATTGGTGCTGAGACAGTCGGAACCAGGGAACAGAGTCTCTGCTCACGGCCCCGCCCCGACCAACGCCGGCCACCAGAATTCCTACCAAAATTCAGACGTCCTCCTCGGCCAACCCAGGAGGTTTTGCCACTGGTCTCGTCGACAACGGAGCTCGGGAGCGGCCGCAGCGACAATAACATCACCCGTCTGTCTCCTGTTCCAGAGAGCGGGCAGAACTGACATCCGCCGTCCGTTTAGTTTCTAGTTCAGCTCTTTCCTCCCCCGCCTGGCCGGCTTACAGCCCCTCCCTGCGTGGAGGTAGTGTTTGACTATATCACATTATCCCCAACCCCTTGTCCAACCCTCCTGCGAGAGGAGTAGTGGTGTACTTTACAAATTTTCAGGTCAAGCAGCATCGACGCGGCGTGCGGGTGCGTACCCATGCCTCCCCGCTCGCCCTCGTCTTCGGCCGGGATTGGTGTTCTCACACCGATCAGGTGAGCTCTGGGACACATTCCTCGCTGGTTTACTATTGCTCATTTAGTATTATCTTTTAGCTCTGTCGGACGGTAAGTGAGCACCCGATCCAAATTTCCCACCAATTGAGTGGCCACCGCGGAGTGAGGCGAGAACGACCCTACAACCAATGCCTTTGACGTGCTGGCCGCCCACAAAATTGGGTATCCCGGCCCCTTAGGGGGTCAGTCATAGCGAAGCCAAGCCTCGAAACGTCAAGGTCCCACTTTGGACCCTCCCCACCATCGCCAAATTGCGCACGGGCAATAGTGACCGCTACGCGAGTGAGCTCGCCCGAGTAATTTCATCGTCAAAGTTGCTTGCTTGCGAGTCATAGGTCCAAGGTGCATTGGCCTTGTGGCTATCACCCCAAGGTGGTGTCACATCACTTCTCTTCACACTTGTAAACTCATTTCGCAAGGATGTGAAGCTTTTCTTACTTCCGTGATTGTCACCGAGTCCAAGAAAATCCTCATAGAAGAAATTCTGATTGTCGAAGAATTTCCCGATCTCTTCCCATCTGATTTACCCGATTTACCACTCGAAAGGGAAGTAAAGTTCTCCATTGAACTCATACCAGGAGCAGCACCTATTTCAATAGCTCCCTACAAGATATCCTCGACATAACTCAAAGAACTGAAGAGGCAACTTTAGGAGTTGCTAGACAAAGGTTTCATTCGACCTAGCACATCCCCTTGGGGTGCTCCAGTTCTATTCATCAAGAAGAAGGATGGATCTCTGATAAGTGTGTAATTTTACATGTTAATTAATTATATAACACACTTTTATTAGCTTTAATATGCATCACTATGCATTTATCACACTTAATTTTAATTTCAGATCAAAATGTTTAAATACATGATTTAATGAAATTTCGATTCTATTTTATAGGCACAAAGAAGATCACAACAAATAAGAAGACAAATGGGCCAAAGCCCATTCACACATCCAAAGACCCATGAGCTTGTTTAAAATAAAATAAAAAAAAGAGAAGGAAAAAATATAATCAATTGGCATTTAAGATATATATAAGATATATATACAAGTTATATATGTATATATATATACACACACAACTTAAGCAGTACATGGGAGGCTCTTCACGATTGGTTGCATGCATCTTCAACAAGCCATGCATGTCTTCTCACGTGGGTTTTAGCATGCATTCAAGGGCTTCAATGTGTGATGGCGTTGTTCTCGCAGGCTCCATATTTGTTTAATATATCTTCACCACCAAGCAGCAAGCAGCGTTTTCACGAGACTTCCAGGCGGGTAGCCAGCTATGTGGCTGGCATCACATGGTGGGTCTTCACGCGAAGGTCGGTAGGAGCTGTGGTCAAAACGGTCAAGAGCAGCAGCGGCTGGGGCAAAGCGACACACGCAGGCGTTCAAACGCGCATGCATGCGCGAAGGTCGACGTGGCTGGCTTCACATGGCGGGCGCATCCGGCGGAGGTGGGGTCAATGCGGCCAAGCCGCATGGCTCATGCAGAAAAGTCAACCAAGGAGGGAGAAAGAGAGAAAAGGAGGGAGAAGAACTCAGCAAAGAGGGCTGCCGATGAGAAAGAGGGAGAAAATGGAGAAAAAGAAGGAAATGAATGTATAAAAAAATAATCACATGGAGATCTCTCTTCTCAAAGTCAAAAATTATAACAATAGGTGTTCACATGGAGAAAAGGGTTTATTTTGGCCCTATAAAATGGGTTGATGTTGTTGAGGAGATGGGTGTTCTTTTGGCCTTGGTAGAGCTACGTAGGGAGAGTTTGAGAGTGTTGTTTGGAGAGTTTTTGGTGTAAAACTTTGTGGGTTTATGTTGTTGTAATGAATGTTTTTAAGCATTTAGCCATTTCTTAGTCTCATTACTTGTTGTTATGAACTTCATTTCATCTTCTTGTCTTCACGAAACTTCTTCATCTTTAAGTGTTCTAGATTTTCGTCTTCTATCACTTCCTCTAAATCTCTCTCGTTTTTAAGTTATGTTACATTTTTCAACTTACTATTCTGGAGCATTACTGTTCATCCGTGATGATAGTCTCTTCTATTTCTCTATTTTGAAGCCCTTCCAGTCCTCTTTTCATTCTGAGTTCGTCATAAAAGTTATTCTTCTCTTGTAGATCTAGATTTTCTTCATCTATCACTTCCTCTGAGTCTCCACTGTTTTTACGTTATAGTCAGTTTTCAAAGGTTCTATCTTTTACAAGTTTACTGTTCACCCGTGCGGATAGATCTTGGTATTTCGTATTTTTCACCTTCTTCTTCTCATTTTCTGTCTCTGAGTTCTTCATCAAACTTGTTCCTCGCTTTGCCCTCTACAACTTTCTCTTCTTCCACTTCTTCTAATTCGCTCTGGATTGTAAGTTATTTTCCTTCTTTTAAACCCTTATGTTTAATATAATTTCATTGTGTTTTCAACTTGGTCTTTTTCCCATTTCTTCTATCTCTCTCTTCCCTACTTCTTCACACACCCCAAGGAGGATCTTCATCTCCCGGTCTTCTCGGCGGCGTCTACTTCTATGACGGGGTGAAATCCTAAGACTCGGCACGGTCAGGAGACGACGGCACTCTTCATCCTCTTGGCTACAATTCCTTCTTTCACTCTTTTATTTTCAGTCAAGTTGTAATTTTTATTTTCATATACATTGTGATTTTTCATTAGAAATAAAAAAAATTCAAAATTTGTGTAATTATGTCTTTTCTCCCCCTCTTTCCAATTTCTCTTCTTTAACCCTCTCATATTCTTTAGTTAGTTTATTTTCATGCAAGTTAATTTTCCATTAGTTAATCTCACTCAAAAATTCAGATTTTTACAAATATAAGAATTCTCCTCCATGCTACTTTGAAAATATTTCTTCTCCATGGGATCGACCCGTATTCACCACTTTACTTATAATTCTATACCTTTTGCAGTGAGTGAGTCCGGTTAATTTATGAAATTGTGACACGGTATTTTTAAACGACGGGTGTCGAGTGCATCAATTTTTGGCGCTGTTGCCGGGGAGGAAAATTTTTTTTAATGGTTGAAAATTCTTGTGTTTGATTTATATATTTGTATATTAATTTTTCTGTTTTTATTTTACAAGAACAAGAAAAAAATCAGAAAATCAAAGACATATTGGAAGTTTGGACTTGAAATTCAAGAGAAATAATCTGTCGTAAAAAGTCTATAAGCGTCGCTAAAGGTCTGCAAACGTAGGAATTTTGAAAAATCCTAAAAAATCAAGCGTCGCTAAAGGTTAGTAAACGTAGGTACAGGTCCTGTTTTTTCTAATTTCTGAAAAATCTTCTAAAAAATCTGAAAAATTCTTAAAAAATCTCTAAAAATCAGAACACACAAAAAAATCATTTTGGGCTTCATTTTGTAATATATTTATATGTCTTTGTTATTTTATTATTTATAACTTCTTGCATTGATCTCTTATTAATTTTTTTTAAAAAAAATAATTCTAAAAAAAAATAAAATCTCTGAAAAATTAGAAAACAGAAAATCACAGAAACTTTTTGATTTCATGCCATCATGTTTTCATTATAAATGCATATTATTCATGTATTTTAGTTGATTCGTCATTTATTTACATCAATTGAAAAATTCAAAAAAAAACACTCTGAAAAGAACACCCAAAAAAAAATTTGAGGTAAGTTCTCATTTTTCTTAGTCTTCCAATAAAAAAAATAGAACGAGGGATTGCGTTCCAAGTAAGTACCATAAACTCCTCTCATTTTTGTTATTTCCTTAATACTCTTGCATATTGTGGTTAGATAGGTTCATTAAATAAAAAAAAATCTTCACTTGAATCAAATAAAAATTCTCATTCCAAGAGTAGAAACCACACTTTCATGCTCAAAGACATGCATCATTAAGGATAGAAGTTCATCCTTCATTGTTGTTTAATTTATGTTAATTATATTTTGGAGATTGCGAGGGGCAAGGTGAGTTCTTTTCTAATCCCTTTCTTAATCACATACCCATACATATTTGCATAGAATACCTTGTTTGAACATTGGTTTGTGCATATCATTTCTAAAATATTCTAAGGGCAACACCCATAAGCAAGATAATGTGGGGGTTTCATCACCCTTCCTTAGCCCATAAATCATAATTTTCTTCATCTTTGCATCACCTAAGTCTTAAATAAAATTCAGTGGACGTTGGTCCTAAGATCACACTGTGGTTCTTGTGTTATTTGGATTTACCCTCTTATGAAAACTGGTGCCTAAGGCAAGACGATCGGACGATAAACGTCTTAAGCGGACTAGTGGTTTGGCATAATTAGGTCCATACGAAAGTAGGGGGAACCTCCCACTACCCCACCCCTTACCTGGCCGATGGAAATATTAAGGGTGAACTTAAGTTTCACTTTAATCATTTTGTGAAATCTTATTTGTAGGTCTAGGACACATCTAGGCCATTAGGGTAATTTGTGTGACAACTTGTTTGTGTTTGCATAAAAAAAAGAAAAAGAAACAGAAAAAAAATCATTCTCTTCTCTCTCTTCGTCTTAGTTGTGTCAAAATAAAAAAACAAACAAACAAACAAACCAACAAAATCAGCATAAAAAAAATCTCTCTCTCATTTTGTCCTAATTTATGCAAGGTAGGAGATCCCTACACCAACCTTCGTTAGGACTCATAGGAGAGATTGAAAGGTTAGTGCATTCTAGAACTCACCATCAACCTAATCTTATGGCAGACCACAACCAAAATCAACAGCAAGTTCAACAAGTCGCTCCCAAGCAAATGAAGGAATATTTCTTACCCGATCAGTACCAACCTTCATTTTATACCCAATGATGGGGACATCGCTTATCACTTCCCATTTCTCCATGGGTCCCGATGATCGCCATTGTGTTCGTCTTGATTTCTTGAGTCGAGTTATGTAATTTTCATATTTTTCTGGAGTCATATCATTGTAATTTTTCTTTTATTTGAGTCAAGTCCCTAGGTTAATGAGTCATCTACCTAAGTTTATTATCATTATGTCAGTTAGATTGGTTAATGGGCCCAGTTATATGGGCTTGGCCCAGGGGCGCCCCTTTCCCCCTTGGTTAGTTGTCATTAGTCCAAAAGTCAGGGACTTATGTTGAATTGTGGGATTCCTATAAATAGGACCCCAATCCCACCAGTTGAAGCTAATGAAGATTTGATAGAATTTGCCAAGCATTAGTGCACCTCTCTCTTTCTCTCTAGCTCTCTCTCTCTCTTCTTCTCTCTCTCTCTTACTCTCTCTCTCTCTAGGGCGCCACTTTCTCTCTCTTCCCCCCAAAATTTCGAAATTCTCTCTCTCTCCTCCTCATTCACTCCTCATTAAACCCCTCTCCCTTCCCTATACCTCCCATTTACTCCCCCCCAACCTCTTAGGTGGAATACCATTCTCCTAGACACCTTTCCCCTTCCCCATTCACCCTTTCACCTTCCCAAGGAGGAATCCATTCTCCCAAACACCTCTTCCCCTCCCCAAGACAACCCTTCCCATTCTCTAGGCTACCATTAATCCCTTTCCATTAAACCCATTCCAAATCCAAAGGAGGGAAACCATTCCCCCCCCCCCCCACCCACTTGTGCCCCCTCACCTTCCCCCTTTCCCTCCAACCCCAATTTCACAACTCCCCTCTCAGCCACTGCAAACACCTCCTTCCAGGCCTCATTCTCCCCCTCCCACTTCTTGGAACACCCCCTCCCAGACCCCATCACAGCCAAGGGTCATCCCCATACCCATCCACCTCACTTCCCCTCCCATAAACCCCCTTTCCCCCCCCCATCTTCTTCAAATTACAGCTCTCAGTTCGAGTGTAGCAGAAAGGGTCGACTTGCAGAAGCAACCACGGAGTCATACGGCAACATCTGAAGTCGTATCATACATTTCTGGAAAGGTCGTCCAATCAGCTTCGCAGGCGAGGTGATCCCGCCCCATTCTGAGTCCGGGGTTGTCCGGGAGGACCGATCTCCCCCGACGGCGCAGAGTCACCCCTGCAGAGTACCTGAACCAGGTTAGAGCCTGTACCACGACGGACCACGGAAGAATTCGGACTTGACCTCTTCTACAAAGTTCTCCCTCATACCGTCGACATTCAGAATCAAGAAGCGGAGCTTCGTTCCACGTCCGTGGGCCGAAGTTACCATTTTTCTCCCTCGGCTGCGCGGGTCTTCCTCCCACAGTCTGCAACGACCTGCCTCCACTATTCTGAGTCCCCCAGTCCTCTCGGACATCAGACGGCTTCCCCGTCAATTTTGCTGCGAAGAGGGCTCGTCCACGGTTCCAGAAACTCTGGCGGTTCGTGATTTGGAGTCTAGAACAGATCGGGACACTCTCTGCAACCTGCTATGTGAGATCAGAAGCTGCCAGTCCCAGATTCTGTCGTGCTGTTCGAACCTCCACCACGGCCAGCAACGACATCAGAAGAATTCAACATAATTCTGAGGCATCCCAGCCCTAGTTACGAAGCGTTACCTTCTGGTCTCATCATCAGAAGAATTCTGGACTAGAAGTTACGACCTTAAAAGTGACTGTTAGTCATTCATCGCAGAGTGCAGGCAGATTCGACATCGGCTTCTCCTTTCGCGTTTCCGGCGAATCTCCCCTCCCCGCCTGGCCGGCTCACCGCCCCTCCCTGCGTGGAGATAGTGTTTGCATGTAATTCAATCATCCCCACCCCAAGTCCACCCTCCTGCGAGAGGTGTAGTGAGTGTAACTAATTAAACAGGATTCAAGCTTCACCGGCGCAGTGTGCGGGGAACCCACACTTCCCCGCTCGCCCATCGTCTCCGACCGGGGTTGGTTTCTTCAAACCAACCAGGTGAGCTCCTGCCCTTGCTCCATTTACTTCTATTCATTTCATATCCATAAAACTTGTCCGCTGGTCGGTGAGAGAGTGCCCGTTCCCGGAGCCACCATCTTGAGTGGTCATCGTGGATAATAGTAAGTGAGTGACCTTGTGCCCCCAAGGCACCCGGCCGCCCTTGATCGTGGGCATCCTACCTTCGGGAGGGAAAACCTTAGTTGTGCTGGCCCTCTACCAGCAAGGGTCCCTCTCCCCCACCTCGACTCGGCATCATCGAGTCACCACGGGTGACGGGTGTGCACGGTGAGACGGCGTCTTCCAAGCTTTCTCGACTTTTGTGAATGCGTTTGCGAATTAAGTCCAAGGGATCATTGTCACTTGCTGCATTCCCGTCAATGTTTCACATCAGTTGGTATCAGAGCAAGTTCACAACTTGTCTCTCTACAAGTTGGTCCTAGGGCGCATTCGCATTTAGAGTCATTTTCGGGCCACCCAGTGCATCATCATGTACACTCCATATTGGTTAAGTCCCCTTAACACGGCCGTCCACAAGAGTCCGATTGACCCCCTCCTCATGGACATCATCCTAGAAGGAGACCTTAGTTTTGACGGATCCAATCCTAATGCCTACCTAAAGTGGGAGGCTACCATGGATAAACACTTTGATAGGACTAGGGTCTATGGACATGCTAGGGTCCGCAGGGCCACAGGGTGGCTTCGGGGACAAGCCAAGAAGGAGTGGGATCGCATAGTGAGCTTAAGAAGGATTTGGAGGCAAGAGCCCATAGGATCATGGGAAGAGATGAAGATTGAGCTTAGGAAGATCTACGCTCCCCGACCTTCCCACTCCTACCTTGAGAACCATAACCCGAGGAGCACTCCCACTCCCCCTTTCCCTCCCCGTCAACCCAAGACCTCCCTTAGGGTCCAATCTCCACAACCCCAAATGATTCCAATCCCGATCACCACCACCATTAAAACCAAATTGGCCACCACCCAACCCAACATTCCCCATCAAACCCACACCCCACAAGCTTCCACAAATCCTCATCCCACCCATTTCCAAAAGGAACTTACGGAGGTGACCGAAGACTATGAGGCTCCCCTAGATTGGGAAGAAGAATATGAGGCCCAAATAGGTCAAGAGAACTCATTCCTACCCAAAGAAGACCCATTGAGCCAAATGGGGTGCACCCTCCCCCATGAGTTACAAGATGCCCAACCTAGGCCTCCACTTCTACCCCTCCCCATCCTATCCCAAGTCCCCCATTACCCACCACCCCAAAAGAGCCATATGCCAGTCATCATCACCCCACAAACAATGGACTTACTCACCTCCTTGGTAGAGGAAACCATGATCTCCATACCCGACCCCATAGTGGTGAATACTCCGGACCCAACCCACGCCATGGAGATCACCCATGTCCAGGAAGAAGAAGAAACTTCACATGGTGGTCTTCACCTTACACCACCCTCCCTAGTAGGGGCCGAGCTCATCTTAGAAGAACCCCTTTCACGTTGGCTAAAGGAGAACCCATTTAGAGATCTCATGGCTCATGTTTGCCCTCCTATGGAACAAAACCTTCCTATAGTACCCTTACCCACTTATCACACCACAATCCAATCATCCTATCAAGTGGAAACATTAGGGGATTTTCTTAAGGGTCTATCTTGGCAAATGGAGTTAACTGGCATGTTGACCACTGTAGTCGACCAACCTAGGAGCCTTGACCTCCTACACCTATGTGTCGGGTCCATCTCCTCGATATACACTGTGGGTTGCTACACTAGCGACCTTCTTTTATTCCTCCCAACACCCGAAGAGCCCGATGCTATCCGCGAATTAGAGTTGCTTATTTCGGGTAGGATGCCAAGCCCTCCATTCATGGCCAACCAACCCGCCGAGGACTTCGGTTCAATTACTTCATTTAAGGAGGAGGACTCACCATCATTTGAAGACCTTGAGGAGATAGAATACCCCTTCCTTGGTAACACATTCCATGACCCCTTTGATCCCTCCCTATGGAAGACATTGAACCCATGGGACCTAGCCGCCTTACCCACCACCAACTTCCTCCTACCCTCACCCACCATGTTGAACCCAACCCACCCATTCCACTACTTAGTTCACACTATGAGAGCCATGACCGAGGGTGACATCCACCTAGGAAATGAGGAAGTGACCTATCCCAAAATGTCCACCTTCTTGGACCCCTTCGACCCCTATGAGTGGAAATCCCCAAATCCACCCCCACCTAAAGATGGGACCATCTTGATGGTAATGCATGTGCAACAACATTTTGCCCCACCTGGTAGGGCTAGTCATCTCATTTGTGTCACATACACACTAGGTCCAGTGCATGACAGGTTCACATTTGGATATGTAGGTCCACCCCCATTCATCATCCATCTTATGCATGATAGAAGTCTACATGAAAGTCCAGGTCCTCCGGCATTCATTGCACCCATACCTGATAGAGCCACATTTGGACATGCTGGTCCTCCCCCACTCTTCATCCACCTCAGGCATGATAGGGCCATTTGTGGCTGCCCCGGTCCACCTAAGTGCATCAAGGTCCACATGGTTTCTAAGCATGATAGGTCAATTCATGGATGCCCTGGTCCTCCTAAGTCTGTCAAAACCAAACTAACACTTGATAGGGCTGAATTTGGTTGTCCAGGCCCTCCCTTCATCCCTATAGGATCATCATTCACGACATTGCATGGTAACATTCGCAAACACAAAAACAAGAGCAGCAAGGTTCTTAAGGAATTAGCCGATTCCCACTGTCGCCACCAAGAAATCCATGTCGGTGATTTTGTGATGGTGAGGACTGAGATTGTCTCAAAACTGAGGTGTCGTGGAGCAGGCTCCTTTCAGGTATTGAGGCGCCTTGACACAAATGCTTATGTGTTTGACCTCCCCGAAGGGTACGGAGTAAGCCCCACTTTCAATGTGGCTGACCTGGTGCCCTACAAGGGTCCCACGGTGACGCCCAGTGAGGAGATCCAGCCTATCCCACCCCTTGAGAGAGCCCCCACACCAACAAGAGCTCCATCTAGCCAGAGAAACCAGCGTGATCAAGTGGAGCGGATATTAGATGAACAGATCACTACCACACGGAGCAAGGTGTATGAGCGATATCTGGTTAGGTGGAAGGGACGACCACCTTCGGTTGACGCCTGGGTGATTCGGGAGGAACTCCAGCAGCTGGATCCTGACCTATCGGAGTAGTACCGCAGCAGGGTGGACCCTTACTCGACAGAGTCGAGTTCTCTGCACCCCGGGAGTATGATGGGGACATCGCTTACCACTTCCCATTTCTCCATGGGTCCCGATGATCGCCATTGTGTTCGTCTTGATTTCTTGAGTCGAGTTGTGTAATTTTCATATTTTTCTGGAGTCATATCATTGTAATTTTTCTTTTATTTGAGTCAAGTCCCTAGGTTAATGAGTCATCTACCTAAGTTTATTATCATTATGTCAGTTAGATTGGTTAATGGGCCCAGTTATATGGGCTTGGCCCAGGGGCGCCCCTTTCCCCCTTGGTTAGTTGTCATTAGTCCAAAAGTCAGGGACTTATGTTGAATTGTGGGATTCCTATAAATAGGACCCCAATCCCACCAGTGGAAGCTAATGAAGATTTGATAGAATTTGCCAAGCATTAGTGCACCTCTCTCTTTCTCTCTAGCTCTCTCTCTCTCTTCTTCTCTCTCTCTCTTACTCTCTCTCTCTCTAGGGCACCACTTTCTCTCTCTTCCCCCCAAAATTTTGAAATTCTCTCTCTCTCCTCCTCATTCACTCCTCATTAAACCCCTCTCCCTTCCCTATACCTCCCATTTACTCCCCCCCAACCTCTTAGGTGGAATACCATTCTCCTAGACACCTTTCCCCTTCCCAATTCACCCTTTCACCTTCCCAAGGGGGAATCCATTCTCCCAAACACCTCTTCCCCTCCCCAAGGCAACCCTTCCCATTCTCTAGGCTACCATTAATCCCTTTCCATTAAATCCATTCCAAATCCAAAGGAGGGAAACCATTCCCCCCCCACCCACTTGTGCCCCCTCACCTTCCCCCTTTCCCTCCAAGCCCAATTTCACAACTCCCATCTCAGCCACTGCAAACACCTCCTTCCAGGCCTCATTCTCCCCCTCCCACTTCTTGGAACACCCCCTCCCAGACCCCATCACAGCCAAGGGTCATCCCCATACCCATCCACCTCAATTCCCCTCCCATAAACCCCCTTCCCCCCCCCATCTTCTTCAAATTACAGCTCTCAGTTCGAGTGTAGCAGAAAGGGTCGACTTGCATAAGCAACCACAGAGTCATACGGCAACATCTGAAGTCGTATCATACATTTCTGGAAAGGTCGTCCAATCAGCTTCGCAGGCGAGGTGATCCCGCCCCATTCTGAGTCCGTGGTTGTCCGGGAGGACCGATCTCCCCTGACGGCGCAGAGTCACCCCTGCAGAGTACCTGAACCAGGTTAGAGCCTGTACCACGACGGACCATGGAATAATTCGGTCTCGAGCTCTTCTACAAAGTTCTCCTTCGTCCCGTCGGCATTCAGAATCAAGAAGCGGAGCTTCGTTCCACGTCCGTGGGCCGAAGTTACCATTTTTCTCCCTCGGCTGCGCGGGTCTGCCTCCCACAGTCTGCAACGACCTGCCTCCACTATTCTGAGTCCCCCAGTCCTCTCCGACATCAGACGGCTTCCCCGTCAGTTTTTCTGCGAAGAGGGCTCGTCCACGGTTCCCGAAACTCTGGCGGTTCATGATTCGGAGTCCAGAAGCGATCGGGACACTCTCTGCAACCTGCTGTGTGAGATCAGAAGCTGCCAGTCCCAGATTCTATCGCGCTGTTCGAACCTCCACCACGGCCAGCAACGACATCAGAAGAATTCAACATAATTCTGAGGCATCCCAGCCCTAGTTACGAAGCGTTCCCCTCTGGTCTCATCATCAGAAGAATTCTGGACTAGAAGTTACAACCTCAATAGTGACTGTCAGTCATTCGTCACAGATTGCAGGCAGATTCGACATCGGCTTCTCCTTTCGCGTTTCCGGCGAATCTCCCCTCCCCGCCTGGCCGGCTCACCACCCCTCCCTGCGTGGAGGTAGTGTTTGCATGTAATTCAATCATCCCCACCCCAAGTCCACCCTCCTGCGAGAGGTGTAGTGAGTGTAACTAATTAAACAGGATTCAAGCTTCACCGGCGCAGTGTGCGGGGAACCCACACTTCCCCGCTCGCCCATCGTCTCTGACCGGGGTTGGTTTCTTCAAACCAACCAGGTGAGCTCCTGCCCTTGCTCCATTTACTTCTGTTCATTTCATATCCTTAAAACTTGTCCGCTGGTCGGTGAGAGAGTGCCCGTTCCCGGAGCCACCATCCTGAGTGGTCATCGTGGATAATAGTAAGTGAGTGACCTTGTGCCCCCAAGGCACCCGGCCGCCCTTGATCGTGGGCATCCTACCTTCGGGAGGGAAAACCTTAGTTGTGCTGGCCCTCTACCAGCAAGGGTCCCTCTCCCCCACCTCGACTCGGCATCATCGAGTCACCACGGGTGACGGGTGCGCACGGTGAGACGGCGTCTTCCAAGCTTTCTCGACTTTTGTGAATGCGTTTGCGAATTAAGTCCAAGGGATCATTGTCACTTGCTGCATTCCCGTCAATGTTTCACATCACCCAAGCACCTCAAAATCAAGCAGCCCAATATGAAATTAAATCAAGCACCATTCAAATGTTGCCATCCTTCTATGGCAATACCAATGAGGATCCCTACAGACATCTAGATGAGTTCCTCCAGATTTGCTGAACTGTGAAAATCTCAAACTTCTCTGATGATGCTATCAGGATGACTCTCTTCCCATTCTCTCTCAAGGATAAAGTCAAATATTGGTTAGGAGCCTTGGGTAGATCAATTGACACTTGGACAGAAATGTAAAAAGAATTTTTGAAAAAATTCTATCCCATAGGGCGAACCAATACCATGAGGAGAGCGATAACTAGATTCACACAAAATCCTGCGAAAAAAATCCATGAGGCATGTGACAGGTTGAAAGATTTGTTAAGGAAATGCCCACATCATGGTCTGTCAAGATGGCAAATAGTTCAAGCATTTTATGAGGGATTGACTGATAGTTCCCGTCAAATGGTGGATGCGTCATGTGGGGGGGGCTTTTATGAGTAAGAGCGAAGATGAGGCATATGATTTATTTGAAATGCTCAGTGAAAATTCAATTAATCATGTCTCGCTCTCATCCTATGAGAGAATGATTGGGCCGGCTAAGAAGGGTGGGCTTTATGAAGTGAAGAGCCAAGGTGTGTGTGAGAATAGGATGGACATCAATGCCTTGACTCAGAAATTGAACAAAATGGAATTGTTGGCGCAGAAGATAGAGAAGGTTGATCTTGTATCTCAAAAGCTAGATCAGTTGCTATCTAGGCAGGAACCTTCTTCTTCAGGTCCTCGACCTCAACCATTCTCAGCTCCCAGTCATGAAGAGAGTTGTGCTCTTTGTGCTAGCCCTGATCATGTGGTAACTGATTACCCCACTACAGCTCAGCTTCCCCCATTCATCCAAGAATAAATCTTCACTACTTAGGGTGTCTCTAAGTCTCCTTATGATCCTTATTCTAACACCTACAATCCAGGCTGGAGAAATCACCCAAATTTTTCTTGGAAATCTCAGCACGGTCCATCTACCCAATCTAATCCCTCTTTTCAAAAACAACCCTTTCAAGCTCAACATCACCAACATCACCCATCTCCTTTTCAACAAGCTCAGTCTCAACATAATTTCTCGCAATCCAATGCACATTTTCAACAATATTCTTCACCTCCTTTTTAGCATTCTCAGGCCCCGTATCATCAACCTTCTACTCAGCATTTTCAGGGCCAGTACCATCAATATCCTTCTAACCGACTCAATGAAGTTCCCTTCCAACCCCTTCCTCAACCTCCGCATCCCAATTTTGATGAAAAATTCGACCAACTCCAACAGCTCATTCTTTCTCAGTAACAATCAATTGCTAAGTTGGAAGGTCAGATAGGGCAATTAGCAGCAAGTAATATAAGGAGAGAGGTGGGTCAGCTTCCTAGCCAGCCTCTGGCTAATCGTAGGAACCAACCTTTCGGCTTCCCCTAAAGAGTTCCTATTCTTCCTCAACCAAACCAACCTCAGCCGCCTCCTCCTGCAGGTCCCCAATTTGAGAATGCCAAGGCAATCTCTTCTCTTAGGAGCGGGAAGGCTTTAGATAATCATTATAGGACTAAGGAAGTTGGCAGTATTTCGGGCCAAGAGGCCCAAGAGGAGAGTGATGAGGAAGAGGAGCCCGTAATTGTTAAAGAAATGAAGAAGCCGAAGGGTGGGGAGAAGAAGTTGGATAAAGGGAAGGTAAAAGTTGATGAAGGACCCCAAGAATATGTGCCTATGGCCCCTTTTCCCGATGCTCTAAAGTCAACGGCTCACAAGAAAATGCCGGTCCAACAGGAAGAATTAGTGGAATTGTTTAAACAGGTGAATATCAATATTCCACTCTTGGATGCAATCAAGCATGTGCCGGCATATGCGAAGTTTTTGAAAGAACTTTGTACTCCAAAGAGGGAGCCAAGGGCGGCGACTCAAAAGATCCGCTTGTCTGAGGATGTGAGTGCTGTTTTGATGAATCATTTGCCGAAAAAATTGAAGGACCCCGGAGACCCTTTAATCTCATGTGATATAGGTGGAGTCACTTTTGATCGAGCATTGCTAGACTTAGGTGCTAGCGTGAATCTTTTGCCCACCTTTATCTATGAGCAGTTTGATCTGGGGGAGTTAAAACCCACTTCAATCATCCTTTAATTGGCGGATAGGTCGGTTAAAACACCAAGAGGTATGTTGGAGGATGTTATTATCAAAGTGCATGAATGTTATTTTCCGGTGGATTTTCTCATTCTAGATATGGCCTCGTCCCAGGATCTAAAGCACACCTATCATTTTGGGACGTCCGTTTTTAGCTACAACAAAGACTAATATAAATTGTGCCACGGGAATGATGGATATATCATTTGGAGGAGAGAAGATTGCATTAAATATTTTTAAGGCTTCTCAGTACCAGGACCACGAAGAAGAATGCAATATCGTTGATATCTTTGAGGAGGTGATTAATGAAAGTCCGGATGACATAGAGGACACCCTAGAAGAGGGTAGCATACTTCAGGATTCTTCTCTCTCTTTTGCACCCTGGTCTAGGGTAGAACCACTTCCTGCACTTCAGTCTGAACCAATCTTGCCTTCTCTGGAACATCCTTCCGCTCTGGAACTCAAGCCTCTCCCGGACTCCCTTAAATATGCATATATGGGACCTAACCACACTCTACCTGTCATCATTGCCTCCAACCTCACTTCTACTCAGGAATCCCAACTCTTAACTGTCCTTAAGGAGTATAGGGGGGCAATAGGTTGGCCGGTGGCAGATCTCAAGGGAATCAGTCCGGATGTTTGTATGCACCATATCTATTTAGAGGACAATGCCAAGCCGAGCAGGGAGATGCAGCGCCAGTGAAATCCTAACATGAAAGAGGTGGTCAAGCAAGAGGTGGTGAAATGGTTGGATGCCGGGATTATATATCCCATCTCTGATAGCAAGTGGGTCAGCCCCACACAAGTTGTTCTAAAGAAATCAGGGCTGATCGTGACTCAAATGAGAAAGGTGAAGAAGTGCCAATGAGACTACAAACGGGGTGGAGAGTCTGTATTGATTACAGAAAATTGTACTCAATGACAAAGAAAGATCATTTTCCTCTCTCGTTTTTGGATCAGATTTTAGAGAAATTGGCTGGGCAAAGATATTTTTACTTTCTGGATGGATACTCCGGGTACAATCAAGTTGATGTCTACCCGGAAGATCAGGAAAAGACTACATTCACGTGTCCATATGACACGTTTGCATTTAGAAGAATGTCATTTGGGCTTTGCAATCCCTCTGCCACCTTTCAACGGTGTATGATGGCAATCTTTTCTGAAATGGTGGGAGAACTTTTGGAGATTTTCATGGATGACTTCTCATATTTCGGTGACACGTTTGATTGCTGCTTGAAGAATTTGCAGAAGGTGCTGGCACGATGCATTGAATTCAATCTGGTGCTTAGCTGGGAAAAAAGTCACTTTATGGTAAGAGAAGGCATTGTGTTAGGCCATGTTATTTCTGAGAGGGGAATAGAGGTAGACAAGGTTAAGGTTGATCTGATTTTTAATCTTCCTCCTCCTTCATCTATCAAGCAAATCCACTCTTTTCTTGGCCATGTGGGTTTTTATAGAAGATTCATTCAGAACTTCTCTACCATTACTCGCCCACTCACTAAGCTGCTAGCCAAGGACACTCCATTCCAGCTAGATGAGTCTTGTCTTGAGGCTTTCCATTCCCTGAAGGTAGCCCTGACCCAAGCTCCGATTCTTCAATCACCAGATTGGTCCCTACCATTCGAAATCATGTGCGATGCCTCGGACTATGCCATAGGAGCTGTCTTAGGGCAGAGGATTGATAGGAAACCTGTGGTGATCTATTATGCGAGTTGCACTCTCGTAGATGCTCAATTGAATTATACCATCACAGAGAAAGAACTTCTGGCCGTTGTTTTTGCTCTAGAGAAATTTTGCTCATATCTTTTGGGGGCGAAAGTCATTGTCTATTCCGATCACGCTGCTTTGAAATACCTGCTCAACAAAAAAGATGCTAAACCCCGTCTGATTCGATGGATTCTATTACTGCAAGAATTTGATCTGGAGATCAAAGACAAGAAGGGGTTAGAGAATGTTGTGGCTGATCATTTGTCCAGAATAGTGATACCTGAGAGTGCTCCCATATCTGATTCTTTTCCTGATGAACAACTATTATCTATCTCTCACACCTCAATCCCCTGGTACGCTCACATTGTCAACTTCTTGGCAGTAGGAGAGATCCCGGGTGGGTTGACTAAGCAGGAAAAGGATCAGTTCTTTGCTAAGGTCAAGCACTATTTTTGGGAGGACCCAGAACTGTTTCATATGGGTCCTAATCAATTCATCAGAAGATATGTTCCCGAGGAGGAGCAACAATCTGTTTTAAACTTCTGTCATAATCTCGCCCGTGGGGGATATTTTTCAGGAAAGAAAACTACGGCGAAAGTTTTACAGAGTGGATTCTATTGGCCCACCTTATTCAAAGATGCTTATGAATTTTCCAAAACATGTTCGAGGTGCCAAGCTGTGGGCAGTAATTCAAAAAGAGATATGATGCCGCTAAACCCCATTCTGGTGATAGAAATTTTTGATGTTTGGGGTATTGATTTCATGGAGCCGTTTCCACCATCATTTGGCAATGAATACATTCTGGTGGCGGTCGACTATGTTTCGAAATGGATAGAGGCTATTGCTAATAGGACCAACGATCATAAGGTGGTCATGAAATTTGTCAAGAAGAACATCTTTTCTAGATTTGGGTGTCCTAGGTTTTATGATTAGTGATAGGGGGTCCCATTTCACGAACTTCCAATTTCAAGCTTTACTTCACAAATATGGCATCACTCATAAGCTCGCTGCCCCTTATCACCCCCAAACCAGTGGCCAGGTGGAGGTTTCCAATAGGGAGATTAAGAACATTCTGCATAAGACAGTTAGGCCGTATAGGAAAGACTGGTCTGAGAGACTAGATGATGCACTTTGGGCCTATAGAACTGCCTTTAAGACTCCCATTGGTATGTCTCCGTATCGCCTCATTTTTGGAAAAGCCTGCCACTTGCCCGTAGAGCTTGAACATAGAGCCTATTGGGCCATTAAGCAAGTCAATTTTGACTTAAGTCAAGCCGGAGCCCAGAGAGCCTTACAACTCAATGAACTGGAGGAACTAAGGAATGAAGCCTATGAAAATTCTAGGATTTATAAAGCTAAAACCAAAGCTTTCCATGATAAGCATATTTATAGGAAAACTTTTCATGCTAATCAAAAGGTTTGGCTTTTCAATTCACGGCTACGCTTGTTCCCCGGTAAGTTGAAATCTAGATGGGATGGACCGTTCATAGTTGTTAAGGCATTTGACCATGGAGCCGTTCAAATTCTGAATCCACAAAATGGTCATATTTTTACTAATAACGGTCAAAGGTTGAAACCATACTTGGAAAATGAACTCTTATCACTAAAAGAATCCATCGCATTGTGTGATCAGAATTGAGTTCATTTTGAACTTTCATGCATTTGGCTGAAGATGATAAACTTAGCGCTTCTGGGAGGCAACCCAAGATTTTTTGTGATTTGATGTTTTATTTTAGTGTGTTTATTTTTCAGTTGTCAGGCCAAGAAGAGAAGGAGTCGTCGTCACTTTGCCCCGCCCACCAGGTTGTATCCTTCCATCCCAACCATATTCTCTGTTTACTTATTCTCCGATCTTTCTATTGCATATGCCATTGAGGATAATGTCATTCAAGTTGGGAGGGGGGGGGGAAATTTGTTTCATGTGAATACAATCTAATATGTGCCCTTACTTGATATCCTACATGATGAAAAGATGAAATCTCCATTTGGAGTTTCTTTATTCATGCTTGAATTGAAAATGATTCTAGAATAGAAAAGACTAGGGAGAAGGATGATGAAAATTTTATTTAATCTAGCCATGAAAAACTGATCTAAAAATCTCTTTAAAAGTTCATGTGCACTTTAGAAAAATGAAAATCACGTTACACGCTAATGAAACATGCAGGACAAGCCTTCTACTATTTTGGGTATATTGCCTGATATTCAGCACTTCTTGAAAAAGAGATCTTTTATAAGCTTTCTGCCATGTTATCCATCAAATTAGTGCAAAAGCACAATTGAAAAAAAATATAGAAAAAGGTACAATGAAAAATATCCCGAATCTGAGTAACCGGGCCTACTTCACCTAAGACGTGTTGAGGTTCGCGTCAAAAGGAAAAGGGAACCTTGATCTGTGAAACCGGGCCTGCTTCTCCTAAGACAAGAGTCAAGCTTCGTGTTAAACAGTGAAGGATAGTGCAGCATCATGTGTGTAAGAAAAAAATAAAAAGATCCCTAAGGGACAAAATAATAAGGCAGACAAAAGCTAGTATTCTTAATGCTCTGATTAAGAAGTTCAGGGTCTTGTTTGGAATAGCAAATGGGGGATGCAATTGTCGTCGCTGTGGACTTATCATTTCACATGCAACAAGTGCTACTGAATTTTGATTAGAATTCTTGATCATGTACCTTAATTTCCTACATAAGACTAGTATGTGTTAATGATTCCAAATTCCTAATCTTTAGTTGATTCTATGAAGGACGAACTTGATATGCAGGTATAAATTTTATAAACTCTTGTTGGTCCTTAATTTTTAATTATTTTTATTGCTAAGGGACTAGCAATGAGTAAGTTGGGGGATGTGATAAGTGTGTAAATTTACATGTTAATTAATGATATAACACACTTTTATTAGCTTTAATATGCATCACTATGCATTTATCACACTTAATTTAAATTTCAGATCAAAATGTTTAAATACACGATTTAATGAAATTTTGATTCTATTTTGCAGGCACAAAGAATATCACAACAAATAAGAAGACAAATGGGCCAAAGCCCATTCACGCATCCAAAGGCCCATGAGCTTGTTTAAAATAAAATAATAAAAAAAATAGAGAAGGAAAAAATATAATCAATTGGCATTTAAGATATATATATAAGATATATATACAAGTTACACACACACACACACACACACACACACACACACACACACACACACACACACACACACACCCACACACAACTTAAGCAGTACGTGGGAGGCTCTTCACGATTGGTTGCATGCATCTTCAACAAGCCATGCATGCCTTCTCACGTGGGCTTTAGCATGCATGCAAGGGCTTCAATGTGTGATGGCGTGGTTCTCGCAGGCTCCATATTTGTTTAATATATCTTCATCACCAAGCAGCAAGCAGCGTTTTCACGAGACTTCCTGGCGGGTGGCCAGCTACGTGGCTGGCATCACATGGTGGGTCTTCACGCGGAGGTCGGTAGGAGCTATGGTCAAAATGGTCAAGAGCAGCAGCGGCTGGGGCAAAGCGACACACGCATGCGTTCAAACGCGCATGCAGGCGCGAAATTCGACGTGGCTGGCTTCACATGGCAGGCGCATCCGACGGAGGTGGGGTCAATGCGGCCAAGCCGCATGGCTCATGCAGAAAAGTCGACCAAGGAGGGAGAAAGAGAGAAAAGGAGGGAGAAGAACTCAGCAAAGAGGGCTGCCGATGAGAAAGAGGGAGAAAATGGAGAAAAAGAAGGAAATGAATGTATAAAAAAATAATCACATGGAGATCTCTCTTCTCAAAGTCAAAAATTATAACAATAGGTGTTCACATGGAGAAAAGGGTTTATTTTGGCCCTATAAAATGGGTTGATGTTGTTGAGGAGATGGGTGTTCTTTTGGCCTTGGTAGAGCTACGTAGGGAGAGTTTGAGAGTGTTGTTTGGAGAGTTTTTGGTGTAAAACTTTGTGGGTTTATGTTGTTGTAATGAATGTTTTTAAGCATTTAGCCATTTATTAGTCTCATTACTTGTTGTTATGAACTTCATTTCATCTTCTTGTCTTCACAAAACTTCTTCATCTTTAAGTGTTCTAGATTTTCGTCTTCTATCACTTCCTCTAAATCTCTCTCGTTTTTAAGTTATGTTACATTTTTCAACTTACTATTCTGGAGCATTACTGTTCATCCGAGATGATAGTCTCTTCTATTTCTCTATTTTGAAGCCCTTCCAGTCCTCTTTTCATTCTGAGTTCGTCATAAAAGTTGTTCTTCTCTTGTAGATCTACATTTTCTTCTTCTACCACTTCCTCTGATTCTCCACCATTGTTACGTTATAGTCAGTTTTCAAAGGTTCTATCATTTACAATTTTACTGTTCACCCGTGCGGATAGATCTTGGTATTTCATATTTTTCACCTTCTTCTTCTCATTTTCTGTCTCTGAGTTCTTCATAAAACTTCTTCCTCGCTTCGCCCTTTACAACTTTCTCTTCTTCCACTTCTTCTAATTCGCTCTGGATTGTAAGTTATTTTCCTTCTTTTAAACCCTTATGTTTAATATAATTTCATTGTGTTTTCAACTTGGTCTTTTTCCCACTTCTTCTATCTATCTCTCTCTTCCCTACTTCTTCACACACCCCAAGGAGGATCTTCATCTCCCGGTCTTCTCGGCGGCGTCTACTTCTATGACAGAGTGAAATCTTAAGACTCGGCACGGTCAGGGGACGACAACACTCTTCATCCTCTTGGCTACAATTCCTTCTTTCACTCTTTTATTTTCAGTCAAGTTGTAATTTTATTTTCATATACATTTTGATTTTTCATTAGCAATAAAAAAATTTAGAATTTGTGTAATTATGCCTTTTCTCTCCCTCTTTCTAATTTCTCTTCTTTAACCCTCTCATATTCTTTAGTTAGTTTATTTTCATGCAAGTTAATTTTCCATTAGTTTAATCTCACTCAAAAATTCAGATTTTTACAAATATAAGAATTCTCCTCCATGCTACTTTGAAAATATTTCTTCTCCGTGGGATCGACCCGTATTCACCACTTTACTTATACTTCTATACTTTTTTAATTGAGTGAGTTCGGTTAATTTTTGAAATTGTGGCACGGCATTTTTAAACGACGGGTGTCGAGCCCATCAATCTCTCAGGCTGTGCATCGATTACCGACGACTTAATCAACTCACCATCAAGAACAAATATCCATTGCCGCGTATCGACGAGTTATTTGATCAAATTTCTGGGGCAGAATATTTCTCGAAGATCGACCTCAGGTCGGGCTACCATCAATTGAATATCAAAGATGAGGACATCTACAAGTCTACTTTTCGGAGCAGATATGTACTTTATGAGTTCGTGATAATGCCATTTGGGTTAACCAACGTCCCTGCAACATTTATGCAACTTATGAACAATGTCTTCAGGCCCTATCTAGACCGATTTGTGGTCGTATTCATTGATGATATCCTCATATATTCCAAAACAAAGGAAGAACATGAGGAACACTTAAGAATAACTTTGCAAACCTTGAGAGAACACCAACTATATGCAAAGCTTAGCAAGTGCGAGTTCTGGCTAAAGGATGTCTCTTTCCTTGGCCATATCATTTCAAAAGAAGGTATCGCTGTTGATCCTTCAAAAGTAGAAGTTGTGAAGAACTGGAGTCGACCAAAAACCTTATCCGAAGTCAGGAGTTTTATCGATTTGGCTGGCTATTATAGGAGATTCATCAAGGATTTTTCCAAGATCGCCGTCCCTTTGACTAGGCTTACAAGAAAAGAAAATCCTGTCATATGAACGAAAGATTGCGAAGAGAGTTTCCTAACTCTTAAAGGTCATTTAACCACTGCCCCTATCTTGGCACTACCTGTTGAAGGTGGTGGATTTGAAGTCTACACAGATGCTTTTGGCCTTGGCCTTGGATGTGTCCTTATGCAACATGGCAAGGTGATATGTTATGCTTCGAGACAATTGAAGTGTCATGAAGAAAACTACCCCGTCCATGATCTGGAATTAGCTGATGTTATCTTCGCTTTAAAAATCTAGCGACATTACCTTTATTAGAGGAAATTCACTATATTTTCGGATCACAATAGTCTGAAATACCTTTTTACCGAAAAGGATCTTAACATGAGACAAAGAAGGTGGCCGGAGTACCTTAAGGACTTCGACTTCTCTATTCAGTATCATCCAGGCAAAGAAAATGGCATAGCTGATGCTCTTAGCAGAAGATTGATGGCAACTCTAGCAAGCCTCAGGAAAGGTGTGACTTATCTTATAGAGGATTTTACTCATTTGAATCCAGATGTGGACGCAAAAGAAGAGAAGGACATTATTGCTAATATCTGATCAGTACTTACATTGATCGAAGATCTAGTCAAATTATAAGAAAATGACCCCACATTAATGGAGATCAAGAGTAATGTTGATCAAAGGCCAGAGTTCTCTATCTCAACCAATGGAAGGTTATTATTCAAAGATCGAATTTGCATACCGGATCATGCCGACACTAAGAAGCTGATCATGGAGGAAGCTCATAAAGCAAAATATGCTATTCACCCTAGTGCTACCAAGATGTATCAAGATTTGAAGAGAAACTTTTGGTGACCCAACATGAAGAGAGAAATAGCGGACTTTATATCACACTGCCTCACTTATCAACAAGTTAAAGTGGAACATCAAAAACATGCTGGTAAGCTAGATCCCTTGGAAATTCCCTAGTGGAAGTGGGAAAGTATAGGGATAGATTTCATCATGGGACTACCTAAGACAAGAGGTGGACATGATGGCATTTGAGTGATCATAGACCGATTGACGAAATCTGCACATTTTCTACTGATCAAAAGTCGATGGTTTGTGGATATTCTAGCAACTTTATACATGAAGGAGATTGTCAAGCTACACGGTGTCCCTATCACTATTATTTCAGATCGAGACCCTCGATTCACATCTCAATTCTAGAAGGGTCAATAACATTAATTAGGGACCCGACTCAATTTTAGCACTACTTTCCATCCTCAAACAGATGGTCAAATTGAAAGGACAAATCAGGTGGTGGAAGATATGCTCAGGGCATGTGTCATCGATTTCGGTGGGAGTTGGCACAACCATCTACCTCTAATGGAATTTGCCTACAACAATAACTACCAAGCTAGTATTGAAATGGCACCATTCGAGGCACTATATAGGAGAAGCTGCCGCTCACCTATCTGCTGGAGTGAAGTTGGAGAAAGGCGACTTCTAGGCCCAGAAATAATAAGAGATACTACCGAGAAGGTCAAGCTCATTCGAGAGAGACTCCATATAGCTCAAGATAGACAAAAGTCTTATGCTAATAATCGAAGGCGTGACCTGGAATTCTAAATAGAAGACCATGTATTCCTCAAGATTTCTCCGGGTCGAGGTATTCGAAGGTGAAGTCCCGCGATAAATGACACCCAAGAGAGGGGTGAATTGGGTGTTTACAAATTTTTAACAAAATCTTACCCAATTCAAACAAGTGTGAATAATAACCGTAATGAATTTCATATCTATATTAAAATTCTCAGATCTAATAGAATCTATCGCACTCAACCGATCTTAGGTACGATGGCGGAGGTGGGAATCCGAAGATTCTACTCACGCAAGATGTTATCTTCCTGACAAGGTCTGCCTTGCCGATCCGAACCCACCTTTTAATATACCCAAGATCTAATATCAGAATGATAAATTACACTAGATCTAACTCAAACAATGCAACCAAAATAATCTACGCGTGTGCTGCACAGAATGGGGATAGAAGAAAAGGAACAAACCACACAATAGACATCGATTTTTAGGTGGTTCAGATGCAACAACAGCAACCTACGTCCACCCCTCACGATCTATGAGGATTCACACACTATCTTGTAAGATATTACAAGATTAAAAAAAAAAAACACACACACACACACACACACACACACACACACACACACACACACACACACACACACACACACACACACACACACACACACACACACACACACACACACACACACACACACACGTGAGGAGTTCGGAACTCCCACGAAGGTGCACAGGCACTGAATCATAGAGAGATGTGAGGAAACGAAGAAATCACACACACACACACACACACACACACACACACACACACACACACACACACACACACACACACACACACACACACACACACACACACACACACACAGATCTACGTAGATCCACACACACACAGGTGTTTGATATTACAAGAACACAAGATTAAAGCCCAACAAGAATAGAGGGAGAAAGTAGGAAATTAAAGCTAGATTCAAGCTCCCCCTTAGTGGATGAAGGTGATCTTAGATGAAGCCAGCTCCCCAGCTTGATCTGTACTTGAATGGCCTGCAGATAGTCTTGAGAACCTTACTCTTGAATGAAGAACTCTTCCACGTATCACTGTTCACGAAGCTACAGTAGCACTCCTCTTTCTCCCCTTGATAGCCTCCTTAGCTTGCTTGAGTGATTAGGGTTTTTGACCCCAATGAGATATTTTTTTACATCTTGGATGGTCAAGGGACAAGCCAGGAACCAGATCCACAAATCATGGCATGTTTGGTGGCTTTGGGATTAAACAATCCAAGGATAAAGTCTTCCCATGTTGCAGAAAATGAAGGTCAACAATTGCTGCCTCGAAGTTGGCGGTCGACCGGAGGTAGACGATCAGTCGACCGCACTGTAAAAACCTGTTAAAGTTTCATCCCTGGAAATTCCGATCGATCGGTCTGTAACCTTAGGTCGACCGGACTGTAACAACTCTGTTCATTCTTGGTTGCTGGAAAAATTGGTCGACCGGCCCTTATCCGTTGGTCGACCGGACTGTTGAAAACCTGTAAAAATGAGTTGTCAGCCCAGTGAATCATATCCATATGATGAAGGCTGGGATTGAACATATGTTGTTATTCATTTCAAGTCCATTCAAACACTTTTTACACGTTTTGAAATGTATGAATATT
Source organism: Amorphophallus konjac (assembly GCA_022559845.1). Lineage (NCBI taxonomy): Eukaryota > Viridiplantae > Streptophyta > Magnoliopsida > Alismatales > Araceae > Amorphophallus > Amorphophallus konjac. The sequence continues at coordinate 39,290,897 of CM040119.1, forward strand.
AAGGCAAAATTCAAGAAGGAATTGGACCTTGATTGTGTATGAAGCTCGTACTTAAGCACTAATACATGGCACGTGATAGAGCACATGTCCGGGATTTTGTTATCATCAAAATCACTTGGATATACTCAACAATCTCCCCCTTTTTGATGATGACAAAACTCTAGGGCATTGAATTATGTTGGCGTGCCTTGAAGCAATTTTGGAAGTTTGAAATCAATGTTTGAAGGCAATTTCAATCAATTCATTTTCATCACATTAAGCCACCTAACGCAAACCATTCAACACTTTATTTGCCAAGAAGAAGGAAATGAGAAATAAGAGACAATCATGTAATGCCAAACACCAAGTGCATTCTTTTCATCATATCATTTCATTTGTTCAGTACAAGGAACAATGATGCTCGAGAGAATGTAAAACATCTACAAGACATGATATGATGAAGCCCAAAATGCAATGACGCACAGATGAAATGCAAATGCTACAAAATGGGCTACAAGACACTCATGCAAGCATACATCATGCATAACCTATATATATATATATAAACCTGACTAGCTACTTAGCCGACCCATGTTGACTAAATTTCCATTCATGACATGATAAAAGTGAAATATGTGAACCTCGGTCACTTCATTTCTACTGCCACCTTTGGGATATATTAGAGAGGTAAACATGTGGTGGAGAACTCGCTGCAGTGGTGGAAAATAATTTACATTTAATTGAATTAAATCACTCACACCATGCACAAAATCACAGCTTGTCATGGCAATGAAGGTGGCCTCAACTTCACCATGTCTAAATGTCACATCGGCACCCCTTGCAGAAACTCCTAAAGCACGTTCAAACAATTCTAGAGTTATGTGAATCTCAACACCTTGAACCACCGTATACAACTCTTCATTTCTGTCATCCAAGTTGCCATAAAACTGTTGCACTAGATATGGATAATATCTGGGATATCTAGTGACAAAATCGGTCCAACCCGGTTGAATCTTAAAAACTGCACAAATGTCCGGGAGAATTTCATTAACCTCATTAAAGTCGACAAGGCGTGGGTCGATAATTAGCCTCGGAGGCAACCGAGGTGTGCGAGGTAGTGCCGGAGCCTGTCGTGGTGGAGGAACCGGAGCCTCACGTCTCCGAGTGCTGAATTCCCCTTGAGGAGGATGTCGAGAACTCCTTCTAGGTGGCATCTTAGTCTAGGAAACCCTTGAAGGGAATGATCGCAACCCTGGGAGAAGGACGGACCAAAGGACACTCTGGAGGCTAGATACGACCTTCTCCACACTCTAAAAACTGAGAATGAGCTGCACGAGCGCACGAACAACCGCAGAGATGTCATCCCGAATCCGTGACGAATCCGTCGGATGATGTGCGGATGGAGAAAGGTTGAGGTTTTAGGGCTTGGAGTGTGGTGGAATGATGTTCTAGGGTTAGGAAGATATGTGGGAGAGAGAGTGGGTGTGAAAGAATGAGTGAATGGGGTGAGAAAAACCCCTTAAAATGGGGTTCGGTGAAGGGTCGGCCGGCCCGATTTGCCGCAAACGGTCGACCAGACCGGGGGCGCCGGTCGACCGACGTGGCCGATTTGCCCCTGATCCAAAGGTTTAAAGAATAACCACCATGCCTCCCTTGAAGATGATTTTGAGCTCCATTGTCTTGCTGGTCTATCTTCTCCATCCTTCCCTTTTTTTGTTTTTCCCTTTTTTGTTTTTCCTTTTTTTTGTTTTTCCTTTTTTTGTTTCTTTGGGAAGAAATGGAATGGGATGACTTCTGACATGAATCGACCTTAAGATTTTTTCCGAACCTCCCCTTCAGTGACTGCCTAGAATCCCTAGGTTACTAGTCCACATTTATTTGTCAAGAAGTATTGGGCCTCCGAAATTTTTCAAAATTTTCAAGAAAAGGCATATATATATATATATATATATATATATATATATATATATATATAAGTACAAACACACATACAAGGTAATATCAAGCACAAAAATAGAAGAATACACACAACTTATGCATGATGCATGCATTTTACACAATCTACCCTTCATGCTTCTAATTATTTATTCAACGTAAATGCATTACTAATCTTAGTGCAGACCTAAGTATGTATGCCCTCACCCTTACTCATGCCAAGTTCTCTCCTGATTTTATTGAATTGTTCCTGGTTTAGGGGTTTTGTGATGATGTCTGCCAGTTGATTGTGTGTATCAACAAATTTTAACTCAAAATCCCCCTTGCCTACATGATCTCTCAGAAAATGTTGGCGAATGTCAATGTGTTTGGTTATGGAGTGTTGAACAAGATTTTTAGATAGGTCAATAGCACTTGTATTGTCACACAAGATTGGCATAGAACTCACTTCAACATTCAAATCAAGCAATTGATTTTTGATCCAAAGTACTTGGGCTCCACAACTTCCGGCGGCTACATATTCAGCCTCGACCGTTGAGAGAGCTACTGAATGTTATTTCTTGGAGGCCATGAAACTAGGCATCCACCAAGAAACTGGCAGTACCCACTAGTACTTTTATGATCAACAATGCATCTAGCATAGTCAGCATCGGTATATGCAATCAAATCAAATGAGCTACCGATCGGAAATCATAAGCCAAACTCTAGTGTGCCAATTAGATACCGAAAAATCCATTTTACAGCCAACAAATAGGATTCTTTAGAGCATGACTGAAAATGAGCGCATAGACATACACTGTATTGAATGTCAGGATGACATGCTGTGAGATATAGTAGTGATCCGATCATACCTCGAAACAGTGTGGGATCTACTGTTTTACCATTTTCATTCTTGTCCAACTTCGTGGTTGTGGCCATCGGAGTTGATATGGGTTTTACTTCTGCCATCCCATATTTCTTTAATAGCTCCAGGGTATACTTGGCTTGGTTTAAGAAAATGCCTTCGGGCGTTTGTTTAACCTGCAATCCAAGAAACAAGGTTAGTTCACCCATTAAGCTCATCTCAAATTCTCCTTGCATTATTTCTACAAATTCATCACATAAAACATTGTTAGTAACTCCAAAAATTATATCATCAACATACACTTGAACTACCAATATATCTTTACTTGATTTCCTCATGAAAAGTGTTTGATCAACCTTACCTCTTTTGAAATCATTTTCAATCAGAAATGATGTGAGCTTTCATACCATGCCCTTGGTGCTTGCTTCAGCCCGTACAAAGCCTTCTGGAGCTTGTACACATGTCGTGGATGTTTGGGATCTTCAAAACTTGGAGGTTGTTCTACAAAGACATCCTCTTTACTATACCAATTTAGAAATGCAGATTTAACATCCATTTGAAATAATTTGAAGTTAGATGAGCAAGCATAGGATAAATGAATCTGGACTGCTTCTAATCTAGCAACAGGTGCAAAAGACTCATCAAAATCAATTCCCATCTCCTGGCTATACCTCTTGGCTACAAGCCGGGCCTTGTTCCTAACAACCAGTCCCATATCATTTAGTTTGTTCTGGAAAACCCAACGATTTCCTATTACGGGTTGATTCTTAGGACGCGGCACAAGAGTCCACACCTCGTTCCTTTCAAACTGGTGTAGCTCTTCATGCATAGCCTGAATCCAGGATTCATTTTAAAGAGCTTCATGAATATCCTTAGGCTCTTCTTGAGAGATTAAGGCCATCAAATCTTCTTCTTTCACTTACCTTAGTGACGATCTAGTTCTTACCCCATCTTGAGGATTACCTATGATGTTTTCAGCTGGGTGATCTTTCAAGAATGTAGAAGAACTGGGCAAGTCGGGATGCTGCACTTGTTGCTCTTGAAATATTTCAATTGAAGGATCTTCATCCTTTTCACTTTTGCTGGAGATCCCTTCAGTTGGTTCGTCCTTGGGCTTAGCATTATTTTGACGTTTGGAATTTTCATTAGCATCCACAATTGGAATAGATTGATTGGTTAGCTTCAATTCAGATTCATCAAAAATAACATGAGGACTTTCTTCAACAATCAAAGTCCTTTTATTAAACAATCAATAAGCTCTAGAGTTAAGTGCGTAACCTAGGAAAATTCCTTTGTCACTTTTCTCATCCAACTTACCTAGGTTAGACTTACCATTGTTCAGGATGAAACATGGGCATCCAAAGGGTTTAAGATGAGAAATGTTTGGTTTCTTACCCTTGTAGAGCTCATAAGGAGTTTTCTTCAAAATGGGCTTTACCATCGCCCTGTTGATGATGTAACACACTGTACTTACTGCCTCAGCCCAAAAATATTTTGGTAGAGAATTTTCACTTAGCATGGTCCGTGCCATGTCTATTAGGGTTCTGTTTTTCCTTTCCACCACTCCATTTTGTTGAGACGTCCTTGGTGATGAGAAGTTGTGCATGTATCCCTGCTCCTCATAGAAACTGCTGAATTCATGATTCTCAAATTCACCACCGTGATCGCTTTGGATGGTGGTGATAAGGTAGCCTCTAGCATTTTGGATTTTCTTGCAAAACACTTCAAACTCCGTCAAGGCATCACTTTTATTGGCTAAAAATAATATCCATGTAAATCTGGAGTAGTCATCAACAATAACAAATCTAAAAGATTTACCTCCTAGGCTGGATGTAACACCCCGATTTATTAATGAATAGAAAATTATGCAAAATTAATAAGAAGTTCCTTAAGAAAGAAAGGATAAGTAAAATTTTGACCAAATTATAAAAATATGGAAAAATTATAATCTTATAGTGGATAAAACGTTTAGTAAAATTGTCTTCTACGACCAACCCAAATAAAATTCTTAAACAAGCCGAATTAGCTGATTAAGGCCCAAATCAACAGTTAACTTAATCGGACCTTAAATCGCGAAATTTGAGCCCAATACTTAATCATTTTAGCTCAAACCAGATGCAAATGAACGGTGAGGATTAGTAGAACATTTCCCCTCTTGTTAATCTATGAAACCCTAACCCTAGGAGGTGTATTTGGCGGTGCAACGGCGGCGTTAACCCTATTCGGTGCGATTCGCACATGTCCACGGTGTGTGGACTCTATCTCCATGATTAGAACTCTCCAGATACAATTAAACCTATAAAAATGAACCTCAGCCACCCTAGAATCGTTTAGATGCTGTGGCGACCGGCGAGGACCTCGGACGGGGGAGAATTCCGACGATTACCGGCGGTGTGTTCCTAGCGCGATCGGCAACCATATTCCACCTTCGTCCTTCGATTAAGGTAGGTGATAGCAGACCAAACTCTAAGTGTTATACATGGTTAGAAGCATCATCATGTCCACTTTCTTTTGATCTAAAAAGCCCTAAATTTCGTGTAGTATCATGCGAGAATTTTATGTTTTAGTGGAAGCATGTCATAATTAGGGTTAACTATGTTCTACCTGGGTTTAAGTAGGGATTTTAGGCACTAAACATTCAATTGATCATGCCATCTTGTATAAAATTTTGTGCTTGTTCTATTTGTTGTGAAAGCCCCAATTTTTATGCTCTCTATAGTGTGTATTTAGTTATAGTAGCTAACCCTAGCCAAACTCGCCAGAGGCGGGCAAGGCGAAGGTAGCCGAGATTGTTCTGGGATAAGCGGCCATGCGATAGACCGCTTGTCTATATGCACGGCCAACTCCTAACCGCCTATGTTGTTTGAGTTATTATATTTTCATGAGACGAATGGCTAGATCAGAACCGCTGAAAGACCCATGCGGCCATCCATAAACCGCTCATCTTCTGCCTGACTTCTGGTCTACAGGGCATGAACGGCCTGTTGAACGACCGCACAGGCCTTTGAAAGGTTCTGGATGAACCATTCATCTTCCCAGAATTGTGTTAATTTCGAAATCTAGCATGTTTCATCCCTAGTCTTAATGATAGGCTAGCAACCAACAAGTAAATGGAACATATGGGAGATTAAAATTATAATTCTTGTTCATTTTTATCATGACATTGGTTTATTATCTTAATAAAGTTAATTTCAAACATGATTATATGAACCATGATATTAGGGATGTTTGATAGTCATTCTACTCCGGTAGGATTGACTGACCGCTACACTGGTTTCTGATATTTTACTAGCCTCTATTCCTTGTAATGGTTGGGACTCTCTGCCAGATACTCCTTCCGTCGAACTAGGACCTCCATTACAGGACCTCCGTAAGTCCCCGCGAGCTTGGGATTCCCACTAGGATGCCGGGCAGGTTGTACCACCAAGACATGAACCTGTCACGAGATCGAACCGCTTGGATTGCTGTGTTGTGAGTCACGGCTCAATTGGGACCAACCGGGTCTTGAACGGCTGGAATCGGATCGTTTGTCTCAGTGGGAGGCCCATTAAAGACCGTGCATCCCTGGCTAATTGCCATTTAATGATGGTCGATTAATCTTGTTCTTTCTTCGACCAAATCATGGTTTGAGTAATTCAACAAGCCCTGGACTAACCAGTGGAAAGTGGGCTGGACCCTGGTTCAGTTCTGCCCCACCTATGGCAGCCCGGAGCCCATTTTGGGTGGATTTCTAGTTTACTAGTCAGGCCCAGTTGAGCGGACTGTCTAGGCCCGTTTATCCTATTCTTGGGCTTCAAATCCTTCTGGCCATGTGCGGCCCATTCTTGACCGTCTATACTAGTTGAAAGGCCCATTGCTGACTGTTCTTCTCTAAGAGCGGCCCAACCATTTATCCTTGACTTCGGTGAGGCTGATCTTCGACCCAGTTCTTTCCTGAACGGCCTAGTTGAGACCGTATATCCTGTGAGCGGTCCAGTTTGGACCGCGTATCACCCAGAATTGATTTTTCTGTGTTTCATGATTTTAAATCCAAGGACCTGTTGGTTCTTGATAATTTGAACTTTCTGGGTAAAGTATCTCTTCAAGTTATCCTTGGGTTTTCCGAGGTAAGTTATACCTGGATATATTGGCCATTTAACTTGATTAATGTCTAGACATAACTTGGTATCTTGGATCCACTAAATCAATGCCAACGCATCATAAGGGCCTGGTCTAGTCCTGGGAGGAGCGCCCGAAAGTACTTTTGCCTCGGGGAGTTTGTAATGACATGGTGAGGCATTGCACCGAGTGCAAGACTAGCGTGATGTCTACGACACAATCTATTGCTTGAATCTTGCTTGACTTGGTTATTTCTTGATTGTTGGCCAAATTCCTGTTACATCATGTTCTTGATCTCGCACTTTCTTTTTATGCTATTTTGCCACGTCGTCTTTCCTTTTCTTTTTGTTCATATTAAGTATAAATGGTTAATCACTTAAACTTGCCTATTATTACCTACTGAGCGTTCGCTTACCCAGTTGTTCCCCCCTTTTTCAGGTAGCTCAGGTGAGGATTCGTAAACTGATGGGGATGGGCCAGAGTGACGACCCTGGAGCAAACCTATTAGATGAACTTGAAGAGTCATCTAGAGTTGTTTTGTGTCTAGTTATGATCTAGAAAGTGTGTCTGGTAAGAGTGTAATGGAATCAGTGGTTGTAATAGTATCGAGTGAATGTTATGTTGGAAGTCTTTCTTAAGTTGGTTTGATGAGAACGATGTAATGGATCATTTAAATGTTTATATAGATTAGTGGAGTTATTTTCTGTTCATGGTATTGTGTTGATCTTTTAGCTTTAGTGTAGCATGTCTGAATATGAGCATAATATTATTAATTATTTCTACTGCCAGTCCCGATATTCCGCGTCGGGGCATGACAGTTAGGTGGTATCAGAGCCTAGGTTTCTAATATTCCTAGGTTTTCTAAGTTCTAGGATTCTAAGTGATGTCGTAGGACCTATAACATTGTTATAAGTCTAAGGACCCAACCTAGTGAGATTTGGGTGGAGACTTGGGTTGAGTTAATAGTCTAATTCTAAAACTATTCCTTCTAAACGATCCTAAAAAATCTATTCAACGTGTAGGATTTTCAAATGGCTGTAGAACGTGCCCAATGGTGAGATATGCAGCGAACGGTTCAAGGAATTACTCGGGCCTTGAAGCAAGTGGCCCAAGGAGGAGCAACGAACCACGGAGCTGGCGACCTTCACCGGAACTTCCGTGGGATGAATCCCCCACGTTTTGGTGGCTCGACCGATCCCGATGAAGCCGAGCACTGGCTGAAAGAGATGGAACGGATTTTTGAGGTGATGTAGTGCAATGATCAGGAACGTGTTCTTTTAACGACTTTCCAGCTGGAACGTGATGCAAGAACATGGTGGGAGGCAGTGAAGGCTACCCTTGGAGATAGACAAGTTACATGGAAGGAGTTCGAGGAACTCTTTAATGGTAAATATTTTTCTGATAGAGTGCAAGAAAAGAAAGCGACATAATTTGCTGCCCTGAAACAACGAAATCTTTCCGTAGCCGAGTATGAAGCTCAGTTTTCTAGGCTATCTCGTTATGCTACTCACATGATATCTACAGAGAAGATGAAGGCCAAGCATTTTCTCAACGGATTGAAGCTACAATATATTAACCAATTGGCACCAATGGAAATTCAAACTTATACTGAGATGGTGAGAAAAGCAAGTCTTGGAAGACACTTTAGAGATGACGGAGAGAATCTGTGGAAAGAGTGCTAAGAAGGAACAAACTACTGGTTCCAGGAATTCCAAACCCAGTAATAGCAAGAAAAGGCTCAATGGTGGGTCTAGTTCGTAGAAGGGCAAGATGCTGAAGAGTGAAGACAAGAAGCCTGGCCCTGTTGTACCATTCAAGGCCTTGTGTAAATATTGTGACCGTCCAGGTCACAAGATGGAAGAGTGCTGGCGCAAGCTGGGCCCCTGTCTACACTGTGGTAGTAGGGACCATCATATTCCTGAGTGTCCCCTTTTGTCAGATCAAGCTACCCCGACTAAGCCGCAAGGAACTAAGAAGCAGCATGGTAAGCTCCAAGCCCTACAAGAAGATGATGTAGGAACCACCGAGGAGGGTGGACTCGTTGAAGGTACTCTTATTATACACGATAAGCCGACATTTATTTTATTCGATACCGGAGCAACTCATTCTTTCGTTTCTCAAAAATTTGCTAAGTCTTTATCTGTGAAGCCAGCCTTGATGAATTCTCCGTTAGAAATTTCAACTCCTATTGGTTCCAATTCAGCAATTAAGTATTTCTATCCTTCTAGTAAGGTTATGATTAATGAACAGAACTTGCCAGCTGACTTAGTTTGTATGGATATGAAGGATTATGATGTAATTCTAGGAGCGGATTGGTTGGGTAAATATGAGGCCAATATCCATTGCAGTTCTAGCTCTGTGTCCTTTTCTGGGCACCCTGGGCTTTCTTTTATAGGGGTTGGGCACCATAAGTCTGTGCCACTTATTTCGGCTCTTCGAGCTGATAAGTTGATGAGGAGAGGATGTCAGGCTTTTCTAGCCTTTGTTTATGTGACCCCTGAGAGGAAGATTGAGATTAAGAATATTCCTATCGTTCGAGATTTTCCAGATATCTTTCCTGAGGAATTGCCAGGACTTCCACCGGAGAGAGAGGTTATCTTTTCTATTGATTTAATTCCTGACGCGACCCCTATTTCTAAAGCTCCTTATCATATGTCCCCTGCGGAGCTGAGAGAATTGAAGCAACAGTTGATGGAATTACTTGAGAAGGGATTCATTCGTCCAAGTACATCCCCGTGGGGAGCCCTAGTATTGTTCGTCCGGAAGAAGGATGGTTCGATGAGGTTGTGCATCAATTATCGGCAATTGAACCAGCTGACTATCAAGAACAAATACCCATTGCCAAGGATTGATGAATTATTTGATCAGATAGTGGGAGCTCAATATTTTTCTAAGATTGATCTTCGATCAGGGTACCATTAGTTGCGGATTAAGGAGGAGGATATCTATAATACAGCCTTCCGTAGTAGGTATGGGCATTTTAAATTTGTAGTAATGCCTTTTGGACTAACGAATGTACCAGTAGCTTTCATGCAGTTGATGAATAATGTGTTCCGACCCTATCTTGATTAGTGGGTTGTGGTGTTTATTGATGATATCTTAATTTATTCTAAGAGTGAGGAGGAGCATGCTGAACACCTGAGGAAGGCGTTGCAAATACTGAGAGATCATCAACTATACGCCAAGTTTAGTAAGTGTGAATTCTGGCTGCAAGAGGTGTCCTTTCTAGCGCATATTATTATAAAGGAAGGTATTTCTGTTGACCCTTCGAAGGTAGAGGCAGTGAAGAATTGGGATAGGCCTACTAATGTAACAGAAGTAAGAAGTTTCCTAGGCCTAGCAGGTTATTACCGAAGGTTTATTAAGGATTTTTCCAAGATTGCGGTGCCTTTAACGAGATTGACCCGCAGGGAGCACAAATTTGATTGGTCCGAGGATTGCGAGAGAAGCTTTCAGACTTTGAAGGAGTGTGTAACTACTGCCCCTGTTTTGGCTTTACCATCGAGAGAAGGAGGTTTTGTGGTATACACTGATGCTTCAGGCATTGGTCTGGGCTGTATGCTCATGCAGCACGGGAAAGTGATAGCCTATTCTTCTAGGTAGTTAAGGAAGCATGAAGAGAACTATCATGTTCATGATTTAGAACTTACAGCTGTAGTGCTCCCCTTGAAGATATGGAGGCACTACTTGTATGGAGAGGCATTTACAGTGTTCTCAAACCATAAGAGTTTAAAGTATTTATTTTCTTAGAAGGATCTCAATATGAGGCAGAGAAGGTGGCTTGAGTATTTAAAGGATTTTGACTTCTCCATACAATATCATCCTGGAAAGGGTAATGTAGTGGCGGATGCCTTAAGCCATAAACCAATAGCTAAGTTGTCAAATCTCATGTTGCAAGAAAGGAGACTGCTGGAACATCTAGCTAGTTTGGATCTTAATGTTGGAAAGGACTGAGTTATGATTGCTCATATTCAACTTAAACCAGAATTATTGATGGAAATCCAGTCCTTGCAAAACAATGACCCAGAATTGGTAGAGATCAAGGAAAACTTGAGCAATAAACCTGATTTTGTGGTAGCCGACGATGGCAGGTTGTTATTTCAGGGAAGGACCTGTGTACCTGATGTAGCTGAAATAAAGAATAAGATCCTCAAGGAAGCTCATAGATCAAGATGCACTATTCATCTTGGAGGTACTAAGATGTTTAAAGATTTGAAAAGATCCTTTTGGTGGCTGAATATGAAAAGGGAAATTGCAGAATTTGTGTGCAGGTGTTTGGCGTGTCAGCAGGTCAAGGCTGAGCATTTCAGACCTGCAGGGAAATTGAAACAACTTGATATACCTCAATGGAAGTGGAAAAGTATTGGCATGGATTTTATTATGGGTCTACCGAGGACTCGTAGTGGATTTGATGCAATATGGGTTATTATCGACATATTGACAAAGTCTGCTCATTTCTTGTCTATTAAGTCCAAGTGGATAGTTGATGTCTTAGCTGCTTTGTATATGAAAGAAGTTGTAAGACTCTATGGTATTCCAGTCAGCATTGTGTCTAATAAAGACCCCATATTCACTTCACATTTTTAGAAGGGATTGCAAGAGTCTTTGGGAACCCGTCTGAATTTCAGCACTGCTTTTCATCCACAAACAGATGGACAGAATGAAAGAACAAACCAGATAGTGGAAGATATGCTTAGAGCATGCATAATTGAATTTGGAGGTTGTTGGAGTGATCACTTGGCTTTGATTGAATTCGCCTACAATAACAGTTACCAGTCCAGCATTCAGATGGCTCCATTTGAGGCTTTGTATGAAAGGAGTTGTCGCTCTCCATTATGTTGGGATGAGGTAGGTGAGAAGCAATGGCTGGGACCAGATCTCATTTCAGAATCATCCAAGAATATCCGTATTATCAGAGACCGGTTGCAAGTAGCACAATCAAGACAGAAGAGTTATGCTGACAACAGAAGGAGAGCCTTGGAATTTCAGGTCGGTGAGCATGTGTTTCTGAAGGTTTCTCCCACGAGAGGGATTCGAAGGTTTGACATTCAAGGCAAGCTGAGTCCAAGATATGTTGGTCCATTCGAGATTATGGAAATAGTGGGGGAGGTCGCTTACCGTTTAGCACTACCACCTCAGTTATCAGAAGTATACAATGTCTTCCATGTATCGATGCTGCGAAAATATGTGTATGACCCCACTCACGTCATTCAGCATGTGGATCTGGAGTTGAAGGAAGATTTGACTTATAAAGAAAGGCCTATCAAGATTCTGGATCGTAAGTAGCAGTAGCTCAGGAATCATTCTATCCCTATGGTTAAAGTTCAGTGGAGTCGGCGTGGAACTAAAGTGGCTACTTGGGAGTCAGAAGATACCATGTGAAAGTAGTATCCCGACTTATTCTAGGTGAGCTATCTCAGTCCCCGTTTATGTTAGCGGAGTGACTTTGGAGGACCAAATTCCTTAAAGTGGGGGAGGGCGTAACACCTGTTGTGCCCCTGTGGTCATTTGAGTCATTTGACATTCTTGGTTTTGATAATGACTTGGTTTTGATAATGGCTAAACACTATAAGTCATTGTTGTTTTCCACTCTCATATGACTTACATACGTGATGTTTTGTTCATGACAGATAAGCCAATGAATGGACAAGGAATGGAGTGGAGATGGCAAATGTGAAAGCCTAATGATCGCGCCCAAGCAAGGATGGAAATCCTTTCAAATCGTGATCAATCAAACGATCAAACTCATGGTAGTCGCCTAGCAAACCAAACGTGTGGATAAGCATCTTGTCTCTCTACCATTCAATACAGGTGGTATATGTCATTTACTGTCAAGCACCATTGGTAAGATTCTTACCTTGTCATAGCCATCAATCTCACCATGGGTATTCCATATACCTCTCATTTCTAAACTTCATTCATGATAATTGAGATTCATATTGATAACTTGGATTGATAGCTTACAAGTTCACTCTTCAAATGCATTAGTTTCTCATTCCAATCATGGTAACATGCTCAAATGGTCTTGATGTTTCTAATGCATAAACCAAGTGAAATCCAACCCCCAAAGGTATGAAATAAACATCTACTTAAAGTCATTATTATTTGGATGTATTTCATTGGACTAACACTTCAACTTTGCAGGACTAGGTCATTCCAGTCGACACTTCACATAGCCACGGTCGATGCACAAAGAAGCATGACCAAGAGAACCTAAGGTCAAAGACTCAGTTGACACCTTCAAGACTGTCAAGGTTGATGCCACAGATGAGAACGGGCTGCTAAAGGAGTTAAGTGACTGAGCTAAAGGGTTAACGGACTGAACTGGGGAAACCCGGGATCTCCCTAGCCAGCGGTCGACCACTGGCGCAGGGGCGGTCGACCGGAATTTCCAGCAGCTCACTGTCTGCAGGATTCTCAGTGGCGGTTGACCGCCAGCCCAGGGCGGTCGACCGAAAATTCCAGAACTGAAATTCTTACAGGGTTTTCTCAGAACGGTCGACTGCCACCTACCTTCGGTCGACCGCCAGCCCCGAGCCAACAATTGTTGACTTTGTTTTTCTCTTCGAGAAGAGCCATTCTCCATGGATTTGTTTAATTAAAAGTCACCCAATCTTCCATGATTTATGGATCTGGTCTGGGGGGATGTCTATGGACCATTCAAAGTCTATAAAATACACACAAGAGGGTTAGAAACCCTAGTTGATCAATTGAATCAAAGAGAGATCAAGAGAGGCTAGAGGAGGTGCTTGGAAGAAGGGGTACTATAGCCGTGAATAGTACTTCGTGTAGAATTTCTTCATCCATTCCAAGGTGATTCAAGCATAGATCTGAAGCAAGAAACCTCCAAGGAAGCTAGAAGTAATTAAGGTCTCAAGGGTGATCAAAGCTACATCCATACACTTCTTCATCAACTCAATTGAATCCAAGGCACCAAGAGAGAACAAGAGAGGCAAAAGAGGAGGTTGGAAGAAGAGGTACTATAGCCGTGAACAGTACTTCGTGCAGAAGCTCTTCATCCTTTCCAAGGTGATTCAAGCTCAGATCTCAATCCAGCAACCTCCAAGGAAGAGTAGACGCAAGCAAGGCTATCAAGGTGATCCATTGAAGCTCATTTCTCAAGGGAGATCAAATCTGCATCCTTTATCTTCTCATCAACTCAAGGTGATCCAAGGAAGATCATTTCATAAGGAAGAAGATACCATTGAAGCATCAGATTCAAGCTCCAGCAATCTCAGATAAGATCTTTTCTCTTTGAGCATATTCCATATCTTGTTTGAGTATTTTCATATTTGTTCTCTTTCCATTTTGTTCAAACCATTGAAACTGAGATCGTCCCTACCGATGGTTAGTAGGAAGGCAATCAGAAGTTGTCTGATCTGTGGTGTTGACGTCCCTACCAGTTGTTAGTAGGAAGGCAATCAGAAGCTATCCGATCTGCAGTGTTGACGTCCCTACTGGTGGTTAGTAGGAAGGCAATCAGAGGTTTTTTTGATCTACGGTTCAGTGCGTTGCACTAGTAGAGCCTCACGGGGTTTGGTGAGGGGTGGACGTAGGACTGGGGATTCAGTCCGAACCACCTGAAAATCTCGTGTGTTGTGGTTTGATTGTGCGATTACTTTGTGCTAGATGCATGCTTAGGTTTAATCTCTATATTACTTATTCATCTTGCTAAGTAAATCGTTGTGTGCTACGCTAAGCTAGTTATATTCCGCTGCAATTCTTTTTATCTAGCTTTAAAGAGGAGTGTTCTGCGAAAAGAGGGGTAGATCTATTCACCCCTCCCCTCTAGATCGGCCATCCACTACTCAACAAGTGGTATCAGAGCGAGGCTCTGCCATTCCGAGATCTACGATCTGTAGGGAAAGATCCCGGTGTATTTTATTTAGATGGACTTCATATGCTACACATGCTTCGATGGTTTCTCCGCCCATTTATGATGGTTCAGATTTTTCTACATGGGTAGGGAGAATGTTCATCTATGTTAGCTCCATAGATCCACAATTGTAGACTCTTATATACGATGGTCCTCATGAGTTGCCATCAAATTCAATTGATTGGTCAGCCGAACATGAGACCAAACATAATGATAATCTTGCTGCATATAACTTAATTACAGTTGCAGTTGATCTCAGACTAACTCATCTTGTGTCCTCCTACAGCACAGCAAAGCAAGTACTAGACAGGTTGGTGAAAATCAATGAAGGGAAGGAACAAGAACAAGAATGCTTCATGGCCGACCGTGCAGAACAGTCTAGCAATACATCCTCATCATAGGTAAACTCTGACTCCGAGGAATTCACTTTTGAAGAGCTTATGGAAGCCTATGATGAGTTGATTACTCAATACAAAAAGGTAAAATCAAAAAACAAAAATTTGAAAAAGGATCTCAAGAAAAGTAACCAAAATGAAAGCTCTTTTTGTAAAAACTGTTCTGCTTTTGAAGAGCTTAACGACACTCTTTCTTTTGATCTAGATACGCATAAACAAAGCATTGCATGTCTAAGGGATGAAAATGAAAATCTTCATGATGAAATCACTAGGTTGGAAGAAATTGTAATAAAACTTCAAAACCAACCTAAATCAATCTCTAATGATCAAACTATGGCCGATGGGCTAATTCATGATGAGAGGTTGATTGAAGAAAGTAAAAATTCTAAAACTCAAAGTGAAAATGTCCTAAAAGAAACTGAAGTTTCATGCTCTGCTAATTTTGCATGCAAAGAATGCTCGTTCATGAAAAAGATAAATATGGGTCTCCATGATGATCTTGAATGACAACAAAATCAGATTGATTCTCTGAAAGAAGAGAATAGAGAATTGTTGGAAAAGAAAATTGAACTTGAACAAGATGAAGACGAAGTGAATGAAAAATTGGTTGCTCTTGGAAAAGGCAAAACTGTCATTGATGATTGCTCTGAAACATTGCATGCTTTAGAACAAGAAATCAAAATCTTAAAGCGATAAATGACATGCTCAATGAGTAATTGGCAGCATGCGAAGAGGGTCTTGATGAATCTAAACAGCATATTTCCTCACTTGAAAATGAAATTAAGGTTTGAATGAGTTCCTATCAATGTTTGCCCAAGACCAAGATTCTGGCTCATCAGAAGCCACCACTTCCTGTGGTCACCAAAAAGGGCATACTGCTCGAAACAAAAGCAAAATTCAGCATGCTCATCCAAACATGCACTATAACATGTCCAATGCTAGATACCATGCTTTCCACAAAATGAATGTCCATTGTTATTATTGTGGTAGACATGGTCACACTGTGCATGATTGTTTCATCCTGAGAAATGATGAGCATAGAACAGGACAACAAGTGAAAGGGCAAGGAAAGAAACAGGTAAACACTGGCAGAGGGCCTGCTAAGCAGAACTCTGCACAGAATTGCATGGAGAATCAGAAGTGTCGACATTCCCATCCAGACAGGTCGACACTCCCCATGGCCTTCAAAAGAAATGATTCTCTTTGCTACTTTCATTGTGGTAAGACTGGTCACACTGACCAGGAATGTTGACATCTGAAAGAAAGACACCACCCTCATACCATGAAAGGTAAAAATCATGCTCGCCCATAAAAGTATAGTCCACGTGCACATGCACATGAACATAAAAAGAATACTCAATCTTTTGTGTGTTGTTTCTATTATGGGAAAAATGGGCATGAGATATATGATTGCCACACAATGAGGGAGGATGATGTGATTGCTCTGAAAAAGATGAGCCAAGATGCTAAACATGTTGCTAACCCACAAGGACCCAAGCAAGCTTGGGTACCTAAAAATTCCAAATAAGAATTTTGGGTGCAGGATGCCTTGGAGCTGAGAAATGAATGGTCAGGTAAATAAAAGCTCAAGGCACAGGTATGTAAATATTTTTTTTTTTTAGTCTTGACATGTAGATAGTGTATCATAAGTTTACCCATTTTGTTCAATAAAATTCTGCAAACTGAATTGCTTGTTTGAAATGATGATTTATCCCCCATGATGTGAAGATGAACACATGAGCTAGATTCATTGCTCACACCCTGCTTGACCTCTGGTATTTCAAATGGTCGAGAGTTGAAAGGCAAGTCATGCTTGCCCAGAACTCTTACTATGCGTGAGAAGGATCTAAGATCAAAACCTCCGTCGTGTACTAGAGATCAATTATTTCAGCTGTTTAATTCATGAGAAACTTGTTGTGCTGATGAAGTTGATGTGATGATGAGTTGTTTGGTACCTGATATCAGCCACATGAAATTCTTAGATTTTGGTTTTGATGATGCATATCATGGCTACATTTTTAACTCGTTATTCATGCTAGCATTGTTCAAAGGGGGAGTCTAGCAATTGGCATCATCATGTCGCATTCAGTTCAAATCAATTGTGAATGATTTGTGTTTGCATCATCTTGTGATCTCATATACTCTAATGCAAATCATGTTTAGGAAAACACAAAAAAAATGTGCAATCATCATGCAGCATCTTCATTGCATTGTGCATTCACATAAGCCTTAGGCTACATAGTTCATTGCCAACCCATGAATGCTTTCAGTAGGAGTCAACATCTACAACCTTTGCATGCTCCCTTAGAATAAAGTTGTATCAAATGGATGTAAAAAGTGTTTTCTTGAATGGTTTGATCAAGGAAGAAGTCTGTGTGGAGCAGCCCCCTGGCTTTGAAAACTCTAACCATGCAGATTTTGTATACAAACGAGACAGGGCGCTTTATGGACTGAAGCAAGCACTAAGAGCTTGGTATGAGAGACTAAGCTCGTTCCTCATTGAAAAAGGGTACACACGAGGTAAGGTAGATCAAACACTTTTCACCAAGAAGCAAGGTAAAAACATCTTGATTGTTCAAATTTATGTTGATGATATTGTGTTTGGTTCTACTAAATCTGAAATGTGTGAGGAATTTGCTAACCGCATGACTAGCAAATTTGAGATGAGCCTAATAGGAGAACTCAAATTTTTCTCGATTTGCAGGTCAACCAAGGAGAAGATGGGTGCTTCATAAGTCAAGCCAAATATATCAATGAGCTGCTGAAAAGATTTGGCATGACAAGCAGTAAAATAATTACAACTCCTATGAGCACTACAACATCACTCGATTGAGATCAAAATGGTAAATTAGTGGATGCAAAAATCTATAGAGGTATGATCGGATCCTTGCTTTATTTGACTGTGCTAGATTTCAAGCTAGTCCTAGAGTAGGACCAAGCATATTGAGATTATGCATCACTTCATTAGAGATGAGGTCGTTAAGAAAAACTTTGAGCTACATTTTGTTGATACACTCAATCAAATTGATGACATTTTTACCAAGTCTTTGTGTAATGGCAGGTTTACTACACTCAGAAGGGAGCTTGGTCTTTGCCGACCTCAGGCCAATAAAAATTGAAATGATGATCTTATTCAATTTAGTTGTGTGTTCTTGCAGATTGGTTTCCATGCATTGTTTATATGTAAATATGTCATTTTGCATATGGTGTAGCATTTAATGTAGTCATGATGCATAATAAAGATTGAATTCATGTTCACGATGCATTACATGGTTTGTGTAGCATCATTCTCGCATGGCCATGGTATATTAAATGTTGATATCTGAAAGGCAGGTTATGCTTATCTAGAAGCACTCAATATGCATGAGGTTTCACCTCCGCCAAGTACCATGCATCACTGTCGCATATAGGCCATATAGTAAGGGGGAGTTGTCTCTTTGAAGCATTCATGCATATATTTCATCTTCATTCTGTTGCCATAAATACGTGAACAACCATGTGTTAGGTCATGCATTTCATCACTGCCAACTTCATGTTAGACCAGGTCAATCCCTGCATGGTATAAGTCAACCTCTCCTTGACAATTGTCATTGCACTTGATTGAAAAAACATAACTCCTTGAGTGCATCCATTGCATATCCTTAGGGGGAGTCTTGTTGCTTTTCTTAACCTTTTGCAATCTGAACTTCAATGGCCTCCAGTTTGAATAAGAGATCATGACACAGATGGAACAATGGTGTAAGAGCTTTCTATTATATGAACTGATGATTGTGCATCAAATAAAAATAGTTCAGATTTAATGATTTCCTTGAAGTTTTGATATATTTTTGAAATCATCTATGTTCCGTGGTGTTAATAGACTTTAACTAGAGATTGCAAGTTGTGCCTTGAATGACTATCCTGAAATCTAAAAATTCAAATGTCATTGCAACGCTGGTTGAAGTTGTTAAAGCTTAGTATTGGTGTTAAACACCTTGATGAGCTGGAATTCTTGAAAATCAATTTGACAGAACAATGATATTGTTGCACGAGGAAATATGCCACGTCCTCAAAACAAGTGACGAATGATATGTCATGATGTGCCCCTGTTATCTCTGTCTTAATTATATTAGACTCTAGGCAGAGCAATGGTACGGTTGCTGAGAAATATATCTCCTCATCAAAGAAATGAGGTCAGATATGTCATGAGGTGACAACGCTATCTCTGTTCAATCTGAAGTAAAACAGTCAGTCTTACCGAATACCTAGGAATACTGACGTCTAAACAACATATATTCTTACAGATAGGGGGCATGTACTAGACTCGATTGCTCGTAACATATGAGTCATGTGCCTACAAATGCAAAAGTTCATGAAACACAATGCTGCAATCATCACATTCCATGCTTTCGTCAAGCTTGTTTAACCTCAATACTAGTTTGTGCTATTCCCGATGAAGTTATTGAATATGAATGTATAAGACAAAGGAAGGTTCACCACTGCCATGATATGCACTTCTGGTTCATTTCTATTACAACATGGATGTAGCTGCTTTTCGAACTCTGTTGATGATCTCGGATTTTGTTAGCTTTGAACTATGTATATTGCTCACGGCATGTTTCATGTTTGCATATAATGGCTTGCTCTTCCCTCTTATTCAGCTCCGATCACTAAGACTTTTGTCAACGCCTTTACTTTGCCCCTCCTTTTTGCTGTTGTCAATGGGGGAGAATTTTGTGAGTTACCTTTGTGAGTTGTCAAAGGAGGAATATCATTTGTGAAAGGGAGAATATCCTTTGTGATTGTGAGTGTCAAAGGGGGAGAAATCACTTTGTGATCGTATGAGGAACTGGCATAAGCATTGTGTATAGCATTCCATTCACATGCTCTGCTCATCCATGCATAGCATAATCATCATCTTGTATCTTGAGCTGCATATGTTATAAAATTTGCCATTCTGAACATTACTGTCAAATAATGACTCACAGTGTTGCCATCATCCAAAAGGGGGAGAATGTTGTGCCCCTGTGGTCATTTGAGTCATTTGACATTTTTGGTTTTGATAATGGCTTGGTTTTGATAATAGCTAAACACTATAAGTCATTGTTATTTTTCACTCTCATATGACTAACATACGTGATGTTTTGTTCATGACAGATAAGCCAATGAATGGACAAGGAATGGAGTGGAGATGGCAAATGTGAAAGCCTAATGATCACGCCCAAGTAAGGATGGAAATCCTTTCAAATCGTGATCAATCAAACGATCAAACTCATGGCAGTCGCCTGACAAATAAAATGTGTGGATAAGCATCTTGCCTCTCTACCATTCAATACAGGTGGTATATGTCATTTACTGTCAAACACCATTGGTAAGATTCTTACCTTGTCATAGCCATCAATCTCACCATGGGTATTCCATATACCTCTCATTTCTAAACATCATTCATGATAATTGAGGTTCACAATGATAACTTGGATTGATAACTTACAAGTTCACTCTTCAAATGCATTAGTTTCTCATTCCAATCATGGTAACATGCTCAAATGGTCTTGATGATTCTAATGCATAAACCAAGTGAAATCCAACCCCCAAATGTATGAAATAAACATCTACTTAAAGTCATTGTTATTTGGATGTATTTTATTGGGCTAACACTTCAACTTTGCAGGACTAGGTCATTCCAGTCGACACTTCACATAGCCACGGTCGATGCACAAAGAAGCATAACCAAGAGAACCCAAGGTCAAAGACTCAGTTGACACCTTCAAGACTGTCAAGGTTGATGCCACAGATGAGAACGGGCTGCTAAAGGAGTTAAATGACTGAGCTAAAGGGTTAACGGACTGAACCGGGGAAACCCGGGATCTCCCCAGACAGCGGTCAACCACTGGCCCAGGGGCGATCGACCAGAATTTCCAGCAGCTCACTGTTTGCAGGATTCTCAGTGGAGGTCGACCGCCAGCCCAGGGCGGTCGACCGAAAATTCCAGAACCAAAATTTCTACAGGGTTTTCTCAGAACAGTCGACCGCCACCTACGTCCAGTCGACCGCCAGCCCCGAGCCAACAATTGTTGACTTTGTTTTTCTCTTCGAGAAGAGCCATTCTCCATGGATTTGTTTAATCAAAAGTCACCCAATCTCCCATGATTTGTGGATCTGGTCTGAGGGATGTCTATGGACCATTCAAAGTCTATAAAATACACACAAGAGGGTTAGAAACCCTAGTTGATCAATTGAATCAAAGAGAGATCAAGAGAGGCTAGAGGAGGTGCTTGGAAGAAGGGGTACTGTAGCCGTGAACAGTACTTCGTGCAGAAGTTCTTCATCCATTCCAAGGTGATTCAAGCATAGATCTGAAGCAAGCAACCTCCAAGGAAGCTAAATCAAGGTCTCAAGGGTGATCAAAGCTACATCCATACACTTCTTCATCAACTCAATTGAATCCAAGGCATCAAGAGAGAACAAGAGAGGCAAAAGAGGAGGTTGGAAGAAGAGGTACTGTAGCCGTGAACAGTACTCCATGCAGAAGCTCTTCATCCTTTCCAAGGTGATTCAAGCTCAGATCTCAATCCAGCAACCTCCAAGGAAGAGTAGACGCAAGCAAGGCTATCAAGGTGATCCATTGAAGCTCATTTCTCAAGGGAGATGAAATCTGCATCCTTTATTTTCTTCATCAACTCAAGGTGATCCAAGGAAGATCATTTCCTAAGGAAGAAGATACCATTGAAGCATCAGATTCAAGCTCCAGCAATCTCAGTCAAGATCTTTTCTCTTTGAGCATATTCCATATCTTGTTTGAGTATTTTCATATTTGTTCTCTTTCCATTTTGTTCAAACCATTGAAACTGAAGATCGTCCCTACCGGTGGTTAGTAGGAAGGCAATCGGAAGTTGTCCAATCTGCAGTGTTGACGTCCCTACCGGTGGTTAGTTGGAAGGCAATCGGTAGCTGTCCGATCTGCGGTGTTGATGTCCCTACCGGTGGTTAGTAGGAAGGCAATCGAAGGTTTTTCCGATCTGCGGTTCAGTACGTTGCACTGGTGGAGCCTCACCGGGTTTGGTGAGGGGTGGACGTAGGACTGGGGATTCAGTCCAAACCACCTTAAAATCTCGTGTGTAGTGGTTTGATTGTGCGATTGCTTTGTGCTAGATGCATGCTTAGGTTTAATCTTTATATTACTTATTCATCTTGCTAAGCAAATCATTATGTGTTACGTTAAGCTAGTTATATTCCGCTGCAATTCTTTTTATCTAGCTTTAAAGAGGAGTGTTCTGTAAAAAGAGGGACAGATCTATTCACCCCTCCCCTTTAGATCCGCCATCCACTACTCAACAACACCCCGATTTATTAATGAATAGAAAATTATGGGAAATCAATAAGAAATTCCTTAAGAAAGAAAGGATAAGTAAAATTTTGACCAAATTATAAAAATCTGGAAAAATTATAATCTTATAGTGGATAAAATGTTTAGTAAAATTGTCTTCTATGACCAACCCAAATAAAATTCTTAAATAACCTGAATTAGCTGATTAAGGCCCAAATCAACACTTGGCTTAATCGGACCTTAAATCGTGAAATTTGAACCCAATACTTAAGCATTTTAGCTCAAACCAGATGCAAATGAACGGTGAGGATTAGTAGAACATTTCCCCTCTTGTTATTCTCCAAAACCCTAACCCTAGGAGGTGTATTTGGCGGCGCAACGGTGACGTTAACCCTATCCGGCGCGATTCATGCATGTCCGCGGTGTGTGGACTCTATCTCCATGATTAGAACTCTCCAGATACAATTAAACCTATAAAAATGAACCCCTGCCACCCTAGAATCATTTAGATGCTGTGGCGGCCGGCGAGGACCTCGGACGGGGGAGAATTTTGGCGATTACCGACGGTGTGTTCCTAGCGCGATCGGCAACCATCTTCCACCTTCGTCCTTCAATTAAGGTAGGTGATAGCAGACCAAACTCTATTGTTATACATGGTTAGAAGCGTCATCGTGTCCTCTTTCTTTTTATCTAAAAAGCTCTAAATTTCGAGTAGTACCCTGCGAGAATTTTTAGTTTTAGTGGAAGCGTGTCATAATTAGGGTTAACTATGTTCCACCTTGGTTTAAGTAGGGATTTCAGTCACTAAACATTCAATTGATCATGCCATCTTGTATAAAACTTTGTGCTCGTTCTATTAGTTGTGAAAGCCCCAATTTGTATGCTCTCTATAGTGTGTATTTAGTTATAGTAGCTAACCCTAGCCAAACTCGCCGGAGGCGGGCAAGGCGAAGGTAGTCGAGATTGTTCTAGGATAATCGGCCATGCGATAGACCGCTTGTCTATATGCATGGCCAACTCCTGACTGCCTATGTTGTTTACGTTATTATATTTTCATGAGATGAACGGCTAGATCAGAACCGCTCAAAGATCCATGCGGCCATCCATAAACCGCTCATCTCCTGCCTGACCTCTGGTCTACAGGGCATGAACGGCCTGTGGAACGACCGCACATGCCTTTGAAAGGTTCTGGATGAACCGTTCTTCTTCCCAAAACTGTGTTAATTTTGAAATCTAGCATGTTTCATCCCTAGTCTTAATGATAGGCTAGCAACCAACAAGTAAATGGAACATATGGGAGATTGAAATTATAATTCTTGTTCATTTTTATCATGACATTGGTTTATTATCTCAATAAAGTTAATTTCAAACATGATTATATGAACCATGATATTAGGGATGTTTGACAGTCGTTCTACTCCGGTAGGATTGACTGACCGCTACACTGGTTTTTGATGTTTTACTAGCCTCTATTCCTTGTAATGGTTGGGACTCTCTGACGGATACTCCTTCCGTCGGACCAGGACCTCCATTACGGGACCTCCGTAAGTCCCCGCGAGTCTGGAATTTCCACTAGGACGTCGGGCAGGTTGTACCACCAAGACCTGAACCTGTCACGTGATCGAACCGCTTGGATTGCTGTGTTGTGAGTCACGGCTCAATTGGGACCAACCGGGTCTTGAACGGCCGGAATCAGACCGTTTGTCTCAGTGGGCGGCCCATTAAAGACCGTGCATCCCTGGCTCATTGCCATTTAATGATGGTCGATTAACCTTGTTCTTTCTTCGACCAAATCATGGTTTGAGCAATCCAACAAGCCCTAGACTGACCAGTGGAAAGTGGGCTGGACCCTGGTTCAGTTCTGCCCCACCTATGGCAGCCTGGAGCCCATTTTGGGTGGATTTCTAGTTTACTAGTTAGGCCCAGTTGAGCGGACTGTCTAGGCCCGTTTATCCTATTCTTGGGCTTCAAGTCCTTCTGGCCATGTGCGGCCCATTCTTGACCGTCTATACTAGTTGAAAGGCCCATTGCTGACCGTTCTTCTCTAAGAGCGGCCCAGAATGGTCCGTTTATCCTTGACTTCGGTGAGACTGATCTTCGGCCAAGTTCTTTCCTAAACGGCCCAGTTGAGACCGTATATCCTCTGAGCGGCCCAGTTTGGACCGCGTATCACCTAGAATTGATGTTTCCGTGTTTCATGATTTTGAATCCAAGGACCTATTGGTTCTTGATAATTTGAACTTTTTGGGTAAAGTATCTCTTCAACTTATCCTTGGGTTTTCTGAGGTAAGTTATACCTGGATATATTGGCCATTTAACTTGATTAATATCTAGACATAACTTGGGATCTTAGATCCACTAAATCAATGCCAACGCATCATAAGGGCCCAGTCTGATCCTGGGAGGAGCGCCCGAAAGTACTTGTGTCCCGGGGAGTTTGTAATGACATGGTGAGGCATTACACCGAGTGCATGACTAGCGTGATGTCTACGACACAATCTATTGCTTGAATCTTGCTTGACTTGGTTATTTCTTGATTGTTGGCCAAATTCCAGTTACATCATGTTCTTGATCTCGCACTTTCTTTTTATGCTACTTTGCCACGTCGTCTTTCCTTTTCTTTTCGTTCATATTAAGTATAATTGGTTAATCACTTAAACTTGACTGTTATTACCTACTGAGCGTTCGCTCACCCAGTTGTTCCCCCCTCTTTCAGGTAGCTCAGGTGAGGATTCGTAAACTGATAGGGATAGGCTAGAGTGACGACCCTGGAGCGAACCTGTTGGATGAACTTGAAGAGTCATCTAGAGTTGTTTTGTGTCTAGTTATGATCTAGAAAGTGTGTCTGGTAAGAGTGTAATGGATTCAGTGGTTGTAATAGTGTCAAGTGAATGTTATGTTGGAAGTCTTTCTTAAGTTGGTTTGATGAGAACGATGTAATGGATCATTTAAATGTTTATTTAGATTAGTGGAGTTATTTTCTATTCATGGTATTGTGTTGATCTTTTAGCTTTAGTGTAGCATGTCTGAATATGAGCATAATATTATTAATTATTTCTACTGCCAGTCCCGATATTCCACGTCGGGGTGTGACACTGGATGTCCTAGTAGGGCCAAATAGATCAAGATGCAGCAATTCTAGAGGCTGGGAGGTAGAAAAAATGTTCTTATTTTTGAAAGATATGCGTGTTTGCTTGCCTTTTGTGCAAGCCTCACAGATTTTATCACTTTCAAATTTTAATTTTGGCAAACCATTCACCAAGTCATGTTTAGACAACTTGGAGATTACTCCAAAACTAGCAAACTAGCATGACCTAGTCTTCGGTGCCATAGCCATGCATTATCATGATTGTTTGCTACCAAGCATACATCATCACCAGAAACATCATCTAGATCAATAGTATAGACATTGTTATTTCTCCTGCCGATGAATCTGATTTCATTGGAGGTTTTATTTATGACAAGACAGTGGGTTTCATCAAAAATAATTTAAAAACCCTTGTCACACAATTGGCTTATGCTTAGCAGGTTGTAATTTAAGTCTGAAGGGGCGGAATCTCGCGCTGGGTCCTGAGCGGGCTGTGGATCACCAGAAGATGAATCTGCAATAGAAGGGAAACGTATCAGAGGGCCCAGGGGATCTCCCTGGGGGAAAACCCTCCGATGGCTAAGTCAGTAGAGCGATGGTGGAAGCGATAATGAGGGGAGGAGAGAGCTGATGCGCGAGAATCCTCTCCACCAAGGGTGAAGCGAATCGTGCCCAGGAGCTTAGGGTATGTGAAGGGCTAGTTCATCTTACCATCTTCCGGAGGGTCTCCCTTACTTAAATAGTGCATCGCCTTTTAAGAGTCCGGCGAGCTGAGGGCTTCCCGGCGGGAGTTACGTCTTCATCGGGGGCTTTCATGGCCGGATCGTGGGGGCGTTATCCCCTTGGAGTTCGGCAGCTCCCATGACTCTCCCGCTGCCGGAGGACTCTGAACGGCCGCACCTGCAGGTAAACAAGCGGTCTCACCGAGCTACGGGGATGCTAGCTCGTGTCCGAGCGATAGTCATGGCCCGGTGAAGGTGGGGTCGGATAGGTCGGCTGGAGCCTCTTTCTCTTGGTCGGAGAGTGGGCTTTAGACCGGACCTTTCATTCGACCTGACCGTTGTCTCGGGCCCTCCGAGCCTAGAAGGCCGCCGGGGAGAGTTGGTTCCTCGAGTCTTTATTTATTGGGCTTTTCTTCCCTGAGTGGGCCTAGTGGGCTATCACTCAGGTGGGCTCGCCTAGTTGGACCGCGTGGGTCTTGTTGGGCTGCCTTGGTGGTGGGCTGCGGAAATCCCCCTCTCCACTTGTCCCCCTCCTACTCCCGAGCCAAGGAGGCTCGGTTGAGTAGTTTTTCGAGGCTTTGGACCGGCGTGGCTCAGGTGGGTGGAATTCCGTTGGCGTCATGTAGCCGCTTATAGCGGTCGCCGAGGCCCGTAATGATGATCCTGACGGATTTGAAACGAAGGGGCCCCCCTTTTTCTCGGAGCACGGAACGGCGCGCCGCCACCCTCAGGGGTTTATAGGGGGCGCTGTTCATCATTCTAGGCTTCCAGGGTTTTAGGCTTTCCTTGCTTCTTGATGCGCCGTGAGAGCACAGCGGAGACGCGGAGCCTTGCGGCGGCGTTTGAAGAGTTGGCGAGGATAACCGCGGAGGCGGTTCGGCAGCTTCCTTCTCCCCCGGAGTCTTCAAGCTCGTACGAGGGATCTTCTCCCGATCCGATGGTGGATCAGAGTCCGGAGCTTGTGCCCGTGAGGCGCGATCCCGTCCCCAACTGTAGCGAGTTGGGAGAAGCGGAGGTGCGGAGGCTGGAGCATCGTTTTCGTCTGCCTCTCCGCTATAGTTTTGCTGCCGCCACCCCATACGAGACGAGTCTGGACGACCGCGATGGGCACATTTGCACCTTTCTCTTGGCCTGGAAGAGTGGATTTCGGCTTCCTTTCGATCCTTACGTGCTGCAGCTGCTCACTTTTTTCCGGTTGGCGCCTATCCAGTTGGTGGCCAACTCCTATCTTCTTCTTTCGGCGTTCGGGATTTTGTGCCACCAGCGCGGCATCTTCCCTTCTCTGGACCTTTTCCACTTCTTCTTTGAGCTGAAGGCGCATCCATTGGCGGGAAAAGGTTTTTACTTCATCCAGGCGCGGAGGAATAGGAGCTGCATCTCGCTTGCGGCGAAGGACTCCTCGCACAAGGGGTAGAAGACTCAGTTCTTCTGGGTGAAGGCGATGGCGACGGATGAGATCTGGAGATGCCGGACCTCGCCCAATTTTCATCCGAATCTGCCCCCTCGCCAGGAGGAGTTTCCTCCCCACGTGGAGCAGCAGGCTGCCCGTCTGTTGGAGAATCGCCAATCGACCGAGGAGCTGGTGACACTGGAGAACATCGAACGGTGTCTTCTCCCGCGGTTGACGGCGTCAGGTACGGTTCTTTGAGGTTCTTCTTCTGGGGTGGTAACCCTTTTTTTCTCCTCCTAACCGGGGCTTCTTCTTGTTGCAGACGTGAGGCGGGAGCCTCTGGAGGAGGCGGCCGAGGTCATCGATCTGGGAGAGGACTCGGCAGCCGACGAGCCTGATGTCTCGGTGGGTCGCGCTTATGCCCGAGATAAGGGCAAGGGGGCGGCCCCCGAGGGGACTTCTCGGTCGACCGGCCTGAAGCGCAAGGATCCCCTGGTGGGGAAACTGCGGGAGGTCGCGAAGGCCAGGAAGAGGGCCAGGAAAGTCGGTCTTCCTATCGCCGTCGGGGGCGACTCTGGCTCGGCGGCGCTCCCCTCTCGGGGGCAGGATGGGGCCGACCCTTCTGGGCTGGCTCTCCCATCTGCCGAGCGAGAGGGGGCCGAGGAGACCAGGGGCCCCGCAGAGGGAGGTGATGGGTCGGCTCTCCCCTCTGTAGGGACAGAGGGGGCCGATGCCGGCGTGGCCGGCGCTGGGACCGAGAGCTCGGTCAGTGCAGATGGGGGTGTGTCGCAACCCCAAGTGCCGGCAGTTTCTGGTGCCGTTGATCCCGCGGCGCCGGTCGAGGGTGGGGGTTCGCCCGGGGAGGCGTTGCAACCCCAACCGACCGTGGTGCGTGGGGCGGTTAGTTCTGCTGCCACAACAGGGCCTTCTGACGGGGCGCCCAGGGTGGAGCGGTCCCCTTTGCCGGAAGCTCTGGTCAGGCTTGGTGTCTCGGGTGATCTGTACCGGATCTGCCGGTCGATCGCCGATAGGACGAGGGGCGGAGAAAAGCGCAGCACTCCTGCCGGGGTCCTTGACATCCTGATGGAGGGCGGCCTTGTTATAGCTCGGACAGCGGCCGTGATGGCAGAGGCGCACGCCCGGACGGAGGCGGAGCGGTCGACTCTCGCCTGGACCCTTGGTGGATGTGAGAGGAAACTAGCTCGGCTCGAGGGGGAGCACGAGGGGCTCCGGCGGGAGTTCCTTGCTCTCAGGGAGTTGGCGCGGTCGAGCCGACGGGAGGCCGAGGTACTGGCCGAGCAGCTGACAAGGGCCCGAGAATCGCTCGAGAGGAAGAGCAAGCGTCTAGAAGACGAGTGTCAACGTCACATCGAGCTGGATGGCCTCTGGGAGCTTGAGCGCGGCGAGCTGCACGATCGGGCAGAGGACGCGGAGCGCCTTCGCGCCGAGGCCAAGGCGGACCGAGCCCGGGCGGAGGGTCGGATGACCGAGGCCGAGCGGAAGATGACCGAGCTGGAGGAGCGTCTGGCGAGAGCGGAAGAGCGTGCGGCCGAGGCGGAGCGGGCTCGGGATGGGCAGGTCGAGGCGGAGGCGATCGAGCGTTATAAAGGCTCGGAAGCTTACTCGGCCGACCTGATTACAGCCGCCCTACCCTACTACGAGGTAGCTCTCCGCCGGGGTGCTCGAAAGGGGTTCAAGCAGGGCTATCGCCGAGCGATGAACTATGCTAATGAGCACCTGGCCGGAGGTGACTTTCCTTACGGCCAGCGTTATGACTCGGACGAGTCAGATTCCAGCTCCTCATCTTCGGCCGGGGAAGAACCGGGGGAATCGCCTTCAACGGGGTCACCGGCTCCGGAGGCCTCGGGAGGGCTCGCGACCGGGACAGTTCTCGCACAGGCGAGATCAGTGTCCGGGCCGACCGTCGCCGAGGGTACCGGGGGTGACGCGTCCCCTACTGTGGTTCCCGAGCTCCAAAGTGGGCCCGAGGCCTGATGTAACTTTATTTTGCCCCTTCCCCTTTTTATCCGTCTTCCTCATTGTAAGAGGCTTTTATGGGAGGCAATAAATAACTTACTTTATATGATCGCTATCTTTGCTGTGATTTGGTTGGCGTATCGTGGCAGTTGGAAAGTGCCGATATTTTTTGCGCCGTTTTCGCATGTTGATTCGGGAGACTTCTGGCGGGCGTCCTTCCGTATTACCATGCTTTGAAAGGCGAGGTGCTTCGCGAATCCCGCTAGGGCGGGGGGCAGGGATTTCGAGGTGACCTTCCAGGGAGGTCCTGTGGCGTGTTTTCGAGGGGGGAGTCTTTTAAGGCGCGTGGCCTCCCTTGGCCTATAAAAAGGACCGAAGGGTGCTCCTTCGCTCTTAACACTTAGGACCTTCGCCGGCGATCTGCTCTTATTCCCTCGTCTTCGCTTTGCGTTGCGCCACCGCGATCGGAACATGGAGGACCCTTCAGAAGGTGATGCTGCAGACGACGGGGAGCAGCCGGTTCCAGATGTCCTGGAATATCGGTCGGGTCCCACGGTCGCCGCGCGTGCTTGAGACGGGTCCGACGGTCGCCGCGCGGATCGGGAGAGGGCTTCGACGTGCGGGGGCACGCCGTTTTCCTTCTCTTGGCTCCGGCGAGGCTTCCGGGCGGACGTCGAGATGGAGGGCGGATGGGGGAGTTAGGGATGCCGGCCGCCACTCCCCTCCGTGGGAGGGGAGGAGGCGGCTCCAGTCCCTTCCTTACCCCCGTGCGCCGCCTCTTTCTCTCTCTTTTGTTCTTCATTTCTTTCACTCTTCGGGGGCTGCTTGCTTTCTGTTCGCCTCCAAAGAGTTGGCAGTTTGGAAGAAAGGGGACCTTCACGGCGTGCCCTTTTTCCAGGTTGTTGCCAACTTGGAAGGTAGCCTTCCTTGCGTGAAAGGTGGCCTTCTCCTTGCCGTCCCTCTGTCACCTTTGTCACGGACCACCCGAGCCAACTGGGTCGACCATCTCTTGTCCGAGCCAGTTTCTACGCGAGGCAGATTCAGTGGCTGGATGCGAGAAGGTCAAGACCGGGTCGACCGGGCGATGGCCGTTTGCTGCGGTGCCAGATGGATTTTCGCTTTTTGTTATGTAATGTATTGGCAGTTGCCTTTCTGATGTACCAACAGTTATCTTGAATGAATGCGAAAGATAAGGGGGTTTATTTTACCCAATTTGTTGATACAGTATTCAGAAATAAAATCTGCGTAGTGTGGTTGCGTTCCATGTCCGGGGAATGGGTTCCCCTTCCATTGTGGCTAACCTGTACGCACCTTTCCTGAGCGTCTCGATCACTCGGTAGGGGCCTTCCCAGTTGGGGGATAGCTTGCCCGCCGCCTCTAGTGGTCGAGAGGCTTCTGCCTTCCTGAGGACGAAGTCCCCTGGTCGGAATTGTCTGCCTCGGACCCTGGCGTTGTAGTACCGAGTGAGGCGGCGCTGGTATTCCGTAGCTCGGACGTTCGTGATCTCTCGGAGTTCGTCTGCCAGGTCGAGGTTCTCGAGCAGCTTCTGCTCGTTTGCCTCGGGCACAAAGCTGATCACTCGGAGAGACGGATTGGCGATTTCCAATGGAACGACGGCTTCGGTGCCATATACCAGTTGAAAAGGGGTCTCACCGGTTGCCGTTCTGGGGGTCGTTCGGTGCGACCATAGTACGCTAGGCAGTTCCTCGAGCCAGCTACCCTTAGCCTTGCCGAGTCTGGTTTTTATGCCTTTCAACATTGTCTTGTTGGCATTTTCAACCAGCCCGTTGGCCTGAGGGTGGGCGACCGAAGTGAAGTGGTTGCAGATATTTAGGTCGGCGCATCTATCTCGGAAGTATCGAGAGTCGAATTGCCGCCCGTTATCGCTCACTATCACTCGGGGGACGCCGAAGCGACAAATGATCGATTTCCATACGAAACCCCAGACGACTGTCTCGGTGATCCTCGCTGTTGCTTCAGCCTCGATCCACTTGGTGAAGTAGTCGATGGCGACGATGATGAACTTCTTCTGGGATTGAGCCGTTGGGAATGGCCCAAGGATGTCGATCCCCCACCGAGCGAAAGGGTAGGGCTCGGTAAGGGTGACAAGTTCCGTGGCCGGCTGGTGGACCAAATGGTCGAACCGCTGGCAACGGTCGCAATGTTGTACGTAAGCCGTGCAGTCGCGCTGGAGGGTCGGCCACCAGTATCCTTGCCTTAGCAGGATTCTGGCCAGCGACCGACCTCCTGAATGTGCTCCGCACAGGCCTTGATGAATCTCCTCAATAGCTTGGCTCGCTTCGTCGGGGCCGAGGCACTTCAGAAGGGGCCCGGAGAACGATCTTCGGTAGAGGGCGCTGTCGAGGATGACGAAGCGCCGAGCTTGGTACTTCATCCGGCGGGCTTCTCGAGAGTCGGAGGGCTCCTGGGAGTCTTGTAGCCAGGAGAGGTAGGGGGAGCGCCAGTCGTCGGGAGTGGCCGAGTCAACGGCGAGGAGCTCCGAGTCTATGCTCGGGCGCTCTAGCTCTTCTAGGAGGACCGATCGTGTACCTTCCGGGTCTAGGGAGGAGGCCAGTCGGGAGAGGGCGTCCGCCCGAGAGTTTTGCTCCCGAGCTATTCGGACTACCTCGAACTCCACGAACTGCTGGGCCAGGCTCCGGACCAACTGGAGGTATTTGATCATAGGTGCCTCCCGAGGTTCGTACTCGCCGCTGACCTGGCTTGCGACCAGCTGGGAGTCGGTGTGGATCCTGACTCGCTCAGCCCCCAACCGTCGGGCCATGCGGGCCCCCGAGATAAGGGCCTCGTACTTGGAAGCATTGTTGGACGCCGGGAAGTTGAACTTTAGGGCGTACTGCAACTCTATTCCTTCGGGGGACCTTAGGAGGATCCCTGCGCCGCTACCGACCGAGTTGGACGATCCATCGACGAACAGCTCCCAGGTTGGCCCGGTTGCTGTCGGAGGCCCGTCCTCGATCGGAACGGTGCTCTCGGCGATGAAGTCGGTGAGCGCTTTCCCCTTGATAGCTGATCGTGGCCGATACGAGATGTCGTATGCCCCGAGCATGATGGCCCATTTGACGAGTCACCCCGAGGCCTCGGGGTGGGCCAGAATCTTCTTCAGTGGCTCGCCGGTTAGCACGGTGATGGGATGCCCCTGGAAGTAGGGTCGGAGGTGCTTTGCGGAGGTAACCAACGCTAGCACGAGTTTCTCGGTTGCGGGGTACCTCCGCTCGGCCTCGCCGAGCACCTTGCTGGTGTAGTAGACCGGCCTCTCGACTCCCGAGTCATTCCTGACTAGGACCGAGCTGACCGTTGATGGCGTCGCCGAGAGATAGAGCAGCAAAACCTCGCCTGCAACGGGCTTGGAGAGCACCGGGGGTGAAGCTAGGAGCTCTTTGAGCTCGGTGAACGCTGTCTGGCATTCCCTGTCCCATACGAACGTAGCAGACGCTATTTTAGGCCCCCTCATTAGTTTGAAGAAGGGCAAGCATCGTTCGGCCGCACGGGACAGGAAACGACTGAGAGAGGCAACACGCCCCGTCAGACGCTGGACGTCTTTGATGCACGTGGGCGGGCGCATGTCCAGGGTGGCCTGAACCTTGTCAGGGTTTGCTTCGATCCCCCGCTGAGTGACCAGGAAACCCAGGAACTTCCTGGATCTTACTCCAAAGGCACACTTGGCGGGGTTGAGCTTCATGCTGTACTTCATGAGGGTGCCGAAAGTCTCGGCCAGGTCGGTGAGGTGGTCTTGGACCCTCGGGGTCTTGACAAGCATGTCGTCGATGTAGGCCTCGACGTTCTGACCTAACTGTCCCTCGAACATATGGTTGACCAGTCGCTGGTATGTGGCTCCAGCATTCTTCAATCCGAAAGGCATCGGGTGTAGCAGTACACGCCGTAGTCGGTGATGAAGGCGGTCTTCTCGACATCTTCAGGGCTCATTCGGATCTGATGATAACCCGAATAGGCATCCAGGAAACTGAGTATCTCGTTGCCCGAGGTTGAGTCAACCAATTGGTCGATGCTCGGCAGCGGATAGCAGTCCTTGGGGGTGGCCTTGTTCAGATCGGTGAAGTCTACGCACATTCGCCACTTGCCGGTGGTCTTCGGCACCAGGACGACGTTGGCTAGCCACGTTGGGTACAGGACCGGTCTGAAAAGACCAGTCTCTTGTCCCTTGGTGACCTGCGCCTTGATGATCGCCTGTTTCTCGGGCGCATGCTTCCTCCTCCGCTGCTGTACGGGCCTCACGGCGGCGTCGAGGTTAAGCTTGTGCATCACAGTTTCCTCTGGTATACCAGGGAGTTGATCGTCGGACCAAGCGAAGACCCGGACGTACCCAGAAAGAAACTCCTTGTATTGCTGCTGTTCCTTTGGTGGTAGGTCGGAACCGATCCTCACTCCAAGGGCCGGGTCGTCGTTCAGGAATACCGTTAATAATTCGCCACCGGGCTCGGCGGTTACGGTTTTTCCTTCGACTCCCTTGGGGCCCTTATCCTTCCCGTCCGGCCTTGAGGCTTCCACCGAGATATTGTAGCACCTTCTAGCCGTGGCCTGGTTACCTCGGACTTCCCCCAACCCATTTTTGGTGGGAAACTTCATTTTTTGGTGATAGGTAGATGGTACGGCCTTTATTCGGCTGAGAATTTTTCGGCCGAAAATGGCGTTGTACGCTATCATACCTTTAATCACTATGAAGTCCACTATGACCGTAACGGTTTTGGGTGGGGTGCCGATAGTGACCGGCAGGCTTAGGGCTCCCTCGGGGTAGGTGGCCAGGCCATTAAACCCGCACAGGGGTGTTCGGATCGGGCGGAGCTTGGATGGGTCTTCCCCCATCTTGAGGAAACAGTCATACGATAATACATCGGGGGCGCTCCCATTATCAACCAAAATCCTGTCTACATTACAGTGATTTATCGTGGCCGAGATAACGAGGGCATCGTCATGCGGGGTGCTCAGCCCTTCCAGGTCTTGGTCGGAGAAGACTATGACCTGGGGCTCCATAGGCGGGCCTTTGGGGGGCTCTAAGGCTCGGCTGGCCCGCTCGGCATGACGTTTCCTTCCTCGGCTGGTGTCGCCTCCCGATGCCGCTCCGCCGGAGATGACGTTGATGTGGACCCCTCGGGGGGCGTTGTCGATCTCCTCTGCGGCGTCTCGATCTTCTTTGTGGCCGGTTGTGAACCGGGCTAGATGCCCCAGACGGATGAGGCGCTCAGTCTCGTCCTAGAGCTGATGGCAATCTCCGGTGTGGTGCCCATGGTCGCCGTGGAACAGGCAATGCCTGTCCCGCTTGCGGTTCTTCGACCTCATAGGCTCGGGCCGGTGGAGAAGTCCCGAGTCTTTGATGTCTTCATAGACCTCGTAGACTGGTGCGGTCAAAGGGGTATACCGCTCGTACTTTCTCTTGCGCTCTCCTTCTCGATCGCACTTCTTGCTCGAGCCAGGGTTTGGCTCGGAGGTCCGCTTTTTGTCCCCCTCCCGACCCGAGCCGGTTGTGTCTCGGCAGGCACTGAGTACCTCTTTGCACTCGGCGTGGCGCAGTGCCAGAGTCACTAGCTCGGCAAGGGTCGAGGGAGGGTGGAGGACAAGCTCGCGGCGGAGATTCTCGTCCCGGGTGCCCCCGGTCAGTGCGGTTGTGGCTGAGGCCACATCCAGGCGGGGGATCCTAAGGGCTTCCGATTTAAATCGGTGGACGTAAGTCCGGAGCCTCTCCCCTTGCGCCTGTTTGAGAGCCAGGAGCCCCGCTACCGACCTTGGGGGGGCGCTACCGGCAAAGCTCTCCTTGAAAATTCGCCCGAACTGCCGGAAGTCTCGGATGGACCCCGGGGCGAGGTCTCGGAACCATGCCTGAGCGCCCTGGACCAGGGTGGCCGCGAAGGCTCGGCATTTGATGGGATCCGGCGTTCCGTGCAGGGTCACCAGGGCGTCGAAGCTGTCATAGTGGTCGGCTGGGTCGCCCTGGCCGTCGTAGAGCTTGAAGGTTGGGATGGAGGCTCTAGGAGAGACCTCTGCCTTCAAGATGTACTCGGAGAAAGGGGATTTCTCCTCGTCCTCCAGGAAAGAGGTCTTCTGCAGGGCGCGAAGAGCGCGCTCTTGCTCTGCGAACCGTCTTTCAAAATCTCGTAGCCAGAGAGACAGCTCCAGCTGTGGCCGTGCCGTGGGGCTGCGTGGGGCGTCATGGCCATCTCCCGGAGCACTGGTGCCCGGGTGCGGCGGCTTCGCCCCCTGCTTCCCTTTCCTCGGAGTGGAGGAAGCCTCTTGCTCCGCAGGCGGAGCTTGCGAGGGTCCTCCGACGTCGTTGCGGAGGAGCTGTCGGCCGCGGAGGGTGAAGCGGCCTCCGGCGGTGTGCTGCGTTGCACTCCTTCGAGGGGGACTTCCTAACGGGGCGCGGGACCTTGCGTCTCGGGCCGCCTGGGCCCTCATGAGCTCTACGAGGACGTCCATCTTCTCGTTGAGAGCTTGGAAGGCGTTGGCGCCGCCGTCGAGGGGTGCCCCTGTCTCCGCCGGGGGGGGTGGTGGCCTGTTGGCGGGGACGCTGGCGTTGGAGGGGGGGCTCTGCGAGACCCTAGGGGGGACGCCTCCCGCTGCCACAGCCTTACCTGCCCCGCCGGCGGATCTCCTCCCTGAGCTTTTTCTCACCATCTTGACTCTTCGTGCGTTTCCCACAGACGGCGCCAGATGAAGGGGCGGAATCTCGCGCTGGGTCCTGAGCGGGCTGTGGATCACCAGAAGATGAATCTGCAAGAGAAGGGAAACGTATCAGAGGGCCCAGGGGATCTCCCTGGGGGAAAACCCTCCGATGGCTAAGTCAGTAAAGCGATGGTGGAAGCGATAATGAGGGGAGGAGAGAGCTGATGCGCGAGAATCCTCTCCACCAAGGGTGAAGCGAATCGTGCCCAGGAGCTTAGGGTATGTGAAGGGCTAGTTCATCTTACCATCTTCCGGAGGGTCTCCCTTACTTAAATAGTGCATCGCCTTTTAAGAGTCCGGCGAGCTGAGGGCTTCCCGACGGGAGTTACGTCTTCATCGGGGGCTTTCATGGCCGGATCGTGGGGGCGTTATCCCCTTGGAGTTCGGCAGCTCCCATGACTCTCCCGCTGCCGGAGGACTCTGAACGGCCGCACCTGCAGGTAAACAAGCGGTCTCACCGAGCTACGGGGATGCTAGCTCGTGTCCGAGCGATAGTCATGGCCCGGCGAAGGTGGGGTCGGATAGGTCGGCTGGAGCCTCTTTCTCTCGGTCGGAGAGTGGGCTTTAGACTAGACCTTTCATTCGACCTGACCGTTGTCTCGGGCCCTCCGAGCCTAGAAGGCCGCCGGGGAGAGTTGGTTCCTCGAGTCTTTATTTATTGGGCTTTTCTTCCCTGAGTGGGCCTAGTGGGCTATCACTCGGGTGGGCTCGCCTAGTTGGACCGCGTGGGTCTTGTTGGGCTGCCTTGGTGGTGGGCTGCGGAAATCCCCCTCTCCAAAGTCTTTCACTAAAAGGACATTTTCAATCAAGGTTTCAGAATTCTTACCTATGTTACCAATTCTAATTATTTTACCTTTATCCTTTCCACTAAAGGCAACTGAGCCTCCATCTTTATCTTGCAGCATAGAGAATGCCTTCCTATCCCCTGTCATATGCCTTGAATAGCCGCTGTCCAAGTACCATTTGCTCCCTTTGGCTTTAAGGCATATATGAAAGAAATAAAATTCTCATCCAATTATTTTTGGTACCCAAACTAGTTTGGGTCCGTAGGAGTTAGTCCAATTCTGTGCATATCTTTTCTTGGTCCAAAATGCATGATTTCTGGGTGAGTTTTGTTTGAACCAGCAATTGTCAATAACATGACCAAGTCTACCACAGTGAAAGCAATTGGCATGTGTAAACTTTCTTTGAAATTGTCGTGGTTTGGTTTGGATAGGTGTTGGCTTGGAGTGCGAACATGAAGCACATTCTTTTTCTTTTTCATGAATATAGGATGTAGTGATCTAATTCTCAAAGGATTTTTTATTTTGGGGAATGTACCCCAATCCTTCTTTTCGGAAGTTTACCTTAACTCCCAACATGTTGTCTAGGTTTTGTTTTCCCTTAACAAACCTAGAGAGGGTGAACTGCAAGTCAGTCACCTCCTTATTCAAACTCACATTTTTATTTTCAAGTTCTGAGATTGAGGATTGCAAAACTTCTTTTTCAATTTTCAATTTTTCAAAAGCTTTCTCCATTTCAGACAGCTTACTCATCAATTCCTCCTGGCTTTTCTCATTTGCTGAAATTATTTGCAACAAGCTTTCTTTTTCTTCTGATAACTCAAACCATTCATGTTCCAATTTCTCAAATTTAACAGATGTATCCTCATGTGTTAATTCATCAATTTTCTTTTTGAGATTTTTATTTTCAGATCTGATTTTTCTATATTTCGTATACAGTTTTTCATATTCCGACTCCCATTGTTCATTTGAAATGAAATCAGGGTCAGAATTTACCTATGTTGATTCATCTTCATGTGCCATGAGGCATAGACTTTCCACGAGCTCTTGCAGCTCCTCATCGGACGGTTCGTCCTCTTCGCCGCTCCATGTGGCGACCATGGCTTTGGGCTTCTTGAACTTGTCCTTCTTGAATTTCCTCTTCAAATCTGGGCACTCTCCTCTCATGTGCCCGGACTTCTTACATTCGTAACAAATGACAGTATTGGGCTTGCTCGGCTCGCCCTTGGTTTGAATGGGCTTCCTTTGCCCCTTTCTGAAGTTGCCTTGGAAATTCCTCTTCTTTCTCAAGAATCTCTTTACTCGACGAGTTATCATGGCCAAGTCTTCTTCTTCATTGCTTCCCTCGCTGGATTCTTCTTCTTGAAAGTCATCATCAGATTGGTGAGCTTTCAATCCAATCACTTTCTTCTTCTTCATATCTTCCTCGGCTGTTCTCTTCATGTTTATCTCATAGGTCATGAGTGACCCTATGAGCTCATCCAAAGAAAGTGTGGACAATTTTTTCGAATCCTCAATTACTGTGGCTTTTGTGTGCCACGCCGACGGAAGTGATCTCAGAACTTTCCTCACAAGATCGGAGTTTGTGTACTCCTTCCCGAGGCTTTTGAGAACATTTATGATCTTCGTTAATCTCACAAACATTTCTAAGATGGTTTCTTCAGGCTTCATTTTGAACAGCTCATAATCTCTGACAAGAAGGTTTGCCTTGGTCTCCTTGACCTCGGAGGTTCCCTCATATATGAGCCGCAACTTGTCCCACATCTCCTTGGCTGAGCTGCACATGGATACACGAGAAACCTCGTTAGGATGTATAGCACATTGCATGATGTTCATAGCATTAAAATTAACTGTGGATTTTTTATTTTCTTCATTTGACCATTTATCCTCATCTTCAGAGAGTTTATAAGGACCATTGTCCACAACCCTCCAGACCTCGTACTCCTGAGCCCTTAGAAAAACATGCATTCTATTTTTTCAGTAGGAGTAGTTCGAACCATCAAAGAATGGAGGACGGTTAATGGAATGACCCGCAGGCATCATCCCCATGTTGGCCATTGATCTGGATCTTTCTCTAGATCGTTAAATCTATGAAAGTTAGAGCTTTAGCTCTGATACCAATTGAAGTCCCGCGATCAATGACACCCAAGAGGGGGGTGAATTGGGTGTTTACAAACTTTTAACAAAATCTTGCCCAATTCAAACAAGTGTGAATAATAACCATAATGAATTTTAGATCTATATTAAAACTCTCAGATCTAATAGAATCTATCGCACTCAACCGATCTTAGGTACGATGGCGGAGGTGGGAATCCAGAGTATCTACTCACGCAAGATGTTATCATCCAGACAAAGTTTGCCTTGCCGATCCGAACCCACCTTTTAATATACCCAAGATCTAATATGAGAACGATAAATTACACTAGATCTAACTCAAACAATGCAACCAAAATAATCTACGCGTGTGCTGCACAGAATGGGGATAGAAGAAAAGGAACAAACCACACAATAGACAACGATTTTTAGGTGATTCGGATGCAACAACAGCAACCTACGTCCACCCCTCACGATCTGTGAGGATTCCCGCACTATCGTGTAGAGATTACAAGACTAAAAACACACACACACACGTGAGGAGTTTGGAACTCCCACGAAGGTGCACAGGCACCGAATCACAAAGAGATGTGAGGAAATGAAGAAATCACACACACACACACACAAAGAGATCTGCATAGAT
This sequence comes from Amorphophallus konjac, assembly GCA_022559845.1. Taxonomy (NCBI): domain Eukaryota; kingdom Viridiplantae; phylum Streptophyta; class Magnoliopsida; order Alismatales; family Araceae; genus Amorphophallus; species Amorphophallus konjac. The sequence goes on from CM040119.1 coordinate 39,330,722, forward strand.
CCACACACACACACGTGTTTGATATTACAAGAACACAAGATTAAAGCCTAACAAGAATAGAGAGAGAAAGTAGGAAATTAAAGCAAGATTCAAGCTCCTCCTTAGTGGATGAAGGTGATCTTGGATGAAGCCAGCTCCCCAGCTTGATTTGTACTTGAATGACCTGCAGATAGTCTTGAGAACCTTGCTCTTGAATGAAGAACTCTTCCACGTATCACTGTTCATGAAGCTACAATAGCACTCCTCTTTCTCCCCTTGATAGCCTCCTTAGCTTGCTTGAGTGATTAGGGTTTTTGACCATAATGAGATGTTTTTATACATCTTGGATGGTCAAGGGACAAGCCAGGAACCAAATCCACAAATCATGGCATGTCTGGTGGCTTTGGGATTAAATAATCCAAGGATAAAGTCTTCCCACGTTGGAGAAAAAGAAGGTCAACAATTATTGCCTCGAAGTTGGCGGTCGACCGGAGGTAGGCGGTCGATCGACCGGACTGTAAAAACCTATTGAAGTTTCATCCCTGGAAATTCCGGTCGACCGGTCTGTAACCTTAGGTCGACCGGACTGTAACAACTCTGTTCATTCTTGATTGTTGGAAAAACTAGTCGATCGGCCCTTATCCGTTGGTCGACCGGACTGTTGAAAACCTACAAAAATGAGTTGTCAGCCCAGTGAATCATATCCATATGATGAAGGCTTGGATTGAACATATGTTGTTATTCATTTCAAGTCCATTCGAACACTTTTTACGTGTTTGGAAATGTATGAATATTAAGGCAAAATTCAAGAAGGAATTGGACCTTGATTGCATACGAAGCTCGTACTTAAGCACAAATACATGGCATGTGATAGAGCACAAGTCCGGGATTTTGTTATCATCAAAATCACTTGGATATACTCAACAGAATGTTTGGCATTAAAGTCAAGCTCACTCCAAGATTCATCGGCCCCTTCGAAATTCTTGAAAGGGTTGGCGAGGTCGCGTATCGGATAGCTTTGCCTCCGCAACTAGCTGGAGTCCATGATGTATTTCATGTCTCAATGCTCAAAAAGTACGTCCCTGATGTTGGGACTGGTGCGATGGATTCAGAGGGGGGTGAATGAATATCTCCTTTAAAAACTTCGCCCAATTAGAATCTATAACAATCAGAGATGCGGAATTAAAGCAAAATGGAGCCTCGATAGACTTGGGTCCTCACTTCAAACAATGAGAAATAGATCAGATGAATTAACCTCTAGATCTACCCTATGCAAACTATGCAAGCTACATAGAATACTCAGTTTATCCAAACAAATTGGTTCTCATGGAACCGGAATCAAGTGTTTAGTGTGCAAACCAAATTTCCACTAGACTGAAGAAACAGATCGGCCTATGCATACATCTAGCGTGTCAAATAAGGCAATCAAACCATAGTAGACAAGGGAGTTTTTAGGTGGTTCAGTCCGCAGACCTACGTCCACCCCACACTCAAACCCGAGTATGGCTTCCGCTGATACATAGCTTAACCCGCTGGGCCTCACAGCTTGCCTAGAACCAGCTGAGCATCACAGCTTGCTTTCGCTAGGCAATACAGCTTAACCATCCGCTGCCTAATAGCTTGATCCACTGGGCAATACAGCTTATCCGACCAGAGGAATCCTCCTCTGCAACCGCTGAGCAACACAACTTGCTTCGCTGACTAACAGCTTGAAACAAAGGTAAAAGGAAAAACAAAATATGGAAAGGACACAGCAATAGAAAGTTGTAGACGATAAAACACAAAGTGGCTCTCAAAGAGCTGACTGGCCTGGATTTGATCCACGGTCCAGTAGAGACAAAGCTTCAGATGACTCTCTTCTTCTTCTTCTAAACTCTCGATCTCTCTTTCTTCTTCTTCTTCTTCTTTACTGCTCACTCTTTCTTTTTCGAACACTCACTTCCTCTGCTCTTCTTCTGCCGGAGAGATATATTCTTGATTGCAGGAAACAGAGTATTTATCCTCTATCAGATGGAGTTTACGTAGTCTTGCCCTAGACGTGTGGAGGGAGCGCTCCAACTTAGAAGCTTCAGGAGACACTCGCCACTTGTCAGAATCTGGATGAGTACGAGTCCACGTGGCAGCATCTTGGAATGAGGATTGTTATTGGATCACGTGCCTTTCTTAAACTCCTCGAGCAGATATCCTGCCAATGTCAGACTTAATATTTGTTAGAAGCAATATGAGGATAGTAGAAAGATGCACATAGTTGGTTCGAGAATGTATAGACTTGCTAAGTCATCAAGGCAACCGTGTGTAGACTTGATATTCATGCACGAACTTTATGTATGTATGAAACAAGAGATGCACAGACATGCCACAAAAGAATGTACAGACTTTGTGTGCACTGTACAAGAGATGCACAGACATGCCATCGAAGAATGTACAGACTTTGTTGAGAAAGATGCACACATGCACTGAGTTAGTCGCGTGCAGCAACAAAAGTTGTACAGACTTGAGTTCATGCTGCAACAGGAGTTGCACGAACTTGGTGACTAAGTATGCACTGACTTTGTGTATGCATGAAATCAAAAAGAATGTACATACTTGATGGCATGTAATGCAGTATGCATATAGGAAAGTATGTACAATGAAGATGAATGCACGGACATGCCATCAGAGAATATACAGACTTTGTATGCATGGAGCAAAAGATGCATCGACTTGCTACTGAAGAATGTACAGAGTTTATTTTCATGGAGCAAGAGATGTATCGACTTGCTATTGAAGAATGTACAGACTTTGAGTGCATGGTACAAAAGATGCACATACATGCCGTCGAAGAATGTAAAGACTTTGAAGTGAAAGATGCACATATGCATATAGGAAAGTATGCACATTGAAGAGGAATGCTCAGGCATGCCACCGAGAAGTGTACAGACTTTTGTGTGCATGGAACAAGCAATGCACCAACTAGCTGTGCCTAGAGTTTAAACATGAATGCATAATGCACAGACCCAATGAAACTATGCATAAACTTAACTGCTCGTATCAACAAGGGTTGTACAGTCTTGTGTCCCTGCAGCACCAAGAGTTGCACGGACTATGTGTATTTGTGTATGCGTGAGGCAAAGCGATGCACTGACTATGTGTATGCGTGAAGAGCACGGGCTATACAGACTTAGCTCCGAACTGAGCTAATGGATGAATAGTGGGTTGTACAGACTTAGCATGCAGCGATGTATAGTCCCGACAGATGCAATGTACACGCATCGACTTAGTATTGAAGCAACTGATGAATGCACCGATGTAGTGTATGCATATGGCAGATATTGCACCGATGCAATGTGCATGAGAACTAACAATGCACCGAGTATGCATGTGTTTCTACAGAGTTAATGCTAGAACACACAACTGGCCGCGTCAACGCAGTGCCCATACAGCGTCAACGCACGATGAATATGCACACAACATGTTCGATGGAATGACATGCAAATAAGATGCTCAATCAATCATTCATACTCATAGTGCTTGCTGACATTAAAATCACAGGGGCACAACAATCTCCCCCTTTTTGATGATGGTAACACTATGAGTCACACAAACCCAAACTATTCTCCCCCTTTGACTTCATCAAAAAGAAAAAGTTGGAGAGAGAAATAAAAGCGTGCATGATATGATTGAATCAAAATCTCCCCGAGACAAAAGGCACAATATACTCCCCCTTTAACAACAGCAAAGAGAAAGGGACATGAAGGATGCTGACAAGATCTCCCCCTTTAATATGCAGCATGATTCATAGACAAGGAAACTCCCCCTGAATAGATGCTTCTTTGTAACTTCAGAGCAGATGGATTCTCTCCTTAAGAATAATGAATGCAATTCATGGAGAACCTGATGCTTACATGATGCAGACGAGACAAGAAGCAATCAATCTATCCTTTTCCTTTGACAAGATGAACAAACCTCCCCCTTTAAAAGGCAATAAGTGCAGTCTAGACAAGACCTTAACAAACCAATGCTCCCTGATCTGAATGAAGCAAGACTTTCAAGGGTGTAAGGAGAGGGATATGTCAGGAAGACATTCAGGAAGGATGACATGGCAGCATGCAGAATACATGATCTTTCAAGGAAATATAAGATTTTCAATAAGATACTTATTTCATAAATCTGAATAAACGGATGGTTCAGACTCTTCCATTATAGGGGCTTATGAATTTTTATTTGAACATCATGGTTTAAATATGATGTATACACAGTTTGTCAATAAAATTATGTACTCATATCTGAACATCAATGTTTAATAAAAGTTAACCAAGCCCTCATATTTATATCTTGACTAACCTCCTTTCATCTTACTCACTCAATTTCAATGACTTCTTTAGAAATTACAATCATTAGTATTGAGGTTAAACAACATGAAGGAATTCAAATTTGGTTCTTGAGGATCAGCCATACTTCTTCAAATAATTTCAGATTTTTCTTTATGCATAGTACAAGATTTCATAGCAAGTTTACCAGGTGCAATTAGGCTCAGTACACACCTTGTGGATAGAGGATACACGTTGTTTGGACGCCAGTATCCCTAAGCACTTAGTATGACTAACTGTCATGCTTCAGAGATAGTATTGACACCTCATGACATACTTCACCTTATTTCATTGATAAGTGAAGTATATTTATCAGTATTCAAGCCATTGCTCTGCCCAGATTTTCAATGAATTTTATTTAGCAGAGTTAATTATGGCACTTCATGACACAGTCCTCTAGACTTCTTGGTCAATGGACATGGTTTCTCAGTGACCAAAATTATTGCTCTGACAGAATTTACCCTTAGGAACGTTTCAGATTCATCATTTGTTTAAAGACAATACTGATTTCATATTTTAACATAAAGCCATGATTTTAACATTTTCAGATTTCAGAAGATTTTACAAGATTCAACATGGAATAGTTGGTTAAAGTTTATTAAAGTTGACTCAGATACTTTCAAGATATTCATATCCAAGCTCAATGAATACATTGGACTTAAACCAATCTGATCCTTTAGCCATTCATAAATCTTTATAATAGAAGATTCTTTAATGAATTGATTTTCAGATTTATGATAAAGGTGTACGAATTGAACTCTTCTCAATTTTCTGAATTTTTAATGAGATTCAGCAGCATTCAAATTGTGAACTGCACAAGAGTTTCAAGCATGTAACAAAGATGAGCACAACAATGAAGGTGTCGATAATTGACAAAGCAATTCCAAGATAATGTTGACTCACTGTGTCAACACTTTCAATCAGGACAATTAATAGGTGCATCAAAGAATATATCATAGTGAATCATAGATATTCAAAGGTCCATCAGACAGATTTGCTCAAGAAAGACCAGCTCACAAGATTCAAAATCAAATCAAAGTTAAGTTCAGATACGTGAAATGGATGATCTCAACATGAGGATGGGAGCTTTAGTTGACTGGCTGAAATAACAAGAAACTAGATGAATAGCCAGCAGAACATAATCTTTTTGGTAATTTCAATGTAATGAAATGCAATGCAATTAACTATATGTTTGTAAAGACATGCAAAGACACAACAAACTCCCCTTGAATGCATGTAATATATATGAAGACTCTAAAAAGCACCATGTGCAATGACATCCTACAAGGGATTAAACAGATTTTTCACAAGTAGATTCAGACTATCTCTGAAGTGCAATACAACATGCAGTCCTATCAGATTTTCAGTGAAAGTGAAATGCAGAATCAAGCATTAGATCAAAAGCATAACGTTCACAATTTTCAGACTCAGACAGAAACTGATGTTATTAGTAATTCTATATAGATGAACATTTATTTTAACAAGATATGCAATGAATCTAGAGCACACAAATTCAGAAGACAGAATTTAAGCAGAGTTTTCAGAACTAACCTGTACAGTGTAATCCTGGGGGTTTCATTCTTGAGTGCCTTGGATTATTGACCCCCTTTATTCCATTCCAAGGCACATCTGCAGGTTAGCATTCTATTTGGCATGGGCAGGTACCCAAATAGTCTTGGGTCCTGCATGGTTAATAGCACCTTTGATGGGTGCTTCCACAGTCCTTGGGCTTTTGAGTCATCAAATATCATTGAACAACAGTCATTCATGGAGTGCCCAAATTGCCCACAATAATGACAGGAAACAACATGCTTTGATTTCTTGTTATGCATACAATTATTAGCATGAAATTTTTGTGCATTAACATGAAATTTTCTATTATTAGCATGAACATATTATTTTCCATAATCTGCCATCCAGCAGTCAAAAGCTCGGTGGCCTGACCTTCCACATTCAAAACATGCAAGCGATTTTTCCTTAAAAGTAAAATTATTTCTACCAAAAGTATTTTCTTTTGTAGGAAGGTTGACATGTTTAGAGTTAAATTTTTCACCTTGAGTGTGCCAACAGTCCTTGACTGTGTGGCCATGTTTTCCACAGTGAGAGCAAGCAAAAGAGTTTCTTCTATGAAAACCTGACCAGAATTCAGTAGCCATATTACCAAATTTGTCAGATAGATGGCCATGAGGTCTCCTTGGAACAGTGGTTCTTCTTGGAGCCTTAAACTCATTCTTCTTCGAGATCCAGCAATCATGGTTTGCATGACCAGATCGTCCACAATGGGAACATTTGAGTTGCCTCTTCCGGGCAAACTGATTCTTGGGTGAGCTTTTAATAAAATGCATATGTGTATTTCCTGAATTTTTAATTTTCTTCATTCTATTATGAGCATTCAATTCATTAGATTTCAGAATATAGCAGTTATGCATCATATGACCGAATCTTCTACAATAATAACATGACCCCTTTTTAGTATGAGTGTGTGAGAGATCATGTGTCTTTTGTACAACATTCTTCGTACCAGCATGAGTGTTTTTGTTCTTTTTATGTAGATTTTCATTCCTTTTCAGTTTCTGAATTTGTTCTGCAGATTTGGGATTGATAGTGGATTTTTGATTTTTCTGAGCACTGAATTCGAAGATAGGTACACTAGATGTGCTAGTTGGCTCAGAGCTGCACACAAATGAAGTGTGAAGCTTACTGTCAAGGCCCTTTTTATTTGCTGGGTTAAAACCTGGACCCTCACGTTGAAAATTGATTTTTCAGCCAAGGAGCTTATCCAAATTATCCTTTCCACTCACAAATTTTTCATAAGATTTGTTCAAGTCAGAGATTTCATATTCAAGTTTTGAAACATTAAGTTCTAGGCCAACAATTTCAGTTTCATAGGAAATGACCTGATTATGCAGTGCATCATTCAGATTTTTCAATGTTTCATTTTCTTGTTTGAGTTTGAGCTGATTTTCAAATTGATTTCCATCGACAACACATTTTCCTTTTTCTAGAGCAAGCAGTCTCTCTGACATAGTAGTGTTTAACTGCTTCAACTCTTCATTCCCTTTTTGTATCAGTTTCAATTTTTCATTTCAAGATCTCAAATTTTTGATTTGTTCAGCAAAATTTTCGTCAATAATAATGGAACTTAGCTGTTCTATTAGAACTTCTTCTCTCTGTTCATCTTTCAAACTTTTATTGAGCAATTCATTATTCTCATCTCTTAATGCGGCAACAAGATTCTTATACCATTCAAGATCAATATGAAGGCTCTAGTTAACTTCTTTCAGACATGAGCAATCCTTGCAAACAGATTCACATGTAGTTTCAGCATTGACTTTTAAGCTCTGTTTCCTAAGACATTCATTCTCAGATTTTAAGACATTCAATTCAGAGCTAACACACTCTAAATCTTTTACCAGTTTTTCATTCTGAACTACATTATTGTTATGAGCCTGATCATCATCAATCAAGCTAAGTCTTTCCTTTAGTTCAGCAATTTCACAAGCAAGCTCTTAATTTTCCTTTTTGTGTAAACCAATTTGTTTCATAAGCATTTCTTTTTCAGATTTTAAATGATCTAGATCTGAAGTAACAGAATTAAAATCTTTTAGTTGTCTTCTAAATATGTCATTTTCTATTGTCAGGATTTCCATGTCCTCACCTCCAGAATTAGCATTCACATAATTATTTAACTTCTTTTTCAATGATTTATTTTATTTTTTCAACTGTTCGCAAGAACCAAGCAAATCATTGTATGCTCCAATCCAATCATCTACAGTATAATTTTCAAATTCAGAAGGTACCTCATCTTCGTCTTCTTCTTCATTTTCCTCTTGCTGTCCATCATCGTCAACCATCAGACATGTATTGCGATTCCTGGTAAGCTTCAATTTCTCCAAAATCTCCTTGGCAGACCTACAGGAAGAAATATATGAAATTAGAGCTCTGTCAAGTGATGCTTTCATTAAATCTAATGCTCTGGAGTTGATAGAGTCTTTTAATCTATCCTTATCAGTCCATTTAGATTTATCCCTTGATAATTTATGTGGACCGTGAGTTATCACCTTCCAAAGGTCAGGATCAGTTGATTTTACATACCGATGGAAGTTTTCTAACCAAAGATCGAAATCATTACCTCTGAATATTGGGGGATGAGCCATCGAGAGATGATAAATGCACCGTAATCAGTTACGTAAAGCGAGGCACTAAATTAGTGAAACAAAACACCGAACACAAGAAACCCACTCTGAAATGCACCATAGAAGTTGTAGGATCTGCTGCGAATCGTTGGATCCAATGCACAGTAACCCTCTCTGATACTAATTGTTGGGACTGGAGCGATGGATTCAGAGGGGGGTGAATGAATCTCTCCTTTAAAAACTTCACCCAATTAGAATCTATAACAATCAGAGATGCGGATTTAAAGCAAAATGGAGCCTCGATAGACTTGGGTCCTCACTTCAAATAATGAGAAATAGATCAGATGAATTAACCTCTATATCTACCCTATGCAAACTATGCAAGCTACATAGAATACTCAGTTTATCTAAACAAATTGGTTCTCATGGAACCGGAATCAAGTGTTTAGTGTGCAAACCAAATTTCCACTAGACTGAAGAAATAGATCGGCCTATGCATACATCTAGCGTGTCAAATAAGGCAATCAAACCACAGTAGACAAGGGAGTTTTTAGGTGATTCAATCAACATACCTACGTCCACCCCACACTCAAACCCGAGTGTGGCTTCCGTTGATACACGGCTTAACCCGCTGGGCCTCACAGCTTGCCTACAACCAGCTGAGCATCACAACTTGCTTCCCCTGGGTAATACAGCTTAGCCATCCACTGCCTAACAGCTTGATCCGCTGGGCAATACAGCTTAGTCGACCAGAGGAATCCTCCTCTACAACCGCTGAGCAACACAGCTTGCTCTGCTGACTAACAGATTGAAACAAAGGTAAAAGGAAAAACAAAATATGGAAAGGACACAGCAACAGAAAGCTGTAGACGATAAAATACAAAGTGGCTCTCAAAGAGCTGACTGGTCAGGATTTAATCCACGGTCCAGTAGAGATAAGGCTTCAGATGGCTCTCTTCTTCTTCTTCTAAACTCTCGATCTCTCTTTCTTCTCCTTCTTCTTCTTTACACCTGATCCATTCCATGTTATAAGCTATGACAACTTGGAGGTTCAAAAGGATTTGACATACGAGTAAAAGCCAATCAAAATAATTGAGCGAGAAGTACGTCAACTTCGGAATAAAACTATTCCCATGGTCAAAGTCCAATGGAACAAATCTTGGCCACACGAGGCGACATTGGAAACAGAAGAAGCTATGCGCAAAAGATTTCTGGAGATATTTGAATGTAAGTACACTCTCCTTAAAGACCACATGTAGTGAATTTGGGGACCAAATTCTTTTTAAGTGAGGGAGGGTGTAACGCCCGAGAATTTTCTAGGAATTTTTTGAGATTAAATATGATTATTAAGCATTCAAAAAAGGCTTAATGGGCTACTTAAATGAATTTAGGGTTAATTAAATCAATTTAAAGGCCCTATATTAACCAAAGGGCTAAGCCCAATTCAAATAGGCCCAAAGACCCAATTCTATGGCCTTTTGACCCAAGCCCATTACTAGAAACGTAATTTGGATAATTTACAGATTTAAAATAGGATAAATAGGCCAAGTAATGGGGTAAATTAGAGATAATAAGAAAATCCTGAAATTTTTGAATAAATGCCAATTGGCGGTCTATCGTAAGACCGCTACCTCATGAAAGCGGTCCAGACATGACCGCTACTTCCTTCTGATTTCGTGAGTGGAAGAAACATGAAAAGCTTGGATCTTTGGCATCCTAATCCCCATGGATCGAAGTGTGTAGACATGTAAACATGTCTAAGACTCTTGGGGATCGATCCTACCCCGAATTAGGACTTCTAGATCGATCTAATCCCCCAAACCCTAGCAAACTCTATAAATAGAGCTGAGATTCGATCTTCGCGAATCTTACTTTTGGCTCACGTTGTTTGACAGTAAGGAGTTGCTATTTCAGGTTGGTTGTTTATAACTTTTTATGTAAATTAGTTTTATCTAACTCCCCTCTAAATTTCATGGTAGGAGGTCAAGCGTCCAGAGAGGTAGGAGCCCCCGAAGTTGCTGTTCCTTTTTAAGGCGCTTAGGAACCAGCATGCTGGTCCAAGGAAGATCTAGAGATTGGAAGCCCTAATCGAGGTATTTAGAAGATCATCCTTTATAACAATTTGTTAACCTATATATCTTCTACATACCCTCCAAATCTCACGGAGTTAGGTCGAGAGGTTAAGGAGAACGAGGGACGAGAAGTTGCTGGTTTAGCACAGGACGTGTAGAAACTAGGTCATCCTTGTAGTCCAGAATTCGAAGTTTAAAGCCTTTTAAAAATATAGGTTATCTCATGGATGACTAAATTAACGTGTTAGGAACAAAAGCCCTCTGTTTCCATGTGATCTCATGCATGATACATGGAGAATTTGATGTTTTACTATAACTGTGCATCTAGGTTATCACTGCATGCATGAACCATGCCTTTAATAAGAAAAGTAAATATTTTGGCTTAATTCATCTAAACCATGCACCTCCATGCGTTTCTTATGTTCTATCATGTCGTATCCCTCTGTTTAGCCTGATTTCCAATTATTTGTTGCCCTAAAATAGGCCTTATATGCCTTATTTAATTCGGCCTGCTATAGACCAGAAACGGTCTCTATTGGACCGCAATACTCATTTAGCGGCCCTACCCTAGACCGCTACCATCATGATGCGGTCCTCCTATGACTACTATTTACTTTCTATTTTCTGCATTTTGTTAACTCTAAACAGATTGCAGATCGGCCCTTATAATTATACGTTAAGCCTAATTATATAGGCCTTATTCCTAGTTACATCATTACATTTCTGTTAATGGTTACATTATGCATCCATCATGATAGATTTCATGACCTACATGTCTTAGAAACTTATTTTCTACTTATTTTATATTCATGCCAAAACCATATAGTTTTGTATTAAACTATACTTAACATGCTTTAAATGCACTTATTCTATTGATGATTTGATCGTTGTTCTCACGATTTCACTCTCATCTAAGTTTTTCTTAAGTACATGGCACATATTTCGATATGATGTCATTAGTTACACTTTGCGCTTGATAGAAACACAATCTTGGATTTGTGATATTCTCCGTTGGATATTCCTTCCACCGGACTAGGTGATCTTATTTCAACGCCTCCGTAAGTCTCTGCGAGCCTAGGATTCTCACTAGGACGCCGAGCTGGTTGTACCCTCAAAGCCCAATTGTCTAGAAAGCACTCACATGACCAGTGTTTTTCTGAGTCCTGGCTAGTAGCGGCCATCAAGGAGGCCGCAACTATAAAGTAGCGGCCTTCCCACGACCGCTATCTCCCTGAGTTTTCACTATGTCGACTCTTCTTTATTCATGCGTCGACTCTATCTAAGTTACGGCCATCCTAGGACCGCCACCTTCAGGTTGCGGCAAGGCAAATGACCGCTAGTTTAATAAAATGGCCCAGGCGTGACCGTTTCTATCTCAGCTGTGTTTAACCCGAGGTTTGACCCACGGGTTGATTTTCTTATGTTCCTAGATGGTCTATGGATTATCTAGAAACTAACACATTGTTCAATAAGCTATTAATAAATTATGAAAGTTAATGAATGTACCGTTATGCTGCCGGATTCCTCCCGTAACATGATCTTGTCCTTAATGCATTCCTTGAACTCACATGTTCTAAGTTGGTGCATTCTTACCTTGGTATTGATTATCATAAGCTTATTATTGAATTGTACATTATTGACCTACTTTATTGTTAATTCTCATGGAAGTATCTTGATTTATAACTTGAAGATGCGGATCGTGCACTGATTGTGTCCAAGGGCTCCATGCTAGCCCCCTCGGTTCATTGTCGAAAACATGCTGAAAACCATGGGATACGATGAAACTGGCGTCGCATTGCATTGGGAGTACTATTTTTATAAACAGTGAAAACCACGAGGTGATCAAGTGAAATTACATTCTTGCGCGTTAAGTGACTTTCTAGTGCATAGCCTTTACGAGGTTATGAAAAGTGCATTCTCGTTACATTCTTGTTCATGAAAGGCCAAGTTACGTTCATGTTATACTCGTTCTCGATCTTGCTCTTATTCTACATAAACCTTCATATCTCTATGATCTCTATCTTGTTACTAATGTTACTTTAGTTTTATTCGTATGATTTACCGCATTCCTTTTATCTTGTTTTCTAGAGCTAAAATGTTAACTACTTAAATATTGCATTCATGTTGATACGAAGATACCTACTGGGCAAGTGTGCTCATTACCCTACTTTTCCAATCTTTTCAGGAAATTCAAGTGGGTCGGATTCAGACTATACAAGTGGCAGATTTGAGAGCGACTAAAGTCAAGAGAGAGAAGCCTAGTAGTGTCATTAGTTAGAGTCATGATGTAATTTTCCCTTTATTGAGTCTAGTCGTCATTGTGTCAAAAGAGAGTCAAACATTTATGGACTTTGATTATTACTATCAATAAAAGTTAGATTTTTGGTCAATTATTGTGCATTCCTCTTTATGTGGATGTATTATTGTGTTCTGATTATATTGCTCGCTTGCGGCGTACTAGCCGGCTGTTCGCGTTTCCCCGAGTTACTTTCGTTGTACACATATGGCTCGGGGGGTGACAATCTCGATCATTGCAACTCACCCTTGAGGATCCCCATAAGGGAGCACCTTAATGAGTTCATTGTGTTCTCAGATGAGGACCTAAAGGGCGTGACCACTCCCCACATCAATGCCCTAGTTTTTTTGCCTACCATAAATCAATGTTCTATACATCGTGTACTGGTTAATAATGGAAGTGGTCCGAACATGATTTCCTATGAATGTCTTTTTTTTATGAGTGTGGATGCTTGTCACCTTAACCAGATATGCACCCCCCTGTTAGGATTCTTTGGGTTCACTATTTATCCCGAAGGTTGGATTTCTCTGCCAATCACCCTAGGAACTACTCCGCAGCAGATCACTTCCGTGGCCAATTTCACGGTCATGAAGGGAATGGATGAGTATAACACCATCATTGGCTGTGGTATCCTGGGAATGTTGAAGGGAGTTCCCTCTTCGTATCACCAGAAGCACAAGTTCCCTACTCCATACGGGGTGGGAGAGGTCAAAGGTGATTAGAGGGAATCTCGACGGCACTACTTGATTTCAACTAGGGAGAAGCCGACCGACGCACGTCCGCCAGAGAAGAAGGCAAAATTGGATGAACTTAGAGCCAGCAAAGGAACTCCGGCTAAGGACCTCTACCTCATTTCAATTAGGGAGGACCCCAACTAGATTATGAGGATTGGTTCCCTCCTACTGGAAAATGAAAGGAGGGTATTCCAATGCTTCTAGGAAGCCAATGAGGGTGTGTTTGCATGGTCTGAAGATGACCTCCCGACATTCCTCCTGAGGTTTTCACTCACCGATTCAACTGGACCCCCACTACTGCCGGGTCCAACAGTGAAGGCATAGTTGTATTTTGGAACAATAGGCCATCATCATGAAACAAGTGAGCTACAAGTTATGCTCTAGATTACTTATGCTTACTCAATATCCCTAGTGGGTCTCCAATTTAATCCTTTTTCTGAAGAATAACGGGAAGTGAAAATGTGTGATGACTATAAGGACCTCAATAAAGCCACCCCGAAAGACAACTTCCCCATTCTGTGCATCGACCAACTGGTAGATGCGACATCTCGACAGGAAATATCGAGCTTTCTGGATGCATACTCTGGATACCACTAGATAAGTATGCACAAGCCCGACCAAGACAAGACTGCCTTCATCACCAACCACGGGCTATATTCTTATACACCGATGCCCTTCGGTTTACAGAATGTGGGGGCAACCTATCAACGATTGGTCAATCATATGTTCAACTCTCAAATCAGCGACAACATGAAAGTATACATTGATGATATACTCATCAAGAGCCTCCAAGCGTCCGAGCACTTAGCAGACCTCACTAAGATGTTCGCCACTCTTTGGGGATTCAACATGAAGCTAAACCTAAACAAATAAGTGTTTGGAGTTTGCTCGGGAAAGTTCCTCGGATTCCTAGTTACGCATAGAGGGACAGAAGCTAACCCCAAGCAGATAAAGGCAGTGCTAGAAATGAAGTGAACTAAGAGAGTGCATGATGTATAGTGCCTCATGGGCCGTGTTGCAGTGCTCAGCCGCTTCTTGGCCAAGGCCGTCGAGCGTTGCCTACCATTCTTTAAGCTGATCAGGTGAGCTCATAAATCGCCAGATGAGGAGGGACAGTTTGAGTGGGACTAGGAGTGCAAGAATGCCTTTGAAAAGCTCAAGAGGTATCTTTCTTCATCTCCTATCCTTTCCAAACCCCGGGTGGGTGAGAAGTTGTTTCTCTATCTATCTGTAACTCCGAGCATGCTAAGCATTGTGCTAGCTCACCATAAAGAAAGAGTGATGAAACTGGTGTACTACATCAGCAAGGTTCTCTAAGGGGCAGCACTTTGCTATTGCTCAAGCAGAGAAGTTTGCCCTCACCTTAGTGATAGCTACTAGGAAGCTGAGACCATACTATCTCACTCATTCCATAGCAGTCTCCATTGACCAACCCCTACATTAGGTTCTTTAGAATTTTGACGCTTCACAGAGATTGATCAAGTGGGCAATTGAGTTGGGAGAAATCAACATCCACTTTCACCCGAGGACTGCCGTCAAGGCCCAAGCTCTAGTTGATTTCATTATTGAGTGTACTCTCCTCGATAAAGAAGATGGGGCCCCCTACTGAGCTTACCTAGGAATTGTACATCGATGGGTCGTCATGTTCCAATTGCACAGTGTGGGTTTGTTCCTCTCTTCACCAGAAGGGATCGGGCTTCAGTATGCCTTGCGGTTCAATTTCTCATTGTCAACCAACATAGTCGAGTACGAAGTTCTCATCTCCAACGTCCACATGGCCAAGCATCTCAGTGCTCTTCGCCTATGTGTGTACAGTGACTCCCTCCTGGTTGTTAATCAGGTAAATGGAGAGTATAAGGCTCACGAACCCAACATGACCTGCTACCTGCAGAGGGTCAAGGAAATGTCTTCGGGCATCATATACTTTGAGGTTGTTCATATTCTAAGGATGGAGAACACCTGAGCAGACACTCTCTCTTACCTTGCTTCGGTGTTAGCCTTGGTCAGCTCCCGACCAGTTCTAATCGAAGAGTTGCAATGGCCGAGCATTGAGGAATCGAATCTCCAAGTTAATGTTATTGAGTACGAGCCTTCTTGGATGGACCCCATCCTAGATTTTTTGAGTTGACAATAACTCCCTGAGGATCGATTGGAGGTTTGGCGCATGAGGACTTGGGTTGCCCATTTCATACTCATTGACGGACACCTATACCGTCGCTCCCTCTCCTCCCCTCTCCTCAAGTGCTTGTTCCTAACTGAGGTGGAACAAGCTATCAGGGAGGTCCATGAAGGGCTATGTGGCAGCCATGTCGGAGGGAGATCCCTAGCCAAGAGTCTACTGCGACAAGGGTATTGGTGGCCAACCATGTAGTCGGATTGCCTTAATTATGTTCGTCAATGTGATCAGTGCCAAAGGTATGGACATTTAAACCACCAGCTGACGACTACACTCCATACCTTAATGGAGCCACACCCTTTCGCCCATTGGAGAGTGGATATCCTCGGACCCTTTCAAGAGGCCCAGGGTCGGATAAAGTTTTTTATTATTGCCATTGACTACTTCACCAAGTGGGTGGAGGCTGAAGCGCTCACCCAGATCATTAGTCGGGCATCTTGGAAATTTGTCCCACAGAACTTCATCTGTCAGTTCAAGATCCCATGAGTCCTCACCATTGATAATGGTCTACAATTTGATAGCGCCTTCTTTCGAGAGAAGTGCGATGAGTTGGGAATTTAGAACCACTACACATCGGTGGGGCACCCTTAAGCCAATGGACTAGTGGAAAACTCCAACTAGACTCTTTTACAAGGTATCAATACCCGCTTATAGTAGGTTGGTGAATCCTAGGTAGACGCGGTGCCCAGTGTTTTATGGGCACACCAGACTACAGCTCAGACTGCAACAAGTGAAACTTCTTTCCATTTCGCTTATGGAGCGGAGGTGGTGATCCCTTTGGAGATTTCTAATCCTACTCTTAGAGTGGGACAATTCAACGAGGCATGCAACAACCAAGCTCTACGAGAGAACTTGGATATATTGTCCGAGAAAGAGCAAGCCCGAACATGACTGGTTGCCTATCATCAATGGTTGGCCCAGTACTACAATGCTCGGGTCAAGGAACACCTCTTCTTCCCTAGTAATTTGGTTCTTCGGCGTGCCAGTGTCGCAGACTCGTTATAAGTGGCAAGGAAGTTGGCATCCAATTGTGAAGGCCCATATAGAATTACAGAAGTGCTCTGAAAAGAGGCATATAAACTTGCTACGTTTGACTACCGAGGAGTGCCTCACACATGGAATTCTATAAATTTAAGGGCTTATTACCAATAAAGAGTCAGTGCCTTTCATGACTTATTATGCCTTATGGTTTGCTTATCAGAACGTTGCATTCATCATGATTGACATGGGGTTGTTATGCTTCCTAGAGTGAGGCCAACCAGTCCCCTCTTAACTAGAGATGTTATCAACGAGCCACTCAAAACAACGGGTCCCTTATGGTTTGCTTATCAGAACGTTGCATTCATCATGATTGACATGGGGTTGTTATGCTTCCTAGAGTGAGGCCAACCAGTCCCCTCCTAACTAGAGATGTTATCAACGAGCCACTCAAAACAACGGGTCCCTAATCTCTATACGCTGGAAGGGCCAACCAGCTGCTCACCAAAGTCAACCGAACATCCCCGCATGACCCATTTGACTGAAAGTCATGACTAGGATCAATCAATCCACTTGGATGATAGGATCGGTTAGTCCTAGAACAGAGCTATACCCTTCAAGACTCTTGCATGGCACTCAAGCTTACTTGCCAGAAAGAATGCACACAACTATCGCACAAAGGAGAAACAGAAGATAGGGGGACAAATGAAACTCCTTTATTATGGATGGTTAGGGGAAGGTACATAGTGCTCGATGGTGAGCATGGATGAGCGAGAGCCGATCACCTCAAACTGGAGAAATGGGGGGGGGGGCTGACTTGTCAAAGCTAGGTGCACCGAGGTCCAAAGAGATTTTCAGTACCCCCTTGATGGTGTACAACCTGTGGACTTTCATCAGGGCGGCCTTCCACTCCATTTGGTATCCAGTCCAAAAGGCTCCTAACTCAGCATCCGTCATGTGGCCCAGTGAAACCACATCCGAGGATGAGCTGGAGATGGGTAGAGTAGAAGACTCCTCATGAAGGGAGGGACACTTGGATGATCCCTCCCAACCGACAGTGGGAGGTTTGGATCCTTGATTCAACATCGCCAGTATGGGGGAAACTTCCTTCTCTTGAGGAACCAGAAGATCGCTCTACTTATTCAACCAAAGCTCCCACCGTCGCCCCTATTTATAGCAAAAGAGTCTTGCCCTGATAGTCATGAGCGACTCCCTTATCCAATTGACTGTCGGCAACTGACGTGATGGTTCTAGAAGGTGAGCCATCTAGAAACCACGGGTGAGACTCCCGACGTGATGGTTCTAGAAAGCGAACCATCTGGAAATCACGGGTGGGACTCTTATCCGATTGTTTGCCTGACATTGACGCGACGGTACATTCTTGTGAGTTGTTTAGAAGACAGAGAGGCCCATAGGCTCATGAGGCTGCGCACTGGCCCTGATCGAATGAGAGAATCTTCCACCCCAGGGTATGAGCACATGAAGACAACAATTCTTGAGGAGACTCATTAGGTGAGGCCAAATTTCTCATTATTATTGTAAGAAATAGGTTACAAAAAGTCTCCATTGGGATCAGAGAATAGTCCCTGGGAGCACTCCTCATAGGGTAGTCTACCACTATAAAAAAATACGGGATTAGGGACAGACAAAATCCGTCCCTAATTCATCACAAATCCGTCCCTTTAGCATGTAGGGATAGATTTGGGATGGATTAGGGATGGTTATTGTCTGTCCCTAAAATTTCGCCCTTATTTGCAAATAGAGTACATGTCCGTCTCAAATCTGTCTCTAATTAGAGACGAAAGAAACTCTATCTCTAATCTGTCTTAAAAGTAGATGATTTTTTTTAAAAAATAAAAAGAATTATTTAGGGACAGATTGAAAATCCATCCCTACATCCATCCCTATATTAGGGATGGACAATATTTCCATCACTATTTGCGTCCCAAACGTTACGAAATTTCATAAAATAAAGAAATTAAAAGAAAAATTTTTGGGGATAGATATAAAATCTCGTCCCAAATTTCATCCTTAATTTAGGGATGGAAATATATATCCATCGCTATTTCCATCTCCCAAATCAACAAATTTATTAAAAGAAAAATAAAAAAAATTATTTAGGGATGGAAATAAAATTCCGCCCTTAAATCCGTCCCTAAATTAGGGACAGATAAATATGTCTGTCGCTATTTCCGTCCTAACCATTAGCGAAATTCTTGAAATACAAACTAAATTTAGGGAAGGAAATATAAATCCATCCTTAAATCTTAATTTTAGGGATGGAAAATGAATCAGCCCTAAATCCGTCCCTGAAGATATGTGGCTTAGGGACGGAATTTTATTTCCATCCCTAAATCTGTCCTTAAATATAGCCGATATACTATGTAATAATTAGTGACGGAATAAAAATCTGTCCCTAAATCCATCCGTAATTTAGGGACGGATATGTCCCTAAATTCGCCCCTGAATATAACCGCTATATTTTACAGCTATGTAATAAATAGGGACAAAATTAAAATCCATCCCTAAATCTGTCTTTGATTTCGTCCCTAATGTTTTCATATTTTTAAAAAGATTAAAAAATATTAAACATGCATGTTTAAATATAATATAAAACAACAACATACACACATCACAATAACAAACAAAATAACATTCACCTTCTACTTAAAATTATTTAATTACAATATTTTAAAGTTATCAATTTATTATAATATGATGAAAAATCAAGAAATGTCCTCAGCGTCCTCATCCTCCCCATCCTCCTCGTCTCCTCCGTCACCACCCGCTAAAGGATCTTATATTAGAAAAAAATAATATTAGACATGTTTGAATAAAAAAATATGTAAAATTTAATTCAATAAATTTGATTTTGTAATGTCAAAACAAGATGATATGTACATAAATGCTATTTCAGATTTTGGACCCCCAACTCAAGTTCTTTAATTTTAAACTACATTATAAAGGAGAATGCTATTTTTAGCGTCGAGCCCAAACCAAGTATCAGAATTGAATTCCGTCTGCTCTTCGAAGTCACTCTCATCGCCTAGATCATGATGGAACAATCGACACACCGATTAGGTTGGTATTTCATATTTTAGACTCCAAACTTGAGCTCCTTGGTTTGTTTAAATTAAGTTAAAAGGAAGAATGCTATTTTGAGTGCCCAAATCGAGTATCCGATTTAGATTCTGTTAGCTCTCCCAGGTCACTCTCACGGTCTAGATCGTGTTGGAACAATCGACACGGCGATTAGACTAGTATTTTAGATTTTGGACCTCCCAACTTAAGTTCTTTGATTGTAAAGTAAGTTAGTTTGAAAAAAGGTAATTTACGTGCCGAGCTCAAATCAGATATCCGATTTGGATTCTGTCAACTCTCACAAGTTACTCTCACAACCTAGATTGTGTTGGAATAATATGTAGGTCGATCAGATTGATATTTCAGATTCTAGACCCCCCAACTTAAATCTTTTGATTTATTTTAAACTAAGTTATAATGAACGAAGACTGCTAATTTGATCACTGAACCCAAACAGAGTATCTGATTTGAATTTCGTCAGCTGTCCCAAGTCAAATGTCTTTAGTTTCCATGCCTAGGGCTCATAGCATTTTTAAGAGGCTAAATAATTTGTGAATCTTCCCATTATTAGGAGGATGACAAGTAGCATGTTGTTGACTTGATCTTTTATATTGGGTTACTTTTGTCTCTCATTTTCTTTTTTAAAAATGCTCTACTGTGTATTACCTAGATACTATAGCTATTAGCAACCTTCGGGCATGCATTTGCAGGGCCCAAGAATTTTCTATACCTTGCCATTGTGCTTGTAGGGGATATATAACAAAATATATATAGGATGGTGGGAGGTTGGTTTTAGATTTGAGAACTACTAGCTGTATGTGCGGACGGGGAGAAAAGTTATCCGTCCAGCGTGCTATTGGTCCACGCACTAGCACGCGGGTCCTACCCAATAGACTCTTTAAACACTTCTTAAATGTTTGCATTAGAAAAGTGAATTTGTATACAAAAATAAAAAAATAAGACATACAAATAGCTATATAAGGGTGACAAAGAGCTATCTAAGGGTGACAAAGAGCTATCTAAGAGAGAGAAATAACCAACTAAGATGGAATCACCCAGAAAATAAGGATAAATAACTATATAAGAGTGACAAATAACAATATAAGGGTGACAAATAGCTATCTAAGGGTGAGAAATAGATATATAAGGGAGACAAATAGTTATATAAGGGTGACAAATAGATATCTAAAGATGACAAATTACTATCTAAGGGTGACAAATAGCTATCTAAGGGTGATAAATAGATATCTAAGAGAGACAAATAGCCAACTAAGGCAGATAAAGTTACTCAGAAAATAAGGTGGACAAATTGCTATATAAGGGTGACAAATAACTATCAAAGGGGGACAAATATCTATTTAAGAGAGACAAATAGTCAACTAAGATGAAATCACTTAGAAAATAAGGACAAATAACTATATAAGGGTGACAAATAGCTATCTAAGGGTGAGAAATAGATATCTAAGGGAGACAAATAGCTATATAAGGGTGACAAATAGATATCTAAGGGAAACTAATAGTCAACTAAGGCAGACAAAGTTACTCAAAAAATAAGGCGGACAAATAGCTATATAAGGGTGACAAATAGCTATCTAAGGGTGAGAAATAAGTATCTAAAGGTGATAAATAGCTATATAAGGGTGACAAATAGCTATGTAAGGGTGACTAATCGATATCTAAGAGAGACAAATAGCCAAACAAGGCAGACAAAGTTACTCAGAAAATAAGGCGAGCAAATAGCTATCTAAGGGTGACAAATAACCATCTAAGGGAGACAAATAGCCAAATAAGAAAACAAATAGCCAACTAAGGTAGAATCACTAAAAAAAAGACAGACAAATGGTTATATAAGGGTGACAAATAGCTATCTAAGAGTGACACATAGTTATCTAAGAGAAATAAATAGTCAACTAAGGCGGAATCACTCAAAAAATAAGGTGGACCAATAGCTATATAAGGGTGACAAATAGCTAAATAAGGGTGACAAATAGATATTTAAGGGAGACAAATAGTCAACTAAGGTGGACAATCACTCAGAAAATAAGGCTAACAAATAGCTATATAAGGGTGACAAATAGCATGGCAGGAAAGGCAAATTTGTTTAAATGCGATTCGGCATCATTATGACGGTACGGTGTCAAATAGCATAATCAACATTTCTCTTTAGATTTTTAGAAAGAGTGTAGCACATAGATCAATATGTGTATGTGCAGAGTATCTTCCATACCATCTGCAGGGTCGCTAGTTTTAAAACTTTTTACTAAGAAAGAAAGTGGTTGACTATAAATCTCTTCTTTTATGTGGAAGATATATGAATGTAGAAGAACTAAATTGCAATATTATAACTCTAAGTAGTATTATTATAATTCTAAATTCTGCA
Organism: Amorphophallus konjac; assembly: GCA_022559845.1. Lineage (NCBI taxonomy): Eukaryota > Viridiplantae > Streptophyta > Magnoliopsida > Alismatales > Araceae > Amorphophallus > Amorphophallus konjac. The sequence continues at coordinate 39,352,903 of CM040119.1, forward strand.
ACATTAACAACTATACAAACACTCACATGAGGGGGCTATGTTGTGGTCGAGGGTACTCCATGAGGGACAATCCCCACTTGAGAGAGGAGGGCGGTGATGGCCTGTGTAAAGCTCAACAAGATCTCCACTCGGACGCTTGACATCTCCACCTGGATGCTCGACATAATCTCCGCCCGAATGCCTGACTAGATACTTGACGTAATCCATCCCTCCAAATGCGACATCTCCTCTCGGATGACGTCTTTGATGTCACTCGAAGTACTGGGGCCGGTGTGGGGTAGAGTGAAGGCACTGGTACTAGTCTGGGAATAGCCTGAACTCGCATAAGATGATATCACCCTACTGGTATCCCGGCTCTGCCCAAAATCGTACAATCAGCCTTTCCTTGGGGCGACAATTATCGCCATCCATGCCTCAGGATCTAACTCTGGCTGCTACATGCCCTCTCCGTACTTCTCAGCCATATGCTTGTCATATGACTCTTGCAAATTAAATGAAAATGATTGTAAATTTCATATTAATCATTCATAATTGAAATGGAAAAATAGAACTTGTATATGTATGTAAACTTATCACTACCGAGCGAGATCTCTCGTTGACGAATTCATATGTCCCCTTCTTCTGGTGGGTTTTCGCGAATAGCTCCTATAACGATGGAGGACGACTGAGCTCCTCAGTCTATTTTACAAATCATATTTGAAATGAGGTTCATATTATAATAATGTGTAAGATAATCATAAATATTACTTACCATTTTATGTTTGTGGGTCACGAAAGAGACGGACCCACCCATATGCACATTAGCCTCTGGCTATGTGTCCCGATTTGTTGCCACTTTCTGGGACTTTTCAATCCGCTTCTCCTCGGCCCATTTCTCGCACACACCCACCTAATGCTCCCTCCTCATCGAAGGAGGGCAATGCTCTTTCCAACGGTTTCTGTCTTCGCTCCCAGAAAGTTTCTTCACTTTCTCACAGGCATGACTCATTTTCCTCTTGAAATTTAATTGTGCAAGAGCCTCCCAGGGAGACCACCCTTGTCCCTCATCCTCATGTCTCGAGAAGTGAAATCTCTACTGTAAAGAAATTAAGTTATATAAGTTAGTATACTGAATGAAATTAAGAGTTGGGAAAGACGTGATTTCAAAGATAAAATTATATACTATGAACATATTGAACAATAAATCTTTCACATCGATTGGAAATTCCCTAAAGGATAACACCGGCCTGGGAATGTGAGACTGACAGGTCTCCGTCATAAATTTGGAAGCCTTGTGGGGTTCTAATTTATCCCTTGAATTACAAATGTTCAAATGGTTGGTATTACATAGTTGATGGACAAATAATGAACATAATTCATGAATTAATGTTTTTTACCCTTCGATCCAACATGGCTCACGTGTGTCATTGACCCGCACAGGATCTCCTACGTAATGACTACCAGTATCATCTGCCAGCTCAGTAGAGGAGTCGACCAGTACTGGCAGTGTGGCCTGCGTGGTTGTTACAAGTAAAACAAAAATAGTTAATCAGAATTACCATAATTAAGAAACTATTTAATCAACAACCATAGATACAAATTGAGATAGAATAAAAAGATACTTGTATGGGTCAACAATGGTAGTGGTAGTGATGGTGGTGTGCCCTGTCTAGCTGGTACAGGTGCACTCGAGCCTAAAAGAATTGAATATAATAAGCAAAGAAAATAATTAATAAATATTTAGCTAAAAATTTAAATAGACATACTTGTACTCGAAAGTTGTGGCCGTGTGCCATGTCTATCTAGTACAGGGGCACTCGGGTGTATAAGAATTGAATATAATAAGCAAAGCAAATAATCAATAAATATTTAACTAGAAAGTTTAATAGACATACCTGTAGATTATGGAAAATCCACTTAATGAAAATAAGAAAGAATAATATGAAAAATATAGGGGGATGAATGGGAGCATGCGTAGGATGCTAAGGGGAATGTGATTGCCAGAGGGGTTACCTCAAAGAAGAAAAGAATGATCGCATGTACCTTGTGTTTAGCGGGGGAGATTGTGAATCCTTTCTTCCTCCTTCTATCGGCCGGCCGATGAAGGGGGTTTTTAGCTTTGATTACCTTGTAAGAACACACAAAACAGGCAATGATATGGATTAGCCAAAAGGGTGTAGTATCAATGTTCTAAGAATGTGAAATCAATCAATTTGAACATGAACACACCTTGTGTGTTTTGATTTTAAAACCCCTAAGAGGAGCAACAAGGTTTGAAAAATATGGATGAATATGCTAAACAAGATATATGGGGATGATATCTAGCAAACAGCTAGAAAAAGGAGATGCACGATGATGATATGCTACTGATAAAAACAATTAAATCAAGCTAAGAAGAGGGTTCCTTTCTGCTGTGTGTGCAGCAGTAAAGGGAGAAAAAGGGAGCTTCAATATGCGATGGTTGCAGCAGACAGTGGAGAGTTAGCCATGGAAGCAGCAGGATCCGCCTGGAAGGAGAGAAAACAACAACTTGCAATCAAATAAAACACTCTCCTCTCTGTCAGCTCTCTCCCTTCTTCTTCTTCTCATGCCTCTTCTCTCGCGCGAAGAGACCCAGGAGGTGTATTTATAGGGCCAGGAATCCTTACTAAACAAGGATTAAAACAAGGTAATAATCCTCCATCAAGAAACCCTCTTCCTAATCGAACAGGAGGCTCAAAACGGGGAAGGAATCATTAAGGGAAAGAAGGAGACAAAAGGGAGACAGAATTGAAAATGATGACCACTTGAAGGGCGTCAATTAAAAATGACGACACAACCAAAGGCGTTAATTCAAATAAAGACTTCCATAACGTCGTCAATTCCTGGATTTAATTATAGAAATAATTAACTTTCCTTATTTAAAATGATGAACTGACGCCGGTCAGACAGACGTCAAATAATCAACACCTTCAAGAAAGGCGTCAATTCCTCAATTTTCATTTAATTTATGATCTGTGATTTCCAGTAAATCTAGAAAATGACGCCCGTATTGGTAGTCGTCCATTTTTAAAAGTGGCGCCCTTGTCCATGCCGTCAATTTAAAAGATGCCCCTACTTAAGGCGTCAATTCCAAAAAAAGGTAAGAAATCACAATTAATTCACGAAAAATAGAAAGACATCATATTAATCCAATATTGAAGTCCGCTTTGGGGCGTCATATGGTGACATGAGATTTACTCAATATAGCATCAATTTTAGCGTGTCTACAGCTACCCCGCCTTGGCGTCTGCTTTACAAGGGAGTGAGACGGAATGAAGCGAAAGTGAAACAAGTGAAATGAGGTGGAATGTACTGATAAGTAGATGCCAAGGTGTGATGTGACACGCTTTCGACACTAAGCGTTTGGAAATCTTTCCAAGATTCTGAATAAAACAACTCTGGATGATTCCAAGAAAGCATCGATTAGTTGGATAAAGGAGACTAAACTAGATAAACAAAATGTGCGCGAGGGCACGACAGGGAGGCACCATTGGAGAGCGGTTACCAGCCAATGTGGACGTGCTACAACCAATGAGGGTTTGCAGAAAAGTAAAGTGAGTTGAGATAAAGATCCAGCAAAGGGACGATTTTCAAGGGACCAGCCTGAATGGTTTCAAGGAGAATAAAGTACTTGATTTGGAATGGAATATCTCATGTCAACTCAATTAAGAGCGAGCGACCTTCATTATTGGCGTAATATGAAGATTTTCATCATTAAGCTCAAAGTCCTACATGATGCATGCTGGGCTGAAAGAAAAATTAAAACAAACTAAAAATATAAAATAATCAAGGATAATATTATTAAGCCATCTAGATTTGGTCAAGAATTCAGATATCTGAGCTGATACTAAGCCGAAGCCCATTTGTCCACGCATCAACTCAGAAAGTGGAACCATCGTCCCAAATCTTGAATGACTCAACGGCCTATCCGTGTGATCAAGATTCCCCTGGAATTATCACTGTTTTTGATGAAGGGGAACTCAAATTCCAGGTTCATCAGAACCTCAAGGTCCTTGATATGTTATAATAGCGTAGATACCTTATAGTAATAATGCATACAGGAATGCATACAGGAAGATGGTGATAACATGAGCATATGGGAACTGAGAAATGAGGTGCAGTTACCGTGGGGCTTGGATGCTGAGGCCCAGTTGATGGGACCAAGAGCTTCTTAACCTGCACTCAAAATTTCATTTAGCCATGATATAAAGATGCATAAAGCATACTCAATAACATTGATTTGAATTTTAGAATTTTTTTATTTGGATTTTTTATTGGAATTTTGAGAATTTATTGAATTTTTAAATTTTTTTTGAGAATTTATGAATTTTTATTGGAATTTTGGGAATTTATTGAATTTTAAGAATTTATTTGAATTTTGAGAATTTATTTGAATTTTTATTGGAATTTTGAGAATTTATTGAAATTTAAGAATTTATTTGAGTTTTTAGAATTTATGAATTTTTATTGGAATTTTGAGAATTTATTGAAATTTTATTAGAATTTTAAGAATTTATTAGAATTTTATTGGAATTTTGAGAATTTATTAAAATTTTAAGAATTTTTTGGAATTTTTATGTAACGTACAGACTTTTGGAATGTATAGACTTATGGATGAAGAACGAACGTGTAGACTTAGCATTGTATAGACTTATGGAATGGAGTGTATAGACTTTGGAATGTATAGACTTAGGTAGGTAGAATGTATAGACTCAGAGAATGTATGGACTTAGGAATGAATGTATAGACTTGGGGATGTACAGACTTAAGAACTAATATATAGACTTGGGGATGTATAGACTTAGTGAAGAGAATGTGGATGTATAGACTTGGATGGATGAAATGTATAGACTTGGTGAAGAGAATGTATGGACTTATGAAATGTATAGACTTGGTGAAGAGAATATGGATGTATAGACTTGGTTGGATGAAATGTATAGACTTATGCAATGGACGTATGGACTTTGGAATGCAATGTACAGACTTGTGAAGGGAATGCTTAGAGTGTATAGACTTATGCTTGTGAATGTATAGGCTTGAAACGAATGTACAGACTTCAGAATGGAGTGACTTTGGACGTACAGACTTATGAATGTGTAGACTTGGAACGTATAGACTTCAGAATGTGTAGACTTAGGGACTTTGCACCCACGATGCTCAGACTTGCACAACCTGCACTTCAAAGCTCAAAAAATCATTAGCTCAAAATATGATCATAAGTGCTTGATAACAACAATTTAATCATGATATGACACCACTTAAGTTCATGAAATAACCAAAGTAATTTAAACGCACAAGCTTAGAAAATGATGACCCTTCTGGTCGGCGTCAAAACAAGAAATGATGACGTGCACTGAGGCGTTAATTTCACTAAAGGTTTAACTTGGAATTGGAATGCAAATGACGCCCTCCATGGAGGCGCGGGATAAATGACGACCCTGAAGATGTCGTCAATTGAACAAATGACGCCACAAAGCACGTCGTTAATTATCTATTTTTGTTTCCTGCTCAGAGTTAAACTTCCAGCAAATCGTTTGATTCGAACACAAACTATAATACCCGTTAACGTTCAAAACACTATAAATAGGGCAACTATTGGTGTTTCCAAGCATCAGAACATCGAAGTACAGAGTACCTTAGCCATCTTCTGTTAAGCAGTAGCAGAAGACTGAAGCAGAAGAATTAGCAACATAACACTATCAGAAGGATGAACCAGATGATGCAACAAAGGCTTTCCAAGAAGCCAAGGATGAGTTTCCCAAGGATTTGTGAAGTGCCAGGCCATATCAGTGGAAGAATTGCTAAAGACCAAGTAAGTGTTCTTTGTGCTTAAGCTTTTTATTTCTGTTCTGACTTTCTTTCTTTTCAAAATTTCTGATGTTATTCTCTTTCTTCTTCCTTCTCTTTATGTTTTCAGGATTACCCCATTATTCCTGGTCCAAGAAGATTTCTGAAAATCAAATGGCTTCCTTTATTACTTTCAAAATTTTCATTAGATATGAAATCCTTCCTCTCTAGATGGAACCTTCTTGGCCTCATCACCCATGCCACTCATTACAATGACATTCACCTCGATTGGGCTTCAATTGGAGCTCTTATAGAATTATGGCACCCTTATACTCACACATTCCTCTTCCCAACCTTTGAAGCTACCATACTCCTAGAAGAAGTGGAGATGCTCTTGGGTTTGAAAAGGATGAAGTAAGGGGAGGAATTAAGGATGGCTCATATGACCAAGCCCATACAAGCCCATGACATGCTCATGAGTCTTGTCCAAAGTTCAAATTTGGTGAATCAAATGAAGGCCAACAAGGGGATTAGTCTTTTGAAGTTGGCTTCATGGGTGTATAAAAACATGGACAAGGTTCAAGATGATGAAGATCTTTTGGAGAGAGTGATGAAAGGGTTTGTCATATGTGTAAGTGGAGCTTTGTTATTCCCTTCATCGGAAGATCATTTAGAGGAGCAACACCTAAGTGCTATAGCTAGCATGTGGGAGGGGAAAAGAATAGGTGGGGCAATATTAGCCAACCTATACAATGGGCTCACTTCGGCTTCACTAGGGCCGCCCCTATTTGGGTCAATGCTTCTTCTAGCTTGTTGGATAGATTTCCACTTTAAATTTGATCCATGTCAAGCAAACCAAACGGCCTCCAAAATCTTCTCCAAGAGCCCACTTCGGTATATGACAGACTCATTGGGCCTATGTGAAAGGGTGACCAATAGAGTTCCCAAGCTCAAGAAGAGGAATGAATGGAGGGATTACTTCAAATCAATGCCTAAAAGCAATTTCACATGTACGTCGGGTTTTCTCAAAACCCAAGAACTTCGCTCAAGATTATCCTCTGGCATCGAGCTCCGTTTAATTGGTGGTACCGACTTCTTCCTTTACAACGCACACTGGTGCCTCCCACAACTCGGGCTTCCTCGACATCTCTTAGAAGCACCTTCTCACCTTCCTCCAATCAAAAGAAGAGAACTATGCTCAAATGGAGATCATGAAGAAATCAAGACCATAATGGCTCAATGGAAGGTGGGACTTCTTCACAGATCCAAGACTCATGTTGAAGAAGAAGAAGAAAAATGTAAAGCTTATGTACTGGCTCTCAAAAAGATAAGGCCCACAGTGGCTTAGAATGTAATCATGATTTCTTTCAATGAAATAAAAATTCTGTTCTTATTTGAGCCAAAACAATGAATTAAAATGATCATCTCTTCCAATTTATGCAATTCTATTTGATAAAGCAAACTTCGGGCTCTCTGTTCTTAATAGCGCCTCTATCAACGGCGTCAATTTCTTAATACACGCCTCAGATAATGTCGTCCATTACATTTCAAAATCGTAATTGACGCCCAGGGCACTCGCGTTTCTTAATTCACGTCCTTAGATAAGGCGTTACGCAATTCAAATTTTCAAATTATCTCCAAAATAATTCTTTAATTTCTTAGAAAAACATGCCTTTTCTCACGTCGCATATTCAAAAATGGATGCCCGTTCTGGTCGTCGTCAAATTAAAAGGGGCAATAATAACACCCACTCACATCAATCAACTCCCATTAATGCGTCCGACGACGTTTACAAATTCCCATGCATATCACAATTGACGTCCATCCTCAGGGCGTCAAATCTAGAATCCACGCCTTTCCTAAAAGCGTCAATTTAAGAAGAGACGACTTCCATTCAGCCGTTAATTTATTTCGACCGTTAAACCCTACTTTCCCCCTTTTTCTCCTTCTTCCTTTGTTCATCTCCTCTCTTCCATCTGTAAACCCTAACCGAAACCCCCCCCAATCTTCCTCTCATTTTCCCTCACTCTACTTTCTCTCTCCTCTCAAACCGATGTCCGACGGCGCTCACAAACGGCTGATGGTCACAGCCCCCGACGTGGTGGACCTAGAGGAAGAGCACGTCGTGGAGGAGCTCCCTCCTGCGGCGGCTGAAGAAACACCAGCGGTGGCGGCCGACGATGAAGGCGACGATGGAAATGAAGAACAGGAAGATGACGGCGATGAAGACAATGAAGAAGACGAAGAGGGGGATGAAGAAGAAGGAGGAGAAGATGAAGAAGACGGTGGAGAAGGGGAAGAAGAGGGAGAAAAAGATGGAGAACCGCCGGAGGCGGCGGCGGTGGTCCCTCGGCCTGGGCAGCTCCGGCGGCCACGCCAACCCCGGCAGCCCCTTCGTGGAGGGCTGATTAGGCCTAAACGATAAAAGGTAAGCCCCCACACCCATTTTCCATTATTTTTTTATTTTTATTTCCATTTTCTTCCATTTCCATAGCTCTCGGGAGAAGGCAAACCAGAGACGCAGAAAAATGACGCCCCCATGGGTGTCGTTAATTTAAATAACGTCCCACAGTGGGTCGTTAATTACATCTTTTCATTTTCTGAAAATAATTAATCGCATGAAAACCACGCCCTGCAGTATGTCGTTATTTTTAATTTTATCATGTTTAGCTCCATCATGATATTATTTCCCTGTTATTTTATTGCATTTGTTCCTGTCATTTTAATTTCGCACATCATCAACCCTAAAACCCCAGGAAAACCACGCCCCCCATCGGGACATCAATTAGATAGGTAACGACCCAAGTATGGTCGTCAGTTAAACATTTTCCAGAAATGCAATTTAGGATAGAAAAATACTTTGTGAACCGCGCCCCCCACCGGGGCGTTACTTAGGCAACTGACGACCCAGGGTTGGGCGTCAATTCAAAATTTCTCAGATTTTTAGAATATTACCTTCAAAACAACGTCCCCCACAGGGGCGTTAATTATATAAACAACAACCCTGGGTAGGTCGTCAATTAAAAACACATCAAAAGATAACGCCTCTAATAGGGGCGTCAATTAATTAATTAACACCAAAGGAACTTGACGAACATCCACATGAAAATTTTAAGTGAAAATTTTATATGTTGCATGCAGGGATTGATGAGGACGTAGATCTCTTGGGTCCAGGTCCGAGCAGCTTACTACGGTCTTCCCGAGTTCCAGAGAGCTAGAGTAGATGCTATGGGGTTTGGTGCTTTCCTTAGCATTGAGCCAGTGAGACCAGACCTACCTTTGATCCAGGTTTTGAGAGAGAGGTGGGATAGGTCTAGCAGGGCATTTCTGATGCCGTGGGATCACATGGTCCCTAGCCTAGAGGATGTGGCTAGGATTACCGGGCTGAGGGTAGATGGAGAGGCGGTGAGCGGGATCACCCTACCTGATTATAGCGAGCTTACCTAGAGACTGCTAGGGCTAGAGACCGTCTACGAGACACCTAGCGAGTGTAGGACCATCTTCCGCACTGACCTTACCATAGCTATGGGTTACTCTAGGCAGAGATCTAGGGAGTCCTTAGAGCAGTTTTCGCAGAGATTGATAGATGGGGCTAGGGCTGCCTACTGTCAGGACCCAGCCGATAGGGAGAGAGCAGATAGGGATTTGAGGAGGTTTTTGTTCTTGATGCTCGGAAGGCTGCTGCTCGACACGAAGGGTGATGTCATCAACTGCCGCTTCCTGGGGATACTCGAGGACTTGGAGGGCGTCGGCAGATACGCCTGGGGAGCAGCACTGCTGGCGCACTTGATAGCCGACCTGTCCACGGGGACAGGTCGTGAGACGACCGTCAGTGGCTTCTCACCATTTCTTCAGGTATGCATTTTCTTTCTTTTAATTTTTATATGCATGTGAATGTTTTACTAATGTGATGCATGAATGCAGATATGGAGCCACTTGTACATGCCGATGGGACGCGCCAACCAGCGACCTGGAGATGAGGGATCTTTCCCCTTAGCACGGCGCTGGCTATCGGTGGTGATCGGAGCCCCACTCGCCTACGAGTTGCGAGTGTTACGACTGGAGTTTCGAGACTTCCCCGCCTCACTGGTATGTATGTTTGATGCAATTTTTTATGTTTTATTATTGAATGTGATATGATGGATGATTGATATGTGTGCTTGTGAATGCAGGTGAGGTGGAGACCCTACGAGGGTATGACCGATGAGGGCCAGCCCTGGGTCGTAGCGGGTCGACCTCGTTTCGGGCATGAGCTTTGGGTTCATTGCCTGAACGAGATTGAGCCGCTACGGCTTAGGCTGGTGATGAGGACCCTTGACCTACACCAGGAGTGGATCGAGGTAGGAGAGCCGCGGGGGATAGGCAAGAAGACGCGCGGTCGCACGAAGGCGATCGACTGGAGAGTGCGGTTCTCCGACCAATACGCAGACTGGCAGCGTGGCAGGACCCGAGTCACTTCATAGGCGACCGATAGCTCCGAGTACCTCCGACGCTATTGGGAGGTTTACGCCGGCCGACCCCAGATGAGGGTCCTAGGGGTATGTATGAATGCACTTATTTCTAAATTAAAATGCAAATGTTTATGGATATCTATTATGTGACTAATATGTGGTGAATGCAGGACACACTGGATATAGTGGCGATGGACATGTAGACCCACCTCCATAGCTTGGAGGCCCAGTTGGCTGCCACCCGGGTAGACCTTGAGACCCTGGTGAGTGTTTAATTTATTCCTATATGCAAATGAATTTTTGAATTATTGATGATTAGCCACTGATAATCTTAATTAATACAGTGTGCCGAGCAGGGAGCAGCAGGGAGAGAGACAGGAGAGGCCTCTAGCTCGAGAGGGCCTAGTGCAGAGGCGACTGCACTAGCAGAGCAGCTGGCCGCAGCAGTGACGCGGGCTGAGGCAGCAGAGCGCGACCTCGCCTCACGGGTAAATTTCAAACTCAAACTTAACCTTGCATTAAATTAAATTATTTATGTGATATGCTCATGAAAATTGTTGTTTACAAACTGAGGAGCTCCGGGACGCTCTTACTTGCATCGCGGAGGGACAGCAGGCGATGGCCTCTCGGGTGAGTTATTTATTTTCAGTTGTATATTGCCTATTTCCATGAATTATTGAATTGTAGAACTGATGATTTGTTTACCTGTTTGCAGACCTCGGAGCTACAGGCATCGCTTACCCAGACTGCCTTGGCCGGGACAAAGTTGGCGATCCGCGAGCAACGGGTCGTGGAGCTGGAGCGGGCCTTGAGGCGGCGAGAGGAGTTGCCTCAGGACGTGGCGGAGCTGCGAGTCACCCTTGAGATGGAGCGGAGAGAGCGTGCTCGGGAGCGCGAGGAGCACCAGGCGGACCGTGCGGAGCTTACAGCTTTGAGGGCCCAGCTAGCCGTTTCACAGGAGCGGCTACGAGTGACCGAGGAGCGGCTTCAGCGAGGTCGGGAGCGGGCGCGAGCTGCAGGGTACAGCTTTACCAGCTCTACTTTTGTGGCGGGTTCCTCTCTCCGGCAGAGGAGTGAGGCAGAGGAGCCGGCTCGAGCTCCAGCTACTTCCCGGGGGTCCATGCCCCCTCCACCAGTGCCTCGTCGGGAGGACGAGAGTGAGGCAGAGAGTAATAGAGAGGAGGGTGGAGGCGAGAGCTGAGAGACTGTACTTGTACTCCTCCACCCTCACACCTATACTCAGATATTTATGATGTATATATATATGAGATTGAAATTTTTGTTACCTGAGCACTTGTGTAGTTGTGTACTTGTATCTTCTTTTCCTTCTCGCCTTTTACTTTTTCCCTGCGCTTGTAGTTCACACTTAAAAAAATAGGTTAATTCATCTGTTCGACTTGGCCCCTTGCTCAATGAGCAAGGGATGTCTTAACTGTGACCTTGATAATGGGTCAAGGGGCCAAGCCTTTAATCAATGAAGGCAAATGATAGATGTAGAATGCGCCATGCAAGCAGGTAAATGCTAACTGGAAATAAAAAATGCAATCAAGCATATGAGAAACAAAGGGCTTGAAATTCCACAAATTTTTTTGTTATTATATATATATATATATATTGTATTTTCATTTTGAAAGTGGCGCCTTTGATAGGGTTGTTAATTTTGAAAAGAAAACCTATTCTAAGAGGCATGAATTTTGATTTAAAAATTTTGCTTTGGAGGTAAGCATAGTATAGAGCTTTGAAACCTTAACCATCATAATCAAAAATTCATTAGACTTTCTCAAAAAGACTTAACAAAAGAGTCAACGTGACTTGTACTTAGGCGTTTGCTCATATTCTCTTGCAGCCCGTCCTTCTTAGTCGGTCTTCGCCATTCTTCGAGTTCACAACCCACCATGAAGGGAGAAAAGAAGAATGATTAAAGAAGCTTACGAAAGGTTTTCAAGAATGGGGCACGCTCCTCCCCTGCCCTAATGCCTTTTGGGATTCGGTCTTTGGCTTAGGGAAATTTTGTTGCTCTTTTTGGCCTTATTCATGCATGCTTACGACCAAGATTTTCCCTGCGGGGACTTTGCCCTCTTGACATGCTTTCTTTTATCGTAACTTTCTTTTCTTTTCTTCTTTTCTTAAACAGATAAAGACCTAATTGTACTTGGGCTTTAAGCATTTTGTTCCCTTTTGGGCCCTGACTTCCACCTACTAGGGCGGCGGGCAGGCTTGGTTGGTAACCCCTAACTTGTATTCCCTCTCGTGAGCCGAAGGGAAGAGAATAGGTAAGGCTTTTACACTCTTAGTTTGGGTCAGACTTTCCTCGAATTCCGGGCTGCTCGAGTTTAAGAATAAAGCGTGTAGTTTGTGCGTGAATTGACCCAAGAGTTAAACCGTCGAGATTGAAGAATGAATTAAGGATTTTGATTATTTCGGTATCGTGGCCCACGTACTATACCAGCCTCAAAGATTTTTTTTTTTTTGTGTTTTTTTCTTGCTTTTTTTTTCTTTTTGCATTTTTTCTTTTTGTTTCTTTTGTTTTTCTTCTTTTTTGTTTCTTGTTTTTACTCTTTTTTTTTAGTTTTGTTTTAGGGGTAATATTTCTTCAAATAGAGACCATTCCAAGGGTGTGTTAGTTCTTCGCCTTCAGCATTAATCAATTTATAAGCATTGCCAGGATAAACATCTTTTATGATAAAGGGTCCTTCCCAATTAGGTTGGAGTTTTGAACGTGGTCCACCTGGTTTTACAAAGATTCTTTTAATTACCATCTCACCGATTTTGAACTTTCTCTCAATTACTTTCTTTTGATAAAAACTTGAAAGCCTGTTTTGATAAATATGCGCATGCTCGGCGGCGGCCAAACGCTTCTCATCTAGGAGTTCCAACTGAGCAAGGAGGGATTCACGACGTTCATCAATAGAGAATTCCTTGTCCAATTGTACTCGTAGATAAGAAATAAGAATCTCGTAAGGGACTACCGCCTCCATTCCATAAGTAAGGGCGAAAGGGGTTTGCCCAGTAGGGGTACGAATGGAAGTGCGATAGGCCCAAAGAGCTTCAACCAACTTTTCTGGCCAATCCGTAAATTTAGTAGCCTCACACGTCTTCTTAACAATTTTAATCAAAGTTTTATTAGTTGCCTCTGCTTGGCCATTGCCCTGCGGATAATAAGGAGATGAATGATGCAATGTAATGTTATACCTGCTGCAGAGATCTTTAAGCTCCTGAGAGATGAATTGGGGTCCATTGTCGGTGACGATGGTACTTGGGATGCCGAACCTTGCGATGATATTCTTCATTATGAACTTGCAGACGGTTGATGCTTTTATCTCCACGTAAGCTTCTACTTCCGCCCACTTGGTGAAGTACTCCGTCGCCGTGAGAATGAATGACTTTGGTTTTGTGAGGAGGGTCGGATCACCAAGAGATCCAATGATATCGAAAGCCCACATGGAGAAAGGCCATGGGGAGGAGATAGGGTGGAGTGAAGAAGCAGGAGAATGAATTTTTTCGGCGTGCAGTTGACACTTAACACACCTTCAAACATAGATAGAACAACCCTCTTCTAGAGTGGGCCAATAGAAACCTAGCCTAAGGATCTTCTTAGCTAGCATCTGGCTGTTCACATGACCACCACACACTCCCGAATGGGCCTCTTCCACAACCTTCCAAGATTCATCATCATCTAGGCATCTTAACATAACTCCAGTGAGACCTCTTCTATAGAGCACACCTCCAATCAAGGTGTATCGCTGGGCAACCCATCTAATGGCTTTCTTTTCTTCAGCCGTAGCTTCTTCAGGATATGATTGATCCTGGCAATACTTAGCAATTTCATAATACCACGGCTTTTCTTCATCGTCCAATTCTTCCTCTAAGTCTAATAGCATGACCTCCTTATTCTCAATGATCCTGCCTTGCTCAACCTTCCTAAGCACCTCCTCTTTAATCCTAAGGAAAGTGGGATCTTGAATCGCGGGAGTGAGCCGCTTGTGAACAATGATGGAGTGGTAATCCTTTTCTGGAGGGAAAGTCAAGGAAGATGCAAGAGAAGCGAGAGCATCAGCCAAGATATTATGATCACGAGGAACATGGACAAAGGTTAATCTAGTGAAAAGCTTAGTATAAGCAGAGGTCAATTCCTGATAGGATTTGAGTTTAGGATTGAGCGTGCGACACTTGGAGAGCACTTGGCGAAGAATAAGCTGACTATCACCTACAATTCGCAAGTGGGTAACACCAAATTGATGAGCGGCCTCCAGTCCGGCCAGAAGAGCCTCATATTCAGCTATATTATTTGTAACTGAAAATGCAAGCTGAGAGGCGAGTGGAATAGTGATACCCTCCGGTGATAGAAGAACAACGCCAATCCCTTTCCCTTTTGAATTCAAAGCTCCATCAAAATGTAATGTCCACATTGAGTCGGATTGATTGACGGACATTAGTTCCTCATCTGGAAACTTTGAGCGAACAGGGTCAAATCTAGGGAGAGGATGATGAGCAAGATGTTCTGCTATGGCATAGCCTTTAATCACTTTTTGTTGAATGTAGATGATGTCGAACTGAGAAAGGAAGCTTTTCCATCGTGCCAATCGGTCGGTGAGAACAGATTTTTCAAGAAGGAACTTGATTAGATTCATACGAGCAATGAGATGAACCTCGTGAGCTAAGAAATAATGCTTAAGTTTCTGAACTACTCAGACTAAAGCTGCACAAGTCTTCTCTATGGCTGAGTACCTTTGCTTACAGGGGTTAATAAGTTTCGACAAGTAGTAGGCTGCCCTCTCTTTTCCTTCTTCATCAACTTGGGCCAGGACAGCGCCTACAGAGTCATCAAGGACAGAAATATAAAGAACAAGCGGTTTGCCTGGAACCGGCGGCCTCAGGACAGGGGGATTTGATAGATAATTGATGGGAATCGACGCCGAGCATGTACATTTTATTTTGCATTTGTGTCCTTTAGTTTATTTTTATATCCATGGGAAAATATAAGCGCAATTGTATGGCTTTATAAGCCAATACGTCATTCCCTTGGATTGTGTGAGTTTTTGTGCAAATGTGTAGTAGGTCCAGTTAGGGGGCCCCCTCCCCTTCCCCATTGGTCCACCTCATCCATGTGGGGCTGGTCAACCATCCTAGGTGGCCATCTAGAAGGTTTGAATGCTAATTGACCACATGGGAGACAAAGGGGTTAAAATTTCAAAGGTAGGCCACCTACCTTACCTACCTAGTCAAAGGAGTGCTCCATTCATATGTAATTTATTTTTTTTGAGTTTTGACCACATGGGAGATGAAAATGACATATTTCCCACGAAATTATCAGCCCCCCCACCCCTTGCTATTTTCTATATAAACCTATGTATAGTGTCATTAGATATTAATGAAGAAAAATTTGTAAAATTGGCTTGAGCCATTGAAGGGTGTGCCCTTGTTCCTCTCTCCCCCTGGTGTTCTTCTCCTCAAACCTCAAGTTCTAGAGTGTATCAATCTTCTATCTCCCCCTCTCAACCTCTGATCTTCATTGGTGCCGCCGCCGCCGCCGTTCGTGCCGCCTTCGAGCCGCCGTGGAATCGTCATCAAGTTTCTGTCCTACTGGATAGAGGTGTAGTTCGTGAATTCCTGAAGCCAGCCACGAGCTCAGATCGATTTGCAATTTTGAGGGTTGGTTCCTATCTTCTAGCCCATTCTCCACAAAAAAATCCAGGTTCAAAAGCCACCGTTTCATATCTTTACCATTTCGTTCAACTCTCAATCTCAGATCTGTTCTGTCACTGTCCACAGTGACAGTAGCCCTGAGTTCTCCACCTTCAACCACCATTTTGAATTGTTTTAGACCTCCCAATTTAACTGGGTTTTTTGTCCATCGTCCCCTACCAGCATAATTTTTCTTAAATTTTTATCGTCCTTCTACCTATTTTTAATAATTCATGTTCTACCGGAGCTACAGTACTTTCAATCAGATCCCAGATCTGACCTTCATCCAGTAAACAAATCACAGAAAATCATAGACATATCAAAACGTGTCCAAACCAATTTTTCTGTCTTCCCAACTCCATTTCCAACAACTTCTCGGAAGAACACAACCCCAGATTCGGACGTCTACCTCACGGTCAAAGGCAATCCATAGTCAAGGTCTCTGCAGGTCTGAGTCTTCAGTTACTGTACAACAGGAGATTGAAAATTCCATAAGTCAAGATCCGAGCAAATCCAGGCTAGATCTTTGGGCTTAGGTTGAAGAACTTCAAGCTAGATTTCCAAAGGAGCTAGTCTCGTGTCGATCCGACATCGAGGCTGATCGCAGCGCCCATTCTCTCCGGAGCGCGCGCCGAAATACAGAACCGACAGATTTCTGATCGGGTTTTCCGACCGGTGCCGAACGGAGCCGCCGGGACTCCGACCGACGAACCAGCGTGCCGCCATCCCAAGGAGCGACCCTCCGGGCATCCACCACTACAGCGGTGCCACCGGGTTCCACACGGCCCCTCCGGACAGCACGTGGGCCCCACCGTCACGTGTTCGGGTGTTGCCGAATCAACGCGAGAAGCCGCCCGTCAACCCGAATTCGGTCCTCCCGGACCCCATTGTGTAGCCCTTTACCTCCCTGCGTGGAGTGGGCAGCGAGTTGCATTTCTGTAATATCCGTGTATAATTGTTCCGGGAGTACGACTTCGGCCGGGTCCGTCTTCCCCACGCCGAGCACGTGGAGGTATCATCTTCGCTCCTACACTTGGCATTTCGCTTATTTCATATATGCTTGTTTATGCCGCTGCTAGAGAGCATGTATAGGGATATCTAGCTCGATATACTTTCATATCACCGCTGCTACGAGAGAGAGTGAAGCCGTCCCGTGACCCGATCCGGGCACGAAAGTGCGAGCCGACCACCCTAGCTCTTGTCGGTTTCTCAACCGCGCACGTCCGACGCTTCCCTCGTTAAGGGACGATCGCGAGCTTGTCGTGTCCGTGTCTCATCCCGCATCAATAATCCTTCAATCCGTCAAAAGCTGCCTGACACTTGCCATCCCATAGAAACTTGACTCCCGGCTTGGTAAGCTCGTAGAACGGCTTGCATCTTTGTGAATGCTGGGAAACAAATCGGCGAATAAATTGCAACCTCCTGATCAAACCTTGAACTTCTTTCAAATTCCTGAGAGGAGGCATTTCTCTTATGGCATTCGCCTTGTTGGGATCAATCTCAATACCCCTTTTACTTACAATGAATCCAAGCAACTTCCCTGATGAAACACCAAATACACACTTCTTAGGGTTCATTTTCAACTGATACTCCCATGCTCTTTGCAAGACCTTGGTTAGAACCCTGGGATGCTCAATCCTTGTTCTCGATTTTACCACCAGGTCGTCAACATACACCTCTATATAAATGTGGATCATATCATGAAAAATAGTCATCATAGCCCTCTGATAGGTGGCTCCAGCATTCTTAAGTCCAAATGGCATGACCACATAGCAATAAGTTCCCCATGGTGTAGTGAACGATGTTTTCTGTTGATCCTCCTCAGCCAAGCGAATCTGATTATAACCTGAAAAACCATCCACAAAGGAGAGAGTCTCATATCCTGCCGTGTTGTCAATCAAAACATCAATATGAGGGAGGGGGAAGTCGTCTTTAGGACACGCGCGGTTGAGGTCACGAAAGTCTATGCAAATTCTAACCTTTCCATCTTTCTTCATAACTGGGACAATGTTCGCCACCCAATTGGGATAGAGGACAACTCTAACAAATCTAGTCTTATGAAGCTTATCGACATCTTCTTTCATCTTTAATGCCATGTTAGGGTGGAAACGTCGCAACCGCTGCTTGATTGGAATAGACCCCGGCTTAAGTGTAAGTCGATATTCAACAAGTGCAGGGTCTAGTCCAGGCATATCTTCATAACTCCATGCAAACGTGTCCTTGTATTCTTGAAGTACCAAAATAAGTGCCTCCTCTTCGGATGGCGGCAAGTTCTTTGAAATGAGGACAATCCTAGGGTCTTCTTCAGTACCCAGATTTATTTCTTTGGTAGACTCTTCTACTGAGGCTGATGGTTCATCAAATCTCCTCATGCCACTAGCAAAAGCATCAGCCTCGTCCTCATATTCTTCATAACCTTCATCCCCCTCTTCAATAGGGTCTTCATCATTCATTATTTCATAGACACCAAAACCCACATTAGAAGCATAAATATCCTCATATTCTATCTCTGGCAGGATGATCGGATTTTCCATAAATTCTGGGATGGCTAGGCAAGCTTGACATCTTCTAGCTAACTCCAACAAGAATCTACGGGGAATCTGCTTACCCTTGGATCTCTTATGTGAAGCTACCCCATGATTTTGAACACTAGAAGAGAAAGAACAACTAGCCTGATCACTAGATATTAACAAAGGTGAAAGAGGAGAGGAAAAAGTGGGTACAGGAGGTGATACAGACGAAATCCCCTCACCGGAGGGGTAGGGGAGGTCACTTAATGAATCTGGGAAGAGCAGCCCCAGAATCGGGACACACTCCGGAAGAAGATAGGAGGTCTCCTCAATGGAGATGGATTGGGCAGTTTGAATTTTGGCATTTTTTTTCGTTTTCAAGGAGGAAGCAATGAGAGGGTAAAATAGGGGGGAGTGTTGAAATTGACAGATCGTCAAAGGATTGGGTGAATGATGACCCACGCGGGGGTGTAATGGAGAGTTTTGAAAATTGCTCGAGGAGCAAGGGAGGGATCGGAAGAGAAACTTGAAGTGAATTCGGAGAAAAATTTATTAAGACCGCGGGCGGTCTGGGAATATCTGAAAAAAACACTTGATCAATTAAACGGACAACAGCCGTTGGATGAATGGATTTGGTAAAGAAAATGCCGGCCCACAGCCTGTCTATATTGAAACCCTCCTCAAACGGCACATCAGGCTCCCTAGTATCTGTATAGTTACTCAGAAGCTGCCTCTTATCTGTAATTACTACTGGCTTCTCAATTAGCTCATGAATCAATGGTGGCCATTCTGGATCAGTCGGCATGAAGAGACGACTTAGGACAATGGAGATATCATTCATGTCGAACCATCTATACCAGTCACATTCAGGATCATCCATCTTTCTCCGCTTGTCTGGCCTTAATGACTCCAATGCTTTATATGTGGCTAACGGTGCTATATGGTGAGCAAACTGCCGTGCATGCACATCTTGGCCATCCAGCATGGAAGTAATTACCGTTGTCTGCTCATCATCATTTTGAATACCCCCTGTTACAAAATGTGTTTGTAGGGTCCATGTGAGAGGTTGCCGATCTTTTTTGAGAGTGGAAGTCATGACGGCCCACGGCTCTTTTTCATCCTTGTTCGGTGCTTTGTACCCTAGGCCACCTCGGTGAGTCATCTTTTGAGGCTTGACAGGCTTGACTCTCCCTTGATGATTGGCACCCAAGCCTTTGCCAGTTCTATACCCCATTTTCATCAGAATGTTCCATCCTGGCGTATTCATCAAACCTTTCTTCTTCTTGCTTGCGGATGGTTGTGGTAGCACTTGAGTGGTAGGAGGGGTTGAAGGGGATGGTCTTACCAAATTTTGCCGCAGATCGGCAACATCCAAAACTGAAAGCAAAGGCCTATTGGAAGGCCACATAGAAGGCACTGATGTTGCAGAATGTATGTCTTCGGTCGGCAAGATGGGCATGCTAGTGACTTTAATGATGCGCCCTTTGTGTGGAAACTTTATGCATTGATGATTTGTCGAAGGCACAGCATCAAGTTCTTGAATGTACGGGCGACCCAAAATTCCATTGAAGGTCGGGTCCATGTCCAGAATATGGAAATCTACTGTGACCGAGACTGGCCCCAGACCAACTTTTAGAGTAATCATTCCTAATGGTGGCTTTCTAGTGTTGTCATAAGCAGTGACGGTAATTATTGATGGCCTGATCTGACTTTCTGGAATACCGCACATTTTCAAAGTGCTTGGCGGCAGAACATTAATGGATGCCCTAGTATCAACCAAACATTGTTTCACGGCTATCTTATTGATATCAATGGTGATGCACAGTGCATACTTCCTGGCTGGCTGCGGAGCCAATTCATGTTCATAAAAAGTGATGGCCGGCTGATTGTTAGCTGGATTTAAAACAATGGTGACTTGTTCGGCTGGAATATCTTCATTCACCATTACTCTTTGCAGATATTGTTTCAAGGCTTGCTGATGTGTGGTAGATCTCTTGATCAATTCCAAGATAGAAATAAGGGCCGGTGTTCTGTCCAAATGCTTCAATAAATCATATTCCGTGCCCGGTGTAGACTCTTGTTCTTGTTCTCCTTGCTCTTGTGTTGGCTCCTGCTCCCGCTGGGGAAACACTCGATGAAACATCCGTCCGCTACGGAGCACCATTGTTCTTTGAGCCTCTGTCGGGCTTGGAGTGGGTAAAGGGGTGGAGGAAGTAGAGGGAGTAGTGTTGGGTGTAGGTGCAGGAATGGTGAGAGAAGGGGTTCTTATAAGAGGCCTTGCCGGCTGGGGGTTATCAGAATGTGGTGATGGGGGTTGGGTAACAAGGAGGAGCCTTGGAATCATAGTAGTGGTAGCTGGAGGTGGAACGGGAGGAGCGACGGCTGCCGATGAGTGGCGGATAAGGGGAGGTCTATTTGGTGGAGGGTTTTGGTGTGATGGAGAATTTGTGGATTGGCGTAAAAGAAGAGGTCGTGAAGGGATAAGGTTCGCAGTGAGTGGCCCTGAAGAACGTATGAGGGGACGTTGTGGTTGGGAAGGAGGGATAGGCTGGTGCCTTCTTAACAATGACGGTGGTTGTGGTGGATTGGAATTTTGGTTAATAGCCCCGACAGAGGTGTTTTCATTATGCCAAATTTGCCCTCTCTCCACTTCATGGATCGAGGTGACAATGTTCACTTGTTGATTTGGAACCGGGTGCTCCGGTAGTGGATTATTAACAATCCTTATATTGGGTTGGGGTGCAGGAGCCTTTTGTTGCTGAAAGGCTTGTTGTTGTTGACCGTGCTGCTGATGCTGTTGAGCCGATGGCTGCCGAGGAGGCCTTTGGGCCTTTAGAGTAGCGATAACTTTCCTCATCTCATCCCAATCAATCTCACCTTGGTCATTCATGTCATGTATGTAATCCTTGAAATGAAAGCAATGATCAATATTGTGCCCCGGCTGTCAGTGGAAGACGCAATACCAAGAGGTGTCTACATGTTGCGGCCATATTGCTCTTTCCTTTGGCAATGTGAGCAGGTTGGCGGCCATGAGGGCATTAAAGATATCTAATAAGCTTTCAGGTAGAGGGGAGTATTGTGCCTTTCGAGGACCCAATGGCCTTCTTGATTGTTGAAATTGTTGCGGTGCATAATTGGCCAGTGGGGGCATTTGGTGATATTGTGGGGTTTGGTTTTGTGGAGCAAAGTGAGGTTGTTGTTGAGGAGGTGGAGGAGGCCATAAGGTCTGAGGAGGGTTGTTATTTGGCTGGTGGACTTGACTCTGGAAGGTGGGCTGTTGTGGTGACGGCCCTTGGTTTGGAGGGTGGCGAAAGGGTGCGGAATTGCCGAACGCGCCCACCTGCTCATTAGTAACAGTACCTTCGGTGGTCGCACCAGTATTGCCAATGTTGACATTCCTCTTTATCACCTTCAGCCTTGGCTCGAACATGCCCATAATTGGCGAATCTTTCATTTGCGTCTGTATATATCTAGCTCTTTCATAGAGCTCCTCCATAGTGCTTAATTTGTTCATGGCCAAAATATGACGGAATTGCGGAGTGGAATTTGATATTATCATCTTGACTTGTTCTGTCTCCGACAATGTGTCTTTTAGCTTCTCGGCCATGGCCCTCCACCTATCAGCAAATGAGATGAAGTCATCCTCGGGCTTCATCTTCTCAGCAACCAAATTAGTAACAGACAAGGAGGGACCCACACGGTCCTTATACTTCTGTATGAACTTCCGTTGAACTATATCAAAATCGCCGGCATCAGCCGGCTCCAGAGAATAAAACCATTCTAGTGCGGGGCCGTCCAAAGACCGTCTAAAGAGATAAGCCAACGAATTCTTATTATCTTGCCAAAATGATGCTTCATACATAAAGTCCTTCAAGTGGATGTTTGTGTTGCCCGTGCCATTATACCGCCGAAAATTTGGCATTTCAGACGGTGGTAGATGAAAAACCGGCATAGGGGGAAGCATGATCTCGGGAGCAATCTTGGATGCAGTGACCCTCTTAAGTTGTTCCTCCATATTAGCCATCTTTTGAAGGAGCAGAGCATGGCTATCAGACTCGGCTGGGGCCTGATGAAAAGAGTGTTGGTTTGTCATAGGCCTTCTTAAAATTTGGGAAACAAGGGGTTGTTGAGGCCTAGCAACGGAGTGACTTGCCGGTTGGGCCGGCGTAGTCATAACAGGGGTTGATGGGCGCGAGGGCACCCTAGGGATGACCGCCAGGTCGTTGGGGGAATTAACGGAGTGGCCACCCATGGCCTGGGGAGGGTTAGAAGATGACGGGATGAACTTTCCCTTTAGAAGGGCGGCTTGAGCTGCCTGACGCTGGGAGTCATCCAGCTGAGCAATAGTTTTAAGAAACTCATTAAAATTAAAAGAAGGGGAGGTGTCCCCGGGAGTATTCTGAGTAGTAGGTTGGGCCTGGGAAGAAGGCTCAACCTCCAAAGCAGTAGTGGTAGCATCCACCATGTGGACCTGATTAGAAGAAGAATGATAGTTTCCCTCATAATAAACAGAATCCTGAGAAGGAATCTCATAGAACGGGTCAGAGTGACCCTCCTCGTACCCGTCATAAGTGTACCCGTAGTTGGCCATATTGATAAACCTGAACGCAATTTCATTCTTAAGGAGAAAGAAATAAATTTTTAGCAATGAGATATAGTCAATGAATATCACCTTCTCAAGCAAAAGAAACACACAAGTTGTAATGAGCGCAAACTTTTAAGATCTCTTTTGAAAATTATGGTGAGTTCAATATTGGGTTCTCTCTTTTGAAGGTGTTCATGGTTGAAAATTCGGGTATAATCTCCGGGTTTCTAGATTTTTCTCTCTCCTTTCCAACGAATGGGCCAACTATACTCCGAGTACTTCAATGGTACAACCAGCCTGGCGTACGTGAGGGAATCCACGGGTGCGAGGACTTACGGAGGCTTGGCTTAGGAATTCCCGGTCCAAAGAGACGGAATGCTCAATGGAGGGTCCTTCCTTTACCAAGAGGGGTGTAACTCCTAAAAAGTGTGGGGAGAGGAGGTCTCCCAAACCGTATGTAGAGATGAATGCAAACAGGTAGTATCAAACAACAGATATATAATCAGTCAAGGAGAATGAGCAGTTCTGCGGGCACAGAACAAAAAGATGACCCAGGGCAGGTCGCTAAATGAATAAACAACGCCTGGATTGCGGGCGCTAATTACTGCGAATAGTGGAAATGACACCTCTGGGCAGGGGCGTGAAGCACTGTAAACAATATTCAGGAAATAACCAAACCACCAATAATGAAGAAAATGATGCCTTGATCTAAGGCGTCCAATGAGAAAATGACGCCCAGGATCTGGGGCATCAAAACAAATACACAGTGATCGAGCACGGCAGAGCGAACAGTAACAATGCAAATGACGCCTTTCTGTAAGGCGTTTTATGAAGAAATGACGCCTCTATAAAAGGCATGAATTATAAAATGACGACAGCAGGGAGGGCGTTATTTCAGTTCAAAGAACCGACAGCCCTGGCAATCAGACAGAAATCAGAAATCGCAAACAAAGGCTAATCAGTGGAGGTGTGCACGCGGTGCACAATGGGGAGTGTGCTACGTGGAGCACAAGGGAGGGACACGCGAGGGTGTCAAAGGAGGGGCACTGAGGGCGCCAATGGGAGGGTGCTACGTGGAGCACAATGGAGGGGTACGCAAGGGTACCAAAGGAGGGACACGCGAGGGTGTCAAATAGGAGGGTGCTACGAGGAGCACAATGGAGGGACACGCGAGGGTGTCAATGGGAGGGGCACGCGAGGGCGCCGAAGGGAGTGTGCTATGTGGAGCACATGGGAGGGGTAATCAAACTAAAAACACAAGAAGTCCTACCGTGATCGCCAATTTGTAGATTATGGAAAATCCACTTAATGAAAATAAGAAAGAATAATATGGAAAATATAGGGGGATGAATGGGAGCATGCGTAGGATGCTAAGGGGAATGTGATCGCCAGAGGGGTTACCTCAAAGAAGAAAAGAATGATCGCATGTACCTTGTGTTTAGCGGGGGAGATTGTGAATCCTTTCTTCCTCCTTCTATCGACCGGCCGATGAAGGGGGTTTTTAGCTTTGATTACCTTGTAAGAACACACAAAACAGGAAATGATATGGATTAGCCAAAAGGGTGTAGTATCAACATTCTATGAATGTGAAATCAATCAATTTGAACATGAACACACCTTGTGTGTTTTGATTTTAAAACCCCTAAGAGGAGCAACAAGGTTTGAAAAATATGGATGAATATGCTAAACAAGATATATGGGGATGATATCTAGCAAACAACTAGAAAAAGGAGATGCACGATGATGATATGCTACTGATAAAAATAATTAAATCAAGCTAAGAAGAGGGTTCCTTTCTGCTGTGTGTGCAGCAGTAAAGGGAGAAAAAGGGAGCTTCAATATGCGATGGTTGCAACAGACAGTGGAGAGTTAGCCATGGAAGCAGCAGGATCCGCCTGGAAGGAGAGAAAACAACAACATGCAATCAAATAAAACACTCTCCTCTTTGTCAGCTCTCTCCCTTCTTCTTCTTCTCATGCCTCTTCTCTCGCGCGAAGAGACCCAGGAGGTGTATTTATAGGGCCAGGAATCCTTACTAAACAAGGATTAAAACAAGGTAATAATCCTCCATCAAGAAACCCTCTTCCCAATCGAACAGGAGGCTCAAAACGGGGAAGGAATCATTAAGAGAAAGAAGGAGACAAAAGGGAGACAGAATTGAAAATGACGACCCCTTGAAAGGTGTCAATTAAAAATGACGACACAACCAAAGGCGTTAATTCAAATAACGACTTCCATAACGTCGTCAATTCCTGGATTTAATTATAGAAACAATTAACTTTCCTTATTTAAAATGATGAACTGACGCCGGTCATACAGTCGTCAAATAATCAACGTCTTCAAGGAAGACGTCAATTCCTCAATTTTCATTTAATTTGTGATCCGTGATTTCCAGTAAATCCAGAAAATGACGCCCATATTGGTAGTCGTCAATTTTTAAAAGAGGCGCCCTTGTCCATGCCGTCAATTTAAAAGACGCCCCTACTTAAGGCGTCAATTCCAAAAAAAGGCAAGAAATCACAATTAATTCACGAAAAATAGAAAGACTTCATATTAAGCCAATATTGAAGTCCGCTTTGGGGCGTCATATGGTGATATGAGATTTACTCAACATAGCATCAATTTTGGCATGTCTACAATACCTATACCTGGAAGTGGTGGCGGTGTGCCCTGCCCATCTAGTACAGGGGCACTCGGGCCTGTAAGAATTGAATATAATAATCAAAATAAATAATCAATAAACATTTAGCTAGAAATTTAAATGGACATACTTGTACCCAGAAGTGGTGACGATGTAATCGGAGTAGATGCAAAGGAGGAGAGGCTAGAGCCCCTGCCACTGCCCCCTCTCCTCCCACTTCCACTGCCTACTTGACCTCCTAGAACCATCTCTTTATTAAGAATAATAAAATTACTATATATTAATTTGTAATTATATAAGATTTATAACAGTCCTTATAAAATATGAAAAGATGTAAAATTTCTTACAATGTTTTCAAACACTTTCCATTTCCTCTTCAGATGCTGATGATATGTTTAACTCAGTCTCATCTTCACCATCATCTTCATCCTCATCACTGGAATATTCTTTCTCCTCAGAGGACTCCTCCTCCCCCACAACGCTCTGAGTTAGCTCAACTATATCGACTTCTTCCACTTCATTGTCTTTATATAACTAAAGTGGCTCATCAAATTCGTCCAAATGAAGATGCGTAGAAGCAGCCAACTCTACAATGTCAGCCTGGTCTGATTGAAAAAATTCAGCATTGGTTTCCTCACCTACAGTTTCAATCAGATCCTCTTCATAATTGGGAAAAAGCTTTGCTTTAACCCTATAAACTATCCACTAATCTTTATTCTTGGATGATGAATAGCTTGAATAATACACTTGCTAGGTTTGTGCGGTCAAAATGAATGGCTCATTTATATTCAATTTAGACTTATGTTTAACATCGACAATCCCATATGTTGTGTCATTTCAAAAAGAATTTGGATCAAATCAATGACACTTAAATAGGAATATATGATTGTCTTATCCCAGATACTGCAATTCTATGACACCCTCAAGAATACTATAGTACAATTCATTTTCATTGTATGTACTTCCCTTAACATATACGCCACTGTTCATCGTAGACTAATTTCATCCATAATCCCTTGTATGAAATCTGTATCCATTCACAATAAATCCTGGATAGGCACGTATGACTTTCAAGGGGCCATAACTTATCTGTCATACTCTTTCATCAGTAATAACACCTTGTTCAACCTATATAAAATTCAGACTAGTTAAACATTGGATATTTACCTCAAGAGAATTAAATGGTAACATATATATTCAATGTTTAACACTTACTCGATATTTCAGCCATCTGGCATAAGACTTCTCCCCTTCCTTTGCAACCTATAGGTCAATGAAATTAGGATCTAATTCTGAATCAAATTGTCTGCAGTATGAATGCAGTACTACCTTAAATGACAAGAAGAGGGCAAACAACTTAAGTACATAAGGAAATGTGAGTTGAAGACTTACTCAACATATAGTTCAATCTCAATATAGTTCATAAGAATATACATCTCTGTGGCATACAACTCCCTATCTTCGAGCATGCGACTTGAACACCGTCCGAACGCACATCTTAGATACTTAAATACTAAGAGTCAGGTGGACGCAAAAACATCTCCCCTATCATCATTACATGGTGGTTGAGTATGACGAGTTTGTATCTCTGGTTCAAAATACATCGAACAAAACTTTGATATTTCTTTAATAATATATGCCTCGGTAATCGATCCCTCCACTTTTGTCTTGTTACGAACTTTCATTTTCAAGTCATATATACACCTATGACAACTATTCAAATGACAATAACATACATATCGCACACATGTAGCAATTGTAAGAAAAAATAATAATATTCCAGTATACCTCTCAAATGGATATATCCATCAAAATTGTACTGGCTCTCCGACTTTAGTCTCGTATGGAAAATGGATAATCAGGTGCTCCACCGAATCAAAGAATGCGGGAGAAAATATCTTCTCCAACTTACAAACTGTCGTGACCATATTCTGTTCAATAGATTGCCCATCCCGATATCTGAGTTCTGATGCACATAAAATCTTGAAAAATTGACTCAACTCACTCAGTGCTCCCCATATAGGCTTCGACAACAAGTCATGAAATACAATGGGCATCAATCTCTGCATGAACACATGACAGTCATGACTTTTCATTCTATATATTTTCCCCTCATTTTTATTCACACAAGGAGCAATGCTAGGCACATAACTATATTGGAATCTCAACTGTTCCAAACATTGGCACACTTCCTTAATCTATTTATCACCAAGCACACAAGTTGCTTTAGGTTGCACAACTCTTCCATTTATGTGCTGTAGTTATAGCTCTGGATGCTTACAAAGCATTTTGAAGTTCATATGTGATCTGGCAGTGTCCTTTGTTTTATCTTTTCTGTCCATGATTGTGTTGAACATATTATCAAAGACATTCTTCTCGACATACATTACGTCCAAGTTGTGCCATAAAAGAAGGCCCGACCAGTAAGGAAATTCCTAAAAGATGTTTTTCTTTATCCAGTTGTGATCCTTGTCAAATGTAGGGAGTTGTCGTGTGCTACTAGACAATTATACTATATCAGGTAAGTTTTGCACCCGTGCTGCTATATGTCGACCAGACATCCATTCTAAATCTACTTCATCCAATTCAATAGTGTTCTTTTGGAATGAGTCCTTTTGTCTTTGGAAAGGATGGTCAGTTGGTAGAAACTGTCGATGGCAATCGAACCAGCATGCTTTCCTACCATGTTTCAGTAGAAATGATTTAGTATCGTCCATACAATAAGAACATGCCAACCTCCCATGTTTGCTGCAGCCAGATAGCATTCCATATGTAGAGAAGTCACTTATTGTCCACATCAATGTAGCATTCAAAGTAAAATTTACTTCTTGGATGGATCATAAGTAATAACTCCATCAGTCCATAAAATTTTCAGCTCATCAATCAACGGTTTGAGATATATAACCAAAAATTTTTCTGGACATTTTGGACTTAGAATCACTAAGGATAAAAATAGATTCTCTCGCTTCACGCACATGCCCAATGAAAGGTTGTACGATGTTATGAACACTAGCCAATAAGAGTAAGATGCCATTGAGCCACTAAATAGATTGAAGCCATCAGTGCATAAACCCAACCTAACATTATGCCGCTCCTTTGAGAAAGTAGCATGAGCACGACTGAAGTGAGTCCAAGCTTTCCCATTGGTAGGATGACTGATTATATCATCAGCACGATGTACTCTTTCTGCGTGCCATCTCAGAGCTATCTTTGAGGACATGTACATCTGTTGTAGTCTGGGTGTGAGAGGGAAGTATCGCAATGACTTATAGGGTACATCCTTTTGCTTTGAATTGCCGTCTCTCTTAGGTTTAAATATATTATGATCACAAATAAAGCATGATGTCTTATCTACATCTTCTTTATAATATAATATATAGTGCTTAGAACATGCATCTATTTTCACATAACCAAGTCCTAGCTCATTTACCATCTTCTTTACATGGTAAAAATTTTCAAGTAGCTTCTCATCTCGAGGCAACATACTCTTGATGAGGAGGAGGAGACAGTCAAAGTAAGTTTCACTAATGTGAAATTCAGATTTCAAGTTCAGCAATTGTGAGACTGCAGACAATTGCGTGTGCTTTTGACAATCATCACACAGTGGCTCATCAGCATCCCTAAGTGATTGATAAAATCTTTCAGCTGTCTTGTTCGGTGCGTCTTCGTTAAAAACATGTTCCTCATGAACATTAAAACTGGGACTAGCAGCATCTATAACCATATCCACATATGTAGTTGTGCTTGCAACATTGGAGAGCTCAGACGACTAGAAATGGTCACCATGACACATCCAATTCATATAACCTTGCACAAACCCTTTCCTATACAAATGACATTGCACCTCCCATGGTGAAATCAACTTCAAGTTTCTACAACGTGAATAAGGACATCGGATGTGACCCTCACTATCTACTGCACTTGGATTCCCCAATGCAAAACTAATGGACATGTCAACTCTATCTGTAAACTTCTCAGACACCACCTGATCAACTACTCTACGATACATCCACGAACAATCAACAAACATTTTTCCTGCATCCACTAAATGTTAACATAGGGCCCATAACTTAGAATTCTTTACTGTAGACAAAAAACCTGTCCCTTTCCTCATATTGTCCGATGCAGATAAATTGAATAGGAAAGGAGTATTATTTAGATTATCACTTTTTAACCCAACCATGAAAGTTTGATCGCACGATCACTTACTATATGTATTGTACGATTTGCTAAAAATTTCGACAGCATCTCCCCACACTTCTCAAGTATACTAAAAATATCTATTGATTATGAATTTTTCTTAAACACTTACTAGTAAGTGATTAAGAAAAGACACTAAATCAATAAAGGTATATGAGAGAAGAGTAAGAAGACGCAATAGAAATTTTCAACAAACCATATAAACACATATAGTAAATGACCACCTAAGTGTGATCAAACATTTACAGACTATCCAAATGGGACAATTCAAGACTTTGAGGTAGATATATATGTTCTCATTGGGAAAATGAGATTAGACATATCAATCCCAAAGTTTTGAACGGGAAGGTTCATTAACACGGACTTAACACACTCTTCTAAGGTGTGTGTAATATTATGTTGCACCCACACACTTCAGCTCAACCGGAACGTCCCATATAATTAAACAACATAAAATTAAAGAACATGCATACATCGAATTAAACAATATGTAATTTAAAAAACATTCAACTAAAGAACTTCATAATTAAATAGACCCTCCCTTGGCCTCCCCCACCGACCCCCTTACGCCTCATCGACAGCCCCCACCGGACCCCTCCACCCCCTTCCCTCCCTTTCCCTCCCTCCCCCACCAGAGCAATGGTAGACCTACCCCCCTCCCGTCCCCCATCAACCCCCTTCCCTCAACCTCCACTCCCCCATTGATCCCCTCACCGGCGAGGAGTATGAAGAGAAAAAAGGACAAGGTGAGGAGAGGGGGACTTACTGACGACGAGGATGATGTCTCATGCAGTGGAGACTCGAGCAAGGTGGTAGCGGCACCGGCAGTGGCGCGATGGCAACATGGCGGCATGATGGACTGCTGGTGGTGTCAAGGTGGCACGATGGACCGGTGGTGGCGGTGAGGTGACGGCGGGCACCAGCGGTGGCGAGGTGCCGACAGTGGCTATAGTAGGGGCTGGCATAGAGAGAGAGCGAGAGTGACGAGGGAGGGGGTTTTGAGAGTGAGAGTGAGAGAGTGAGAGAGTGATAAAGAGTGATGAGGGAGTGGGTTTTGGGTGGGGATTTTTGGCAGGGAGGGAAAATATTTGAAACGGAATAGCGTTGGAAAGACATATGTCCGCATTCCATCTCAAATTTTTTTTAACTAATAATCCTATCATATTTATAAAAAATTATAACTTTAAGTAACTAATTCTTAAAATTTGAAGTGAAATGAAAAAATGGGTTGGTCAGGCCTGCGGGCCAAACTCAAATCCCGAGTCTGACCAGTGAGCCTAGTCGGGCTAGGTTTTTAGGCCCAGCTAAGGGTCTGCCAGATTTTAACTGGGCCAGCTTGACAGGGCAACAATTTTGGCCCAATTTTAGTGCCATGTTTCAAAGCCCTTTTCGGCCTATGGGAAAATTAATTGTTCGGGCCTAAAAGCCCAGCCTGATTAGGCCCACGGGCCGGATCAACTCGTACTTTAAGTTTGGCCCGCAGTCTAGCCCGACCCGACCTATTGGATTTGAGCTATTTGAAGATGATCCAACTATTAGATTTGCTCCCAATCTAAATCTCTTTGGTCTCGATCGAAATATGATCAACATCTGGTAGTTAGATATATCACTAATCTAACTCTGACCATTTGATTTAAGTTCTGATAAAAGTTTGACCGTTAAAAGTGAGGAGGAAGGGAAAATTTTTGTAAAATATATTTGGATCGGGAGCAAATTCAACAATCATATCTTCATCAAACGTAAATCCAATGGACCAATTTTTGTCAAATATAAATTCAACATAAATCCAATGGTTGGGCCTAAAAGTCTGGCCTGGCTATGCCTACAGGCCATGGTTGTCAAGGCATCCAAGGGGACCAAACGGTGGCCCACCACTTTACTGCTTAGGCGACAAGGCGAGGCCCCTAGGCAAAGCTTAGTTTATATAACTTAGTACATTGCAAGATAACTATTACTACTATACATGCTATTTGATGCCTTGAAAATAATACCATAGGCTAACTCGAGCTTTGAGTTTGGCCTGTAAGCCAGCTCCACCCATTTGATTTAAGCCAGTTAAAGATGATCCAACCGTTAGATTTTGGCCTGATTTAGGGCCGTGATTCAAGGCCCTTTTTGGTCCGTAGGCAAATTGGTTAGGCCTAAAAGCCCATCCCTACTAGCTATGCCCACTGGCTAGACTAGGGCTTTAAGTTCAGCCCACAGGCCAGCCCGACCCATTGGATTTAAGTCGTTTGAAGATGATCCAACTGTTAGATTTGCTCCCCATCTAAATCTATATATTTGGTCCAGATCAAAATATGATTAACATCCGCTAGTTAGACTTACTAGCTATTGATCTAACTCTCACTATGTGATTTAAGTTTTGATTAAAGTTACACCAGTAAAAGTGAGGAGGAGGAAGATAGAATATTTGTCACAATTTTGAGTAAATCTCATATCACTCTATAATACCCCAAAGTGACATTCAAATTGACTTATTTGAGTGTTTTTCCCTATTTTCTCGATTATTCTCATGTTTTTCTAACTTTTCTAATTCTTTCACATTTTCTCCAATTTTTCTTGACTTTTTGTCAATTTGCTCGCATTTTCCTTAAACT
This sequence comes from Amorphophallus konjac, assembly GCA_022559845.1. Taxonomy (NCBI): domain Eukaryota; kingdom Viridiplantae; phylum Streptophyta; class Magnoliopsida; order Alismatales; family Araceae; genus Amorphophallus; species Amorphophallus konjac. The sequence continues at coordinate 39,385,362 of CM040119.1, forward strand.
TCTTTATTTTTTAAAAAATGGAATTAAGATTAGCGGCATAATATTATTCGTTCTAAATCCGTCCCAATTTTGGGATTGATTTAGGATGAACTTTAGGTATGTCCCTAATTAGGGATGACTTTGGGACAGATTAAGTATGTCTCAAATTTTTCACATAGTCACAACTAAGTTTACATAGCTGCGACTATGAGGAATTAGGGACGGAATTTAGTCTATCTAAATTCTGTTGCGAACTAGGATAAAATTTAGGATGGATTAAATTCCGTTTCTAATGTAAGACGGAATTTGAAATGAAATATATATCTGTCCTAAATTTCGTTGCTAACTTTCCTCATTGTTGTGCCTATGTGAAGATAGACGCTACTTGCGGTGCCATCAAGCATAGGTTCTACCCTCGTCTACGATGATGAAAGAAGGGAAGAAGGTGGTAGGAAAGCTTGACGGCATGGATGCATCTACATCTGTAGTTGTTGTAATGTCACCCTTAACTAGCTATTTGTCAACCATAGTCGGCTATTTGTCACCCTTGTTTAGCTATTTATCACTTTTGCTTAGCCACCCTTTTTTAGATTTGTCGTCACCCTTTCTCAGCTCTTTGTCAACCTTAATTTCCTATTTGTCACCCTTGTTTAGCCATTTGTCATGCTTATTTAGCTGTTTGCCACCCTTGTTTAGCTATTTGTCACGCCTAACTAGCTATTTGTCACTCTTGTTTAGCTCTATCACCCTTGTTTAGCTATTTATCGCCCTTGTTTAGCTATTTGTCACGCCTAACTAGCTATTGGTCACCCTTGTTTAGCTATTTATTGTCCTTGCTTATCCACCCTTGTTTAGCTATTTGATGTCACCCTTTCTCAACTTTTTGTCACCCTTAACTAGTTATTTGTCACCCTTGTTTAGCTATTTGTTGCCCTTCTTTAGCTATTTGTCGCCCTTGTTTAGCTATTTGTCACCCCTAACTAGCTATTTGTCACTCTTGTTTAGCTATTTGTCGCCATTGTTTAGCTATTTGTTACACTTGTTTAGCTATTTGTTACGCCTAACTTGCTTTTTGTCACCCTTGTTTAGCTTCTTGTCACCCTTGTTTAGATGTCACCCATGCTCAGCTATTTGTTAGTCTTAACTAGCTATTTATTACCGTTGTTTAGCTATTTGTCACCTTTTATATATATATATAAAAAGCCCTACCTAGTGGTGAGAAGGTTGTGATTAAAATTAAGAAAACACATGCCAACTCACACCTAGGGGGTTATTTTATTGATCATGGAATGAAGGGAAAATATTACAATAGTCGAATGCTAGGCAAACCTAGCTTATCTAGTCTAGCAGCACCCTTGGCCAATCTGGGAAGCTCATGCTCCGAATTGAAGAAGCTATTACAATTTGTGTGGCAAGCAAGGTTCGCTAAGGAATCACCGACATTGTTGGCTTCTCTGAAAATATGAGATATGATCATTGGTTGGGGCATGCTGCTCCATATGTCTCTGACAAAGGGAAGAATTTCCCATGGACAGTTGATCTTCCTGTTCAGCACTTGAACAAGGATGAGAGAATCGCTCTCAATCTTTGTGGGCTGGTAAGTGATCGTGTGCAGATATTTGACTCCATCCATCAAAGCCCTTGCTTCAGCAACTAAGCTATTACATTGGCCATAGTAGTGTGAGAAAGCCAATAAGGTATTCCCCTGGTGGTCCCGAATGACACCACCGCCTCCTGAATGTCCAGTCTTCTTGTGAGCTTCATCAGTTTTTAGTTTGATGTAGGGCCAATGAGGACATAACCATTTGATGATTTTTACTAAAGGAGGGGCCTTTACTGCTGCTTTGATGCCAATACCAGCCAGCGTGTTGCGCATGCTAAGGTTTCCTTCCCAAAGATCAGCTTTGCTAATGGCCTGCTTGACTTGAGATAGCACCTTGTGGAATATGCTTTGGGGGGTTGCAATTTTTCCTTCATGCCGAGCAACATTCCTTGCTAGCCAGATCTCCCACAGTCCAAAACTGAGAGCTGTTAGTTTGAATAGGTCAAACAGAGATTTTTTAGTGTTTGTATCCTGGATAGTGTTAAGAATCAGGAGTTGGTGGTATTACCCCTGAACTGGCAGCCAATCCTCTGGAAGGATGACCAAAGGCCAATAGCCCAATCACTGAGAATAAAAAGGTGATTCATGTCCTCCACTTGAGGTTGTTTGCAGCAGTGGCATTTCGATGGAAGGGGGATGCCAATGGACTTTATTCTTGTATCAATCGGTATGCAGTTGTTCAGAATCTTCCAAATATGCACAGAGATCTTAGTAGGGATCCATTTAGTCCATAGCCGGTCATATGGAATTGATGTCAAAGCAGAGGAGTGACTGCAGATGTCTCTATAAGTTGACGATATCAAACATTCACCTGAAGAGGAGAGGCTCCAGATCACCTTGTCTTGGTGGTGGCTAAAATTGGTTGTCCAGATTGCTGTTTTGACATCCGGGGGGAGCAGACATTCAATAAAATGGCAGTCTTCAGGGGTAGGATTCATGACAGCTTCTCGAACAGATATGTTCAAGTTTGGGATGTTATTGTTGTGAATATAGGAAGCCAATGGTTTATTGCCAATCCAAGTGTCCAGCCAGAAATTGGAGGAGCAGCCATCCCCAACAATTATTCTTTTATGCTGTAGAATCACCTCCTTTGCCTTGGTCCAACACCTCCTGGAATGCCCTTTCATCTCCTTGAAGTCTACTTTGGATAAATGTCTACCTCTAATATATTTAGCTCTGAAAAATTCAGCCCATATGGAATTAGAATGAATGGCCTTCCAAAGCATTTTAACTCTAAATGCTATTTGTCACCTCTGTTTAGCTATTTGTCACTCTTAACAGCACATGGTTCTGGGCAAATGCTGGTGGAGCAGAGAAGTTCACACATTTCCAAGGCAAATGCTAGCCAAATCGCCATCATGACGCCGAACTGGACTTCAAAAAGAAAAAAAAATTAATTGCATAATTTACCCTTCCCACTATGTTTTGGGCCTTCACACATCAATGAACTATCAAAAGGCTATCGTCTCCCCTTTGTCATGCCCAACATCTCCTCTGCGAGCTCTCCGTCATCACCCTCATCTACGATCACCCTCATCTATGAGCTCTCCGTCATCATTCACAGTGATAGAGCTGAAGGAGAAAAGCGTGTGACACTTCATTTGTCGTATATAGGATGAATGAACACCGACTGATGCGCAAGACAACGTGTCGTTTAAAATATGCCATGCCACATACAATTTCAAAATTTATAACTGTACTCACTCACATAAATAGCTTTGAAAATTTAAGTAAAGTGGTGAGAATACAGGTCGATCCCATGAGGAAGAAATATTTTCAATTGAGCACTAGTTGGAAAATTGCTTGTATTTGAGAAAATTTGAGTTGAGTGAGCTTTAAATTAAAATAAAGTAAAGATGCATGGAATTAACATAGATCTAACTAAAGAATTTGAGAGGGATCAAGAAGAGTAATGTGGAAGAGATGGAGAGAGAAAATAAGAACATAATTTACCAAAGTGAAAATTTTTTACTATGAAAATGAAAGTTATAATTCCATGAAAATCAAAATTACAACTTGTAAATGAACAAAGGAAAAATGAGGAAGAAATGTAGCCTGGATTGGAAGATCGCCGCCGTCCACGCCGTGCCGAGCCTTTGAGTCCGCCCCGCCTTGGAAGTGAACTATGTCTTGAGGACACCGAGAGAGAATTCCGCCAATGGGAGGTGTGGAAGAATGTAGAAGGGAGATGGAAAGGAAGCACTCTAAGGTATGTGATGCATGAATTTAAAATGGAGAAGAAAATGGTGAATAGTAAAAGGGAAAAGTGTGTAAAATAGAGGGTGAAAGAAGAGAGAATAGCTTGAAATTGGAGAGGACTTAGGCGATGTGGTAGAAGACAAAGTTGGAAAGCATGAGAAGGGGAAGAACTTTGATGAAGATAGTGGAGGCAGAAAACATGAGGAGGTTGGTGAAAACGGAGTGAGAATGTGACTGAAAAAGATGAATGAACAGTGAAAAAGATGGAGAAGAGAGGGTTGGAAAATTGAGAATAACATAAAAATGGGCGAGAATTAGGAGGAGATGAAGAAGCATAAATTGAAGAGCATTTGAAAATGAACAACTTTGATGAAGAACACAATTTGAAATGATGAACAAAAATACATGTAAAAGTTAAGCTAAATGACTGTTGGAACAAAAAGAAATGCACTTTTGACAAAGAGACAGAGAAGCAGACAGACGAGAGAGGGAAAAGAAAGATTAAGATAAAAGTTGTGAAAAGAGGGGCCTTGGTGCCTATTTTATAGAGTTTGAGGGCCCGTAAATGCCCATTGATCGAGTGAGCACATCATGGAGGCATTTTGGAGGCTTCACGGTCGTCGGTTATGCATCTGAAGACGCGACTGGCAAAGTGATCGCTTATTTTAAATAGCGACTAAGCATATGGGTGCCACCTTCTTATTTCATTTTTTTGAATTTTTGTCCTACTTCAAAGAGGCGCCTGGGCTGTTGGGCGCCATTTAAAGGGCGCCTGATGATCTGGGCGCCTTCTTCAAGGATTCCCGCCATTCCACTTTTCCTGTAGCTGTAATTGACGACCATTTAAATGGTCACTTCTTCTAAAAGAGGTGCCTAAGGGAAGGGGCACCTTCTTCTTTTCCTTTTTTTTTTCTTTTTGGCTGGTTTGGAGGAGGCGCCTGGGGTACTGGGCGCCTCTTCCAAGGGGGTGCCCAGCACCATGAGAGCCTCTTTCTTCTGCCTTCTGTTCAATCTGCTGGATGTTGCTTCATTTTGTGAAGGGGGCACCTGCTTGCTTGGGCGCCTCTTAGGGGTCCTGGGCCCCTCCTACGTTAGTGCCTGAAAATGTAAATAGCACCAAACGATCACCGTTCTTGACTGAGAAAATAGTTTGTGTAATTGAATGTTTCTCACAATATCATTCTCACACAGGAATGATGATAAAATACATGTAGACTCAAATTACATGTGGGAATGGGATTATATGTCTAGATTGCACAACTTTGTACTTTTATTACGAAAATATGATGCATTTGATGTAAGTTATGATATGAAATATGATATACATCACACCCCCAACTTACTCTTTACTAGTCTCTTAGCAACGTAAATAAATTAAAATTTAGGACCAATAAGAGTTTGCCAAGCTCATACTTCTATCTCCAGCTCTTCTTTCACATAATTAACCGAAGATTAGGAATCCGGAAGTATTAAAATGCACTAGCCTTAGATCATGACTTAAGAATGCATCCGGAAGTTCAATAGCACTTGTGCATGTGTAAGACTAAATCCACAGTTAAGACAATTACATCCCTCATTTGTTATTCTAATCACTTGTCTTTCAACCCTGCACCTCCTAACTCAAGCTTTATGTTTGCATTATTTCATTGTCCCCTTGGGATCTTTATATTTTTTCTCACGCATGATGCTGCATTACCCTTCACTGTTTAACACGAATCTCGACTCTTGCCTTAGGAGAAGCAGGCCCGGTTGCACAGATCAGGGTTCCATTTTCCGTTTGACGCGAACCTCAACACGTCTTAGGTGAAGTAGGCCCGGTTACTAAGATTAGGACATTTTCATGGTGTTTTCATCAATTTTTTTCAATGTGCTTTTGCACTTATTGATAGATAATTTGGCAGAAAGCTTGACAAGATCTCTTTTATGAGAAGTGCAGAGCATCAGACACCATACCAAAAAATAACAGAAGGCTTGTCCTATTTGCTTCATTAGCGTGCAGAGTGAATTTCATTTTTCTAAGGTGCACATGAACTTTAAAGAGATTCTTATATCAGTTTTCTATAACTAGGTTGTCTAACTTTCCATCTTCCTTTTCCCCAGCCTCTTCTATTCCAGAATTGCCTTCAATAAAAGCATAAATCAAGAGAACTCAATTGGGATTTCATCAAGTCATTATACAAAAATTCCTATCAGGTTGTACTATATGCATCATGAAAATTTTCTCCCCCCCAACTTGAATGGCATTGTCCTCAATGACATATGAAAGTGAAAATATCATAACAATGTAACAAGAAATGCATCTGAGTAGAAGAGAAATAGCCGGATGTGTGGGGTGAGAAGCTCTTCAAAAATGATGGTGACCGTATGAAATGGCATTCGTCCTGACCTGTCTACTGCAAAACACTAAAACAGAAGCATCAAATAATAAAAACCTTGGGTTGCCTCCCAGAAGCGCTAAGTTTAACGTCTTCAGCTAGACGCATGAAAGCTCTCAAAGATCTATTCCACATCACTTAAAGCAATGGATTCCTTTTGTAGCTGCTCATCTTCCAAATAGGGCTTCAATCGTTGACCATTGACAGTGAAAGTGTGGCCATTATTAGGATTCAAAACTTTTACAGCACCATGGTCAAAAGCCTTAATGACCATAAACGGTCCGTCCCATCTGGACTTCAACTTTCCGGGGAACAAGCGCAGCCTAGAATTAAAAAGCCAAACTTTTTGGTTTGGTTGGAAAGTTTTTCTTTGAATATGTTTATCATGAAAAACTTTCATCTTGGCTTTGTAGATTTTAGAATTCTCATAGGCTTCATTGCGCAGTTCTTCCAGTTCATTCATCTGTAGAGCTCTTTGGGGCCTAGCTTGAGTGGGATTGAAGTTAACTTGCTTGATAGTCCAATATGGTCTATGTTCTAGTTCTACGGGCAAGTGGCATGCTTTTCAAAAATGAGACGGTATGGTGACATGCCGATGGGAGTTTTGAATGCAGTTCTGTAGGCCCAAAGTGCATCATCTAGTCTCTCGGACCAGTCTTTCCTATCCGGCCGAACTATTTTATGTAAGATATTTTTGATCTCCCTGTTGGAAACTTCTACCTGGCCACTGGTTTGGGGATGATAAGGGGTTGCGTACTTGTGAGTGATTCCATATTTTTGAAGTAAAGTTCAGAACTGGGAATGAGTGAAGTGAGAGCCCCCATAATTGATAATAGCCTTCGGACACCCAAATCTAGAAAAGATGTTTTTCTTAACAAATTTCATTACAACCATGTGGTCATTCGTCCTTGTGGCTATAACTTCAATCCATTTTGAGACGTAATCGACCGCCACCAAGATGTATTCATTTCCAAAAGACGGTGGAAACAGTCCCATAAAGTAAATTCCCCAAACATCGAAGATTTCTACTGTTAAAATGGGACTTAACGGCATCATGTTTTTCCTTGAAATGTTGCCCACGGCTTGACACCTCAGACAAGTTTTAGAACATTCATAAGCATCCTTGAATAAAGTGGGCCAATAAAATCCACTTTGTAAAACTTTTGCCGCAGTCTTCTTTCCTGAAAAATGTCTCCCACAAGCATAGTTATGACAGAAATTTAGTACAGATTGTTGTTCCTCCTCGAGGACACATCTTCTAATGATCTAATCAAGACCCATATGAAACAGCTCCGGGTCCTCCCAAAAATAGTGCCTTACCTTTGAAAAGAATCGACCCTTCTCCTACTTAGACCACCCTCCTGGAATCTGACCTACCGCCAGGTAGTTGACTATGTAAGTGAACCAAGGGGTTGTTGTGTGAGAGATGGAAAGAATTTGCTCATCAGGAAAAGAATCGGACATTGGGGCACTTTCAGGTATGATAATTCTTGACAAGTGATCAACGATAACATTCTCCAACCCCTTCTTGTCTCTTATTTCTAAATCAAACTCTTGTAACAACAAAATCCACCGAATGAGACGGGGGTTGGCTTCCTTCTTAGACATCAAAAATTTTAATGCTGAGTGATCACAATAGACAATGACTTTTGCCCCTAACAGATATGATCGAAATTTTTTCAGGGCAAACACAACAGCTAACAGTTCTTTCTCTGTGGTGGTGTAATTTAACTGTGCATCAGCGAGGGTGCGGCTCGCATAGTATATCACCACAGGCTTCTTTTCAATTCTTTGTCCTAGGACAGCTCCAACAGCATAATCTGATGCATCACACATTATCTCAAAGGGAAGTGACCAGTCAAGAGATTGAAGAATAAGAGCTTGGGTAAGGGCCACTTTCAAAAAACTGAACGCCTCTAGACAAGACTCATCAAAATGAAAGGGAATGTCCTTGGCTAGCAATTGAGTAAGCGGACGAGCAATGGTGGAGAAGTTTTGTATGAATCTTCTGTAGAAACCTGCATGACCAAGAAATGATCGGATTTGTTTAACAGATGAAGCGGGAGGAAGATTGGAAATCAAGTCAATCTTGGCTTTGTCAACCTCTATTCTCCTCTCCGAAACAACATGGCCTAAGACTATTCCTTCTCTCACCATGAAGTGGCTCTTCTCCCAACTTAATACCAGATTTGTATCAATGCACCTCTTCAAGACTTGAGTCAAATTTCCCAAACAGCTTTCAAACAAATCACCAAACACGGAAAAATCATCCATAAAAACTTCCAAGTATTCTCCCACCATTTCTGAAAATATCGACATCATACACCGTTGAAACGTGGCGGGGGCATTGAACAGCCCAAAAGGCATCCTTCTAAAAGCAAATGTGCCATAGGGGCACGTAAAAGTAGTCTTTTCCCGATCCTCAAGAAAAATAGCAATCTGATTGTATCTAGAGTAACCGTCCAAGAAGCAGTCATATTTCTACCCAGCTAATCTTTCCAAGATCTGATCGATGAACGGGAGTGGGAAATGACCTTTCTTTGTGGCTGAATTTATTTTTTTGTAATCAATACAAACTCTCCACCCCGTTTGTAGGCGTGTGGGCACTTCCTCTCCTTTCTCATTGGTTACAACTGTCAACCCTGACTTCTTTGGCACGACTTGAGTTGGGCTGACCCACTTACTGTCAGAAATGGGATAAATGATCCCGTCATCCAACCACTTAACAACTTCTTTCTTAACCACCTCCTTCATACTTGGATTCAGCCAACGTTGCATCTCTCTGCTTGGTTTGGCATTATCTTCCAAATAAATGAAGTGCATGCATACATCTGGACTTATACCCTTTAAATCTGCCACAGACCAACCATTGCCCCCCTATACTCCTTAAGAACTTCTAGAAGCTGAGATTCCTACGCAGGGGTGAGATTGGAAGCAATGATTACGGGCAAGGTTTGGTCGGGGCCTAGATAGGCATACTTTAAAGAATCTGGCATAGGTTTTAGTTCAAGAACAGGTGGCTGATCCAAGGATGGTAGAATAAGTTCAGCTTGCAATGGAGGTAGTGGCTCAATTCTAGAATAGGGTGCACAAGAAAGAGGAGAATCTTGGAGCATATTACCCTCTTCTAACAAATTCTTATTTGCATCCGAACTTTCTTCGATCTACTCTTCAAATATGTCAACAATATTGCATTCTTCTTCGTGGTCCGGGTATTGAGAGGCCTTGAACACATTCAAAGAAACTTTCTCTCCTCCAAATAAAATATCCATCATTCCTGTGGCGTAATTTATATTGGCCTTTGCCGTAGCTAAGAACGGATGTCCCAAAATAATTGGTGTGTGCTTTAATTCCTGGGATGAGGCCATATCCAGAATAAGAAAATCCACAGGGACATAACATTCATGAACTTTCACAATCACATCTTCCAACAGGCCCCTCGGGGCTTTAACAGAACCATCTGCTTGTTGAAGGATTATAGATGTGGGCTTCAACTCTCCTAGATCAAACTGTTCATAAATAAAGGTGGGCAACAAATTCACATTGGCTCCAAGGTCCAGCAATGCTCTATCAAATGTCATTCCACCTACATCACATGAAATTTGTGGGGCTCCGGGGTCCTTCAGCTTCTTAGGCAAATGGTTCATAACAATAGCGCTGACGTCCTCGGACAAGCGGATTTTTTGTGTTATTACCTTTGGTTCCCTTTTTGGTGTGCACAGCTCTTTCAAAAACTTTGCGTACGTCGACACATGCTTGATCACATCTAAGAGAGGAATGTTGATGTTTACTTGCTTAAACAGCTCCATTAGCTCTTCCTATTGGACCAGTGTTTTTCTTTGAGCTTTTGACTTCAAAGCGTCCGGGAAAGAGATCTTAGGCACATACTCTCGTGGTCCTTCATCAACCTTAGCTTTTCTTTATCCAGCTTGTCCCCCCCCTCTGGCTTCTTCTTCTCTTGCATAATTACCGGCTCCTCATCTTCAATATCACTCTCCTCGTGGGCGTCTTGGCCTGAACTACTGCCCGCATCCCTAACCTGATAAGGATCATTTAGAACTTTCCCGCTCATAAGGGTTGAGATGGCTTTGGCATTCTTGAACTGAGGACCTATAGGAGGGGGCGGATGAGGTTGGTTGGGTTGATTTGGTTGACGAAGAATGGGAGCTCTTTGGGGGAAGCCTGGGGGTTGTTGGTTTCGTGGGTTAGCCACTGGTTATCTAGGAAGCTGGCCTACCTCTCTCCTCATACTATTTGCTGCTAGCTGCCCTATCTGGTTCTCCAACTTAGAAATGGACTACGCCTAAGTAAGGATGAGTTGTTGGAGTTGTTTGAATTTATCATCAAAATTGGGCTGAGTGAGAGGTGACTGATATTGTGGTTGATGGGAACGATGTGTATGAAATTGTTGAAACTGGCCTTGAGAGAATTGAGCTTGAGGGTATGGGGCCTGAGCTTAATGGAAAAGTGGTTACTGAAATTGTTGATGGAGAAAAGGAGACGAATAAGAGTGATTTGGATTGGATTGACTTGGCATTGGAAAAGATTATTTTTGATTTTAATGGTGTGAGGGATGAGATTGGGTGGATGGGCCTTGATTGGATTTCCAAGAAAAATTTGGGTGATTTCTCCAGCCTGGATTATAGGTGTTTGAGTAAGGGTCATATGCGGGCTTGAAGACACCTTGGGCATCAAAGATTTGTTCTTGGGTAAACGGGGGAAGTTGGGCTGCTATGGGACACTCAATCACAGAATGGCTAGGGCTATAACACAAAGCACAAATTTCTTCATGAGTGGGGGTTGAGATTTGGTGAGATTGAGGAGCAGAAGGTAAGGAAGGTTCCTGCCTATTCATAGCCAACAACTGGTCAAGCTTCTGAGCTACCATATCAACCTTCTCTATCTTTTGGGCCAACAAATTCATTTTATTCAATTTTTGAATTATTGCGTTGATGCCCATCTTATTCTCAAACTCCCCTTGATTCTTGATTTCATAAAGCTCGGCCCTCTTAGTTAGCCCAATCATTCTTTCATATGAAGTAAGTGAGGCATGACTAATGGAATTTTCACTAAGTATTTCAAATAGATTGTAATCCTCATCCTCGGTTCTACTCATAAACGCTCCCCCACATGAAGTATCTACCATCTGTCTATAGTTCTCCATCAATTCCTCATAAAATGCTTGAACAATTTGCCATCTTGAGAGAACATGATGGAGACATTTTCTCAATAGATATTTCAATCTATCCCAAGCCTCATGTATCTGTTCTCCAGGATTTTGGGTAAATCCAGTTATGGCTCTTCTCATTGTGTTTGTTCACCCTATGGGGTAGAATTTCTTCAAGAATTCTGTTTGCGTCTCTCCCCAAGTGTCAACTCTTCTACCCAAGGCCCCTAACCAATATTTGGCTTTGTCCTTAAGAGAGAATGGGAAGATAGTAAGCCTAAGAGCATCATCTGAGAAGTTTTGGATTTTAACAGTGGAATAGATCTGAAGGAACTCATCAAGATATTTGTATGGGTCTTCATTGGGATTTCCATAGAAAGATGGCAGCATTTGGATGGTACTTGACTTGATTTTATATTGAACCGCCTAGTTCTGAGGTACTTGGACATAGAAGGACTGTTGGTATTGGTTTGACATGAAATAGTCCTTCATTTGTTTGGGAGCTTGGTTTTAATTTTGGTCAGCCATGAGGTTAGGTTGTGGGTGCAACCTAAAATACACTAACCTCTCTACGTCTTCAATGGGTCCTAGCAATTGTAGATGTAGGGATCTCCTACCTTGCATGCAAATGCAAAGGGCCCAAAGAAAGAAGTTTTGTTTTTTGAATTTTTTTTGTTTGTTTGAAGAGTGAAAAAAATGCAATGCAATGAATTTAATTCCTATGTGAATGATTTATGAACAAATGATGATTTTTTTCTTTTGGGTTTTAAAAATAATGCAATAAGTCAACTATAACATGCAAATGCAATGAATGATTAACTATATGAGTATAAAAATGATGATGATTTTTTTTAGATTTTTTTTATGAAAAGAGGGATTGGTACTCACTACCAAATTGGTCAATTGGCCAGGTAAGAGGTGGAGTTTTGGGAGGCTCCCCCTACTTTCGTAGGGTCCTAATAAAATAACCACAATCTCACTTAGGCGTTTGCCTTTTAACCTCTAGCCTTAGATACCAATTTTCCAAGATAGTAGTAAATTCTAACACTCTTTTTTTTATGTGAAACCTTCTAAGGGCAATCTACCTCTGGGGTACTTCTTGATACAACCCGCCCGGCTTCCGTGAGGGAATCCACGGGTGCGGGGACTTACGGAGGTCTTGGAAATAGAATTTTCAGTCTAAAGAGACGGAATGCTCAATGGAAGGTCCTTCCAAATCCAAGAGAGGTGTAAGGAACCTAATGTGCCCTTAAGAAGGGGAAATAGACAAGAAAAGAAAAATATTTTTTTTTCAAAAGATGATACAAGTAAATGAGAATGAAAGACAAATGACACAAATGCAAGACCAATAATCAACTAAGTACACAATGCATGAGAATAGATGCAACTAAGATGAAAACATGCTATCATGAAAAAAAATTTCTTTTTTTTATTTTCTATTTTTTGAATTTTTTTTCAGAGATATATTTTCTTCAAGATTTTTCAATAAGATATGAATAAAGGAAATTACTAACTAAAAATAAGAAACAATATGCCAATCTACTGCAAGATAAAGTCAAAAAGCATGTTTTTGATGTTTTTTGAGTTTTCAGATTTTTATGAATTTTTTAAGAATTTTTTAGATTTTTCTGTAATTATTCAAAATATGACTCTTTCCTACGTTTACTTACCTTTAGCGACGCCTGATTTTTTGATTTTTGATATTTCGTGTAAAATAAAAATATAAAAATTAGTATTCACATATATACCTCAAAGACAAGATTTTTCAATCATTAAAAATAATTTCGTCCCCAGCAACGGCACCAAAAATTGATACGCAAGATAATGTGTCGTTAAAATATGCCATGCCACATACAATTTCAAAATTTATAATCGCACTCACTCACTTAAATAGCTTTGAAAATTCAAGTAAAGTGGTGAGAATAAGAGTCGATCCCACGAGGAAGAAATATTTTTAATTGAGCACTAGTTGGAAAATTACTTGTATTTGAGAAAATCTGAGTTGAGTGAGCTTTAAATTAAAAGAAAGTAAAGATGCATGGAATTGAAATAGATCTAACTAAAGAATTTGAGAGGGATCAAGAAGAGTAATGTGGAAGAGATGGAGAGAGAAAATAAGAACACAATTTACCAAAGTGAAATTTTATTACTATAAAATGAAAGTTACAATTCCGTGAAAATCAAAATTACAACTTGTAAATGAACAAAAGAAAAATAAGGAAAAATGTAGTCGGGATTAGAAGATCGCCGCCGTCCATGCCGTGCCAAGCCTTTGAGTCTGCCCCGCCTTGAAAGTGAACGCCGCCTTGAGGACACCAAGAGAGAATCTCCGCCAAAGGGAAGTGTGGAAGAAAGTAGAAGAGAGATGGAAAGGAAGGACCCTAAGGTATGTGATGCATGAATTTAAAATGGAGAAGACAATGGTGAATAGTAAAAGGGAAAAGTGTGTAAAACAAAGGGTGAAATAAGAGAGAGTAGCCTGAAATCGGAGGGTAATTAGGAGATGAGGTAGAAGATAAAGTTGGAAAGCATGAGAAGGGGAAGAACTTTGATGAATACAGTGGAGGCAGAAAACGTGAGAAGGTTGGTGAAAACGGAGGGAGAATGCAACTGAAAAAGATGAATGAACAGTGAAAAGATGGAGAATAGAGGGTTGGAAAATTGAGAATAACTTAAAAACCGGAGAGAATTAAAAGGAGATGAAGAATGATAAATTGAAGAGCGTTTGAAAATGAACAACTTTGATGAAGAACACAATTTGAAATGATGAATAGAAATGCATGTAAAAGCTAATCTAAATGACTGTTGGAACAAAAAGAAATGCACTTTTGACAGAGAGACAGAGAAGTAGACAGATGAGAGAGGGAAAAGAAAGATTAAGATAAATGGAGTTCATCATGCACTTTGAAGATTGGTCGAGGCATCCTTAATGAAGCATGTTCTGTGTGGACTAATGCATCGACGCATTGGGAAGATAGGTGAAAGACCTTTAGGCAGCATGCTTCGCGTTCGGGCACTTGACTAGGCTGATACAAGGCACTTATTAAAAAATGGCCATCTGGGCTAACATATGACAAACAGTGTTGCAGCATAAGCAAGAGCCAAGGTCACCTGGGAGTCAATGCATTTCTGCAAAAATCACCCATCAGCAGTGTAGCAATACTCCAGCAGATCTCTTTAGCAGTATTTATGCATGTCTTTCTAGCTTCGTTCAGCAGCTCCAAGTCCATCATTATCAGTAGCCCAAACTACACTTCATGAAAAGAAGTCAACGCTGAGTGAAGGCAAAGTCAACTCTATGTAGCAAAGCATGCTACGGAGTCAATGCAAGGATATAGTCAATTGTCAAGGAAAGGTGAAAAATGTTTGATCAAGGGTGTCATATAGAAGAATCTGGTGAAAAAATGGCTAACCATGTTGAAAAATGGGTGACAAAGCTATCGCTGACAAATGGTCACCTAAGGGCATAAAATAACCAGCTAAGGGTGACAAATAGGTACCTAAGGGTGAAAAATAGGTACCTAAGGGTGAAAAATGGACTGTAACGTTGAAGCCTTCACGATTCTTCTTGTTTCATCGACACCAAGGCTAAGTACGTCGACACAGACTGGTAAGGCAAAGAAGCAATGAGTAACAACGACGGGATAAGGGTGACAAATAGATGGTTAAGGCTGAAAAATAGGTATTTGGGGTGACAAATAGCCTGTTAACAGTGACAAATGGATTATAGTAGTAAAACATGAAGAACACTTAAATCAGATTCAATGGAATTAGCTGTCTAGAGGTTTTCTAACCTCCCCATCTTGATTCTGGAGGATTGTTATGCTTTGGACGACACTGATCAACCACCTTTTCAAGATCAGAAGACAAGATTGATCTCCAGTTCTAATGGTCCTCATTCTGATGGGTTTGAAAAGAAGCGGCAGCATTTTTATATGTAGAGCAGCAAATCTTAATCAGTAATTCATGTCTTCAAAATCATGGCAGCAGCAGCTCATCAAGGTTCAGCAAAGTTTAAATGGAATCTGTGATTGTCTATCAAGAAGAATCAAGCAGCTCTTGCTAGCTTAAACAAGCTAGTAGCACATTCAGTAAAATGGGCGACAGGCCTAGAAGCATGAAGAAACAAGAGAAGAGTCGACACATGGAGTCGACTCCACGTACCAGGAAATGAAGAAGAAGCATAAGGGTGACAAATAGTCGCATAAGGGTGACAAATAGCTCGGTAAGGGTGTAAAATGTGTTGGTAAGGCTAAAAAATGGGTTGCCAGTGCAGACATACAGCCAGGCTTGTGATATCCTCAAGCGAATAACATGATTCTGCCCTCCAATGGTGGGCACGTGATCCAAGGTTAGTTGGCACGTTTACAGAGGATTCCTAGAGAAAAATATTTCCAACCTTTTCCAGTTGGACAAATCATAATATGCTAAAAGAGTTTTTATCTGGTTATACTCCTTGTCTTGAGAAGAAAGCTTCCTACGTGTTTTGTACTACATGAAGATCATTGGTAGGCCAATCAGAGGCCAACATACCTCATCTCCTCTAGGCCAATCAGTGGCCACGCTTCCTGGCACCTGGAAGCTTCTAATGATCAAATCGCTCAGGATCACACCTCCCAAGATCAAAGGTCCAGATGAAACATCCATGGTATATAGAACATTCGTTTATCCATCTGTGGAAGGTGACGAGTAGAAAAGGTATCCAACGAAGGGTGTGTGGGTGCTGAAGCAGGGCGCGTGTGCAAAGAAGAAGGGAGTGTGGAGAGCACACTCTGAAGGAGAGGCTCGAACAAGAAGCTCAATTTGTCTAAGGAGAAAGTAGAAAGAGAGAGGAAGAGAGAAGAAGCACCCTAAGAAGACCAGTTCGTCCAAGGAGGAAGGAGAAGAAGAAGAGCACTGTAAGAAAGAGATAAGAAAAAGAAGACAGCACCGCCAGAGCAACCTAGCCATCCAGTCTCAGACAGTGACATCTACTTTCTGATTGAACATCTTACATCATGTTTGAGTTTATCTATTGTTTTTGTTTTTCTTTTTATCTTATTCCTCTTCACAACAAGCTGTGAAGCTCAGCGGGGGAGAGGATTCTTTCCTCTTGACAGCAAGCTGTGAGGCTCAGCGGGTTGAGAGGATTCGTTCCTCTTGGTAGCAAGCTGTGAGGCTCAGCGGGTGGAGGATCTGTTCCTCTGGATAGCGAGCTGTGATGCTCTACGGGGTTGAGAGGATTTGTTCCTCTTGTAAGCAAGCTGTGACGCTCAGCTGTTTGTAGAGGATTCGTTCCTCATTCCAAGCTGTTAGACAGCGGTTCCTTGAGAGGGGATAATCTCTCTGCAAGTTGTAAGGCAATGGGTTAGTGCTATTCCACTAGTGAAGCCTCACTCACTTGAGTGAGGGGTGGACGTAGGACTCTAGGTGGAGTCCGAACCACCTTAAAAATCTGTGTCTTAGTGGTTTGATTGTATGGTTGCCTTTTCACTAGATGCTTGTTTAGGATCAATTTATATTTCTATTAGTGCATCTACCCTGCATGGTTTCATCTATTGTGTGAAAAGATTTTATTCCACTGTGATCATCAAAAAATAGGGGGCAGATCTATTCACCCCTCCTCTAGATCAGCCTTCCATACACATCTTGTGTTATTAGAGCACCCAACAATTGGTATTAGAGCGGGTCTCTGATAGTTCTGATTTAACCATCTGCATAGAGGATCCTGCTGCATTGATGCTTTTATGATCATGGGTCATTACTCTGATTTGATTCCCTCGATTCATCCGCCTAAGTTTGATGGTTCTGATTTTTCTTTGTGGCTAGGTAGGATGTGTAAATTTGTCAATTCTGTTAATCCGAACCTGTGGAACATCATTTATAGAGGTCCACATAAATTGCTCAAGGACATGTCCAAATGGACCGATGTTCACAGGATGAAACACAATGAAAATATCTATGCTCTTAACATTTTGAAGTCTACTGTTGATCATGATATCTTTCCTTTTGTTTCTACTTGCAGGAATGCTAAGGACATATTGGAAAAATTGATGGCTGTCAATGAAAGAAAGGAAGACACATGTCTAATGGCTGATAGAAGTGATCACAGCAGTGATCAAATGGCGGATGAAGAGGTAAGCTCCCCCTTCGAGAACTCTATAGATGAATGGGAAGAAGCTTACACTGTTTTGTTTGAGAGGTATGAAAAATTAAGAAAACAAAAGAAATCCTTGAAAAAGAAATTGAATGCTGTTAATGTTAACTCTCATAATGAAAGCTTGAAAGTTTTGAAATCTGAAAATGATGATATAAGAAAACGTTTGAAAGATCTTCATGTTGTCAACTCTGAACTAGAGGTTTAAAAGTCTAAAAATGAAAATCTTAAAAATCAAATTGAAGAAGATGAAGAGAAATTTAACAATTTTGAGGAACTGAATGAATCCCTTTTCGTTAATGTTGACATTCATAAGGAACAAATTGCTTCATTAAGAAATGAAAATAAAAAGCTTCTGGCCAATATTTCTGAACTCTAAAAAAAAGAAAATATTTGCAAAAAGAAACTTAACAATCTTGAGGAGGAAAACAACTTGATCTTTAAATAATTTGAAACTGTCAACGTTGTAAATGTAGAACTACAGAAAAGTCTTGAAAAATCTGAAAGTCGAAATAGAAAACATAGAAAAGAAACTGAAATCACATGTTTTGTAAACTCTGCATGCAAAAATTGTTCATTTGTGAAAGAGTTAAATGAAGGTCTTCATTCAGATCTTGGGTGGCAAGAAAAGTTAATTGACTCCTTGAAAGAAGAAAATAAACATCTGCTATCTAGGGTATTAGACCTTGAACAAGTAGAGGAAGAACTGAATGAGAAACTGAACTCAATGTTTAATGATGAAAAACTTATAAAAAAATGAAAATTTAAAGGAACAAAACAAAAAGTTGATGGTGCTAAATACTGTCATGTCAGAGAGGTTACTATCTAAAGAAAAAGGAAAATCCACTATAATCACTGATGAATCTGAAAAAGTGCATGTGGTACAACAGGAGATTGAAAGTTATAAAACTGCAAATAAGGTGTTGAATGAATGTGTTATCTGCAGTGAATAGGAAATTGTTAGTTATGAGATGCATATTGCATCCCTTGAAAATGAAATTCAAGATTTGAAAATCTCACTAACTAAATTTGTTGATGGCCAAGAAAATTTGGATAAGCTGTTGGGAGCTAGAGTGAATTTCCAAAAAGAGGGGCTGGGTTATAAACCTGAAAATAAAAAATCCTTTGAAAACAAATTATCTACTTCTTTTGTTCAAAGCTCAGGATAAAAAGGTTCCTACTACCACAATGCATGGTGTACATAATTCAAATTCACACACACATGCACACTCAAAGAAAACTTTTGTCATTATTGTGGTAGAGTAGGTCACATGATGCATGATTGTAATGCCATGAAAATTAATGAGATGAATGCATGCAAGAAATTGAATGGTTTCAAAGATTCCAAAATGAATTCATACAAAAAGGGTTCATTTAAAAACTATCATATGCATGCTAGAAAAGCTTATGTTAGAAATCATGCTGTCCAGAGAAGGACAATTCAGTGTTTTCATTGTGGAAAATTCGGTCATGTAATGCATGATTGTTTTCTTCTGAAAAATAGTGAATGGAAGGCTTATTGAAAAGCCACTATCCCAAGAAGGCCAAAATTGTTCTCAAACAGGAGGCCTTACTATCATGAATGTGGGAAGATTAACCATACAGTCAAGGACTGTTGGCACACAAAAAGGAAATAAAATTTCCATGATAGAAGTGGCAGAACTTCTGCCTACCCACATAATTTTCATGCATTTCCTTTGAAGAATAATTTGAATGCATTTAATTGATGTCATTATTGTGGGATGTCAGGGCATAGCATGAATGACTGCCGTTTAAGGGAATTTGATGATCTTCATGCTCCAAAGATGTGGAAAGCACCCACTAGAGGTGCAGCTAACTTTTCAGGACCCAAGAGATCTTCGGTACCTTTGAATAGAGAATGAGAATTTGTCTTTGCAGGTGTGCCTTGAAGCAAGGAAATAAAGGGGGTTCGACAAATATGCAAGGCACCCTGGTTTGGTAAAACCCCATTCACTGGTTTTGTTTGTAGGGTTGCTTTAATTTTTCTTATTGTCAAAGCTGCACATCATGTCGTTTAGTTGATGAGAATTCATGCTTATTCTGTTTGATTTGTTTTTGCTGTGGGATCTTGAAGTTGGTCGCAAGAAAAGCCCATTAGTATATAAAATGATGTTGGGAGAAGGGCAGATTATGTCTGACTGGAAACCCACACTACGCGTGAGGTGGTCATTAGACCTAAGTTCTCCGTCAAGTACTAAGGGCTATTTGTGAAGCCAATTTTGAATCAGGATTTGTATATCTACATATACTCACCTGCATTGTCATGCATTGTCATATACATAAAATTGGAATAAATCTCCCATGCTGAACAATTGCATCTATTTCAAATCTGTTGCATGAAACTCCAACAAATACTTGTGCTTGTTTATGCACATCATTCTTTGAAACACATGTTGAAACATGCTGAATTTGCTGTGTGAAGTCTCAACACAGACTCATGTTAGCATATGCATATCATTCCATGATCTTTTGCTGAAATTCGATGAATCCGTTACAACATGAAATTGCATCATGAGTTGTTATAAGCAATCCTACATGTAAAATCCTGAAAATCCTTTTGAGTCTAGCTAACTCACTCCTTGGATGCTCTTCATGTATAAATCAGTCACACAAGTGTATCATGCATAGATCTGCATTTCTTTCATGCACAATCTGCATTTACATAGGGGGAGCCAATGTCTACTTGACATCATTTGAATGCACTTCATTTGATGATCGAAGACTCATAGTCCATGCATCCATATAGAGTCTATTTGAGTTGAGATGTAATTCTAAAATTCTCAAGCCGACTTGTAGACTGCACAAGTGGACTTCTCTGCAGCACATTGTAAATACTCTCTTCTGGTTTTGAGCTCAAGTTGACTTAAAGACCTTCATAAGTCGACTTCCTTTGTTTGTCTTGAAAGTTCTGAACAGCTTTGTCTCTATGATTCCTATTCATCATTTCTAAATCCATGTCTCCATGAATCTGAGATTGAATGATTTGATTCTGTATCTTCGGATATCAAACTCTCTATCTTTGCTGAGAAGGGATGCTCCTAGAAAAAGCTTTGATTACCTTTCACCCTAAGCTTTGATTATGAAAGTCTTTCTTCAAAATCTATCATTCTCTGAGGGGGAGCTTCTCTATGTTCTTTATCCTACACTCTCTCATGAGAAGTCCCTCTTCTAATTGGTATCAAACATTCATCAAAACTAACATCCATGTCAGTTCTGCAAATTCTGAAATTGGTCTGTTTTGAACAGTCTTGAAAAACTGTCTTCCTTGATGAACCTTACTGAAAATTCTTTTAACCTCAATTGATATCAGGATAATTTCAATCTGTTCTCAAATTCATTGATTTGAGCAAATCAAATTTAGGAATCTTCTTTTATAAGACCTTATGATAACCCATGAATAAAACTGACGGTTTGAGCTTAATGAATTCAAGAGTTTAAAAATTGAATTTCCTGAAAAATTTATATTCAGAACTTAGTAGGTCTCAACCAATTCACACATGTTGTGTCCTGTGCAATCTCCTGGAATCTAAAAATTTAAGGTTAAGGCAACCTTGGTTGAGAAACTTAGAATAAGTATTGCTCTTAAAAATAGATAAATCTGAAAAACTACAAAGGATAACACATGATAAAATTATGAATCAATGCTCAAGGTAGAGCAATGGCAAAGGGTTCACTGAGAAACTAGTCCCTTAATCAAAGAAATGAAGTGAACTATGTCATGAGGTGCCCTTGCTATCTCTGCTCAAAACGAAGCAGGATAGTTAGTCCCACTGAGTAACTAGGGGTGCTGGCGTCTTAATAATGTGCACTCTTATGTAAAAAGGTGTGGGCTAAACTTGAATGCTCTTAAAAATTATGAACCAAAAGAGAAATTTGAAAATGTGACCAAAAGGTCAGTAAAAGTGTTGTAACCCTGAGGTAAAAACCAGAAATGATAAACATGTTTAATTTCAATACTTGTCTTGAGTTAATCCTAAGGGAGTCATTAATTTTAAATGAGAAGGATAAAAGGAGATTAAACAAGAATTTAACATGTAGCCTTGATTTATTTCTATTAAGTCTGAGTGCAACATGCTTCAAAGAGTTTAATTTATAAACTCTAAATTCATTTCACTTAAACCAAGCAGAATAATAAGGGCTACATCATAAGAGTTCATATAATAGAAGAGTCTGAAAATTGAAAGCTTGATTAATGAATGATGCTTCAGATTGTGATTTTTACTGATGCAATGCCTTTTTGAATTCCATGAAGTAATTTTATCATCATTCTGATGCAATGATTTCTTGCGCTCCATGTCTACTAAGCTTCATTGATTGACTCCTTTGTTTGCTGCTATTCATAATCTGAATTTGACTACCTGTCTGCTGCTATTGATACTGCAATGTTTGGAAATCTCATCACTTGATGTACATTCCTTCTTCTCAAATTGGTATCTGAACCTAATGCTTTCGATGAGGTACCATCCAATTTTTAACAATCTTTGTCTGCCATACCTGCCAATTGCTCATCAATTAAAAATGCTCACCCATCTATATCTTGTTCATGCTTTCACTCAATTACCTTCTGATTCTGTGATACTAAAGAAGATGAAGTTGCCCACTCTTCACCTTGATTTGGCCTCAGAAAACTCGTCCAAAACTAATTTCTACACTTGACTCTGAATATCTCCACACATTTATGCTTGATATTTCCTTCCGTGGCTTTGATCTCTGACTTTTCTTCTAAAGATGGTCTCCCACTCCCTCCTTGTCTTTATTGCTGATGTCAAAGGGGGAGAGTGTTTATTGAGTGATTAAGGGGGAGAGAGTTGAGTTGGGGGAGATTGTGAGATTGCATTGTCTGTAAGTGCAAATGGGGAGAGAGTTTGCAAAGAGGGAGTACAGTCTTACTGCACACTCATTGCATACTCATGACACTAGTGGTTAAATGATCATAATGACTCATAGTGTTGCCATCATCAAAAAGCGGGAGAATGTTGTGTCCCTGTGGTTTTAATGATGTCATGCACTATGACTCATTAATCTTTGTTTTGATGATGACATACACTGTGAATCATTAATAGACTCATTTCATGTCATGCCTGTGATTTTTATAATGTCATGCCTTATTTGCTTTATTGCTATCATGCTGTATGTGCTCTATTGGAGTTCATCCTGGAGTTCATCATGCACTTTGAAGATAGGTCGAGGCATCCTTAATGAAGCATGTTCTGTGTGGACTAATGCATCGACACATTGAGAAGATAGGTGAAAGACCTTTAGGCAGCATGCTTTGAGTTCTGGCACTTGACTAGGCTGATACAAGGCACTTATTGAAAAATGGCCATCTGGGCTAACATATGACAAACAATGTTATAGCAGAAGCAAGAGCCAATGTCACCTCGGAGTCAATGCATTTCAGCAAAAATCACCCATCAACAGTGCATCGATACTCTAGCAGATCTCTTTAGTAGTATTTATGCATGTCTTTCTAGCTTCGTTCAACAGCTCCAAGTCCATCATTATCAGCAGCCCAAACTACACTTCATGAAAAGAGGTCAATGCTGAGTGAAGGCAAGGTCAACTCCAGTGTAGCAAAGCATGCTACAGAGTCAATGCAAGGATATAGTCAATTGTCAAGCAAAGGTGAAGAATGTTTGATCAAGGGTGTCATATAGAAGAATCAGGTGAAAAAATAGCTAACCGGGCTGAAAAATGGGTGACAAAGCTATCGCTGACAAATGGTCACCTAACGGCATAAAATAACCAGCTAAGGGTGACAAATAGGTACCTAAGGGTGAAAAATAGGTACCTAAGGGTGAAAAATGGACTGTAACGTTGAAGCCTTCCCGATTCTTCTTGTTTCATCGACACCAAGGCTAAGTACGTCGACACAGACTGGTAAGGCAAAGAAGCAATGAGTAACAACGACGGGATAAGGGTGACAAATAGATGGTTAAGGCTGAAAAATAGGTATTTGGGGTGACAAATAGCCTGTTAACAGTGACAAATGGATTATAGTAGTAAAACATGAAGAACACTTAAATCAGATTCAATGGAATTAGCTATCTAGAGGTTTTCTAACCTCCCCATCTTGATTCTGGAGGATTGTTATGCTTTGGACGACACTGATCAACCACCTTTTCAAGATCAGAAGACAAGATTGATCTCCAGTTCTAATGGTCCTCATTCTGATGGGTTTGAAAAGAAGCGGCAGCATTTTTATATGTAGAGCAGCAAATCTTAATCAGTAATTCATGTCTTCAAAATCATGGCAGCAGCAGCTCATCAAGGTTCAGCAAAGTTTAAATGGAATCTGTGATTGTCTATCAAGAAGAATCAAGCAGCTCTTGCTAGCTTAAACAAGCTAGTAGCACATTCAGTAAAATGGGCGACAGGCCTAGAAGCATGAAGAAACAAGAGAAGAGTCGACACATGGAGTCGACTCCACGTACCAGGAAATGAAGAAGAAGCATAAGGGTGACAAATAGTCGCATAAGGGTGACAAATAGCTCGGTAAGGGTGTAAAATGTGTTGGTAAGGCTAAAAAATGGGTTGCCAGTGCAAACATACAGCCAGGCTTGTGATATCCTCAAGCGAATCACATGATTCTGCCCTCCAATGGTGGGCACGTGATCCAAGGTTAGTTGGCACGTTTATAGAGGATTCCTAGAGAAAAATATTTCGAACCTTTTCCAGTTGGACAAATCATAATATGCTAAAAGAGTTTTTATCTGGTTATACTCCTTGTCTTGAGAAGAAAGCTTCCTACGTGTTTTGTACTACATGAAGATCATTGGCAGGCCAATCAGAGGCCAACATACCTCATCTCCTCTAGGCCAATCAGTGGCCATACTTCCTGGCACTTGGAAGCTTCTAATGATCGAATGACTCAGGATCACACCTCCCAAGATCAAAGGTTCAGATGAAACATCCATGGTATACAGAACATTCATTTCTCCATTTGTGGAAGGTGACGAATAGAAAAGGTATCCAACGAAGGGTGTGTGGGTGCTGAAGTAGGGCGTGTGTGCAAAGAAGAAGGTGTTGCATTCTGTGTGTTTTCATGATGTCAATATAATATGGTTCATTAGCTAATAAGATAAGTCTTAGTTGCAGGTGTTTTGGCTACTGGAGCTGTATCAAAAAGGTTGAGGAAGATCTGAGAAATGACAGGTTAATTTCACCTTGAAATAAGGTGAAACTTTCATAAGAAAAGATCAAGAGTACATGTGTCGAGCTTACCATAAGAGGTTGAGGCAGCATCGACGCAACAGAGAACGGCCTCGATGCAGTGATGCTTAAGGAAGCCATTTCCAGAGTTCTACCTCGATGCAATAGAATACGGCCTTGATGCATCAAGCTTAAAACTGGTTTGCGAATCACGCCACGTCGAAGCACCAAGAAGCTGCCTCGACACACCAAGTCAAAAGTTGGCGTTCGAAGCCTCTGGCCAAAGGTTCTATCTTCACACTACACCGACGCTTTAAGGGAGTGCATCGACACACTCTGCTCGGAACCAGCAATTGGAAGCAAACAACAACAAAGCATCCAAGCACTGCATCGACACACCAAAGGCCATGTATTTCGAAGCCAACATGTCAAAAGTCTCTTAGCTACACTGCCTCGATGCATTAAGTAGCTGCATCGACGCAGCTTCATTTAATTCTCAAAAACATGAGAATCAAGTAGATCACGTGCCAGCGACCTGAGGTCTTTTGGAGTGCAATCCAATACACGTGGTTTAGTTCTGGAAGGATAAAAAAGTGACAGAATATTCTTTGCCACCTGGACCAATGAATTATTCTGGCTATGGATCAGATTTCTATTCTGGAAGGGGCAATTTCTCTACTATATATAAGAGCCGATCAGAACAAGAGACAATGCTGCATTCCCCGCGAACTCAAGAGAGAAAAGCTGCCTTCGTTAAGAAAATAGAGAGAGCCAAAGAGAAAGAAAGAGAGAAGAGAAAGAGAGAAGAGATTGCAGCCCAGTGGAGAGAGGATTGATCCCAAGTTTCTTAAGCTCTTGAATCAACGTTCAGAGCTACGCTTGTTTTTCTCTTCAGCTGTCTTTTGTTTTTCGTTTATGTTCTTCTCAATTCAGACCGAAATTTCTTTTGTTTCTGTTCCTTCAGAAATTTCAGAAGAAGGGAGACATAGTCTCCGGGTTGTTCCTTCTGAGATTTTAGAAGAAGGGAGACATAGTCTCCGGGTTGTTTCCCTCTGTGCAGATAGAGGAAGGGAGAATCGTCTTTGGGGTTCCTTCTGAGAAATCAGAAGAAGGGAGGATTAGTCCTCTGGGTACCGCATTGTGTAGTGTGTTCGATCTTTACAGGAAGTAGAATCGTAGTTCAAGGGATTTGTCTCCCTTGGGTGTTAAGCTGTGGTTTCAGCCATTGTTTGCAGACTGAGTCTGCGTTTGATTTGCTTTGTGTAAGGAATCCTCACTCTGCAAAGTGAGGGGTGGATGTAGATTGCGGATTGCAATCGAACCACCTAAAAATCCTCTTGTTCATTATGTGGTTTGCCTTGCTTGATTTCATTCGCATCTTGCAACAACTAGACAGTATATCAAAAGTCGTAGCCGGAAAGATAGGTCAGGCCTATCTGGAATGTTGCTCCTTGTGAGAGGAGATCCTTGGATCAACCCTCCGTCTAGTTCCGGTCTCAATTGTTGGTTGAATATTGGCTTGCTACGTGGTTAGCTTTCATTGTAGATGTTTGTGGTTGCACGTATTAATCTCAGTTCACTAACCTCTGCACATCAATTGTTCGTTTGTTAATCTAATCTAGCATTTGTAGTTCAATTGATTCAGTTTTTAGTGCTATATCATAGCTTAGCTCTTGGGTTTATAAATTGGTTTTATTTGGGGGACAGATCTATTCATCCCCCCTTCTAGATCTATCTATCTATTTCTATCAATTTGTATCAGAGTAGGTTTCCCACAATGTGGTCCAATGACCAGGGAAGACCTAGAACTAGCAACGCTCGCAGCTTCATAGTTCAAGGGCATTCAATTAATAGACCCCCATTCTTCGATGGTGCTAACTATTTGTACTGGAAGAATAGGATGGAGGTGTTCTTGCGAGCTCAGAGTCATGAGCTATGGAGAGTTGTCACCAGTGGTCCATTTGAACTCCCTGAAGATGAAAACGCATGGACTAGGGAACAAATTCGTTTGTCAACCGTCAACTGGACAGCTCTGAACATCATTCAGTATGCCGTGCATCCAGAGGAATATTCAAGGATCTCAGCTTGTAACACTGCCAAGAAGATGTGGGACGAGCTGGAGCTGATCTATGAAGGAACATCCCAGGTGAGAGCAACTAAGGTAAACATGCTCACCTATGATTATGAACTATTTAAGACGAAGCATGATGAAAGTATATCTGAGATGTATGCGAGTATCTCACTGATCACTAATAGTCTTAAGGCTTTAGGAAAATAATTTCAGGAAAGTGATCTAGTTAGGAAGATTCTTAGGTCTCTAACCCCTGCGTAGCACACGAAAGCCACTGTGATAGAAAAATCCAGGGATCTGTTCACTATGATAGTGACATAGCTGATGGGATCATTGATGACATATGAGATTAATCTCAAGAGAAGTGTGGAAAAAAGTATGAATGGAAAAACTATAGCTCTTAAAGTGTCTTGAAGCAGTGGAGAGAGCAATGAAGAGTATGAGAACTTCTCTGATCTAGATGATGCTCAACAAGCTATGCTGGCTTGACAGTTCCAAAGGTTCTTAAGAACCAGAGGTAAGACCTTCAAGAAAAGAAGGCCACAGCAGGCTGGTAAGAATTCTAACTTTAAATCTGATAAGAACAAAAATTCTGACAAAAATACTTGTTATCATTGCAAAAAGCCATGTCACATGAAAGGAGACTACCCTGAGTTGATGAGGAAGAACTTCAAAGCTCAGAAAAAGAAGCCTCAGGCCATGGTTTGTACTTGGAGCGATGAAGAAGAAGATATCAAAGGTGAAACCTCAGATGAAGAAGAACAAGGGCTATGCCTTATGGCCAATAGTGATGAAGAGGTAAGCAATCCCTTCGAAAAATATTCAATTGATGATTGGGAAGATGCATATGTAGATCTATTAGATAAGTTCAATTATCAAACCAAGGAATACAAATTGATGAAGAGAAAATTGAACAATGTTAGTCAGGATCAAACTTCTCTTAAAGAGGAAATGAAAAACTCAAAACAAAGGTTGATGAATTGAATTTGCTGAAAATTGACCACGATAACCTGAAAACTGAAAATGAGGAGATTATGAAACACCTAGATGATTTCAAAATAAAATTTCAAGAAATCCAGAAAGAAAAGGAATTAACAACCGAGAAATATGAAGCTGTCAGGATTGCAAATTCTAAAATTCAAAAACAATGCAAGAAGCTTGAAAAGGAATTAAATGATAAACAAGCCATGCTTGAAAATTTTGTTCAGGGAAAGACAAATCTAGATACCATGCTAGGTATGAAAATAAAAATCAAAAAAGAAGGATTGAGATATGATCCCTCAAGCCAAAAGCCTTTTGAATTCAAAATAGTGACCTTCAGTCAAGAGAAGGGTACAGAGAAATTGGACACCCCATCCAGTTCAAACAGCAACAAACATGCCCAGCAACAAAAGATGATGAAATACATAAAAGCCAATTCAACAAAGCCCACTGGACAACCAACCAAAATTTAGAGTAATCAAAATGTTAAAACAATCTTACATCGACCCAGCCCAAGCGGTGAGTAGAGTCACCATGTCCCTGACAGAGCTAAAATTATCCTTCAAGCTAAGATGCATCGACGCAGCCAACACCATAGGTCGATGCACCCTAACCAGAACAGAAGCTTTAAGAAATATAGAAATGTGAATAATGACAAGACACACTGGTCACATCTTGATTATTCTCAAAGATATTTCAATAAGCACTTCTTCCAAAGTCAGAAGAGTTTCATGAGGTACCCCACAAATCACTTTGGAAGTAGGTGGAATAAACATGTGTCTAACAAAGTTCAAGTAAAACCAAACCCAAATCTTGCAAACTCCAAATTTGTCAATGTTGAAAACAAAAAATTCAACAACAGTCAGAAGAAAATTGTTAGATAGGTTTAGATCCCAAAAAATTTACTGAAGGGTTTGAATGATGTATCTGGACCCAACTTTTCTTGGGTTTCAAAATTTTCTACAGAAATTGCTTGTAGGTCAGCCTGACAGCTATGCAAAATAGGTGATATTTAGATAGTGGCTGTTCGAGGCACATGACAGGAGATCAAACCAAGTTCAGCAAGCTGGAGATGAAGGGAGGAGGAATGGTTAAGTTTTGAGGGAAAAATAAGGGTAAGATAGTTGGTTCAGGCACCATTGGTAAGTTTCCCTCGAACACCATTGAAAAGGTTTTACTTGTTGATGGACTTGAGCATAATTTGTTAAGCATCAATCAACTCTGTGACAAGGGTCACAAAGTTATTTTTGATAACCATGCATGCAAAATCATTGAAATAAACTCTGACACAGTAAAATTTTTAGGACATAGAGTCAATAATGTCTACATAGTAGACTTGGATAAAAACTCTTCGTCTAATCTCTGTCTGTCTGCCAACCTAGATAATAATGCCTTCAATTGGCACAGGAGGTTGGGTCATGCTAGTTGCAGCACTTAAAATAAATTTGTCAAGCATGAGTTAGTTAGAGGTCTACCCAAGCTTCAATTTAAATCAAATGCAAAAATCTGTGATGCATGTGCACTAGGGAAACAAACAAGAAAATCTTTCAAAACAAGATCAGAATCTCTGTCATCTAAACCACTAGAATTCCTGCACATGGACTTATTTGGTCCCACAAGAACCCAAAGTTTCAATGGCAAAAGATTTGGGTATGTAATTGTGGATGATTTTAGTAGATTTGCATGGCTATTTTTCTTGGCTCAAAAAAATGATACATTTCAAATTTTTCAACATTTCTTTAATAAAAGAAAGTAGGAAGGTAAGCATAGAATCTGCACAATTCAAACTGATCACGGGGGGGAGTTTGAGAATATACTATTTTCAGATTTCTGTAAACAAGAGGGACTGACTCACAGGTTTTCTTCTCCCAGGACCCCAGAGCAAAATGATATAGTGGAAAGAAGAAACTGAACGATCGTGGAGATGAAAAGGACAATGCTCATTGAAAGTCAACTACCACGAAGATTTTGGGTAGAAGCTGCAAACATAGCCTATTATATAATTAACAGGGCCATGGTAAGACCTGTCCATAAGAAAACTCCATATGAACTACTGAAGGGTAAGAGACCTAACTTGGCTTATTTTAAGATCTTTGGTTCTAAGCGTTTCATTCATAACAATGATAAAAAGGACTTAGACAAATTTGAAGCCAAGAGTAGTCCAGGGATTTTCATAGGATATTCTGAATTATCAAGGGCATACATGGTCTTTAACATTTCTGACCAAATAGCAGAAGAATCCCCTCATGTCATATTTGATGAAACATTCAATTGTACTGACATGAATAATGATGACAGGAAATCAAGAGATGATGGAGAATTTCTGGAGGACAAGCTGAATGAGGAAACAAATGAACCAGCTGCACAAAATGACCCAGAGTAGGGTGAGTCAGCCGAGCAAGGTGATTCCTTAAACAATATCAGATTTCTAAAAGATCATCCTGAACATAACATAATAGGAAATCCGCATGATCCCCTAAGGACTAGATCTTTTTGTCAAGAACTCAATAATCAAGATCTAGTAGCTTTAGTTTCACAAATTGAACCCAAAACAATTGAAGAAGCTTTAAAAGATGAGTCATGGATAAATGATATGAACGAAGAATTGGGTCAATTTGAAAGGAATAAAGTCTGGAACCTAGGTCCCAGACCTGAAAATGTGTCTATCATAGGAACTAAGTGGGTCTTTAAAAATAAGGTGAATGAAGATGAATAATATCTAGAAACAAAGCTAGGTTGGTGGCCAAGGGCTACTGTCAGGAATTTGGGGTGGACTTTGATGAATCCTATGCACCAGTTGTTAGGATGGAAGCAATCAGAATATTGCTAGCATTTGCTTGCTCAAATAACATTAAACTTCATCAAATGGACGTAAAAAGTGCTTTCTTAAATGGGTTTATAAAAGAGGAAGTTTATGTTGAGCAACCCCCCGATTTTGAACTATTTGAACTATCTAACCATGTTTTTAGACTAAATAAAGCCTTGTATGGATTGAAGCAGGCCCCTCGGGCCGGGTATGATAGGCTGATAGAATTTTTACTCAGCAAGGGCTACAGTAGAGGTAAAGTGGACTAGACTCTTTTTACAAAAAATCTGAAACACCAACTCATCATAGTTCAGGTATACGTAGATGATGTTATTTTTGGTTCAACATGCACTGAACTATGTGATGAACTTGCAAGTCTAATGTCAAATGAATTTGAAATGAGTTTAGTTGGTGAATTGAAATACTTTCTTGGTCTACAGGCACAGCAGATGAAGGATGGATGTTTCATCAGTCAAACAAAATACACATTGGAGATCTTGAAAATATTTGGAATGGACAAAGTTAAGCGTATAGCCACTCCAATGGGTACTAATACTTCTTTGGATGCTGATGAGTCAGGTAAAGAAGTAAATGCAAAACTCTACAGAGGTATGATTAGATCCTTGCTATACGGTACTGTCTCTAGACCTGATATCCAATTCAACGTATGCATGTTTGCTAGATTTCAGTCTACACCTACTGAATTACATCTTGCTGCTGTTAAAAGAATTTTCAGATATATTTCTAGCACACATAATCTAGGACTTTGGTTTCCTGCATCACTCACATTAGATTTAAAATCTTACACTGATGCAGACTATGCTGGCTGTAAGTTAGATAGGAAAAGCACAAGTGCTTTTTATCAATTCTTAGGTGGGTGTTTAGTTTCTTAGGCTTCCAAGAAACAACATTCTATTGCCCTCTCCACTGCAGAGGCTGAATACGTAGCTGTAGGGAGTTGTGGTACTAAAGTCATTTGGATAAAACACCAGCTCCAGGACTACAAAGTAGACCTTGGTTGTACACCTATTTACTGTGATAACACTAGTGCAATAAACCTGTCTAAGAACCCTGATCTGCATTCACAAACCAAGCATATAAAAATTAGGCACCACTTCATAGAAGATGAAGTTTCTAAGGGAAATTTTGAATTAATCCATGTAGATACATCACATCAAATTGCAGATATATTTACTAAGCCTTTGGATAATGAAAAATTCTCTTCCTTGAGAAGAGAGTTGGGTATTTTCAGATCATCTTGAATTACATGCTATTTTTTGAATCCCATTTCATGTCTGTCTATAATTTTTGTGAGTCTATAGCCTGCCTCGATGCACTGCTGTCACCGCCTTGACCTGTCAGTTCAAATTCTTCACATCTGTAATCCTGTGAATAGTCTCTATGTCGATGCACCCTGATCCCAGGTCGACACATCTGTGCATTTCAATGTTCTTCATCCTTTACTGCTCTTGTTCAACCATCTTTGGTATATAAAATGGTGTTAGGAGAAGGGCAGATTATGTCTGTCTGGAAACCTGCACTATGCATGAGATGGTCATTGACCTAAGTTCTCTGCCAAGTACCAAGGCTAATTGACTCATGTAGTCAGGGGGAGATTCCTTTTTGGTATGGTTAAGCATTCTTCTTGAGTCCATGAAGTCAAGTTCATAGGGGGAGTATGTCGTTCTTCTGGAGTCTGTCAGACCACATTGTGATTATTGAGAATCTTATACAGTTCTTTCACAGATCTTGAAACTCGAAACTCTCTTAAAGATTTAAGTCTGTTAACTAAAATTTTAGCTAAGAAGTTTAAGTCTTATGATTTTGTATAGACTGAGATAAAGGTTCTGAAGAATATCTTCCTACACGTCTCAATGAGTAAAGAACATTGTTGGAATATAATGCCCTAAAAACTTCTAAAAGCTTGAGCATTAAAGATAAAGAGGCAACTCTAGTTGAAAATCTGTACACTAAGTATTGTCTTCAAACATTCAACTTCAATGAAATCAACGGGTAAAATTTCTTCAAAGCCATGGTTTAGCTTACCTAGAAACCAACTCCTTCACCATGAAGTGAGGAAAGTTGTGTCATGAAGTGACATATTAACTCTGAGTAAAAATATATTGCCAATGCAACCATGGCAGACCAATGGCATAGAATGTTGAGTAACTAGGTCACTTCACCTAAGACGTGTTGTGCCTCACGTAAAAAGACATCTCTACTGCTAACTCTGTTCTCAAAAGATAGGCATTATGGTTACCACACTGAGTAACTGGGGATTCCTGCATCTAACAAATGTGTCTCCTCATGCAAAAAAGTGTAGTTTAAACCACTTTGCTCAATGGGAAAAATAAATTCATTCAAAAAAAGTTGTTGAAAGTGTTCAAAGCCCTAGTGCAAAGTATGGTGTGATTTGTTTGTCTTCAATACTGCTTGAAAATTTTCACTTAAGAAGTCTCTGAAAGGTTAACTAGTACATCATTTAGACAGCTTATTCAAGGCATCTATATGACAATTTGGTCGCTCTCCTTATTCCTATATGAAGATAATTTTTTAAGATTTTATACTCTATGTCTCTCTGGATTATTAGTCTGAAACATCTAAGCAAATTTTGGTTACCACTTCCTCTCTTAAGAGATGGGTCTGATGCTTTCTAAATATGTGAACTTACTATATTTGGTCTCTCTTGCACTTCCATATTGTCCTTGTCTGCCCATTATTTTTGATGATGTCAAAAGGGGAGAGTAAGTTGGGAGAGAAAATTGGGGGGAGAGTAAGTTGGGAAGTTGGGAGAGAAAATTGGAATTTTTGGAGTCCTCTCATCATAAAAGTCTTATCGTCAGTTTTTGTCCTGATTGGTATCATGCCTATTGTTTTGGTGTCTCAAATAAATCTTCCTTCTTTGTTTCAGTCTATTCCTCTCAAATCTATGACTGTTCAATTTTTGGGCGCTAAGAAGACTCAAATAACTCATATTGTTACCATCATCAAAAAGGGCGAGAATGTTGCATTCTGTGTGTTTTGATGATGTCAATACAATATGGTTCATTAGCTAATATAATAAGTCTTAGTTGCAGGTGTTTTGGCTAATGGAGCTGTATTAAAAGAGTGAGAAAGATCTGAGAAATGACAGGGTAAATTCACCTTGAAACAAGGTGAAACTTCCAGAAGAAAAGATCAAGAGTACAAGTGTCGAGCTTACCATAAGAGGTTGAGGCAGCATCGACGCAATAGAGAATGGCCTCGACGTAGTGATGCTCAAGGAAGCCATTTCCAGAGTTCTACCTCGATGCAACAGAATACTGCCTCGATGCATCGAGCTTAAAATTGGTTTGCGAATTACACCATGTCGAAGCACCAAGAAGCTACCTCGATGCACCAAGTCAAAAGCCAGCATTCGAAGCCTCTAGCCAAAGGTTCTATCTTCACACCGCACTGACGATTCAGAGGAGTGCATCGACGCACTCAGCTTGAAACCAGTAATTTGAAGCCAACAACGTCGAAGCATCCAAGCGCTGCATCGATGCACCAAAGGCCATGCATTTCGAAACCAACTGCTCAAAAGTCTCTTAGCTACACTGCCTCGATGCATTAAGTAGCTGCATCGACGCAGCTTCATTTAATTATCAAAAACGTGAGAATCAAGTAGATCACGTGCCAGCAACTTGAAGCCTTTTAGCACGTAATCCAATACACGTGGCTGAGTTTTGGAAGGATAAAAAAGTGACAAAATATTCTTTGCCACCTGGACCAATGAATTATTCTGGCTATGGATCATTTTTCTATTTTGGAAGGCGCAATTTCTCTACTATATATAAGAGTCGATCAGAACAAGAGAAAATGCTGCATTCCCTGCGAACTCAAGAGAGAAAAGCTACCTTCGTTGAGAAAATAGAAAGAGCCAAAGAGAAAGAAAGAGAGAAGAGAAATAGAGAAGAGATTACAGCCCAACGGAGAGAGGATTGATCCCGAGTTTCTTAAGCTCTTGAATCAACGTTCAGAGCTATGCTTGTTTTTCTCTTTAGCTATCTTTTGTTTTTCATTTCTGTTCTTCTCAATTTAGACCAAAATTTCTTTTGTTTATATTCCTTTTGAAATTTTAGAAGAAGCGAGACATAGTCTCCGGGTTGTTCCTTCTGAGATTTCAGAAGAAGGGAGACATAGTCTCTGGGTTGTTTCCCTCTGTGCAGATAGAGGAAGGGAGAATCATCTTTAGGGTTCCTTCTGAGAAATCAGTAGAAGGGAGGATTGCTCCTCCAGGTACTGCATTGTGCAGTGGGTTCGATATCTGTTGGAAGTAGAATCATAGTTCAAGGGATTTATCTCCCTTGGGTGTTAAGCTGTGGTTTCAGCCGTTGTTTGCAGATTGAGTCTGGATTTGATTTGCTTTGTGCAAGGAATCCTCACTCTGCAGAGTGAGGGGTGGATGTAAATTGTGGATTGAACCACCTAAAAATCCTCTTGTTCATTGTGTGGTTTGCCTTGCTTGATTTCATTCACATCTTGCAACAACTAGATAGTATATCAAAAGTCATAGCTGGGAAGATAGGTCAGGCCTATCTGGAAAGCTGCTCCTTGCGAGAGGAGATCCTTGGATCAACGCTCCGTCAAGTACAGGTATCAGTTGTTGGTTGAATACTGGCTTGCTATGTGGTTAGCTTTCATTGTTGATGTTTGTGGTTGCACGTATTAATCTCACTTCACTAACCTCTGCACATCAATTGTTCATTCGTTAATCTAATCTAGCATATGTGGTTGAATTGCTTCTGTTTTTTGTGCTATATGATAGCTTAGCTCTTGGGTTTTTAAATTGGTTTAATTTGGGGGACATATCTATTCATTCCCCCTTCTAGATCTATCTCTCTATCTCTATCAGAAGGGAGTGTGGAGAGCACACTCTGAAGGAGAGGCTCGAACAAGAAGCTTAGTTCGTCTAAGGAGAAAGTAGGAAGAGAGAGGAAGAAAGAAGAAGCACCATAAGAAGTCCAGTTCGTCCAAGGAGGAAGGAGAAGAAGAGAAGAAGAAGAGCATTGCAAGAAAGAGAGAAGAAAAAGAAGACAGCACCACCAGAGCAGCCTAGCCATCCAATCTCAGACATGGACATCTACTTTCTGATTGAACGTCTTACATCCTGTTTGAGTTTATCTACTTTTTTTTTTCTTTGTATCTTATTCCTCTTGACAGCAAGCTGTGAAGCTCAGCAGGGGAGGGGATTCATTCCTCTTGACAGCAAGCTGTGAGGCTCAGCGGCTTGAGAGGATTCATTCCTCTTGGTAGCAAGCTGTGAGGCTCAACGGGTGGAGGATATGTTCCTCGGGACAGCAAGCTGTGACGCTCAGCGGGGTTGATAGGATTTGTTCCTCTTGTAAGTAAGCTGTGACACTCAGCTATTTGTAGAGGATTTGTTCCTCATTCCAAGCTGTTAGGCAGCAGTTCCTTGAGAGGGTATAATCTCTCTCCAAACTGTAAGGCAGCGGATTAGTGCTGTTACACTATTGAAGCCTCACTCACTTGAGTGAGGGGTGGACGTAGGACTCTAGGTAGAGTCCAAACCACCTTAAAAATCTGTGTCTCAGTGGTTTGATTGTGTGGTTGCCTTTTCACTAGATGCTTGTTTAGGATCGATTTATATTTTTGTTAGTGCATCTACACTATAAGGTTTCATCCATTGTTTGAAAAGATTTTATTCCGCTGTGTTCATCGAAAAATAGGGTGCAGATCTATTCACCCCCCCTCTAGATCAGCCTTCCATACACATCCTGTGTTATTAGAGCACCCAACAAAAGGAACATAGGAGTTCAAGGTTGAATTAATGACAAGGTCGTGCTACAGGAGGAATCCGGCAGCATAATAGTACATTTATTACTTTTCATAATTCATTAATAACTTATTGAGCAAGGTTTGAGGTTCCATATAATCAATAGACCATCTAGAAATAGTATATACATAATCCTTGGGTCAAACCCCAGGTTGAAGATAAGTTTGACAGAACGCGGTCGTTCCAAGACCGTTTCTTGAAGATAGTGGTCAGGTCAAGACCACTACTTGACGGGGTCGACGCCAGAAGAGAGAGGGGTTGACATTGTGGAATTACTGGAAGAACACGGTCACGCCAGAACTGCTACCTGAAGGTGGCGGTCGCCTTAGGGTAGCGACTTAGTCCAGAGTGCAGAAAATGCCGGTAACACAAGTGCTTTCTAGACCAACGGGTTTTTAGGGTACAACCAGCTCGGCGTCCTAGTTGGAATACCAGGCTCGCGGAGACTTACGGAGGCCTTGAAACATGGTCACCTAGTCCGACCAAAGGAATATCTGACGGAGAGCATCACAAGTCCAAGAAGTGTTCCTATCAAGTGTGTGTGATCTAATAGCCACATACCGGAGTACGCACTATATACTTAACCAAGAAAGACAGGAGATAAGGGTGAAACATGTAAAACAACGATTACAATACTAATGTAGCGAGTTCCACAAAACAAAGAGAAGTATCTTTAATACAAGACTATATGATTTTGGCATGAAATTAACATAAGATTAAAATAAATTATTAAAACATGAAGGGCATAAAATCTACCACGATTGATACATAATATAACCTAAATCATAAATATAATGACATAACTAGGAATAGGACCTAATTACTTAGGCTTAGCATATATTTATAAGGGATGATCTACATTTTGTTTAGGGTTAAAAGAAAATAGAAAACGGTCTGGCGAGAACCGCCTTTTGAAAATCGCGGTCCATCGGGAACCGCTTTTTGACAGTAGTGGCCTCTGATGGACCGCCTTCTGTCTGCAACAGACAGAAGGTAAACAATGCATGCATGGCCTATTCTAGGGTAAATTAATAATGCAAAACGCATGAAAAACTGGGCGAAAACATGATAGCATGATTCTAAAGCATAGGAAGGCATGGATTTAATCAAAGTTCTTATCTTTTCTAGTTAAGATGTTATGAACAATATGAACTAAAAGGGATATTGCGCAATCATGGGAAAACATGAAATACGACATGTAGAAAGCATGAAATCAAGAGAAAGCAGAGGGCTTTTGCTCCTAATATGTTTTTTGAGCCATCATGAGATAACCTACCTCTGGGGTTACAACTAGAGTTCGAATTTTTCACTGAAAGATGGTGCTGGCTCCTATGCGTCCTGCGTGGAACCGACAACTTGCTGACTTTCTAACTCTTTAACTGCTTGACCTTAATTTATGAGATTTGGAGGGTTATTAGAAGACATAAAGGGGAATAATAAACTCTAAAGGCTGGATATGAAATTACCTCCGCTAAGGTCCCAAAACCTTGGGTCCTTGCCGGACAGACACACTTGTTCCTGTGCGTTCTACAGAGAAGCTGCTACTTGTAGATCCTCTAACTCCTCAACGGCTTGATCTCCTAACATGAAATTTAGAGGGGAGTTAGACAATACTAAACGAAACAAAAAGTCTTAAAGGTCTAACCTGAAATAACACCATCTTAAAGTCGAACCAGGCGAGCCAAAATGAGGGTTCGCGTAGGTCAATTCTGGGCCCTATTTATAGAGAATGACCTAGGGTTGAGAGATTAGATCAAATTAGAGTCCAAAGTTGGAGCAGAATCAATCTCCAAGAGTCCTAGACATGTTCCCTAGCCAGATCACATCGTTCCATGACAATTGGTATGGTAAAAATCTCATCTTTTCCATGCTTCTACAGACCTCGTTCACGGAAGAAGAACGCGATCACGGGACGATCGCCTCCATCAGAACGCGGTCTCGCGATAGACAGCCTTCTAGCATATTTTCTGAAAATTTTAGATTTTCCTATTTATCTGCTATTTATCTCCTTATTAGCCTTTTTATCCTTTATAAATCCGAAAATAGTTTTAATTACGTCTCTAGAAGTGGGCTTGGGCCAAAAGGGCTAAAAATTGGTCTATGGGACTATTTTAAGTGGGTCTACTTATCCAATTAGTAACTGGGCTTTTAAATCATTTGTTTTAAATGGTTAAGTCCACGTAAGCATATTAAATGCTTAATAATTCTATTTAATTCTCAAAAATTCTTAAAAAATTTCAAGGTGTTACACATCATATCCTTTTTTGTTTATTCATACTAAATCAAGGGCTAAGTTGTGGCCACTAATCAGTGCTTTACTAGAAATGTAATAATGTTTAAGCTCAG
The DNA here is from genome assembly GCA_022559845.1 of Amorphophallus konjac. Lineage (NCBI taxonomy): Eukaryota > Viridiplantae > Streptophyta > Magnoliopsida > Alismatales > Araceae > Amorphophallus > Amorphophallus konjac. The sequence continues at coordinate 39,424,016 of CM040119.1, forward strand.
TGCCTGCTCCTAAGGGTGTGGAAATGACAAGTTCAGATTTCAAAGGAATAGATTTTTCACGTAAGGTGGCAGAAAGATTTTGGGATATGAAGGAATGGGTAGCTCTAGTATCAAATAGAATGGAAACAATTCTAGAATTGATAGTGAGAGTACCTTCCACTACTCCTCCTTTAATAGGTGCAGACTCCGTCAAGGGTTGACATGTTCCTTGACACCTTGGTCCTTCTTGGATTCTCTCAGGCTGAGACTCCTTCATGAGGGGGAAATCAGAGATCTGATGGTCCTTAATTCCACCACGCAAGCATGCTCCCTTCTTCCTCCAACACTCTTCAGTATTTTGACCAGCCTTGTCACAATATTTGCAAATGTCCTTGGAGGATGACGATGCAATAGGGGTCTCTTTCCTCTCTCTTCCTCAAGGCCTCTTATCCTTTTGATGTGTTCTACCTTCATTTGCCTTTTTCCTTCCACACGTTGTTTCGAAGTTTCTGGAGCCCGTGACTTACTCCTTTATGACCCTTCCTTTGATTTTGTCAGCCATCTCCATGGCATCTTCAAGCAATTGGGCATTCCGGACTATCTCGAAATAAGTGTGGATGTCCATGGGTGCCAGTTGGGGAATGTACATGGATCTTATCCCATTCATAAATCTCTTAGCTATCATTCTCTCTATGCTAATAAGGTGCGAAGCATAATGGGCTAGTCGAGAAAATTGGGCCTCGTATTTGGCTACGGTGAAGCTTCTTTATTTGAGATATGCAAACTCCATTGCCTTTTTATCTTGGATTCTTTCTGAGAGGTACTTACTGTTAAAGCACTCCAAGAATTCATTCCAAGTGATTTGGGGATCATGTATAGTTGCTTCTACCGATTCCCATTAGGCTCGAGCCTCTCGCTCCAATTGGAACGTTGCCAACAAGACTTTGTCATGGTCTGAGAATTGCATGAGTCAGAATATTCTTTCCATTTCTTTGACATAATGTTTAGCTTCATCGGGGTCAGCAGAACTATTGAATGTCAAGGGATTCATGTTCTGGAAGTTCCGGGGTAGGTCTCCAGCTCCATGGTGAGCTGCTTTCTACGTGACTTGTTGCAGGGATTGAGCTAACCCTTGCACAATCCTTTGTATTTCCCTCCATTGAGCACGCTCAAATGCCATTTTCAACAGCTAAGAATTTTTGCAAAAATATCTATAGGGATTAAATAACTCAATTATACATATCTTAATATCTAGCTCAAGTCTTTACCCAATTCTCATGGGTCAAGTATCACTAACTTTTATCATATAGTGTGAAGAACCTAGGATCTTAATAACTAATTCTTGATGTCCTAGACTCTTACTAATCATAGGCTCTGATACCAACCAAACTGTCACACCCGAATGAGGCAAAAATGTCGAGGCATGAGCAGTTATCAAGTAGGTCAATCAAAACTCAGATGACAAGTATGAACAACAAAATGGACAATCCATATTTTATTTCAAAATTTATCATTTCCTACAAATATCTTTCAAGGACTTTAGATACTATTCAAACTTAATACATTTATTCTCTAAATGAATAGATTAGGAAGAAATTCTTCTAAGACTCTCAACACTCTTATTTACTCCAACCCATTCCCGTCGTCTTCAAAATTTCCTAAAAATTTATCAAAACATGCAGGGTGAGCTAAAAGCTCAGTAGGACTTATATCTCTTTACCAGGCATCTACAAATGATTAGCATATTGGATAGTCTATATGCTTACAAAATAAAACAATATGGACTCATGAAATAAAATAGGTAATATAATAGGTGACAAGTGTAGTAGAGAATAGGGAACAAGATCAGGAAGTCAAAAATTTCAAAAATAGATATCAAGTATAAACATGTAATAACATGTAGAGAATGTAGGGAATCAATAACATGTAGAGCATTAATAACATGTAGATAATGTAAATTTGGCCATATAACAAGAATGTTAACACATTTGATCAACAATGCCATGTACAAGAGGTCAAGCATATAAAGAGTCAAGCATGTTGTTGGCCCAGTTGGCGAGCGGACAAGAAGGGGGGGTTGAATTGTCCCCCAAGCGATATGGCAAATTTAAAACTTACTTTGCACAATTAGCAGGTTTAATGAGATTGATGACAATAAACTAAACTGAGTAAACTAAGTTCTCTCAATCTCACCGAGCTCACTCGATCATGTAAATGGAATAAGCAATCAAACACACAACCACAAGACACAAAGATTTTAATGTGATTCGGGACCATGACGGGCTCCCTACATCCACCCCTCACCAAACCGGTGAGGCTTCACTCACTGAAAAACCAGCACGGGATAACTCCCCAACACGGAGCCAAGCTCCAACACACACGCAGGACGACGTGTGCACACACACGGGGAACAACCTCCCCACGAGGAGAACTCTCCTCAAGCTGTTAACACAGCAACAACGTGGTGCGGACACCAAAGCGAGCGAGAAGCATGAGTCGGCGAGCCGTCGGTACCGAACGCGCAGCACCACTCGAGCTACACAGGTATCCCTATGGCTTGGAGATAGTCTGGAGTCTCCGACTTGAGTCCTAGTATTTTTAGTATTTATTGGGTTTTATTTGGTGTGTAATGTGTCCTTATTTGGTTTTGTTTCTGTTTAATAGAGGGTAATTAGGATAAATAAATGGATTTCTTTGTAAAAGGGCCACCTAGGCCCAGTGGGCCCCCCTCACCCTCTTCCCTATTGGGTCACCTAACTTTTAGGGACCCATAGGGGCTGGCCCATGGTCCACCTTGGACTTGGACCATTGGACCAAGGAAGAGAATTTCAATTTCCCTTCTTTAAAGGGGGCGCCCCCTCTTTTGGCTCCATTAGACAATTTTTTATTTTGGCTTTGACCACATGGGGAAAAATAGAATTTGGCATCCCCAATGTACCCTCCTTAACCCAAGATCTGAGGGTAAGGTTGGTCATTTACCTAGGGTTCCCATTCCATATAAAACCCTTGTATTTTCTATTTTCACCACAATTAATACAAGAAATTTCAGCAATTTTGCTCCAAAGGCCAAGGCCGCCCCTCTCTCTCTCCTCTCCCTCCCCTTACAGTTGTGAAGGCTACCATTCTGAGGTGTGAAGCCTCCCTTATCAGAGTGTGAAGCTCAGCACCGCCGCCGCCGCCGCCGTCGCACCACCATCACCCGTCGCCGGAGTTCTGTCCAACTCGGGACAACAAACAAAAGGCCAAATTTTAGCTCTCCACACGTAGATCTGACCAGGCTGAAACTTTCAGGGTGAGTTCCCCTTGTTGATCCCACGTCCCACAAAAAAATTCAGATTTTTCCAACTTCGTTTTCCCCCCTTTTCATTTAAAGTCCCACAGCCTACACAATCTGCCCCTGTGCAGACTTGTGTTCCAGCAGCCATACTCTTCACCCATTCGAACCCCTTTCCAATTTAAGATCGAGATTAAATTTGGAATGGGACTTCTGTCCACCCAAGCCTCATCCCACAAATTGTTTTACGATTTTTGGAGTTTGTTTACTATTTTTAAAAACCATTGTAAAATCCGGACTCAACTCTATCTTCTGCAGTCCAGATCCGACCACCCCCTGTTCTAAAATCCATTCCCCCCCTCAAACCCCATCAGCAAATTACAAAAAATTATCCTCGTGTTCCTTACTCCCCCTCTATCTTCCATAAAAATCCCAACTCCCAAATCTAAAGTTTCAACCACGGTCAACATGCTTCATTAGGCAGATCTAAATCTGCCCAGTCAGATCTGAGTTCAGGGGTCAGCCTGTTCATAAATACACCACAAAAACTCCACAGCCATAAAAATTCCTGTAATAGCCTATGGTCATAGATCTCTGAGAGGGCTTTGCAGCGGCGCCAGTTTCGCGTCGATCCGACGTCAGGGCTGATCACAACAAATTTTATGGCCGGGTCGCGCACCCCTGAAACTGGAGAATAGGTCCGTGGGCAGCAAGCAACATCGTTCCCAATCAAGCCACCTCACCTTCCACAAGGTGAACCAGCGCGTCCCCCTCCTCGGGATCATCCCCCCAAGAGTCCCCACCACAGCAGTACCACTCTCAGCCCGATCGGGCCTCCGACCAGGACGTGGGCCCCACGTTTGTTGGCACGCGCTACCGGCGGAGCTGTCCAAATCACTGCCCGTCAACCCAAGAACGCCACTCCCGGGTCCCATTGTAGCCCTTTACCTCCCTGCGTGGAGTGGGCAATAACATTCAATTCTGTAATTTATTTGGTAATTGTCTAACATGGAGTACGATCTTGGCCGGGGTTGTCTTCCCCAGGCCCGGAGCATGGAGCTAACGATCTCTCTTCCTCGACATTTGCTTATTTAGTATATGATTATATGCCGCTGCATGAGGGTGTTAGAATTCTAGCTCGTTAAATCATTTTAATCACTGCTGTGGGAGAGAGAGCGAACCCGTCCCGTGACTCGATCCAAGCACGGAAGTGAGTTTGACCACCCTTGACTCTGCCAGTTTCTCAACCGCACTGATCCGCGTTTCCCTCGCTTGGGATGATTCGTGGGATTGCTTTTCTGTTAAAGGCATATACCCGTAGGAGCTCTTAGTGTCGAGCCGAGGTCGCTCTAATGGTCATGTAGTCGCTGGTCACGTCGTCCAAGTTGTCGCATCGTCACATAGAGTCCAAGGTTCGCATCATTTGGCATCAAGTCTCCCTTATTCGTCCCGCATCAGTTTGGTATCAGAGCGAGTTTGATTCTAGGGTAGTCTGTCCAAGGTGTCTCATTGCGTCCCTCTATTTGGTATATCAAAAGGTGTTCTGGAACAATAGGTTACGCCTATTGGGAAGTTACACACTTACGTGAGTGTGATCTTCGGATCAAACCTCTGCCACGTACTGGATATTAGTTAAGTCTAGGTTGATCATCTTTGCTTTAATCCGTGTATCCCAGTCACTGTGTCATTTGCATGCCCACCCGTAGAGGTACCCAATACTCACCACCACCACCTATGGCGGATCCTCGAGTCCGTAGTTCCGATGAGCCTTCGGTGGCCAAGATGTTTCGATCTCTCATGGATCGATTCGATACGCGTATGGATGGGCTTAGTACGCGTGTAGATGGCGTAGGTACGCGTCTGGAAGGGAGGATGAAAGCCTTAGAGGATCAGGACGAAGCATCGGACCAATCTATCCAGGGTATGGTGGGGAGAGTTGTTGTTTTAGAGAGGGCCCCAGTTGAGGCGCAACCTGCGCCGACAAATGGCCAACAAGAGCCGGTTCAGCAACCTGCTGCTCCAAGGGCTCAAGGGGTAGATGATAGGAGGTAGCGAGTGCCTGAGGTGGATGACTGTGCATCCGATAATGAACATGGGGGTTATGGTCGTGGCCGTCGAGCCCAACGACGGAATCATGATTACGATGATGACTGCCGCGTTCTTAGGAACGTGTGTGCGGACCCTCCCCTTTTTGGCGGGTCCTTGGACCCAAAGGTCTATCAAGATTGGGAGGCCGGCATGGATCGGTACTTTGAGTGGTTTGAGATGACGGACTGCCAAAGAGTTCGATACTCAAAGATGAAGTTGCAAGGGCAGGCACAAACCTATTGGACTAATGTGGAGAGCCTGTTGATGCAGTGACATCAACCCCAGATCGGTACTTGGGATGATATGAAAATCAAATTGATATAGAAGTACCTTCCTGTCACATATCGTTAGCGTCTCATAGATAAATGGCAGAGTCTCACCCAAGAAAATCGATCCATGACTGAGTACACCGTTGAGTTCGATGAGTATTACTTGCGATGTGAAGTTACGAAAGAGAGTACCATGACCATCTCACGCTTTCAAAGAGGTCTACAGCCACACTATCAATATGAACTTTTTCACCGCAATGTGGCCACTTTAGAACAAGTGTATCAGGTTGCTCTCGAATTGGAGCAATTCGAGGCTGAGTTTGAGCCTACCCAATGGTTGGGCCCCTTCCCACTTCGTAGTGTTGAGCCCCGCAGCTCTTCAGGCACATATCAGAGGGCCCCCATGGCTCGACCTCAGGAGCCCACCCGTCCGGAGCTATTCACTCCAAGGCCTCGCCCTCCCCCACCGAGGGATCTTCCTCCTCAACCCCAACAACCCGCACCCATTGTCCGTCCACTGGCTCCCGCACCTCTTGCCCGTCCCATGTTGCCTACACCTCCTATCCGTCGGGAGGATAAGGGTAAGGGACCTTTGATCGGGGAGACTAGTGGATCACGACAGCAGTGTTTTCACTGCAATGGGTTTGGCCACTTTACAAACCAGTGTCCCACTCGTCAATCTCTAGTGATTGGGGACACACAGGTCGGGAGCACCTCATCTTTAGAGCCTGTGTCAGTCAGCTATGAGGCAGAACAGGAATTAGCTGACGAGTTCTTTGAGAATGAAAATGACGGCCAGGATGCTCAGCATCCAGATGATGCCCAGTTGGGGGTCGTCATGTGTATTCTCACCTAGCCACAGGCCAGTGATTACTGGCATCAGACCACTATCTTTCATACATACTGTAGGCTAGGCGGGAAAGTTTGTAAGGTGATTATCGATAGTGGGAGTTGTATCAATGCAATCTCCACGGGCACTATTTCTCATCTTGGTCTTACTCCCGTGGACCATCCTTGCCCCTATCGAGTATCATGGGTGGATTCCACCTCCATTCCAATCAGGCTGCGGTGTCTGGTCCCACTGCAGTTCCATGCCTACCGTGACGAGATCTGGCGTGATGTCCTCCCCATGGAGGTGGGCAGTATTATTCTTGGTAGGCCGTGGTTGTTTGATCAGGATGCCACGCTCCATGGTCGGTCGAACACCTGTACCATCGACCATGGTGGCCAACGGATTACCCTCCACCCTTCTCAACCCAAGAGTCCCTCAGTTAGGGGACATACTGGTCCTAGTACTCCAGAGCCTTCCGTCCCTAGACCCAGTACCCCATCCCCAGCTCGGGCCATGACGGTTACATCTGGCACAGGCGAGCCCCCGTCTAGGAGGTTGATGTTGATTAGCTCCCGAGAAATGGAGTGGGAGGCTAGTAAGGCGGGTCCTGTGTTTGTTATCACGGTCCGTGAGGTGGAGCAAAAGTCCGAGGATGAACTCCCACCCGATATTGTTCCCATTCTACGGGAGGTTGCTGATATATTCCCCATGGAGGTGGGCAGTATTATTCTTGGTAGGCCGTGGTTGTTTGATCGGGATGCCACGCTCCATGGTCGGTCGAACACCTGTACCATCGACCATGGTGGCCAATGGATTACCCTCCACCCTTCTCAACCCAAGAGTCCCTCAGTTAGGGGTCATACTGGTCCTAGTACTCCAGAGCCTTCCGTCCCTAGACCCAGTACCCCATCCCCAGCTCGGGCCATGACCGTTACATCTGGCACAGGCGAGCCCCCGTCTAGGAGGTTGATGTTGATTAGCTCCCGAGAAATGGAGTGGGAGGCTAGTAAGGCGGGTCCTGTGTTTGTTATCACGGTCCGTGAGGTGGAGCAAAAGTCCGAGGGTGAACTCCCACCCGATGTTGTTCCCATTCTATGGGAGGTTGCTGATATATTCCCCGAAGAGCTTCCCGAGGGACTCCCACCTATGCGGGATATTCAGCATGCTATCGACTTGATTCTGGGATCCTCATTGCCCAATCTTCCTCACTACCGCATGAGTCCCACTGAGCACACTAAGCTAAAGCGGCATGTCGATGAGCTTATGCAGAGAGGATCTATTTGGGACAGCATGAGTCCATGTGCTGTGCCCGCGTTACTCGCCCCAAAGAAGGATGGCACTTGGCGGATGTGTATTGATAGTCGTGCCATTAAAAAAATCACCGTGAAGTACAGGTTCCTGTTGAACTATGGTTTTGATGATAACTAAACTTCTTGTGTGATGCCTTGGTTTTGATGGTTGTTGAAGTCATGGTTTTGATGTTTATGTGAGATTAAGTGAATGGTGATAACTAAACTAAATGGTTGATTGTTCCTGTCGATTGGTTGAATATGATTGACTTGAACATGTGCATTGAATGCTTCCCATGCATACTCTTCATGGAGCTTGGCTACATACATGCATTTGTGAAAGCAACAATTGTTCCAATCTTATATGTGAAATTGGGTCTCAATGTAAATCACTTTTTGAACTCTAATACATATTTCACATATCATTTTGAGCTTGCATTATGATTGAAACAACTCATGAGAAACTTGCTTGAAAATTGGAATCATGGTACTTATATCTTGCTCAAACGATTTATAATAAGCACTTGTTGATTGATTGAAATTGCCAAATGGCCAAAGGGGTTTCATATATGTACTTCATGCAATTACCATATGAATTATTGATCAAAGTCCTAATCCTTTTTTCTATGGTTTTGTAGGTCAAAACACTCAACATATATTCCACAAGATCAAAGGAGTTTGAAGCCTCAGACTTAAATGGGTTGCAATGGAGTTCGGGGGTGAAACCTAAAAAGTCTCATCCTGTAGAACTATAGGTCGACCGCCCCAGGTCGACCGACAGCAACGGTCGACCGCCCCAGGTCGACCTAAAATGCCAGGGATCAAATTTCTACAGGATTCTCAGTAGCGGTCGACCGCCAGCTTCCACAGGTCGACCGCCAGTCTCGAGCCAACATATGTGGACTTTGTTTTCCATTTCGAGAAGAGTCTTTCTCCTTGTAATTCTTTAATCTTGATGACACCAAATCACCCACAAAATTGTGGATCTGGTCTGGGGGATGTCAATAGACCATTCAAGGGCTATAAAACATCTCATTTGGTGCCATAACCCTAACAATCCAAGAGGGCTTCAAGGGAGATCAAAGAAGAGGCTATCAAAGGGGGAAAGTGAGCTGTTGCAAGAGCAAGAGGAGCTGCATGAATAGTACTCCGTCCAGCAATCCCTTTATCCATCTGAAGCCATTCAAGCTCAATCTGAAGCCAACAAAGCTCCGATCAAGAGTAGAAGCAAGCAAGCAAGCAATCAAGGATTCAAGGGAAGGCTGCCCAAGGGAGAAGAAAGAAGTAATGTAGCTCCGTGAACAGTAAATTCGTGAAAGGTTTATTCATCCATCTCCAAGTTCTTCAAGCTTTATCTAAACCCATTCAAGCTCCATTCATGTGAAGAAGGAAGCATCATTCAAAATCTACATCATACACTCAGTGGAAGCCAAATCAGGAGTCTTCTAAACCATGCTTCATTGTTTTTATGTTTTGGGCTTTATGTTTGTGTTCTTTATAATCTGGAAACATTTGTGTGTGTGTGGATCGTTGTGGATCCGTGGTCGTGTGTGGTCATTGTGTTCTATTCGTGTGTGTGTACGTAGAGCTTCCTAGATCTACCTGTGTGTGGATCTATTTAGATCTGGTCTTTTTAGTGTGTGGAGTGCTGCATCTATTACATCGTGTGTGTGTGTTGTTGATCCTTCTGTTGGATCGTGTTGGAGACCTCATCTCCGTGTGTGTGTGTGTGTTGGAGTGCGTCCCCGTGTGTGTGTGCAGGCGTCATCCTACGTGTGTGGTTGGAGCGTCGTCTCCGTTTGGGGATTTATCCCCAAGTGAAGCCTCACCGGGTTTGGTGAGGGGTGGACGTAGGACTGCCGTCGTTGCATCCGAACCACCTTAAAAATCGTTGTGCAGTGTGGTTTGCATTGTGTGGTTTGGTCCATTTCTTCTACCTCCATTCTCCGTGAGTATTAGTGTAAACTGTTTGTTCCGATTTATCCTCGTGTGTGTTGCATAATCTATATCATTATCATACATAGTTTGATAAATCCGATTTGTGATCATATAGTTTTGAATCTCTTAACTAGCATTATATCACATATTTCAAAAAGGTCAAAAGTTTTCGTAAAATTGGTAAACACCCAATTCACCTCCCTCTTGGGTGTCATTGATCGCAGGGACTTCAATTGGTATCAGAGCCAACGCTCTAATTTCATAGATCTAATGATCTAGAGTGATCCAGATCAATGACTACCATGATGTACAGCTTAAACTCTCCACCCGTGTTTGATGGTTGCAATTTCGATTTGTGGTTAGGAAGGATGTGTAGTCTAGTCAATTCATACGACCCTAAGCTATGGAAGCTTATTTCACATGGTCCTTATGAATTACCTAAAGACAAAAATGTCTGAACTGCAAATCAAAAACTTAAACATGATCAAAATTGTTTGACTCTAAAATTGCTTATTGCTGCAGTTGATTCTAATCATTTCCCTTTTGTTTCTCGTTGCAGCTCCGCAAAGGAAATATTGGATGGATTAACAGACTTCAAAGAAGAGCATGAAGACAACTGTCTTGTGGCAGGCACGAGTGAACAAGGGAGTAATCAGCCAAGTGGATCAAGCTCAAAGGTAAATTCTGATTCTGATAATGAAGATGAATTTAGCTATGAAGATTTATTGAATGCATATGATGAGCTTGCTGAAAAATACAAGAAGTTAAGATCGAAAAATAGAAAATTGAAAAAGGATGTTGAACAAAATAACTGTAATTCCTCATGCAAAGAATGCTCACACTTTAAGGAATTAATTGATGGTCATGTGTTTGACATTGAAATTCATAAAGATCAAATTTGTTCCTTGAGAAATGAAAATAAAGAGCTGAGAGAGAGAATAAGTTCAATGGACAATGGTCAGACTGAATTTGTCAATGATAAGAAACTTGAAAAAGAGAATGAGAAACTGAAGGAATTGAATAAAGCCATTTCTGAAAAATTACTTATTTTTGAAACAGGAAAATATGTGAATATTGATGAATATGAAAAAGTGCATGCTTTGTTGCAAGAAATAGAAAGTCATAAACTCATTAATGCTACTTTACATGAACAAGTCAATTCGTGTGAAAAGAAGATGGTTTCCTGTGAATTGCATGTTGCATCTCTTGAATCTGAAATCCTTGATTTAAATGCTTCACTGTCTAGATTTGTGAATGGTTAAGAAAATTTAGACAAATTGTTGGGGGTGAAAGTGAACTTTCAAAGAGAAGGGCTGGGGTTTAATCCTGTGAACAAAAAGAAGTTTGAAAATAAAGTTTATACATCTTTTGTGCATAATTCAAACATTGCCAGCACATCAAATGGGTCCCCAAATCAATCTTCTTCACAGATAATAAATAGAATAAATGAAAATCTAAAAAAGAAAAATCATGTTGCACACACACATGCATCCACAAAGAAAATCAACTTGCATCAAAAATCCAAAAATGATGCTAGCACACCCATGCATGTTAAACATATTTCTGCCACACACATACAACCACCTAGAAAGAAATTCTCATATTTTTACTGTGATAAATCTGGACATGCCATGCATGATTGTTTTATTATGAAGAATGATGATTTGAGAGTATGTAGAAACCAAGCTGTTTTGAAAAATGCAAAGAAAGTCTTCACCACAAAACCCACCATGCATTGTAATCACTGTGGTAAAAGGGGTCATGCGACTTCACATTACTGGTTCTTGTTGAAGAGAAAGAACTCCCACTCAACACATCATGCTCGCACACAGAAATCAGTAGAACCAATAAGAAAAAGAAATGTGATGCCAGGTGCTTCTCTCCATCACTTTTGTAAGTCTAGGAATGTTAAGCATGATTATTTTCTAAAGAAAAATGATGATTTGAATGTTGTAAAAAGTTGGAAACCATATGCCCATGTTGCTGCTAACCCACAAGGACCCAAAAGGATTTGGGTACCTACGAATGTAAAATGAGAAAACTGTTTTGTAGGTGTGCCTTGGGAATAAGAAGCATGAAATTTACATTCGTTCAAGAAGGTAAGACACACGGGCCAAGCAGGGTAAGTCAGGTCAAAAGAAAATTTAAAAAAAATTGAAATCTGAATGCTCAGGTGATATCCCTCTCTTTACTCTAGAAAAGGTGCTATGTCTTGATTTGTCTTGTGCTGAATCTTATGATAATGCATATGTATGTGCATGCATTCGATCCATAGATAGTTGCATACCCTTGTGCATATCATCCTCATATAACATCTTGTTGAAGTGGAGTTTTGAAACCATCAATAAATCTCACTGCATACTCTGTTTGCATAAGTTTTCACGTATTATCATGCATAAGTTAAATATTGTGAATTCATGTCATAATGCATAGCAATCCTCCTACCTTCATCATCCTCGACTACATAGTATATCAAATGGTGACATGTGGAAGGGCAGGTTATGCCTATCTGAAAGTTATCACTACACGTGAGGTGATCTTCGGATCTAAGTTCTCCGCCTGGTACTATGAGTCATTTACTTAAAGGATGCACATGGCATTAGGACGTTAATGAACATCTTGCGTTCATGTACACACTAAGGGGGAGCAACCACATTCGTCATATGAACTTAATGTTTAGGTTCACACATGAGTCATACATTGCATCTAGAGTTGTCTAGGGGATGTTGGTTGTTAAAATAATTTGTCATGCCATTGTCAATAAATTTGAATCGAAATTGACAACTCGAGTTCTCTTGTCCTTGGATGCAGATTACACTCCCCAAGCCCAAGTGATGCTGGCCATCCATAGTCAGTCTTGAATTAACTAAAGATATACCTTGCAAGGATGAAAAATGATGAGAACATTCTCAATTGCCACCAGGAGATGGGATACCAGAATTTGAACAACCTCCAGGATCGACTCAAGCACAAGCTGGTGAAAGTCCTTGTATGTGGTAAAGCAAGTACCCAATGCATGGTATGAAAAGCTCGCATCTTTTGATTGAGAACATGTTCAATAGGTAAGGTTGATCAAACACCTCTCACAAGGTAAATCAGGTAAATGATATTTTAGTGGTTCAAGCATACGTGGATGATATCATTTCTGAGCTACTAATAATACCTTTTGTGAACATTTTGAAGGGATTGTGCAAAAAGATTTTAAGATACACTCAATGAGTAAATTGAATTTTATTCTTCTCTGGATTGCAGGTGAAAGGCTTGGAAGAAAATAGATTCTCAAGGCAAAGGTAAGAAAGCAAAAGCTGAAATATCAACTCTCGTGAGGTTGGTGATTTTTAGTGAATGAAGGCTTCCAATCTTATCGTCTGAACTAAGGTAATTCAACCTTGTAAATTCATGCAATGGCCTTTTATCACTTGGTGACACCTTTAGATGATAGGTATTGACTCTACAAACTTGATATGTCATCTACTACCCTGCTGTGATGGACTTGTCAAAATTGGTTGAATCAAATTGAAAATCCTGAGAGTTGTGTGTGAAGTTATTGCATATTGAATATTTCCCAATTTGAATTGCATTATCACATTTATTTTAAATTACATATCTGGTATATCAAATGGCATTTGTGGAAGAGTGGATTATGTTCACTTGGAAGCACTCCCTATGCGTTGAGTTGGGTCTTCAGACTAAAATCTCCGCCTCGTACCAGATTTTGAAAATCTTGACTGGCTTGTGATTGGTTGAGTTATGAATGAATCCTTGAGCTGAGTTATTTAAATTGAAAACATGTTTTTGATTAAGTGATTCATACATTTGGTTTTTTGGATGATTTCTCATTTCAAAACTAGTGAATGACCTTTGAAAATATGTCATGAAAATTTCTGAAAATTGGGTTGCATTGCCTAACTTTGATCATCAATGCACCCTTATTCATAAAGGTCATGTCATGAAAAATGTTTGTTGATTCATGAATAGAATGTGGATGATTTCAATGAGAATTTTGTCACACTGGCTAGAAAATCAAAGCTCTCATCTTGCCAAAATAACTTGCATTCAACTCTCATATAGTTATAGGTTGCATGCATCATAATTCAATGCATAAGGTGCTTTTAGATCATGCAAATGAAAATCAAGTCCGAATAACTTTGCACATTGCATCACATTCTCATATGCTCATATGTTGTATTGCATTGGAACTCGTGCATTAGTCGCACTTAGTTCATTCAGTTGGCATCCATTCAATTGGTATCAAATTATCCATTCAATTGGTATCAAATTGACATCACATTGCTCGCATGCATGTCATAGTGCATTTGCATAAACTCCCAATGTGTGTTTGTGTTCTATTATATGCTATTTAACCCCATCCTTTGACACTTCTATAGCCTTATCCTTTCTTACTAAATAATGCTGCATGTGAGTCATTTTTAGAGTGCTTCATATCGTACACTCGGGGGGAGTTTATATTTCATAAGTGCATCTATTTAGGGGGAGCTGCGCTGTTATGTATTCATGATATTTTCGGTATACATGCTGAATCAAATTCGCACACTTCTTGCATAAAATGTGAAAATGAGTGTTAATGATAAGGATATATGAATTTATTTTTAACACTCTCGAGATGTTAAACTTGCTGCATGTATGTTGAAGAGACAGTTGAGGAAAAAGTTGCCTACCCATCCTTGTTGAAAAATCTGAAATGATAATGAAAGATAGAGCAATGCTCGGTCTCACTGAGTAAACTGGGCACATGTCACCTGAGACGTGATGTGGTTCATATCTGAAAAGTATTGACTAGTATCTCTGTTCAAAATGAGGTGAAATGGTTCAGTATTCTGAGTAACCAGGGATTCTGGCATGAGCTCCATGCGTCTACTCGCGTAAAAAGGAATTATTTGAACCTGATCACTCTTGAAAAATTCTGACTATCATGTGATTTTGGTTATGTTAAAAAATATTGGTGAAAACATATTATGGTAGAGCGTAGCCTCCAATACGCTGTTCTAAAAATTGAAGGGCAGTCTGTAAAATATCTCATTGTGTTAATCTGAAAATCTGAATATCCATATTGTAACTATCATCTTTCATGTTTCTCACTTACACATCTGAAAATTTGATTTAATATGTATTCAGAAAGTTCATTGACTGCTTTAGCAATTGCATGAATCTCCTATATGATTGCACAACCCCCCATGTGCTACACATGTGCATTCTAATTGTCATGACCCTCATGCACCCTTCATATACCTATCCTCTCTTATATAAGTACGGGGGAACTGTGTTGCATGTACATATACATATTTGTTTGATTGCACATCTCATATGGCATCACTTGCATGTGCTGCATCTCATGCATTTCAAACCACAAATCAAAAATTAAAAATCTAAAATCCATCACACTCCAAAAATGGTTTTTGAGTTCAAAAAAATTGGCCTAGTTATTTTTCATTTTATTGTATGCTTGCATTGAGTTTCATGTGATTGCATTCATATTGTCATCATGTCTATTCAGCTGCATTGCATGCATTCATAGTGTCACATGTTTGCATTGAGCTGTTATGCATTTCCACAAAATTTTTGAAAATCAAAATAAACTCTCTTGTTTTATCCTTCTGCTCTTGCATGTTGTAAAAGTCTGACATTGGATCTAGCTTTTGAATGCTATCCTACTGAACACCTAATCTTGTGAACATCTCGACTGGCTCATATCCTTGAGGCCAATCATTACCTTCATTTGGTATCAATACTTGCTTGACTGCATTTGCTTTGGATGGTATCAAATTAATTTGTGAGCATAATCACCAATTGGTTTCCTCTGATTAGAATCACATTGCTTTGTTCATCCATGATTTGCCCTTGCTTCATCTGATTTGATAAGATGGGCTATTGTTGGTTCCAAGAGAGATAAGCTTGTTGATATTGTTGATCATGTCCCAAGGAGAAACATATTTGCATTATCCCGCTTTTTGATTATGTCAAAGGGGGAGAAAATTTGATGATTGTGTTAGGGGGAGTAGAACATGTTGTATCCTCATTTAGTTTGTCATCATCATTTCATTTGTCATCATCAAAAAGGGGAAGATTGTTGAACTATGGTTTTGATGATAACTAAACTTCTTGTGTGATGCCTTGGTTTTGATGGTTGTTGAAGTCATGGTTTTGATGTTCATGTGCGATTAAGTGAATGGTGATAACTAAACTAAATTGTTGATTGTTCCTGTCGATTGGTTGAATATGATTGACTTGAACATGTGCATTGAATGCTTCCCATGCATACTCTTCATTGAGCTTGGCTACATACATGCATTTGTGAAATCAACAATTGTTCGAATCTTATATGTGAAATTGGGTCTCAATGTAAATCACTTTTTGAACTCTAATACATATGTCACATATCATTTTGAGCTTGCATTATGATTGAAACAACTCATGAGAAACTTGCTTGAAAATTGGAATCATGGTACTTATATCTTGCTCAAACGGTTTATAATAAGCTCTTGTTGATTGATTGAAATTGCTAAATGGCCAAAGGGGTTTCATACATGTACTTCATGTAATTACCACATGAATTATTGATCAAAGTCCTAATCCTTTTTTCTATGGTTTTGTAGGTCAAAACACTCAACATATATTCCCCAAGATCAAAGGAGTTTGAAGCCTCAGACTTAAATGGGTTGCAATGGAGTTCGGGGGTGAAACCTAAAAAGTCTCATCCTACAGAACTATAGGTCGACCGCCCCAGGTCGACCGACAGCAGCGGTCGATCGCCCCAGGTCGACCTAAAATGCCAGGGATCAAATTTCTACAGGATTCTCAGTAGCGGTCAATTGCCAGCTTCCACAGGTCGACCACCAGCCCCGAGCCAACATATGTTGACTTTGTTTTCCACTTCGAGAAGAGTCTTTCTCCTTGTAATTCTTTAATCCTAATGACACCAAAACACCCACAAAATGTGGATCTGGTCTGGGGGATGTCCATGGACCATTCAAGGGCAATAAAACATCTCATTTGGAGCCATAACCTTAACAATCCAAGAGGGCTTCAAGGGAGATCAAAGAAGAGGCTATCAAAGGGGGAAAGTGAGTTGTTGCAAGAGCAAGAAGAGCTGCATGAATAGTACTCCATCCAGCAATCCCTTTATCCATCTGAAGTCATTCAAGCTCAATCTGAAGCCAACAAAGCTCCAATCAAGAGTAGAAGCAAGCAAGCAATCAAGGATTCAAGGGAAGGCTGCCCAAGGGAGAAGAAAGAAGTACTGTAGCTCCGTGAACAGTAAATTCGTGAAAGGTTTATTCATCTATCTCCAAGTTCTTCAAGCTTTATCTAAAGCCATTCAATATCCATTCAAGTGAAGAAGGAAGTATCATTCAAAATCTACATCATATACTCAGTGGAAGCCAAATCAGGAGTCTTCTAAACCATGCTTCATTGTTTTTATGTTTTGGGCTTTATGTTTGTGTTCTTTATAATCTGGAAACATTTGTGTGTGTGTGGATCATTGTTGATCCGTGGTCGTGTGTGGTCATTGTGTTCTATTCGTGTGTGTGTACGTAGAGCTTCCTAGATCTATGTGTGTGTGGATCTATTTAGATCCGGTCTTTTTAGTGTGTGGAGTGTTGCATCTATTGCAGCGTGTGTGTGTGTTGTTGATCCTTCTGTTGGATCGTGTTGGAGACCTCATCTCCATGTGTGTGTGTGTGTTGGAGTGCGTCCCTGTGTGTGTGTGCAGGCGTCATCCTGTGTGTGTGGTTGGAGCGTCGTCTCCGTTTGGGGATTTATCCCCAAGTGAAGCCTCACCGGGTTTGGTGAGGGGTGGACGTAGGACTGCCGTCGTTGCATCCGAACCACCTTAAAAATTGTTGTGCAGTGTGGTTTGCATTGTGTGGTTTGGTCCATTTCTTCTACCTCCATTCTCCGTGAGTATTAGTGTAAACTGTTTGTTCCGATTTATCCTCGTCTATGTTGCATAATCTATATCATTATCATACATAGTTTGATAAATCCGATTTGTGATCATATAGTTTTTAATCTCTTAACTAGCATTATATCACATGTTTCAAAAAGGTCAAAAGTTTTCGTAAAATTGGTAAACACCCAATTCACCCCCCTCTTGGGTGTTATTGATCGCGGGACTTCAATTCCCTATTCCCCGCCTGGATGATGTGCTTGACATGATGGCAGGTGCCACTATCTTTTTGAAGATCGATCTTAAGAGTGGCTATCACCAGGTACGAATTCGGCCAGGTGATGAGTGGAAGATTGCATTCAAGACCAAGGATGGTCTACATGAGTGGTTGGTTATGCCCTTTGGGCTAACCAATGCCCCCAACACCTTCATGCGACTCATGACTCAGGTCCTTCGACCTTTCATTGGAATCTTTGTTGTAGTGTATTTTGATGATATTCTCATCTATAGTCGCACTACGGGGGACCACTTGGATCATCTTTGGCAGGTCTGCCTACTCTTGAGGCGAGAGCAATTGTTTGCAAACCCATAGAAGTGTGCCTTTATGACTTCTCAGATTACCTTCTTAGGTTTCATTGTGTCTAGTACTGGGGTCTCCGCTGATCCGGAGAAGGTCCGGGCCATTGTTGAGTGGCCGGAACCTTGCACGATCCATGATGTCCACAGCTTCCATGGCCTCGCGATGTTCTATCATCATTGCATCCGCGGATTTAGTTCCGTTACTGCCCCGACCACGGACTGTATTCGGAAGGGCGCATTTGTATGGACGAAGGCCGCTGCGGTTGCATTCAAGGACATCAAGGAGCACATGACCCAGACATCGGTTCTTCGATTACCAGATTTTTTGAAGGTGTTTGAGGTCTCATGTGATGCGTCAGGTGTAGAAATTGCAGGAGGAGTGTTGAGTCAGGAGCCCCACCCGATTGCATATTTCAGTGAGAAGCTAAATGACGCGAAACTGCGATACTCTACCTATGATAAGGAATTCTATGCAGTTGTTCAGGATCTTAGGCATTGGAGGCACTACTTATTACATCAGGAGTTTGTCTTGTACTCCAATCATGAGGCCTTGAAGTTCCTCCATGCCCAAAAGAATCTCAATGCGCGTCACAACAGATGGGTTGAGTATCTCCAGCAGTTCACATTTGTGCTCAAGCACAAGGCTGGAGTGGAGAACAAGGTGGCTGATGCCTTGAGTTGACGTGCATGTCTGCTGAATACCATGAGTGCCGAGGTTATAGGGCTAGATAAGATGAGAGAGGCTTATGTTGATTGTTCTGACTTTGGTCATATCTTTGCCACTCTCCAGGCCGGACCCTCGAGCGATCATAGTGATTATGTGCTTCAAGAGGGTTACCTCTTTCGAGGAGGCAGGCTTTGTGTTCCCTGAACTTTGGTTCGTGACTTCTTAGTTTGGGAACTTCATGCGGGAGGTCTAGCCGGCCACTTTGGTCGGAACAAGACTATCGAGGCTGTCGAGCACAGGTTCTATTGGTCGAGCTTAAAAAGGGATGCTGCTCACATTGTGGCCCAGTGCCGTACATGTGCTACGGCCAAAATGAATAAGCAAATCTCAGGCCTCTATACGCCTCTTCCCGTACCTGATGCCCCGTGGCATGATATTAGCATGGATTTTGTCTTGGGATTGCCACGAACCTCCAGGAAGCATGATTCGGTCTATGTGGTAGTAGATCGATTCTCGAAGATGGCTCTTTTCATTCCCTGCTCTAAGACTTCGGATGCTTCGAGGGTAGCCCGCCTATTCCTTTCTCATGTGGTGTGTAAGTTTGGGTTGCCTCGTACCATAGTGTCTGACCGTGATGTTAGGTTCACCAGTTACTTTTGGAAGACACTGTGACATATGTTAGGTACTCACCTCAAGTTCTCCACTACATATCATCCCCAGACAGATGGTCAGACCGAGGTGGTCAATAGGAGTCTGGGTGACCTTTTGAGGTTTCTTGTTAGGGACCGTGTAGGGGATTGGGATCTTATGTTACCACTAGCTGAGTTTGCATATAATGATTCGGTCAATAGGTCTACATGTGTGAGTCCTTTTGAGATTATCGTAGGTCGTAGGCCTAGGAAACCAGTGGATCTTGTTCCCATGCCCATTCATGCACAAGTGTCGGAGTCTGCTGAGTCATTTGCTAGGCATGTTAGGAGTCTGCATGACGACATCCATCGTCACATTGAGGCCAGCAATGCATGCTACAAAGAGTTAGCCGATGCCCACAGACACCACCGTGAGTTCCAAGAGGGTGATTATGTCATGATCAGGGTTAGACCTGAACGGTTTCCCTCTGGGACCGTAAAGAAATTGCAAGCTCACGGAGCTGGTCCATTTCGAGTGTTGTAACGCGTCAGATCCAATGCATATGTTGTGGACTTGCCCGAGGAATATGGGATAAGCTCGACTTTTAATGTGTCAGATCTAGTTGCTTATAGGGACCCAGCGGTGATCCCTAGTGAACCTTTCGAGCCATCTCCTCCCATTGAGAGTGACCCCACACCTAAGTGTCCACCACCAGCCTCATTTCCAAGGCAGCGTGAGCATATAGATCATATACTGGATGAGCAGGTGACTATTACCAGGAGTGGATCCTACCGCGCTACCTAGTGCGATGGAGAGGGCGACCCGCCACGATGATACTTGGATCATCCGGGTAGAGTTGCAGAGGATAGATCCGGACCTATTGGAGCGTTACCAGAGCGATCCAGACCCTTACTCGGCAGGGTTGAGTTTCTCCCACTCGGGGAGAATTGGTGCAGACACCAGAGCGAGTGAGAAGCATGAGTCGGCGAGCCGTCGGTACCGAACGCGCAGCACCACTCGAGCTACACAGGCATCCCTATGGCTTGGAGATAGTCTGGAGTCTCCGACTTGAGTCCTAGTATTTTTAGTATTTATTGGGTTTTATTTGGTGTGTAATGTGTCCTTATTTGGTTTTGTTTCTGTTTAATAGAGGGTAATTAGGATAAATAAATGGATTTCTTTGTAAAAGGGCCACCTAGGCCCAGTGGGCCCCCCTCACCCTCTTCCCTATTGGGTCACCTAACTTTTAGGGACCCATAGGGGCTGGCCCATGGTCCACCTTGACTTGGACCATTGGACCAAGGAAGAGAATTTCAATTTCCCTTCTTTAAAGGGGGCGTCCCCTCTTTTGGCTCCATTAGGCAACTTTTTATTTTGGCTTTGACCACATGGGGAAAAATAGAATTTGGCATCCCCAATGTACCTCTCCTTAACCCTAGATCTGAGGGTAAGGTTGGTCATTTACCTAGGGTTCCCATTCCATATAAAACCCTTGTATTTTCTATCTTCACCACAATTAATACAACAAATTTTAGCAATTTTGCTCCAAAGGCCAAGGCCGCCCCTCTCTCTCTCCTCTCCCTCCCCTTATAGCTGTGAAGGCTACCATTCTGAGGTGTGAAGCCTCCCTTATCAGAGTGTGAAGCTCAGCACCGCCGCCGCCGCCGCCGTCGCACCACCACCGCCCGTTGCCGGAGTTCTGTCCAAATCGGGACAGCAAGCCAAAGGCCAAATTTTAGCTCTCTACACGTAGATCTGACCAGGTTGAAACTTTGAGGGTGAGTTCCCCTTGTTGATCCCACGTCCCACAAAAAAATTCAGATTTTTTCAACTTCGTTTTCCCCCCTTTTCATTTAAAGTCTCACAGCCTACACAATCTGCCCCTGTGCAGACTTGTGTTCCAGCAGCCATACTCTTCACACATTTAAACCGCTTTCCAATTTCAGATCAAGCTGAAATGTAGACTGGGACTTCTGTCCACCAAACCCTCATCCCAATTTTTTTTTTAGAATTTTTGGAGTTTGTTTACCATTTTTAAAAATCACTGCAAAATCTGAACTCAGCTCTGTCTTCTGCAGTCCAGATCCGACCACCCCCTGTTCTAAAATCCATTCCCCCCCTCAAACCCCATCAGAAAATTACAAAAAAATTATCCTCGTTTTCCTTACTTCCCCCTGTATCTTCCATAAAAATCCCAACTCTCAGATCCAAAGTTTCAACCTCGGTCAACGTGCTTCATCGGGTAGATCTAAATCTGCCCAGTCAAATCTGAGTTCAGGAGTCAGCCTGTTCATAAATACCCCTCGAAAATTCCACGACCATAAAAATTCCTGTAACAGCCTATGGTCGTAGATCTCTGAGAGGGCTTCGCAGCGGCGCCAGTTTCGCGTCGATCTGACGTCGGGGCTGATCAAAGAAAATTTTATCGTCGGGTCGCGCACCCCTGAAACTGCAGAACAGGTCCGTGGGCAGCAAGCAACATCGTTCCCAGTCGGGCCGCCTCGCCTTCCACAAGGTGAACCAGCACGTCCCCCTCCTCGGGATCATCCCCCAAGGAGTCCCCACCGCAGCAGTACCACTCTCAGCCCGATCGGCCCTCCGATCAGGACGTGGGCCCCACGTTTGTTGGCATGCGCTACCGGCGGAGCTGTCCAAATCGCTGCCCGTCAACCCAAGAACGCCACTCCCGGGTCCCATTGTAGCCCTTTACCTCCTGCGTGGAGTGGGCAATAAAATTCAATTCTGTAATTTATTTGGTAATTGTCTAACAGGGAGTACGATCTTGGCCGGGGTTGTCTTCCCCAGGCCCGGAGCATGGAGCTAACGATCTCTCCTCCTCGGTATTTGCTTATTTAGTATATGATTATATGCCGCTGCATGAGTGTGTTCGAATTCTAGCTCGTTAAATCATTTTAATCACTGCTGTGGGAGAGAGAGCGAACCCATCCCGTGACTCGATCGGAACATGGAAGTGAGTTTGACCACCCTTGACTCCGTCAGTTTCTCAATCGCGTGGATCCGTGTTTCCCTCGCTTGGGACGATTCGAGGGATTGCTTTTCTGTTAAAGGCATATACCCGTAGGAGCTCTTAGTGTCGAACCGAGGTCGCTCTAATGGTCATGTAGTCGCTGGTCACGTCATCCAATTCATCGCGTCATCACATAGTCCAAGGTTCGCATCATTTGGCATCAAGTCTCCCTCATTCGTCCCGCATCACAACGGGGACGAACCCCAAACACTCTGGATCTTAAATCCAGCAGCACAGACACACACACACGCTGCAACAAACGCAGCACGAACCACACACACGATCGCACCCAGGCGATCAAACCACACACATAATATCTCTGAGTTCAAAAAATTAAAACAAATGTTCAAGACATGCTCAGACTGAAATATAACTCAAGAAGAACATCAGAAATAAACAGATAAAGATGTAAAGTTTATCCCCCTTGATTTCCAAGGCCAAAAGATGATGATGCTTGAAGCTCAAGTCAGATGGAAGACGGATGATCACGATTTCAACATCCTCTTGATCCTCTCTTCATTCCGCTTCACTTTTCTTTCTTCCCCAAGCTCCAGAAATGCCTTAGAGGAGATGAAATCTCCCTCTCTTCTTCCCCTTTTCTTCTTTCTCCCCTTTCTTCACCTGCAAGATAAGAAATATTAGCTCAATATGGGTTGTTCTTCACAAATTCGGAGCTCATGTATATATATATATATATCCAAAGGAGTGCAAAAGACTAAGAAACCTCTTCTAGAACCCTCCAAAATGACCCTAATATGTCTATCAAGAACCCATGGGCAAATGGGTAAAAGATAGAACCCAAATGGATTAGGTCAGATGGGTTTCAGACTCAGATACTGGGCACGTTCTCCGTAGTCGATCAACCGAAAATGGGAGTTGGTTAACCAATCTGTAAACCTTTTCTGACTGGCCAACTTTGGCGATTTCGGCTGACCGAAGTCTTCTTGTCAGTCGACTGAACTGTGAACAATTTTAGTCCGGTAAGCTCTAGCTATTTTGGTCGACCAAAGCCTCCTTGCTGGTCGACCGAAATTCCTGCAGAATGTGTGAACAAGGGAAATTTGTTAGAAATCAAGCTCAATAGCCCCAAGTGGAAGATACATGAAATATACTCATGAAAACCCATGAACAAGGTGCATGAAAATACTTTGTTAACTTGATTATCCACACCTAAAGATCAAGATCATATTATTATGCATTTATGCAATGTAAGAGCATCATGAAACCAAATTCCACCATGAATGATATAAAGATTTAAACATATTATGAGCCACAAAATCCATGAAGAAATGCATGTAAACCACATGAGCAATTTGATCATTCTTCTCAAAATTCAATCAAAACATGAGCTGGATCACAAACACTTTACAATCTATCCATGCAACATGTATAAGCAACATTTAAACCAATTACCATCTCAAGTTATATGAATATCTCAACCATATTAGAGGCTCAAAAACACATGAAGAATATGCATATTTTCACATTGGCTCAATGCACAACAAGCAAGATCACAATGGCTTAATGCAAGACAAGCAAGGGTCGACCTCATACAAAGATGGGTCAACTCCATTGTGGAAGAAAGCATGAGTTGGCTTGTTAACAAATGAATAGGTCGATGCATGATGAAAATAGCATAAGATGAATCATTCATGCATACATTTGAGTTCCATGTATCCACCATGAACTTTAATCCTATAGAGCTCATTCACAAATACCTAATCAATGAAGTGAGCTAAACTCTTCAAGCAAGCACACACAATTTGTTGCTTCCACACACACACAATACACACAATATTTGTTATCATCAAAGCCATTAACAAAATCAATGAGGGAGCACAACAAACCCAACACATGTAATAGGTCAAGCAAGTAACAAGTGAATTTTTTAGTTCAATCTTGCATTCCAGTTGATGTAATGCCACACGTGATCATTCAACCCTCTCGGGCATAACTACTTTCAGGTTTTGCTTGTCCAAGACCAGATCAAGGCCCTAAAATTGTCAGGCATTGAGTGTTAATGTGGACCTACAGTCCCATGTAAATTGTAGACCAATTCATTTATAAAATGGCAAGTGAGTTTCAAGAAAAACTCATGAAGCGTAGTATAGCACACAACTAAACATTTAGTTATACAGGACTCTAGAGGTGGCCCCTATAAGCTTCAGAGGTGGCTCCCGTCACGTAGCACTTTGGGCCATTCCGGCCTCAAGCGGTGGCTCCCATAACGTAGCACTTTGTCCCAATGGCACTTAGCTCCAACACTTCTAAATAGTAGTTTATGGCTAAAGTATAGATCTAGCAAAAAGTTTCTATTTTAAGGACATGTAGTATGAAGTACAAGTGAAGTTCACAAGAGAAGTTCAAGGATGATGGAAGGATCATGTTCAACAATATTAATATAATAAAGGCACGATTAACTTTCGTTGAAAATCCAGCAAAACATGTTTAGATCGAGTTTTTCATAGTGAGATACTTAGCAGAGAATCAGAGAAATCACGACCAGGTAAGAGGTGGAATAGTGAGAGACTCCCCTTACATTCGCAAGGTCCTAATTAAGTAACCACTTGTCTGCTTTGATGTTTGCCTATTAACCTCTAGCCTTAGACACTAGTCTTTCTTGATCAATTGCTTGGCATTCACAAGGTTTGTCAGAAATGCATAATCACGTGAATCAAACAGAAACCATTATTGCATAATATGTTCATGTGCGAAAGAAAATTTGAAAGAAGATTTCAAGATTTTATTGCATAATATGCTCATGTGTGAAGAAAATGAAAGAAGATCTCAAGCTTTTATTGCATAATATGTTCATTTGCAAAGGAAATTTGAAAGAAGATGTGAAGCTTCCAGATAGAGCTTACATCAAAAGATAGGGTCAATCATGAACAAGAATATATGAAAATTAGAGTATAGTTGTTTGAATAATTAAAGATAGCTTCTCGAGTTTATTTATCTAGTCATTTCTTTCTTGATATCAATTTAAGACAAGAACTTGATTTTAAAAATCAAAATTAAGATTTTAAAATATTACATGTAAAACGAGATGTTTCAGATGATCAACATGTAAAACGGGGTGATAAGGAGTTTAGCACGTAAAACGAGATAGATCGGAGGTCAAGAAGAGATAGATCAGGTCACAATCTCCTTGGGGATTGCCTTCTGATCGATGTCTCCTAGGGAACCACATTTAGGGGGTTTCAGTCTAGGCACGTCAATTGAGGCATATCAGAGGGCTGGCCAGGTCACAGTCACCTTGGGAACTGCATCCTGGTTGTGGTCTCCCTGGGAGCCACATTTAGGGTGGTCTGTCCAAGGTGATCCTAGTTCATCTTCGTTGGAACACGGTCAGTCGAGGCACCACGTTCCGAACGCAGCCTCTGTAAAGGGTGTATTCTCAGTCCAAACGAGAAATGGAAAAAGTCGATATCTTGACTTTAAAATCTAAAATTGTGTTCAATTACAAGATCATGATACACAAAACTTGCGTAGAATCGAAGTACACATGCAAAGGAACGTATATGAACATCTAATTAAATTTTTCTTGAGAGAAAATCCACCTATTTGAAGATCAAAATGTAAGAAGTAGAAGAGCGAAGAACACTCCTCCAACTTTGAATTTTCCTCCTCTCCACATCCAGTAATTTTCCCAATAGCTTTATGCTTCGAGTAGGGCAAGATGCAGCCCTATTTATAGGCCAAATCCCCCAATTAAATTATAAAGGGTTTAATCCAATTTTCTTATTTCATCCACCCAAGACTTATTTCACCAACCCATGCCCTATTTCAGCAAAGACATTCCAATTTGGCCTAGTGATTTCTGACATATGTGGTGACATTTAATCAGGATTAGATTAGGGTTAATAGTTAATCATCCTTAAGCTAATTTTTATAGTGTTGCTACAGTGTCATCTACAGTATCGCTATAGTACCGACGACTTCACCTTCTCAAAATCGCATCGCAAATCTTGTCGTTCGCGTTATCACGTGGGACTAGAGTTTATATTAATGTATTCTTTACTTTGTAAACCGGAAGGAAAATATTTCATAATTTTTTTTATTATTATCTTTCATCATATATATATATATATATATATATATATATATATATATGTGTGTGTGTGTATATGTAATTCCGAGTTGCTACATCCTCCCCCACTTAAAAAGAATTTGGTCCTCCAAATTCATTAGATCTCTCTTAGCCGAAATGAAAGGTGATCACTCTTAATAGAAATGAAAGGAACATTGGAATACTAACTTGAAAATAGTTTCAGATACTTCTTCTTAATCGCATCATCCAATTCCCAAGTGGCTTCTTCTTGTCCACGGCTGCTCCATTGAATTTTAACCATCGGTATTGCTCTATTCCTTAGTTGATCTAGTTTTCGATCTAATATCTTGACGGATTTCTCCTCATATGACAAATCTTTTTTCAGTACCAGACCATCATGTTGGATCACATGAGAAGGATCATAGACATGCCTCCTTAAAATGGATACATGGTAGACGTCATGCACTCCGGCCAATCGCAGGGGTAATGCCAATCTTTATGCTACTTCTCCAACTCTAGCAAGGATCTCAATGGGGCCAATAAATCTCGTACTTAGCTTCCCTTTAACTCTAAATCTTTGGATTCCTCGGGCAGGTGATACCTTCAAGAAGACATGGTCACCAATTTGAAATTTTAGATCTTTCCTTCTATTATCAGCATAACTCTTCTGTCGAGATTGAGCAACCTTTAGTCAGTCCCTAATTATCTGGATATTCTTGGTGGTATCTTGAATCATAATAGGACCAAATAACTACTTCTCTCCAATCTCATCCCATCGTATGGGTGATCTAGAATTTCTACCATATGGAGTTTCGAAGGGTGCCATTTGAATACTCAATTGGTAGCTGTTATTGTAGGTGAACTCAATCAAAGGTAAATGTTCATGCCAACTACCACCAAAATATATCATACATGCTCTAAGCATATCCTTTATGATTTGATTGGTTTTCTCCGTCTGACCATCTATTTGAGGGTGAAAAGTAGTACTAAAATTTAGTCTTGTTCCGAGTGGCTATTGCAATCCCATCCAAAAATGAGAAGTAAATTGAGGATCTCTATTAGAAATTATAGATGAAGGAATACCATGTAACCTTACCACCACTTTGATATAAAGAGCTGCCAGTATGTCCACTATCTATTTACTTTTGATGGATAGGAAGTGAGTAGATTTGGTTAACCCATCCACTATTACCCAGATTGCATCAAGTCCTCCTCTAGTCTTAGGTAATCCTCTGATACTTTCCTACTTTCATTCATGTATTTCCAGAGGTTTTAATTTATCAGCAGGTCAGAGATGTTCATCTTTCACTTGTTAACATGTCATGTAATGTCTCACAAATTTGACTACTTCTCTTTTCATATTTGGCCACCAGTAAGTTCTTTTCAAATATGGGTACATCTTGGTGGCTCTTGAATGAATGGTGTACCTGAGTTGGTGCACTTCTTTCATTATCTTCTTCTTGATTTCAACACAATCTGGTACACAAATTTTTCCTCGAAAAAAAAATCTCCCATCATTGGCCAGATGGAACATTACAAGAAAAAGTGGTAATAGGGACTGAAAATTTTGACGGAAATATTTCCGTCTGAAATCCGTCCCTAATTATAATATTTCTGATGAAAAACATATCCGTCCCAAATACGTCCCAAATTAGGGACAGATTTTCGACGATAGTAATTCCGTCCCAAATCCATCCTTAATTTAGGACGGCTTTGGGACGGAATTATTTTCTGTCAAAAATAACAAGAATATTTCAAACAAAAACTTCTTTTGTTCCAAATCTGTCCCAAATTATGGACAAATTTGTGACGGAATTCTGATCCGTTAGAAATAATAGGAATTTATACATATATTTTAAATATCATTCTTGTTATTTCCGACGAATCTTAGTTCTATCACAAAGTCATCCCTAATTTGGGATGGATTTGGGACGAAAGTATTTTTTATCCAAAATATTTTTGTTATTTCTGACGGAAAATACTTCCATCCCAAAGCTATCCTAAATTAGGGATGGCTTTGGGATGAAATTTCTACCGTCGAAAATCCGTCCCTAATCTGGGGCGTATTTGGGACAGCGGTGTTTTTCGTTGGAAATATTGTAATTAGGGACAGATTTCAGATAGAAATATTTCCGTTGGAATTCTTTGTCCCAATTACCACTTTTTCTTGTTGTGTTACAACTAGCCAATGATGGGAGATTATTATTTCGATGAAAAACTTGTGTACCTCATTGTGTTGAAATCAAGAAGAAGATAATGAAAGAAGTTCACCAATCCAGGTACACCATTCATTCAAGAACCATCAAAGTGTACCAAGATTTGAAAAGAACTTACTGGTGGCTGAATATGAAAAGAGAAGTAGTCGAATATGTGAGCCATTGCATGACATGTTAACAAGTGAAAGTTGAACATCTCTGACCTGCTGGTAAATTAAAACCTCTAGAATACATGAATGGAAGTAGGAAAGTATCAGAATGGATTTCATCATGGGATTACCCAAGATTAGAGGAGGACTTGATGCAATCTGGGTAATAATGGACTGGTTAACCAAATCTATGTAGTTCCTACCCATCAAAAATAAATAGACGGTAGACATACTTGCAGCCCTTTACATCGAAGTGGTCGTAAGGTTACATGGTATTCTTTCATCTATAATTTCTAATAGACTTCCTCAATTTACTTCTCATTTTCGAATGGGATTGCAATAGTCACTCGGAACAAGACTAAATTTTAGTACTACTTTTCACCCTCAAACAGATGGTTAGACGGAGAAAATCAATCAAATCTTAGAGGATATGCTTATAGCATATATGATAGATTTTGGTGGTAGTTGGCATGGAGATTTACCTTTGATTGAGTTCGCCTACAATAATAGCTACCAATTGAGTATTCAAATGGCACCCTTCGAAACTCCACATGGTAGAAACTGTTGATCACCATATGTTGCGATGAGAATGGAGAGAAGTAGTTATTTGGTCCTATTATGAATCAAGATACCAACAAGAATATCCAGATAATTAGGGATTGACAAAAGGTTGCTCAATCCCGATAGAAGAGTTATGTTGATAATAGAAGGAGAGATCTGAAATTTCAAATCAGTGATTATGTCTTCTTCAAGGTATCACCTGCCCGAGGAATCCAAAGATTGAGAGTTTAAGAGAAGCTAAGTATGAGATTTATTGGCCCCTTTGAGATCCTTGACAGAGTTGGGGAAGTAACATAAAGATTGGCATTACCCCTGAGACTGGCCGAAGCGCATGACGTCTGATGAATGTTCATTCTTTCATTATATTTTATGTCAAACACACCATTTCATATGCACATGATTAGACAATTATGTATGTTTTACAACTCAACTCAACTTCACACAAATCAGACCTTCTAGGGGGATAACTTAATTTATGGTTAATAATTTAATAAAAGGAGTTGACAGGCCATGAGCATTAATTTCTTATTGTATAATTGAGAGCATTTGAGATTTATATGCATAAAGTAATACTTTTTATGAATTTAATTCAAATTTTGTGTGTGCAGGACACTCTCGGCATTTGCTAAAAGGGCCAGGGGCAAAGTGGTCACAAGGCCAGGGCAAGGGTTGCCCTAGGGCTCCCCCCTCTTTCCCCTCGTTACCTTTGACCAAGTCATGCAGCCACCATCTGTTTTATGGGAGAAATAGGATAAGGAAAGGGGTTTTTCTTAATTTATCTTGTGGAGAAAATCTAGGAGAGAAAATAGGAGATTCCTCTCTCCATTAGGAAAGAGGCCAAGGGCGCCCTCTCCCTTACCCTAGCATGAAAGGGGGGGCCTCCCTCTCTGATCCCTCTCTCCTTTCTCATCCAAACCCTAAATATTTTCTAATCCGAGCCCTTCATCTCCATCAAAATCCATCTCCACCCTCCATTCAATTCTTTTTCCCTATAAATAGCCCACTAAAATCTAGAGAAAGGAGGGTTCTTTTTCTTTCTTTCTTGTTAGTTTATAATTATTTTTCCCCTTTTTCTTCCTCTCTCCCCCTAGCTTAACTCGCCCTCTTTCTCTCTCACCCTAGTCTAGGTCGCCCCCCCTCATCCTCTTGTTTCTTCTTCTCCACACAAACCCTAACCTTAGTCCTCATCTCTCTCTCTATCTCCCTTCTTCTTCCTTATTCACATAGATAGATAGCCCCTTTCTTATTATTTTTCTTCCTTTTCACCATTAATTTCTTCACATCCCTCTCCTTATTTCTCTCCTAGATCTCTTCACAATTTTGCTTTTCATGGCGGCGTGCACACCAAGGCGGGGCGGCGATCAAAGGCTCGGCGAGGCATGGGCGACAATGGCTTCTTCCTCTACCTTTTCCCACGGCGTTCTCCTTCAAGGCGGGGCGACATTCTAAGGCTCGGCAAGGAGGAGACGGCGGCGTGCTTCATGATCTCTTGACTCTAGTTCTTCTCTCTTTGTTTTTAATTTATCATTAGTTGTAATCTTCATTTTCATAGACGTTGTAATTTCAATTCTTAGTAATATAAATTTCATTTATGCAAGTTGTCTTTCTCTTTCCCTCTCTACCTCTTCCAATCTTCTCTTCTTGAACCCTCCAACATTCTTCAATTAGATTTAATTCCACGCAATTTAATTTCATGCACTTTTAATTTTAATTTTCAACAACTCACTCCACAAGTTGATTTCAAAACACAAGAGTTTTCAACCTAATAAAAGATCTTCCTCCTCGTGGGATCGACCCGTATTCACCACTCTACTTGAATTTAAAATTCTCTTATGAGTGAGTGTGGTACTTATTTGTAAAATTGTGTGCGTGGTCATTTAACGACAAGCATCCGCTCGTGGAGGAAAGGGAAGAGGTTCGGAGGTTCTGAAGGGAAGTGTAAAGGGGGGCGATGCCCTTGGAGAAGAGGAAAATCCGACAATTATGGGAGAAGAAAATAGGGAAGGGCGCGATGCCCAGAAAGGATAGGGGAATGGAAAGAAGGGTCCGGAGGTTCCGAAGGATTCAAATAGGAGGGGGCATGATGCCCGAAAAGGATGGGAGAATGGCATAAGGGGTCCGGAGGTTCCGGAGGAATATGATATGGATGGGGGCAATGCCCCAGGAGTGGAGGTAGAAAGTCTGGAAATTCCAGAAGAGGAAGATACCATGGGACGCGATGCCCAAGGAAGAGGTGTAGAGAATCTAAAAATTCAAGGGACAATAGTGAATTGAAAGAAGGATCCGGGGTTCCGGAAGATGGGGAAGATGTGGGTTTGGAAACCCGGGAAAGAATGAATGCAATGCAATGAATGCAAAGGATGCATGGAATGCAAGGGATGCCAGGAGAGGATCCTCCTTCTCACACCATGAGTGGCCCATTAGGAGAAGTTAATGATGAGTGGTAGGGTGAATGGAATAGAACAAAGGGTGAGTAGATTGGTGGAAGGCCCTTCATTAAAAGAATGCCCACCCCTCCATGGTAGATGATGTACCTGGCCAAATGGCTCAAAGGATGGAAATAGTGCATATAAGCTCTCATTGGGAGTAGAATGTGTTATGGTAATACAGGAGGAGAACCCTTCTCTTGACTAGGAGTTTGCACAGTGATAGAACAAGGGGTAATGAGAGCTTTGGAAGAATGTCGATCAATGAGAGATGTGACTTTGATAATGGCGTTGGGCCGACAGGGCATCAACTTATAAGAATTTTTCATGGTGAGCTTTAGTGGAGACTTTTCAATGCCCGGCACAAGAACACGGATCGGCATCCGGTAAATAAAGTCTTGACTTCCGAATAGCATAGCCGTGGTCAAATCCTTCTTGTCTGGCTCTTGGATATCCTCTTCGGCACGTATACTTATGGAGACACACCCACTCTGAGGGGAAGCGGAAGGTGGCGAGAGGGTGGATGTAGGCTTAGTAGATGATGAAGGCTTAATGGAGGGTATTGGAGAAGGGGTAAGTGTAAGTGGAGGTTCAAACACGTCGGGCTTCTCTCGTTGCTCGGAAGCGAACGAGGTTGGCTTGAGTGCAAAAATGGATTGACCCTGCCCAAGATTTGCCATGGGTTTAGGCGAAGGGTTAAGTGGAGGGTTGGTAATAACCGGCTTTGGGGTTATAGGGATAGTAGGAGGTTTAAGTGGTGGAATAACAATGGTTGGATACGGGGTTAAAACGATAGCGGAGGCCTTAGGTGGCGGCAATGGAAGGTTACTTGGTTGAGGTTTGGCGGGAAAAGGGGTAATAGGAGGCTCGTAGGAGGCCGATGGTGCGGAAGTAGTTGGAGGGTTAATTGGTTCAGGTTTAGAGGGAGGTTCGGCAGAGGCCGATGGGAAGGTTGTCAATGATATAGTTGAAGGGGAGTCAAGGGAAGGCCTGGATGGCTTGGTGAAGGTTAATGGTGTAAGGGGTTTGGTTCGTAGAAAGTGTTAGATTTTGGTGGTGTGAGTGGTTTGAAGGATGGGAGAAGGGTCATGGTGTGTCGATGTGGGTGATTAGAGTATCAACCCATCATCGTAACACCAATTGGTTTCATAGATGGGGTTTGAGATGGTGGCGTCATCTTGAGCAGGGAATTCTTCTTGTGGCAATGGAGGGAGAGGAAAGTGAAGAAAACTCGAAGTGGGTGAGACTTCAAGATCTTGAAAATCTTCACAATTTTCTTCACATGCCAACTCCAATTCTTCATAATCGTCAAATTCAAATGGATGCCGTGGTGGAGGTGTATTAATGGGTGGAGGAGTATAATGTTGTGGAGGGTTTGGTGAATGTAAATGCGGAGGTGGAAGGCCATATGAATGAGTGGGGTGAATGGGTGGAGGGCGGGTGACATCCACTTGAGCATTGAACTTCGTTGAATCATCTAGCTCACATGTATTGTTGATGCTATTATCATCTCTCCTTTCCTTCCAATCTCTCTCCATCTTGGTTATGTTTTTCATGAAAGCATGAAAGGGATTGATTTGAGGAGGAGGAGGAGGCGGCCGCGGGCTCGAAACCCTCTTTAGTTGTTCTTTGATGTTATGGATTTTATCAAGAAGAGCTTGTTGGAGGGATGTGACTTGAATAATGGAGGGTTGGCATGGTGGCCTTGGAGGGGCGGCGTGATATCAAGGTCATGGAGGGTGGAGAGGTTGACCCAAAGATGGACCCAGTCGGGCAGGGTTACAAGAGACACATGGGCCTTGGGGCGGTGGAGGAGGAGGAATAGAAGGAGGCAGGTGATGGACCACCCGAGGAGGAGGATGAATAGAAGAGGGAGGCGGGTGATGGGCCACCCGATGTTGACACCCGATTTTTTCCTATGAGTTGGGTCATTCCCCTTACCATCATTTGTTGATGCCTTGAATTGTCCATTACCCATTGGGCTATTTCCAGGCACATCTTCGGGCTTATTTTATGGGTATTTCCTCCTTGGTTAGGTCTGTTCTCGAATTCGGGCTTAATGGGCCTTGATTTCACTTGGTTTTGGGGGTAAATGGGCTCATTTAGCCTATTTTATTAATTTCTAACGTCCAGGCTATACGTGGACTAGCGATTGGCCGTTCCGTGATTGGGCGGTCTATTTGGAACCGTTTACAAGCTTAGAACGATTTATTGGATATTTATTTGATTTTCTAAATTTCCACCGACAAGCCTTTGCACGGTCTTAGTGCAGCCGTTTACTGCCATTGAATGGCCTGGATTTCGACCGTTCCGCTCCCAGAGTCCTCAGCCAGTTGGTTTTTCGGATAATTATTTATTTATCCTATTTTTCTAGATTTATCACCGACACGCTTTACACGGCCTATCATGGACCGTGCCATTCATTGAGTGGTCTATCATTAGACAGTTTTATCCTAAAGAGTCCAGCGCCGGGTCAGCTGGTCAGTTCGGTGGATAATTGGATAATTTGTTGTTTTATTTATTTATCACCGACAGCATTAAGCGGTCTAGTAATGGGCCGTTTACAGTGTTGGGCGACCTTTCGAACGACCGTGTACAGGCCCGATATCTTGGGTTTTATTGAATTTTCTCTCTCCATCCGTGGTTAAATCCCTAACTTCTCCCACCCATTTCTCTACGGCTTCTCCACCAAATGGGGTGCCGTTTGATTTGGGCAGGAGATTAGAGTATTATCTACGAATTTTTTTAATAATCTCAGATTAATATCTAGTGGAAAACCCAATTTCGGGGCTGGACTTTCAGGGGTCTATAAATAGCACCCCTAGTCCAGGCTTGAAGAGGGGGAGATCCAACGTCGACGTCGAAGCTCTGCTGAATTTTTGAGCAAGCTGAAGCCAGGGAGGGAGGCTCTCTACGTTCTTTTGAGCCTCCGGTCAAGGGAGTAGTTATTTCTAGTTGTGTTTGGTCTAGGCTTTTAATGGTCTTTTCATCCTTTGCATGCTCATCTCCATAGCTTTTCATCCACATTTTTGTACTTGCCATCTTCATTTTACATCACTCTTATCATTTTCACGCCCTATAGGGGTTTAAAAACTATCCCAGGTATCGTCCATTCCATGCCGTTATGTTGATTTTCAGTTCTATTTTATAGTTGCTACACATTCCAGGGCTAATTTGGGTTGCATTTTCCTGTTGTCTACGTTGTTTTGTAGGTTAGCATCAGCACAGCACGAGGCCCATCCCCTCTGGCCGGCTGGAAGGGGTGGAGGATCAAGTCCTACATCTTGGAGTTTGGCAGCATCACACGGTCGTCATTCGTCCATTTACAATGATACACGGCCCAGATCGGACCGTGTAATGCCTTCCTACAGCCTCCCTTGGACCGTGCTGTCGCCAGACCAGTCTCCGTCCCGCTTTTCTTTCCAGCGTTGGAGCGGCCTATCAAGCGGCCGTGCCATCCATTGAGCGGTTCGTCCTGGACCGTGTACAATTGCCAGCGCTGCACTTTGAGCGAGTGTCTTCTCCCTTTCCAAGGTACGTAGTACTCGTCGGTACCCCGTGTCTTGGTGGCAATCACGATCACACACACACCTCTCCACCTTTCTTTCCTTCATTTCGATTGCCTTTACACCTTGATATAGAAATGTAAGGGAAGAAAAGAGGGGGGAAAATATGTCAACATCCCATTTTTTGGCGATCATGGTGGGACGCCTAGTGCCCATCGTGCTGTTGTTTTGCTGACCTGTGTTCTATGCTTGGTTAGGTTTTCTAAGTTGTTTCAGGTTCCTATCAAGTCCACGGGGCGTTCCTGTTCCTGGAGGTGTACGTGGTTCTCCCAGGGCCACTCAAGTCTCCCCGCGGTTGGACGATAGGCCGTGCTGTCCCGGTCTCAGGTGCGTTCTTGTTTGATTTCTGTCACGCTGCCATTGATTACGTGGTCTGCTTTTGGCCGCTCCTGAGTTTCCACGGTCTCGAAATAGACCGTCCATTTCCATCTCACGAGTGTTTGGGTTTCTGTGAGCCTAGTTAGATTCGATGGTCCTTTCTGGACCGTTCACTGGTATCCACGGTCGGTCAAATGGCCGTGCATGCCGGCTGGCTCAGGTACGTCACTATCTTTATACACTTGTGGTTTTGCTGATTTTCTACGATCTGTTTAGGGGCGTTCCACTGTCGACACGGTCTATCGATAGATCATCTTGTCAGGTACGCATCTGTCATCTACAGTTCTATTATGTGTTTTTAGTTTTTTACTACCCCTACTGTCGCACGGTCCTTCCCATGACCGTCTACCTCCCTGAGCGGTCTCCCATCAGACTGTGTTTTAGTGCTACAGTGCACCCGTGAACACCATTTTGACTATTATTTCACATTATTCCATATCAGTTTGGGTGCTGTTTTGATCTCCCTTGACAGTCATTTCATGTTGCATGATTATTGTCATACTTGTTATAGTTGATTGATCATTGTTTGTTAGATTTAGGTTAGATTTTGCATGCACTCCGGTGCGCATAGGACCATACATATATCCCATATTAGTTGCATTCCTACCTTGGTAGGGGATCCTCTCGTCTCCATATTCCTTGGAGCCGACTAGGTGACCTTACCTGGGACCTCCGTAAGCTCTAGTGAGCCGTGGATTCCCACACGGACGCCGGGCAGGTTGTACCTTACCACACCAGTCCGGGATTGCATTCGTGAGTGAGAGTCCCCTTTAGAGTCAACCAAGTTTCCCATTCCACCCTTGTTAGGCACCCTTG
Source organism: Amorphophallus konjac (assembly GCA_022559845.1). NCBI lineage: Eukaryota > Viridiplantae > Streptophyta > Magnoliopsida > Alismatales > Araceae > Amorphophallus > Amorphophallus konjac. The sequence goes on from CM040119.1 coordinate 39,460,661, forward strand.
TGGTTGTGAGAATCGTCATTTTAATTAATCCACTAAGGTTCTAAGAGGGAGAAGTTCTAAAACTTGCCGCGCATCATTCAACTTGGTTGGTCATTTGATTGCCTCTCCTCTCCTCTCTTTCAATGTGCATGTGATTGATAGTTTGATTGTTTAGAAACTCCTTAGGTTTGGTCTTTTGTGTCAGTGAGTGTTGCATGCGGAGTTGCCTCACACCCTCAGGATCTTCTCCTAGGGGCAACTCTCATTTCTTCTCCTACTTCAACCCATTGTTCGATTCCTCACCCACCATGTCTTCCTACAATTTCCCCCACTCCCATGAGGACTCTCTCCCTCAGGGATTTTTGGAGGACCCACCTAGGGTCGCGCACATACAGGGAGGAGATGGGACCGCCCCTCCTCTTTCGACCATTGTTGTTGAGGGTGCTCGACCCTCCCTTTTCGATTCCTCCTCTTAGAACTCGGCCGCTCAGATTCTTCACATGATGGCCCAGTTAGATCCCACCAAGCTCAACCTCCTTCGTCAAGCTCTGCAGGGGCCGGATGCCCCGTCTTCAGTTCCTTCTCATGGCGTGTCTGCTGCCACCACTTCATCTCCGGTTGTTGGGTTAGGGGCTGCTTCTGCTGCTCCCATTGATCTCACTCCTGTCCATCCTCGGACCCTCTGATTTCCTAGTATGGAAGTGGGCCAAGCTTCTAGCTCAGCCCATCAGCTTTCTGATAAGGGGAAGGCCCAGATCCCCTCATCTTCTTATCCAGATCCTTATATCACCACTTCTCCAGCGCCGCAGGCCCTTGTGGCCCCGGTTGATTTCGTTCATCTTCAACCACGGGCCGCCCAATTGGCTCATGCGGATATGGGCCCTTCCTTGGCCCATTATCCTTTTTACGGGCTTCCTCCTCCATCAGTCTACCCATCAGCTCCATATATTGGTTCTGTTCTTCCTACTTTGTCTCCTCCTTCCCGGGAACGGGAACTTCTTGATAAGTGGGCTGCCATGTAGTAGCAAATTGACCTCCTTCATAAACGGGTCGGCCCACAGTCCCTAGCTGATGTCCCCGTTCCTAACTTCCGGGACATTCGCTTCCCACCTCAGTCCGAGCTCCCTACTTACCGAAAGTATGACGGGAATGGCAACCCATTCATTCACATAAGGGAGTTTCTACACGAGTCGGCGCAGTTCCAGCATGACGACCGCCTTATGGCATATCTCTTTCGCCGATCGTTGGACGGGGTTGCATTAGAATGGTTCTACACTTTGCCCTTGGAGGAGGAAGAGAGCTTCAAGGTTGTTAAGGAGAAGTTTATACAAAGATTTCAAGACTGGGTAGGCCCGGAGTATTCATTCACAGACCTAGTAGCAGAGAAGATGAAGACAGATGAAAATTTTGCCACTTATGCAGACCGATGGAGACAGATGGCCTCACGTGTGCCCGGGCAAATCCCGGAAGAAGAAAAGGTAAAATTGTTGATTTCAAATGCTACACCTACGTTCCAGAACATTCTGGCAATGAATGATATATCAAATATGCACTAGTTGTATAGCAAGGCCCGGTTTATACAAACCCAGTTTAAGGACTCCCCTATCCATTCCCTATTTGAGGCCCAAAAGTCCAAAACCACAATAAAATCTCAGGGCCCAATCACCGAAGGAGTCCAGACAAACGAGCAGGTGTAGGCTGTTCATTTCCCCAACCAATCCGCTCCACTACGCTTCCAACAACCTCCCCGCAATCCCCAGTTCACCGCACCATCAAATGCCCAACCCTCATTTCCTGCTCCTCGTCCACAACAACCACCACCATCACAATAGCCTCAACAGCCGCCACAATACCATAATGTCCCGCCACCCAATGGCTATGCATCTGCTCGACCGGGTCCCAAGAGAACCCACTACCCTCCACTTATTGAAACTCTCCCAGACATTTTCTCGGCCCTGATGTACACTGGTGATCTTCAGCTCCCTCCGGAACGCCCTAATTGGAATCCGGCCGCCGATCAGTCCAAATATTGCATATATCATCGGTAGCCCGGGCACACTATAGAAAGGTGCTATCAGTTCTGTGATTTTGTTTATGATTTGCATGAAGGGCAGAGAATTGACTGGGCCCAGATGCACAAGTTGATAGAAGACATGAGAGAAAGAAGAAGACAGGCGCCAAGGCCGCAGCAGCCAGCGCCGCAGCAACAACAACCTCAGCAACCTCAACCGCAGCAGCAGCAGCAGCCTACACCAGAGTTAGGGATTCATTAGAATCCCATGCCAAAGCACCCGCTCGCTCCACAGCCTCAACAACAGCCGCCGGCACCGGCTCAGGTGAATATTGTTCACCGTCCAGCTCCCAACGCTGGGAGGTCCTTTGATGATGAGACTCCTGCTCATATTTTGACCCTCCACCATACATACACCAACTCCCCTTTACCCTTTGTCCCTTCCCTCATCTCACCCACCATTTTGACATCTGCTACACCCACCATTCCTTCCAGATCTCCCATTGCACCCGCTACCACGTTGCCCACCATTTTGCCAGTCCTTGCACCTTCACCCATCATACCCTCCGTTGTCACCCCCTCACCTAACCCTTCACCTATCGTCCTTCCGCCAGGGCCTGTCAGACCCGCCTCCACCACCGTTTTCCCCACTGTTGTTCCTTCCACTTATCCTATCAGGCCAATTGGGAGTCCATCCGTCCCCGGGCCGACGCAGAACCTTTCCCTCAGGAGCGGGCATCCATTTCAGAGAAACTACCCTTCAACTGGTGCACCTGCACCCAACCCCCCAATTCCTTCATCAGCAATAGAAACAGAAGAAACCAACCCCTTGCCTGGCACTAGATATGATTTGTTACAACACTTGGATCGGATGTCGGCCAAGATCTCAGTCCTGGAGTTAATTAAGAGATCCACGCTACACCAAGATGCCCTAAGGGCTTTTCTATCGAAAGTCATGGTTAGCGAGGACGTGGCGGTAGACAGCTTGCCGTCGGTGTTGGCCACTATAACAAAGGGGCCATCTATTTCTTTTTCTGAGTCAGATCTAGCACCCCCAGAGGCATGTCAGATGCCACTATGTATTTCGATTTCATTGAACAAGGTGGCCGTTGACTCAGCTCTAGTGGACACGGGAGCTTCTATTAATGTTTGTCCCTTGAGCACGTTGCGTGCCTGCAACATCTCTGAAGACATGCTAAGGCCGACACCGACAACTATTGCAGCGTATGATAACTCCATGAGAGCTTGCCACGGGGTCGTGATAGTTCAGGCCGAGCTAGGGCCTTTGAAAATGGACGTGGAATTTTATGTGTTGGACATAGACCCGATGTTCAAGGCTATTCTGGGTCATCCATGGATTGATAGCTTGTAGGCAGTACCCTCGACCGCCCACCAGTGCCTCAAATTCCCATTTTAGGGACGGGTGGTCAAAGTGAAAAGTGTTTCCACAGTCCAGACTGTTGATGCTATTGCTGACAAAATTCTACCTACTCTATGCATGAGCAACAAGCCAGTTTTATCTGTGATGGACTTGAATTTTCCATGGGCATATGCGTCACGCAAGCCCGCGACTGCACCAATTAATGTCAAAATTAAGTACAAGATTAGAGATTCCAAGGGATGGCACATGATCCTAAAATTAGGCTATCAGCCGGGCATGGGCCTCGGCGGGTAGTTGCAGGGGCGGACTAAGCCCGTCCCTAGGGGCAGAAAGATGAGCAGATGAGGCCTTGGCTATCGGGAGTCAGCATTGTAAATACTGGGAGACTCCGGGCCGCTGACGTGGGACTACCGTCAGCATTTCGTGAAGGGCCCGTTGCAGCTAGGTACCTTGGAGAAGCCACCCTGTGCTGATGTAAGAAGTGATGCTGCTTGTGTTGTTATCGACCCACCGCCGCCACTGAAGGGGCTGGTGGGTGATATGGAAGATTTTTGTGATTGTTTTAAAGAATTGTTTCAAGAAAAAGAAGCTTGTTCGAAGAAGGTGGAGATGCAGCTTGTGAAGTGCTCTCCGGCGGAGCCAGTTTACCAGAGGCCGCGAGAAGAGGGGAGCTCCATCATTACTTTTTCTTGGACTCCTTCCCGCCTTGCCTCCCTATTTCAGCAGTTGTGGTTTATTCCCCGTTCACCACCAATCATGGTCGACCCGTTCTTCATGGAAAGGCCATTCGAAACTTTGTTTGTTCCGTGTGCATGTGGGCAGTGCCCACCTATTGATCTGTCCACTATGTGGACCCCCACATCCGATCTTTCAGAAATGTGGTTTTCTTCTTCTAACCCTTTCTTCGATGTTTTGTTCCCATCTTTCTTTCCCCTTCAACTTCCCCCTCCACCTTCCTCCTTTGACCTCTCTTATTGCATGATTTCCTCCGATCTACAAAAAAAACGGTGATTTCAAAATGAAGATTTCAATGGAGGATTATGCTTTGTTTTGTCCGCATCCTTCCCAGGGGCACGAGCCCCCTATTTCCATTCTTGTAGATTTTCTATCCCCTAGGTTAGGTGTAGGACTTCTTGAGATTAGAGAAGTAGTGTTAGCTGAGTCTAGTGAGTTAGGGTCTTGTTCTAATGTCTCCAACCCGTCCGCACTTGCTATATGCCCGATGACACGTCCTTCTAAAGCCGTTCCTGATAGATTCCTTGAAGATCTTGTCCAACGTTGTCACTCTCTCCTTAAGTGCCCTGAATTTGTAGAGACAGCCATAGTCTTGGAGGATGATGAGGAGATAGATGGGGTATGGAGCGATGACAGATTAGGTGTATATGAAATCATAGATGAGAAGGACCCTATCGATGACGAGGAGAGCGGCGTGGATGACACTGCCGATCTATACGCACAGGGTTTGAAGAGATTTGACGAACCGTCATCGGCAGTGGATGAACCCACGAAAGAGATTAATCTAGGGACTGAAGAGGACCCCAAGCCTATAATTATCTCTGCTAATCTCCCTCCTCAGGTTGAAGAGGAGCTGATCAAGGTTTTGAGGGAGTATAGCGATTCATTTGCCTGGTCCTACGAGGACATGTCGGGCCTTGACCCCACTCTAGTAGAACATAGATTGGTACTTAAACTAGGGGCAATGCCCATTAAACAAAAATTGAGAAGATTCCACCCCCAAATGGCCTTAAGGATAAAAGAAGAAGTTGATAAGCTGCATAAGGCCAAGTTCATTAGAGTAGTTTTATATCCTCAATGGGTGGTGAATATTGTCCCTGTAATGAAAAAGGATGGAAAATTTTAGATTTGCATTGATTTTAGGGACTTGAATAAGGCATGTCCGAAAGATGATTTTCCGCTTCCTCACATCGACATGTTGGTGGACAACACGGCTGGGTACGAAGTCCTCTCATTTATGGATGGATATTCGGGCTATAATCAAATCCGTCTCGCTCCTGAAGATCAAGAAAAGACCTCATTCACCACACCCTGGGGCACATACTGCTATGTTGTCATGCCATTCGGATTGAAGAATGCAGGTGTCACGTATCAACGGGCAATGATGGCTATCTTCCACGACATGATGCATGTGTATATGGAAGCCTACGTGGATGATATTATGGTGAAATCAAGGTCAAATGAAGAGCACCCTGCTATCTTGGCCAAAGTGCTGGAAAGGGCTAGGGAGTGTAAGTTAAAAATGAATCTAAAGAAATGTGTGTTTGGAGTTGCATCAGGGAAATTACTAGGGTTCATAGTTAGTAAGCGGGGGATTCAAATTGATCTAAACAAAGTAAAGGCCGTTATGAAAATGCCACCGCCTAAGAACATCACTGAGCTTAGAGGATTGATTGGGCGTCTGCAGTTTATTCGAAGGTTCATATCTCAACATTCGCAAAGATGCCGCCAATTTTATGAATTGTTGAAGGCGGGGGCTAAATTTGAATGGAATGAATAATGTCAGAAGGTCTACGAGGATCTTAAGGTTTATCTATCTAATCCCCCAGTTTTGCAACCACCTGTCCCTGAGAAACCCCTGGTTTTATACATTTCAGTTATTGATGACTCTCTAGGAGCTGTCCTGGCACAAGTGGATGACGAAGGAAAGGAAAGGGCAGCCTACTACCTCTCTAGGTTATTCAATCCTGCTGAATCTAAGTGTACCACTATGGAGAAGACCTGCGCAGCGTTAGTATGGGTATCTCAGAAGCTCAAACATTATTTCCTTGCCCATGAGGTTAAGTTGATATCTAGAATGGACCCAATCCATTACCTCTTAGAAAAGCCCATCCTTTCTAGCAGATTAGCTCGCTGGCAGAGCTTCCTCTCTCAATTTGATATCACCTTTGTCATTCAGAAAGTGATCAAGGGATACGCGATTGCTGAACATCTTGCTCATTCTCCTATCCCTTGCACTGATTCAATCCAGGATGAGTTCCCTGACGAACACCTAGCTGTGCTTAATCATCATCCTTTTTAGTCTCTTCATTTCGATGGTGCACTCAATTCTCAGGGCCGAGGGATCGGCGTTGTTCTCCTCACTCCAGAGGGAGTGACCATTCCCATTGCATATCAACTCTCCTTTCCGGCTACCAATAACATAGCCGAGTATGAGGCTCTCCTTGCCGGACTAAAGCACGCCTACATCATGGGCGCGCGATACTTAAATATCATAGGAGATTCTCAATTGGTGCTACGTCAAGTTCTTTCCACTTATCGCACCCGTGACCCTAAGATCAAACCATATCAAGATTTGGTCACGATCTTGGCTAAGCAATTCCGTAAGCTGATTTACATTCATACTCCTCGATCGCAGAATATTCTTGCCAATGCACTCGCATCGCTCGCTTCATCCCTTTCCTTTCCCCTCAGTCGCGCCACTGAGACCATCGTGGTTCAGAGGTTAGACGCTCCTTCCCTTCATGATCCGTGGTTTGACAACCTTAGGAAGTCTGTGGAGAAGAAAGCTGAAAAGGAGGATTTGAAAGAAGTGTCGTTAACTGAGCTCGAGGAAATCTTAGAAGAAGAGGAATTGCCTTGGTACCATGAGATCGAGCAGTATTGCAGGGATGGGTCATTCCCGGAATCAGCCAATGCCGCGCAGCGCAAGGCCATGAGAAGAGTTACCTCTAGATACACCATTGTTGCAGGAGAATTGTATAGACGTGCTCTTAATGGAGTTCTCATGAGATGTTTAGACGATGACGAGGCTTGGAAGGTTGTAGAAGCAGCCCATTCGAGCGAATGTGGAGGACATGTCAATGGGCAAGCGCTGGTGAAAAAGATCCTTGGGCAGGGCTATTACTGGCCAACCCTAGAGGAAGATTGCTCCGCCTATGTCCGTAGGTGCATCCAGTGCCAACTCCACGCCGATAAAATCCACACTCCTACTTCATCACTCCATCCTCTTTCTGCTCCTTGGCCGTTCTCCATGTGGGCCTTTGATATTATAGGCCCGCTAGGTGATCCCAACTCCCAGGTCAAACAGAAATCCTTCATCCTTACAACTACGGAGTATTTCACCAAGCGGGCAGAAGTTGAAGCATATGCAGAAATCAAAGCTATCACAGTTTGCCGTTTTATCCTGAAGAACATTATTTCATGGTTTGGGGTGCCAAGCGACATCGTCACCGACAACGGGACGCAGTTCGTGTCTCAAGAACTCCAGGACCTCTATAAGAAGTTCAACATTGCATTGCATCATTCATCACCTTACTACCCTCAAGGCAACGGCTAGCCCGAAGCCACCAACAAGACGCTTTTGAAAATTATCAAGAAAACTTGCGAGTCACACAAATTTGCTGATTGGCTTGAAAGACTTGTTGAAGCTTTATGGGCGTATCGCACCTCCGTCCGTACTCCCACTGGGCAGACTCCTTTTGCCTTGACTTATGGGATGGAGGCGGTACTTCCATACGAGATTTTGATCCCTTCCCTAAGGGTGTAGTTGGATAAGGAACTTAATCTCGATGAACGTCGAGAGGCGTTGCTGGTATAGCTGGAACTCTTAGACGAGAAGAGGCTTAATATGGCCAATCACGTCTCCGTTTATCAAAAACGTGTCTCGCGTCATTTCCAAAAGGTCATTGAAAGAAAATTTCAAGTGGGTATCATGGTTTTGAAACGTAAATTTATTAGAACAGCAGGTCCTAGGTCTAAGCTGCAACCCAACTGGGAGGGCCCGTTCGTGATCAAGGAAATCTATCCGGGGAACGCGTACTGTCTTGTTAATGCAGAGGGCGAAGAATTGTCTAATCCGTGGAATGGGTTGTATCTTAAACGTTTTTATCCATAGAGTCGAGCCAGCAACGGCCCGGTGGTCGGGTGTTCCTCTACTTGATCATGAAGGGAAGTCCCCGGTTCAACACTCACACACTACACGACCACCGTGGTTGAGTGATCCTTTTTTGCACAACACCGTTTCTCCCTTGGCCATGCTCGGGGGAAAGTGAAAATCCTTATTTTTTCTCCTCTTTTGGCCAAAAATAGGAGCAAGAGGTGAATAAGGGGGCGAGAACTGATCTAGGCACCCCGATAAAAGAGAGGTCTCAAATAGGGGCAGTCCGTTATGACTTAATTCCGTAAAAACAAAAGAAATAAAAAAGAAAGAAATAAAAGAAAAGGGGCAAAATCAAATCAAAGCTAAAAGCTCATTCAAAAGCTCGAAGCTCAAAAGTCTAGATGCTCCTAAGAAAAGAATGAAACTAGACATGGCAAGAGTGGCAGTACAGTTTCCCCGCGGGACGTCATGAGCCCGGTCGTATGCGTGCCTAGAGCGGATGTAGGTTCGATGACGGACACAAAGCCTCGACGCAACAGACCAAATTCCTTGAAAAAGGGTTGCCATGAGAAGAACTCAAGCCCTAAAAGTCTCTATACCTATTGTCGGCTTTCCAATCGAATTCTCTTTTATTTTCCAAGGACTGGATCGTACCCCGGGTATGGCCTCGGTAGAGACACCGTTAAGTAGGATTGGACCCCAGCCATGGGCGGTCACCCATAATGCACATTGAATTCGGGAAACCCCTAATGAGATATGATGATATCCTATTGGCGGGTTTAAGTTGGTTTCAAAATCCAAAATCCAAAAAAATTAAATATTTCAAAACCCAAAAAAATAAAATATTTTAAAATCAAAAAAATCAAATTGTTCAAAACCAAAAAATCAAATATTTCAAAATCCTAAAAAAATCAGATATTTCAAAACAAAAAAAAATCAAATATTTCAAAACCAAAAAAATCAAATATTTCAAAGTCAAAATAATTAAATATTTCAAAATCCAAAAAAATCAAACATTTCAAAATTCAAAAATATCAAATATTTTAAAAACAAAAAAAATCAAAATATTTCAAAATTACAAAAAAGCATTTTCAAATATTTTCACTTGCATTTCATGGCATGCATTGCATCGTTTTTCTTTTGTCATTTTGCCTATTTAATAAGGCTTACCCCCTTGACCAAAAATCAAGAACTTGTCATTTCCTAACTTGTTACAGGCAAGGGGTTAAGCCTAAAACAGATTTAATATATTTTCTTGTTTATATCTGTGCAAGGGCAGGTTGAAGATAAGATTCAGCATTTCCATCTCTGCACGGTCCTTTGGCGACCATTTTAATCCCTCCAACGATCAATATCAGACCGTGCCATCCTTCACACGGCCTCGTTCAGACCGCTTCCAATTCTAGAACCTTCAAGAAGCAACGGTCTTTACTAGACCATTGTACAAATCAGAACGGTGCAAGCTTGGCCGTTCTACTCTGTCCACGGTCCATCGATAGGCCGTTCCACTCTCCAAAAGTCCCTGTTCTTTACCCTGCGGCTGATCTGCTACGCGGCCCAGGTCTGGCCGCTCAATTCTCTGATGCGGTTAGACTCTAACCATTTATCTAACTGAGCAGTCTGGTTATGGGCCATGTTCATCCTGAGATCCTATCTCAAACTCATTCAATCACGTGCAAGAAATGCCAAACTCAAATCAATCCAATCATCAATTTTATTCAAATGCAAACATTTCCAAACATGAGCCTCATGAAAATAAGAAAATCACTCAATCCTCAGCCGGGCATCCCCGCGAGGCCTAAACTCTCGTAGCTCTCTCACATATGCCTGGTACGCCTCCTAGAGCTCCGTCACCTCCGCAGGAGGGCACGCACCATGCTGATCTCCCACATGATCAGCGCACTCCTGACTACCTGCTCGTCCTCCTCGGTGCCGACCCTCCTCGCCTGTAGTGCGGGAAGGTGGGACAGTGCTGGAACTGTCATCCTGGGGAGCCCGACCTGTAGAAAACACCTATCTGGGCTGTACATCGCCAACGTGGTGTCTCCCACAAGCTGCAAGTCGAGCCCAAGCCTCCTAGGAAGCCTGAGGGTGGTGCCATAAAGGAAGAACGGGCACATCACGAATCGATCCAGGGGCAGAGTGTTGATGTAGAGGCGCCATTCGTCCCTAGTCTTCTTCTCTGTTGTCCTACACTCCACCTGCTGAGGGAACCTGAAAGAACCGCCAATAAAGAATAATGGATGGCTCCCAAAGATCCAGCTGACCGAGGTGACATCTTCCCTAGGCATGAACTTCATCCTGACTCCCATCTAGCACTCTAAGAGAATCATAGAGCTAAATAGTGGACCCCCTAGAGCGGTAGAGCTAAGACCCACATATAGGTAGGCAAGGACGGCCCGAGAGATAGAAAGACCCGACCATAGACCACTGATGGTGCTAAGGATGGGGACATCTAAGACATGGTCGGCAGAGGGGAAGAGTATGGCCCCGCACAAGTAGATGGAAGCGGCCTTAGCTATGGCCTCATCCCACCCACACTTATTCTTACAATGTGCTATTACCCACTGGCTGAGAGGTAGTAAATGGATCTGGTGTGGGCCCACTATGGTGCAAATGTCCTTGCTACTAGGTATGAACTCTCCTAAGATGAGGGCAGGATCCACAGGGGCAACGGTATGACAGACTAAAATCTCCTCACCCACCTTGGACCTAGGCAAAGACAAGTAGGTCTCTACCTCCTCTAGAAGGATGGTGGCCTCAAAAGATGAGAAAATGAAAGTGTGGGTCTGAGGGTGCCATATCTCTACCAAGGCTGAAATGCTATGCCAATCTAGGGAAAGCTTGGGGTAGTTCTTGGCTAGCACTAAAAGAGGGTGAAGGTGCCACGACCTGAGGATGGATGTCACAGATATGGGTAGTTCGCGGATCATAGGAGCCATCCACTTCAAGGTGGAGTATCGTCTCGGGCTAGGGAGAAGCTAAAATAAAGAAAAGAAGAAGAGAAAAGAGAGAAAGAACATGTGAGCATTTTGAATGAATTAATTGAATTGAATGAATTTGTGCAAGCTTACCTCTCTCATAGGGCTGGAGCTCAAATGCCCCGGGATGGTAGTCAGCCTTTGTAGCAGCCCATGCTCCTTTCTAGCTGGCTTTGGACCTTGGTAAGCCACCTTACCCATTAAGCTCCCTTCCAAGGCCCTCTTCATGATGTTTTAAGGAAGATTGAGAAGGATTTCAAGGTTTGAAAGAGGGTTGATGTGTGAAGAACGAACTTGGAAGTCCCCTCTTATTTATAAGACTTGATTAGAGGCCAAAACCCACTAGAATTGAGGTAAGATAGTTCTAGATCGGATTAGGATAGAATTTGGGTTGGTTTAGAACCCCTACTCTCAGGTTAGGACTCTCCAAGAGAGTCCCGCTCGGGCTCTCAGGGCGCCTGCGTACGCGGTCTAACGATAGACCGCTTTGTTCAAGGAACGGTCGCATGGAGACCGTGTAGAAACCTTCTACACACTTCGCCCCCTGGTATTTGCACGGTCGTGGAGAGGCCGTTCTACTAAATACACGGTTCCAATAGGACCGTTTTGGTTCTTTGAACGGACCATCATGGACCATTTATTTGCTTCATTGACGCTCAACCGAGCAGATTCCAGCGGTCTATCGGGGTACCGTGTCAACCCTGGAGCGGTCATTTGTGTGACCGTTTAGCAACTTGAAGCCTCAATTTTTGTCCTCTTGCACCAACTCCACTCAGGATATTGTCGTCTCTCTCTCCCACTCACTCGTGTCAGGTTAGGAGTCATTGTTAGTTAGTTAGTATCAAGCATTTGCATTTGTTCACACATTTCATTCACAAAATCAAAATCAAAAACATATCATATCACTATCATATCCACATATACATAAGTCGGGTCACAAATACATCATGCCGCTCCCTCTCACTGGCCCCCACCATTGTCGCCTGAGCCCTCATGCCTCTTCGCTGGCGGGGGCATCGTCGAGCTCGCCTCCTCACGGTGTCGTCGGCCCCGCTCCTCCTCCTCGTTCCTCCGGCGACCAGAGGAACCTGTGAAGTAACTCCTATAAGAGCCGTGCGTACTATGAGTGCTGTCGCTCGGAGTGCCACTGCACTCGGATCTCCGGTTCATCCCCTCCACAACGCCCTCCAGCTTCGCCGCCTGAAGCCGGGCTCACTCTGCCCCAACTCGATAGCGCTCCGCCTCAGCTCGGTAGCACTCCGTCTCTACAGCTCCGACCCAGAGACACTCTAGCTCTGTGTGGAGGAGTGCCATCTCGACCACGTCTGCCGGTCGGCTCTGCGCCATCTCGTCCCGAAGGCGGGCAGCCTCCTCACGTGTTGCTACACGGCTCTGCTCCATCTCCCCTCGAAGTCGGGTCAGCTCGGTCGTCCGCATACATGCATCATGGTTAGTCAATTGCATTTCATAAACATAATCAACAGGGAAAGCGTAGTGACTACTTACCCTCTCGGAGAGCGCCGCCTCGGCTACCTCAGCCCATGTCACCATCCGCGTGAACTCTGCCTCCCGCTCGGCACGGTCCACAGGAGTCTGGGAAGAGGAAGAGGGTGCGTCAGCCCCCTGACGCTGGGCTCTCTTTGCTCGCTGCATTTTAGAAGTCCAAGGTTAGTCATTTCACAGTCGTAATCATAAACATGTGCATAAGTAAGTTTAAGAGTTAGGGAAACTCACCAGAAGGGTCAGGGCCTGTCGGAGCTCGTCTCGCTCCTGGATGGTCGAGTGGAGGAGTCCCTGCAACTCCGCGATCCTCCCCTGGGGGTCAATCTACATTTAGGAAGTCCAAAGGTCAGTGCATAATCATATAGAAAGCATAATAAGAAAGCATTAGAGTTAGAAGTCGTACCGATCGGCGAGCACCTGGTCCCTGTAGTGCCGGGCATAGGCCGTGTAGTGGGCCTCCTCGATCTCCGCCCGGGCGGCCACCACTCGCACGCATGCTGCCCAGTCGACGATCTGCTCTGCCGCCCGCGCTGTCCAGTCCACCACCATGGCCAGTCCTCTGGGGTGTCACCCGACTCGCTCCTCCGACTTCTCTGGTGCCGAAAACTCGACCACAGTCTGATGGACGCCGATCGTCCTCATCACCAAGCGAAAGTGGAGTGGCTCCACCACGTTCATGCAGTGGAGCCAAACGTCTCGGCCTGAGTAGGTGAGGGCCGCTACCACCCAGGGCTGACCCTCATGCCCCTCACTCATGTACGGTGTCCACCAAACCTGTCGAATAGGAAAATTGCATTAGTATCATAAGCATATAAGTTGCATTTAATGAAAGAGTTTGAGTTTAGATTCTTACCAAGGCAAAGGGCAGTGTGTCCAAGTCATCCTGGATCCCACGGACCTGTCTCCGCAGGGACCCAATCTCCCATGAAGCCATCCACTGCCTGGCGATGGGCCACCAGTCTGGGTGAGTCTCCTCCCCTCTCCCTAGCCCACGTAGGTGCACGCAGGCCCACACCTACATTGCATTTCATCAAATGTCATCATATAATATTTATAGGAATCATAAAGTAAATTGCATAATAGTTTTAAAGGTTGAGTCGTACCTGGAGTAAGGGAGAGAAGCCCCGAGCATCGTCCGCCGGCTGGTGGAGCTGAGGGTGTCAAACAGGAACGCTAGGACCGCCGCTCCCCAAGCGTAGTCACCAACATGCCCCGGGTCCTTGAGCAGTGGAAGGAACTGACAGCTGATGACGTCGGCCCTCGTCGCAAACAGTAGGCGCCCGAAGAACAGCATCATGAAGCGTCGCAGGACCACGTCTGCCTCAGGCCCTGCCGCAGCTGCTACTCTAGGTCGGGCTCGGTCCACCAACCTTTGCAAGTGCTGCTCGGGCAGCTCCTCGGTCGCTATCCCCGCGCCCCTCAGTCCGAGGCTCTCCTGTAGCCTCACCCTCGTCAGCGGCATCGACTGACGCTCCGGGTGCAGCAACTCCAGGCCCAGAAGCCTCTGGGCCAGCTCCCGGTAGTCGGGGTACGTCCTCCCGCTAACTGGTGTCACATACACGTGCAATCTGGTGATGCGCGCAACGTCCTCTAGCGTGTGGACCATGTGGCCCCATGGGAAAAGGAACGTCCGGCTCACCGGATCCCAGTGGTTGTGCAGAGCATAGAGGAGCGGCGTGTCCAGCCGAGCCACCTCTACGCTCAGGAACTCGGTGAAGCCCATCGCTGTGAGCCTCTCCCGCTGAAAGTCCGATAGTGCGAGGTACACTGCTCGGACCTGTAGCCAGGAGATCCGAGTCCCGCGCTTTCCCTTCATACAATTGCATTTGTCATACATTTCATAATAGAATCATGCATTTCATTAAACAAATAAATGAACATATGGGCCGTTTTCCTATTCAACGGTTGGATTCCAACTGTTCCATAAACCCCTTTCAGAAGTCCATGGCCACCCATGGACCGTTCTGCCTAACGGGCGACCTATGGCGGACCGTTCAGTCTTCCTGTGCCTAACTCAGTAACGACCACCTTTTGGCCATCCAACACATCCATGGTCCCCATCTGACCATGTCATTCTCCCCTCAAACCCAACTCGCACGGTCTTTCCTTAAACTGGGTCGCTTTCCACGGTCTGTTGGAGACCGTTCTGTTCTCAACGCTTCAAATTTTGAACGGACCCAATCGGGCCGTTCCATTTAATCATGGTCACCCCTGGACCGTGCTACATCCCCAATACCCCGCCGGTTCGACTCCCATGGAACGTCCACCCATGGGCCGTGTTATCTTTGAACGGTTCTGTTTGAACCGTGTGGTTTTCGTAAGCAATTCCTGTTGAACCGTTTTATGACCATCGTCCCCGATGGCATTCAAACCCATCCCGCCGGTGGTGAGGGCCCATGAGGCCTGCCCACCGGCCCTAACAGGGTCGTGTGACCCTCTTCATTCGTCTAGGGCTACATGCATGATTAAAGGAAGGTTTTAGGGGCCTACCTCGGAGGACCGTGGTGGTTTCTCCACCGTCGCCGTGGCCGCCTCCGGTGGCGCGTCTGTGTTCTCCTCCTTGGCAATGATCGTCGTGGCACCTCCCTCGGCCACAGGCACTGGCGGTGGCGGTGGCAGTGGCGGTGGAGGTGGTGCCCCTTCTTCGGTCGTGGACGCCGACGCTACCTCCGCCGACCACAGGCGGTGCGGTGGTGTCTTCTCGAGCCATTCTTCGCTCCAATGCATGGTGTTTGAAGCGCATAGGGGGAGGGGAGGTTAAGCTGAGGAGAAACAAAATGGGAGTGAAGAATGAGAGTGGGAGATAGGATGGCGAGAATGGAGAGTGGGAGGTGTTTTCCTCTCCTCCTCCGTCGGTTAAGGTGGAGAGGGAGGAGGAAGAGAAAGAGTTTATTTTTTCCAAACAGCCAGAGATTACACAGTCTATCGATAGACCATGTGACTACTGGACAGTCTTCCATGTGACCATTTAGGCTCTAACGGTGCACCTCCATTGAACGGATGGAGAAGGGCCGTTCAGTCCATTGAACGGCCTCATAAAGGGATGTGCATCTTCACGATCATATTCAAACTGGCAATGCTTGCGTGGCCCTAACTGGACCGTTTGTATTCTGAAGCGATTTGTTGTTAGACCATTCATATGTTGAAACAATGATGAATGCTTTTTTGAGCCCTATTTTGCTGCATTATGTGATTAAGTGGTTGATCTTTTGGCTTGAATGATTATCTCATGATGTAATATTGCAAAACCCTGTTCATGATTCCTTTGCATCACCATTCCAACCTGTCTTTCACTGCCATCAGGTAAGTCAGGTATGTATCTCGATCTCTATATCCCTTGTTGCATTACTAGATGGTATCTAAGCTATATATCTTGAGAACCAGCTGGTTATCTACGTGTTCCAGGATCTGATGTTCCCCTATAATAAAAACAATGATGATCCAGGTTCATGTGTTTAATCACCGGATAGGCCGTTAGGTTTGAAAAATTGGGGGACGATGGTTCTATCTTGCACGCCGTGATTGCAGATTGTGTCTTGACCCTGCTTCTTCCGGTCTACCAATATTATTCTCGAGTATTTTATATCTTATGGCTTTATTGGCATTCATTTTTATGATTTCTTTTATTTTAGCCCAGCATGCATCATACGCATCTTTTTGAGCATTCATGACCCATGGTCTATCTGAAAGTATCTCATTTGTGATGGATGATTGTGCATTCATCGTTTTGAGTAAGAGGAACTATTCCCCTCAGAGTTGGAAGGTTTTTCTCTGGTCTGTTCACCTGCTTTGATTGACTGAAGGTCCTTGTCTGGAGTTTTAGTCTGTTTCCTTTTGCTGCTTGCTCCGGTCCCCTCATTGGTCCGAGGGATTGTGTCCCCCATGAGGTTGATCGTGTGTTTTCCTTTTCCTTTAGTTAGTTTCTCCAGACTAGCGTCGTTTTGGTCCGATCGTTCCTTGTGTTTGGTTCAGAGTTTTTCGAAAGATTCCTATCACTCATTGGCGATGAAACGGGTGTCTTTTACCTTAACGCCCGCTTTTCAGTCCGCTCCGCTTCATTTCCGCTTCATCTCCATGTTCCATCTCGCTTTCGCTTCACCTCTACTCGCTCCCCTGCAAAGAGGATGTTAAGGAGGGGCATCGGTGTTGACACATTAAAAGTAATAACAACAACAACAATGATGAAATAATAATAATAAGACTACAATATTCTATTTCTGTTAAAATGCCTTATTTCTGCTATATCTTATTTTCAGGAATAAAGAAGAAGATAAGAAAAGAAAAGACGCCCGGCTCCAATGGATAGCCACTGAAATGAGACCCAAGAGCTCAGAAAATGCTCGGACCATCCCCGGATGAACAAGATAGAAGCTCGGACAGCAAGAAAGGCAGTCGATGGGTCAACCCCCACAAAATGAGAAATGAGCACAGATGGGTCTAAACAAACAAAAATGGGCCAAAGGATGCTAAGAAATGAGTTGAAGAGAACCGGCACGATGAAACCGGCACAATGAAATCGGCACGGAAGAACCGGCATGATGAAACTGGCACGAAAGTGAAATCTGCACGTAAACAGCAAAATAGCATGCCAATAGCATCATCCGGGGCGCGCCGGGATGGACTTGCGCCGAGAATGACCCCCGCCGATGGTATACTTCTATATAAGTAAGCCATGTGCTTATCACAAGGACGGGACAGAAGAAATACTCACATCCAGACAGAGAAGTGACGATAGAACAAGAAGGAGAGCCAGAAAAAAAAGGGGGAGAGCCAGTAGGCAAAGAGAGGAGGAGAAGAGGAAGCTATCCGCGTATAGAGGTAGGGGCGCTACTGCCGTCCGACGCCCCCTCGGGGCTACAGTCTCTCTCCCCTGTTCTCTCTTTTATGTTTTCGTTCTCTCCCCATGTAACAACACAGCCATTTTACGGCTTCTATCTTGTAATTCTAGCGATGCCTGATTTCACATGAATGAAAAGAATCGATTGATGCGTGTGATTCTCTTATGTCGTTGTAGTCAGATCCCCCTAACATCAATCCGTGGGTTTTCATGATCTATCTGTAGTTTTCTTCTGTCCTGCCGTTTCTCTCGATTACCCTCTAGGAGGTGGCCTTACGGCTATTAAGCCTTCGCAGAGACATTGAGATTTCTATCCCATCTATCCATGACCCCGAGAAGGTAGTATTATGCCCCAGGGATGTGGAGTTCTACTCCGATCGACTGAGGTTATCGGCATGCTTAACCCCTTTGTGCTTAGTTGGATTTAGCAACCTCTGATATAAGATAGGAGCCCGAGACAGCCCATCTCGTGGCCTTCCTGTCTCCAAAATCACGAGGAAAATCAATTTTGCATGGCCCCATCCCGAGGATATTAAATAAATCACCTTATGGCGAACATTACTCCACAGGATCTCGACCCCTTCGGCTCTCGGGCTCCGATATGTCCGTTTATTACGGATTCCGTCCCGGCACTCCGTGGATGGTTTCCTATATACCCCTAACATGTTACAGAGGCCTGTGACAGACTATCACTTGGCTTCTGTTCATTCTAAAACGGAGGAAATGTCATGTCTCCGTTTCGTAGTTACCTGCCGATGTTCCACAGCCTCCCCTCAGATCTCTTTGTGGGTGAATAAGTCCCCTAATGGTTCACGAATCAGCCCTGCCAGAACTCCTAAAAACCTGCCCAAACCTCAAACCCCTGAAAACCCCCAAGAACAAACCCTTGAAAATCCCATGTGACACCTATTTGTGAAACCTTAAACCCCCTGAAAACCCTCAAGAAAAAACCCTTGAAACTCCCCTGGAGCAAACCTTAAACCCCCTGAAAACCCTCAAGAACAAACCCCTTTGAAAATCCCTTGGAGCAAGCCTTGAACCCATCAGGAAATCCCCTCGGCGCAGAAATCTCTTGGCGCACCCATTTCCTCTCAGTGCATATACTCTCGCGCCGAGAGCTGAAAACGCGTCGAGAGCTGAAACGCGCCGAGAGCCCTGCGCCGATGCCTATTCACGCCAAAAAGACCATCCCGTGCGCCGATACCCATTTGTGCCAAAGACATCCCTCGTGCCGGTAGCGTCATGCCAAGGCCATGCACGCCGGGAACCTTATGCCGGTCACCTCACGTCGATTCTCACCTAACCTCTTGTAAACCTCCACCCTACTGTAAGAAGAAGAGATCAGGGGCTTCACTCAGACATACGGGAGTCAGATTGACGGGGTTGCACCCCTACATTGGGTTGGCTCACAGATGATGTTCTTTTAACCCTACTGACCTACGGAGTTCTGCCACTGCATGTTCTCCGGCGATTCCTTAAGGGGATATTAACCGAATGCCACGATGGTGGACATCAATCTCTTATGCTCTCATCTCTTGGGATTCCGGGCTGTATGCCCATCTTCTTTTGGCTTTCATCCCGTCACTCTGGGGATGAATGTCCTATACTCCCACTTGGCATAGTCCAAGATCAAGGGGAGATGCTACCGGATTTTTGCGAGACATACAGACTAACTGCCGAACTATTGATAAAATAAAATAAAATAATAATAATAATAATACAAACAAACAAATAATAAAATAAACATAACACTCTCATCTAAAATAGAGAAACAAAAATGACTAAAACAAAACAAAACAAACAAAATAGATGAAAAAATAATAAATAATGAATAAAAAGATATAATAATAATAATAATAATAAAAGCGAGAAATAAAAGAAGACATAATAAATAGATAATGGATAATAAAATGACAATTAAAAGAAAAAAATGGTAAATAAACAATACAAACAAAGGGTGAATAAATGATTAATTGTCAAATAAATACCAATAAAAGAAATTAAAAGGTGCATGCATCCGATATAAGGAAAATATAAAATAAATAAACAATGAACAAATAGTGAATGAATAATAAAAAGGGGAGGGAATAAAAAATGAGAATAAAGGCATTTATGCATCTAAAATAATAACAGAAATAAATGAAGAATAATGGTCATGTCTGCTCTGGTGCCCTCACCTTCCCTGACCCCCGGGTATGGAATATTAATGCCGCTCCGACGGATGGTGCTTGGTTCTTGGGACTCACTCCCGTTTTAGCCAAAGCGTGACCTTGTCCCGAGCCGATAACTCATCGAATTTGATTTGTTCCGATCGGGTTTCAACCGCATTTCCTCTCTTCTCAAATATCAAATTTGTCGTGCCCCGGCATACATTGTCCCGATAATCTACGAACTTGCTCGAATACGGTCATACTCGGCCCACCTCATGGGTCCATGTGTGTGCACCGTAATGTGATGCACAACTTCAAAATGAAAAGGCCCTGATGCCCCTCGGAGTAGGGTGGCGCTGCCGAAATCTCTCTCGAAGTTATAAATAAATGATCAAACAAATAATAAACGATAATACCGAATACTGTTATCTTGCATGCTTGTATGATCCGATTCTCCGGTATATTAAATGGTGGTTAGCGAAAAGTCAGGTTACGCCCGACCGGAAGCTATCACTCTGCGTGATAGTGGTCTTCGGACCTAAGTTCTCCATCTCGTACCAAGAGTCGATTTAATAAATAGGTACTACCATATTGTGTGCTTGCATGCAATTGCATCTTTGGTTATGTGGGCCCCATGGTCTTTATTTTGGCCATTAATCAAGGGTTGTCCCTCTTTCGGAGGGGCATAATTAACGTCATAGCTTTTATGGTACGACGAGTTTTGGGTCCCGACACGATCACCCATAATTATCTGATCAGTCAGATGAGCGCATATTGAATTGTCACGACAGTGACTGGGACGCCTAATTAATAACCAATGAAACAAGCAAATATCAAATAAATCAATGATAGAATATTTTAATAAAAACCCATCCCCACAAGCTGGCACGCCCGGTGGGACTTAACCTCCCTTCATCTTCTCGCCTAAATAAATGAACCACGGCGTCCCCACTCAACTACTTCAAACCCTAACTATTCGTTCCTCCTATTTTTTTTTCGCTTTACAGGTTAAAGCAATGGGGAACGGACTATCTGGACTTGACTTTGGCCTTCAGATCGTGGCCGATCATGCTGCACACAGCTATCTTGCTGTGCCAACTACCTTCGGCAGCTTTCTTCTGGTCATTGGCTTCCCCAACTTCCTGGGAGTCGCGTTCGTGGATCTTCTAGGCGAGGAGAGCCCGAAATCTGTGAAGCTAACAACGAACAACAAATCTGCGGTCTGGCAAAGTGAGGGTCAAATCAAGAAAACTTTGCTGAAGAGACCGGTGATCGTGAGCTGCCACGTTCACCATATTACCTGCCCGACTGGGACAAATGAGAAGAGGCCCGCTTGTCACGCCTCGAGCCTTTATTACAGCAGAAGACTAACTCGAGGAGCGCGAACAGCCGGCATGGTAAGCCTCTTGCAAGCAAGAACGATCAGAGCGCAAGACAATCACACACATAAATGTAATTGCACAATATTTAATCAACTCCAACTTTATTTCATAAATGATTAATAGTCAAATACAATTATTTTTCCATCATCTTTTACCCTACTAGACTCAATAAATACGAAATTACATTGACTCGATCTAAACAATGTAGACTTCTTAAGTCTTCGCTCATTCTTTATTCACTCTCAGATCCGCTACTTGAACCTTCCGAATCCGAACCCGACTCACTTCCGTTTCCTGAAAAAGATTGGAAATAGGTAATGAGCACACTTGTCCAGTAGGTATTTTCGCATCAACATGAAGGCACTATTAAAGTAATTAACATTTTTGCTCTAAAGAATAAGGCAAAATCATGCAATGCGATGATCATGTGATTAAACCAAAGTAATCTGATAATCATGTAAGATAGAATGAGAGCAAGTATGAACTAGCAAGAATGTAACAAGAACATGATATTGGCCTTTCATGAACAAGAATGTATCGAGAATGTACTAGCAAGCCACATAATCGTCACTCCAGTATCTTTTACTTATGAGCAAGTACTTCGTGAATTTCTGTGGAATATCAAGCAAGAAAGTCATGTACAAGAATCAATCATGTTGCATCGTGTTGTGAATTTTCACTTCACGAGCCGTGGATAATTCACTTATTTATAAAGAAAGTACTCCCAGCGCAATGCGACGCCAGTAGCATCATACCCCATGGTTTATAAAATAGTATGTTTCTAACAATCAGCCGAGGGGACTAGCATAGAGCCCTTGAACACAATCAGTGCTCGATCGCATCTTCAAGTATAAATCAAGCTTTTTCCACGCATGACAATAAAGTATGGCCAAGAATATAAGTTCAAATAAATTCAAGATAATAAGAATCAATGAATGAACGCTTCAATTTGAATATGAGGAATCAAGAATGACATTAAACAATGTTATGCTCATAAAATAAATCGGTATCATAACGGTATGTTTCTTAACTTTCATTCATTATATTCAGTCTATTAAGCAATATGATAAGTTCTAGATTATCAAGGGTCATCTAGAAACCTTGAAATATCAACGCTTGGGTCAAACCTCAGGTTAAGTACTCAAGTAGTGTGACGATCGTGTACTGGGCCGTTACATGATGTGACGGTCTAGTTCTGGGCCGTTACATTAGTTTGAATCTAGAACTAATAAAATAGACTCAGTGAAGTGTGACGGTCGTATAGTGGGCCGTTAGGTGCTCCTGACGGTCCAGTATAGGTCCGTTACATAGCTAGAACCAGAAAATATCGACAGTGTAATCTAATCAAATGGGTTTTAATGGTACAACCAACTCGGCATCCTAGTGGGAATCCTAGGCTCGCGGAGAATTACGGAAGGAATATCTAATAGAGAGGTCCTCATGTCCAAGAATAATGTTCCTATAGTGCAAAGTGAACTAATGGACAACATACCGGAGTATGTGCCATGTACTTAAAGAAAATGACTCTATAGATAGAGGAAGAATATGTAACAACGTGAAAGCAAGATAAACTCCGTCAATACAACATTGGAAAATCATGTTTTTAATTACAAAACTATAAAGTTTTGGCACATAAAATTAACATAACTTAAAATAGTTCAAGATGCCTAGATCATGCAGATTACAATATGAATTAGTAAGTAAACTTGAAATAATAACAGGTCAAAACTTAGCAATCTAGGCTTATTTATAAGTTAACTTAACTGGTTACTATTCTGTCATGGGCTGACAGAACACAGAGTCTAACGGTCTAACAGGAGAGCGTCACAGTGCTTGTGATGGTCTATCGAGGGGCCGTTACAGTAATGTAACGCTCCTGTCCTGGTGCGTTAGAGACAACAATGAAATAAAAACATAACAGAGTGTGTAACGGTCGGTCGTACGGCCGTTATATCATGTGACGGTCCTACCCTGATCCGTCAGCGCCTCTGCTGACAGTAATAAATAACAATGACCTAAGTTTCAACTTGCATCATGTCTAAAAATCATACATATAACTTCCAACATGATTGAATGAAGGCTAAATGAATATCATGCATGGGTTCTCTGTGAATTTCATAAGGAAGTTTCTTTGTAATTTAGTTAGGGCTAAGAATATAGATATATGCATGTCTCTACTAAAACATGAAATTCATGAGCTAACGTGCATGTAATCAAGCAAAATTAGAGGGCTTTTATCCCTAACATGTTATTTTTTCCGTTCATGAGATAACCTACCTCTTCTAAGACCTTTAAACTTCGAATTGGATGCTTGGTGCTATCCTTTGATCCTTGCTCTTCTTGTGGTAAATCAGTAACTTGGGAAGCTTCAATCTCCTTGGTTGCTTGGTCTCCTAGCATGAAATTTGGAGGGCTATTAGTCTAAAGTATACTAAACAAAAGCTTCTAAAAAACTTACCCGAAATTATGACTCCTTACCTTGATTCTTCATGAGCCAAAAGTAAGGGTCGCTTAGTTCATAACTAGGTTCTATTTATAGGGTTTTGGCTAGGGTTTGAAGATTAGATCGTTTCTAGAGTCCTGGTTAAAGCTTAGATCAACTTCTAAGAGTCTTTAACACCTCTATTAGTCTTCCTATCTCGATCCCTAAGAGATAAGTTAGCAAAAATCTAATCTTTTGGCTTGTTTTTCACTTCACGGAACTGCAGGATGTAACGGTCGTCCATAGGTGCGTTACATGGCTGTGGCGGTCGCCCGATAGACCGTTACACTCAACGTGTATAGAGTTTCATTTTAATAAAACTCTTTTGGTTAATTATCCATACAATTATTTTATAAAAATAGTATTTATCCTTAAAATACGTGAATAAGCTAAGTACCCTTCTAGAACATGGGCGAAACTTAATGGGCTTGGTCCTTAAACCTTTTGGATAATAATTAGATAGACTAGGTTAATTACTTCAATCCAATTGGCTTTATAAGGTCTTATTACTTCAATAATCCCTTTATTAATATATTTAGGTCTTTATAAATTCCAAAAAATTATTTTGTAATTCAAAAATTATTTATATAAATTCTGGGGCACTACACCCTCCCCCACTTAGAAGAATTTGGTCCCCAAATTCAATATATGGATTGTGGAGAGTGTACTGACAGTTAAATAGTTCTGGAAATCTTTTCCGCATGGCTGCCTCGGTTTCCCATGTTGCTTCATATGGCCATGTTTTCTTCCATTGAATCTTGACCATAGGAATAACTTTGTTTCTTAATTGACGCACTTCTTGTTCCAGAATCTTTATTGGCATTTGTTCGTACGTCATGTCCTTCTGAATTTCAGATTGTCATAAGTGATAATGTGGTCAGGGTCATATACATATTTCTTCAACATAGAGACGTGAAATACGTCATGAACTCTTGCTAGTTGTGGAGGTAAAGCCAATCTGTAAGCCACTTCACCGACTCTTTCAAGAATTTCAAATGGGCCAATAAATCTATGAGTTAGCTTTCCTTTAATGCCAAATCTTCGAATACCACGACCTGGAGAAACCTTTAAATATACATGATCTCCTACCTGAAACTCCAAGTCACGTCTTCGATTGTCGGCATAAGACTTTTGCCTATCTTGCGCCATTTTCATTCTTTCTTGAATGAGCTTTATTTTCTCTGTAGAATCCCTGATAAGGTCGGGGCCTAGAAATTACTTTTCCCCTATTTCATTCCAGCATATTGGTGATCGACAGCTTTTTCCATATAAGGCTTCAAAAGGTGTCATTCGTATGCTAGCCTGATAGCAATTTTTATATGCAAACTCTACTAGAGGCAAGTGATCATGCCAACTACCTCCAAAGTCGATAGCACAAGCCCTGAGCATATCTTCTACTACCTGATTCATTCTTTCCGTTTGACCATCTGTTTGTGGACGAAAAGCTGTGCTGAAATTCAATCTAGTCCCTAGTGAATGTTGTAGACCCTTCCAGAATTGTGATGTGAATCGAGGATCTCTATCAGATATAATAGTGACTGGAACACCATGTAGTTTGACAATCTCCTTTTTGTACAATGTTGTCAAGATATCCACAGACCATCGACTCTTGATTGGTATGAAATGCGCAGATTTAGTCAATCGGTCTATGATTACCCATATTCCATCGTGTCCACCTCTGGTCTTGGGTAAACCCATAATAAAGTCCATCCCTATACTCTCCCATTTCCATTCGGGAATATTCAAAGGATGCAATTTTCCTACGGGTCTAAAATGTTCGGCTTTTACTTGTTGGCAAGTAAGACAACGAGACACGAAATCAACTATTTCCCTCTTCATATTGGGCCACCAGAAATTTCTTTTGAGATCTTGATACATCTTTGTTCCTCCTGGATGAATTGTATATTTGGAATTATGCGCTTCATCTAATGTCAATTTCTTCGTAGCCTCATGATCTGGTACACATATTCGGCCCTTAAATAATAATCTTCCATCATTGGAAATAGAAAAATCTGTCCTTTGTTCAACATTGGCCTTAATTTCCAGTAATATAGGATCATCATTTTGTAGCTTGACCAGATCTTCTATCAATGTAGGTTGAGCTCGGATATTAGCTATGAAACAATCTTCTTCCTTTATGTCAATATCTAAGTTCAACTGAACAAATTGAGGAACAAGGTTAGTTACACTTATCATAAGACTTGATAGCATACCTATTGGTTTTCTGCTGAGTGCATCTGCTACAGCATTAGCCTTGCCAGGATTAAAGTCTTTGAGATATTCTAACTACCTCCTCTGCCTCATGTTAAGCTCCTTTTAAGAAAATAAATATTTCAAGCTTTTGTGGTCCGAGTAGACCGTGAACTTTTCTCCATAAAGATAATGATGCCAAAATTTCAAGGCGAAAATAACTGCTGTCAATTCCAAATCATGTACGGATAGTTTTCCTCGTGACGTTTCAATTGTCGTGAAGAATAACAGATTACTTTTCCATTCTGCATGAGAACGCATCCTAAGCCAATGCCAGACGCATCCGTATACACTTCGAATCCACCACCCTCCATTGGTAGTGATAAAATAGGAGCTGTAGTAAGATGATTCTTAAGAGTTTGGAAACTCTTCTCACATTCCTCTGACCAGACAAAAGGATTTTCTTTTCTTGTAAGTCTAGTTAAAGGAACTGCTATCTTTGAGAAGTTCTTAATGAATCTTTTATAATAACCAGCTAGACCCAGAAAGCTTCTTACTTCAGATACAGTCGTTGGCCGACGTCAATTCTTGATGGCTTCTACCTTAGAGGGATCCACAGCAATACCTTCTTTTGAAATAATGTGGCCTAGGAATGAGACTTCCTTGAGCCAGAATTCACACTTATTGAGTTTGCAATAAAGCTTGTGTTCTCTAAGTGTTTGTAAAGCTATTTTCAAATGTTGTTCATGTTCTTCCTTTGTCTTGGAATATATTAAGATATCATCAATGAAGACGACGATGAACTGGTCCAGATATGGCTGGAAGACATTATTCATAAGTTGCATAAATGCTGCTGGGGCATTAGTTAATCCAAACGGCATTACTACGAATTCATAGTGGCCATAACGACTTCGAAAAGACGATTTATAAATGTCCTCTTCTTTAATTCTAAGCTGATGATAACCTGATCTGAGGTCTATCTTAGAGAAATATTCTGCTTCTGAAAGCTGATTGAAGAGTTCATCAATACGCGGCAACGGATACTTATTTTTAATTGTGAGTTGATTCAGTCACCGGTAATCGATGCATAGCCTGAGAGAACCATCCTTCTTCTTGACAAATAGAACCGGCGCACCCCAAGGGGATGTGCTAGGTCTGATGAAGCCCTTGTCTAGTAGTTCCTGCAACTGCCTTTTTAATTCCTTAAGCTCCGTGGGGGACATCCTGTAAGGGGCTATAGAAACCGGTGTTGCTCCTAGAATGAGTTCAATGGTGAAGTTCATTTCCCTCTCGAGCGGTAAATTGGGTAGTTCCGATGGAAATACGTCTGGGAACTCATTGACAATAGGGATGTCTGCTATGTTAATTTCTTTGGACTCTGAGATAATGACAGAAGCAAGGAAAGCTTCACATCCTTGCGAGATAAGTTTGCAAGCGTGAAGTGAGGATATGATAGTGGGGTGTTTCTTGTACTTGATGCCAAGAAAAGAGAATCTCGGAAGACCGGGCTTTCGAAAGGATATAATCTTATTTCGGCAATTGATATAAGCATCATGGTCTACAAGCCAATCTACCCCTAAAATGACATCATAACCTTTCTTGTCATGGCATACCATCTACACGATGAGCCATTTGTAAAATGAGGTACCTGAGAGAAAAATAACAACTTGTTATTTCTCATGAAATTGGAATGAAAAATTCATCTTAAGGCTAATTAATTATTTTATCCCGGGCTCTACCCAATTCTCACGTGGGTACGGAAACTTCTTCCTTGGTTCATAGGTAGGGGCCCTTAAACCTTGGACTTATCCTATGACATGATTCCTTCTTCCTAAGTCCTGAGATTTAGGCTCTGATACCAACTTAATTGTCATGCCCCGAGCCTTTATTACAGTGGAAGACTAACTCGGGGAGCGCGAACAGCCGGCATGGTAAGCCTCTTGTAAGCAAGAACGATCAGAGCGCAAGACAATCACACACATAAATGTAATTGCACAATATTTAATCAACTCCAACTTTATTTCATAAATGATTAATAGTCAAATACAATTATTTTTCTATCATCTTTTACTCTACTAGACTCAAGAAATACGAAATTATATTGACTCGATCTAAACAATGTAGACTTCCTAAGTCTTCGCTCATTCTTTATTCACTCTCGGATCCGCTACTCGAACCTTCCGAATCTGAACCCGACTCACTTCTGTTTCCTGAAAAAGATTGGAAATAGGTAATGAGCACACTTACCCAGTAGGTATTTTCGCATCAACATGAAAGCACTATTAAAGTAATTAACATTTTTACTCTAAAGAATAAGGTAAAATCATGCAATGTGATGATCACGCGATTAAACCAAAGTAATCCGATAATCATGTAAGATAGAATGAGAGCAAGTATGAACTAGCAAGAATGTGACAGGAACATGATATTGGCCTTTCATGAACAAGAATGTATCGAGAATGTACTAGCAAGCCACATAATCATCACTCCAGTATCTTTTGCTTATGGGCAAGTACTTCGTGAATTTCTGTGGAATATCAAGCAAGAAAGTCATGTACAAGAATCAATCATGCTGCATCGTGTTGTGAATTTTCACTTCACAAGCCGTGGATAATTCACTTATTTATAAAGAAAGTACTCCCAGCGCAACGCGATGCCAGTAGCATCATACGCCATGTTTTATAAAATAGTATGTTTCCGACAATCAGCCGAGGGGACTAGCATAGAGCCCTTGAACACAATCAGTGCTCGATCGCATCTTCAAGTATAAATCAAGCTTTTTCCACGCATGACAATAAAGTATGGCCAAGAGTATAAGTTCAAATAAATTCAAGATAATAAGAATCAATGAATGAATGCTTCAATTTGAATATGAGGAATCAAGAATGACATTAAACAATGTTATGCTCATAAAATAAATCGGTAGCATAACGGTATATTTCTTAACTTTCATTCATTATATTAAGTCTATTAAGCAATATGATAAGTTCTAGATTATCAAGGGTCATCTAGAAACCTTGAAATATCAACCCTTGGGTCAAACCTCATGTTAAGTACTCAAGTAGTGTGACGGTCGTGTACTGGTCCGTTACATGATGTGACGGTCTAGTTCTGGGCCGTTACATTAGTCTGAATCTAGAACTAATAAAATAGACTCAGTGAAGTGTGACGGTCGTATAGTGGGCCGTTAGGTGCTCCTGACGGTCCAGTATAGGTCCGTTACATAGCTAGAACCAAAAAACATCGATAGTGTAATCTAATCAAATGGGTTTTAATGGTACAACCAACTCGGCGTCCTAGTGGGAATCCGAGGCTCGCGGAGAATTACGGAGGTCTTGAAACAAGATTTCCTAGTCCATTGGAAGGAATATCCAATAGAGAGATCCTCATGTCCAAGAATAATGTTCCTATAGTGCAAAGTGAACTAATGGATAACATACCGGAGTATGTGCCATGTACTTAAAGAAAATGACTCTATAGATAGAGGAAGAATATGTAACAACGTGAAAGCAAGATAAACTCCGTCAATACAACATTGGAAAATCATGTTTTTAATTACAAAACTATAAAGTTTTAGCACATAAAATTAACATAACTTAAAATAGTTCAAGATGCCAAGATCATGCAGATTACAATATGAATTAGTAAGTAAACTTGAAATAATAACATGTCAAAACTTAGCTAACTAGGTTTATTTATAAGTTAACTGGTTAATATTCTGTCATGGGCTGACAGAACATAGAGTCTAACGGTCTAAAAGGAGAGCGTCACAATGCTTGTGACGGTCTATCGAGGGGCCGTTACAGTAATGTAACGCTCCTGTCCTGGTGCGTTAGAGACAACAGTGAAATAAAAATATAACAGAGTGTGTAACGGCCGGTCGTAAGGTCGTTATATCATGTGACGGTCCTACCCTGATCCGTTAGAGCCTCTGCTGATAGTAATAAATAACAATGACCTAAGTTTCAACTTGCATCATGTCTGAAAATCATACATATAACTTCCAACATGATAGAATGAAGGCTAAACGAATATCATGCATGGGTTCTCTGTGAATTTCACAAGGAAGTTTCTTTTTAATTTAGTTAGGGCTAAGAATATAGATATATGCATGTCTCTACTAAAACATGAAATTCATGAGCTAACGTGCATGTAATCAAGCAAAATCAGAGGGCTTTTATCCCTAACATGTTATTTTTTCCGTTCATGAGATAACCTACCTCTTCAAAGACCTTTGAACTTTGAATTGGATGCTAGGTGCTACCCTTTGATCCTTGCTCTTCTTGTGGTAAATCAGCAACTTGGGAAGCTTCGATCTCCTTGGTTGCTTGGTCTCCTAGCACGAAATTTGGAGGGCTATTAGTCTTAAGTATACTAAACAAAAGCTTCTAAAGAACATACCCGAAATTATGACTCCTTACCTTGATTCTTCACGAGCCAAAAGTAAGGGTCGCTCAGTTCAGAACTAGGTTCTATTTATAGGGTTTTGGCTAGGGTTTGAAGATTAGGTCGTTTCTAGAGTCCTCGTTAAAGCTTAGATCAACTTCTAAGAGTCCTTAACACCTCTATTAGTCTTCCTATCTCGATCCCTAAGAGATAAGTTAGCAAAAATCTTTTGGCTTGTTTTTCACTTCACAGAACTGCAGGATGTAACGGTCGTCCATAGGTGCGTTACATGGCTGTGACGGTCGCCCGATAGACCGTTACACTCAACGTGTATAGAGTTTCATTTTAATAAAACTCTTTTGGTTAATTATCCATACAATTATTTTATAAAAATAGTATTTATCCTTAAAATACGTGAATAAGCTAAGTACCCTTCTAGAACATGGGCCAAACTTAATGGGCTTGGTCCTTAAACCTTTTGGATAATAATTAGATAGACTAGGTTAATTATTTCAATCCAATTGGGCTTTATAAGGTTTTATTACTTCAATAATCCCTTTATTAATATATTTAAGTCTTTATAAATTCCAAAAAATTATTTTGTAATTCAAAAATTATTTATATAAATTCTGGGGCACTACAGGGGGCAACAGAGAAAACTTCAGAAGAAAAAGTGTCACTGCTACTTCTCATTGCGACTCTCGGCATCTGGGAAGTACATGATGATTGGGGGCATCCGGATCTACTTCGACAGTCGTGATGAGAAAATTCTGCCAGATCGGGTCATCCCAACTGTCCCCACTCACAACAGCTTCCAAGTGCTGGCTAGCCGGAGGGCGAACCTTGACAAGAACAAGCAAGGGTGGCCAAACCCAAAATTATCAAAATTCAAGCAAATGTGGGTTCCCAAAAAGACCCGAGGCACTGCATTAGACCTGCAGGACTACGACAATCCTACTGATGTTCCTAGAAGAGGGAGCAACAAAATGATGCATGTAAAGGAGGCCGTAGCTACAACTTCTCCATTCAATGCCAAGACCCGTGCGAGGCAAGCTGACATCCTCAAATACTCAAGGAATTCCAATCAAGCCACTAAGCTGATACAACTATCATATATGCCATCTTCCCGGGATTGGACGCTGCCCCCCGCTATCTCTACAAAGCACAGTTAAGAAGACATGATTAAGGTAGTCAGGGAATATTTCCATAGCCCCGGGAGACCCGTCATGGGCCGACAGAGGTCACTCTATGCCGTCAAGGCCGAAAGAGAAGGAAAAGATAAAATGTCACCCGTAGGGGCAAATGAAAAGGAGAAGCAAGTCGGAGCTAGAAGCCTTGAAATTCCTCCACAAAATGAAAAGATGAAAAGAATTACAACAAATGAAGGGCCGACTCTCTCTAGTCAGGCCCGAAGGGGAGTTAGAAAGTATAATAGAAGAATGCAAGTCGTCACCTGTAATATGACAAGGGTGATGAGCGGGCATGGCACCCTGCCGCATGAACAAGAAGAGCTGGCCAAGGTTACAGAAAGAGAAGACCTGATGACAGGGCGAGGCAAAATTGAGGCTGAGTTACTACAAGCCGCTAAGGGCAAGTGGGTTGCTGATGAAGACAACACTACTCTCAATACCAAGACAATGGCATCTGAAGAAGAAGGGGTACTCCTATCTGGATGCGCCTTTGGTGAAGCACTCGAGGGCATCAGTAGCAAAGCAGCTATGGACCACGCTGTCTTAATGACGCTGTAAAGGTATCAGTAGGAAGTAGAACTACTGGAGAAGCAATTGAAAGGGAAGATTGAGCATGCTGTGGCACCCGAGCAACTGGGGGCACGAGCTGAGCCGTCACGGGGAGGTTCCAACCCCACGGGTGCTCTTTCACAGGCCATTCTGCAAACTGATGATCAGAGTTGGGTTGCTCCCCAGAATTATTCCCAGTCGCTCCAGCCAGCACAGCTAAAGCCTCTTCAAATGTAGCGGCAGGCTCCCCTGTCGGAGCCTTTGCCATCTCATATAGCAACTCCAGCCATACAAGTAATGCAGCCCGCCCACCTCTGCCCTCAACCAGGGGTGCCGGTTATAATGAATAAATCAATGGTGGAGAAGATGATCGAAGAAAGGCTAGCAAAGAGGGGTGGTGCTGATTACGGCCCCTTTGACATATATGAAGTGCCATATCCAACCTACCATGCTACTAAAAGACTGTCACCTGGTGTCAACAAACTGCCTAAATTTGACAAATTCAGTGGGCAAGGCTCCCCGAAAGAACACATTGCACACTATGTGGCAGTCATGGGCGACTTGGCGGTAGACGAGTCGTTCCTGTTGAAGTTCTTCGGGTCTTCTCTAACAGGATCCGCCTTTGAATGGTATTCTAGCTTGCCGACTGGATCTATTGACGATTGGCCAGATATGCAACGAAAATTGACAGAAAGATTCCATATCGCCGAGGCAGAGGTGACCATGTCTGAGCTATTAGCGAGCACGCAAAAAGATGATGAAGCTACTGCGGAATATATCAAGAGATGGAGGGATCTTAGTATGAGATGCCGGCGCCCTCCGCATCTAGAGGATGCAATGTAGATATGTAAACAAAATCTGAAGAAAGAAGTCCTGGAAAAGATAATTGGAGTAGAAATCCGATCTTTTGACTGATTGATTAATGTTGCAACGGAGATTGAAGACTTCTTCGCAAGATATCCCTCAGTTTTTGTCAACTCAAATCATCAGGCCAGGAAGGTTAATAAACGGCCACTGCTGAAAGCCGTCCATGCTGTTAGCCTCGGGGCAAAAAGGCAGAAATGGGTACATAATCCTCCTCTCAATGGACCTGTTGAATGTCAAGAAAGGCCTCCACAGTAGAATAAAGAAAAGAAGCTTTATGCCTTCCCAAGAGACAAGACTCGATCATTATTTGAGTGGGCTATCAAGTATAACAAGATTACTCTGCCAAAGCCAAAGAGACCTAATGATGTCAGGAGAAGAGATGATTCGTATTTCTACCCTTACCATCAAATTCTTGGGCATCCTATTGAAGACTGTTAAATATTCAAGGATATCGTCCAAGGCTTCATGAAAAGAGGGGAGTTACAAAAAGGGGAGTACAAAGTTGATCCCCCACGCCCGCATGAAATGCCCGTGCCGAGGGCCTCCGTCAATATGATATCTATATATCAACAACTGCTTGAAGAAGTGCCAGAGGCTTATAGCCGACACACTTATGAAGATAATATCCTGAAACATGAAAAAGAGCAAAGAAACTGGTAAACAATGCCAACAATGAAGAAAACAAGACTGGTACCTCACTTTCTTCCAGAGGTCCGGGTTTATGGAGTTATGGCCCGTCCCACTCTGCCACCTACAGCTGCTATCTACTATCAAACGACCCCACCAGCAATCATTAAAAGGCTAACAGACAGTAAGAAGAAACAAACCCTATCGTGGGCATATGAAGAAGCCAACTCAGCCATGGAACGGCTGCAAGCCATTACAAATGGGCCTGATAACCATGAGCAACCAAAGAACCAACCTATGCAGCTCAAAAAGCATGCCCCTCGAGGATGCAATGAGTCCAGTCGGTTAACAAAAAGAACTGAAGAAAAAATAAAAAGCTGAATGCATCAAATAACCCACTGTGGGGGCAGGTGCTGACCATGAAGGGAAGTAAAAAGAAGAGTGCAACAGCTAAAAGGAGGACTCTTGTTTTCTCCTGCAACACATTGTCAGCATCTTCCAGCGGGGCGCAAAATGCTGATGAAGAAGATGAAGAAATTTACTTTGTGTCAAAGGAAGCAACTCCAGCTAAAGCTTCTGCTTCTCACCCATCTACCAGGTCTGGGAGGATGCCAAAGCAACACTCACCAGCTAATGAGAAGGCTCAATGTCATATTCCTCCACCACCTGAAAGCGTAAAACACAAGGAGTCCATCTCAAAGGAGCTAGATGTAGCTGGCAATAATGGCAGGAAGCCATTTATCTCAGGTAAACCGGAGGCGGAAGGGAGTAGCACTCCCGGTCCCTTCTTACAAGACCCTGCCATAATGGCAGTACTACACCAGAAGCAACAAGAGATTGAAATGCTACAAAAACAGCTGAATGAAATGAACATAAAGCCATATACGTCACAATTGACAAGACATCTATATGAGACAGCCCAAGACAGTGCTAGCTCGTCAGAAGCTTCAACGCGGCCAACAACGCCCCGAATAGTACATGATCATTCAGGGGGCATCCTCCCTCAGCCATTCCAACCCACAGTCCCCTAGGTAAGTCATGGGGCAACTAAAGCATCTTCGGCAATGAGGTCGATGAGGCCGCATATGCAGCCAACTGCCCTACACCCGAGATCAGCGGGTCTAGCCATAATGGACAAGCCAAAGGCGGAACGAACAATGAATACAAAGACGGCTGAAGAAGAAGAAGTCACTGAAGTCGAATTACAAGCAGCCAAACAAAGAGATAATGAGTCCGTCAGGGACTACATAAGCAGATGGAGGAGCCTTCGTTAAAGATGTAGGCACCCGCCAAGTTACAAGGAGTCCATCCAAATCTGCAAAGAGAATCTAAAGATGGAAATTCTGTGATGGGTCATTGACTTTGAAGTCACAACCTTTGAATATCTAAGTGATATCGCAACAGAAGCCGAAGCGGTCCTTGCAAGGCTTTGTCCAGCCTCCACAAGCTCAGGCCAAAATAATAAGCCAGCCAGCAAACAACCAGCACAAGAAGAAGGTTACACCTCAAATATTGAAGCTTCCGAACAGCAAAGGAAGAAAACAAAAGAGGCAGCTAACCTTACTTCCGCCACGCCGGAAACACAAGGGTCCTCATTAAGGGGTAAAATGATGAAGCCCTATTCATCCCAAGAGATAAGACCTCGACTCTCTTTGAGTGGGCCCTAGAATGCGGCAAAGTGGTGCTTCCGGAGCCGAAGAGACCAGGCAACTCCACAAGAAAAGATAATCCACGCTTCTATCCTTATCACCAAGTAGCGGGATATCCTGTCGAGGATTGCTACATGTTCAAGGACATCATCGAAGGCCTAATCAAGAAAGGTGAATTACAAATGGGCGAATACAACGTGGGTCCGCCATGTCCACATCAAATGCCTGTCTTCAGGCAAGCAGCCCCGCGCAACATCACTGCCTCAACTGTCCCTAACAAATTTGGCTAAAGCCAACATCTAAGCATCATCCCGCATGCTTGATTATAGATATTTACAAAAAAAAAGAAAAAAAGAGAAGGAGAAGAGAAAAAAAAGACTAAAAAAATAAAAAAAATCCAGATGGCCCTATCATCTTAGGGAATGGACACTTCCCTTATATCCAGGTCTGTACCAGATAAAGAAAGGATTTTTCTGAGGTAGTTCGAAAAGAAAGGGGAAAGAAAAGATACATTTCATTGTTCAGTCCACCCAAGTTGGCAGCTCAAAAAAAAAGAGCAAAAAAAAGAGAGAGAAAAGAAATTAAATTCTGAGGCAAGTATGGCCTTCCCACTCTCTTCCATAAGCAAGAGGATCCCCGACGGCATTACATGATGAGTGCTTTGAGAGAATAAAATGACCGGAAGGACTTCATCAGCGCCGCTATCAACATGAAATGGCCCACTGGGATGCATGGCGTGTTGAGTTATGGTTTTGATGATTGTTGTGATTGTTAAGTTATGATTTTGATGATAACTAAACTTAATGTGTGATTAAGTGATGATAACTAATCTTGTGGTTGATTACTCATGCTCTTGTTATCTATGTATGGTTGAGATGGCAAATGGGAACGATTACATGATCTTGATCCTTGGTCTGCATATGTTGGTTTTACAAGAGGCAAGAGGTTTCATAACCTCTTCAACGGGAACAAGCATGGTATTAACCTTAACTATCTTGCTTGCAGGATCAAACACATGGTAGTCACCTGGTGAACCAAACGTGTGGATAAGCACCCTGCTCCTCTACAATCCAAAGCAGGTGGTATATGTCATTTACTGTCAAGAACCATTGGTGAGACTCTTACCTTGTCTTAGCATCGATCTCACCTTGTGTATCTCATATACCTCTCCTTCATACACCTCATTCATGCACATTAAAACATGAAACCCTTCCGGCCATCGTGCGCCCTCGCCCGCGGATCGACCTGCGCGGTCAGGTCGCGGGGATCGACCTGCTCGGTCAGGTCGCGGGGGTCATGGGGGCAGCGCCCCTTGCGGGGGTTTCCGGGGGCTACAAAATTTTGATTAATGCTCAAATGGTTTGCATGAACTTCATTCATTTATCATATGGATGGTTGAGCTATAGTTCTAATCAATTATGTATGCTTTTGCAGGTCAAAACACTCAGTAAAAATCCACAAGGTCAAAGACTCGGTTGACACCTTCTAAACTGTCAAGGGTGATGCCATAGACATGAACGAGCTGCCAAAAGACTTAAGCGACGGAGCTGAAGATGTTAACGGATCGACCCGAGAAAACCCGGGGTTCGCCCAGCTGGCGGTCGATTGCCAGCTCAGGGGCGGTCGACCGCCCCTGCCAGCAGCTCACCACCTACAGGGATTCACAGTGGCGGTCGACCGCCAGCCCAGTAGCGGTCGACCGGAATTCCCAGAAACCAACGGCCTGCAGTTCTCTCAGTAGCAGTCGACCGCCAGCCTCTGCAGGTCGACCGCCAGCCCCGATAAGCCAAAAATATTGACTTTTGTCCATCTCGAAAGAAGCATCTCCTCTTGCTATTGTTTAATCCCAAAGCCACCAAACCCTCCAGAATTTGTGGATCTGGTCTAGGGCTTGTCCATAGACCTTCCAAGGGTTATAAAACATCCTATTAGAGTCATAACCCTAATCATCCAAGAGATCGAAAAGGGGAGGCTGTCCAAGGAGGAAGAAGAGGGTATTGTAGCTTCGTGAATAGTACCTCATGCAGCAAGTTCTTCATCTATCTCCAACCCATTCAAGGTACTTCTGAAGCCAACAAGCATTTATGAAGTAAAGAAGCAAGTAACCAACAAAGAGAGATCAAGGGGGAGGCTATCAAGAAGCAAGCAATGTTTTCAAGAAGAGATCAAAGGAAGATTGTCCAAGTGAAAGAGAAGGGTACTGTAGCCGTGAACAGTACTCCGTGCAGCAAGTGTTCTTCATCCATTCTCAACCCCGCAACATGCATTCAAAGGGAACCCAAATCAGGAGTTTTCTAAACTAAGCCTCGTCGTCTTTATGATTTGGGTGTTGTATTTATGTTCATCATAAACTGAAGAACTTGTGTGTGTGTGGATCGTTGTTGGATCCGTGTGCGTGTGTGTGTGTGCCGTATTTGATTCGTGTGTGTGCGTGGATCTTCCTAGATCTACGTTTCTGTGTGTGTGGGTCTTTTAGATCCATTCTGTCTCGTGTGTGTGGATTGCTACACTTGTGGCAGCAAGTGTGTGTGTTGTTGATCCGGTTGTTGGATCGTGTTGGAGACCTCATCTCCATGTGTGTGTGTGTGTGTGTGTGTGTATGTGTGTGTTGGGGCGCGTCCCGTGTGTGTGTGCAGGCGTCGTCCTACGTGTGTGGTTAGAGCGTCGTCTCCGTTTGGGGATTTATCCCCGAGTGAAGCCTCACCGGGTTTGGTGAGGGGTGGACGTAGGATTGCCGTCGTTGCATCCGAACCACCTTAAAAACCGATGTGCATTGTGCTTGTATTGTGTGGTTTGCTCCATTTCCTCTATCTCCATTCTACATAAACGTTAGTTTAAATTGTTATTCTGGATTTATCTTCGTATATCTTGCATAATCTATATCTTATCATATAAAGTTTGATAAATCTAATTTGTGTTCAAATAGCTTTGAATCTCTTAACTAGCTTTGTATCACATATTTTATAAAAGGCCAAAAGTTTTCTTAAAATTGGTAAACACCCAATTCACCCCCCTCATGGGTGTCATTGATCGCAGGACTTCAATTGGTATCAGGGCCAAGGCTCGATATTTCATAGATCTAACGATCTAGAGAGATCTAGATCAATGGCTACCAACATGTACACCTTGAGTTCTCCACCGGTGTTTGATGGTTGCAATTTCGATTTGTGGTTAGGTAGAATGTACAGTCTTGTCAGCTCATATGACCCTAAGCTATGTATGCTTGTTTCATATGGTCCTTATGAGTTGCCTAAGGACAAAAATGTCTGGAGTGAAAATCAAAAGTTTAAACATTATCAAAATTATTTGGTGTTAAAGTTGCTAACTGCTGTAGTTGATTCTAATTATTTCCCCTTTGTCTCCCATTGCAGATCTGCGAAGGACATCTTGGATGGATTAACCAAAATCCGGGAAGAGCATGGAGACCAATGTCTTGTAGTGGGCACGAGTGATCAAGGAAGTGATCAGCCAAATGGATCAAGCTTAAAGGTAAATTTTGATTCTGATAATGATGATGAATTTAGCTATGAAGATCTGTTGAATGCATATGATGAGCTTGCTGAAAGATACAAGAAGTTAAAATCAGAAAATAAAAAATTGAAAAAGGATGCTGAACAAAATAAGTGTAATTCCTCTTGTAAAAATTGCTTTCATCTAGAGGAATTGATTGAGTCTTCTGTGTTCGATCTAAAATTCCATAAAGATCAAATCTCTTCCTTGAGAAATAAAAATAAAGAGCTTAGAGAGAGAATAAGTTCAATGGACAATGGTCAGACTGAATTTGTTCATGATAAGAAACTTGAAAAAGAAAATGAGAAACTGAAGGAATTGAATAGGACCATTTCTGAAAGATTGCTTATTTTTGAAAAAGGAAAATCTGTGAATATTGATGAATCTGAAAAAGTGCATGCTTTGTTGCAAGAAATTGAAAGTCATAAAACCATCAATGCTACTTTACATGAACAAGTCACTTCGTGTGAAAATAAGATGATTTTCTATAAATTGCACGTTGCATCTCTTGAATCTGAAATCCTTGACTTGAATACTTCATTATCTAGATTTGTGGATGGTCAAAACAATCTGGACAAATTGCTAGGAATGAAAGTAAACTTTCAAAGAGAAGGGCTGTGATTTAATCCTGTGAACAAAAAGAAATTTGGAAGTAAAACATATACTTCATTTGTTCATGACAATTGTGCACCCAGCACCTCCACATCTCACTCCCAA
Organism: Amorphophallus konjac; assembly: GCA_022559845.1. Lineage (NCBI taxonomy): Eukaryota > Viridiplantae > Streptophyta > Magnoliopsida > Alismatales > Araceae > Amorphophallus > Amorphophallus konjac. Next base: position 39,499,889 of record CM040119.1, read on the forward strand.
CAACCCACTGTATCAAGAACCCAATCAAATCAGAAAAATAGTGTGAATGTCCAAAGGATTCAAAAAGAAAATAAAAATCAGAAAATCAACATCCATCAAAAATCTAAAAATGTGGCTAGCACACCCATGCATGTTAAACATACTTCTGCCATACACACACAACCACCTAGAAAAAAACTCTCATGTTTTTATTGTGATAAATCTGAACATGCCATGCATGATTGTTTCATTATAAAGAATGATGATTTGAGAGCATGCAAGAAAATGAATGATTTCAAAAATATAAAAAAGTTTTCAATTGGGAGAAATGGATTTGAGAATTCTTATGTTCATGCTAAAATACCACATGGGAAAATGGCTTCTGTGCGTTGTTTCTATTGTGGTGAATCTGGGCATACTAAGCATGATTGTGAGTTGATGCATGGTTGTCTTTTGATGAAAAATGATAATTTGAATATTGTCAAAAAGTGGAAACCATGTATAAATGTTGCTGCTAACCCACAAGGACCCAAAAGGATTTGGGTACCTAAGAATGATAAATGAGAAATCTGTTTTGTAAATGTGCCTTGGAAATATGAAGCATGAAACATATTTTCAATCAAGGAGGTAAGGCACACGGGTCAAGTGGCATAAGCAAGGTTAAAAGAAAAATAAAATGAAATTTGAACACTCAGGTGATATCTCTCCTACTCTCTCCAGTGACTGTGTAAGGTTTTGATTCATTTTGAGTCATATAGTCATGCAGTCTTGCACATGTCCGTACATGCATTTCATTCATGGTTTTTTGCATATTTGGACATATATCACTTGTCATATAGCATCTTCGTGTAAAGAAGAGCTTGAAGATTCATCAGCATGATTTCACTATATACACTGAGTATGCATATACCTTCACGTGATGTCTTACAAATATTGAACATTGTGTATTCATGTCATAATACATTGCATTCCTCTTGCCTTCATCATCCATGATTACATAGTATATCAAATGGTGACATGTAGAAGGGCAGGTTAAGCCTGTCTGAAAACTATCACTACGCGTGAGGTGATCTTCGGATCTAAGTTCTCCGCCTGGTACTATGAGTCATTTACTCAAAAGGCTGCATATGGCATTGGATTGTTACTGAATGTCTTGCATTCATACACACACTAAGGGGGAGCAACCACATTCGTCATATGGGCTTAATGTTCAGGTTCACACATGAGTCATGCATTGCATCTAGAGCTGTCTAGGGGATGTTGGTTGTTAAAATAATTTGTCATGCATTTAAGTCTAGAAGTGTTTAAGTAGACTTTAGGTGCTAAATAAAAGTCTTGACTTGAATCGAAATTGACAAACCAAATCATTTCATCTTTGGATGCAGATCATACTTTCTGGAATACAAGTGAGATTGGGTTAGCTATGATCAAGAAGGATGAATCAACTGAAGAAATACCTTGCAAGGATGAAAAATGATGAGAATTTCCTTAACTGCCACCAAGTAACAGGAAGTGATTTTGATGAGTACCATGTGCTAATTGCTGAACGGGATAACAACCTACAAGGTTTGAAGACCTAAAACATCCACAACATGTGCACCAGCTGTAGGAAACTCTGTACGAACTAAAGCGAGTACCCAAGGCATGGTATGAAAGGCTCGTATCTTCTTGATTGAGAATGGGTTCAATAGGTGGAAGACTTGGAAGATGACGGATGCTCAAGACACAAGTATTGGAAATTAACTTCTAAGCTCTGTTTGAAAAACTCATAGCTGTTTTAACCATATTTCCATGAATGAAGAATAAAAAAAATGGTTTTGTTATTAGAATGCATATCTATTTTCATACATAAACATTATTGATGAATCTTGACATTTGCATGTGGGAGATTATAGAATGCACCTCTCAACAGGTCTGATGAACTCAGGTCAATATTCTGAAAATCTGACATGTTGTTACCCTAGTAGATGTGATGATTTTGTCAAATTGCTTCAACCAAATTGAAAATCTTGAGAAATGTGTATGAGGTGATTGGCTATTGAATATCTCTCAATTTGAATTGCATGATGCCATCTGAGCTCAATTGAGTATCTGGTATATCAAATACTGAGTAGTGAAAAGGTGGGTCACATCCACTTGGGAACTCTCACTATACGTGAGTTGGTCTTTGGATCAACGTTCTCCGCCTCGTACTAGAACTCAAAGAAGTCAAATGGTTGATCTATGAATGAATCTTTGAACTGAGTTATTTCAATTGAAAATGCTTTTGCTCATGATTCAAACATTTGGCTTGTGAATGATTTCTAATTTCAAAATTTGTGAAAGATTTCTGAAAATCTTATTTTGAACAATTCTAAAAATTGGGTTGCATTGTTTAATTGTAATCATGTATGCAGTCTCATTCATAAAGATCATGTCAGAAAAAGATGCTTGTTTGATCCATTAATTGAATATGAATAGTCTCATGTGGAAGTTGTCACATTGGATTGGAATCAAAGCTCTCATCTTACTTTTGCATACTGTTTATCATTCTCATCTTGCATACATGCATAAGGTGCTTTTAGATCATGCAAATGAAAATCAAAAGTCTGAATCACTTTACACATTGCATCGCATTCTTATATGCTAATACGTTGTATTGCATTGGAACTCATGCATTAGTCACACTTAGTTCATTCAGTTGGCATCCATTCAATTGGTATCATATTGTCCATTCAATTGGTATCAAATTGACATCACATTGCTCGCATGTATGTCATAGTGCATTTGCATAAACTCTCAATGTGTGCTTGCTTGCTATTATATGTTATTCACCCCCATCCTTGAAACTTCTATGACCTTATGTCTTCTTGATAAATAATGCTGCATTTGAGTCATTATTGGAGTGTTTCATGTCGTACACTCTAGGGGAGTTTATATTTCATAAGTGCATCTATTTAGGGAGAGTTGCACTATTATGTATTCATGATATTTTCAGTATACATGTTGAATCAAATTCGCACACTTCATGCACAAAATGTGAAAATGGGTGTTAAAGATAAGGATATATGAATTTCTTTTCAACACTCTCGAGATGTTAAACTTGTTGCATGTATGTTGAAGAGACAGTTAAGGAAAAAGCTGCCTACCTATCCTGTTTAAAAATTTGGGATGAAAATGAAAGATAGAGCAATGCTCGGTCTCACTGAGTAAATTAGGCACATGTCACCTGAGACGTGATGTGGTTCATATCTGAAAAGTGTTGACTAGTTTCTCTGTTCAAAATGAGGTGAAATGATTCAGTATTCTGAGTAACCGGGGATTCTGACATGAGCTCCATGCGTCTACTCGAGTAAAAAGAAATTATTTGAACATGATCACTCTTGTAAAATTCTGACTATCTTGTGTTATTGATTGAGTTGAAAAATGATGGTGAAAACTCATTGTGGTAGAGCGTAGCCTCCAATACGCTATTCTCAAAATTGAAATGCAGTCTATAAAATGTCTCCTTGTGTTAATATGAAAATCTGAATATCCATATTGCAACTATCATTGTTCATGTTACTCACTTACACATCTGGAAATTTGATTTAATATGTATTCAGAAAGTTGATTGACTGCATTAGCAATTGCATGATTCTCCTATATGATTGCACAACCCCCCATGTGCTACACATGTGCATTCCGATTGTCATGACCCTCATGCACCCTTCCTATACCTATACCCTCTTATATACGTACGGGGGAGATGTGTTGCATGTACATATACGTAATTGTTTGATTGTACATCTCATATGGCACCACTTGCATGTGTTCCATTTCATGCATTTCAAACCAAAATATAAAAATCAAAAAAAAATTGAAAATCAAGAAAATCATTTTGATATGTCTTCCTGCTCTTGCTTGTTGTGAAAATCTGACATAGGATCTAGATTTCGAATGCTATCATGCTGAAGACCTCATCTTATAAACATCTTCCTCTTCTAGTTCATATCCTTGAGGCCAATCATTACATTCAATTGATATCAATACATGCTTGACTGTATTTGCTTTGGATGGTATCATATTGATTTGTGAGAATAATCACCAATTGATTTCCTCTGATTGGAATCATATTACTTTGTTCATCCATGATATTGCCCTTGCTTCTTCTGATTTGATATGATGGGCTATTGCTATTTCAAAGGGAGTTAAGCTTGTTCTTCCTTATTTGGCTTCTTCCAACTCGCTTGCTCCTGTTGTTGTGGGAGATAGAGTTGCATTATCCCGCCTTTTGATTATGTCAAAGCGGGAGAAAAATTGATGATTGTGTGTGTTGTGTGTGACAGGGGGAGACGAATATCTGTGCCATTCTGTTGTATCATCATTAATAAGTTTATCATTAAGTTTATCATCATCAATAAGTTTGTCATCATCAAAAAGGGGGAGATTGTTGAGTTATGGTTTTGATGATTGTTGTGATTGTTAAGTTATGATTTTGATGATAACTAAACTTAATGTGTGATTAAGTGATGATAACTAAACTTGTGGTTGATTGCTCATGCTCTTGTTATCTATGTATGGTTGAGATGGCAAATGGGAACGATTACATGGTCTTGATCATTAGTTTGCATATGTTGGTTTTACAAGAGGTGAGAGGTTTCATAACCTCTTCAACGGGAACAAGCATGGTATTAACCTTAACTATCTTGTTTGCAGGATCAAACACAAGGCAGTCACCTGGTGAACCAAACGTATGGATAAGCACCCTGCTCCTCTACAATCCAAAATAGGTGGTATATGTAATTTACTGTCAAGAACCATTGGTGAGACTCTTACCTTGTCTTAGCATCAATCTCACTTTGTGTATCTCATATACCTCTCTTTCATACACCTCATTCATGCACAATAAAACATGAAACCCTTCTGGCCATCGTGCGCCCTCGCCCGTGGATCGACCTGCGCGGTCAGGTCGCGGGGAACCACCTGCCCGGTCAGGTCGCGGGGATCGACCTACCCGGTCAGGTCGCGAGGATCACGGGGGTCACGGGGGCAACGCCCCTTGCGGGGATTTCCGGGGGCGGAGCCCCCGGAACAAAATTTTGATTAATGCTCAAATGGTTTGCATGAACTTCATTCATTTATCATATGGATGGTTGAGCTATAGTTCTAATCAATTATGTATGCTTTTGCAAGTCAAAACACTCAGTAAAAAAATACAAGGTCAAAGACTCAATTGACACCTTCTAAACTGTCAATGGTGATGCCACAGACATGAACGGGCTACTAAAAGACTTAAGCGACGGAGCTGAAGAGGTTAACAGACCGACCTGGGAAAACTCGGGGTTCACCCAGCTGGCGGTCGACCGCCAGCTCAGGGGCGGTCGACTGCCCCTGCTAGCAGCTCACCGCCTACAGGGATTCACAGTGGCGGTCGACCGCCAGCCCAGTAGCGGTCGACCATGTTGTGACTCCTCTGTGTTGATGATGTTGACAATATACTTTACTTCATTGGCAACACCTTGTTTTGATTGATTGGCAACTGTTTATGTTTTGATGAAATTGCTCTTATCAGATTGTCTGTGTGTTCTATGCACTTTACAGGTTTACACACTACACACACACTCAAAGTCTACACATTGCATGTAGAGTCTATACACTGCTTTGTGTTGTGTTTGTGCATCGTTTAGAACACAAGTATATACATCCATGCATCATGGGTCGACCCCCTTCTTAGATGCGTCGACGCCCCCAGATTTCCAAGTCTATACACTCATCTTCATGCATAGCAGAGTCTATACAGTGCAGCTCATATAACTTGCATGTCTATACATTGCATTGTGGCGTTTGTGCTCAAGTCAATACACTGTCCTCTTCTTAGTGTCTCATGCATTAACTAAGTCTGTACACTGTCCGTAAGACTAAGCGTCTTTATGCATTGGGCGAAGTCCATACATTGCAGCTCACTTAACTAGCAAGTCTATACATTGCATCGGTGCATTGCTTCCTCTATGCATATACTGCATCAGTGCATCACAAGTCTATACATCCATTGCTTCAGTTCAATACCTGCTACGTGCATGCATTGCATCGGTGTAGTGTTTCCTCTGTGTATATACTGCATCAGTGCATCCATCAGGCATACAGTCAATACACTAATGCATGTGAGGTACTGTCTGCATGATAATGTCTATACATTGCTGCATTGTTCGCACAGGCTAAGTCCATACATTAGTGAAGTATGTACAGCGTCATGCATCATTCTTCAAAGTCCATACACTGCATTGTAGCTTGCTCGAGGTGAAGACTGTACATTCACCAGTTGAACCTTCAAAGTCTGTACATTCACCAGTTGAACTTCGAAGTCTATACATTGGGATCTTTACCTACGTTCAGTTTTGCAAGTCTGTACTTTGGGCTTTCAGATAAAGTCTATACATTCCAGAACTGTGCAAGTCTGTACATTGCTGCTTTGCCAAAGTCTTTACATTGTGAACCTTCAAGTCTATACAGACTTTGCTTCGCTCAAGTCTGTACATCGTCCAGTTGTCTTTGGCAAGTCTTCACATCGTGAAGTCTATACACTCGATTGTCTTGCATTGCATCAAGTCTGTACAACCTTTCCTTTGGCAAGTTTGTACATCGTTCATGAAGTCTGAACAATGATCAAGTCTGTACATCGGACTAGTCTGCATCGGCTAAGTCCATACATTGTCCAGTGCATTGCATGCATCATTCATGAAGTCTATACATCGAGTTGAATGCTGGCTAAGTCTGCACATCGTCTGTCTTACTTAGAGTCTCATGCATAACATGAAGTCTGTACATTGCACAACATTCAAGTCTACACATTGTGCATCATTTTAGTTGAAGCCTGTACATCGTGCATCTAGTGTTTCAAGTCTATACATTGTTGCACGTTGTGTCTGTCTAAGTCTTCACAGTGCTTCTTCATGCATTGAAGTCTGCACATTGTTGCACGCTCATCAAGCCCATACATAGGCATGTCTTTACATTGCCTAGTCTATACATGGGCTGCTGAATGTTCTTCAAAGTCTGCACATTGCATTACACTTCAGCAAGTCTGTATAGCGGTTGCCTTCATATAGGAAGTCTGTACATCGCACAGCACTGCATATATGAAGTCCATACATTCCAGAGTCTGTACAATGCATTGCATCCCACAAAGTCTGTACAGGGTTTATACTTAAACTGATAATTCTATTTCATCTGTCTGATAGGGATTCTTTGTAGAGCCTAATGAAGGCACGTGATCCAAGGAAGGATGAGGTGCCCAGATGGTGACACGTGGAAGCAGCTCAGTGAGGATGCTGCCAGGTGGTCGAAGTTCCTAGAACCTGGAAAAAGCATTGGGCGGGAAATGTGGAAGCCACATGCCCTTATCCAATCTGTTGCTGGTATATATATGAGTCTTCTTCTTCGGATGAAGGCAGATCGAAATAGTGGCAAAGTCTATACAGTGAGAGTAAAAGCCTGAAGCAGCAGAGAGCCACCGATCCACAGAGAGAAGAAAAGCAGAGAAGAAGAAAAAGAGAGAAGAGAAGATTGAGAGAGTGAGATTGAGAGAGTGAGATTGTGAGAGTTTTGATTGAGAGGTTGTATCTCAGACTCTTGGTTCAGATACCAGAGCTGAGCTTTGCTCATTCCGAGCTACATTCCCATTTGGGTTTTCTTATTTTTGTTTGCTTCTGTCTTTTGTTTCTGAAATTATTTCTTCAAGCTATGAGTCAGCTGTTAGCAGAGGTGCTGCCTCTGGACGGGTAAGCTGTAAACCCCAGCGGTTGCAGTGGAGGTCTCCACTGGACAGGTGAAGCTGTAATCCTCAGCAGGCGAGACTTGTCTCGGACAGAAAGCTGTGTTGCTCAGCGGTTTGTAGGCCAAGCTGTAGTGCCCAGCAGACGCAAGCTGTACTGCGCAGCAGTAAGTCATACTCGGTTGAGTGTGGGGTGGACGTAGGTCTCTGACCGAACCACCTAAAAATCTTGTGTGCCTTGTGTTTGTGTGATTGTCCATGAACTGTGTGCGACTGGATTTCATGTTTATCTTCACAGCTTGATTCACTTCTGTTCAATTCTAGTATTCGGGTTTGTGATTCAGTAAATTTGCCTATATTTTGCATTAGAGCCTTATACTGGTTTTAAAGTAGGCAATAGATCTATTCACCCCCCTCTAGATCCACACTTCGTGGAGATAGACTGCGTCCATCTAATAACACTTGGTATCAGAGCCATACTCTTCTACAGGGACTCATCGCCCGAAGAGGAAAGGCCAAGATGGATGCTCGAGGGATGATAGCTGAAGGACACTCAACCACAAAGCCCCCATTCTTCGATGGATCTAACTATGCATACTGGAAGAATCGTATGCAAGTATTTTTGAGGGCTAAGGATTACGAGATCTGGAAGGTAGTCAGCAAGGGACCTTATGAGCTGTCCCCAAACGAGGAAGTCTGGACCAAGGAGGAGATCAGAAGGTCTAGTGTAAACTGGAGCGCCATAAATGCTATCCAGTGCTCTTTGCACCCCACCGAATTTTCTAGAGTATATGCTTACAGTTTAGCTGAGGAGATGTGGGATGCACTGGAAGTGATCCATGAAGGGACTTCTCAAGTTAGGGAGACGAAGGCTAATTTCCTAGTGTCTGAATATGAGGCATTCAAGATGAAGCCCAATGAGACCATCAAAGAAATGTATGCTCGGTTGACAATCATTACCAATGGTCTTAGAGGTCTCGGGAAACCTCTGACAGAGTATGATCTAGTGAGGAAGATATTGCGTTCCCTGACTCATGCTTGGCATACTAAGGCTACAGTTATGGAGGAGTCAAGGGATTTGCGAAATACAAGGGCTGATGAGCTAATTGTCTCGCTGATGGCATATGAGATTAATATGCCAAGGATATATAGAAGAAGTTGAGAGGAAGAAGAAGCCAATCGCTCTGAAAGCTGGTACGAGCAAATCCAGCAAGTCTAGCAGATCCAGCTCTAGCAGTTCATCATCAGAGGAGAGCCTGAATGAAGAAGACATAACCCGTACTGAAATGGCAATGATGACCAGAGAGTTCAGAAGATTCCTCAGAAAAGGAGCAGGACGATTCAGCCAAAAGAAGTACAGTGGCGGCCGAAGGGATAAAAGGTATAAACATAACCCTGCAAAGAAAATTGAATCTAATACTTGTTATCAATGTAGGAAGGCAGGCCATATGAAAGCTGACTGTCCAGAGAATCAGAAATACAAGGACAAGTCAAAGAAGAAGAACACGAATGCGACAGCTATGGTTAGCACCTGGAGTGATGAAGATGAAGGCTCCCTGAGCAATACTTCAGACAGTGAAGCCGAATCTGAAAAGCCCATTTGCCTTATGGCAACAAGCTCTGAAGATAGAGAGGAGGACTCAGATGAGGTAATCACTAGATTCAAAAATTTCACTATTGCTGATTGGGTAGATGCCTACCATGACATAGCTGATAGAGCTGATGATATTAGGAAGGAAAACAGGCATTTAAGAAGGAAGATTAACTCCATGCAAAATGATACAACTCTAACTGATAAAATTGCATGTTTAGAATCTGAGAATAAAAATTTGAAACTCACATGTTCTAAATTAGATGAAATCAAGAATGAGTTAAAAGCCTCTAAAGAAGATAATGAGAGGTTAGAAAAAGAAGTTGATGAATAGAAGCTGAAAATCCAGAAATATGAAAGTGAGATAAAAATTGTGAATGAAAAATATCAAGTTGTCCTAAGTGTGAATTCAGAACTTAAAAAATCCATTGAAGACATTCAAAAGGATAGTGAGGACAAGTTTAAAACCATTGAGAAAATGACCCAAGGTACAGATAATCTAAATGCTTTGTTAGGGTCAAAGGTCAACTTCAGAAAAGAGGGCCTTGGATTTAATTCTAGTGCAACAAAAACCTTTGGAATGAAAACTATTTCATTTGTTGCACAAAAAGAAAAAGGACCTCTAATTAGCATGAATTCAAACATGTCAATGAACAAAACTGCTAATCTGAAAAAGTCCAGTGCTGAGGAGAAGGGCAAACAAAAACTGAGTGAGCCTAGTAGAGCTAGCACATCCATGCAAAATCCCAAAGCTCAGTCTCAGGTTAGGGGTCAACCTAAACAGTCTTATAAACCCCATGTTAAGGTCACCAAGTCTCCACCATCACCACCACCTCTGAAGAAGACCCAATACACACCTATGAATAGGTCAGCAGGGTCCAAGGTGCAGGGGAGGCAGAATGCTGTTAAAGCTCAACCCAAACATTTCTACCAACCTAGAGCCCAGTCCCACTTCTTTGCACAGTCAACCTATCCAAATAGGTCAGGATGGACTAGGACTCAAGGAAGGTTTACAGGTCTTGCATATCAGGGTACACAGTCTTATAGACCTTACACTAGAAATTGGGTTGATGGGTATGGCAATTTGACACCTAGGAATCTGAATTTTTTTAGCCAACCCAGGAACTACTATGGCCACAATTTCATGAATACACCCCGGCCAAGGCACTGGCAAAGAAATAATCAATCTGTAAATAATCATGCTAGTGTCAACAAGAAGAAGCAAAACAAAAAGAAATCTGGAAAATCTGGAAAATCCACTGAACAGAACTGTTTCAAACAAATGTGGATTCGAAAAGTCTGCTTTCTTGTTTTAACAGCTTTCCATCTTCTCTGGAGCCCAATCAGTCTTGAGTTCCAAACTTCTCTACCTGATTGTGTCTGCAGGTATGCCTGGCAGCCAAGAACAACTTGTGGTACTTGGATAGTGGCTGCTCCAGGCATATGATAGGGGATAAGGCCAAGTTTTACATGCTGACAGAGAAACAAGGAGGCCTTGTCACCTTTGGTAGCAACACAAAGGGTAAGATTGTTGGAACAGGTAAGGTAGGTAAGTGTACTACTTGTTGCATTGAGGATGTTATGTTGGTTGAGACCTTAGCTTATAACTTACTTAGCATCAGCCAACTATGTGATAAAGGGTGCAAAGTGCTTTTGATTCTCAATGTTGCAAAGTTTTTGAACCTGATTCTGAAACTGTTAAATTTTCTGGTAAGAGGATAAATAACACTTACATGATAGATTTAGATGATATTCAACATTCTAACCTATGCCTTACTGCTAGTAGAGAGGACTTAGCATTTTTATGGCATCGTAGGTTAGGCCATACTAGTTACACTGTTTTGCATAAACTAAATAAGCATAGCATGGTTAGAGGACTTCCTGAAGTTTTCTTTAAGAAAGAAAATAAAATCTGTGATGCATGCACTCAATCAAAGTTAACTAGAAAGTCATTTAAATCTAGAACATAAAATCTATCTTCTAAACCCTATGAGCTGATACACATGGACCTTTTTGGGCCAACCAGGTCTGTCAGCTTATCAGGGAGGAAGTATGGGTTTGTCATGGTAGATGACTTCTCTAGGTATACTTGGGTATATTTCTTATCACATAAAAGTGATGCATTCTCAGAATTTCAGGAGTTCTGTCTTAAGAAAAACCAGAAAATTGAAAATATTTTGACTGATCATGGAGGTGAGTTTGAAAACTCACAGTTTGATGAATTCTGCAGGTCAAATGGAATTAACCACAGGTTCTCCTCACCAAGGACACCTGAGCAGAATGGAGTTGTGGAGAGAAGGAACAAAACCCTAGTGGAGATGGGTCGTACACTCTTGGTTGAAGGTGGTCTACCAAGGAAGTTTTGGGCTGAAGCAGTAAATACTGCCTGTTATGTAATTAACAGAGCCATGGTAAGACCTTCTACTCAGAAAACACCATATGAGATCTTAAAGGGTAAGAAACCTTTTATTGCTCATTTCAAAGTTTTTGGTTGTAAATGTTTCATTCATATAAATGATAAAAGAGACCTTGATAAATTTGAACCTAAAGGTGAACCAGGAATTTTTCTTGGTTATTCTGAAAACACCCGAGCATATAGAGTGTACAATCTGAATTCTAAAACTATTGAAGAATCTCCACACATAGTGTTTGATGAATTCATATTAAAGACTAACATTGGTCAATGCAGGAATGAAGACAATGGTGATATTTTGAAGGAAGGAAATCCTGCAGACAAATTCGAGGATGAGGAAGGAAATGAAGAGCTTAATGAAGAAGAGCCTACAGTTCAGGGGGAGGTAAATGAAACTCATTGTGATGAAATTGTCAACATTAGATATCTAAAAGATCATCCTTTAGATAATGTAATTGGCAATCTGCATGACCCCCCTAGGACTAGAGGTCACTTAAGAATTCAAAATGAATTGAATGCATATGCGTTTGTTTCAAATGTAGAACCCAAGTCCATTGACTGTGCTCTCAAAGATGTGCATTGGATTAATGCCATGCATGAGGAGCTCAATCAATTTGACAAGAATAAGGTGTGACATTTGGTTCCACCTCCTGATCATGAAACAGTCATAAGGACTAAATGGGTGTTCAGAAATAAAACTGATGAATCAGGGAATGTCATTAAAAATAAGGCCAGACTTGTAGCTCAGGGGTATAATCAGGAATTTGGAATAGACTTTGAAGAGTCTTTTGCCCCTGTAGCCAGGTTAGAAGTAATTAGAATATTATTGGCTTATGCATGTTCCCTAGGAATAAATCTTCAGCAGATGGATGTAAAATCTACATTTCTGAATGGAGAAATCAGTGAGGATGTCTATGTGAGACAGCCTCCTGGATTTGAATGCTTAGATTTCCCTAATCATGTCTATAAACTCAAAAAGGCTCTCTATGATTTAAAGCAAGCTCCTAGAGCTTGGTATGACAGGTTGAGCAAATTCCTCACTGAAAAGAACTTCACAAGAGGTGTAGTTGATCAAACATTGTTCACAAAGGTGAGTCATTCAGATATTCTTATCATTCAAATTTATGTGGACGACATTGTCTTTGGGTCAACTAACCCCAAATTGTGTGAGGAATTCTCTCAAATTATGACTAATGAGTTTAAAATGAGCTCAATGGGTGAGCTCAAACTATTTCTTGGACTACAGGTTACACAATCAAAGGATGGTACTTTCATCTCTCAGTCCAAGTACATAAAGAATTTATTGAAGAAGTACAAAATGGACAACCTCAAGGAAATAGCTGCTCCAATGGGTACCTCAACCAGTTTGGATGAAGATCCTCAGGTAAACCAGTGGACCAAAGGCTATATAGAGGTATGATCAGATCTCTTCTATATCTTACAGCATCTAGGCCTGACATTCAATTTTCAGTGTGTTTATGCTCTAGATTTCAAGCTAGTCCTAAAGAATCACATCTTAAATCTGTGAAGAGGATTTTTAGGTATTTACTAGGCACCCAAGAGCTAGGTCTTTGGTATCCTGCTAAGTGTGAATTAAAACTTCTAGCCTACACTGATGCAGACTATGCTGGGTGTCGAGTAGATAGAAAAAGCACTAGTGGCTATTGTCAATTCCTTGGTGGCTGTCTAGTATCTTGGGCATCTAAGAAGCAACACACTGTAGCCTTGTCTACAGCTGAGGCTGAATATGTTGCAGCAGGTAATTGTGCTGCCCAAGTACTTTGGATCAAGCACCAACTAGATGATTATCAGATAAAATTGGAATGTATTCCAATATTGTGTGATAATACTAGTGCTATATGCCTTGCTAAAAATCATGTTCATCATTCTAGGACTAAGCATATAGAGATAAAACACTATTTTCTTAGAGATGTTGTAAATAAAAAGGAAATTGAAATGAACTTCATTGAAACTGAAAAATAAATTGCTGATATCTTTACTAAGCCTCTTGGGAATGAAAGGTTTAAATTTCTTAGAAGAGAACTTGGCTTGTGTAAATTTCAGCATAATGAATAAATTCTCTGATGGCTTGAATAAAATGTGTGAATGTTGAATGTAGCAACAGACTCATGATCATGCATGTCACTCATATTTTTTTTTCACTCATGATCATCACTGCATATCATTTAGTCATGAATGTGTCTAAAACCACATGCATATCATTCATAATTTTTTATGACATAGTTTTCATTGCATATCATTCATCCATGACCTATGTCGAAGCTCTCTCTCATTTAATTCTTGCCATTCATGTGCAAAACTGCATGCATATAGACAGGGGGAGTCTTGTCAGAAATTCAGGGTGAACTGCTGCGTCGACGCTATCACGCTGTAGCGTTGACGCACTGGGGTATTCCAGAGAACCATTAACTCTGCCTTTTTTAACCGCTGCGTCGACGCTGCTCTATCGTGCCGTTGACGCAGTGAACTAGATCTGTGAATGCCTCTGCTTCTTATTCTGATGAGTTGACGCTGCAATAGCGTGGAGTCGACGCACTGATATTATCTCAGTGTTTTATATTGTGGCCTCTTCAACTGATGCGTGGACGCCTTGAACTCCCAGCGTCGACCCTGTTCATTCATCCTTTGACTCTGAATGATTAAGTCTGACAATATGGCAATCTGTTAGTCAGTTCTGATTCCTAAGCAATAGAAAACAGACTTCTTCTCTTATAAGAATTTTAATTGCTTAAAGACTGACTTTGATGGTTTAAATTTTATAAACTTTAAAGTTTAAATATTGCAATCATTAAATAAGAAAGCTGCAAATTGATAAAGCTCTCAACCCTTATCTTATTTCATGTCAGACAAAGCTAATCATATCTGAAATCTGAAAACTCTTCTGAAATCATGTTAGAGAAGCTACGTATGTGTATTGTTCTTAAACAAGTCATTCTGAAACAAATAAAAGACAACTAAGAAAGATATTGAAAAATATTAAAAAATAATTAAAAATAAATTGGCAGAGCAATGACTGGTAAAATACTAAGAAACTAAGTTATCCATCAAAGAAATGGACTATACTTAAGTCATGAAGTGTATCAGTTATCTCTGCATAAATGATCAACAAAATGGGGTGGTTTCATTGAGTACCTGGGGGTAACTGGTGTCTGATAAACATGTACCCTCACACAAAAAGGTGTAAATCAGTTCTATTGAATTTGATCATAGCAGAATGGTCCATCATGTTGAGTATCTAGGGGTATTGGCGTCTGATAAACGTATACCCTTACGTAAAAAGACAAATGGCACCTGAATGCCCTTAATGAAATACAATGAAAAATGTTGTTCCTTCAAAAGAAATTTCATGGATGTCAATTTGTTTAATCTCAATACATGACTTGGTATCTCTTAATCATTCTTTTCTGAGTCTATGAAAGTAAGATATTTTGAAACTGAATCTCTCATGCAAATGTGATTCTGGTTTATTGTTTTATCATGCACAGAAAACTTATACATTGATTGTAGTGCATGAACTCAAAATTTATAACCTTTAAACCAGAATTCTATCTGAAAGTAGTTTCTAAATTCATATGACTGAAGACTCTGTGCTTTAGAATGCTTATTCCTGAACTGCTTGTTCAGAATGCCAGTCAGATGATCTCTCTTGTTCCTTCCCTTGTAATCACTTTCCCTCCTCTTTGTTGATGGCAAAGGGGGAGAATATTGTCTTGTTTGATGAATTCTGAATTCATTCCAGGGGAAGTGTATGCATCATGTTATGACAAAGGGGGAGATTTCATTCCAGGGGAATTGTATGCATCATGTTATGACAAAGGGGGAGATTTTGTTAGTAGGGAGTTGCTTACATTTCTAGCATGCATTCATAGCATCTGCATGACAAATCTGAATAACAATTCATGTCTTTCATCAAAAATTCATCTGTATGACAGGTTGTTGCTATTCTATATGATAGGAGGTTGCCATCATCAAAAAGGGGGAGATTGTTGTGACTCCTCTGTGTTGATGATGTTGACAATATACTTTACTTCATTGGCAACACCTTATTTTGATTGATTGGCAACTGTTTATGTTTTGATGAAATTGCTCTTATCAGATTGTCTATGTGTTCTATGCACTTTACAGGTTTACACACTGCACACACACTCAAAGTCTACACATTGCACGTAGAGTCTATACACTGCTTTGTGTTGTGTTTGTGCATCGTTTAGAACACAAGTATATACATCCATGCATCATGGGTCGACCCCCTTCTTAGATGCGTCGATGCCTTCAGATTTCCAAGTCTATACACTCGTCTTCATGCATAGCAGAGTCTATACAGTGCAGCTCATATAACTTGCATGTCTATACATTCCATTGTGGCATTTGTGCTCAAGTCAATACACTGTCCTCTTCTTAGTGTCTCATGCATTAACTAAGTCTGTACACTGTCCGTATGACTTAGCGTCTTTGTGCATTAGGTGAAGTCCATACATTGCAGCTCACTTAACTAGCAAGTCTATACATTGCATCGGTGCATTGCTTCCTCTGTGCATGTACTGCATCAGTGCATCACAAGTCTATACATCCATTGCTTCAGTTCAATACCTGCTACGTGCATGCATTGCATCGGTGCAGTGCTTCCTCTGTGTATATACTGCATCAGTGCATCCATCAGGCATACAGTCAATACACTAATGCATGTGAGGTACTGTCTGCATGATAATGTCTATACATTGTTGCATTGTTCGCACAGGCTAAGTCCATACATTAGTGAAGTCTGTACAGCGTCATGCATCATTCTTCAAAGTCCATACACTGCACTGTAGCTTGCTCGAGGTGAAGACTGTACATTCACTAGTTGAACCTTCAAAGTCTGTACATTCACCAGTTGAACTTCGAAGTCTATACATTGGGATCTTTACCTACGTTCAGTTTTGCAAGTCTGTACATTGGGCTTTCAGATAAAGTCTATACATTCCAGAACTGTGCAAGTCTGTACATTGCTGCTTTGCCAAAGTATTTACATTGTGAACCTTCAAGTCTATACAGACTTTGCTTCGCTCAAGTCTGTACATCGTCCAGTTGTCTTTGGCAAGTCTTCACATCGTGAAGTCTATACACTCGATTGTCTTGGATTGCATCAAGTCTGTACATCCTTTCCTTTGGCAAGTTTGTACATCGTTCATGAAGTCTGAACAATGAGCAAGTATGTACATCGGACTAGTCTGCATCGGCTAAGTCCATACATTGTCCAGTGCATTGCATGCATCATTCATGAAGTCTATACATCGAGTTGAATGCTGGCTAAGTCTGCACATCGTTTGCCTTACTTAGAGTCTCATGCATAACATGAAGTCTGTACATCGCACAGCATTCAAGTCTACACATTGTCAATCATTTTAGTTGAAGCCTGTACATCGTGCATCTAGTGTTTCAAGTCTATACATTGTTGCACGTTGTGTCTGTCTAAGTCTTCACAGTGCTTCTTCATGCATTGAAGTCTGCACATTGCTGCACGCTCATCAAGCCCATACACAGGCATGTCTTTACATTGCCTAGTCTATACATGGGCTGCTGAATGTTCTTCAAAGTCTGCACATTGCATTACACTTCAGCAAGTCTGTACAGCGGTTGCCTTCATATAGGAAGTCTGTACATCGCACAGCACTGCATATATGAAGTCTATACATTCCAGAGTCTGTACAATGTATTGCATCCCATAAAGTCTGTACAGGGTTTATACTTAAACTGATAATTCTATTTCATCTGTCTGACAGGGATTCTTTGCGAGCCTAATGAAGGCACGTGATCCAAGGAAGGACGAGGTGCCCAGATGGTGACACGTGGAAGCAGCTCAGTGAGGATGCTGCCATGTGGTCGAAGTTCCTAGAACCTGGCAAAAGCATTGGGCAGGAAATGTGGAAGCCACACGCCCTTATCTAATCTGTTGCTGGTATATATATGAGTCTTCTTCTTCGGATGAAGGCAGATCGAAATAGTGGCAAAGTCTATACAGTGAGAGTAAAAGCCTGAAGCAGCAGAGAGCCACCGATCCACAGAGAGAAGAAAAGCAGAGAAGAAGAAAAAGAGAGAAGAGAAGATTGAGAGAGTGAGATTGAGAGAGTGAGATTGTGAGAGTTTTGATTGAGAGGTTGTATCTCAGACTCTTGGTTCAGATACCAGAGCTGAGCTTTGCTCATTCCGAGCTACATTCCCAGTTGGGTTTTCTTATTTTCGTTTGCTTCTGTCTTTTGTTTCCAAAATTATTTCTTCAAGCTGTGAGTCAGCTGTTAGCAGAGGTGCTGCCTCTGGACGGGTAAGCTGTAAACCCCAGCGGTTGCAGTGGAGGTCTCCACTGGACAGGTGAAGCTGTAATCCTCAGCAGGCGAGACTTGTCTCGGACAGCAAGCTGTGTTGCTCAGCGGTTTGTAGGCCAAGCTGTAGTGCCCAGCAGACACAAGCTGTACTGCGCAGCAGTAAGCCATACTCGGTTGAGTGTGGGGTGGACGTAGGTCTCTGACCGAACCACCTAAAAATCTTGTGTGCCTTGTGTTTGTGTGATTGTCCATGAACTGTGTGCGACTGTATTTCATGTTTATCTTCACAGCTTGATTCGCTTCTGTTCAATTCTAGTATTCGGGTTAGTGATTCAGTAAATTTGCCTATATTCCACATTAGAGCCTTATACTGGTTTTAAAGTAGGCAATAGATCTATTCACCCCCCTCTAGATCCACACTTCGTGACTGCGTCCATCTAACATAACAGACCAGAATTCCCAGAAACCAACGGCCAGTAGTTCTCTCAGCAACGGTCGATCGCCAGCCTCTTTAGGTCGACCGCCAGCCCCAATAAGCCAAAAATATTGACTTTTGTCCATCTCGAAAGAAGCATCTCCTCTTGTTATTGTTTAATCCCAAAGCCACCAAACCCTCCAGAATTTGTGGATCTGGTCTAGGGCTTGTCCATAGACCTTCCAAGGGTTATAAAACATCCTATTAGAGTCATAACCGTAATCATCCAAGAGTTCCAAAAGGGGAGGCTGTCCAAGGAGGAAGAAGAGGGTACTATAGCTCCGTGAATAGTACCTCGTGCAGCAAGTTCTTCATCTATCTCCAACACATTCAAGGTACTTCTGAAGCCAACAAGCATCTATGAAGTGAAGAAGCAAGCAACCAACAAAGAGAGATCAAGGGGGAGGCTATCAAGAAGCAAGCAAGGTTTTCAAGAAGAGATCAAAGGAAGATTGTCCAAGTGAAGGAGAAGGGTACAGTAGCCGTGAACAGTACTCCGTGTAGCAAGTGTTCTTCATCCATTCTCAACCCCGCAGCATGCATTCAAAGGGAACCCAAATCAGGAGTTTTCTAAACTAAGCCTCATCGTCTTTATGATTTGGGTGTTGTATTTATGTTCATCATAAACTGAAGAACTTGTGTGTGTGTGGATCGTTGTTGGATCCGTGTGCGTGTGTGTGTGTGCCGTATTTGATTCGTGTGTGTGCGTGGATCTTCTTAGATCTACGTTTGTGTGTGTGTGTGGGTCTTTTAGATCCATTCTGTCTCGTGTGTGTGGATTGCTGAACTTGTGGCAGCAAGTGTGTGTGTTGTTGATCCGGTTGTTGGATCGTGTTGGAGACCTCATCTCCATGTGTGTGTGTGTGTGTGTGTGTGTGTGTGTGTGTGTGTGTGTGTGTGTGTGTGTGTGTGTGTGTGTGCAGGCGTCGTCCTACGTATGTGGTTGGAGCGTCGTCTCCGTTTGGGGATTTATCCCCGAGTGAAGTCTCACCGGGTTTGGTGAGGGGTGGACGTAGGATTGCCGTTGTTGCATCCGAACCACCTTAAAGACCGCTGTGCATTGTGCTTGTATTGTGTGGTTTGCTCAATTTCCTCTATCTCCATTCTACATAAACGTTAGTTTAAATTGTTGTTCTGGATTTATCTTCGTATATCTTGCATAATATATATCTTATCATATAAAGTTTGATAAATCCAATTTGTGTTCAAATAGCTTTGAATCTCCTAACTAGCTTTGTATCACATATTTTATAAAAGGCTAAAAGTTTTCTTAAAATTGGTAAACACCCAATTCACCCCCCTCTTGGGTGTCATTGATCGCGGGACTTCATGGCGCCTTTCCATCTTCCCATCCTACGGGGACATTCCCCGGTTGTCCCACTGAAATTGACCCTCTAACCTTGGTATGGGTCCTGTGCCCCCGGCCAATGCATTCTCATTACCCTTCGGCATTCAGCCAGCAATCACTCAAATATGCCCGTGAATGTCACATTTGTCCAACAGGGCTCTCACACCGCTGCTGTTTCGGATTTCCTACCGAATGTGGGCTCGTAAATCTCCCTTTTCCCTGGCATGAGCTGTCCGCCCTTGTCGGGCTCAAGACGTTTACCCCGTGTCTCGCCAGGCTGTGTCCATAAAGCCTTTCTCATTGGCCTGAGACACTCCGCCGTAGCCAAGCTAAAAATTACCCTTTGTCCCACCGGTCTGGGACTATAAAATCTTTTCTTCGGCATGGGCACTCCGTCCTTGCTGAGCTCTGAAAATTACCCCGTGTCCCGTCTGGTTGTGTCCATAAAGCCTTTCTCATTAGCCTGAGGCACTCTGCCCTTGCCAAGCTAAAAATTACCCTTCGTCCCACCGGTCCGAGTCTATAAAATCTTTTCTTCGACATGGGCACTCCGCCCTTGCTGAGCTCTGAAAATTACCTTGTGTCCCGACAGCCTGTGTCCATAAAGCCTTTCTCATTGGTCTAAGGCACTCCGCCCTAGCCAAGCTAAAAATTACCCTTCGTCCCACCAGTCCGAGTCTATAAATCATTTTCCTTGGCATGAGGCACTCCGCTTGTGCCGAGCCCTTAAATTACCCTTTGTCCTACTGGGCTAGGTTCAAAAAATCTTTTTCCTTGGCCCGAGGCACTCCGCCCGCGTACGTTGAGCTCCAAAAAATTACTCTTTTGTCCCACTGGGCCGAGTTCATAAAATTCTTACCCCTTGACCTGAGACACTCCGCCCTTGCCAAACTCTAAAATTAACCCAAGTACCACATGTGCAATAAGTAATCAAATTCATAGTCCCACCGAATAAAATACTCTACATCGCAAATGAGTCTGCACCAGGGAGTTAAAAATAAATAAATAATAATAATAAACACACCAAAATGAAATAAAAAATAAAAATTAAAAATGACCGATGAGATAAAAATGATGATCTAAAAAAAATAAAACAAAACAAAAAAACACAAAAAACATTCAATAAACCCGATAAACTCAATAGATCTAACGAAATAAAAATCATCAAAAAAAACTCATCAATACTTTTTTTTTAATCAATCCAATGGACTCATTAAATCTAAAAAGAGAGAGAGAGAGAGAGAGAGAGAGAAATCAAATCAAATAAATCCAACAAAATTCAATAAGCAAAACAAATCAAGCTCAATGAATCAATAAATCCAATAAACCAAATAAACCTCAATAAACTCAACAAAACTAATAAATCCGATAACCCAACCAAAATCAACAAACCCATCAAATTCAATAAAACCAATAAATCCAGTAGACTCAATAAACCCAATAAACAGAAAAAAATCAAACACTAAAATAAATAAATCAATCCAATAAATTGAATGAACCCCGATGAACCCAATCAACTCAATAAATCAAATAAACTCAGTGAATCAATAAACCCAACAAGTCTGATGAACTCAATAAACCAAATAAACCTAACAAGATCAACAGATTCAACAAACTCAATAAACCCAACAAAACTCAACAAACCAAATAAACCCCAATAAAATCAGTCAACTCAATAAACTCATCAAATTCAATAGACCCCAAAGACATACCAACAAAAAAACCTCCTCCTGTACGGCGTCATGACAATTCGCCTAAGCCGTTTAAACAAATTCTACCTTGGCGTCATGGCCTTCCGTCTAAGCCAAGCTATACGGCGTCATGGCAATCCGCCTAAGCCGTCTATAAAATTTTGTCTTGGCGTCATGGCCTCCCGCCTAAGCCAAGATGTATGGCGCCATGGCAATCCGCCTAAGCCGTTTAAAAAATTCTACCTTGGCGTCATGGCCTTCCGCCTAAGCCAAGCTATAGGGCGTCATGGCAATCCATCTAAACCGTTTAAAAAATTCTGTCTTGGTGTCATGGCCTCCCGCCTAAGCCAAGCAGTACGACGTCATGGCAATTCGCCTAAGCCGTTTAAAATTCTACCTTGGCGTCATGGCCTTCTGCCTAAGCCAAGCTATACGGCGTCATGGCAATCCGCCTAAGCTGTTTAAAAATTCTGTCTTGGCATCATGGCCTTCCGCCTAAGGCAAGCTGTACGGCGTCATGGTAATTAACCTAAGCCGTTTAAAATTCTACCATAGCGTCATGGCCTTTCGCCTAAGCCAAGCTGTACGGCATCATGGCAATTCGCCTAAGCCTTTTAAAATTTTTTACCTTGGCGTCATGGCCTTACACCTAAGCCAAGTTGTACAGCGTCATGGCAATTCGCCTAAGCTGTTTAAAATTCTACCTTGGCGTCATGGCCTTTCACCTAAGCCAAGTTGTACGGCATCATGGCTCTCTGCCTAAGCCGTTTAAAATTCTATCTTGGTGTCATGGCCACCCACCTAAGCCAAGCTGTACGGCGTCATGGTAATTCGTCTAAGCCGTTTAAAAATCCTACCTTGGCGTCATGGCCTTCTGCCTAAGCCAAGCTTTACGGCGTCATGGCTCTCCGCCTAAGACGTTCAAAATTCAGCCTTGGCGTCATGACCATACGTCTAAGCCAAGTTATTCGGCTTCATGACCTTCAGTCAAGCCAACCATCATCATGCCGTTGGCTCGGAACTGTTGTCCGAACCAATGAACAAAAGACCCCCTTTGGTTTTACACCAATCTTTTATCCCTCTAGGGATTTACCACAGCATATAATGCTTCTTCCCATCACTATGGCATCAGCCATCCACTTTTAAGACGGTCGTCTTGCAGGTGTACTTATTAAGCCCTTAAAATAGAAAAAAAGAAAAAAAAGAGAAAGAAAAAAGGGGAAAAAAGAAAAAGAGAAAAAAACTAGAGATATAAAGAAAAAATAAGAAGAAAATACAAGGAAAAGAAAGAGAAAATAAAAAAAGAGAGACAAAAAATAGAGAAAAATGATATGATTTGCATGTCTGCCCGTTCTACGTGCATGTTTGCCTGTAGTGTCTTATTAACACACCTTCCTTCAAATTTCTAAGATCACATTCCCTTCCTAAATAAAGCTGCCCGATTTCAAACATGTGTGCGCCACGGCATACGCTAAAGGATGAAAAGTCGATTCTCGGTGAGTGCATACGTCAAGGGGAAGAGACATAGCTATGTTGCTAGCAAAACCCGTAAGATACATCCTCGACGAAACTCCCACACCTTACGCGCAATATGAGTATAGACCCTTAGCTATAGGGACGTCGTAACTTTGTTTTAACACTTCATGGAAGCTTAAATCCCTACGCTCATGTGAACGGTAATCATGAGGAAAGAGTCGCATGTCCCCTTAAAAAAAGAAGAAAAAAAAGAAAAAAATGATGAGAATGAGGATGAATCCTAGTAGCCGGGAATCCCCATTGAGACACATGAGGAAACTCGCACCAAACGGTGAAGTCCGTAATAAAATTGCTATGAGGATGAATCCTAGTAGCCGAAAATCCCTATTGAGACACATGAGGAAACTCGCGTCGAATGGTGAAGTCCGTAATAAAACTACTGTAAAGGATGAATCCTAGTAGCCGGAAATCTCCATTGAGATACATGAGGAAACTCACGCAGAACGGTGAAGTCTGTAATAGAATTGCTATGAAAGTTGAATCTAGTAGCCAGGAATCCCCATTGAGACACATGAGGAAACTCGCGTCGAACGGTGAAGTCCGTAATAAAACTACTGTAAAGGATGAATCCTAGTAGCCGAGAATCCCCATTGAGACACATGAGGAGACCCGCGCCGAACGGTGAAGTCTAATATTAAGAATAAATGAAGGGGTTATGCGAAGCTACCCAAAATCGAGAGTCCCGAACGTATGTGTAGGTGATGAAGGAATCCTCCAGTGTTACTTAGAACATCTGCACGTCCCTATACTTAGGGCTCACTACTCATATAATTGCGCCATCACATATGGAGAAATAGTCCCGGGAGCAGATTGTGGTTAATGCTATGCATATGTTCTATGCAATGTCCATTTTTATGTATGCACATCTCTCTTAGCTATGATCTGTGAGCCGCACTCGGTCTGTGAATCATGGGCGTTGTCCATATCCTATCCCTAATATAGGGGAACCATGCTATATACATTTAGCTCATGCGTGCGATCAATGTACGTCTGCATGCTTGCATGAATTAAGAAAAAAACTCTCAGATAGGGCTACACCTACAGGTCTCGCTCACTCGTCCCTCGTTCGCGTCACCTACGGGTGGGGGGCATTTGTTGACACATTAAAAGTAATAACAATAACAACAATGATGAAATAATAATAATAAGATAACAATATTCTATTTCTGTTAAAATGCCTTCTTTCTGCTATATCTTATTTTCAGGAATAAAGAAGAAGATAAGGAAAGAAAAGACGCCTGGCTCCAATGGACATCCGCTGAAACGAGACTCAAGAGCTCAGAAAATGCTCGGGACCATCCCCGGATGAACAAGATAGAAGCTCGGACAACAAGAAAGGCAGTGGATGGGTCAACCCCTACAAAATGAGAAATGAGCACAAATGGGCCTAAACAAACAAAAATGGGCCAAAGGATGCTAAGAAATGAGTTGAAGAGAACCGACACGATGAAACCGGCACGGAAGAACCGGCATGATGAAACCGGCACGGAAGTGAAATCGGCGCGCAAACAGCAAAATAGCGCGCCGATAGCATCATCTGGGGCGCGCCGGGATGGACTTACGTTGAGAATGACCCCCGCCGATAGTATAGCTCTATATAAGTAAGCCCTGTGCTTATCACAAGGACGGGATGAAAGAAATACTCACATCCAGACAGAGAAGAGACGATAGAACAAGAAGGAGAGCCAGAAAAAAAAGGGGGAGAGCCAGTAGGCAAAGAGAGGAGGAGAAGAGGAAGCTGTCTGCGTATAGAGGTAGGGGCGCTACTGCCATCGCCGTCTGACGCCCCCTCGAGGCTACAGTCTCTCTCCCCTGTTCTCTCTTTTATGTTTTCGTTCTCTCCCCATTTAACAGCACAGCCATTTTACAGCTTCTGTCTTGTAATTCCGGCGATGCCTGATTTCACATGAATGAAAAGAATCGATTGATGCGTGTGATTCTCTTATGTCATTGTAGCAGATCCCCCTAACATCAATCTGTGGGTTTTCATGATCTATCTGTAGTTTTCTTCTGTCCGGCCATTTCTCTCGATTACCCCCTGGGTGGTGGCCTTACGGCTATTAAGCCTTCGCAGAGACATTGAGATTTCTATCCCATCTGTCCATGACCCCGAGAAGGCAGTATTATGCCCCAGGGATGTGGAGTTCTACTCCGATCGACTGAGGTTATCGGCATGCTGAACCCCTTTGTGCTTAGTTGGATTTACCAACCTCTGATATAAGACAGGAGCCCGAGAAAGCCCATCTCGTGGCCTTCTTGTCTCCCAAATCACGAGGAAAATCAATTTTGCATGGCCCCATCCTGGGGATATTAAATAAATCACCTTATGGCGAACATTACTCCGCAGGATCTCGGCCCCTTCGGCTCTCGGGCTTCGATATGCCCGTTTATTACGGATTCCGTCCCGGCACTCCTTGGATGGTTTCCTATATACCCCTAACATGTTATAAAGGCCTGTGACAGACTATCACATGGCTTCTGTTCATTCTAAAACGGGGGAAATGTCATGTCTCCGTTTCACAGTTACTTGTCGATGTTCCACAGCCTCCCCTCAGATCTCTTTGTGGGTGAATAAGTCCCCTAATGGTTCACGAATCAGCCCTGCCAGAACTCTTAAAAACCTGCCCAAACCTCAAACCCCTGAAAACCCCGAAGAATAAACCCTTGAAAATCTCTTGTGACACCTATTTGTGAAACCTTAAACCCCCTGAAAACCCTCAAGAACAAACCCCTTTGAAAATCCCTTGGAGCAAGTCTTGAACCCATCAAGAAATCCCCTCGACGCAGAAATCTCTCGGCACACCCATTTCCTCTCGGCGCGTATACTCTTGCGCCGAGAGCTGAAAACGCGTCGAGAGCCCTGCGCCGATGCCTATTCACGCCAAAAAGGCCATCCCGCGAGCCGATACCCATTTGTGCCAAAGACATCCCGCATGCCGGTAGCTTCATGCCGAGGCCACACGCGCTGGGAACCTTATGCCGGTCACCTCACGCCGATTCTCACCTAACCTCTTGTAAACCTCCACCTTGCTGTAAGAAGAAGAGATCAGGGGCTTCACTCAGACCTACGAGAGTCAGATTAACGGGGTTGCACCCCTACATTGGGTTGGCTCATAGATGATGTTCTTTTAACCCTACTGACCTATGGAGTTCTGCCACTGCATGTTCTCCGGCGGTTCCTTAAGGGGATATTAACCGAATGGCGCGATGGTGGACATCAATCTCTTATGCTCTCATCTCTTGGGATTCCGGGCTGTATGCCCATCTTCTTTTGGCTTTCATCCGGCACTCCGGGGATGAATGTCCTATACTCTTACTTGGCATAGTCCAAGATCAAGGGGAGATGCTTTCGGATTTTTGCTAGACATACAAACTAACTGTCGAACTGTTGATAAAATAAAATAAAATAATAATAATAATAATAATACAAACAAACAAATAATAAAATAAACATAACACTCTCATCTAAAATGGAGAAACAAAAATGACTAAAACAAAACAAAACAAACAAAAATAGATGAATAAATAATAAATAATGAATAAAAAGATATAATAATAATAATAATAATAATAATAAAAGTGAGAAATAAAAGAAGACATAATAAATAGATAATGGACAATAAAATGACAATTAAAAGAAAAAAATGGTAAATAAACAATACAAATAAAGGGTGAATAAATGATTAATTGTCAAATAAATACCAATAAAAGAAATTAAAAGGTGCATGTATCCGATATAAGGAAAATATAAAATAAATAAACAATGAACAAATAGTGAATGAATAATAAAAAGGGGAGGGCATAAAAAATGAGAATAAAGACATTTATGCATCTAAAATAATAACAGAAATAAATGAAGAATAATGGTCATGTCTGCTTCGGTGCCCTCACCTTCCCTGACCCCCGGGTATGGGATATTAATGACGCTCCGACGGATCGTGCTTGGTTCTCGGGACTCACTCCCATTTTAGCCAAAGCGTGACCTTGTCCCGAGCCGATAACTCATTGAATTTGATTTGTTCCGATCGGGTTTCAACTGCATTTCCTCTCTTCTCAAATATCAAATTTGCCGTGCCCCGGCATACATTGTCCCGATAATCTACGAACTTTCTCGAATACGGTCATACTCGGCCCACCTCATGGGTCCATATGTGTGCACCGTAATGTGATGCACAACTTCAAAATGAAAAGGCCCTGATGCCCCTCGGAGTAGGGTGGCGTTGCCGAAATCTCTCTCGAAGTTATAAATAAATGATCAAACAAATAATAAACGATAATACCGAATACTATTATCTTGCATGCTTGCATGATCCGATTTTCCGGTATATGAAATGGTGGTTAGCGAAAAGTTGGGTTACGCCCGATCGGAAGCTATCACTATGCGTCATAGTGGTCTTCGGTCCTAAGTTCTCCGCCTCGTACCGGGAGTCAATTTAATAAATAAGTACTACCATATTGTGTGCTTGCATGCAATTGCATCTTTGGTTATGTGGGCCCCATGGTCTTTATTTTGGCCATTAATCAAGGGTTGTCACTCTTTCGGAGGGGCGTAATTAACGTCATAGCCTTTATGGTACGACGAGTTTTGGGTCCCAACACGATCACCCATAATTGTCTGATCAGTTAGATGAGCGCATAATGAATTGTCACGTCAGTGACTGACACGTCTAATTAATAACCAAATAAACAAGTAAATATAAAATAAATATAATATTTTAATAAAAACCCATCCCCACAATCGGTTGACACCCGATTTTTACCTATGAAATGGGTCATTCCCCTTACCATCATTTGTTGATGCCTCGAATTGTCCATTACCCATTGGGCTATTTCCAGGCACGTCTTTGGGCTTATTTTATGGGTATTTTCCTCCCTGGTTAGGTCTGTTCTCGAATTCGGGCTTAATGGGCCTTGATTTCACTTCGTTTTGGGGGTAAATGGGCTCTTTTATCCTATTTTATTAATTTCTAACGTCCAACCTGTACGCGGTCTAGCGATTGGCAGTTCCATGATTGGGCGGTCTATTTGGAACCGTTTACAAGCTCAGAACGATTTATTAAATATTTATTTGATTTTCTAAATTTCCACCGACAAGCTTTTGCATGTTCTTAGTGCAGCCGTTTACTGCCATTGAACGGCGTGGATTTCGACCGTTCCGCTCCCAGAGTCCTCAGCCGGTTGGTTTTTTGGATAATTATTTATTTATCCTATTTTTTTGGATTTATCACCGACACGCTTTACACGGCCTATCATGGACCGTGCCATTCATTGAGTGGTCTATCATTAGACCGTTTTATCCTAAAGAGTCCAGCGTCGGGTCAGTCGGTCAGTTCGGTGGATAATTGGATAATTTGTTGTTTTATTTATTTATTACCGACAGCATTAAGTGGTCTAGCAATGGGCCGTTTACAGTGTTGGGCGGCCTATCGAACGACCGTGTACAGGCCTGATATCTTGGGTTTTATTGAATTTTCTCTCTCCATCTGTGGTTAAATCCCTAACTTCTCCCACCTATTTCTCCGCGGTTTCTCCACCAAATGGGGTGCCGTTTGATTTGGGCTAGAGATTAGAGTATTATCTACGGATTTTGTTTAATAATGTTCAGATTAATATCCAATGGAAAACCCAATTTTAGGGCTGGACTTTCAGGGGTCTATAAATAGCACCCCTAGTCCATGCTTGAAGAGGGGAAGATCCAACGTCGACGTCAAAGCTCTGCTGAATTCTTGAGCAAGCTGTAGCCAGGGAGGGAGGCTCTCTACGTCCTTTTGAGCCTCCGGTCAAGGGGGTAGTTATTTCTAGTTGTGTTTGGTCTAGACTTTTAATGGTCTTTTCATCCTTTGCATGCTCATCTCCATAGCTTTTCACCCACGTTTTTGTACTTGCCATCTTCATTTTACATCACTTGTATCGTTTTCACGCCCTATAGGGGTTTAAAAACCACCCCAGGTATCGCCCATTCCATGCCGTTATGTTGATTTTCAATTCTATTTTATAGTTGCTACACATTCCAGGGCTAATTTGGGTTGCATTTTCCTGTTGTCTATGTTGTTTTGCAGGTCAGCATAAGCATAGCACGAGGCCCATCCTCTCTGGCCGGCCAGAAAGGGTGGAGGATCAAGTCCTACATCTTGGAGTTTGGCATCATCACACGGTCGTCATTCATCCGTTTACAACGATACACGGCCCAGATCGGACCGTGTAACGCCTTGCTGTGGCCTCCCTTGGACCGTGTTGTCGCCAGACCAGTCTCTGTCCTGCTTCTCTTTCCAGCGTTGGAGCGGCCTATCGAGCGGCCGTGCCATCCATTGAGCGATTCATCCTGGACCGTGTACAATTGCCAACGCTGCACTTTGAGCGAGTGTCTTCTCCCTTTCCAAGGTACGTAGTATTCGTCGGTACCCCGTGTCTTGGTGGCGATCACGATCACACACACACCTCTCCACCTTTCTTTCCTTCATTTCGATTGCCTTTACACCTTGATATAGAAAGGTAAGGGAACAAAAGAGGGGGGAAAACATGTCAACACCCGAGAGGTAGTGGAAGGAAAATGAGAAGAGGGAAGGGGATGATGGGCCACCTGAGAGGGAGTGGAAGGAGGATGAGATGAAGAAGCTAAACCCTCAATAATGGCCTTGAGGGCTTGGGCTTATTGAGGGGTGAGATGTAATTTTTGGGAGACCATACCATGGCATGGAG
Organism: Amorphophallus konjac; assembly: GCA_022559845.1. Taxonomy (NCBI): domain Eukaryota; kingdom Viridiplantae; phylum Streptophyta; class Magnoliopsida; order Alismatales; family Araceae; genus Amorphophallus; species Amorphophallus konjac. The sequence continues at coordinate 39,529,676 of CM040119.1, forward strand.
GAGATGGTTCTCGGGGGAAAGTGGCTCGCGATTGGTTCAAGAGACCATAAGATTGCTAATTGCCCATGGGGCGGGCAAGACTATGAGAATTAGGACGGTGTCCTTTAGAAAAATTGGGGTGAGAATTGTAAATATGAGGGTTATATGAAGTGCTAGGTTGTTCATCCTCATGGTTGTAAAAATTATTAGGCATGTTGATTTGATTATTCAAGCTTATGTAAGCAATCAATAATTCAATCAAACATTGTTGCAAAGATGTCAAACAAGTGAGATGTTTACGCTTGATTTTAAGTTAAACCTTGATGAATTAGATGATTTGACAAGGTTTATGTAGTTCACTCAAGGGTAGAACCTAGTTTCAATATGAGGTCAACTCTGATGCCAACTAGGTTGATCTTCTCACCACGTGTAGGCCAACTAAACTCGGGAACTTCAAAAGGTACAATCAGCCCAATGATCAAAGAGGGAATCCTTCAATGTCGGAGACTTACAGAGGCCTTGGTTTAGGAATTTCCAATGCAATGAGAGGAATTCTAAATTGGAGGGTCCTTCCTTCACCAAGAGGGTCACTTATCGGATTATAGAAATTCTCACTGTGATCGCCAATTTGTAAATTATAGAAAAATCTAGTAAGAAGAATAAGAATGAAAAACTAAGACGAAGAAAGGGAGTAAAGGAAAAAGAATGGGAAAGAAGGAAGAGGGAGCATGTGTGGATGCTAAGGGGAATGTGATCGCCAGAGACATATGGGCCTCAAAGGAATGTAACAATAAATAATAAGGAGGGATAGCGAATAAATAGCTTTGAAAGCAGGGAGATTGTGAGGTCCACCTTCTCTTCCAATCGGCCGGCCCATGAAGAGGGTTTTCCTTATCTTGATTACCCTTGCAAAATGAACAAACAACAACCAAAAAAAGAAGAGATTGATTAGAATACAAAGGTGTGTAGCATCAAGTTCTTATGAATATAAACATGAAAAGCATGTGAGTGAACACACCTTGTTGGTGTTGGCCTTTAAAACCCCTATGCAAAAGGGTAAAAAAAATATGATGAATGATGAGGAGGGAGGGTGCAAGTGTTGTACAAAGGGAGAATCTCAATATTGAGATAAAAGAAATAAAAGAAAGAGGGAGGATGATAATGCATGCAATGCTAATAAAAATAAAAGGAATAAAGAAGAAGGAAGCTTATTGGTTTTGTTGGAAAGAGGCTTCAAGATCTTCAATTGTTCTCCAAGGGAGGAAGAAGATGCTCCAAGGATTAAGTTTTAGAGCTTATGGGAGTCTCCTTCCCCTCAAGGGGCGCCCTGTCCTCCAGCAGAGTCTCCCCTTGATCAATAGAACTAGCCTTATGAACAAGGGAGAGAGGGTCCCTATTTATAGAGTGAAAATTCAGAGTTTTATTCCATTAAAAATATTAAATCAAGTTTTTATTAGATTTGGAAGGAGATATTCATTGGTCAAGTGTCCTCCCAGCCTTAGAAAGCCATAGGAACCCTTTCCCAAGTGGAAAAGGAGCTTAAAATGGGGAAGAATGGGGTTCTGTTGGATTCAGAATGCTATAATAAATGGCGTCAGACCAAGTAGTCACCATTTAATTAACGTCAGTTCAAAGAGGCGCCAAATTGGAATTAAATATAGAAAGTAAAAGAATTGGTGTCCAGGGGGCCAGATGCCAATTAGGAATTTATACAAATTTTGGACGGAGTTAAAAGCTCAAAATATAGAAATAGAATTAGCGTCATGGGGGCCGGACGCCAATTCATGAATTAACGACCTTCCAGATGGACATGGATTCTAGCACAGTTCGAATTTGGCTCAAAATATGAAGAAATGAATTAACGTCCACCACCACGGACGCCAATTAAAGAATTGGCAACCCGCAGATTCAACATCTCACAAATTCGACACGAAACGGGGTTAAAAATGTGAAATAAAGAATTCATGTCCACCGGGATGGACGCCAATTAAAACATAGTGAAAATTCATGAAATTTGGAAGGAATTAGCGTCCGCTTGCGCGGGCGTCATTTCCTGAGAACGCGGTCACCTTGGCGACTGCGTCCTTCATTTCCTGAGAACGCGGTCAGCTTGGCGACTGCGTCCTGAAGGACGCAGTCGCAAAGGAGACCGCGTTCAGGGCGTATATTTATTTATTTTTTAAAATTTTCTTTGGAAGACACAGTCGCCTAGGCAATCGCGATCAGGCCAGGTCATCCAAATTTTTTTTATTTTTGATTATGTTTGAAATTGGCGTCTTATCATATTGACGTTAATTAAAAAATGGCGTCCATAGTGTCTGACGTTAATTTAAAAAGGCCCTGAAAGATTAGAAAAAATACCAGAAAAATAAAAAAAAGGGAAAATATGAAAAAAATGGGGAAAGCTGAATAATCAAGAAAAATGAGAAAAATCACTCAAATAAGTTGATTTAAGGGTCAAATTTGGATATTATAAAGTGATCGGAGATATACTCAAAGTGATGTCAATTTTAGCGTGTCTACAGCTACCCCGCCTTGGCGTCTGCTTTGCAAGGGAGCGACACGGAATGGAATGAATTGGAATGAAATATAATGGAGTGGAATGAAGTGGAATGAACTGAAAAGAAGATGCCAAGGTGTGATGAGACACGCAATCAACACCACCTGATAAGAATCGATTCCAAAGATCGAAATGAAGTAATCTTGAGAGGATTCAAAGAAAGTAACAATTGTTTAGATAAAGGGAGGAGTGTGCACGCGGGCAGGAAGGAGATAAAAGAGGGCGATCAACTTCCAGCGCGGTGGAAGTACCCCTGGTCACAAACCTGTAAGTTTCACCATTGGAGAGCGGTTACCAACCAATGTGGACGTGCTGCAGCCAAGGTGGATCTAAGGTAAAAGATTGAATAAGGAGAGGATAGAAATCCAAACAAAGGAGTTTTCAAGGAAACAACCCAAAATGGTAACAAGGCGACTTGAGGACTCAATTCGGTATGGAATATCTCATATCTTAGAAATTAATGATCAATTGACTCTCAAAATTGAGATATTAGGATGATTTTTCGAAAGTTAATTCAAAGTCCTACATGAATGCATGCTAGGTTTAAAGAGAAAAATTAAAATAAATTAAAATATAAAGTAATCAAGGATAATATTGTTAAGCTGTCCAGACTGAGTCAAGACACTGATTTTTGACCTGAAAAAATTTCCCGGCAACCGCACCAAAAATTGATGCGAGCGGATGCTCGTCGTTAAAACTCCGCGCACATAATTTCACAAATAAATATCGCACTCACTCACAAAAGAATTTTAAATCCAAGTAAAGTGGTTAATACGGGTCGATCCCACGAGGAGGAAGATCTTTTATTAGGTTGAAAACTCTTGTGTTTTGAAATCAAACTTGTGGAGTAAGTTGTTGAAAATTAAAATTAAAAGTGCATGAAATTAAATTACATGGAATCAAATCTAACTAAAGAATGTTGGAGGGTTGAAGAAGAGAAGATTGGAAGAGGTTGAGAGGGAAAGAGGAAGACAACTTGCAAAAATGAAATTTCTATTGCTAGGAATTGAAATTACAACGTCTATGGAAATGAAGATTACAACTAATGATAAATTAAAAACAAAGAGAGAAGAACTAGAGTCAAGAGATCATGAAGCACGCCGCCGTCTCCTCCTTGCGGAGCCTTGGAATGTCGCCCCGCCTTGAAGGAGAACGTCGTGGGAAGAGGTAGAGGAAAAAGTCATCATTGTCGTCCACCCCTCGCCGATCGTTTGATCACAGCCCCGCCTTGGTGTGCACACTTCCGTGAAAAGGGAAATTATGGAGAGATCTAGGGGAGAAATAGGTTGAGGGATGTGTAGAAATTAATGGTGAAAAGAAATAAAAACAATAAGAAAGGGGCTACCTCTCTATGTGAATAAGGAAGAAGAAGGGAGATAAAGAGAGAGATGAGGACTAGGGTTAGGGTTTATGTGGAGAAAGAGAAGCAAGAGGATGAGGGGGGCCGACCTTGACTAGGGTGAGAGAGAAAGAGGGTGACCTGAGCTAGGGGGAGAGAGGAAGAAAAAGGAAAAAAATAATTCTAAGCCAACAAGAAATAAAGAAAAAGAAGCCTCCTTTCTCTAGATTTTAGTGGGCTATTTATAGGGAAAAAGAATTGAATGGAGGGTGGAGATGGGTTTTGATGGAGATGAAGGGCTAGGATTAGAAGAGATTTAGGGTTTGGATGGGAAAGGAGAGAGGGATTAGAGAGGGAGGGCCACCCCCCCCCTTCATGCTAGGGTAAGGGAGAGGGCGCCCTTTGCCTCTTTCCTAATGGGGAGAGGAATCTCCTATTTTCTCTCCTAGATTTTCTCCACAAGATAAATTAAGAAAAACCCGTTTCCTTGTCCTTTTTCTCCCATAAAATAGATGGTGGATGCTTGACTTGGTGAAAGGTAGAGAGAGGAAAGAGGGGGGCACCCAAGGGCAACCCTTGCCCTGTCCTTGTGACCACTTTGCCCCTGGCCCTTCTAGCAAATGCCGAGAGTGTCCTGCACACATAAAATTTGAATTAAATTCATAAAAATTATTACTTTATGCATATAAATCTCAAATGCTCACAATTATGTAATAATAAATTAATACTCATGGCCTCTCAACTCCTTTTTATTAAATTATTAACCACAAATTAAGTTAATTTGCGTGGAAGGTCCGATTTGTGTAAAGTTGAGTTTAGTTGTAAAATATGCATAATTGTCTAATCATATTCATATGAAATGGTGTGTTTGACATAAATTATCATGAAAGAATGAACATTCATTTCCAATCTAAGGCTAGTATGCATTAATATTTCTGGATTCCTAATCTTTGGTTGATTCTATGAAAGAGGATCTAGATATGAAGGTATGAGCTTTGTAAACTCTTGTTGGTCCTAAATTTTAATCTAATTACATTGATAAGAGACTAGCAATGAGTAAGTTGGGGGGTGTGATGAATGTTTATTCTTTCATGATAATTTATGTTAAACACATTCTTTCTTTCTGACAGCATTTCTATCAATAAATAGTCAGTAAAATATTTTTTAAAAATATATTGTTTGATTCTAATTTATTGAATCTAATTTAAATTCATTTATTAAATTTATTATTTATTATTATTATTATGTGTGTGTTTAAATTTATTGTTTATTAGACGAGATAGAGAAGGGAGAGGGAGGGGGTGGGTGGTTTGGGTGGCTTTCTGTCATCTGGGGGGTGTGTGTGTGTGCGTATGCTAGTGAGAGAGGGAGAGATCCAATATGGGGGGGTGGGGGAGGAGTGGAGGTCTAAAGTGGGAGGGGAGGGGTTCGGTGGGGGAGGGGATGGTGCTTCGGGATATTGAGGGGGGTACGGTGGGGAGGGCCGGGGGGTTTGGGATAGGGAGGGGGCACATTGGGAAGGGGAGGGGGTGGGGAGAGGAGGGCACATTGGGGAGGGGAGGGGGGTTGGTAGGTGTCACACCCCAAACCGATAGCAGTGGAAACTATTCGGAACATGGCAAAGAACGATCATGTCAATTAGAGTGCCAAAAAAAACCATAAAGATAAATAAAACAAGATCAATTTGGACAAAATATATAATTCCATTAATAACTCAAAAGTCATTATTACAATTTCTTGACTCAAGTTGAAATTCAAAAGAAAAGATAAAATAAGACTCTCACTATACAACTAGACTCAAAAAAATAACAAAAAGACTCCGATCTTCTACGATTCCAAGAACCCTCGATCACTCTCTGCCCATCCCTTCTGAGTGGATTTCATTCACTTTATTACCTAAAAAATATTCAGAGAAATTGAGTGAGTAAAAATGCTCAGTAGGAATTACAACTCTATCGTCAGACAAAATATAAGTAACTAATGTCTTCCAATATGCAGTGAGACTATATGACAATCAGTATGAAACCATGCACTAAATCAAGAGACAATTAAGGATACAAGATGGCACAATCAATGGGAGATACAAATTCTAGAAGTACAATACATTTCAAATGTTAAGGAATAACTGACAATGAAATAGATCATGAAGGAATCAATAACAAGCTATCATGGTATATCAATGATTTGAATGTTACAATGAGCAAAATATTTGAATTGGACTATTGTCATTAGAGTTCAAACAATAATTTACCCATTCTGGGTCGAGAACCATCCTATTATTTAAATCAATCAATCGATTCGATCATTCAATCATTCATTGGTAATGGAAATGTCTAGTATCATTCTTGCGTTGGGTAAGGTGCAATGCCAACACCCCATTTGATCAATACTCTCGCGGTTAATGAGTAATTCGAGTGCTCCTCCCATGACCTGACGGGGCCCTATCGCACTAGCATTAAGGTTGATTGGACCGTAGGTCCCAATCCATTAGTTTCTAGACAATTCCATTCATTCAATGGTGGCCAATAAATCCAAAGAAGTTACATTTCAATAATATGAAAGGAATCAAGTAACTATAGGTCATTACAATATCAGGATCTCATTGAAATACGAACTAGGTTTAGAGCTTAGGTCAATCTCATGGAGAAATTCAATAAAAGCGAGTATCAAGATACAAGACTCTCGATATTACCCCCAATGGGTCAAGGGTAACGAGGAAATATGCCAAGCATGTTGAACCTCAGACTTAGGGACATGCATGCACTCAATCATTGTAGAAACTCAATCATCAAAAACATTAAGTTGAATGTGGTTAGTCTCCAGGCCACCTTTTGAAGAACGCGGTCAGTCTCTAGGCCACGTTAATGACAAACACACAAGGGTGAAGAACGCGGACACATGGATGGCCGCCTTCACTCATAGAACATGAACGCGGAGCTTGTGGAGGCCATGTTCAAAGCATCCTAGCAGTATCGAAACAGAATCATGTCTGCCCTTCCAAAGGCCGGTTAAACCCTATCCTACACATTAAGACGTGGATTCTAGTGATTTTTAGGGTTTTTAGGGTACAACCTACTCGATGTCCAAGTAGGAATCCTAGGCTCGCGGAGACTTATAGAGGCTTTGATGAAAAAAATTCCAGTCTAAGAGAAGGAATATCCGGTAGAGGGTTTCTAACTTCACCAAGAATTTGGGTTCCTATCGCACTACTAGAAACCAAATAAACAACGGTAGGTAAATATCACCAGAGTGACAAAACCTTCAAAACAACTACACATGATATATCATATGAGATAATCAAGAATCACCAATAACTAGCATGCAATCATGTTAAATCATACTTTGATGAGCCGATTTCAGGTTACCAGAAGTTATCTACTTCTTTAAATCATGCTGAGAACAATAGAGATATGATGAGATATGGAATTCAAGGGGAAGATGAACATGAATCATGAACTTAACAAATTAAGGGTTAAACATGTTTCCTAGTTACTTTAGTTGGTTCAGATGATGTGCAGACATGAAAAATATACATCTAGACTTAATAGCACTAACCTGTCATACTGGAAAGACATTAGTGTTTCTGGAAACCCATGGCATAATGCGGTCGACAAGAGCGCCGCGATCAGACAGAACCCGGTTAGTAAGGGCACCACAACCTTTACACAATTAATTAACTCAAAAAATAAAAATACATGTTGAACGTGGTCTATCGGGGCACCGCGATCAGGAACACGGTCTCTGTTAGGGCCTCGTTCACATCCAGAGCGGCGATTCCGGCACAAATAAACACATCTCAACTCAAACATGAAATACATGCAATATGCTCACTAAAAATTGGGTAAAATGATGCCAAATCAAATTAGACATGCATGGGAAGATCTTTGATGCATTAGTTAAGGGTTTGGCCTAAAAGAACACCTACCTTAAGTCGCTCAAAGGAAGAAGAAAGGAAGAATGCGACTAACATGAAGAATGCCACCAAATCCTCGATTCTTCCTCCTAGATCACTCCTCCCGCGCCCACAAGCCTTCTCCCACAAACTAGGTCGACTATGGAGGCTATGGGGTCGGTTTTATAGGGTTTAGGGCCCTTAAGAGTCCTAATTAGGGCTAGGAAACATAGATAGAGAAGAACTCCAAAAAATCAGGTTTTTATCTATATCTAGGGCAGCCTCCTACCAAATCTAGCTCGAATTAAGGTCAGGGTTTCTTTAGGGAATGACCTAAATATGAATGGGTCTGATTTAATTTTCATATGAGGCCCATTTGATGGTGTTTTAGCTTGTTTAACCCAGTTAAAACTAGGGTTTACATAAATTATGAATTTTAGGCATTTATTCCCAATTACCCCAATTAGATCCATCTTTTAGGCCAATAATTATTGGATATTAGCCTATATCAAATTATAGAATTTACAATTTGTTTATCCCATAACAATATTATAACAATTATCATTCCATTAGGCCCATTTCCTTAATTACAATTATTATCAAAATTCTTTATTAGCCCAAAATCACTAGGTGGAATTTAACCTCTCTTTTTATCTAAGGAAATGTGCTTATTCGAATATTAAGCTTATTTAAATATCGGTTGCTATAAAGCATCTTAACTAATGGAATTACAAGATTTTCCTTCAATATTACGCATTGCCATATTATGAAAAATATTGGCTAAAGAACATAGTTGGTTAACTGAATTAAATGTGACAATTATAATTTTACCCCTTACTCTAATTGTGTATTTGCAATCCTTTTTTAAAGAATATTATCATAACCTTTAGATAAAGAATACCATTAAAAGTTATTCATTAAGTGTCAATCTCATTTCACGTTAGGAGTGAAATATTATAAGTTCATTCTCCTTAACCTTACCCTTAATCTTATCGAATATTTATTTACAAGAAATTTATCTAAATGTAATTTATTGAAGTAATTTATCAAACTTAATTACAACATTAATCTACTCTTACTTCAATTATATTTTTTAGTTCTTATTAATTAACTGGGGTATTACACCCTCCCCCACTGAAAAGAATTTAGTCCTCCATATTCACATGACATTCTTTTCCAAATAAGTTTCTCAAGATTATACCGTGACCACACTAATCACCAGATTAATCATGCTAATAATAGAATTCTAAGATCTAAGGAAATGAAAAGATACTAGTTAGAGGTTAAGAATGAGGGATACATCCTATTATTCCTTCTTCTTCGATGGCCGATTCAGGATCCTTAAAAGCTTGCTTCGGTCCATCTTCATTATTTGCTTTTGCCAGCGAGAATTGGACAGGGCAACTGGCTATCTTATAGTCCTTGCTTCCACACCGAAGACATGCTCCAGACTTCCTCCAGCAGCTCTCCAACTGATGACCAGCTTTAAGACAACGAGGATACCTTTCTTGCAACGAATCTATTCCTCTCTTAAACTTCTTATTATTCTGAGATTCTTTTCTTTTACCACCACCAGCTCTCTTCCGTCCAATTGTTGGTTTGAAATTTCTAAAATATGTGGCTTATATCTCCTTTTTAGCTCTTTCACTGGCCTCTTCTGCATCTTCTAACAATTGAACCCTTCTAACAAAATCAGCATAATCTTGAATATCTACCAACGCAACCTGAGGAACGAAACTAGACTTCAACACCTCCATTGACCTCTTCACTTCCATCTTAACTAATGCCTAACTCCCACAGAATAACTAGAAAAGTTAATAATCTTGTGGTTCTTATTTATCTTGCTCTTTTAAATTTTAAATACCTTTTATTACTTAACCCAAGACACTACACAATCTCACCGGGTAACAAGTAAAATGCACAATCATAGGACCTAAGACTCAAGACAACCTATACTTATGACCAAGAACATAAGGTTTAAACAACTTAGGCTTTCATACCACAATTGTCACGCCCCGAACCGATAGCAGCGGAAACTACTCAAAATGTGACAGAGAACGGTCATGTCATCAGAATGTCAAAAAAAAGAAACTATAATATAAATAAAATAAGTCTAATTAATTTTGATAAAAATATAATTCCATTAATAACTCAAAAGTCATTATTACAATTTCTTGACTCAAGTTGAAATTCAAATGAAAAGACAAAATAAGACTCTCACTATATAACTAGGCTCAAGAAAATAACAAAAAGACTCTGGTCTTCTACGATTCCAAGAACCCTCGATCACTCTCTTCCTCTTCCTTCTGAGTGGATTTCATTCGCTTTATTACCTGAAAATATTAAGAGAAACTGAGTGAGCAAAAATGCTCAGTAGGAATTACAACTCTATCGTCAGGCAAAATATAAGTAATTAATGTCTTCCAATATGCAGTGAGACTATATGACAATCGATATGAAACCATGCACTAAATCAAGAGACAATCAAGGTTAGAAGATAGCACGATCAATGAGAGATAAAAATTCTAGAAGTACGAGATAATTCAAATGTCAAGGAATAGCTGACAATGAAATAGATCATGAAGGAATCAATAACAAGCTATCATGAAATATCAATGCTTTGAACATTACAATGAACATAACATTTGAATTGGCCCAATGTCATTAGAGTTCAAAACAATAATTTATCCATTCCAGGTTGAGAACCATCCTATTATTTAAATCAATCAATCAATTCGATCATTCAATCAATCATTCATTCATTGTTAATGGAAATGTCTAGTATCAATATTGCGTTGGGTTAGGTGTAATGCCAACACCCTATCTGATCAATACCCATGTGGTTAATAATTAACTCAAGTGCTCCTCCCAGGACCTAACCAGGCCCTATCGCACTGGCATTAAGGTTGATTGGACCATAGGTCCCAATCCATTACTTTCCAGATAATTCCATTCATTCAATAGTGGCCAATGGATTCAAAGATGTTATGTTCAATAATATGAAAGGAATAAAGTAATAGTAGGTCATTACAATATCATGATCTCATTGAAATACAAACTATGTTTAGAACTTAGATCAATGTCATGGAGAAGTTCAATAAAGTTGAGTGTCAAGATACAAGACTCTCAATATTACCCCCAATGGGTTAAGGGTAACGAGAAAATATGCTAAGCATGATGAACCTCAGACTTAGGGACATGTAGGCACTCAATCATTGTAGAAACTCGATCATCAAAAACACTGGGTTGAACGTGGTCAGTCTCCAAGCCGCCTTCTGATGAACGCGGTCAGTCTCCAGGCCGTGTTAATGACAGACACACAAGGGTGAAGAACGCGGTCACATAGATGGCCATCTTCTCTCACAAAACCTGAATGCTGTGGATGTGGGGACTGCGTTCAGAATAGTCCTGGCAGAACTCAAATAGAACCATATTTTGCCCTTCCAAAGGCCGATTGAACCCTATCCTATATAGTAGGATGTGGATTTCAGTGATTTTAAGGGTTTTTAGGGTACAACCTGCTCGGTGGCCTAGTGAGAATCCCAGGCTCGTGGAGACTTACGGAGGGCTTGATAAAGAAAGTTTCGGTCTGACAGAAGGAATATCCGACGGAGGGTTCTAACTTCACCAAGAATTAGGATTCCTATCATACTACCAGAAATCAAATAAACAATGGTTGGTTAATATCACCGGAGTGACAAAACCTTCAAAACAACTGCACATGATATACCATATGAGATAATCATAAATCATCAATAACTAGCATGCAATCATGTTAAATCATGCTTTGATGAGCCGATTCAGGTTAACAAGAAGTTATTTACTCTTTTAAATCATGCTGAGAATAGTAGAGATATGATGAGATATGGAATTCAAGGAGAAGATGAACATGGATCATGAACTTAAGAAATTAAGGGTTAAACATGTTTCCTAGTTACTTTAGTTGGTTCAAATGACGCGCAGACATGAAAAGCATGCATCTAGACTTAATAGCACTAACCTAACATGTTGGAAAGACATTAAAATTTTTGGAAACCAATGACAGAACGCGGTCGACAGGAGCGCCAAAATCAGACAGAACGTGGTTAGTAAGGGCACCGTGACCTTTACATAATTAATTAACTCAAAAAATAAAAAGACATTTTGAACGCGATCTATCGAAGAACTGCGATCAGGAACGCGGTCTCTGTTAGGGTCGCGTTCACATCCAGAATGATGATTCTGACACCGGCGACACATCTTGACATAAACATGAAATACATGCAATATGATCAATAGAAATTGGGGGAAATGATGCCAAATCAAATTGGACATACATGGGAACATCTTTAATGCATTAGTTAAGGGTTTGGCTTGAGAGAAGACCTATCTTAAGTCACTCAAAGGAAGAACATGATGAGCATGAAGAATGCCACCAAATCCTCGATTCTTCCTCCTAGATTACTCCTCCAGTGCCCACAAGCCTTCTCCCATGAACTAGGGTCGACTAGGGAGGCTATGGGGTCTGTTTTATAGGGTTTAAGGCCCCCAAGAGTCCTAATTAGGGCTAAAAAACCTAGATAGGGAAGAACTCCAAAAAATCAGATTTTTATTTATATCTAGGGCCGCCTCTTACCCAATCTAGCTCGAATTAGGGTTAGGGTTTCTACAAGGAACAACTTAAATATTAATGGGTTTAATTTAATTTTGATTCGAGGCCCATTTGATGGTGTTTTAGCGTGTTTAGCCTAGTTAGAACTAGGGTTTACATAAATTATGAATTTTAGGCATTTATTCCCAATTAGCCCAATTAGTTCCATCTTTTAGCCCAATAATTAGTAGATATTAGCCTATATCAAATTATAGAATTTATAATTTGTTTAGCCCATCATAATATTATGAAAATTATCATTCCATTAGGCCCATTTCCTTAATTACAATTATTACCGAAATTCCTACTTAGCTCAAAATCACCATATGGAATTTAATCTCTATTTTATTTAAGGAAATATGTTTATTCCAATATTAAACTTATTTAAATCTCGATTGCTATAAAGCATCTTAACTAATGGAATTACAAGATTTTCCTTCAATATTACGTATTACCATATTATGGAAATATTGTCTAATGAACATAGTTGATTAACTGAATTAAATATGACAATTATAATTTTACCCCTTACTCTAATTGTGTATTTGTGATCTATTTTAAAAGAATATTATCGTGACCTTTAGACAAAGAATACCATTAAAAGTTATTAATTAAGTGTCAATCTCATTTCTCGTTAGGAGTGAAATATTATGAGTTCATTCTCTTTAACCTTACCCTTAATCTTATCGAATATTTATTCACAAGAAATTTATCTAACTATAATTTCTTGAAGTAATTTATCAAACTTAATTACAACATTAATCTACTCTTACTCCAATAATATATTTTATTTCTTATTAACTAACTGGGGTATTACAATAGGGGAGGGGAGGGGGGTTCCGTGGGGTTCCATGATGGCTGGCAGTGAGGGGAGGGGGGTCGATTGGGGAGGGAAGAGTAGGGGACAGGATACGTGGGGACGGGAGAGGAGGGGAGGGGAGGGTGGGGAGGGGATTTGGGAGAGGGAGGGGGCACATTGGGAGGGGACGGGGGCACGGAGGGGAGGGGTCTATAGTGGGGGCGGGATGAGAGGGGGGGGCACGGAGGGGAGGGGAGGGTGGGGGTAGATGGGGGATGGAGGGGACAGGAGAGGATGGGGGGCCGAGGGGAGGGAAGGGTGGGGGGTAGGTGGGGGACAGGAGAGGAGGGGAGGGGAGGGGGTTTGGGAGAGGGAGGGGGCGCGGCGGGGAGGGGAGGGGTGTCCTCCCACGCACAGAGAAAGGAGGAGGACAGGGGGTTCAGGAGAGGGAGAGGGACACCTAGGGAGGGGAGGGGGTATGGTGGGGAGGGCGGGGGGGTTCAAGAGAAGGAGGGGGCACATTGGGGAGGGGAGGGGAGGGGGCAGGAGGGAGGGGAGGGGGGAAGGGGGCACACAGAGGGGAGGGGAGGGGTGTCCTCCCATGCACAGAGAAGGGAGAGGGAGAGGGGGTATAGTGGGTGAAGGGGAGGGGGAGGGTCTGGTTGTCCAAAAAAATTCTGAGCTTGAGATGTAAGCATTTTTAGGTTCCTTTTTGGTATTTGTGTTTTTTAATTTTATATATTACAAATAACTATTAGAATGAAATGAATTGTTTAATTTGATGTTTCAAAATTTTCTGTTCCTTAATTACATAGGGTGTTCCTTATGAGTTGAGGTGTATGTGTGCAACCTAACATTACACACATCTCAGGAGAGTGTGTTAAGTCCATTCCAATGAACCTTGCCATTCTAGACTTTGGGATTGATATGTCTATTCTCATTTTTTGATGAGAACATATATATCTACCTCAAAGTCTTGAATTGTCCCATTTGGACAGTCTATGAATATTTGATCGCACTTAGGTGGTCATTTACTATATGTGTTTGTATGGTCGATTAATAATTCCGATTGCGTCTTCTCACTCTTCTCTGGTATACCTTTATTGATTTTGAGTATTTTCTTAACCACTTGCTAGTAAGTGTTTAAGAAAAATTTTTAATCAATAAATATTTTTGGTATATCGGAGAAGTATGAGGAGATGCTACCAAAATTTTTAGCAAATTGTACAATACATATAGTAAGTGATGGTGTGATCAAACCTTCATGGATGGGTTAAAAGTGATAATCTAAATAATACTCCCTTCCTATGCAAATGGTCTGTGGTGAACAATGTGAGGAAAAGGTCAGGCTTATTTTCTAGAATAATGATTTCAAAGTTATTTGTGTATTAACATTTAGGGGGTGCAGGAAAAATGTTGACACATCGTTCATGGATGTATCGTAGAATAGTTGGCCAGATGGTGTCTGTTGAGTTTAAGCATGGAGTTGAGAGTTTCATTCTGTTTACATTGGGGAATCCAAATGTAGCAGTAGATTGCGATAGTCACATTCGATGCTCTTGTGAAGGTTGTAGAAACTTGAGATGGCGTTCACTATGGGATGTGTAGCATCATTTGTACAAGAAAGGGTTCTTGGAAGATTATATGAATTGGATGTGTCATGGTGAGGATGTCTTATCATATATGCCCGACAATGTTGCAGGCACAAGTGGATACATTAATATGGTTGTAGATGGTATTGGTCTCAGTTTTAATGTTCATGAGGAACATGCATACATGGAAGAAGCGCTGAATAAGATAGTCGAAAGAT
Source organism: Amorphophallus konjac (assembly GCA_022559845.1). Classification (NCBI taxonomy): domain Eukaryota; kingdom Viridiplantae; phylum Streptophyta; class Magnoliopsida; order Alismatales; family Araceae; genus Amorphophallus; species Amorphophallus konjac. The sequence goes on from CM040119.1 coordinate 39,544,685, forward strand.
TCTGTCAACTACTTAGGGATGCTAATAAGCTGCTATGGGATGGTTGTGAAAAGCACACTCGGTTATCTGCAGTCTCACAGTTGTTGAACTTGAAATCTGAATTTCACATCAGTGAGAATTATTTTGACCATCTCCTCCTCCTCATCAAGAGTATGTTGTCTCGAGATGGGAAATTGCTTGAAAATTTTTACCGTGCAAAGAAGATGGTCAATGAGCTACCTTAGATATGTGAAAATAGATGTAAGCCCGAATCACCATATGTTATGTTACAAAGAGGATGCAGGTAAGAGATCATGTTGTATTTGTCATCATGATAGATTCAAACCTAAGAGAGGGGACAAATCAAAGTAAAAAGATGTACCTTACAAGGCATTACGATACTTTCTTCTTATGCCTAGATTGCAACGGTTGTATATGTCCTCAAAGATAGCTCGGCATATGACCTGACACATGGAAAGAGTATGTCTTGGTGATGATATAATCAGTCATCCTACAGATGGTGAGCTTGGACTCACATTAGCCTACTCATTATGCTTTCTCAAGGGAGCCACGTAATGTTACGCTGCATTTATGCACAGATGGTTTTAATACATTTGGTGGTTTAGTGGTGTCTTACTCTTGTTGGCCAGTGTTCATGACATCGTACAACCTTCTGCCAGATATGTGCATGAAGTGAGAAAATCTATTTTTATCCTTAGTAATTCTTAGGCCAAAAAGTCTGGGAAAAAACTAGACATATATCTCAAACTGTTGATTGATGAACTAAATTTTTTATGGACTAATGGAGTTATTACTTATGATGCATCTAGAAAGCAAAATTTTACTATGAAGGTTGCACTGATGTGGATAATAAGTGACTTCCCTGCATATGGAATGCTATCTGGTTGAAGCACACGTGAGAGGATAGCATGTCCTTTCTGTATGGAAGGTACTAAATCATTAGTATTGAAACATGGTGGGAAAGCATGCTGGTTTGAGTGTCGGCTCACTGGTTGGACATGGCACACCGCCACCAGCTAGACATGGCACACCACCACCACCGCAGCTTAAAAGATTTATTTCTCATAGGACCGAGTGTGATGGGAATCAACACCGGGCACTGACATTTTATCTTTGCATTTATATCCTTTTGTTTGTATTTATATCCTTGGGTAATTGGGTTTACAATTATAAGGCATTATAAGCCAATTTGTTAGTCCTGAGGAATCTTTGGATTTCTTTGCAAAAGGCCAGTAGGTCAAACAGGGTCCCCCACCCTCTTTCCCATTGGTCCACCTAGGATCATGGGCCCTATGGACTGGTCCATGGTCCAAGTTGGACATGGACCAAGGAATTAAGGTAGAAAATGGCATTTCTCCTCTTAAAGGAGGGCACCCCCTTCCCTTTAGTATTTTTTTATTTTGGTCATTTTGACCACATGGGAGAACTATTTCATATCCCTTATTTGCCCCTCCCTAACTCTAGATCTAAGGATAGTTTAGATCTTTTATCTATTTCTATATAAGCCTTGTATTTCCATATTTCATACAATTAATTGAAGAAAAATTGTGCATTTTGCTCCAAGCAAAGAAGGGCGCAGCCTCCCCTCTCTCTCTCCACCCCCTTGTAGCTGTGAAGGCTGATCTTCTGAGGTGTGAAGCCTCCCCATCAACCCCTCTCTGAGTGAGAAGCTCAGCACCGCCACCGCCACCGCCATCGAGTCGCCATCACAGCACCACCGCCTCGCCTTCAGAATTCTGTCCACCCCTGGACAGCAAGCTATTGACCGATTTTTATCTCCCAATCAGGAGATCTGATCGAGCTCAAATTTTGAGGGTGAGTTCCCCACGAAATTCCCCCTCTCCAAAAAACATTTCAAGTTATTCCTCCATCGTTTAATCCCCATAGTCTTTCTTGGTCTACACAATCTGTCCCTGTGCAGATCTGTGTTCCAGCAAGCCATATCTTCACCCTTTTCCCCCCATTCCCAATTTCAGATCGATCTGAAATTTGGACTGGGATTTTTGTCCACCAAAGTTTTCTTCCACAAATTTGTTTATGATTTTATGAGTTTGTTTGTCTATCCAAAAATCCACTGCAAAATGCAAAATATGTTCTGTCTCCTGCACTCCAGATCCGACCACCACCAGCCATAAAATCTATTTCCCCTATCAAACCACCTCAGAAAAATACACAAACATTATTTTCATGTTTCTTACTTCCCCATCTATCATCTATAGAACTTTGAAGCACAAGATCTATTGTTTATGCCTCAGTCAACGTGCATCATCAGGCAGATCTGAATCTGCCCAATCAGATCTGAGCTCTGGAGTAAGCATGTTCATAAATACCCCACAAAAAACCCAGTGTCATAAAAATTCTGGAATAGCCTAAATTCGTGGATCTCTAACAGGGCTTCGCAACGGCACTAGTTTCGCGTCAATCCTATGTCGGAGCTAACCGCAACAATTTTTACTACCGGGTCACGCAGTTCTGAAACTGCAACACAGGCTCGGGACAGCAACCTGCAACACCCGACGAGCTGAGCCGACCCACCTTCTACAAGGCGTTCCAACCCAACCGCCTTCCAGGGAGCGATCCTCCTGGAGTCCCCCTCGTAACGGGACCAACCCCGGCCCAATCGACCGTCTGAGCAGAACGTGGTCCCCACAACCGTCAGCCCGTGCTGTCCGAAGAGCACCGACAGAGTGGTCCACATTGCTGCCCGTCAACCCAAGTTCGCTATTCCCGGGTTATTATTGTCGCCATTTACCTCTCTGCGTGGAGTGGGCCATAAAATCTTTGTTGTAATTAAATTATACCATTGTACCGGGAATACGAGTCTTGGATGGGATCACCTTCCCCACGCCCGGTAACGTGGAGGTATCGTGTCTGCTCCCCTCACTCGGCATTTTTACTTATTTCGTATATAACTCTATATGCCGCTACTAGAGTGTTAGGATAACTTAGCTCGCTCAAATTTCAATCACCGTTGCGAGAGAGAGCGTGACTGTCCCGTGACTCGATCCCGGAACGAAAGTGAGAGTTGACCTCCCTATCTCATTGCCGATTTCTCAATCGCGCATGTTCGCACGCTTCCCTCGCCAGGGACGAGTCGCGAGCTAGAGTCCCTAGTTTGCATCAAATCGGTCGAGTCGCGTCCCATCCCGCATCAGAGTGTCAGCTCACCAGCTAGACATGGCGCACCCCACTAGCTGGACATGGCACACGCCACCACCACAACTGACTGGTATGCATATTTAAATATTGCTAGAAATGTTGTGTGATTATATCTTTTACTTATGACATTTAATTCTTATAGGCCTGAGTGCCCTTGTACCAGCTGTGCAGGGCACACCCCCACCATCTCCTAGTACATGTATGTCTATTTAAATTTCTAGTAAAATATCTATTAATTATATGTTTTACCTATGACATTTAATTCTTATAGGCCCAAGTGCCTTTGTACCAACTGTGCAGGGCACACCCCCACCACCTCTCGGTATAGGTACGTCTATTTAAATTTCTAGAAAAATATTTCTTGATTATATGTTTTGCCTATGACATTTAATTTTTATAGGCCTGAGTGCCCTTATACCAGCTGTGCAAGGCACACCCCCACCACCTCCTGGCACAGGTATGTGACTACGCGAAAGTTCAGCGTTTAAAACACGCGTATCAATCTTAAAATTTCTAACTCGCACTTGATGAAAGAGAGACGTACTATAATGGCGAGAAGGGTCGAATCCACAGGGAAGAAGAGATTTTGAAATTAAGAGCTTTAGATTCCCTTAGAAAAATATTTATGATTTGATTGCTTGAAGAAAAGGGATGAAACAAAGCATGGTTCAAACAATTAATTGAAAACGCCAATGACTATGCGCCTATGCTATAGAAAATAATTGCATGAAGTCAAAAAGAAGAGGTAGACAAAGGAGGTAGAGAGGGAAGAAGAGTAAGATCTAGATCAAAATAACAACTTCTTTCATTAACTTAAGAGAAAGAGTACATGAAATGCGAGACAAAATTACACTAACCACGCAACGAGATTACAATGAAATTAAATGAAACAAAATAATAAAAAACATGAAGAGCCAGGAGTGTGAAGATGATGGCAACAATGGTTATGACAGTGCCGTCCTCTCTTGGCCTTGGATAACGAACCACCTTGCGAGGATGATGTCGTCTACGCCGGGAGGAAGTCGCCTTCACCTTTGGAGCCGCCTTTGGAGGATGTTATGTGAAGGGAGGAGAGAGATCTAGGGGGAGATGGAGAGAGAGATATATAGAGGTATAGAAGAGGTAAAGTAATGAGGCTATGGTGATATAGAGATGGCTAGAAGGGAAGTAGAAGGAGAGGGCGACGATGATGAGGGAGAGATGCTATGGGCACACTAGGGTGAAGAAGAAGAGGTGCTAAAGGATGGGGGTGACCTAAGGTGAGAGAGAGGGAGTCTACGGCAACCTAGGGTGAAAGAGAAAGGGCTAGGGGCGTAGGAGAGAGAGAGGAAAAGATGTTAAGGTTTTTAGAAAAATTCTGTAGCAAAAAGTCAAGCAAAAGATCCTTTCCTCTCCATGGGGTATTTATAGGCAAAACTGGACCAATGAAGGGCTAGGATTGATCTGTTGGGTAGTGGACAGCGGATCTAGAGGGGAGGGGTGAATAGATCAGCCCCACTTTTCGCAATGCGGCCCTCTAAACAGCTAGTTAAAATGAATTACAGCGGAATAGAAACTAGCTTCCAAGTATGCTATGATTCACTTAGCAAGATAAGCAAGATATATAATAATTCGATCCTAAGCATGCACCTAGAACGATTCAATCACACAAGCAAACCGCGCTAGACAGGATTTTTAAGGTGGTTCGGACTGAATCCTCAGCCCTACGTCCACCCCTCACCAAAACCCGGTGAGGCTTCACTTGTGCAGCGCACAGAACCGTAAATCGGAAACCACCGATTGCCTTCCTACTCATCACCTGGTAGGGACGTCAACCGCAAATTGGAACACCCTCCAATTGCCTTCCTACTAACCACCGGTAGGGATGAATCACGACTTCAATGTTTAACAATATTGAAAATGAAACAAATGTGAAGGAACTAAAACAAGAGATTGAGTTATGAGTGAAAATGAATTGGCCCTTGTATGAAATGTTGATCAGCAACAAGGCTCCTCTTGGCTTCAACTCAATCTTCTTGATTCACCCTTGATTGGATGAATGTTCTTCACGGAGTACTGTTCACGTGAACAGTACCTCTTCCTTCAATTCTTCTCTCTTGATCTTCTCTTTGAATTTCTTTGAATGAATGAAGGAGATGATGAAGCTACCTTGAATCTTGATTGCTTCTTTAGCTTCTAGGAGTTTGAATGCTTGAAATATCACCTTGAATGAACTTGAAAGAACTTGAATGGATGAAGATGATTTCCCTTGAAGAACTTGAATCAAACCGACTTCCTTGGATCACTTTGATAGCCTTGCATTGATGTAATCTTCCTTGAAGATTGCTGGCTTTGATTTGAGCTTGATTCCCCTTTGATTGGATGAAGAACACCTTCACGAACTACTGTTCACGTGAACAGTAGCTCGTCTCCAAGCTCTCTTGCAACCTCCCTTGCAGCCACCCTTGTAACCCCTTGAAGCATTAGGGTTTCCAACCCTCTTGTATTGGTTTTATAGACCTTGAATGGTCTATGGACAAGCCTTAGACCAGATCCACAATTTGTGGGTGATTAGGGGACTTTTGGATTAAAGAAATCCATGTAGAATGGCCCTTTTCGAAGTTAGAAACGAAGTCAAAAATGAAGGCTCGGGGCTGGCGGTCGACCTAAAGCTCCTGGCGGTCGATCGCCACTGAAACACATACAACCGGGCGATCCCTGGGAAAACCGGTCGACCGCCACTGGCTGGCGGTCGACCGCCAGCTGCCAGACCTGCAGCTGGGCGGTCCCTGGCTGGGGCGGTCGACCGCCCCTGTGCTGGCGGTCGACCGCCAGCTGGGCAGAGCCCAGGTCACCCCGGTTCGGTCCGTTGGTCGCACCAGCTCCGTCGCTTAAGTCCGTTAGCCGCCTGTTCATGTCTGTGGCATCGACCTTGATTGTCTTGAAGTTTTATTACTGAGTCTTCAAGCCCAATTCAGGTCGATCCGCGTGCGAGGGCGTAACATTGAGCTTTCATGTGCATTTCTATCATGAACAAAATATCACATATGTCAGTCATAAGAGCGTGGAAAATAACAATGACTAATAGTGTTAAGCCATTATCAAAACCAAGAATACACAAAACTCATATGACTATAGAATGATGTCGAATGACCCATGTGACCACAGAATGACTCAAATGACCTCAGGGACACAACATGATCTAGAGGAGATGAATGGTTAGGATAAAGGGAGAAAATGAGGTGATGGAAGGGGGAGAGAGAGGTGGCCGCCCTCCTTCCTAGGGTTTTGGGCGCCCCTCTCTCTCTTTCCTAATCGGGCAGAGATTCTCCCCCAATCTCCTCCTTAATCCTCTCCTTGATCTCCTCCTTGACTTTCTCTATTTCAAACTTTGAATTTTCTTTTCCCTCCAACAAAAATAGGTGGTGGCTGCACATTTGACTTGGTCAACTTGAAGGGAGGGTGCCTTAGGGCTTCATCTCTTGGTTCTCGGACTCTTTTGCCCCTGGCTTAACTTGCAATTTCCTTCAGTGTCCTGCACACATAAAATTTTGATTTAGTCCATAAAATTTATCATAATGTGCACATAAATCACAAATGCTCATAAGTATGCAATAGAGAATTAATGTTCATGACCCTCAACTCCATTTTATTAAATGAAATCACCAAATTAATGAATTTGCGTGAAATGCCCAATTTACATGCGAAGTTGAGATTAACTATGACATGCATAATTGTCTAATTATATTCACATAAAATGGTGTGTATGCAATGAATTATCATATAAAATGGACACTTATCACACCCCTCAACTTGAACATTCCTAGTCCCTTTACACTGTAAATAATTATAGAATTAGGACTAGCAAACACTCATGTGTTACAGTTCATGGCAAGAACATTATGCCTAATGATTTAGACTTTGGAATATTACAAGTTCAAGTAGTATGTGTTCAGAACAAATTTCATCAGTCCATATGTTTAGACATTTTCTCATGATACACTCAAAATTAAATATCCCTTTGTGTAGAAGTGATATAACTTTACTAATGGCTACCGAACAATCTAGATGAATGAGTCTTCTACCTCTCACTTAAAGGTGATTTTCAATTTTGCAGTATGCGAAAGATCTTTGACTTTTGGTAGCTTCACACTGCCTTCTTCCTTTTTCTTTTTTTTTCTTTTTTTCTTTTTACACATGGTATTGCATACCTCTTTGACCGTTTGACGTGAACATCAACACGTGTTAGGTGAAGCAGGTCTGGTTACTAAGATCAGGGGTCCCTTCACCGTTTGACGTGAACCTCAACGCTTGTTAGGTGCAGCAGGACCGGTTATTAGGATCAGAGGCATTTTCATCATTTCTTATTTTCAACAAGCAGCTTTTTCCTCACAATTTCTCTTCAAAGAGTATGCAAAAAATCAAGCATCCCTAAGTGCTACGCAAAATTCCCGTCACCCATACGTTTGAAGTCCAATAATATCATTATTGTGCAATTGTGTGCAAGTTCAATGGAATTTTAGATGTATTCTGAGGAAAAGGCTAAGGACATAACCAATTAATTCACCTCTTTAACTTGCTACTCTCACAAGTAAGACTCTAACTCCTATCATTCTAAGAAAAATTTCTCATCATGAAACATGAACATGAAGCACTTGTTAGGGGGGCTATGAAAGGTTGCAACCTTTTCGAGAAAATTTTAGGCTACCCGCCATAACTTAGGTGACATTGTCCCCAATGGCATTAACAAAATATAGAAATAAAATAAAGCCATGAAAAGTATGGGGAAGGATAGATACAACCTGAGAAAGGCGGTGCCTCCACCAAGTAATGATGCTCCATGTTCCTAAGACAAAAGAAGAAAATCAATAACTCTTATTTTATTTTTATTTTTTTTAAAGGAGAAAGAGTAATTGGGTTGCCTCCCAACGAGCGCTAATTTTAATGTCTTCAGCCAGACGTATGCAAGCTCCATAACCTACATGTCGCATTGAGAATGAGCCACCATGTTATCTTACCTTCTTTTAATTTCTAACATTTGTGCCACGAGAAGATAAGATTATGCATGTACGTGCATGGGCTAAAAGTAAGTTGGTTCCTCTCATTATTGATTTTAACATTAACAATATGTGTGAGCCAATTCTCCTCTTTAGGGGTCATGTAACGATCAATGGCCATTAATCATTCAAGATCGGGGTGGAACCTATGTCCAGTATTTACCCATTGGTCCCTGTGTCCTGTATCTACCCGCTTGACTACCCCTTTATCGACTACTTCCTCCACGGTAACTTGTTCAGGTGTCGGTGGTTTTTTAATAATATCGACATTATTTGCCACATTCCCCTTAATGATGACCTCATGTGCCTTAAGAGCACTAATCAACCGATCTTCCTGATGGGAAATCAAATCAAAGGTGAATATAGTTGGCATATCCCCCTCAGGTCCTAGAATGTCATATTAGAGAGGCTTAACTTTCAGGGGAGTCAAATTGGAAGGAAGCATAAGCCCGGAATCTAATTCATCAAATGATTCAAACTTTATAGGATAAAGCTTAGGGGTCAGATCAAATGTGAATTTCTCTAATAAGGTCCCTTCATCAAACTCATCAATCGAATTATCCAATAATTGGGTGGGTAAATGAAATGTAAACTTTTCTAACAAGGCCCGTTCAGCATGTTCTTCAAGAGGAGGAAATTCATAATTCGTCTTCTCAAGATTATTAACCACCAAGCAATCCTCCTCTTCATGTACACCCTAAATGAGTTATTTGGGCCGCTATTCTTCACAGTGATACTCTCAACCTCAAAACATTCATAGGATGGGGTGGTGATATCAATATGATCATCACTATCCTTCAATCCACCCCCTAATTCCCTCCCTTCCTTCATCATGGTGTTGCTAGTGCACTCCTCCTCACTCCCCCTATTGACATCTTGAGCCAAAATGACAGGCATAAGATCATCATCATCAGACTCAAAGACATTTTAAGATTGGTCAAAAGGAGGTTTGCTCTCTAGAGCATCTTCAATCACATCAACCGAGTAACAATCTTTTTCCCCCCGCATGTGCTTAGAAGCCTTGAAGACATTCAATGTGATCTTTTGATCCCCAAAGGAGATATCCATAACTCTATATTTGCAATTGATGTTGGCATTGGCAGTGGCCAAGAAAGGTCGGCCCAATATGATGGGGCTTTGGGTCAAATCTGGGGTGGAATCCATGTCAAGAATTAAAAAGTCCACAGAAAAATAACAAGTGTCAATTTTGACAATGACATCTTCCACTAACCCCTTACGTGCTTTGACAGACCGATCTGCCAATTGGAGGATCACCGGTGTTGGTTTGAGCTCTCCCATCCCAAAGCTTTGGTACACCGAATTAGGCAAAAGGTTTACACTAGCCCCTAAGTCCAATAATGCCTTTTCAAAGGTGACACCGCCAATGACACAAGATATGAGTGGGGCACCAGGGTCTTTCATCTTTTGGGGTAGTTCATTTAATAAGACCGCACTCACTTCTTCTGACAAAAGAATTCTTTTGGGGTTCATTTTTGGCTCTCTCCTTTGGGTGCACATTTCTTTTAGAAATTTGGCATGGGTCGGGACATGTTTGATGACATCAAGAAGAGGGATGTTTATGTGTACTTGTTTGAAGAGCTCCATTATCTTCTCATTATGGGCCGATTGTTTCTTTTTAGCCTTTAGTGCACTGGGAAATGTCACTGTAGGTTGGTAAGTGCTAGGTCCTTCATCTATTTTCCGCTTTCCCTTCACATCCTCTTCATAGCTGGGTTCCTCTTCACTATCAGAAGATATTTTTGGGGCTTGGATCGATGAAGTAGGAGTAGACCCTTGGGGATCTTGGAGGACTTTACCACTTCTTAAGGCCAAAATTGCTTTGGCATTTTAGAGCTGTGGGCCTTTTGGTGGTACTTGGCCAGATAGGTGCTGGAGGAGAGTAGGAATTGGCTGGTTCATGGGGAAGTTTGGTTGTGGGAAGCCCGGGGGATTGTTTCGTGGGTTGGCAATGGGCTGACTAGGCAATTGGCCCACTTCCCTTCTCATGGTGGCTTCAGCAAGTTGGCCCAATTGGGTCTCCAACTTAGAGATAGTTTGCTGGTGAGCTTAGAGGGTCTGTTGGAAGAATTGACTTTGGGATTGAATGGTCTGTTGGAAGGATTGGCTTTGGGCCAGAATTAGTTGTTGTAACTGATGAAATCTATCTTCAGTTTGAGAGTCCTGGTGGTGTTGGAGAGGAGGTTGATAGGTTTGTTGGGAATTGGAGGACTGCCCGTAATTAGGCTGAGGAGGTTGGTATGGGAATCGGGGAGGTGGTTATTGGGCTTGCGGTCCCCGACTATGAGCATTTCCTTGAAATGGTGGGTGAGCTTGGAATTGGTGTTAGATGGGTGCCTTGTGAGTATGAGAAGCAGAGGGGTTGGTGGGCTGAGTAGGAGCTTTTTGATTCCTCCAATTAAAGTTGGGGTGATTTCTCCAGCCCAGATTGTAGGTGTTAGAGAATGGGTCAAAGTTAGGCTTGGAGAACCCCTGAGCTGCTTGGACTTGCTCCTGTATGAAAGGTGGTAACTGAGCTAGTATTGGGCAATCGGACACGTGATGGTCTGGGCTAGCACATAAAGCACACACCTCATGTTGTGTTAGGTCCGGGTATGGGTTGGACGTAGGTGGGATGGTGGTTTCTTGTTTGTTTTGGGCTAGAAGCTGGTGTAACTTGTGGGCCAGCATATCAACCTGCTCTTGTTTTTGGGCCATGATGTCCACCTTGTCCAATTTTTGATGGATGAAATTCGCATCCACTCTAGCTTCAAGTTCAACACGATGCATCCTGACCTGTTTAGAGGGCCCAATGGTGTGGGTCCCAAGAGGTGCAATGGATTTAGAAGGGGGATTGAATAGATCCTTTCTAAAACAATGGCCCAATTAAAATCTTAGCTACATAAAATAGAACCCATTGCTTATAATACAAATGGACTACTTTAGACACAATGCACATTGGAACAAAAGGGAATAGCTCAAATGGAAACGGTAAAGCACAATGCACTGACAACCGAGTGTTGATATTTTCCTCCCAGTGTGTGTGGATGTGAATGAATGTGACTAGTGTGACACCCAATAGCACACGGAATGAAATAAATAATGCAATGGTATCATCACCTCACAGCTAACAACCAAACACAACCAAATCATGATCGCCACCAAAGTAAATAGTGCAAAGGGGAACACACTGCATACCTTGGAAAGAAGGAATGGATGAAGACACTCGCCAACCGGGATAGCGCTGGTGCAGGAAAGAGACGGTCTCGCGACGGCCGCTGAACAAAGGAGACGGTCGGACGACCGGCCGCTACTAGTACTGGGACAGAACACGGGAGGAAGGCACGGGCGCAGGAATGAGACGGTCTTCAATCAGCCGCAAACAGTAGAAAGACGGCTTGAGGAGGGCCGCTACCTCTGGTAAACGATCAGAGGTAGACCGCAGAGAGCTTCCAGAACCCGAACTTGGGAACTAAATCCTCCACCCCTTCCGGCCGGCCAGGAGGGATGGGCCTCGTGTAAAGATGACTGCTGACCTGCAAGACAACACAAACAACAAGAGAAGACGACCCAAATTAGTTCAAGGACGTGCAATATCTATAGACAAGAACAATGAGTAAAACACATGATTAGAAGGGTGGATACCTGGGGGATTGTGGTTTTTAACCCATGTGGGGCAAGGAGAACAATAGGAGGATGTGTGAATGCAAAGGTGAAAGTGAAAAATGTGGAGAAAAATGAGGAAAAATGAAGATGGGATGACCAAAAGATGACTAAAGACAACTAAGCAATGACACAAAATGGAACAACGTAATCAACTACTCCCTGGACCGAAGGCTTAAGGGACGTGGAAAACCTTTCTCCCTAGCGAAATCTCGCTCTAGGATGCGGCAGCACCTCGACGCGAGCTCCGGAATCTCTCCCTCCGTGACCATGAGCCACGGGTTCTATTTATAAACCCTTGAAACCCTAGCTCGAGTTGGAGGCTTTTTGGCGGGAATTAGGCTTTGTTTATTTAGAAATATATGAAGATAATATTCCCAGCCGCCAGTAGGATCAAACGGCTCCTCATTTGGCTCAAAATCTGCGGAGAAATCCGTGGATGAAGGAACCGGTTTGACCACGGATAGAGAGTGAAAACGCCCGTCGACGCAGGAATCCCAGCCGATAAAAATGGTCTCTCGATAGACTGCCAGAGACGCTGAGCGGTCCATCACGCGACCGCTATGCACCTGGCCATTGAAAAATAAAAAAATGACATAAATATGCTTATTTATCTGATGTGAAACGAATTAACGTCGGGCATAAAACTGACTCTTCTTTCATATTTCTCCAAATTCTTTTATCAGCCCGGTTCTGGAATCTGTGACCAGCAGCTGTTGAAGTGGCTGTAGATCGCACTCTGGAATTTTGCCGGAGGCGCGGTTGGTGCCGTTGGCTTCGTAACAGGGTAGGGATGCAGCACAATTTTTCTGAATTTTGGTTCCGCCCGAACCTGGTCGCCACGGACGACTGAGCGGGGACCCCGTTCTGGTTCTGTGCAGGGGCAGCTTCTGAACAGCGGCTTGACATGGACACCACGAGCAATCCCGAACTCCGTTTGGTGCGCAGCAGGTGGCGTTGGAATCGTGGGGACGACTACTTTCCAGCGGCACTGGTCTCGCCTCAGTCGGATGTCGGTGTGGACGTGCAGGTCCCGTTGAGTGGGGACGGGTCGGAGGAGGGGATCGGTGGACAGAATGACCCAACAGTGGTAGGAAATTGATAACTTCACACCTTGAGCTCCGATCGACGAACCGCCTTCTGTTCCTGAGAGCTGACAGAGAGGGGAGGAACTTTGCTGAACAGCTCGGAGTCGGATTCCGTCAGGGTTGGGCGTGGTGGTGGTCTTCCTCAGCTTCTGGTCGGGTTCAGGAGCCTCCTGCGCAGTCGTGGGAGATTGGCCACTGCCGATGTTCACGAACTCGGAAGAGGACGATTCCACCTCGCCTGGTCAGAAGACTCGCCAACGTACGTTTTTGATGAAGAACCCGGAAGCCGATTCTGCCTGGAACTGCTCCCAATATCGACTGCAACTCGGGCTTGATTTCTGCCTGCGAATGGAGCTGATTGAGGAGGGGGGATTAAGGGGGATGGAAGGGATTTGTGGGTTTGGGTTAAGGGAGGGGGGGGGGATGGACGTGGCTGGGGTTGCAGGGGGGTGCTTTTGGGAGGTGGGGAGGTAATGGGGTGGTGAGAGAGAGAGGAGGGAACACCCAAATTCGAAATTGGGCCTTGGGGAGATGAAAGGGTGCCTGGGAAGACGAAAGGTTGTGTGGGGAAGGGGAGAGAATGCCTAGGGAGTGGGAGTTCTACCTAGGGGAGGGGAGGGGACTTAAATGAGGGGTATAGGGAAGGGGGAGGGGTCTTAATTAGAGGTGAAAGAGAGGAGAGAGAGTGGATTCCGAATTTGGGGTGGGGATGAGAGAGAATTGGAGAGAGATAGAGAGAGAGAGAGAGAGAGAGAGAATTAGACGAAGGGCATCACTCACCCGTGGTTGAGGAAGGGAAGAAGTGGGCATCGCACCCGTGGAGAGGGAAGGAAGAAAAGGCACTAGCGGCCATGGGAATTGCAGGGGGGTGAAGGGAAGAAGATAAGGGAGGGGGAAAGGTCCCCCTACGTGGGACTCACATGGGTTCCAAAAAAAAGATTTCATTCACTGTTTTTCAAATGAAAGATACATGACTCTTTTATAGACTCTCAAAGAAGACCAAAAGACACTATCCTAAACACTTAATGTCTACTTATTATAGTTCTCTTGGGGAGACCAAAAGACACTATCCTAAACACTTAATGTCTACTCATTATAGTTCTCTTGGGGAGACTAAAAGACACTCTATTGGAAGACTTAAAGACAAAAATATGAAAGGACTATTACATAATTGCTACGGACATAACCCATAAGGCCCATAAAGAGGCCCAATTATCATGAGACAAATAGATTGGCCATTTGATTGTGTTGATGAAGTTGATTGCCGATCCCCGTCAAATTTTTAAATTTTGAATCTTGAACCGAGGATTCCATCATACTCCTCCGCTTGGAGGAGGTTCGACCTCGAACCTCAAAGCTCAGGATCTCGGTCCGATGGGACGGCCCGATTCCCTAAGCTCTGATACCACTTGATGTGAAACAAATGCCGAAGTCGATTCTGTCCGGTTCTGGAATCTGTGACCAGCAGCTGTTGAAGTGGCTGTGGATCGCACTCTGGAATTTTGCCGGAGGCGCGGTTGGTGCCGTTGGCTTCTTAACAGGGTAGGGATACAGCACAATTTTTCTGAATTTTGGTTCCGCCCGAACCTGGTCGCCACGGACGACTGAGCGGGGACCCCGTTCTGGTTCTGTGCAGGGGCAGCTTCTGAACAGCGGCTTGACAGGGACACCACGAGCAACCCCGAACTCCGTTTGGTGCGCGGCAGGTGGCGTTGGAATCGTGGGGACGACTACTTTCCAGCGGCACTGGTCTCGCCTCAGTCGGATGTCGGTGTGGACGTGCAGGTCCCGTTGAGTGGGGACTGGTCGGAGGAGACAGACAGGAGGCAGAATGGGGTCGTCGGGGTATAAAATTTGTAACTCTGGCCACCGACCTCTGATTGCGGTTCCGTCTTCTGATCCCGGTAGCTGACTTGAGGATGGAGAACTTTGATGAAGATCCTGGAGCCTGAATCCTTCAAGAAGAGGTCGTGGGTGCTGCCCCAAACCGCTTCAGGTCGCTGTCAGGTCTTCTCTGCGCAGTCGGGGAAGAAAGTCCCTTGTGGGCGGCCACGAACTCGGATCGACACGATTCCAACTCGCTTGCGAAGAGGACTTGTGGAAGATCAACTTTGCTGAAGACCTTGGATGCAGACTCCACCTGGAACGAGCTGGAAGTTACTCTGCAAATTGGGCCAGAAACTGCCTGCGGGTTTGGGATGGGCTTGTGGAGTGGGGGCTAAGTTTAGTGGTGGTGTTTGTGGGTGTAAGCTATGGGGATAGTGGGTGGACGTGGTTGGGGTTGCAGGGGGTTGTCTTGAGGCTGTGGAAAGGGGTGCAGTGCGTGTATGACGGGAACGGAGGTAGCGTGGGCGTATGAGGTAATAGCGTGGCCGGGAGGAAGAAGCTTAGAGGGTGGGGCAAGGAAGGTAGACTGCCGCAGCAGTGAAAGATTGGGTTAGAAGACAGGAGGAACTGGGGAACGGGAAGTTCGGCCAAGCTGTGGGGGTGAGCGGAAGATGCTGGTGGCTGGAGGAGAAGGGAGGAATGACCAAGTCAAACCAAGGCTCATTAAGCTCAAATTCTAGAAAATGTGTGAGCAAGCCTAGCCAGGGAGAAAATACCCATAAAATAGGCCCAAAAACCATCTAAAATGGCCCAATGAATAATGGACAACTTGGGTTATTAAAATAAGGGTAAGAAAATGACTCAACTCAAAGGTAAAAAATGGGTGTCAACACCGAGGTCGACACCAGCATACAGTGAGGTCGACACTCCTTCAGAGTAGGTTCAGAGCCAAGGGAGATTTGTTGCACTAGTCTGCAGAGATCTCATGAGATTCCAACCTAATGAATGAACAGGCTATCTGCATGAGTGAAGTCAGTGTTATAGAGTGTGTTGGAAAAGCAACTATAAATGCATAAGTCAGTGCTGATAAAACAGTCCAAGAACAAACCCTTTATGCTGCCCGTCCTGTGAATGGGGGAAAGAAGAAATGGATCAATCACACAAGGCACACCCCATTGCACAAGGAATTTTCAAGTTGGTTCAGTCTCCACAGATCTACGTCCACCCATCACCAAATCTGGTGAGGCTTTCTCTACACGAGGACAAAGTCCTCAACCCACACACGAGGATGAAATCCTCCACCCCACCCCCCCACACACACGTATGAGATCCACCATACACACACACACACAGAGGAATGAGATACACCACACACACACACACGCACACACACAAGGATGAGATCCACAACACATGCACACACACACACAAAACAAAACAACAAGCTACAAGTGCAAGAACCACACTTCCGGTCTCCCACAAGAGCACCGGACCCCCACAGTTTAAAGATTGCAAATACAGAAATAAAACCAGAAAAGCTAATACGGTGAAAAAGGCGACGGTGGCTTCAGATCGAAGTCTTGAAGCTCTATCAAACTCAGGCCAGCTGGAAGGAGGGGCTGCACTCCTTTCAGGTACTTCTTCCTTTCTCACCACCGGTTGAACTTGAACCAGGACTGGGCTGCTCTTCCACTCACCTTTCTTTTCTTCATAAAGGAACCAGGGTTGGCTGGCTGGCTGGCTGTGTAATATCCTGGATTCTTCGGATCGCAATCGGAGAGCCATCGGATCGCTTTCGTGGGTCCTGATACGTGTTTTACGATCCACGCGGGTTTTTCCCTTGTATAACTTTTTGAACCCTGTGGAGAGTTGACCATTGAGTTTTACTACTCAAGGATGCTACAGGTGCGTTGTGCTCGTTCCAAGGATCGCGAAGACTATTTCTCTGTATTTTTTTAAATTTATGGATTTTTGTGCCAAAAATTAGATTTTAGGAAAATTGTTAATTTCGTATTTTCTTTTCCTTTTTATTTCCTTCACCTCTCTCCTTTCTCTCTTCTCTCGCCGTTCACTCTCTCCCCCTCTATTCCCTCTCCTCTTTCCCCCTCTGCTCCGACTATAGACGGAGGAGGCCTGGGGATGTCGTGGAGATGCCGTGGAGGTGTCGTGGAGAGTGCTGGCGTGAAGAATGGAGCGTGGTGTTGGCGCGATCCCTTAGTGGATTCAAAGCCAGCGTGGGCGGATTTGTGTGATGGTTTTTGGCGTATCGTAGCCATTTTCGCGCGTGAGATCTTCGGTGGAGGTAGGGGGACAGATGCCCTACTTCTCTTCTACGTTCCCTCGCGAATTGGAGCCGAATGGTGTGAGTTTGAGCGGGTTTTGCTTCGGTTGGGCGAAATGCATGTTCGGGGGGTGTGAGCCTAGTTCACCGTTCCAGGTGACGGTTTTCAACCTAGTTGGTTTCAATAGAACCCTTGGCATGTTGGGATTCATTTCCGGCCAGTTTTACTGCATTTGGTTGAGAATCGGGGCCGGTATGAGCCCGGCCATCCTTGTGACTCGTTTTGGGTGGATTCGTGGGAATCGCCCATTTCTTGCATTTTTGTGCGTGGATTGATCCCTTCGGCTTGTGGAAGGTTCATACTATGTCTAGGGTTGTTTCCCCATCATTTAGACACGATTGGGGCATGGAAATGACCAGTTTTGAGCTTCCCTACTGTTTACCTGCCGTATGGGAGTGGCGGTCCTAACAGGAACCGCCACTGGGGTGAAGCGGCCCTATGGGGATCGCTACAAAGCTCCATAAACAGTAGGTAAGTCAATTTGGCTTTGCGGTCTTGCGACAGACCGCATGAGTCAGCTAGCGGCCTATGACGAATCGCTAAGCTTGGCATAACAGCCTGAGGAAGACCGCTAAGCTCCGTGAAGCGGCCCAGGTAGGACCATTGGTTCTTGTTTAGCGGACCATTGGTTCTTGTTTAGCGGCCCATTGGTGACCGCTATCATATGCTCATTTTGGCTAAGTCGGTTCGCTGGGTAATGGCCACGCGACTAGCCGCCTATTGAGGTGTTGCGGCCCATCCGTGATCACCACCTGTCGCTTTATGTCAGTTCGGGCTAGCGGTCTAGCTCTGACAGCATGGGGGTATTAGGCGGCCCAAGGGTGACCGCTTTTTCCTGTGAAATGGTTCTAGGCAGACCATTTTGGTGTTTTGACTAGTTGAGTCGGTTTAACTATTGGGAGTTGGACTGGGGGTAGTAGCCAGGTTATGACTGCTATGGTCCCTCTAGCGGCCATGAGGAGACCATTTTCTGGGAAGAAGCGGCCTCAGGCAGACCGCAAGACTCCTATACATGTGGATTTGATGTCTGGGTTTTTCTTGAAGGTAGCGGCCCTTGGATAACCGCCAGGTTGGTCTAGCGGCCAGGGTGAGACCGCCACCTGCCCAGAGTATTCTCTTGTGTTGATTTGGTTTCGGTTAATGTGGCTTTGACTCTTTCGTTAGCCCACTATTCCATGGATGTCTTGGACATCCTATGAGGGTTGTGACCATGTTATAGGGTGTCTGAGAGGGCCATTACATCGAGTGGTGTTTTGTGTCATTTAGAGGGTCATTATGGTTTCTGGTCAGCCCGATTGTGACCCAGCGGTTGACACGTGACCTTGTGAGTGTCTTGTCTATCCTGTGAGGATCGAGATATGGTTTCGGGTGCTTAGAGGTGCTATCCTACCTCGATTTATGTGCCATGTGGTTTGAGGGCTTTTGGTAATCCCTCGTGTTCCGTGTTTCATGTTATACGGAATTGTGAGTCCGTTGTGAGGCTCGGAGGCGGAGGACTCATTATTATTATTACTGTTATGGATCCGACTGTTCCGTGCCATCTTCCATAATGTGTTTCCCGTAGTTTTTGGCTTAGGGACTAGGCTGATTAACAGCGTGTTGCTGTGATGTGCGACAATCTTGACCCGAGTCTTGTGACTCAAGGATCGTTGTCAACAGGTCTAGTTGACTATCCTGAGTCTGGTAGTAGTTGTGTACTTCATTCTACTCCGTAGTACATGCGACAGGTGTATGATTACCGTATTTGTACCTACGTGTTCGCTATTTTGGAGTCACTGTGTCTAGTGAGCCTCCACTAGTCGTAGCTGGATGACATTTTCCTGTGTGTCGGCCCACCTAGGAGTCGTGGCGGGGCGAGTTCCCGAAAGATGATTTTTAGGCTAGTTTCTGTGGGTCCCCTTGCTTTGCAGTAGCGTCCTACTAGGTGGGAAAACTAGCTAGAGGTCTGGCTCAAGGCATTGGACTTGTGTGTGCACACATGGTCAGGGGCGGTTGGACGAGCGCCAACGGGCGTGACCCGGACTAGTCACTCGTTACTATAGTTCCTTGGTTCTTTGTGAGTGTCTCAGTTACCGCCATTCCAAGCGTGTGCGAGATACTTGAGGCCCCGTGTAAGACGTCAGTGGACGCATCTGGCTATTCTTCAAGTGAAGAGGTGCTTCTGTCACTTGACGCATGACTCTTGTGACTTGTGTCTTCGTGACTGGTTTCCGTCATGATTGACGTGACTTGTCTGGTAGTCTACGTTGACTTCACCCGTAGTCTAGTCGAGTGTAGCGTGAACGATGATGAGCTCGTGTATGTTTGTGCCTTTGACTGTGTAGGTCTTTGGTAAGCTTTTTCACGATAGGGTTTCGTGATTTGACAATGGATCGATAATGCCCGACTTTGTGAGATCGGGGTTTGCCTTACTGTTACTGTTTGGAGTAATTTAGAGGGCCGAGGTTCCTTCAGCTGTCGTGTTTTAGCGTTACAGCTTTCCTCTTTATTGTTGTTCCTGCTCCTGCTTACTTTGCTTTAGTGTAGCACTGTTGTTACTACATTGTTTTGCGGTAGGGCTCTGCGGGATCCCTACTGAGCCAGTGACACGAGGCTCACCCCTGACTTTTCAGGTGTAGTTGTTCTGCCTCGTGGTTGGAGGTTCCGATGTGCGGTAGTTCTGTGTAGCCAGCGTTTGCCAGTGTTGGGCTTCCCCCGACTTGAGGGTACGTTTCCCTTTCTATCAGACTATATTTGTCTTTCTTTGGACTGGACTCTGTTAGTTTTTAATTTGTTATAGAAAATGTAATTTTATTTCGGCTACTTTAGCAATCCTGATCATTGAAATTTAATTGCTTGCTGCTTTATCTGGAAGTTCAATGTACTATCACACACCTTTCTATCCCTTTGGAGCTTTTCGGCTCTTGGGAGGCCTCGCAGGTTCCAAGTGGTATCGGGTTTACCCAGTATCTGGAGTCTAGGTCACCACAGGTGGTATCAGAGCGAGAGTTCAGAGTTGTTCAGAATTTTTTTGAGCTAGCTGAGCTTTTGTTGGTGAAGTACATGAGAATTCAAGATATTGCAGTGTCCAGAGTCCTTAAGGTCCAGTACAGCCAGCAGTTGGCATTGGTTTTGTGGTTGTTTATTGTTTTACTTTCATGTGTGGTCTTGTGCGTGTTGTGTTGGCACTGTGCAAGATGATTTTTGCTCTCACCAATATGTGACGGAGTGTTCTTATTTTGTTATGATGTTTGTCTCGGTTATGCTGTACTTGGCAGAGTTCACCGGTAGGCGTGAATCTGTGGTGCGGTGTTCAAGATTTTTTATGTGGCTTGTTTAGGTGGCTGGTGACCTTATCGTTGGTGTGATGGCTGTGCACATTTTTATGTTGTTTTCGCCATCCCAGCTTGAGTTTGTTTAGCCCCTGAGGTGTTAAGGTTATGTTGAGTTGGTCGATTAGATGCCTTGATTGAGAGAATGCTCGGGCGAACCTAGGATTTATCTTCCTGGTAAGCTACTGTTAGACGAGCTTGATTTTTCTCATGCTATTTGGTGGCATCTTTTCGATGTAAGATTTGGGAATGTTGTCTCAGTGAAGCCTTTGTCCTGTGTCTGCTTAAGTGTGGACTATGTTAGTTCTGAACCTGATTTGCTCTTGTTCGATAGTTGCTTGGCTTTGGACCCAGTTTGTGTGTTGGGGGCTGTTATGCACCATGTCCGACGTGCCGTGTTTGGCAGCTGTTGTGTTGTGAAGGTTCAGTGATCGTGTCAGGACATGAGGATAAGCTGAGACATGTGTTCTTTGTGCTTGTGCAGAAGCTGGTGCTCTTCATAGTTTGCACTTTGGCGACTTATGATCGGTTGTTAGCAGGATCGGTACTCGAAGCACTTTATATTATAGTTTTATGAATTGCGATGGCGCCGAGTGTGTGCTGAGATGCGGATGCCGAGTTATTTGTGATGCCTGTGTGTTT
The DNA here is from genome assembly GCA_022559845.1 of Amorphophallus konjac. Lineage (NCBI taxonomy): Eukaryota > Viridiplantae > Streptophyta > Magnoliopsida > Alismatales > Araceae > Amorphophallus > Amorphophallus konjac. The sequence continues at coordinate 39,565,750 of CM040119.1, forward strand.
GAGTACACAGTGGATGCGTGTTGGCTTATAACCCACAGGTTGAGGATCGTTTGGTTGGGAGATTCTGGCCGGCCGAGAGGTTTGTTTCCTCAATGTGACATCGTCTTGGCTATGTGTGCCTTGATGCTGTTGGTTGTCGTGCCATTGCTTGAGGCTTTGATGTTGTTGGCACTGGCATGTTTGAGGATTGGGGAAATCTGTCGGCGTAATTTCTGGTCGAGTACCCTTTCTTCTTCTGTATTTTTCTTGGGAGTTGTGCTCTCGGGATGGATTATGGTCCTTGAGATGCGTTCTCCGAGATTATTGTTGTTTTTGTTATTGTTGTTGTGGGTCCTTGTTGGTGAGCTGTTCACAGTGTGACTTATATGTGTTAGCCGTGTGTTTAGCTATAATTGTGCCTTGATGTGACCCAGTTTGCAGTTGTGTCCCGTGGTTCTGTGTTGAGAACAGAGCTGATAATTTTGCAGGTGTTGTTGTTGTTGTTGTTGGTTGTGGTTGTGTTCAGCTTGGGAGAAGTTCCCTGTGAGTCTGATTTGGCATTGAGTGGACCGAGGTCTTGTCGGTTGGCTTTTTTGTACTCTTTTGTCATGGTAGAGTTGGCATGCGACTCGAATCAGATGTAATGTCTGAGTGAGAACTGACTTGACTGTGCTCATGCTCCAGTGTTATCGTTGGCGTTCTGTGTGCCAGTTTTGTTGTTATTATTGGTACGGAAGCTGATGATTTGGAGCAGTCAGCCAAGAGGACTGTGTTTCCTTGTTTAAGCTGATGCTTGTTGTGTCTGCCGAGTGTATTATCAGTAGCTGCTTCGTGGTCTGGGTCGTGTCTCCTTTCCCTGTGAGACGTAAGCGACGTTGCCCTGTTTCGAGGTGTCGGACATGTGTTCACTTGTGTGCCATGCTCATTCTGTGGATCGGTGTGTCTTGAGGTCCGGAGCGTGTGCCTGTGATTGTGATCTGGCTGTATCCCTCTGAATTATGTTTTTTGAGAATTATGTTATTGTGCTTTGTGTTTTGAGATTTGGCTGATACTTGGAGAACGTAGCCAGTGTTTTGGGTTTGCTCTTCCCTTGTTCACTTGTTAGCTCCTTGAATTTCGAGGATGAAATTCCTTTAAGGGAGAAGGACTGTAATATTCTGAATTCTTTGGATCGGAATCGGAGAGCTATCGGATCGCTTTCGTGGGTCCTGATACGTGTTTTACGATCCACGCGGGTTTTTCCCTTGTATAACTTGCGGAACCCTATGGAGAGTTGACCATTGAGTTTTGCTACTCAAGGTCGCTACAGGTGCATTGTGCTCGTTCCGAGAATCACGAAGACTATTTTCCTATATTTTATTAAATTTATGGATTTTCATGCCAAAATTGGATTTGAGGAAAATTGCTAATTTGCTATCTTCTTTTCCTTTTTATTTCCTTCACCTCTCTCCTCTCTCTCTTCTCTTGTCGTTCACTCTCTCCCCCTCCATTCTCTCTCCTCTTTCCCCCTCTACTCCGGCTGCAGACGGAGGAGGCCCGGGGATGTCATGGAGATGCCGTGGAGGTGTCGTGGAGAGTGCTGGCGTGAAGAATGGAGCGTGGTGTTGGCGCGATCCCTCAGTGGATTCAAAGCCAGCGTGGGCAGATTCGTGTGATGGTTTTCAGCGTATCATGGCCGTTTCGGCACGTGAGATCTTCGGTGGAGGTAGGGGGACAGATGCCCTACTTCTCTTCTGTGTTCCCTCGCGATTTGGAGCCGAATGGTGTGAGTTTGAGCAGATTTTACTTCGGTTGGGCGAAATGCATGTTTGGGGGGTGTGAGCCGAGTTCACCGTTCCTGGCGACGATTTTCAACCTAGTTGGTTTCATTTAAACCTCTGGCATGTTGGGATTCATTTCCCGCCAGTTTTACTGCATTTGGTTTAGAATCGGAGCCGGTATGAGCCCGGCCATCCTTGTGACTCGTTTTGGGTCGATTTGTGGGAATTGCCCATTTCTTGCATTTTTTATGCACGGATTGATCCCTTCCGACTTGTGGAAGGTTGATACTGTGTCTAGGGTTGTTTCCCTGTCGTTTAGACATGATTGGGGCATGGAAATGACCAGTTTTGAGCTTCCCTACGGTTTACCCGCCGTATGGGAGTGGCGGTCCTAACAGGAACCGCCACTATGGTGAAGCGGTCCTATGGGGACCGCTACCAAGCTCCAAAAATAGTAGGTAAGTTAGTTTGGCTTTGCAGTCTTGCGACTGACCGCATGAGTCAGCTAGCGGCCTAGGACGGACCGCTAAGCTTGGCATAGTGGCCTGAGGAAGACCGCTAAGCTCCGTGAAGCGGCCTAGGTAGGACCGTTGGTTCTTCTTTAGCGGCCCATTGGTGACCGCTATCTTCTTTTCATTTTGGCTAAGTCAGTTCGCTGATAATGGCCACGCGACTGACCGCATGTTGAGGTGTTGCTGCCCATCCGTGACTGCCACCTATCGTTTTATGTCGATTCGGGCTAGCGGTCTAGCTCTGACCGCATGGGGTTATTAGGCGGCCCAAGGGTGACTGCTTTTCCCTATGAAACGGTTCTAGGTAGAACGTTTTGGTGTTTTGACGGGTTGAGTCGGTTTAACTCTTGGGAGTTGGACTGGGGGTAGCGGCCATGTTGTGACCGCTGTGGTCCCTCTTGCGGCCAAGAGGAGACCGTTTTCTGGGAAGAAGCAGCTCAGGTAGACCGCAAGGCTTCTGTTCATGTGGATTTGATGTCTGGGTTTTTCTTGAAGGTAGCGGCCCTTGGATGACCGCCAGGTTGGTCTAGCGGCCAGGGTGAGACCGCCACCTGCCCAGAGTATTCTCTTGTATTGATTTGGTTTCGGTTAATGTGGATTTGACCCCATGGTTAGCCCACTATTTCATGGATGTCTTGGACATCCTATGAGGGTTGTGACCGTGTTATAGGGTGTCTGAGAGGGCCATTACACCGAGCAGTGTTTTGTGTCATTTCAAGAGTCATTATGGTTTCTGGTCAACCCAGTTGTGGCTCAGCGGTTGACACGTGACCTCGTGAGTGTCTCATCTATCCTGTGAGGATCGAGACATGGTCTTGGGTGCTTGGAGGTGCTATCCTATCTCGATTTGCATGCCATGTGGTTTGAGCGCTTTTGTTAATCCCTCGTGTTTCGTGTTATATGGAATTGTGAGTCCGTTGTGAGGCTCGGAGGCCAAGGACTCATTGTTATTATTGCTGTTATGGATCCGGTTGTTCCGTGCCGTCTTCCATAATGTATTTTCCGTAGTTTTTGGCTTAGGGACTAGGCTGATTAATAGCGTGTTGCTGTGATGTGCGATGATCTTGACCTGAGTCTTGTGACTAAAGGATCGTTGTCAGTAGGTCTAGTTGACTGTCCTGAGTCTAGTAGTCATTGTGTACTGCATTGTGATCTGTAGTACGTGCGATAGGTGTGTGCTTACCTTGTTTGTACTTCGGTGTTCTCTGTTTTGGAGTCTCTGTGTCTAGTGAGCCTCCACTAGTCATAGCCTGACGACACTTTCCTGTGTTTCGGCCCACCTAGGAGTGCTGGCGGGGCAAATTCCCGACAGACAGTTTTTAGGCTAGTTTTTGTGGGCCCCCTTTCTTTGCGGTAGTGTCTTACTTGGGGGGAAACTAGCTAGAGGCCTGGCTCAAGGCATTGGGCTTGTGTGTGCACACGTGGTCAGGGGCGGTTGGACGAGCGCCGACGGGCGTGACCCTGACTAGTCACTCGTTACTATAGTTCCTTGGTTCTTTGTGAGTGTCTCAGTTACCGCCGTTCCAGGCGTGTGCAAGATACATGAGGCACCGTGTAAGATGTCAGTGGACGCATCTAGCTGTTCTTCTAGTGAGGAGGTGTTTCTGTCACTTGACGCATGACTCTTGTGACTTGTGTTTTCGTGACTGGTTTTCGTCATGATTGACGTGACTTGTCGAGTAGTTAACGATGACTTCACCCGCAGTCTAGTCGAGTGTAGCGTGCACGACGATGAGCTCATGTATGTTTGTGCCTTTGACTGTGTAGGTCTTTGGTTAGCTTTTTCACGATAGGGTTTCGTGATTTGACAATGGATCAATAATGCCCAACTTTGTGAGATCGGGGTTTGCCTTACTGTTACTGTTTGGAGTAATTTAGAGGGCAGAGGTTCCTTCGACTACCGTGTTTTAGCGTTACGGCTTTCCTCTTTACTGTTGTTCCTGCTCCTGCTTTGTTACTACTTTGCTTTAGTGTAGCACTGTTGTTACTGCATTGTTTTGCGGTAGGGTTCTGCGGGATCCCTACTGAGCCAGTGACACGAGGCTCACCCCTGACTTTTCAGGTGTAGCTGTTCAACCTCGTGGTTGGAGGTTCTACTGTGCGGTAGTTCTGTGTAGCCAGTGTTTGCCAGTGTAGGGCTTCCCCCGACTTGAGGGTACGTTTCCCTTTCTGTTGGACTGTACTTGTCTTTCTTTGGACTGGACTCTGTTAGTTTTAATTTGTTATAGAAAATGTAATTTTATTTCTACTACTTTAGCAATCCTGATCATTAAAATTTAATTGCTTACTGCTTTATCTGAAAGTTTAATGTACTATCACACACCTTTATATCCCTTCGGAGCTTTTCGGCTCTTGGGAGGCCTCGAAGGTTCCAAGTGGTATCGGGTTTACCTGATATCCGGAGCCTGGGTCGTCACAGGCTGGGTGGCTGGATCCTTCTCCTTTCTCTTCTCTTTTATCTTTCCCACGATCTGCTCTTTTAGTAGGCTAACATGGAACTCCAGCAACACGTTCATGCAAGGGAAGGTCGTCCAATTTATAGACTACAAAAGGCAGAAGATTTTCCCTCCATTTCCCTTGTATATTTGAATAGCTAAAATAAACAAAGGGGTTTGACCAAGGAAACATGCAGAACCTTACTTTCTGTTAGTAGAGAGGACGTCCTTTTGCCAAGGATATTTTCCCTTTCAGTCACACTGCTTCCTGGCTGCCGCAGTGGACATGACAGTAGAGAAAGGTCATTTCCAGGTTTGGTGGCTGACCAAATCTTTTCCAAGAAGATGTTCTGAGATGTTATAATGAGATTGCAGAACCTCTGACCTTGGTACCTTCTTCCAGACCTCAAAAGAGGTATTTTTGGAGGTTTACGCCTGGCATTATTGCTCTCTAGATGGTTTGTGAAAAGGCAGATTTATCAGAGTACTTTTTAGTTTCTTCTTCAGTGAGGTCAACCTGCTGAGAGGTGAGGTCGACACTGCTTTGAGAATGAGTGATTACAACGGCTTCTGGAAGAGCCTAAGGTCGACCTCTTGTAGAAGTGAGGTTGACACTGCTTGCGCTGGCCGCATCCCAGAGTGGTGGTTACGATCGTGAGGTCGACACTTCCTGACGGTGAGGTCGACACTGCTTACGCTGGCCGCTTCCTAGAATGCTGGTTGCAATCATGATGTCGACATTTCCTAATGACGAGGTCGAGGTAGCCATGAAGAAGAGCATTTATGAAGCTTTCTGTGAGGGTCTGAGGTCGACCTCCTGAGAGTATCAGGTCGACACTACCCTTAGGGATTTCTTTAGATGGATGGTTGCTGCAGCTGGTGAGGTCGACACTACAGCTTCGTAAGGTCGACACCATTGAAGCTTGTTTGGGCTTTTCTGCATACTGTGAAGACCTAAGGTCAAAGCAACAACGTTGTAAGGTTGGAGCATCAGAGAACTGCTTGGAGTTTCTTCTTTCTGAGGTCGAGGCAGCTAGATTGTCGACCTGTCCTTTAAGAGGTTTCACTTCTTATCTGAATTCTGCTCAACTTTTGCAACTAAGTTCCCCCATATGCATAGGTCCTTGGATTTTGTGCATATCGATGCCTTTGCACCTTGAGTTGGCTGCCCTTGTTCATACCCTACAGTTTTGTGAGGTTGACACTACAGCTTCGTGAGGTCGACACCGTTGAAGCTCATTTGGTTCAATTCATCAAATCTCATTACACCATTGCATGACATCTTCATACTGCTCATCTTCTTTTATCTTCACTTGGTTGCACTGACTATGACTTGAAACTTATACATGTTGGCATTATCAAATCCATATAAGACTCATCAATGAGTCATAGTCAGATATCATCAAAACAACAATAGAATCAAGCATGTTCTACACATGCCCAACATTCTCCCCCTTTTTGATGATGACAATTATGAGTCATTATGAGTTTGTCAAGAGTCATCTCGTAAAGTAACTATGACTCATCTCAAAACTTCTCCCCCTTTGCCATCAGTAAAGAGGACATAACTAGAAGCCAATTTCCAAGTCAGAAAATGAGCACATGGAGTAGCATGAGATCAAAGGTAAAAAGAATTCCACTCAGCAAGCAATAAAGATAGATAACATGAGAGTCTGTATGTCAAGTAACAAGACAGAATATGCAACTATGAGTCATTGTGATGTTAGATGCTATGAGTTCTGCAGCAGCCAAATGCAGGAGCAGATTGTTGGGTTCCTTAGCTTGGCATGAACAGTTCACACATGGTGACATTGGAGGCCATGAAGTCACATGTAGCACCCTAGAGAAAAATAATGACAAAATTAAACCTTTCACTGAATAAATAAAACACTACAATTAAATGTTTAAAACTTCGACCAGCCTATATACCTTAAATGAGCCATGACCCACTCATAAGGAGAACCATTAATCCCTTAAAACACACAAGCCTTAGTCCACATATTAAACCCACGAATATGCATGGGTTAATATCATATATGGGCTCTCACCCATCCACCTATTGGAAGCTAATCTTGGTAATTATATATATATATATATATGTGTGTGTGTGTGTGTGTGTGTGTGTGTGTGTGTGTGTGTGTGTGTGTGTGTGTGTGTGTGTGTGTGTGTGTGTGTGTGTGTGTGTGTGTGTGTGTGTGTGTGTGTGTGTGTGTGTGTGTGTGTGTGTGTGTGTGTGTGTGTGTGTTCACCAAAGCACAGCCCACGTAGTAGATATAAGCTTTAAACCCAAAAATCGATGATGACCAACCTGAATGCCCATTCGAACCTAGCAGTAGCCCAACCCACGTATGTGAACGATGTAGCACGAGGTTTAGGTTTAGGGTTTTATAAACAATATATGGCTAGCGGCTATAAATAGGGAAGGGACGAGTAACGTCTGGGAAGTCATTTAAGCCTTGCCACCTTATGGCCATCGAGCCTTCTAAAGGATCCTTTCCTCTATAAAATGAGTGCCTTCACAAACGGGCAATGGCTATTGATGCTGCGTTAGAAGGAGCCTTCGTCCTACTGCCGTGGACAAAAGGAAGAACCATCTTCTTCCTTGATTGTTTCAAACGGGTGCTGTTATTCGTCCGTTTGAGGTTGTTGCAGTTGCTATGCTGCTGCATCTTCGTCCTCACCCTTTGTTCTTCCTTTTGTTGCTGTACCGTGAAGAACTCGGGAGTTCTTCATCCTCTTCTTCCTTTCTCCTTCCTACGTGAAGCCTTCTGCTACCTCGTTCTTCACCCAAAGGTAGGTGTTCTCAAGATACGAAGCCCAACCAAATAAACATCATGCATATAGGTCGTATAGTATGCACACCATGATTTCTGTTTTCAGTTTCCGTAGTTCTTGTAAATAGTGACCTTGTCATGGGCGCTTATTGAATGAACGCATGCGCATGCTGTCGGTAATTCATCTACAATAGCAACAGGGGCCAGGGCGCAGTTTAATAAGCGACCCTTGTCAAGCCGCTAATTCTTTTAGTATTTAGTAAATTCCACATGCTTAAAAATTAATATCTGTAAGACCTGATGTTAAAAATATTGCATGAGCGTGTTCCTGAAATCTTGATATTTTTCTCTATCTATTCATGTCTTCACTTTCCTATTTTTATAAACTGAAAATGCCATGTGTATGTGATTGTACCTGTCCGATGCGTAGCATCGGACAAATAATGGGCGACAGTCTCATAGTCACTATTTAAATAATAAGCGCCCCTATATAATGGCGTTATTCGTAAAAATATTAGTAAAAAGCAAAATATCTGGAAATTAAGATTTTGTGACCTGACAGTAGACGTTAATTAATGAATGAGCACCCTTTTACAAGGTCGCTAATTGTAATTAATCATATTGATTTATTGGAAATTGTTTGAATTAATGCCCATGCGTAGTGTCGTTAATTCTTATTATTTTCAAGAAAATTCAGTTATGAATATGATTGAGTGACTACTCAGAAAGCCGCTATTTCATTAAATGGCGACCTCTGATTAGGCGTCGTTTCCTCTCTCACAGATTTATCGCGTTTCCCCGGCCCATACCGCGGGTCTATGGCACTGTGTCTCAGTCCGTAGATGCAGTCCCATGTTTCACAATATTTTCTGCATAGCTCCTAACTCTCGGTGATGATTGAGCCCTCCGCGGGATATTCCTTCCTTCGGACTGACGATGTTATCATTGGGACCTTCGTAAGTCTACGCGAAGCCTTTGATTCCCTCAAGGCCGCCTAGCATGTTGTACCCTAAAAACCCATGACACCGTGTCTTGTCACGTCACTCTGAAGAAACGTGATGTCTTAGCCCTCTTAGAGCGTTGTTTTCGACGTCTTTGAGAAGTTTGTTCCCTGTCAGCAATTGGCGACAATGACATGGGCGCCAGAAGGAATTGGCGACAAGGTCGTTGGCACTGTTTCACTGATATAGCAACTAGTATGTGGGTGCTATTTCATCAAACCTGTCCACAGGAATTAGCAACCAGACAGCAGGCTCTATTTCTGTAATTGATGGCGAATGAGTGGACGCCAATTACCTAGGTTCACGATATGTCACGGTTTTCATGAGATTTATCGATATGTCATTCTTGTTCAAGTTCTAAACTTGAACTCTTCTGTTCTGTGGAATCTAGCTTATCATCCTACAATGATATTCCTTTGGAACTCTATATTGGCTATAACTGTAGTGGATGTCTGAAATATATACATGACCCAATGCCTGCGCATATAGGGCCCGATTTGATCCTGAGAGGAGCATCTAAAAGTACTTGTGCCCATGTGAGTTGATTGACCATGGTGTGGCATTGCACCGGAGTACTTGTCGTTCTAGATATAAGGCATTCCACTCACTCTCTCGTGATAATACTTGCTATTACTCGTGGGCTTGACTAGACTTGCATGGCCCGGAAGGGGCGAGTACTTGCTTGCTTTAAATAGCCAAATTTCATGACGAGACTTGTTATTTACATGCTTGAAATACTTGATACTATCTTCCCTTGAAAATTAGTGTAAACTCTTGATAGTTCCTTATTATTACCTTGGCATCATGAGTGATTCATCTTTAAAGTTCTTGACATCAGGATCGTTCATCATGCATAGCTTTACCTGCATTGCACGTAATATGTTGTTGGGTTCGGTGCTAGTATTCAGAGGGGGGGTGAATGAATATGGCCTATAAAAATTTCACCCAATTGACATATTAGGCTCACTAACTATTTAGAAAGCTAACTAGACAGATTTATCAAATCTGGAAGACTAATTAGCAGATGCGGAATAAAACAAATAGATAGTGAGCATTCTAACAAGACAAGTTAGACAAACTATAGCTCAATTAGAATTTTGCTCACTCAACAGATTAAACACTTAGAACAATATCTGATCAAGTCATCTAATGAACCTGTGATCAACCACTTGGAGCGCCCCTATGCAAACATCTAGCGAAAGCAAACCATAAGCAATCAAACCACAATGCAAGAGGGGTTTTTAGGTGGTTCGGTCCTCCAGACCTACATCCACCCCACACTCAACCCGAGTGTGGCTTCACTAACAGCTGGGCAACACAGCTTGCCAACAACCGCTGGGCAACACAGCTTGCCGTCCGAGGAATCCTCCTCGCCCCGCTGAGCAACACAGCTTGCTGTCCAGTGGACTCCTCCACTACAAACCGCTGGGCAATACAGCTTAGCCGTCCAGAGGCAGCACCTCTGCAATCCGCTGACTAACAGCTTGACAAAGGAAGTTCAACAGAAAACAAAAGATGGGAGTAAACAGCATCGGAAAGCTGTAAGCACTAAGCACAGAATATGGCTCTTAAAGAGCTTATTGGAGTGGATCTGATCCAACTTCCAGCAAGAACAGATCTCCCGTGATCTCACTCTCTTTCTTCACTCTCTCTCTTCTCAACTCCTTCATGTCTGCTTATCTCCTCTTTTCTTTCTCTTCACACTCTACTCGAGCTCTCTATCTCTCACTTTTTCTCTTCTGCTTCTTCTCTCTTTCTTTTCTTCTTCTGCTGGATCGTGGAAGCTCTCTCTCCTTCTAATTCTTCTCTCAGCTTCTGCTCCCTGGCTTCGATCACGATCAGCCTCCATCTGAAGACGAAGGCTCCATTATATACCAGCAGCAGTAGCAGCAGCAGCAGCAGGGCGCGTGTGGCTTCCACAGTTCCCGCCCTAAGAATTCGGACCACGTGGCAGCATCCAGCAGGCTGTCAGTACACGTGTCCTCATTTGGGCATTCTCCTTATCCTTGGATCACGTGCCCAGCACCAGTATGTTCAGCAACTGGAGTTAGATGGCGTCAACTCACTTGCTCCAAGGAGTTGACGCAGCCATCAGAGATCTTCAACCTTTTTAACTGCTGCGTCGACTCCATCAGCCTGCTGCGTTGACGCATTGAAGACAGCCAGAGATAAGTTGCCCCTTTCTTGTACTGCTGCGTTGACGCTGCCAGTTGGTGGCGTTGACGCACGAACATGTACATTTGTATACTAGCGTCTCTTTAGCTGTTACGTCGACACTGCTCAATTGTGGCGTTGACGCAGTGGAATAGCCTGTGAAGCTGAATGCTTCTTCAACTGCTGCGTCGACGCTGCTTGATCAATGCGTTGACGCACTAGAGTAATCCACCAACTTCTTTCTTGATTGTTTGAACTGCTGCGTCCACGCCACTTGATCAAGGCGTTGACGCATTGGTATGTTCCAGCAGCTGAAATTGGATGTCTTCAGCCCTCTTGCGTTAAGGGGTTCATTAGTCTCTTCAGTCCCTGTCAGATAGATGAAACGAAGTCATTAGTTCTAAGTCTATGCATTGCATTGTATAGACTTTGCTGTGAAGGCGAAAGCAATGTAAAGTATGCACAACGCAGTGTATAGACTTAATGAATACAAAGGCTTCATAAGCCTCAGATGAAGGCAGGCGCTGTGTAGACTTTGAACCAGTGTACAGACTTGTTGAGGCTCAAGCAGTGTACAGACTTCGAAGATCCACTGTGGATGTACAGACTTGATCATCCAGCAATGTATAGGCTTTCAATGTGAAGACTTGAATAAGTGGAAGCTACAGTGAATGAGTGTACACACTTGACCAGATCAAGGGTAATTCGGATGTACAGACTCTGAGGATCAAAGCCAACGGCTGTACAGACTTAGAATATTAAGACTGATGTACAGACTTCATGTGTTGACGATGTACACTTGAGAATGCTCACAGCGTTGACGCTACATGAGACGTAGGCTGTACAGACTTAGCATATGAAGACTGATGCATGAACAGTAATGCTTAGACTTGCATGAGACGCTCGGATGTATAGACATGGAGACTTAGCCTATGCATTAGACGCTAAGTGAGACGGTCTAATGTATGGACTTAGTCTTCACAGCGAATGCAGGCAGTGTACACGCTGGTGTCCACTTGAGACGCTGAAGGAGACGGTCCAATGTATGGACTTCAACTCAAGCGACCAAAGCAACAATGCAATGTGCAGACTTCACCTGAGACAATGCATGAGACGGACGATGTATAGACTTCAGCAACAATGCATGACTGTATAGACTTGTGTTCTCAACGAAACAAAAATACAACACAATGTATAGACTATGCTGAGTGTCTAGACTTGTGGGATGCATAGAACACACAGAGGCTGTATAGACTTGGAAACCAATGCACACGGCTGACAGACATGAAGTGAACTTGAATGAACATGATGTATAGACTTTGGACTCCAAGGGCGATGTATGGACTTTCATATGAAAGGCTGTACAGACTTTGAAGTCTGGGGGCGTCGACCCATCATGCATGAGACACACTTGCTGCGTTGATGCTGCATGACTTGCGAAATGCATAGAACATACAGAGGCTGCAATGCACCGATCTTAATACAAGCATAAAACACTTTATGCACTCTCATGCATTCTCCACAGAATATATCAGTTATATGCATTCAGATTGTTATGATTCAATGATTCAATGTCAAGCTATTAGCAAAACAAAATGGTGACTCATTCGTGTTGCTATCATTAAAACACCACATTCATCAAAGCACAAGGGGCACAACAATCTCCCCCTTTTTGATGATGGCAACATAATGAGTCACACTGACTCGTCAAACTATTCTCCCCCTTTGACATAATCAAAAAGAAAGGGAATGGTTTGAGAGACACAATGCAACACACAAAGACACTTATGACAATGAAACATCACTCCCCCTATCAGCATGCAAGATTAACTACTCTCCCCTAGATGCAAAGAAACCATAACTCCCCTGAAGCACAGGAATGGATTCAGGTTATCCAATAAATCAATCTGAATTCTGCCTTTACAAAGAATCTGAATTCTGGTGAAAAGACCACATAATCAGAACTTATTGCAGAACAAGATGGAAGATTCCAACAGTGTGGAGAGTAAAGTGATTGGTGATAGAAGGGCAATAATAGACAACAATCATCACAAGACATCTCAATGAATAATCAGACTGAATCTGATCAGGCTATCTGGAAAATCTGATCATGAGGGATTTTAATGCATACATCACTTCAATAAGTCTTAGAAGATGTAGACTCTTCTATCATAAAGGGTTATGAAGTGGCAACTTAACCAATCTGATTTAATTTTGATGTATACCAAATTCGTCAAGTTAAACTCAATACTCATATCTGAATCCAAGTTTTAATAAAGGTGAACCAAATATTCAGATAACGCCCAAAATCAATCATCTTTTATCTTACACATATGATCTCAATAGCACCTTTGAAAGATACACAGATTAGTACAGAAGTTAAACACTTTTCAAGAACATGAGTTGACAGATTTTTCAAGATAATTTCATTTGAAGCACATTATATTTTTCCTAAGCAATTTAAGTTGATCAACACCTTTTTACATGAGACACAACAAGTCTTAGTTGAAGTGACCCAGTTACTCAGTGTGATAACTGTCATTGCCTCTCACTTTGAGAGCAGAGTTAGCAATATGAGTGTCTTTTTATATGAGAAGACACCTTTATCAGAGGCCAGACTCCCCAGCTACTCAACACAGATAAGCTATTGCTCCGTCAGGTTTTGTTTCACTAAATTTTTATCAGAGATAACTATGGCACCTCATGACATGAGTTGCTTTATTTCATTGATAAAGAACTCGGTTTCTCAGAGACCGAGTCATTGCTCTGAATTCACAATTTCTTCATTTAGTCAACATTTTCAAATTAATGTTTAACAACAGTACACACTATATGCATCTTAGCCAAAGAAGCCCTGAATTCAAATTTTTAGATATCTGATGAGAGAGTCTAAGGTTTACATGAAACATGTGGTTAAAGTTTATTAAACCTTATCATTCAGATATTTTCAATTCATTTAACTACAAATCTGAGAATACATTAATCTTATATCAGTCTGATTCAGTGATAATTCTTAAACCAATATGATAGAAATTTCTACAATGTTCTCAGACTGAATTGCATGACATGCAGCTTAAGTTCCTCAGATCAGAAAAATAAGTTTAGCTGACCAACAAATCAATAGTAGAGCCAATTCAGTCACACCAGCTGAGAGGTATATGAAGGAAAAGTACTAGCTAGTGAAAGAATCAATCAGCAAGAGAGAATAAAAGTTTAAAGCCAATAGCAGAGTTGAATTTCAGTCAGACAAAAGGAGACACTCCTTCTTCAACAGATTGAGGATTAGTAGCCAAATTCTCAGATTCAAGAAGGTATGAATTCAAAATAGTCAATTGATGATTTGAAAGAGTATAGAGTGACAATTTCAAATAGTGTCAACAATGTGATAATGCTCCCCCTTGTCTATATGCAGTGACTCACATAAGACTCAACAAGCTCCCCCTGAATTGATGCAATTTATGCAAGATGATTATTCAAACGTCAGAGCATTCTTTATTCAGAGAGCATCATGCTAGAGCAATCAACTCTTCAAGATAATTCAATTTTGCACAGACAGATTATTATGATATGCATTGATCAAAAACAGTTGGACTCCCCCTGACTATATGCATGAAATGTATTGAAATCACATCACATGATATCAAATTTAGCATTCAGATATGATTCATGCAAGTTAGACAGAAGAGAATTACTATAAGCATGATTGTTCAATTCATGTTTCAGAAAACTTCAGTTTACCACCAACAGATCAACATGGTATGCAATACACTGCTCTATATGACTTGACCCATGGTACTGGGCGGAGGACTTGGTCCAAGGACCACCTCACACATTGCAGTAGCATCCAGACATACTCCATCTGCCCTTCAGCACTGTTCCATCTAATATACCATGATGGTCATGCAAATCAGTGCAATACGACATACAGGGAGTTTGACATATCATGCATCATGACATAGATATGTAATGCATTCAGAGGTAAACTACAATTATTTCCATGTGCATTTCAGATTTTCAATTAGATTCAGTTAGATGATGCACAAAAGAATTAATCATGATATGCATGCATTTAGAGCACACAAATTTAGAAGATAGAATTTTAGCAGAGTTTTCAGAACTAACCTGAAATGTAGTCATGGGGTTTTCATTCTTGAGTGCCTTGGTTGATTAACCCCCTTTATTCATTTCCAAGGCACACCTGCAACAACTGGATTATTTTGATCCTGCAGGAACCCAAGCTGCCTTGGGTCCTGTATGAGCCCTAACAGGTGTTCTAAACAATCTTTTAGCAACATGATCATCATATTCCATCAGTTTACACTCAACCATTGAATGTCCAGTTTTTCCACAATAATAACATGAAGCCAGAGAATCTTTATTTTTATTCTTCATGTTAGCAGAAACATGATGCCCATGTGCATGCATATGAGTATGAAAATTATGTGTATAAGCATGAGTATTTCTTTTATTGACTTGAAAATTTTTCTTTCCATGCTCAGCCAGCCGACAGTTGGCAGCTTTGTGGCCTAGCTTACCACATTCAAAACATGCAAAGTTTTTGATTTTGGTTTTCATGATTTTGATTGACATGATCGATATAAACTCGTCACGCGTACGGGTTTCCTTCCACTCTCGTGGCGTGACATCACAGCTAGGCAACACAGGCTGAAACATGAGAGACAAATATATGCAGGACATTGATCAGCAGGAAGATGCAATCAGATAGCAATTCTACAACCATAAAATAGATTTGGTTTTTAGGTTTTTCAAAATTTTTGGTTTTCTGATTTTTAGATTTTTAAGGCTTTCTATGCAATGCATGGAGGAAGGAAAATGTAAACCAACCAAATACATGAAAAACTGAAACCAAATGCTTTAGAGAGATGATGCCAATTTTTGAAAGTGGTGATGCTTTCATGGCAGCCATGAGAGTCTATGCAGATTGTGCATAGAAAGCAGATAGCATAGGAGCAAGAGCATTAAGAGGCCAAATTATCTTAAGGACAAAAGCCAACCAGACAGAAGTCTGGATGCAAGGAGTCGACACTTGGGGTCAACACTTGGACTATTTTGAGGCACAGATCCAAGAGATGATAAAATGGATGTTCTTCATCTTGAAGCCAAGATCATAAATGCAGAGTTACATATTTTTTAGAATCTTCAGTTATCGAAGCCAAATGATAAAGCCCTTATATTCAGGTTGGTTTAAAACTGATGAATTCTGAGTTTCTCAAAAAAATAGTATTTTGAAAATATCTGCATTCAACATTAATAGAAATGAACTAGAGATACATATATAGACCAAATTAACCGTTCAACCTACTCGTTTAATTCCAAAAGCCCTTTTGAAAGACACAAAAGAAGTATTGAGGTTAAACATCTTGACGTTTCTGATTTTATTCAGGAGCACTACAAATTCACATTTTTCATTTTGAAACCATTATCGAATACCAACTGTTGTTACTTTTACGAGCAGTCAAGTGAAGCATGCACCTTTTGACGTGAGAGTGTACATTGATTAGATGCCATCACCCCTAGTTACTCAGTGTAGCTTACCATTTTGCTTCAATTTAGAACAAAGGTAGCATGGCACTTTATGACTTTATCTTCTCCACTTCTTTGGTGAAGGGACTCGGTTTCTCGGTGAATCCAATGCTATTGCACTACCTTAGAGCACTGAACTCAGCACACACTTTTTGCATAAGGATATACGTTTATCAGATGCCAATATCCCCAGTTACTCAGTATGACTGAAGTTCATTGCTTTCATTAAGTGTAGCCCCATTTGAAAATAGATTTTTGGCAAATGTTTAAAAATAATACCACAATGAAGTTCCACACTCAAAGATGCTTTTACACTAAAGATAAACTTTCAGATTTAAGAGGGCATAACATGTCAAATCATAAAAAATTGGTTTAGGTCTATTAAAATTGAATACAGCCACTTTCATGAAAAATTCAATTCAAAACTCATGAACACATTAACCTTAAACCAATAGCTTTCACGTTCAGGGCAGTACTGCAGAACTCCATAAAAGAAGATTCCTCTTAAGGATTTACTATGATAAGTGAACTTCAATGACAGATAGAAAATCCTCCAAGGAGTTCAAGGCATTCAAGGAATCAGGGATCAGACATTTGATCATACAAGGATGGCAGAGTTTCAGACATCTAGGAAGGTTCAGAGAAATCAAGGCATTTCAGACCCAAAATGAGACACAACAATTCATAATCATCATACGGGGGCTGAAGAAGACATGGAATGCACTTGGGTAGATGAATGGAAGAAGACACTGAACACTCCCCCTGAGGGTATGTAGTGAGCTCAGACAAGATAAGTGAATATCACCAGCAAATGAAGGAGTGTCGACACTGGCATCTCATGGTGTCGAGGCACTGAGCTTAGACAGAGAACAGTTATCAAGCAGAAATGAACTGCGAGGTTGACCTGATCAACAACAAGGGAGATTTCAACAGATTTATACATTTCAAATTAAGTAAGCAAGATGACTCCCCCTTAAGTTATGCATGGGATTTCTAAAAGCCTTATGAGACATGACAATGGAGTATGCAGCCTATGACCCGCATGTACGTTTGACCCATGATACAGGGTGGAGAACTTGATCCAAGGATCCTCTCACACATAGTGATAGTTTCCCGTTGGACTTGATCCAACCTTCCACAAATCACCATTTTATATACCAAGGGGTCATGACATGATGGTGGAGCAAATTCCATTATGCAGAGCAAGGAGCCAGTTGTTGGGTCCTTTAACATGATATGCATTGAAATGCATGAGACCACAAGATGATATTCAAAATGCACATTCAGTTGCAGACTCAGGATGATTACAATGTATTCTTAAACAAAGGTGCAAACACTTTGAAGTGCAGACTCTTAGACTCCTCCTTTGTCCCATGCTTTTGAAAGTTATGACAACCAAATAGCAGGTTGTGTGTCCACATTAATGATGAGTTGAATCAAATGCAGCCATGACAAGTATCATCAAAACAATGCTTAGCAATGATAAACCGGAAATCCATTTGGCTGCAAAACTGGAAGTAGCACAAACTTGTAGGCAACTCTTTACTCTCTACATCCTCTCATCATAGCAAATTCTTCATGATCAATCAAGAAGAGGTTTACAACAAACGGACAAGGAATCTTCCAAGTGTGCAGAATTTATTGTAGGCAAAGAAAAGACTTAACTGCTACAACTATCAAAAGAATCTAACATGCAAAATTAACATCAACCAAAAATTTATTTACAAACATGTGCCTTGAGCTTTCATTTTCAGCTGATCTTTTGCTCAGCTCCAAGGCACCCTGTACCCAAATTCTCATTTGGAAGTTTTAGGTACCCAAGTTGCCTTAGGTCCTTGATGGTTAGCAGCACTTTTGACATGTGAGTTCCTTTTCTTTACTGCAATCAGTTCATCACTTCTCACCCAATGACAGTTATCAAACATATGACCATACTCACCGCAATAGAAGCCGCAAACATGATAATTCCCATTTCTCTTGTGAGCTCGAGCATTGAGTTTTCGGGAATGAGCATGGAAATTAACCTTTTTGGCATGAGAGTGGGTTCTTCCTTTCAGATGCCAACAGTCCTTGACTTTGTGGCCAATTTTTCCACAATGAAAGCAGTAAGAAGGATGATTTCCTCTGACACCCTTAGGGTGCGTCGACCTGACGTGTTGAGTGCATCGACCCACTGGGTCATACCTGGGCTTCTGAGCATAAGCTTGTTGAGCATGATTTCTCCCAGTGTTGACATGTCCTTTGCCATTGCTTTCTTCATTATTTCTTCTATTCTTACCTACTCTAAATTCATCATTCTTCAAAGCACGACAGTTATGCATTGTATGACCAATTTTACCACAATAATGACAGGAAATTCTCTTGGTGTGTGCATGTGAATGTCTAGGAGATTTGTGCACAGGATGCACAATGGTAGTAGAAAAATTCTTGGGCTTGTTCTGTAAATTATTACCCTTTTTCAATTTTTCAGTTTGGTTCTGATTTTTTTGAGTAGTAGGTTGCTTCTGACCTTTCTAGGCAGTGAACTGAAACAAGGATGGGTTTGAGCTACTGGTTGATTCAGAACTATACACAAAAGATGTGTAGAGTTTATTTTCAAAACTCTTTTTGTTCACTGGGTTGTAGCCTAGTCCCTCTCTTTGGAGGTTCACCTTACTCCCCGGAAGTTTATCTAAGTTATCCTTTCCACTTACAAATTTAGCTAGGGAGTTGTTTAATTCAGAAATTTCAGACTCAAGGTTTGAAATGTGAAGCTCATAGCTGGCTATTTCTTCATCATGAGAAGCAGCCTTCTCATTCAACATTTTATTGACAGTTTTAAAACTTTTCTTCTCACTTTCCAATTTTTCCTTTTTCAAGAGAGAGCAATCTATCGGCCATAGCTGTGTTCAGTTCAATGAGCTTCATGTTTTGTTCTTTCAGATTTTCAATTTTCTCAACATATTTTTAACATTGGGCATTGAACTTATTTTTTCTTCGAGCTCCTCCTCAACTTCTTCAAGTTCTAATTTCTTTTCCAGTAAGTCTTTATTTTCTTCTCTTATGGAAGCAATTAGGTCTTTCTGCCATTCAAGATATGAGTGGAGATCTTTATTCAATTCCTTCACAAAAGAACACTCAAAACAACCAGAATTATGAGAACATGTGCTTTCACCCTTTTTGCTTAGTTTCCTGTTTTGAGTTTCATATTTTTCAAGATTTTCTTGAAGTTCAGCATTTACAACCTCAACAGCTCCAATTTTTCAAGAATCAAATTATTTTCTTCCTCAAGATTTTTAAATTTTTTTTTCTTTTTCAATTTGATTTCTAAGATCTTCATTTTTAGATTTCAAGGCTTTCAACCCTTCATTGTCAAAATCAATGTGAGCTGAATTATTTAACTTCTTGTTCAAAGATTTATTCTATTTTCTTGATTTTTCATACATGTTAAGCAATTCAGCATAAGCATTTTGCCAATCTTCTATGGAGAAGTTCCCAAACATAGAGCTTACCTCTTCACATTCTCCATCGCTTGTTTAATCACTTCCTTTGGCCATCATGCATTTGTAATTCTCCTTTTGATAGATGGTAGTTAGATCATCCAAGATTTCTTTGGCAGAGCTGCATGAAGTTAAAGAAGGAAGGACAGTAAAATTCACAGCAGCTTTCATCATTTCTAGAACCTTGATATTATCTCTATTTTTCAATTTATGATACTCAGTCCATTTGGACTTCTCCTTAGGCAATTTATATGGCCCATGAGAAATTAAGGTCCATAGGTTAGGATCGGCAGTAATCACAAACTTGCACATTCTACCTAACCAAGTAGAGAAGTTGGAGCCATCAAACATTGGTAAGCAATCCACAAACATGGTTCAGGGAATTAAACAACGATAAGTGCACCGGAATCTTTCTGTGCAGATTGTTGGATCTGGGTAACATAGACCTAGGCTCTGATACCAATTGTTGGGTCCCAAGGGGTGCAATGGATCTAGAAGGGGGGGTTGAATAGATCCTTACTAAAACAATGGCCCAATTAAATCTTAGCTACATAAAACAGAACACACTGCTTATAATACAAATGGACTACTTTAGACACAATGCACAGCGGAATAAAAGGGAATAGCTCAAATGGAAATGGCAAAGCACAATGCACTGACAGTCGAGGTCGACACCACTATACAGCGGGGTCGACACTCCTTCAGAGCAGGTTCAGAGCCAAGGGAGATTTGTTGCACTAGTCTGAAGAGATCTCACGAGATTCCAACCAGATGAATGAACAGGCTACGTGCATGAGTGAAGTCAGTGTAATAGAGTGTGTTGGAAAAGCAACTATAAATGCATAAGTTAGTGCTGATAAAACAGTCCAAGAACAAACCCTTTATGCTGCCCATCCTATGAATGGGGGAAAGAAGAAATGGATCAATCACACAAGGCACACCCCATTGCACAAGTAATTTTCAAGGTGGTTCAGTCTCCGTAGACCTACGTCCACCCCTCACCAAATCCGGTGAGGCTTTCTCTACACGAGGATGAAGTCCTCAACCCACACACGAGGATGAAATCCTCCACACACACACACACACACACACACACACACACACACACACACACACACACACACACACACACACACACACACACACACACACACACACACACACACACACACACACACACACGGATGAGATTCACCACACACACACACACAAAGGAATGAGATACACCACACTCACACACACACACACGCACACACAAGGATGAGATCCACAACACATGCACACACACACAAAAAACAAAACAACAAGCTGCAAGTGCAAGAATCACA
The DNA here is from genome assembly GCA_022559845.1 of Amorphophallus konjac. NCBI lineage: Eukaryota > Viridiplantae > Streptophyta > Magnoliopsida > Alismatales > Araceae > Amorphophallus > Amorphophallus konjac. Next base: position 39,586,716 of record CM040119.1, read on the forward strand.
CTTCCGGTCTCCCACAAGAGCACCGGACCCCCACAGTTTAAAGATTGCAAATACAGAAATAAAACCAGAAAAGCTAATACGGGGAAAAAGGCGACGGCAGCTTCAGATCGAAGTCTTGAAGCTCTATCAAACTCAGGCCGGCTGGAAGGAGGGGCTGCACTCCTTTCAACTACTTCTTCCTTTCGCACCACTGGTTGAACTTGAACCAGGGCTGGGCTGCTCTTCCACTCTCCTATATTTTCTTCATAAAGGAACCAGGGTTGGCTGGCTGGATGGCTAGATCCTTCTCCTTTCTCTTCTCTTTTCTCTCTTTACCATGATCTGCTCTTTTAGTAGGCTAACTTACAGCAGGTTCATGCAAGGGAAGGCCGTCCAATTTATAGGATACAAAAGGCAACAGATTTTCCCTCCATTTCCCTTGTAGATTTGAATAGCTAAAATAAACAAAGGGGTTTGACCAAGGATACCTGCAGAACCTTACTTTCTGTTAGCAGAGAGGACGTCATGTTGCCAAGGATATTTTCCCTTTCAGTCACACTACTTGCTGGCTGGCGCAGGGGACAGGACAGTAGAGAAAGGTCATTTCTAGGTTTGGTGGCTGACCAAATCTTTTCCAAGAAGATGTTATAATGAGATGGCAGAACCTCTAACCTTGGTACCTTCTTCCAGAACTCAAAAGAGGTGTTTTTGTAGGTTTGTGCACGGCATTAATGCTCTGGATGGTTTGCGAAAAGGTAGATTTGTCAGAGTACTTTTGAGTTTCTTCTTCAGTGAGGTCAACTTGTTGAGAGGTGAGGTCGACACTGCTTTGAGAATGAGTTATTACAACGGCTTCTGGAAGAGGCTGAGGTCGACACCGCTTGCGATGGCCGCTTCCCAGAGTGCTGGTTACCATCATGAGGTCGACACTTCCTGATGGTGAGGTCGACACTACTTGCGTTGGCCGCTTCCCAGAATGCTGGCTGCGATCGTGAGGTCGACACTTCCTGATGACGAGGTCGAGGCAGCCATGAAGAAGAGCGTTTATAATGCTTTCTGTGAGGGTCTGAGGTCGACCTCCTGAGAGTATCAGGTCGACACTACCATTGGGGATTTCTTTAGATGGATGGTTGATGTAGCTGGTGAGGTTGACACTACATCTTCGTACGGTCGACACCGCTGAAGCTCATTTGGGCTTTTCTGCCTACTATGAAGACTTGAGGTCGAAGCAGCAACGTTGTAAGGTCGGAGCATCAGAGAACTACTTGGAGTTTCTTCTTTCTGAGGTCGAGGCAGCTAGATTGTGAGGTCGACCTATCCTTTAAGAGGTTGCACTTCTTATCTGAATTCTGCTCAACTTTTGCAACTAAGTTCCACCATATGCCTAGGTCCTTGGATTCTGTGCATACCTATGCCTTTGCACCTTGAGTTGGCTGCCCTTGTTCATACTCTACAGCTTCGTGAGGTTGACACTACAGCTTCGTGAGCTCGACACCGCTGAAGCTCATTTGGTTCAATGCATCATATCTCATTACAACATTGCATGACATCTTCATTCTACTCATCTTCTTTTATCTTCATATGGTTGCATTAAATATGACCTGAAACTTATACATGTTGGCATTATCAAATCCATATAAGACTCATCAATGAGTCATAGTTAAACATCATCAAACTAACAATAGAAGCAAGCATGTTCCACACATGTCCAACAAATGGTTCTCTCATATGAGGATAAAGAAGCATGGTTGATTGAATTCTCGCTCAACATTTTAAATAAATCATAGGCTTCATCCTCACTTTTGCTCATGAAGGTCTTATCACATGGTGCATCCACAACCTGCCTTACTTGATCATCTAAGCCCTCATAGAAGGCTTGCACTATTTGCCATTTGGAAAGCCCAGGATGTGGGCATTTTCTAAGGAGTTCCATTAATCTCTCCCATGATTCATGTATTTGTTCATTCGGGAGTTACGTGAATCCTGTGATTGCGCGTCTCATGGTGTTGGTTCTACCAATGGGGTAGAACTTCTTAAGGAACTCATGTTGCATATCTGCCCATGTGCCAATAGGCTTCCCTAAAGTCCCTAGCCAGTATTTGGCTTTGTCCTTAAGTGAGAAATTGAATAAGGTCAGGCAGAGGGCATCATCTGTGAAATTTTGAGTTTTTACAGTGGAACAAATTTCCAAAAATTAATCCAGATGTTTATAGTGATCTTCATTCGTTTTCCCATAAAGGGATGGGAGCATCTGAATGGTGCTAGATTTGATCTCATATTACAGAGCAGGGACATTAGGCAGTTGGATACAAGTGGATGGCTGATAATTAGAAGGAATAAAATATTCCTTCATCTGTTTGGGCACCCCTAGTTGGTGTTATTCCGCCATCGGTTGGATTTGATTTTGGGCCTGATTAAAAATGAATCGCTCGATCTCATTAATGGGCTCAACTAAGTAAGGGTGTTGAGATCCTCTCCCTTGCATAAACTAAGGTTAAAGTTTTGGATCTTAAGAAGTGAGCCTAGCCCAAACAAATTTTTCTCTTTGTTTTTTTGAATGTCTTTTTTTTTGTTTTTAAAACAATGGATTTTTTTTGAAGAAAAGAAGATGAAACTCTTTTTTTAAAAAATGTCTTTTTTTAAACAACCACAAACAAGTTATCGCACAATTAACCTATGACTAAATGGATGACCGAGACCTAAAAGTGAGATTTCTCACAAATCATCCTAAGTCCACTCAAGTCCACAATCAAGATCTTCCACTGGCCAGGTAAGAGGTGGGGTTGTGGGAGGCTCTCTCTACTCTCGTAGGGTCCTAATTAAATAACCACAAGCCCGCTTAAGGCGGTTGTCTATGGACCTCCAGCCTAAACACCAGTTTTCAAAATTAATAATGGGTCAAAATGGGCCTAAGTTTCAATGTGAACCCTAGGGTCAATGTCTACTGAATTTTTTATTGGGCTTGGGTTAATGCAAAGATGCAGGGAGTTGTAGTTTGTGGGCCAAGGAAGGGTGATCAAATCCCCACCCTATGTTGTTTAAGAGGTAATGCCCTTATGATATTTTGAAATGAAATACACACCACAAATTCAAACAAGGGGTTCTATGTAAATGTGCATGAGCATGTGATGAAGGAAAAGTTTGGAAGAACTCACCTTGCTCCCACAATCTTCAATAATGTAATTAACAAAAATTAAACACAAGAAAAATTCTATCCTAAATGATACATGACCTAAAACATGAAAGTGTGGGTTCCATACTTGCAATGAAGATTTTTATTGAAGTTCAAATGATATGTTTTTTAATGAACCTATCTAACCACATGATATGGAAAGTAGAGAAATGAAACTAAAATGAAAGTAGGAAAGTTTGAATACTTACTTGAAGAGCAATCCCTCGTTCTTTTTTTGTAAAAAAAATGACTAAATCATAAAACTAAGGAAAAGAAGGACAACTTATGTAATATCCTGGAACTTTCAGATCCATCTTTTCGGGTCTCGGATCTATTTTCTCGGAGAATTTGTTCCCATTTTGCCCGAAATTATCTTTCGGACATTTTTTCGGTTCGAATCCGTGCGTTTCGGAGGTCTCGGAACGTGTTCCGCGATTTCTCGTGTTTTTCCTTGACAGGACCTATGGAACCCCGTAGTGGAGAAATCGAGTCGTTCACCTACTCAGGGATGGTACCACGGCGATCGGTGTGTTCCAACGATCGCGGCGATATATTTTTCTATTTTTCCATATTTTTTGGAAAATCTATATTTTCTATAAATCCCCAATCTTTTTCTTTTTCCCCTTTCTCTTTCTTCTTCCTCTTCCTTTCTTCCCGTTGGAGAACCGGCGCCCCCTCTCCTTCTCTCTCCTCTTCCGGCGATGATGCGGCATGCCCCTCCTGCTATAGACGGTGGTGGGCGACGGCGTGGCGACGACGGCGGCGGTGAGGTGATCACGGTGGCGTGCGTGGCTCGTGGGACCTCGAGGAAGAACGAGTAGTTTTTGGTGGACCGGAGGCATTCTAGGCATTTTTGGGCTTCTTTGAGGTAGGGTGACGGATCCCTACTTCTCCCCGTGTGTTCCCCGTGATTTCTAGGCCGTGGAAAGTCGAGAAGGGCGTGTTTTCATGCCGGGATGGGGAAACTCCATGTTTGAGGGGTGAGCCGGATTTCACCGATTTATTGCGTTTCTAGCAAGATTTTTGGGGTTTCTAGGATGCTGGGAGTTAAGAGAGTGATTTCCCTTTTGTTTTCCCTTCACCAGGGGGTGAATGGGAGTGGTTTTTGGATTTCCCGTGCGTATTCCGCGAACCGGGCTCTGCCCATTGTCGCGCTACTGTCTAGGGGCGTGATCTTGAGATCGTGCTACCCAATGTCATCGCGTTCATCGAGAAAGATGAACAGTGGTAGGTCGGCCTATCGATAGAGAACGCGCCTGCCCGATCAGGAGCGACTGTGTGAACGTGCTAGGTCACCCCAGCGCGTTCATGGTCTATCGCGCTAGGTTTCCATAGCGCGTTAATGAATAACGCGCTATGGATCCCAAGCGCGTTCTTGCTGGATCGCGCTAGGCAAGGCGAGCGCGTTCATGAATGCGCTCCTGGCCTATAGCGCGTTAAGGCCTCTTGCAGATTCGAGAGTTTTTCGCACGTGGCAACCTCCAGGATGGACCGCCGCCCGTGTTCTGTTATACCGGAATTATGCTTTGCCAATTCGAGTCCCGGGTTAGTGAATCTCGATCCACATGTTGACCCATGGTCTGACTGATGTTGGGCATCATGTGGGAGCCACATGTGAGGGTGCTGTGGGATCCCGGGAGTTGGTGTTCTCGGCTTGTGTCACCGTGAGTCGGTGTCGGTAAGAGGAGCGGCCCTTGTACTTTGTCCGGTTTAGACGTTGTTTTCCGTTGACTAGAGAGTCTACTCTTTCAGTGACCCTCCACTAGTCGTAGCCTTCCGACACGCGAGTGGTCCCACCAGGGAGTGGTCGCGAGGCTACCCTGAGAGACAGTTTTTAGACTAGTTTCCGTCAGGCCCCACGTTTGACGCCAGAGTCTGGCTGAGGGGAAAACTAGTTAGCGGGCCAGACCTAGGACGTATGGTCTGTGTGTGCACACGTGGTTAGGGGCGGTTGGACCCGCGCTGACGAGCACGACCCCAGCTAGTCACTTGTTCTGTGGTTACTTGTACGGTGTCTCAGTTCCCGTTGGGCCGAAGGGAGACACCCGAGGTGTGGTTTAAATCGTCAGTGGACGCATCGGCTTTGCTTCTAGTGGGCTGGTACTCCTGTCTTGTGTGGTAGCGACTCTCTGGCTTTTGACGAGTTTTCTCGATTTTCATGCCGTGTGTTCGGTACTAGCCATCATAGTAGCTTGTAGTTACTTTCCGCGCCATTTCTCGATTTGCGAGGTGGGGACCAGATGATCCCTACTGAGCCTTGTGTTTTGAGGCTCATTCCCTGCGTGTTTTCACCGTGTTTCAGGTGAGACGAGGCTTCAGGGGAGCGCTTCAGAGGCTCCACGTGGTTCAGGTGCCCAGAATTAGTTGACAGTTGCCAGGCCGGGGTATGCCCCGTGTAGTTGTACTTTTCTCTTTAGACTGTAGTACTTGTGGACTACTGTTATATTTTAGACTGCTGTTATTTTTGTGGACTATGTAATTTAATTAATGTTATTAATTGCTTCCTGCTTAATTCATTTAATCTGCGTCGCTCTGTAATTATTTTAGATTCTTGTGTATCTCCACACCATCCTTTCAACCCTTCCGAGTCTTCGGGCTCGTGGGTGGCGGTTCGAGATTCGGGTTATCGGGCCTTCCCGGTGTTCGGATCTCGGGTCGTTACAACTTACCTCTGATTTTTTTTGTTGTCTTTTTTGATTTTTTTTCTTTTTGGACTTTCTTTCTATAGAATAGGACCTTCGCTTACAGATTTCTTCTTTCTGCGATAGTTATTTTCTCTGGATTTTCAACACACTGTCCTCTCCACCTACGCTTCTGTTTTCTGCGACAGATTTCCTGACAGTTTTTTTCTAGATTTTTAGAATTGATTTTTCTCCCATGTTTTTCCTTTTTTTTCTTGAAAAAATAAGAAAGAGAAAGAGATATTAGTACACTATAAACACAAGGAAAGTAAAGTTCTTAAATCAAAAATCATCATTCTTCCTCGACAACGGCGCTAAAAATTGACTACGCAAAAGTTCATCGTTTAAAACACGCGTATCAATCTTAAAATTTTTAACTTGTACTTGATGAAAGAGAGACGTAATATAATGGCGAGAAGGGTCGAATCCACATGGAAGAAGAGATTATGAAATTAAGAGCTTTAGATTCCCTTAGAAAAACATTTGTGATTTGATTGCTTGAAGAAAAGGGATGAAACAAAGCATGGTTCTAACAATTAATTGAAAACGTCTATGACTATGCGTGTATGCTATAGAAAATAATTGCATGAAGTAGAAAAGAAGAGGTAGACGAAGGAGGTAGAGAGGGAAGAAGAGTAAGATCTAGATCAAAAGAACAACTTCTTTCATTAATTTAAGAGAAAGAGTACATGAAATGCGAGACAAAATTACATTAACAATGCAATGAGATTACAATGAAATTAAATGACACAAAATAATAAAAAATATGAAGAGTCTGAGTGTGAAGATGGTGGTAGGAATGGTGATGACGGTGCCGTCCTCTCTTAGCCTTGGATCACGAACCGCCTTGCGAGGATGATGTCATCTACGTCGGGAGGAAGTCGCCATCACCTTTGGAGCTGCCTTTGGAGAATGTTATGTGGAGGGAGGAGAGAGGTCTAGGGGGAGATGGAGAGAGGGATATAGAGAGGTAGTGAAGAGGTAAAGAAATGAGGCTATGGTGATCTAGAGATGGCTAGAAGGGAAGTAGAAGGAGAGGGCGATGGTGATGAGGGAGAGATGCTATGGGCACACTAGGGTGAAGAAGAAGACGTGCTAAAGGATGGGGCGACCTAAGGTGAGAGAGATGAAGTCTAGGGCGACCTAGGGTGAAGGTAAAAAGGCTAGGGGCGTAGGAGAGAGAGAATAAAAGAGGTTAAGGCTTTTAGAAAAATTCTTTAGCAAAAAGTCAAGCAAAAGATCCTTTCCTCTCCATAGAGTAGGGTATTTATAGGCAAAAATGGACCAATTGAAGGCTAGGATTGATCTAGAGAAGATGAATGGTTAGGATAAAGGGAGAAAATGAGGTGATGGAAGGGGGAGAGAGAGGTGGTCGCCCTCCTTCCTAGGGTTTTGTGTGCCCCTCTCTCTCTTTCTTAATCGGGAAGAGATTCTCCCCCAATCTCCTCCTTAATCCTCTCCTTGATCTCCTCCTCGATTTTCTCTATTTCAAACTTTGAATTTTCTTTTCCCTCCAGCAACAATAGGTGGCGGCTGCACATTTGACTTGGTCAACATGAAGGGAGGGCACCCTAGGGCTTCATCTCTTGGTTCTCAGGCTCTTTTGCCCCTGGCTTGACTTGCAATTTCCTTTAGTGTCCTGCACACCCAAAATTCTGATTTAGTGCATAAAAATTACTATAATGTGCACATAAATCAAATATGCTCATAATTATGCAATGGAGAATTAATTTTCATGACTCTCAACACCATTTTATTAAATGAAATCACCAAATTAATCAATTTGCGTGAAATGCCCAATTTACATACGAAGTTGAGATTAACTATGACATATGCATAATTGCCTAATTACATGCACATAAAATGGTGTATATGCAATGAATTATCATAGAAAATGGACACTTATCAATATGTCTATTTAAATTTCTAGTAAACTATTTTTGATTATATATTTTGCCTATGGCATTTAATTCTTATAAGCTCGAGTGCCCTTGTACGAGCTGCGCAGGGCACACCCCCACCACCTCTCAGTACATGTATGTATATTTAAATTTCTAGCAAAATATTTTTTGATTATATGTTTTGCTTATGACATTTAATTCTTACAGGTCCTAGTGCCCCAGTCGGCTCCTCCGCCTAGCCAACAGAGGATGACGATAGTCGTCATGAGGGCGAGGGAGGCGGGCCTATGATGGATGTCTGCCTTGTTGGATCTCTGGATAAATTTATTGATATATGAATTATATTCTTTATAAATGCATTGTTCTATATGAGTTTATATGAGTTTAAAGATTATAATCAGTAAATAAGAAAGCTGCAAATTGATAAAGCACTTAACCCTTATCTTATTTCATGTCAAACAAAGCTAATCATATCTGAAATCTTTAAACTCTTCTGAAATCATGTTAGAGAAGCTACGTATGTGTATTGTTCTTAAACAAGTCATTCTGAAACAAATAAAGGACAACTAAGAAAGATATTAAAATTAATTGAAAATTAATTGAAAATAAATTGGCAGAGCAATGACTGGTAAAATACTGAGAAACTAAGTGATCCATCAAAGAAATGGACTATGAAGTGTATCAGTTATCTCTGCATAAATGATCAACAAAATGGGGTGGTTTCACTGAGTACCTGGGGGTAACTGGCGTCTGATAAACGTGTACCCTCACACAAAAAGGTGTAAATCAGTTCTATTGAATTTGATCATGGCAGAATGGTCCATCATGTTAAGTATCTAGGGGTATTGGCGTCTGATAAACGTATACCCTTACGCAAAAAGACAAATGGCACCTGAATGCCCTTAATGAAATACAATGAAAATGTTGTTCCTTCAAAAGAAATTTCATAGATGTCAATTTGTTTAATCTCAATACATGACTTGGTATCTCTTAATCATTCTTTTCTGAGTCTATGAAAGTAAGATATTTCGAAACTGAATCTCTCATGCAAATGTGATTCTGGTTTATTATTTTATCATGAACAGAAAACTTATACATTGATTGTAGTGCATGAACTCAAAATTTATAACCTTTAAACCAGAATTCTATCTGAAAGTAGTTTCTAAATTCATATGACTGAAGACTCTGTGCTTTAGAATGCTTATTCCTGAACTGCTTGTTCAGAATGCCAGTCAGATGATCTCTCTTGTTCCTTCCCTTGTAATCACTTTCCCTCCTTTTTGTTGATGGCAAAGGGGGAGAATATTGTCTTGTTTGATGAATTCTGAATTCATTCCAGGGGAAGTGTATGCAGCATGTTATGACAAAGGAGGAGATTTCATTCCAGGGGAAGTGTATGCATCATGTTATGACAAAGGGGGAGATTTTGTTAGCAGGGAGTTGCTTACATTTCTAGCATGCATTCATAGCATCTGCATGACAAATCTGAATAACAATTCATGTCTTTCATCAAAAATTCATCTGTATGACAGGTTGTTGCTATTCTATATGATAGGGGGTTGCCATCATCAAAAAGGGGGAGATTGTTGTGACTCCTCTGTGTTGATGATGTTGACAATATACTTTACTTCATTGGCAACACCTTATTTTGATTGATTGGCAACTGTTTATATTTTGATGAAATTGCTCTTATCAGATTGTCTGTGTGTTCTATGCACTTTACAGGTTTACACATTGCACACACACTCAAAGTCTACACATTGCACGTAGAGTCTATACACTGCTTTGTGTTGTGTTTGTGCATCGTTTAGAACACAAGTATATACATCCATGCATCATGGGTTGACCCCCTTCTTAGATGCGTCGACGCCCCTAGATTTCCAAGTCTATACACTCGTCTTCATGCATAGCAGAGTCTATACAGTGAAGCTCATATAACTTGCATGTCTATACATTGCATTGTGGCATTTGTGCTCAAGTCAATACACTATCCTCTTCTTAGTATCTCATGCATTAACTAAGTCTGTACACTGTGTGCATTGGGCGAAGTCCATACATTGCAGCTCACTTAACTAGCAAGTATATACATTGCATCGGTGCATTGCTTCCTCTGTGCATGTACTGCATCAGTGCATCACAAGTCTATACATCCATTGCTTCAGTTTAATACCTGCTACGTGCATGCATTGCATCGGTGCAGTGCTTCCTCTGTGTATATACTGCATCAGCGCATCCATCAGGCATACAGTCAATACACTAATGCATGTGAGGTACTGTCTGCATGATAATGTCTATACATTGCTGCATTGTTCACACAGGCTAAGTCCATACATTAGTGAAGTCTGTACAGTGTCATGCATCATTCTTCAAAGTCCATACACTGCACTGTAACTTGCTCGAGGTGAAGACTGTACATTCACCAGTTGAACCTTCAAAGTCTGTACATTCACCAGTTGAACTTCGAAGTCTATACATTGGGATCTTTACTTACGTTCAGTTTTACAAGTCTGTACATTGGGCTTTCAGATAAAGTCTATACATTCCAGAACTGTGCAAGTCTGTACATTGCTGCTTTGCCAAAGTCTTTACATTGTGAACCTTCAAGTCTGTACAGACTTTGCTTCGCTCAAGTCTGTACATCGTCCAGTTGTCTTTGGCAAGTCTTCACATCGTGAAGTCTATACACTCGATTGTCTTGCATTGCATCAAGTCTGTACAGCCTTTCCTTTGGCAAGTTTGTACATCGTTCATGAAGTCTGATCAATGAGCAAGTCTGTACATCATACTAGTCTGCATCGGCTAAGTCCATACATTGTCCAGTGCATTGCATGCATCATTCATGAAGTCTATACATCGAGTTGAATGCTGGCTAAGTCTGCACATTGTCTGTCTTACTTAGAGTCTCATGCATAACATGAAGTCTGTACATCGCACAGCATTCAAGTCTACACATTGTGCATCATTTTAGTTGAAGCATGTACATCGTGCATCTAGTGTTTCAAGTCTATACATTGTTGCACGTTGTGTCTGTCTAAGTCTTCACAGTGCTTCTTCATGCATTGAAGTCTGCACATTGCTGCACGCTCATCAAGCCCATACATAGGCATGTCTTTACATTGCCTAGTCTATACATGGGCTGCTGAATGTTCTTCAAAGTCTGCACATTGCATTACACTTCAGCAAGTCTGTACATCGGTTGTCTTCATATAGGAAGTCTGTATATCGCACAGCACTGCATATATGAAGTCTATACATTCCAGAGTCTGTACAATGCATTGCATCCCACAAAGTCTGTACAGGGTTTATACTTAAACTGATAATTCTATTTTGTCTGTCTGACAGGGATTCTTTGCAGAGCCTAATGAAGGCACGTGATCCAAGGAAGGACGAGGTGCCCAGATGGTGACACGTGGAAGCAGCTCTGTTAGGATGCTGCCAGGTGGTCGAAGTTCCTAGAACCTGGCAAAAGCATTGGGCGGGAAATGTGGAAGCCACACACCCTTATCCAATCTGTTGCTGGTATATATATGAGTCTTCTTCTTCGGATGAAGGCAGATCGAAATAGTGGCAAAGTCTATACAGTGAGAGTAAAAGCCTGAAGCAGCAGAGAGCCACCGATCCACAGAGAGAAGAAAAGCAGAGAAGAAGAAAAATAGAGAAGAGAAGATTGAGAGAGTGAGATTGTGAGAGTTTTGATTGAGAGGTTGTATCTCAGACTCTTGGTTCAGATACCAAAGCTGAGCTTTGCTCATTCCGAGCTACATTCCCATTTGGGTTTTCTTATTTTCGTTTGCTTCTGTCTTTTGTTTCTGAAATTGTTTCTTCAAGCTGTGAGTCAGCTGTTAGCAGAGGTGCTGCCTCTAGACGGGTAAGCTGTAAACCCCAGCGGTTGCAGTGGAGGTCTCCACTGGACAGGTGAAGCTGTAATCCTCAGCAGGCGAGACTTGTCTCGGACAGGAAGCTGTGTTGCTCAGCGGTTTGTAGGCCAAGCTGTAGCGCCCAGCAGACGCAAGCTGTACTACGCAGTAGTAAGCCATACTCGGTTGAGTGTGGGGTGGACGTAGGTCTCTGACCGAACCACCTAAAAATCTTGTGTGCCTTGTGTTTGTGTGATTGTCCATGAACTGTGTGCGACTGGATTTCATGTTTATCTTCACAGCTTGATTCGCTTCTGTTCAATTCTAGTATTCGGGTTAGTGATTCAGTAAATTTACCTATATTCCGCATTAGAGCCTTATACTGGTTTTAAAGTAGGCAATAGATCTATTCACCCCCCTCTAGATCCACACTTCGTGGAGATAGACTGCATCCATCTAACATAACAGACCAGAATTCCCAGAAACCAACGGCCAGTAGTTCTCTCAGCAACGGTCGACCGCCAGCCTCTGTAGGTCGACCGCCAGCCCCGATAAGCCAAAAATATTGACTTTTGTCCATCTCGAAAGAAGCATCTCCTCTTGTTATTGTTTAATCCCAAAGCCACCAAACCCTCCAGAATTTGTGGATCTGGTCTAGGGCTTGTCCATCTGTGGGTTTTCATGATCTATCTGTAGTATTCTTCTGTCCGGCCATTTCTCTCAATTACCCCCTGGGTGGTGGCCTTACGGCTATTAAGCCTTCGCAGAGACATTGAGATTTCTATCCCATCTGTCCATGACCCCGAGAAGGCAGTATTATGCCCTAGGGATGTGGAGTTCTGCTCCGATCGACTGAGGTTATCGGCATGCTGAACCCCTCTGTGCTTAGTTGGATTTACCAACCTCTGATATAAGACAAGAGCCCGAGAAAGCCCATCTCGTGGCCTTCTTGTCTCCCAAATCACGAGGAAAATCAATTTTGCATGGCCCCATCCTGGGGATATTAAATAAATCACCTTATGGCGAACATTACTCCGCAGGATCTCGGCCCCTTCGGCTCTCGGGCTTCGATATGTCCGTTTATTACGGATTCAATCCCGGCACTCCGTGGATGGTTTCCTATATACCCCTAACATGTTACAAAGGCCTGTGACTGACTATCACATGGCTTCTGTTCATTCTAAAATGGGGGAAATGTCATGTCTCCGTTTCACGGTTACTTGTCGATGTTCCACAGCCTCCCCTCAGATCTCTTTGTGGGTGAATAAGTCCCCTAATGGTTCACGAATCAGCCCTGCCAGAACTCCTAAAAACCTGCCCAAACCTCAAACCCCTGAAAACCCCGAAGAATAAACCCTTGAAAATCTTCTGTGACACATATTTGTGAAACCTTAAACCCCCTGAAAACCCTCAAGAACAAACCCCTTTGAAAATCCCTTGGAGCAAGTCTTGAACCCATCAGGAAATCCCCTCGGCGCAGAAATCTCTCGGCGCACCCATTTCTTCTCGACGCGTATACTCTTGCGCCGAGAGCTAAAAACACGCCGAGAGCCCTGCGCCGATGCCTATTCACGCGAGAAAGGCCATCCCGCGAGCCGATACCCATTTGTGCCAAAGACATCCCGCATGCCGGTAGCTTCATGCCGAGGCCACACGCGCTGGGAACCTTATGCCGGTCACCTCACGCCGATTCTCACCTAACCTCTTGTAAACCTCCACCTTGCTGTAAGAAGAAGAGATCAGGTGCTTCACTCAGAGCTACGAGAGTCAGATTAACGGGGTTGCACCCCTACATTGGGTTGGCTCACAGATGATGTTCTTTTAACCCTACTGACCTATGGAGTTCTGCCACTGCATGTTCTCCGACGGTTCCTTAAGGGGATATTAACCGAATGCCGCGATGGTGGACATCAATCTCTTATGCTCTCATCTCTTGGGATTCCGGGCTGTATGCCCATCTTCTTTTGGCTTTCATCCCGGCACTCCGGGGATGAATGTCCTATACTCTTACTTGGCATAGTCCAAGATCAAGGGGAGATGCTGTCGGATTTTTGCTAGACATACAGACTAACTGTCGAACTGTTGATAAAATAAAATAAAATAATAATAATAATACAAACAAACAAATAATAAAATAAACATAACACTCTCATCTAAAATGGAGAAACAAAAATGACTAAAACAAAACAAAACAAACAAAAATAGATGAATAAATAATAAATAATGAATAAAAAGATATAATAATAATAATAATAATAAAAACGAGAAATAAAAGAAGACATAATAAATAGATAATGAATAATAAAATGACAATTAAAAGAAAAAATGGTAAATAAACAATACAAATAAAGGGCGAATAAATGATTAATTGTCAAATAAATACCAATAAAAGAAATTAAAAGGTGCATGTATCCGATATAAGGAAAATATAAAATAAATAAACAATGAACAAATAGTGAATGAATACTAAAAAGTAGAGGGCATAAAAAATGAGAATAAAGGCATTTATGCATCTAAAATAATAACAGAAATAAATGAAGAATAATGGTCATGTCTGCTCCGGTGCCCTCACCTTCCCTGACCCCCGGGTATGGGATATTAATGCCGCTCTGACGGATCGTGCTTGGTTCTCGGGACTCACTCCCATTTTAGCCAAAGTGTGACCTCTTCCCGAGCTGATAACTCATTGAATTTGATTTGTTCCGATCGGATTTCAACTGCATTTCCTCTCTTCTCAAATATCAAATTTTCCGTGCCCCGGCATACATTGTCCCGATAATCTACGAACTTGCTCGAATACGGTCATACTCGGCCCACCTCATGGGTCCATGTGTGTGCACCGTAATGTGATGCACAACTTCAAAATGAAAAGGCCCTGATGCCCCTCGGAGTAGGGTGGCGTGCCGAAATCTCTCTCGAAGTTATAAATAACTGATCAAACAAATAATAAACGATAATACCGAATACTGTTATCTTGCATGCTTACATGATCCGATTTTCCGGTATATGAAATGGTGGTTAGCGAAAAGTTGTGTTACACCCGACCGGAAGCTATCACTATGCGTCATAGTGATCTTCGATCCTAAGTTCTCCGCCTCGTACCGGGAGTCGATTTAATAAATAAGTACTATCATATTGTGTGCTTGCATGCAATTGCATCTTTGGTTATGTGGGCCCCATGGTCTTTATTTTGGCCATTAATCAAGGGTTGTCACTCTTTCGGAGGGGCGTAATTAACGTCGTAGCCTTTATGGTACGACGAGTTTTAGGTCCCAACACGATCACCCATAATTGTCTGATCAGTCAGATGAGCGCATAATGAATTATCACGACAGTGACTGGCACGTCTAATTAATACCAAATAAACAAGTAAATATAAAATAAATATAATATTTTAATTAAAACACATCCCCACAATCGGTTGACACCCGATTTTTACCTATGAATTGGGTCATTCCCCTTACCATCATTTGTTGATGCCTCGAATTGTCCATTACCCATTGAGCTATTTCCAGGCACGTCTTTGGGATTATTTTATGGGTATTTTCCTCCCTGGTTAGGTCTGTTCTCGAATTCGGGCTTAATGGGCCTTGATTTCGCTTGGTTTTGGGGGGTAAATGGGCTCTTTTATCCTATTTTATTAATTTCTAACGTCCAAGCTGTACGCGGTCTAGCGATTGGCAGTTCCGTGATTGGGCGGTCTATTTGGAACCGTTTACAAGCTCAGAACGATTTATTAAATATTTATTTGATTTTCTAAATTTCCACCGACAAGCTTTTGCACGGTCTTAGTGCAGCCGTTTACTGCCATTGAACGGCGTGGATTTCGACCGTTCCGCTCCCAGAGTCCTCAGCTGGTTGGTTTTTCGGATAATTATTTATTTATCCTATTTTTTTGGATTTATCACCGACACGCTTTACATGGCCTATCATGGACCGTGCCATTCATTGAGTGGTCTATCATTAGACCGTTTTATCCTAAAGAGTCCAGCGTCGGGTCAGTCTGTCAGTTCGGTGGATAATTGGATAATTTGTTGTTTTAATTATTTATTACCAATAGCATTAAGCGGTCTAGCAATGGGCCGTTTACAGTGTTGGGCGGCCTATCGAACGACCGTGTACAGGCCTGATATCTTGGGTTTTATTGAATTTTCTCTCTCCATCCGTGGTTAAATCCCTAACTTCTCCCACCTATTTCTCCGCGGTTTCTCCACCAAATGGGGTGCCGTTTGATTTGGGCTGGAGATTAGAGTATTATCTACGGATTTTGTTTAATAATGTTCAGATTAATATCCAATGGAAAACCCAATTTCAGGGCTAGACTTTCAGGGGTCTATAAATAGCACCCCTAGTCCAGGCTTGAAGAGGGGAAGATCCAACGTCGACGTCAAAGCTCTGCCGAATTCTTGAGCAAGTTGTAGCCAGGGAGGGAGGCTCTCTACGTCCTTTTGAGCCTCCAGTCAAGGGGGTAGTTATTTCTAGTTGTGTTTGGTCTAGACTTTTAATGGTCTTTTCATCCTTTGCATGCTCATCTCCATAGCTTTTCACCCACGTTTTTGTACTTGCCATCTTCATTTTACATCACTTGTATCGTTTTCACGCCCTATAGGGGTTTAAAAACCACCCCAGGTATCGCCCATTCCATGCCGTTATGTTGATTTTCAATTCTATTTTATAGTTGCTACACATTCCAGGGCTAATTTGGGTTGCATTTTCCTGTTGTCTATGTTGTTTTGCAGGTCAGCATAAGCACAGCACGAGGCCCATCCCCTCTGGCCGGCCAGAAAGGGTGGAGGATCAAGTCCTACATCTTGGAGTTTGGCAACGATACACGGCCCAGATCGGACCGTGTAACGCCTTGCTGCGGCCTCCCTCGGACCGTGCGGTCATCATTCATCCGTTTACAACGATACACGGCCCAGATCGGACCGTGTAACCCCTTGCTGCGGCCTCCCTCGGACCGTGTTGTCGCCAGACCAGTCTCCGTCCTGCTTCTCTTTCCAGCATTGGAGCGGCCTATAGAGCGGCCGTGCCATCCATTGAGCGATTCATCCTGGACCGTGTACAATTGCCAACGCTGCACTTTGAGCGAGTGTCTTCTCCCTTTCCAAGGTACGTAGTACTCGTCGGTACCCCGTGTCTTGGTGGCGATCACGATCACACACACACCTCTCCACCTTTCTTTCCTTCATTTCGATTGCCTTTACACCTTGATATAGAAAGGTAAGGGAACAAAAGAGGGGGGAAAACATGTCAACACCCGAGAGGTAGTGGAAGGAAAATGAGAAGAGGGAAGCGGGTGATGGGCCACCTGAGAGGGAGTGGAAGGAGGATGAGATGAAGAAGCTAAACCCTCAATAATGGCCTTGAGGGCTTGGGCTTATTGAGGGGTGAGATGTAATTTTTGGGAGACCGTACCATGGCATGGAGGAGTTGGTTCTCGGGGGAAAGTGGCTCACGATTGGTTCAAGAGACCATAAGATTGCTAATTGCCCATGGGGCGGGCAAGACTATGAGAATTAGGACGGTGTCCTTTAGAAAAATTGGGGTGAGAATTGTAAATATGAGGGTTATATGAAGTGCTAGGTTGTTCATCCTCATGGTTGTAAAAATTATTAGGCATGTTGATTTGATTATTCAAGCTTATGCAAGCAATCAATAATTCAATCAAACAATGTTGCAAAGATGTCAAACAAGTGAGATGTTTACGCTTGATTTTAAGTTAAACCTTGATGAATTAGATGATTTGACAAGGTTTATGTAGTTCACTCAAGGGTAGAACCTAGTTTCAATATGAGGTCAACTCCGGTGCCAACTAGGTTGATCTTCTCACCACGTGTAGGCCAACTAAACTCGGGAACTTCAAAAGGTACAATCAGCCCAATGATCAAAGAGAGAATCCTTCAATGTCGGAGACTTACGGAGGCCTTGGTTTAGGAATTTCCAATGCAATGAGAGGAATTCTAAATTAGAGGGTCCTTCCTTCACCAAGAGGGTCACTCATCGGATTATAGAAATTCTCACCGTGATCGCCAAATTGTAAATTATAGAAAAATCTAGTAAGAAGAATAAGAATGAAAAATTAAGACGAAGAAAGGGAGTAAAGGAAAAAGAATGGGAAAGAAGGAAGAGGGAGCATGCGTGGATGCTAAGGGGAATGTGATCGCCAGAGACGTATGGGCCTCAAAGGAATATAACAATAAATAATAAGGAGGGATAGCGAATAAATAGCTTTGAAAGCAGGGAGATTGTGAGGTCCACCTTCTCTTCCAATCGGCCGGCTCATGAAGAGAGTTTTCCTTATCTCGATTACCCTTGCAAAATGAACAAACAACAACCAACAAAAGAAGAGATTGATTAGAATACAAAGGTGTGTAGCATCAAGATCTTATGAATATAAACACGAAAAGCATGTGAGTGAACACACCTTGTTGGTGTTGGCCTTTAAAACCCCTATGCAAAAGGGTAAAAAAAATATGATGAATGATGAGGAGGGAGGGTGCAAGTGTTGTACAAAGGGTGAATCTCAATATTGAGATAAAAGAAATAAAAGAAAGAGGGAGGATGATAATGCATGCAATGCTAATAAAAATAAAAGGAATAGAGAAGAAGGAAGCTTATTGGTTTTGTTGGAAAGAGGCTTCAAGATCTTCAATTGTTCTCCAAGGGAGGAAGAAGATGCTACAAGGATTAAGTTTTAGAGCGTATGGGAGTCTCCTTCCCCTCAAGGGGCGCCCTTTCCTCCAGCAGAGTCTCCCCTTGATCAATAGAACTAGCTTTATGAACAAGGGAGAGAGGGTCCCTATTTATAGAGTGAAAATTCAGAGTTTTATTCCATTAAAAATATAAAATCAAGTTTTTATTAGATTTGGAAGGAGATATTCATTGGTCAAGTGTCCTCCCAGCCTTAGAAAGCCATAGGAACCCTTTCCCAAGTGGAAAAGGAGCTTAAAATGGGGAAGAATGGGGTTCTGTTGGATTCAGAATGCTATAATAAATGGCGTCAGACCAAGAAGTCACCATTTAATTAACGTCAGTTCAAAGAGGCGCCAAATTGGAATTAAATATAGAAAGAAAAAGAATTGGGGTCCAGGGGGCCAGATCCCAATTAGGAATTTATACAAATTTTGGACGGAGTTAAAAGCTCAAAATATAGAAATAGAATTAGCGTCATGGGGGCCAGACGCCAATTCATGAATTAACGACCTTCCAGACGGACGTGGATTCTAGAACAGTTCGAATTTGGCTCAAAATATGAAGAAATGAATTGTCGTCCACCACCACGGACGCCAATTAAAGAATTGGCAACCCGCAGATTCAAAATCTCACAAATTCGGCACGAAATGGGGTTAAAAATGTGAAATAAAGAATTCATGTCCACCGGGATGGACGCCAATTAAAAAATAGTGAAAATTCATGAAATTTGGAAGGAATTGGCGTCCGCTTGCGCGGGCGTCATTTCCTGAGAACGCGGTCACCTTGGCGACTGCGTCCTTCATTTCCTGAGAACGCGGTCAGCTTGGCGACTGCGTCCTGAAGGACGCAGTCGCAAAGGAGACCACGTTCAGGGTGTATATTTATTTATTTTTTTAAATTTTCTTTGGAAGACACAGTCGCCTAGGCAATCACGACCAGGCCAAGTCAGCCAAATTTTTTTTATTTTTGATTATGTTTGAAATTGGCGTCTTATCATATTGACGTTAATTAAAAAATGGCGTCCATAGTGTATGACGTTAATTTAAAAAGGCCCCGGAAGATTAGAAAAAATCCCAGAAAAATCAAAAAAAAGGGAAAATATGAAAAAAATGGGGAAAGCTGAATAATCAAGAAAAATGAGAAAAATCATTCAAATAAGTTGATTTAAGGGTCAAATTTGGATATTATAAAGTGATCGGAGATATGCTCAAAGTGATGTCAATTTTAGCGTGTCTACAGCTATCCCGCCTTGGCGTCTGCTTTGCAAGGGAGCGACACGGAATGGAATGAATTGGAATGAAATGTAATGGAGTGGAATGAACTGGAATGAACTGAAAAGAAGATGCCAAGGTGTGATGAGACACGCGATCAACACCACCTGATAAGAATCGATTCCAAAGATCGAAATGAAGTAATCTTGAGAGGATTCAAAGAAAGTAACAATTGTTTATATAAAGGGAGGAGTGTGCACGCGGGTAGGAAGGAGATAAAAGAGGGCGATCAACTTCCAACGCGGTGGAAGTATCCCTAGTCACAAACCTGTAAGTGTCACCATTGGAGAGCGGTTACCAACCAATGTGGACGTGCTACAGCCAAGATGGATCTAAGGTAAAATATTGAATAAGGAGAGGATAGAAATCCAAACAAAGGAGTTTTCAAGGAAACAACCCAAAATGGTAACATGGTGACTTGAGGACTCAATTCGGTATGGAATATCTCATATCTTAGAAATTAATGATCAATTGACTCTCAAAATTGAGATATTAGGATGATTTTTCGAAAGTTAATTCAAAGTCCTACATGAATGCATGCTAGGTTTAAAGAGAAAAATTAAAATAAATTAAAATATAAAGTAATCAAGGATAATATTGTTAAGCTGTCCAGACTGAGTCAAGACACCGATTTTTGAGCTGAAAAAATTTCCCGGCAACCGCACCAAAAATTGATGCGAGCGGATGCTCGTCGTTAAAACTCCGCGCACATACTTTCACAAATAAATATCGCACTCACTCACAAAAGAATTTTAAATCCAAGTAAAGTGGTTAATACGGGTCGATCCCACGAGGAGGAAGATCTTTTATTAGGTTGAAAACTCTTGTGTTTTGAAATCAAACTTGTGGAGTAAGTTGTTGAAAATTAAAATTAAAAGTGCATGAAATTAAATTACATGGAATCAAATCTAACTAAAGAATGTTGGAGGGTTGAAGAAGAGAAGATTGGAAGAGGTAGAGAGGGAAAGAGAAAGACAACTTGCAAAAATGAAATTTCTATTGCTAGGAATTGAAATTACAACGTCTATGGAAATGAAGATTACAACTAATTATAAATTAAAAAAAAAGAGAGAAGAACTAGAGCCAAGAGATCATGAAGCACGCCGCCGTCTCCTCCTTGCGGAGCCTTGGAATGTCACCACGCCTTGAAGGAGAACGTCGTGGGAAGAGGTAGAGGAAGAAGTCATCATCGTCGTCCACCCCTCGCCGATCGTTTGATCGCAGCCCCGCCTTGGTGTGCACACTTCCGTGAAAAGGGAAATTATGGAGAGATCTAGGGGAGAAATAGGGAGAGGGATGTGTAGAAATTAATGGTGAAAAGAAATAAAAACAATAAGAAAGGGGCTACCTCTCTATGTGAATAAGGAAGAAGAAGGGAGATAGAGAGAGAGAGAGATGAGGACTAGGGTTAGGGTTTATGTGGAGAAAGAGAAGCAAGAGGATGAGGGGGGCCGACCTTGACTAGGGTGAGAGAGAAAGAGGGCGACCTAAGCTAGGGGGAGAGAGGAAGAAAAAGGAAAAAAATAATTCTAAGCCAACAAGAAACAAAGAAAAAGAAGCCTCCTTTCTCTAGATTTTAGTGGGCTATTTATAGGGAAAAAGAATTGAATGGAGGGTGGAGATGGATTTTGATGGAGACGAAGGGCTAGGATTAGAAGAGATTTAGGGTTTGGATGGGAAAGGAGAGAGGGATTAGAGAGGGAGGGCCACCCCCCCTTCATGCTAGGGTAAGGGAGAGGGCGCCCTTTGCCTCTTTCCTAATGGGGAGAGGAATCTCCTATTTTCTCTCCTAGATTTTCTCCACAAGATAAATTAAGAAAAACCCGTTTCCTTGTCCTTTTTCTCCCATAAAATAGATGGTGGATGCTTGACTTGGTGAAAGGTAGAGAGAGGAAAGAGGGGGGCACCCAAGGGCAACCCTTGCCCTGTCCTTGTGACCACTTTGCCCCTGGCCCTTCTAGCAAATGCCGAGAGTGTCCTGCACACATAAAATTTGAATTAAATTCATAAAAATTATTACTTTATGCATATAAATCTCAAATGCTCACAATTATGTAATAAGAAATTAATACTCATGGCCTCTCAACTCCTTTTTATTAAATTATTAACCACAAATTAAGTTAATTTGCGTGGAAGGTCCGATTTGTGTAAAGTTGAGTTTAGTTGTAAAATATGCATAATTGTCTAATTATATTCATATGAAATAATGTGTTCGACATAAATTATCATGAAAGAAGGAACATTCATTTCCAATCTAAGGCTAGTATGCATTAATATTTCCGGATTCCTAATCTTTGGTTGATTCTATGAAAGAGGGTCTAGATATGAAGGTATGAGCTTTTTAAACTCTTGTTGGTCCTAAATTTTAATCTAATTGCATTGCTAAGAGACTAGCAATGAGTAAGTTGGGGGGTGTGATGAATGTTTATTCTTTCATGATAATTTATGTTAAACACATTCTTTCTTTCTGACAGCATTTCTATCAATAAATAGTCAGTAAAATATTTTTTAAAAATATATTGTTTGATTCTAATTTATTGAATCTAATTTAAATTCATTTATTAAATTTATTATTTATTATTATTATTATGTGTGTGTTTAAATTTATTGTTTATTAGATGAGATAGAGAAGGGAGAGGGAGGGGGTGGGTGGTTTGGGTGGCTTTTTGTCATCCGGGGTGTGTGTGTGTGTGTGCGTATGCTAGTGAGAGAGGGAGAGATCCAATATGGGGGGGTGGGGGAGGAGTGGAGGTCTAAAGTAGGAGGGGAGGGGTTCGGTGGGGGAGGGGATGGTGCTTCGGGATATTGAGGGGGGTACGGTGGGGAGGGCCGGGGGGTTTGGGATAGGGAGGGGGCACATTGGGAAGGGGAGGGGGTGGGGAGAGGGGGGCACATTGGGGAGGGGAGGGGGGTTGGTAGGTGTCACACCCCAAACCGATAGCAGTGGAAACTATTCGGAACATGGCAAAGAACGATCATGTCAATTAGAGCGCCAAAAAAAACCATAAAGATAAATAAAACAATATCAATTTGGACAAAAATATAATTCCATTAATAACTCAAAAGTCATTATTACAATTTCTTGACTCAAGTTGAAATTCAAAAGAAAAGATAAAATAAGACTCTCACTATACAACTAGACTCAAAAAAATAACAAAAAGACTCCAATCTTCTACGATTCCAAGAACCCTCGATCACTCTCTGCCCATCCCTTCTGAGTGGATTTCATTCACTTTATTACCTAAAAAATATTCAGAGAAACTGAGTGAGTAAAAATGCTTAGTAGGAATTACAACTCTATCGTCAGACAAAATATAAGTAATTAATGTCTTCCAATATGCAGTGAGACTATATGACAATCAGTATGAAACCATGCACTAAATCAAGAGACAATTAAGGATACAAGATGGCACAATCAATGAGAGATACAAATTCTAGAAGTACAATACATTTCAAATGTTAAGGAATAACTGACAATGAAATAGATCATGAAGGAATCAATAATAAGCTATCATGGTATATCAATGATTTGAATGTTACAATGAGCATAATATTTGAATTGGACAATTGTCATTAGAGTTCAAACAATAATTTACCCATTCTGGGTCGAGAACCATCCTATTATTTAAATCAATCAATTGATTCGATCATTCAATCATTCATTGGTAATGGAAATGTCTAGTATCATTCTTGCATTGGGTTAGGTGCAATGCCAACACCCCATTTGATAATACTCCCGCGGTTAATGAGTAATTCGAGTGCTCCTCCCATGACCTGACGGGGCCCTATCGCACTAGCATTAAGGTTGATTGGACCGTAGGTCCCAATCCATTAGTTTCTAGACAATTCCATTCATTCAATGGTGGCCAATGAATCCAAAGAAGTTACATTTCAATAATATGAAAGGAATCAAGTAACTATAGGTCATTACAATATCAGGATCTCATTGAAATATGAACTAGGTTTAGAGCTTAGGTCAATCTCATGGAGAAATTCAATAAAAGCGAGTATCAAGATACAAGACTCTCAATATTACCCCCAATGGGTCAAGGGTAACGAGGAAATATGCCAAGCAAGTTGAACCTCAGACTTAGGGACATGCAGGCACTCAATCATTGTAGAAACGCAATCATCAAAAACATTAAGTTGAATGTGGTCAGTCTCCAGGCCACCTTTTGAAGAACGCGGTCAGTCTCTAGGCCACGTTAATGACAAACACACAAGGGTGAAGAACGCCGACACATGGATGGCCGCCTTCACTCATAGAACCTGAACGCGGAGCCTGTGGAGGCCATGTTCAGAGCAGTCCTAGCAGTATCAAAATAGAATCATGTCTGCCCTTCCAAAGGCCGGTTAAACCCTATCCTACACATTAGGACGTGGATTCTAGTGATTTTTAGGGTTTTTAGGGTACAACCTACTCGATGTCCAAGTAGGAATCCTAGGCTCGCGGAGACTTATAGAGGCTTTGATGAAAAAAATTTCAGTCCAAGAGAAGGAATATCCGGTAGAGGGTTTCTAACTTCACCAAGAATTTGGGTTCCTATCGCACTACTAGAAACCAAATAAACAACGGTAGGTAAATATCACCAGAGTGACAAAACCTTCAAAACAACTACACATGATATATCATATGAGATAATCAAGAATCACCAATAACTAGCATGCAATCATGTTAAATCATACTTTGATGAGCCAATTTCAGGTTACCAGGAAGTTATCTACTTCTTTAAATCATGCTGAGAACAATAGAGATATGATGAGATATGGAATTCAAGGGGAAGATGAACATGAATCATGAACTTAACAAATTAAGGGTTAAACATGTTTCCTAGTTACTTTAGTTGGTTCAGATGACGTGCAGACATGAAAAATATACATCTAGACTTAATAGCACTAACCTATCATACTGGAAAGACATTAGGGTTTCTGGAAACCCATGGCATAATGCGGTCGACAAGAGCGCCGCGATCAGACAGAACCCGGTTAGTAAGGGCACCACAACCTTTACACAATTAATTAACTCAAAAAATAAACATACATGTTGAATGTGGTCTATCGGGGCACCGTGATCAGGAACACGGTCTCTGTTAGGGCCGCGTTCACATCCAGAGCGGCGATTCCGGCACAAATAAACACATCTCAACTCAAACATGAAATACATGCAATATGCTCACTAAAAATTGGGTAAAATGATGCCAAATCAAATTAGACATGCATGGGAAGATCTTTGATGCATTAGTTAAGGGTTTGGCCTAAAAGAACACCTACCTTAAGTCGCTCAAAGGAAGAAGAAAGGAAGAATGTGACGAACATGAAGAATGCCACCAAATCCTCGATTCTTCCTCCTAGATCACTCCTCCCGCGCCCACAAGCCTTCTCCCGCAAACTAGGTCGACTATGGAGGCTATGGGGTCGGTTTTATAGGGTTTAGGGCCCTTAAGAGTCCTAATTAGGGCTAGGAAACATAGATAGAGAAGAACTCCAAAAAATCAGGTTTTTATCTATATCTAGGGCAGCCTCCTACCAAATCTAGCTTGAATTAAGGTCAGGGTTTCTTTAGGGAATGACCTAAATATGAATGGGTCTGATTTAATTTTCATATGAGGCCCATTTGATGGTGTTTTAGCTTGTTTAACCCAGTTAAAACTAGGGTTTACAGAAATTATGAATTTTAGGCATTTATTCCCAATTAGCCCAATTAGATCCATCTTTTAGGCCAATAATTATTGGATATTAGCCTATATCAAATTATAGAATTTACAATTTGTTTATCCCATAACAATATTATAACAATTATCATTCCATTAGGCCCATTTCCTTAATTACAATTATTATCAAAATTCTTTATTAGCCCAAAATCACTAGGTGGAATTTAACCTCTCTTTTTATCTAAGGAAATATGCTTATTCGAATATTAAGCTTATTTAAATATCGGTTGCTATAAAGCATCTTAACTAATGGAATTACAAGATTTTCCTTCAATATTACGCATTGCCATATTATGAAAAATATTGGCTAAAGAACATAGTTGGTTAACTGAATTAAATGTGACAATTATAATTTTACCCCTTACTCTAATTGTGTATTTGCAATCCTTTTTTAAAGAATATTATCATAACCTTTAGATAAAGAATACCATTAAAAGTTATTCATTAAGTGTCAATCTCATTTCACATTAGGAGTGAAATATTATAAGTTCATTCTCCTTAACCTTACCCTTAATCTTATCGAATATTTATTTACAAGAAATTTATCTAAATGTAATTTATTGAAGTAATTTATCAAACTTAATTACAACATTAATCTACTCTTAC
This sequence comes from Amorphophallus konjac, assembly GCA_022559845.1. NCBI lineage: Eukaryota > Viridiplantae > Streptophyta > Magnoliopsida > Alismatales > Araceae > Amorphophallus > Amorphophallus konjac. Next base: position 39,612,590 of record CM040119.1, read on the forward strand.
TTCAATTATATTTTTTGGTTCTTATTAATTAACTGGGGTATTACACCCTCCCCCACTGAAAAGAATTTAGTCCTCCATATTCACATGACATTCTTTTCCAAATAAGTTTCTCAAGATTATACCGTGACCACACTAATCACCAGATTAATCATGCTAATAATAGAATTCTAAGATCTAAGGAAATGAAAAGATACTAGTTAGAGGTTAAGAATGAGGGATACATCCTATTATTCCTTCTTCTTCGATGGCCGATTCAGGATCCTTAAAAGCTTGCTTCGGTCCATCTTCATTATTTGCTTTAGCCAGTGAGAATTGGACAGGGCAACTGGCTATCTTATAGTCCTTGCTTCCACACCGAAGACATGCTCCAGACTTCCTCCAGCAGCTCTCCAACTGATGACCAGCTTTAAGACAACGAGGATACCTTTCTTGCAACGAATCTATTCCTCTCTTAAACTTCTTATTATTCTGAGATTCTTTTCTTTTACCACCACCAGCTCTCTTCCGTCCAATTGTTGGTTTGAAATTTCTAAAATATGTGGCTTATATCTCCTTTTTAGCTCTTTCACTGGCCTCTTCCCCATCATCTAACAATTGAACCCTTCTAACAAAATCAGCATAATCTTGAATATCTACCAACGGAACCTGAGGAACGAAACTAGACTTCAACACCTCCATTGACCTCTTCACTTCCATCTAAACTAATGCCTAACTCCGACAGAATAACTAGAAAAGTAAATAATCTTGTGGTTCTTATTTATCTTGCTCTTTTAAATTTTAAATACCTTTTATTACTTAACCCAAGACACTACACAATCTCACCGGGTAATAAGTAAAATGCACAATCATAGGACCTAAGACTCAAGACAACCTATACTTATGACCAAGAACATAAGGTTTAAACAACTTAGGCTTTCATACCACAATTGTCACGCCCCGAACCGATAGCAGCGGAAACTACTCAAAATGTGACAGAGAACGGTCATGTCAATCAGAGTGTCAAAAAAAAGAAACTATAAATATAAATAAAATAAGTCTAATTAATTTTGATAAAAATATAATTCCATTAATAACTCAAAAGTCATTATTACAATTTCTTGACTCAAGTTGAAATTCAAATGAAAAGACAAAATAAGACTCTCACTATATAACTAGGCTCAAGAAAATAACAAAAAGACTTTGGTCTTCTACGATTCCAAGAACCCTCGATCACTCTCTGCCCCTTCCTTCTGAGTGGATTTCATTCGCTTTATTACCTGAAAATATTAAGAGAAACTGAGTGAGCAAAAATGCTCTGTAGGAATTACAACTCTATCGTCAGGCAAAATATAAGTAATTAATGTCTTCCAATATGCAGTGAGACTATATGACAATCGATATGAAACCATGCACTAAATCAAGAGACAATCAAGGTTAGAAGATAGCACGATCAATGAGAGATAAAAATTCTAGAAGTACGAGATAATTCAAATGTCAAGGAATAGCTGACAATGAAATAGATCATGAAGGAATCAATAACAAGCTATCATGAAATATCAATGCTTTGAACATTACAATGAACATAACATTTGAATTGGCCCAATGTCATTAGAGTTCAAAACAATAATTTATCCATTCCAGGTTGAGAACCATCCTATTATTTAAATCAATCAATCGATTCGATCATTCAATCAATCATTCATTCATTGTTAATGGAAATGTCTAGTATCAATCTTGCGTTGGGTTAGGTGTAATGCCAACACCCTATTTGATCAATACCCCTGTGGTTAATAATTATTTCAAGTGCTCCTCCCAGGACCTAACCAGGCCCTATCGCACTGTCATTAAGGTTGATTGGACCATAGGTCCCAATCCATTACTTTCCAGATAATTCCATTCATTCAATAGTGGCCAATGGATTCAAAGATGTTATGTTCCAATAATATGAAAGGAATAAAGTAATAGTAGGTCATTACAATATCAGGATCTCATTGAAATACAAACTATGTTTAGAACTTAGATCAATGTCATGGAGAAGTTCAATAAAGTTGAGTGTCAAGATACAAGACTCTCAATATTACCCCCAATGGGTTAAGGGTAACGAGAAAATATGCTAAGCATGATGAACCTCAGACTTAGGGACATGTAGGCACTCAATCATTGTAGAAACTCGATCATCACAAACACTGGGTTGAACGTCGTCAGTCTCCAAGCCGCCTTCTATGAACGCGGTCAGTCTCCAGGCCGTGTTAATGACAGACACACAAGGGTAAAGAACGCGGTCACATAGATGGCCATCTTCTCTCACAAAACCTGAATGCTGTAGATGTGCGGGCTGCGTTCAGAATAGTCCTGGCAGAACTCAAATAGAACCATATTTTGCCCTTCCAAAGGCCGATTGAACCCTATCCTATATAGTAGGATGTGGATTTCAGTGATTTTAAGGGTTTTTAGGGTACAACCTACTCGGTGGTCTAGTGAGAATCCGAGGCTCGTGGAGACTTATAGAGGGCTTGATAAAGAAAGTTTCGGTCTGACAGAAGAAATATCCGACGGAGGGTTCTAACTTCACCAAGAATTAGGATTCCTATCATACTACCAGAAACCAAATAAACAACGGTAGGTTAATATCACCGGAGTGACAAAACCTTCAAAACAACTGCACATGATATACCATATGAGATAATCATAAATCATCAATAACTAGCATGCAATCATGTTAAATCATGCTTTGATGAGCCGATTCAGGTTAACAAGAAGTTATTTACTCTTTTAAATCATGTTGAGAATAGTAGAGATATGATGAGATATGGAATTCAAGGAGAAGATGAACATGGATCATGAACTTAAGAAATTAAGGGTTAAACATGTTTCCTGGTTACTTTAGTTGGTTCAAATGACGCGCAGACATGAAAAGCATGCATCTAGACTTAATAGCACTAACCTAACATGTTGGAAAGACATTAAAATTTCTGGAAACCAATGACAGAACGCGGTCGACAGGAGCGCCAAAATCAGACAGAACGTGGTTAGTAAGGGCACCGTGTCCTTTACACAATTAATTAACTCAAAAAATAAAAAGACATTTTGAACGTGATCTATCGGAGAACTGCGATCAGGAACGCGGTCTCTGTTAGGGTCGCGTTCACATCCAGAATGATGATTCTGACGTCGGCGACACATCTTGACATAAACATGAGATACATGCAATATGCTCAATAGAAATTGGAGGAAATGATGCCAAATCAAATTAGACATACATGGGAACATCTTTAATGCATTAGTTAAGGGTTTGGCTTGAGAGAAGACCTATCTTAAGTCACTCAAAGGAAGAACATGATGAATATGAAGAATGCCACCAAATCCTCGATTCTTCCTCCTAGATTACTCCTCCCGTGCCCACAAGCCTTCTCCCATGAACTAGGGTCGACTAGGGAGGCTATGGGGTCTGTTTTATAGGGTTTAAGGCCCCTAAGAGTCCTAATTAGGGCTAAAAAACCTAGATAGGGAAGAACTCCAAAAAATCATATTTTTATTTATATCTAGGGCCGCCTCTTACCCAATCTAGCTCGAATTAGGGTTAGGGTTTCTACAAGGAACAACTTAAATATTAATGGGTTTGATTTAATTTTGATTCGAGGCCCATTTGATGGTGTTTTAGCGTGTTTAGCCTAGTTAGAACTAGGGTTTACATAAATTATGATTTTAGGCATTTATTCCCAATTAGCCCAATTAGTTCCATCTTTTAGCCCAATAATTAGTAGATATTAGCATATATCAAATTATAGAATTTATAATTTGCTTAGCCCATCATAATATTATGAAAATTATCATTCCATTAGGCCCATTTCCTTAATTACAATTATTACTGAAATTCCTACTTAGCTCAAAATCACCATATGGAATTTAATCTCTATTTTATTTAAGGAAATATGTTTATTCCAATATTAAACTTATTTAAATCTCGATTGCTATAAAGCATCTTAACTAATGGAATTACAAGATTTTCCTTCAATATTACGTATTACCATATTATGGAAATATTGTCTAATGAACATAGTTGATTAACTGAATTAAATGTGACAAGTATAATTTTACCCCTTACTCTAATTGTGTATTTGTGATCCATTTTAAAAGAATATTATCGTGACCTTTAGACAAAGAATACCATTAAAAGTTATTAATTAAGTGTCAATCTCATTTCTCGTTAGGAGTGAAATATTATGAGTTCATTCTCTTTAACCTTACCCTTAATCTTATCGAATATTTATTCACAAGAAATTTATCTAAATGTAATTTCTTGAAGTAATTTATCAAACTTAATTACAACATTAATCTACTCTTACTCCAATTATATATTTTATTTCTTATTAACTAACTGGGTATTACAATAGGGGAGGGGAGGGGGGTTCCGTGGGGTTCCATGACGGCTGGCAGTGAGGGGAGGGGGGTCGATTGGGGAGGGAAGAGTAGGGGACGGGAGGGGACGGGATAGGTGGGGACGGGAGAGGAGGGGAGGGGAGGGTGGGGAGGGGATTTGGGAGAGGGAGGGGGCACATTGGGGAGGGGACGGGGGCACGGAGGGGAGGGGGTCTATAGTAGGGGCGGGATGAGAGGGGGGGGCACGGAGGGGAGGGGAGGGGAGGGGAGGGTGGGGGGGTAGATGGGGGATGGAGGGGACAGGAGAGGATGGGGGGACGAGGGGAGGGAATGGTGGGGGGTAGGTGGGGGACAGGAGAGGAGGGGAGGGGGTTTGGGAGAGGGAGGGGGCACGGCGGGGAGGGAGGGGTGTCCTCCCACGCACAGAGAAAGGAGGAGGAGAGGGGGTATAGTGGGGAGGACAGGGGGTTCAGGAGAGGGAGGGGGACACCTAGGGAGGGGAGGGCGTATGGTGGGGAGGGCGAGGGGGTTCAAGAGAAGGAGGGGGCACATTGGGGAGCGGAGGGGAGGGGGCAGGAGAGAGGGGAGGGGGGAAGGGGGTACACAGAGGGGAGGGGAGGGGTGAAGGGGGGCACAGAGGGGATGGGAGGGGGTGCGGTGGGGAGGGGAGGGGTGTCCTCCCATGCACAGAGAAGGGAGAGGGAGAGGGGGTATAGTGGGTGAAGGGGAGGGGGGAGGGTCTGGTTGTCCAAAAAAATTCTGAGCTTGAGATGTAAGCATTTTTAGGTTCCTTTTTGGTATTTGTGTTTTTTAATTTTATATATTACAAATAACTATTAGAATGAAATGAATTGTTTAATTTGATGTTTCAAAATTTTCTGTTCCTTAATTACATAGGGTGTTCCTTATGAGTTGAGGTGTATGTGTGCAACCTAACATTACACACATCCCAGGAGAGTGTGTTAAGTCCATGCCAATGAACCTTGCCATTCTAGACTTTGGGATTGATATGTATATTCTCATTTTTTGATGAGAGCATATATATCTACCTCAAAGTCTTGAATTGTCCCATTTGGACAGTCTATGAATATTTGATCACACTTAGGTGGTCATTTACTATATGTGTTTGTATGGTCTATTAAAAATTTCGATTGCGTCTTCTCACTCTTCTCTGGTATACCTTTATTGATTTTGAGTATTTTCTTAACCACTTGCTAGTAAGTGTTTAAGAAAATATTTTAATCAATAAATATTTTTGGTATATCGGAGAAGTATGAGGAGATGCTACCAAAATTTTTAGCAAATTGTACAACACATATAGTAAGTGATGGTGCGATCAAACCTTCACGGATGGGTTAAAAGTGATAATCTAAATAATACTCCCTTCCTATGCAAATGGTCTGTGGTGAACAATGTGAGGAAAAGGTCAGGCTTATTTTCTAGAATAATGATTTCAAAGTTATTTGTGTATTAACATTTAGGGGGTGCAGGAAAAATGTTGACACATCGTTCATGGATGTATCGTAGAATAGTTGGCCAGATGGTATCTGTTGAGTTTAAGCATGGAGTTGAGAGTTTCATTCCGTTTACATTGGAGAATCCAAATGTAGCAGTAGATTGCGATAGTCACATTCGATGCTCTTGTGAAGGTTGTAGAAACTTGAGATGGCGTTCACTATGGGATGTGTAGCATCATTTGTACAAGAAAGGGTTCTTGGAAGATTATATGAATTGGATGTGTCATGGTGAGGATGTCTTATGATATATGCCCGACAATGTTGCAGGCACAAGTGGATACATTAATATGGTTGTAGATGGTATTGGTCTCAGTTTTAATGTTCATGAGGAACATGCATACATGGAAGAGACGTTGAATAAGATAGTCGAAAGATTCTGTCAACTACTTAGGGATGCTAATAAGCTGCTATGGGATGGTTGTGAAAAGCACACTCGGTTATCTGCAGTCTCACAGTTGTTGAACTTGAAATCTGAATTTCACATCAGTGAGAATTATTTTGACCATCTCCTCCTCCTCATCAAGAGTATGTTGTCTCGAGATGGGAAATTGCTTGAAAATTTTTACCGTGCAAAGAAGATGGTCAATGAGCTACCTTAGATATGTGAAAATAGATGTAAGCCTGAATCACCATATGTTATGTTACAAAGAGGATGCAGGTAAGAGATCATGTTGTATTTGTCATAATGATAGATTCAATCCTAAGAGAGGGGACAAATCAAAGTAAAAAGATGTACCTTACAAGGCATTACGATACTTTCTTCTTATGCCTAGATTGCAACGGTTGTATATGTCCTCAAAGATAGCTCGGCATATGACCTAACACATGGAAAGAGTATGTCTTGGTGATGATATAATCAGTCATCCTACCGATGGTGAAGCTTGGACTCACATTAGCCTACTCATTATGCTTTCTCAAGGGAGCCATGTAATGTTACGCTGCATTTATGCACAGATGGTTTTAATACATTTGGTTGTTTAGTGGTGTCTTACTCTTGTTGGCCAGTGTTCATGACATCGTACAACCTTCTGCCAGATATGTGCTTGAAGTAAGAAAATCTATTTTTATCCTTAGTAATTCTTAGGCCAAAAAGTCTGGGAAAAAACTAGACATATATCTCAGACTATTGATTGATGAACTAAAATTTTTATGGACTAATGGAGTTATTACTTATGATGCATCTAGAAAGCAAAATTTTACTATGAAGGTTGCACTGAAGTGGACAATAAGTGACTTCCCTGCATATGGAATGCTATCTGGTTGAAGCACACGTGAGAGGATAGCATGTTCTTTCTGTATGGAAGGTACTAAATCATTAGTATTGAAACATGGTGGGAAAGCATGCTGGTTTGAGTGTCGGCTCACTGGTTGGACATGGCACACCACCACCACCGCAGCTTAAAAGATTAAATTCTCATAGGACCGAGTGTGATGGGAATCAACACCGGACACTAACATTTTATCTTTGCATTTGTATCCTTTTGTTTGTATTTATATCCTTGGGTAATTGGGTTTACAATTATAAGGCATTATAAGCCAATTTGTTAGTCCTTAGGAATCTTTGGATTTCTTTGCAAAAGGCCAGTAGGTCCAACAGGGTCCCCCGCCGTCTTTCCCATTGGTCCACCTAGGATCATGGGCCCTATGGGCTGGTCCATGGTCCAAGTTGGACATGGACCAAGGAATTAAGGTAGAAAAATGTCATTTCTCCTCTTAAAGGAGGGCACCCCCTTCCCTTTAGTATTTTTTTATTTTGGTCATTTTGACCACATGGGAGAACTATTTCATATCCCTTATTTGCCCCTCCCTAACCCTAGATCTAAGGATAGTTTAGATCTTTTATCTATTTCTATATAAGCCTTGTATTTCCATATTTCATACAATTAATTGAAGAAAAATTGTGCATTTTGCTCCAAGCAAAGAAGGGCGCAGCCTCCCCTCTCTCTCCACCCCCTTGTAGCTGTGAAGGCTGATCTTCTGAGGTGTGAAGCCTCCCCATCAACCCCTCTCTGAGTGAGAAGCTCAGCACCGCCACCGCCACCGCCATCGAGCCGCCATCACAGCACCACCGCCTCGCCTTCAGAATTCTGTCCACCCCTGGACAGCAAGCTATTGACCGATTTTTATCTCCCAATCAGAAGATCTGATCGAGCTCAAATTTTGAGGGTGAGTTCCCCACGAAATTCCCCCTCTCCAAAAAACATTTCAAGTTATTCCTCCATCGTTTAATCCCCGTTCCACCATAGTCTTTCTTGGTCTACACAATCTGTCCCTGTGCAGATCTGTGTTCCAGCAAGCCATATCTTCACCCTTTTCCCCCCATTCCCAATTTCAGATCGATCTGAAATTTGGACTGGGATTTTTGTCCACCAAAGTTTTCTTCCACAAATTTGTTTATGATTTTATGAGTTTGTTTGTCTATCCAAAAATCCACTGCAAAATGCAAAATATGTTCTGTCTCCTGCACTCCAGATCCGACCACCACCAGCCATAAAATCTATTTCCCCTGTCAAACCACCTCAGAAAAATACACAAAAATTATTTTCATGTTTCTTACTTCCCCATCTATCATCGATAGAACTTTGAAGCACAAGATCTATTGTTTATGCCTCAGTCAACGTGCATCATCAGGCAGATCTGAATCTGCCCAATCAAATCTGAGCTCTGGAGTAAGCATGTTCATAAATACCCCACAAAAAACCCAGTGTCAAAAAAATTCCTGGAATAGCCTAAATTCGTGGATCTCTAACAGGGCTTCGCAACAGCACCAGTTTCGCGTCAATCCGATGTCGGAGCTAACCGCAACAATTTTTACTACCGGGTCACGCAGTTCTGAAACTGCAACATAGGCTCGGGACAGCAACCTGCAACACCCGACGAGCTGAGCCGACCCGCCTTCCACAAGGTGTTCCAACCCAACCGCCTTCTAGGGAGCGATCCTCCAGGAGTCCCCCTCGTAACGGGACCAACCCCGCCCCAATCGGCCGTCTGAGCAGAACGTGGTCCCCACAACCGTCAGCCCATGCCGTCCGGAGAGCACCGACAGAGTGGTCCACATTGCTGCCCGTCAACCCAAGTTCGCTATTCCCGGGTTATTGTTGTCGCCATTTACCTCTCTGCGTGGAGTGGGCCATAAAATCTTTGTTGTAATTAAATTATACCATTGTACCGGGAATACGAGTCTTGGCTGGGATCACCTTCCCCACGCCCGATAACGTGGAGGTATCGTGTCTGCTCCCCTCACTCGGCATTTTTACTTATTTCGTATATAACTCTATATGCCGCTGCTAGAGTGTTAGGATAACTTAGCTCGCTCAAATTTCAATCACCGCTGCGAGAGAGAGCGTGACCGTCCCGTGACTCGATCCGGGAACGAAAGTGAGAGTTGACCTCCCTAGCTCATTGCCGATTTCTCAACCGCGCATGTTCGCACGCTTCCCTCGCCAGGGACGAGTCGCGAGCTAGAGTCCCAAGTTTGCATCAAATCGGTCGAGTCGCGTCCCATCCCGCATCAGAGTGTCAGCTCACCAGCTAGACATGGCGCACCCCACTAGCTGGACATGGCACACGCCACCACCACAACTGACTGGTATGCATATTTAAATATTACTAGAAATGTTGTGTGATTATATCTTTTACTTATGACATTTAATTCTTATAGGCCTGAGTGCCCTTGTACCAGCTGTGCAGGGCACACCCCCACCATCTCCTGGTACATGTATGTCTATTTAAATTTCTAGTAAAATATCTATTAATTATTTGTTTTACCTATGACATTTAATTCTTATAGGCCTGAGTGCCTTTGTACCAACTGTGCAGGGCACACCCTCACCACCTCTCGGTATAGGTACGTCTATTTAACTTTCTAGCAAAATATTTCTTGATTATATGTTTTGCCTATGACATTTAATTCTTATAGGCCTGAGTGTCCTTATACCAGCTGTGCAAGGCACACCCCCACCACCTCCTGGCACAGGTATGTGACTACGCGAAAGTTCAACGTTTAAAACACGCATATCAATCTTAAAATTTCTAACTCGCACTTGATGAAAGAGAGGCGTACTACAATGGCGAGATGGGTCGAATCCACAGGGAAGAAGAGATTTTGAAATTAAGAGCCTTAGATTCCCTTAGAAAAATATTTATGATTTGATTGCTTGAAGAAAAGGGATGAAACAAAGCATGGTTCAAACAATTAATTGAAAACGCCAATGACTATGCGCCTATGCTATAGAAAATAATTGCATGAAGTCAAAAAGAAGAGGTAGACAAAAAAGGTAGAGAGGGAAGAAGAGTAAGATCTAGATCAAAATAACAACTTCTTCATTAACTTAAGAGAAAGAGTACATGAAATGCGAGACAAAATTACACTAACCACGCAACGAGATTACAATGAAATTAAATGAAACAAAATAATAAAAAACATGAAGAGCCTGGAGTGTGAAGATGATGGCAGCAATGGTTATGACAGTGCCGTCCTCTCTTAGCCTTGGATCACGAACCACCTTGCGAGGATGATGTCGTCTACGCCGGGAGGAAGTCGCCTTCACCTTTGGAGCAGCCTTTGGAGAATGTTATGTGAAGGGAGGAGAGAGATCTAGGGGGAGATGGAGAGAGGGATATATAGAGGTATACAAGAGGTAAAGCAATGAGGCTATGGTGATATAGAGATGGCTAGAAGGGAAGTAGAAGGAGAGGGCGACGATGATGAGGGAGAGATGCTATGGGCACACTAGGGTGAAGAAGAAGAGGTGCTAAAGGATGGGGGTGACCTAAGGTGAGAGAGAGGGAGTCTAGGGCAACCTAGGGTGAAGGAGAAAGGGCTAGGGGCGTAGGAGAGAGAGAGGAAAAGATGTTAAGGTTTTTAGAAAAATTCTCTAGCAAAAAGTCAAGCAAAAGATCCTTTCCTCTACATGGGGTATTTATAGGCAAAACTGGACCAATGAAGGGCTAGGATTGATCTAGAGGAGATGAATGGTTAGGATAAAGGGAGAAAATGAGGTGATGGAAGGGGGAGAGAGAGGTGGCCGCCCTCCTTCCTAGGGTTTTGGTCGCCCCTCTCTCTCTTTCCTAATCGGGCAGAGATTCTCCCCCAATCTCCTCCTTAATCCTCTCCTTGATCTCCTCCTTGACTTTCTCTATTTCAAACTTTGAATTTTCTTTTCCCTCCAACAAAAATAGGTGACGGCTGCACATTTGACTTGGTCAACATGAAGGGAGGGCACCTTAGGGCTTCATCTCTTGGTTCTCGGACTCTTTTGCCCCTGGCTTAACTTGCAATTTCTTTCAGTGTCCTGCACACATAAAATTTTGATTTAGTCCATAAAATTTATCATAATGTGCACATAAATCACAAATGCTCATAATTATGCAATAGAGAATTAATGTTCATGACCCTCAACTCCATTTTATTAAATGAAATCACCAATATAATGAATTTGCGTGAAATGCCCAATTTACATGCGAAGTTGAGATTAACTATGACATGCATAATTGTCTAATTATATTCACATAAAATGGTGTGTATGTAATGAATTATCATATAAAATGGACACTTATCACACCCCTCAACTTGAACATTCCTACTCCCTTTACACCGTAAATAATTATAGAATTAGGACTAGCAAACACTCATGTGTTACAGTTCATGGCAAAAACATTATGCCTAATGATTTAGACTTTGGAATATTACAAGTTCAAGTAGTATGTGTTCAGAACAAATTTCATCAGTCCATGTGTTTAGACATTTTCTCATGATACACTCAAAATTAAATATCCCTTTGTGTAGAAGTGATATAACTTGACTAATGGCTACCAAACAATCTAGATGAATGAGTCTTCTACCTCTCACTTAAAGGTGATTTTCAATTTTGCAGTATGCGAAAGATCTTTGACTTTTGGTAGCTTCACACTTCCTTCTTCCTTTTTCTTTTTTTTCTTTTTTTTTCTTTTTACACATGGTATTGCATACCTCTTTGACTGTTTGACGTGAACATCAACACGTGTTAGGTGAAGCAGGTCCGGTTACTAAGATCAGGGGTCCCTTCACCGTTTGACGTGAACCTCAACGCTTGTTAGGTGCAGCAGGCCCGGTTATTAGGATCAGGGGCATTTTCCATGATTTCTTATTTTCAACAAGCAGCTTTTTCCTCACAATTTCTCTTCAAAGAGTATGCAAAAAATCAAGCATCCCTAAGTGCTAAGCAAAATTCCCGTCACCCATACGTTTGAAGTCCAATAATCTCATTATTGTGCAATTGTGTGCAAGTTCAATGGAATTTCAGATGTATTCTGAGGAAAAGGCTAAGGACATAACCAATTAATTCACCCCTTTAACTTGCTACTCTCACAAGTAAGACTCTAACTCCAATCATTCTAAGAAAAATTTCTCATCATGAAACATGAACATGAAGCACTTGTTAGGGGGGCTATGAAAGGTTGCAACCTTTTCGAGAAAATTTTAGACTACCCGCCACAACTTAGGTGACATTGTCCCCAATGGCATTAACAAAATATAGAAATGAAATAAAGCCATGAAAAGTATTGGGAAGGATAGATACAACCTGAGAAAGGCGGTGCCTCCACCAAGTAATGATGCTCCAGCTCCTAAGACAAAAGAAGAAAATCAATAACTCTTATTTTTTGAAAGGAGAAAGAGTAATTGGGTTGCCTCCCAATAAGTGCTGATTTTATCATCTTCAGCCAGACGCATGCAAGCTCCATAACCACGTGTCACATTGAGAATGAGCCACCACGTGATGTTATCTTCTTTTAAGTTCCAATGTTTGTGCCATGCAAAGATAAGATTATGCATGTACACGCATGGGTTGAAAGTAAGTTGGTTCCATACATTATTGATTTTAACATTAACAATAGTTGTGAGTCTGTTCTCTTCTTCAGGGGTCATGTAATGATCAATGGCCATTAATCTTTCAAAATTGGGGTGGAACCTTTGCCCAGTATTTACCCATTGGTCCTCGCGTCCTGTAATTACCCGCTTGACTACCCCTTTATTGACTACTTCCTCTACAGTAACTTGTTCAGGCACCGATGGTGTTTGAATAATATCGACATTATTTGCCACATTCCCCTTAATGATGACCTCATGTGCCTTAAGAGCACTAATCAACCGATCTTCCTGATGGGAAATCAAATCAAAGGTGAATATAGTTGGCATATCCCCCTCAGGTCCTAGAATGTCATATTAGAGAGGCTTAACTTTCAGGGGAGTCAAATTGGAAGGAAGCATAAGCCCGAATCTAATTCATCAAATGATTCAAACTTTATAGGATAGGGCTTAGGGGTCAGATCAAATGTGAATTTCTCTAATAAGGTCCCTTCATCAAACTCATCAATCGAATTATCCAATAATTGGGTGGGTAAATGAAATGTAAACTTTTCTAACAAGGCCCCTTCAGCATGTTCTTCAAGAGGAGGAAATTCATAATTCATCTCCTCAAGATTATTAACCACCAAGCAATCCTCCTCTTCATGTACACCCTAAATGAGTTATTTGGGCCGCTATTCTTCACAATGATACTCTCAACCTCAAAACATTCATAGGATGTGGTGGTGATATCAATATGATCATCACTATCCTTCAATCCACCCCCTAATTCCCTCCCTTCCTTCATCATGGTGTTGCTAGTGCACTCCTCCTCACTCCCCCTATTGACATCTTGAGCCAAAATGACAGGCATAAGATCATCATCATCAGACTCAATGACATTTTAAGATTGGTCAAAAGGAGGTTTGCTCTCTAGAACATCTTCAATCACATCAACCGAGTAACAATCTTTTTCCCCCCGCATGTGCTTAGAAGCCTTGAAGACATTCAATGTGATCTTTTGATCTCCAAAGGAGATATCCATAACTCTAGATTTGCAATTGATGTTGGCATTGGCAGTGGCCAAGAAAGGTCGGCCCAATATGATGGGGCTTTGGGTCAAATCTGGGGTGGAATCCATGTCAAGAATTAAAAAGTCCACAGAAAAATAACAAGTGTCAATTTTGACAATGACATCTTCCACTAACCCCTTACGTGTTTTGACAGACCGATCTGCCAATTGGAGGATCACCGGTGTTGGTTTGAGCTCTCCCATCCCAAAGCTTTGGTACACCGAATTAGGCAAAAGGTTTACACTAGCCCCTAAGTCCAATAATGCCTTTTCAAAGGTGACACCGCCAATGACACAAGATATGAGTGGGGCACCAGGGTCTTTCATCTTTTGGGGTAGTTCATTTAATAAGACCGCACTCACTTCTTCTGACAAAAGAATTCTTTTGGGGTTCATTTTTGGCTCTCTCCTTTGGGTGCACATTTCTTTTAGAAATTTGGCATAGGCCGGGACATGTTTGATGACATCAAAGAGAGGGATGTTTATGTGTACTTGTTTGCAGAGCTCCATCATCTTCTCATTATGGGCCGATTGTTTCTTTTTAGCCTTTAGTGCACTAGGAAATGTCACTGTAGGTTGGTAAGTGCTAGGTCCTTCATCTATTTTCCGCTTTCCCTTCACATCCTCTTCATAGCTGGGTTCCTCTTCACTATCAGAAGATATTTTTGGGGCTTGGATCGATGAAGTAGGAGTAGACCCTTGGGGATCTTGGAGGACTTTACCACTTCTTAAGGCCAAAATTGCTTTGACGTTTTAGAGCTGTGGGCCTTTTGGTGGTACTTGGCCAGATAGGTGCTGGAGGAGAGTAGGAATTGGCTGGTTCATGGGGAAGTTTGGCTGTGGGAAGCCCGGGGGATTGTTTCGTGGGTTGGCAATGGGCTAACTAGGCAATTGGCCCACTTCCCTTCTCATGGTGGCTTCAGCAAGTTGGCCCAATTGGGTCTCCAACTTAGAGATAGTTTGCTGGTGAGCTTAGAGGGTCTGTTGGAAGGATTGACTTTGGGATTGAATGGTCTGTTGGAAGGATTGGCTTTGGGCCAGAATTAGTTGTTGTAACTGATGACATCTATCATCAGTTTGAGAGTCCTGGTGGTGTTGGAGAGGAGGTTGATAGGCTTGTTGGGAATTGGAGGACTGCCCGTAATTAGGCTGAGGAGGTTGGTATGGGAATCGGGGAAGTGGTTATTGGGCTTGCGGTCCCCGACTATAAGCATTTCCTTGAAATGGTGGGTGAGCTTGGAATTGGTGTTAGATGGGTGCCTTGTGAGTATGAGAAGCAGAGGGGTTGGTGGGCTGAGTAGGAGCTTGATGATTCCTCCAATTAAAGTTGGGGTGATTTCTCCAACCCAGATTGTAGGTGTTAGAGAATGGGTCAAAGTTAGGCTTGGAGAACCCCTGAGCTACTTGGACTTGCTCCTGTATGAAAGGTGGTAACTGAGCTACTATTGGGCAATCGGACACGTGATGGTCTGGGCTAGCACATAAAGCACACACCTCATGTTGTGTTAGGTCCGGGTATGGGTTGGACGTAGGTGGGATGGTGGTTTCTTGTTTGTTTTGGGCTAGAAGCTGGTGTAACTTGTGGGCCAGCATATCAACCTGCTCTTGTTTTTGGGCCATGATGTCCACCTTGTCCAATTTTTGATGGATGAAATTTGCATCCACTCTAGCTTCAAGTTCAACACGATACATCCCGACCTGTTTAGAGGGCCCAATGGTGTTGGGTCCCAAGAGGTGCAATGGATTTAGAAGGGGGATTGAATAGATCCTTTCTAAAACAATGGCCCAATTAAAATCTTAGCTACATAAAACAGAACCCACTGCTTATAATACAAATGGACTACTTTAGACACAATGCACATCGTAACAAAAGGGAATAGCTCAAATGGAAACGGCGAAGCACAATGCACTGACAACTGAGTGTTGATATTTTCCTCCCAGTGTGTGTGGATGTGAATGAATGTGACTAGTGTGACACCCAATAGCACACGGAATGAAATAAATAATGCAATGGTATCATCACCTCACAGCTAACAACCAAACACAACCAAATCGTGATCGCCACCAAAGCAAATAGTGCAAAGGGGAACACACTGCATACCTTGGAAAGAAGGAATGGATGAAGACACTCGCCAACCGGGATAGCGCTGGTGCAGGAAAGAGACGGTCTCGCGATGGCCGCTGAACAAAGGAGACGGTCGGACGATCGACCGCTACTAGTACTGGGACAGAACACGGGAGGAAGGCACGGGCGCAGGAATGAGACGGTCTTCGATCAGCCACAAACAGAAGAAAGACGGCTTGAGGAGGGCCGCTACCTCTGGTAAACGATCAGAGGTAGACCGCAGAGAGCTTCCAGAACCCGAACTTGGGAACTAAATCCTCCACCCCTTCCGGCCGGCCAGGAGGGATGGGCCTCGTGTAAAGATGACTGCTGACCTGCAAGACAACACAAACAACAAGAGAAGACGACCCAAATTAGTTTAAGGACGTGCAATATCTATAGACAAGAACAATGAGTAAAACACATGATTAGAAGAGTGGATACCTGGGGGATTGTGGTTTATAACCCATGTGGGGCAAGGAAAACAATAGGAGGATGTGTGAATGCAAAGGTGACAGTGAAAAATGTGGAGAAAAATGAGGAAAAATGAAGATGGGATGACCAAAAGATGACTGAAGACAACTAAGCAATGACACAAAATGGAACAACGTAATCAACTACTCCCTGGACCGAAGGCTTAAGGGACGTGGAAAGCCTTTCTCCCTAGTGAAATCTCGCTCTAGGATGCGGCAGCACCTCGACGCGAGCTCCGGAATCTCTCCCTCCGTGACCATGAGCCACGGGTTCTATTTATAAACCCTTGAAACCCTAGCTCGAGTTGGAGGCTTTTTGGCGGGAATTAGGCTTTTTTTATTTAGAAATATATGAAGATAATATTCCCAGCCGCCAATAGGATCAAACGGCTCTTCATTTGGCTCAAAATCTGTGAAGAAGTCCGTGGATGAAGGAACCGGTTTGACCACGGGTAGAGAGTGAAAACGCCCGTTGACGCAGGAATCCCAACCGATAAAAACGGTCTCTCGATAGACCGCCAGAGACGCTGAGCGGTCCATCACGCGACCGCTATGCACCTGGCCATTGAAAAATAAAAAAATGACATAAATATGCTTATTTATCCCAATGACCAAGTCAAACCAAGGCTCATTAAGCTCAAATTCTAGAAAATGTGTGAGCAAGCCTAGCCAGGGAGAAAATACCCATAAAATAGGCCCAAAAACTATCTAAAAATGGCCCAATGAATAATGGACAACTTGGGATATTAAAATAAGGGTAAGAAAATGACTCAACTCAAAGGTAAAAAATGGGTGTCAACACCGAGGTCGACACTAGCATACAGTGAGTGTCGACACTCCTTCAGAGCAGGTTCAGAGCCAAGGGAGATTTGTTGCACTAGTCTGCAGAGATCTCATGAGATTCCAACCTGATGAATGAACATGCTACCTGCATGAGTGAAGTCAGTGTTATAGAGTGTGTTGGAAAAGCAACTATAAATGCATAAGTCAGTGCTGATAAAATAGTCTAAGAACAAACCCTTTATGCTGCCCGTCCTATGAATGGGGGAAAAGAAGAAATGGATCAATCACACAAGGCACACCCCATTGCACAAGGAATTTTCAAGTTGGTTCAGTCTCCACAGATCTACGTCCACCCATCACCAAATCGGGTGAGGCTTTCTCTACACGAGGACGAAGTCCTCAACCCACACACGAGGATGAAATCCTCCACCCACCCCCCACCCCCCCACACACACGGATGAGATCCACCATACACACACAGACAGAGGAATGAGATACACAACACACACACACACACACACACACAAGGATGAGATCCACAACACATGCACACACACACACACACAAAACAAAACAACAAGCTGCAAGTGCAAGAACCACACTTCTGGTCTCCCACAAGAGCACCGGACCCCCACAGTTTAAAGATTGCAAATACAGAAATAAAACCAGGAAAGCTAATACGGTGAAAAAGGCGACGGTGGCTTCAGATCGAAGTCTTGAAGCTCTATCAAACTCAGGCCAGCTGGAAGGAGGGGCTGCACTCCTTTCAGCTACTTCTTCCTTTCGCACCACCGGTTGAACTTGAACCAGGACTGGGCTGCTCTTCCACTCACCTTTCTTTTCTTCATAAAGGAACCAAGGTTGGCTGGCTGTGTAATATCCTGGATTCTTCGGATCGTAATCGGAGAGCCATCGGATCGCTTTCGTGGGTCCTGATACGTGTTTTACGATCCACGCGGGTTTTTCCCTTGTATAACTTGTGGAAGCCTGTGAGTTTTACTACTCAAGGATGCTCCAGGTGCGTTGTGCTCGTTCCGAGGATCGCGAAGACTATTTCTCTGTATTTTTTTAAATTTATGGATTTTTGTGCCAAAAATCAGATTTTACTAAAATTGCTAATTTCCTATTTTCTTTTCCTTTTTATTTCCTTCACCTCTCTCCTGTCGCTCTTCTCTCGCCGTCACTCTCTCCCCCTCTGTTCTCTCACCTCTTTCCCCCTCTGCTCCGACTGTAGACGGAGGAGGCCTGGGGATGTCGTGGAGATGCCGTGGAGGTGTCGTGGAGAGTGCTGGCGTGAAGAATGGAGCGTGGTGTTGGCGCGATCCCTTAGTGGATTCAAAGCCAGCGTGGGCGGATTTGTGTGATGGTTTTTGGTGTATCGTAGCCGTTTCGGCGTGTGAGATCTTCGGTGCAGGTAGGGGGACAGATGCCCTACTTCTCTTCTACGTTCCCTCGCTATTTGGAGCCGAACGGTGTGAGTTTGAGCGGGTTTTGCTTCGGTTAGGCGAAATGCATGTTCGGGGGGTGTGAGCCAAGTTCGCCGTTCCAGGTGACGGTTTTCAACCTAGTTGGTTTCAATTGAACCCTTGGCATGTTGGGATTCATTTCCGGCCAGTTTTACTGCATTTGGTTGAGAATCGGAGCCGGTATGAGCCCGGTCATCCTTGTGACTCGTTTTGGGTGGATTCATGGGAATCGCCCATTTCTTGCATTTTTGTGCGTGGATTGATCCCTTCCGGCTTGTGGAAGGCTGATACTATGTCTAGGGTTGTTTCCCCATCATTTAGACACGATTGGGGCGTGGAAATGACCAGTTCTGAGCTTCCCTACTGTTTACCTGCCGTATGGGAGTGGCGGTCCTAACAGGAACCGCCACTGGGGTGAAGCGGCCCTATGGGGACCGCTACAAAGCTCCATAAACAGTAGGTAAGTCAATTTGGCTTTGCGGTCTTGCGACAGACCGCATGAGTCAGCTAGCGGCCTATGACGAACCGCTAAGCTTGGCATAACGGCCTGAGGAAGACCGCTAAGCTCCGTGAAGCGGCCCAGGTAGGACCATTGGTTCTTGTTTAGCGGCCCAATGGTGACCGCTATCTTATGTTCATTTTGGCTAAGTCGGTTCGCTGGGTAATGGCCACGTGACTGGCCGCCTATTGAGATGTTGCGGCCCATCCGTGATCGCCACCTGTCGTTTTATGTCAGTTCGGGCTAGTGGTCTAGCTCGGACCGCATGGGGGTATTAGGCGGCCCAAGGGTGAACGCTTTTTCCTGTGAAACAGTTCTAGGCAGACCATTTTGGTGTTTTGACCAGTTGAGTCGGTTTAACTGTTGGGAGTTGGACTGGGGGTAGCAGCCAGGTTATGACCGCTATGGTCCCTCTAGCGGCCATGAGGAGACCATTTTCTAGGAAGAAGCGACCTCAAGCAGACTGCAAGACTCCTATACATGTGGATTTGATGTCTGGGTTTTTCTTGAAGGTAGCGGCCCTTGGATAACCGCCAGGTTGGTCTAGCGGCTAGGGTGAGACCGCCACCTGCCCAGAGTATTCTCTTGTGTTGATTTGGTTTCGGTTAATGTGGCTTTGACTCCTTCGTTAGCCCACTATTCCATGGATGTCTTGGACATCCTATGAGGGTTGTGACCATGTTATAGGGTGTCTGAGAGGGCCATTACATTGAGTGGTGTTTTGTGTCATTTAGAGGGTCATTATGGTTTCTGGTCAGCCCGGTTGTGACCCAGCGGTTGACACGTGACCTTGTGAGTGTCTCGTCTATCATGTGAGGATCGAGATATGGTTTTGGGTGCTTAGAGGTGCTATCCTACCTCAATTTATGTGCCATGTCGTTTGAGGGCTTTTGGTAATCCCTCGTGTTCGTGTTTCATGTTATACGGAATTGTGAGTCTGTTGTGAGGCTCGGAGGCAGAGGACTCATTATTATTATTACTGTTATGGATCCGACTGTTCCGTGCCATCTTCCATAATGTGTTTCCCGTAGTTTTTGGCTTAGGGACTAGGCTGATTAACAGTGTGTTGCTGTGATGTGCGACGATCTTGACCCGAGTCTTGTGACTCAAGGATCGTTGTCAGCAGGTCTAGTTGACTATCCTGAGTCTGGTAGTAGTTGTGTACTTCATTCTACTCCATAGTACATGCGACAGGTGTATGATTACCCTATTTTTACTTACGTGTTCGCTATTTTGGAGTCACTGTGTCTAGTGAGCCTCCACTAGTCATAGCTGGATGACATTTTTCTGTGTGTCGGCCCACCTAGGAGTCGTGACGGGGCGAGTTCCCGAAAGATGATTTTTAGGCTAGTTTCTGTGGGCCCCCTTACTTTGCAGTAGCATCCTACTAGGTGGGAAAACTAGCTAGAGGTCTGGCTCAAGGCGTTGGGCTTGTGTGTGCACACATGGTCAGGGGCGGTTGGACGAGCGCCAACGGGCGTGACCCGGACTAGTCACTCGTTACTGTAGTTCCTTGGTTCTTTGTGAGTGTCTCAGTTACCGCCATTCCAAGCGTGTGCGAGATACTTGAGGCCCCATGTAAGACGTCAGTGGATGCATCTGGCTATTCTTCAAGTGAAGAGGTGCTTCTGTCACTTGACGCATGACTCTTGTGACTTGTGTTTTCGTGACTGGTTTCCATCATGATTGACGTGACTTGTCTGGTAGTCTACGTTGACTTCACCCGTAGTCTAGTCGAGTGTAGGTGAACGATGATGAGCTCATGTATGTTTGTGCCTTTGACTGTGTAGGTCTTTGGTAAGCTTTTTCATGATAAGGTTTCGTGATTTAACAATGGATCGATAATGCCCAACTTTGTGAGATCGGGGTTCGCCTTTCTGTTGCTGTTTGGAGTAATTTAGAGGGCCGAGGTTCCTTCAGCTGTCATGTTTTAGCGTTACAGCTTTCCTCTTTATTGTTGTTCCTGCTCCTGCTTACTTTGCTTTAGTGTAGCACTGTTGTTACTACATTGTTTTGCGGTAGGGCTCTGCGGGATCCCTACTGAGCCAGTGACACGAGGCTCACCCCTGACTTTTCGGGTGTAGTTGTTCTGCCTCATGGTTGGAGGTTCCGCTGTGTGGTAGTTCTGTGTAGCCAGAGTTTGCCAGTGTTGGGCTTCCCCCGACTTGAGGGTACGTTTCCCTTTCTATTAGACTATATTTGTCTTTCTTTGGACTGGACTCTGTTAGTTTTTAATTTGTTATGAAAATGTAATTTTATTTCTGCAACTTTGGCAATCCTGATCATTGAAATTTAATTGCTTGCTGCTTTATCTGGAAGTTCAATGTACTATCACACACCTTTCTATCCCTTCGGAGCTTTTCGGCTCTTGGGAGGCCTCGCAGGTTCCAAGTGGTATCGGGTTTACCCAGTATCCGGAGTCTAGGTCGCCACAGGTGGTATCAGAGCGAGAGTTCAGAGTTGTTCATAATTTTTTTGAGCTAGCTGAGCTTTTGTTGGTGAAGTACATGGGAATTCAAGATATTGCAGTGTCCAGAGTCCTTAAGGTCCAGTACAGCCAGCAGTTGGCATTGGTTTTGTGGTTGTTTATTGTTTTGCTTTCATGTGTGGTCTTGTGCGTGTTGTGTTGGCACTGTGCAAGATGATTTTTGCTCTCATCAATATGTGACAGAGTGTTCTTATTTTGTTATGATGTTTGTCTCGGTTATGCTGTACTTGGCAGAGTTCACCGGCAGGCGTGAATCTGTGGTGCGGTGTTCAAGATTTTTTATGTGGCTTGTTCAGGTGGCTGGTGACCTTGTCGTTGGTGTGATGGCTGTGCACATTTTTATGTTGTTTTGGCCATCCCAGCTTGAGTTTGTTTAACCCCTGAGGTGTTAAGGTTATGTTGAGTTGGTCGATTGGATGCCTTGATTGAGAGAATGCTCGGGCGAACCTAGGATTTTTCTTCCTGGTAAGCTACTGTTAGACGAGCTTGATTTTTCTCATGCTGTTTGGTGGCGTATTTTCGATGTAAGCTTTGGGAATGTTGTCTCAGTGAAGCCTTTGTCCTGTGTCTGCTTAAGTGTGGACTGTGTTAGTTCTGAACCTGATTTGCTCTTGTTCGATAGTTGCTTGGCTTTGGACCCAGTTTGTGTGTTGGGGGCCGTTATGCACCGTGTCCGACGTGCCATGTTTGGCAGCTGTTGTGTTGTGAAGGTTCAGTGATCGTGTCAGGACATGAGGATAAGCTGAGACAGGTGTTCTTTGTGCTTGTGCAGAAGCTGGTGCTCTTCATAGTTTGCACTTTGGCGACTTGTGATCGGTTGTTAGCAGGATCGGTACTCGAAGCGTTTTATATTGCAATTTTATGAATTGCGATGGCACTGAGTGTGTGCTGAGTTGCGGATGCCGAGTTATTTGTGATGCCTGTGTGTTTGAGTACGCAGTGGATGCGTGTGGGCTTATAACCGACAGGTTGAGGATCATTTGGTTGGAAGATTCTGGCCGACCGAGAGGTTTGTTTCCTCGGTGTGACATCGTCTTGGCTATGTGTGCCTTGATGCTGTTGGTTATCGTGCCATTGCTTGAGACTTTGATGTTGTTGGCACTGGCATGTTTGAGGATTGGGGAAATCTGTCGGCGTAATTGCTGGTGGAGTACCCTTTCTTCTTCTGTATTTTTCTTGGGAGTTGTGCTCTCGGGACGGGTTATGGTCCTTGAGATGCGTTCTCCGAGATTATTGTTATTTTTGTTATTGTTGTTGTGGGTCCTTGTTGGTGAGCTGTTCGCAGTGTGGCTTATATGTGTTAGCCGTGTGTTTAGCTATAATTGTGCCTTGATGTGACCCAGCTTGCAGTTGTGTCCCATGGTTCTGTGTTGAGAACAGAGCCGATAATTTTGCAGGTGTTGTTGTTGTTGTTGTTGGTTGTGGTTGTGTTCATCTTGGGAGAAGTTCCCTGTGAGTCTGATTTGGCATTGAGTGGACCGAGGTCTTGTCGGTTGGCTTTGTTGTACTCTTTTGTCATGGTAGAGTTGGCATGCGACTCGAATCAGATGTAATGTCTGAGTGAGAACTGACTTGACTGTGCTCGTGGTCCAGTGTTATCGTTGGCGTTCTCTGTGCCAGTTTCGTTGTTATTATTGGTACGGAAGCTGATGATTTGGAGCAGTCAGCCAAGAGGACTGTGTTTCCTTGTTTAAGCTGATGTTTGTTGTGTCTGCCTAGTGTATTATCAATAGCTGCTTCGTGGTATGGGTCGTGTCTCCTTTCCCTGTGAGACGTAAGCGACGTTGCCCTGTTTCGGAGGTGTCGGACATGTGTTCACTTGTGTGCCATGCTCATTCTGTGGATCGGTGTGTCTTGAGGTCCGGAGCGTGTGCCTGTGATTGTGATCTGGCTGTATCCCTCTGAATTATGTTTTTCGAGAATTATGTTATTGTGCTTTGTGTTTTGAGATTTGGCTAATACTTGGAGAACGTATCCAGTGTTTTGGGTTTGTTCTTCCCTTGTTCACTTGTTAGCTCCTTGAA
This sequence comes from Amorphophallus konjac, assembly GCA_022559845.1. Classification (NCBI taxonomy): domain Eukaryota; kingdom Viridiplantae; phylum Streptophyta; class Magnoliopsida; order Alismatales; family Araceae; genus Amorphophallus; species Amorphophallus konjac. The sequence goes on from CM040119.1 coordinate 39,636,201, forward strand.
TTTCGAGGACGAAATTCCTTTAAGGGAGGAGGACTGTAATATTCTGAATTCTTTGGATCGGAATCGGAGAGCTATCGGATCACTTTCGTGGGTCCTGATACGTGTTTTACGATCCACGCGGGTTTTTCCCTTGTATAACTTACGGAACCCTGTGGAGAGTTGACCATTGAGTTTTGCTACTCAAGGTCGCTACAGGTGCGTTGTGCTCGTTCCGAGAATCACGAAGACTATTTTCCTATATTTTATTAAATTTATGGATTTTCATGCCAAAACTTGGATTTGAGGAAAATTGCTAATTTGCTATCTTCTTTTCCTTTTTATTTCCTTCTCCTCTCTCCTCTCTCTCTTCTCTTGTCGTTCACTCTCTCCCCCTCCATTCTCTCTCCTCTTTCCCCCTCTGCTCCGGCTACAGACGGAGGAGGCCTGGGGATGTCGTGGAGATGTCGTGGAGGTGTCGTGGAGAGTGCTGGCGTGAAGAATGGAGCGTGGTGTTGGCGCGATCCCTCAGTGGATTCAAAGCCAGCGTGGGCAGATTCGTGTGATGGTTTTTGGCGTATCATGGCTGTTTCGGCGCGTGAGATCTTCGGTGGAGGTAGGGGGACAGATGCCCTACTTCTCTTCTGTGTTCCCTCATGATTTGGAGCCGAACTGTGTGAGTTTGAGCAGATTTTACTTCGGTTGGGCGAAATGCATGTTCGGGGGGTGTGAGTCGAGTTCACCGTTCCAGGTGACGATTTTGAACCTAGTTGGTTTCATTTAAACCTCTGGCATGTTGGGATTCATTTCCCGCCAGTTTTACTGCATTTGGTTTAGAATCGGAGCCGGTATGAGCCCGGCCATCCTTGTGACTCGTTTTGGGTCGATTTGTGGGAATTACCCGTTTCTTGCATTTTTTATGCACGGATTGATCCCTTCCGACTTGTGGAAGGTTGATACTGTGTCTAGGGTTGTTTCCCCGTCGTTTAGATATGATTGGGGCATGGAAATGACCAGTTTTGAGCTTCCCTACGGTTTACCCGACGTATGGGAGTGGCGGTCCTAACAGGAACTGCCACTATGGTGAAGCGGCCCTATGGGGACCGCTACCAAGCTCCAAAAATAGTAGGTAAGTCAGTTTGGCTTTGCGGTCTTGCGACTGACCGCATGAGTCAGCTAGCGGCCTAGGATGGACCGCTAAGCTTGGCATAGTGGCCTGAGGAAGACCGCTAAGCTCTGTGAAGCGGCCCAGGTAGGACCGTTGGTTCTTGTTTATCGGCCCATTGGTGACCGCTATCTTCTTTTCATTTTGGCTAAGTCAGTTCGCTGGATAATGGCCACGCGACTGACCGCATGTTGAGGTGTTGCTGCCCATCCGTGACTGCCACCTATCGTTTTATGTCGGTTCGGGCTAGCGGTCTAGCTCTGACCGCATGGGGTTATTAGGCGGCCCAAGGGTGACTGCTTTTCCCTGTGAAACGGTTCTAGGTAGAATGTTTTGGTGTTTTGACCGGTTGAGTCGGTTTAACTGTTGGGAGTTGGACTGGGGATAGCGGCCATGTTGTGACCGCTGTGGTCCCTCTTGCGGCCAAGAGGAGACCGTTTTCTGGGAAGAAGCAGCCTCAGGTAGACCGCAAGGCTTCTGTTCATGTGGATTTGATGTCTGGGTTTTTCATGAAGGTAGCGGCCCTTGGATGACTGCCAGGTTGGTCTAGCAGCCAGGGTGAGACCGCCACCTGCCCAGAGTATTCTCTTGTATTGATTTGGTTTCGGTTAATGTGGATTTGACCCCATGGTTAGCCCACTATTTCATGGATGTCTTGGACATCCTATGAGGGTTGTGACCGTGTTATAGGGTGTCTGAGAGGGCCATTACACTGAGCAGTGTTTTGTGTCATTTCAAGAGTCATTATGGTTTCTAGTCAACCCAGTTGTGGCTCAGCGGTTGACACATGACCTCGTGAGTGTCTCATCTATCCTGTGAGGATCGAGACATGGTCTTGGGTGCTTGGAGGTGCTATCCTATCTCGATTTGCATGCCATGTGGTTTGAGCGCTTTTGTTAATCCCTCGTGTTTCGTGTTATATGGAATTGTGAGTCCGTTGTGAGGCTCGGAGGCCAAGGACTCATTGTTATTATTGCTGTTATGGATCCGACTGTTCCGTGCCGTCTTCCATAATGTATTTTCCGTAGTTTTTGGCTTAGGGACTAGGCTGATTAACAGCGTGTTGCTGTGATGTGCGATGATCTTGACCTGAGTCTTGTGACTAAAGGATCGTTGTCAGTAGGTCTAGTTGACTGTCCTGAGTATGGTAGTCATTGTGTACTGCATTGTGATCCGTAGTACGTGCGACAGGTGTGTGCTTACCTTGTTTGTACTTCGGTGTTCTCTGTTTTGGAGTCTCTGTGTCTAGTGAGCCTCCACTAGTCATAGCCTGACGACACTTTCCTGTGTTTCGGCCCACCTAGGAGTGCTGGCGGGGCAAATTCCCGACAGACAGTTTTTAGGCTAGTTTTTGTGGGCCCCCTTTCTTTGCAGTAGTGTCTTACTTGGGGGGAAACTAGCTAGAGGCCTGGCTCAAGGCATTGGACTTGTGTGTGCACACGTGGTCAGGGGCGGTTGGACGAGCGCCGACTGGCGTGACCCTGACTTGTCACTCGTTACTATAGTTCCTTGGTTCTTTGTGAGTGTCTCAGTTACCACCGTTCCAGGCGTGTGCGAGATACATGAGGCACCGTGTAAGATGTCAGTGGACGCATCTAGCTGTTCTTCTAGTGAGGAGGTGTTTCTGTCACTTGACGCATGACTCTTGTGACTTGTGTTTTTGTGACTGGTTTTCGTCATGATTGACGTGACTTGTCGGGTAGTCTACGATGACTTCACCCGCAGTCTAGTCGAGTGTAGCGTGCACGACGATGAGCTCGTGTATGTTTGTGCCTTTGACTGTGTAGGTCTTTGGTAAGCTTTTTCACGATAGGGTTTCGTGATTTGACAATGGATCAATAATGCCCAACTTTGTGAGATTGGGGTTTGCCTTTCTGTTACTGTTTGGAGTAATTTAGAGGGCAGAGGTTCCTTCGACTGCCGTTTTTTAGCGTTATGGCTTTCCTCTTTACTGTTGTTCCTGCTCCTGCTTTGTTACTACTTTGCTTTAGTGTTGCACTGCTGTTACTGCGATGTTTTGCGGTAGGGTTCTGCGGGATCCCTACTGAGCCAGTGACACGAGGCTCACCCCTGACTTTTCAGGTGTAGCTGTTCAACCTCGTGGTTGGAGGTTCCACTGTGCGGTAGTTCTGTGTAGCCAGCGTTTGCCAGTGTCGGGCTTCCCCCGACTTGAGGGTACGTTTCCCTTTCTGTTGGACTGTACTTGTCTTTCTTTGGACTGGACTCTGTTAGTTTTAATTTGTTATAGAAAATGTAATTTTATTTCTGCAACTTCGGCAATCCTGATCATTAAAATTTAATTGCTTACTGCTTTATCTGAAAGTTTAATGTACTATCACACACCTTTATATCCCTTCGGAGCTTTTCGGCTCTTGGGAGGCCTCGAAGGTTCCAAGTGGTATCGGGTTTACCTGATATCCGGAGCCTGGGTCGTCACAGGCTGGGTGGCAGGATCCTTCTCCTTTCTCTTCTCTTTTATCTTTCCCACGATCTGCTCTTTTAGTAGGCTAACATGGAACTCCAGCAACACGTTCATGCAAGGGAAGGCCGTCCAATTTATAGGCTACAAAAGGCAGAAGATTTTCCCTCCATTTCCCTTGTAGATTTGAATAGCTAAAATAAACAAAGGGGTTTGACCAAGGAAACATGCAGAACCTTACTTTCTGTTAGCAGAGAGGACGTCCTTTTGCCAAGGATATTTTCCCTTTCAGTCACACTGCTTCCTGGCTGGCACAGTGGACATGACAGTAGAGAAAGGTCATTTCCATGTTTGGTGGCTGACCAAATCTTTTCCAAGAAGATGTTCTGAGATGTTATAATGAGATTGCATAACCTCTGACCTTGGTACCTTCTTCCAGACCTCAAAAGAGGTATTTTTGGAGGTTTACGCCTGGCATTATTGCTCTCTAGATGGTTTGCGAAAAGGCAGATTTATCAGAGTACTTTTTAGTTTCTTCTTCAGTGAGGTCAACCTGCTGAGAGGTGAGGTCGACACTGCTTTGAGAATGAGTGATTACAACGGCTTCTGGAAGAGCCTAAGGTCGACCTCTTGTAGAAGTGAGGTTGACACTGCTTGCGCTGGCCGCATCCCAGAGTGCTGGTTGCGATCGTGAGGTCGACACTTCCTGACGGTGAGGTCGACACTGCTTGCGCTGGCCGCTTCCTAGAATGCTGGTTGCAATCGTGATGTCGACATTTCCTAATGACGAGGTCGAGGTAGCCATGAAGAAGAGCATTTATGAAGCTTTCTGTGAGGGTCTGAGGTCGACCTCCTGAGAGTATCAGGTCGACACTACCCTTAGGGATTTCTTTAGATGGAAGGTTGATGTAGCTGGTGAGGTCGACACTATAGCTTCGTAAGGTCGACACCATTGAAGCTTGTTTGGGCTTTTCTGCATACTGTGAAGACCTAAGGTCGAAGCAGCAACGTTGTAAGGTTGGAGCATCAGAGAACTGCTAGGAGTTTCTTCTTTCTGAGGTCGAGGCAGCTAGATTGTGAGGTCGACCTGTCCTTTAAGAGGTTTCACTTCTTATCTGAATTCTGCTCAACTTTTGCAACTAAGTTCCACCATATGCATAGGTCCTTGGATTTTGTGCATACCTATGCCTTTGCACCTTGAGTTGGCTGCCCTTGTTCATACCCTACAGTTTTGTGAGGTTGACACTACAGCTTCGTGAGGTCGACACCGTTGAAGCTCATTTGGTTCAATTCATCATATCTCATTACACCATTGCATGACATCTTCATACTGCTCATCTTCTTTTATCTTCACTTGGTTGCACTGACTATGACCTGAAACTTATACATGTTGGCATTATCAAATCCATATAAGACTCATCAATGAGTCATAGTCAGACATCATCAAAACAACAATAGAATCAAGCATGTTCGACACATGCCCAACATTCTCCCCCTTTTTGATGATGACAATTATGAGTCATTATGAGTTTGTCAAGAGTCATCTCGTAAAGTAACTATGACTCATCTCAAAACTTCTCCCCCTTTGCCATCAGTAAAGAGGACATAACTAGAAACCAATTTCCAAGTCAGAAAATGAGCACATGGAGTAGCATGAGATCAAAGGTAAAAAGAATTCCACTCAGCAAGCAATAAAGATAGATAACATGAGAGTCTGTATGTCAAGTAACAAGACAGAATATGCAACTATGAGTCATTGTGATGTTAGATGCTATGAGTTCTGCAGCAGCCAAATGCAGGAGCAGATTGTTGGGTTCCTTAGCTTGGCATGAACAGTTCACACAGGGTGACATTGGAGGCCATGAAGTCACATGTAGCACCCTAGAGAAAAATAATGACAAAATTAAACATTTCACTGAATAAATAAAACACTACAATTAAATGTTTAAAACTTCGACCAACCTATATACCTTAAATGAGCCATGACCCACTCATAAGGAGAACCATTAATCCCTTAAAACACACAAGCCTTAGTCCACATATTAAACCCATGAATATGCATGGGTTAATATCATATATGGGCTCTCACCCATCCACCTATTGGAAGCTAATCCTTGGTAATTTTATATATATATATATATATATATATATATATATGTGTGTGTGTGTGTGTGTGTGTGCATATGTATATATATATGTGTGTGTGTGTGTGTATTCACCAAAGCACAGCCCACGTAGTAGATATAAGCTTTAAACCCAAAAATCGATGATGACCAACCTGAATGCCCATTCGAACCTAGCAGTAGCCCAACCCACGTATGTGAACGACGTAGCACGAGGTTTAGGTTTAGGGTTTTATAAACAATATATGGCTAGTGGCTATAAATAGGGAAGGGACGAGTAACGTCTGGGAAGTCATTTAAGCCTTGCCACCTTATGGCCATCGAGCCTTCTAAAGGATCCTTTCCTCTATAAAATGAGTGCCTTCACAAACGGGCAATGGCTATTGATGCTGCGTTAGAAGGAGCCTTCGTCCTACAGCCGTGGACAAAAGGAAGAACCATCTTCTTCCTTGATTGTTTCAAACGGGTGCTGTTATTCGTCCGTTTGAGGTTGTCGCAGTTGCTGTGCTGCTGCACCTTCGTCCTCACCCTTTGTTCTTCCTTTTGCTATTGTACCGTGAAGAACTCGGGAGTTCTTCATCCTCTTCTTCCTTTCTCCTTCCTACGTGAAGCCTTCTGCTACCTCGTTCTTCACCCAAAGGTAGGTGTTCTCAAGATACGAAGCCCAACCAAATAAACATCATGCATATAGGTCGTATAGTATGCACACCATGATTTCTGTTTTCAGTTTCCGTAGTTCTTGTAAATACTGACCTTGTCATGGGCGCTTATTGAATGAACGCATGCGCATGATGTCGGTAATTCATCTACAATAGCAACAGGGGCCAGGGTGCAGTTTAATAAGCGACCCTTGTCAAGCCGCTAATTCTTTAAGTATTTAGTAAATTCCACATGCTTAAAAATTAATATCTGTAAGACCTAACGTTAAAAATATTGCATGAGCGTGTTCCTGAAATCTTGATATTTTTCTCTATCTATTCATGTCTTCACTTTCCTATTTTTATAAACTGAAAATACCATGTGTATGTGATTGTACCTGTTCGATGCGTAGCATCGGACAAATAATGGGCGATAGTCTCATAGTCACTATTTAAATAATAAGCACCCCTATACAGTGGCGTTATTTGTAAAAATATTAGTAAAAAGCAAAATATCTGAAAATTAAGATTTTGCGACCTGACAGTAGACGTTAATTAATGAATGAGCACCCTTTTACAAGGTCGCACATTGTAATTAATCATATTGATTTATTGGAAATTGTTTGAATTAATGCCCGTGCGTAGTGTCGTTAATTCTTATTATTTTACTAGAAAATTCAGTTATGAATATGATTGAGTGACTACTCAGAAAGCCGCTATTTCATTAAATGGCGACCTCTGATTAGGCGTCGTTTCCTCTGTCACAGATTTATCGCATTTCCCCGGCCCATACCGCGGGTCTATGGCACTATGTCTCAGTCCGTAGATGCAGTCCCATGTTTCACAATATTTTCTGCATAGCCCCTAACTCTCGGTGATGATTGAGCCCTCCGCGGGATATTCCTTCCTTCGGACTGACGATGTTATCATTGGGACCTTCGTAAGTCTACGCGAAGCCTTTCATTCCCTCAAGGCCGCCTAGCATGTTGTACCCTAAAAACCCATGACACCGTGTCTTGTCACGTCACTCTGAAGAAACGTGATGTCTTAGCCCTCTTAGAGCGTTGTTTCCGACATCTTTGAGAAGTTTGTTCCTTGTCAGCAATTGGCGACAATGACATGGGCGCCAGAAGGAATTGGCGACAAGGTCGTTGGCACTGTTTCACTGATATAGCAACTAGTATGTGGGCGCTATTTCATCAAACCTATCCACAGGAATTAGCAACCAGACAGCAGGCGCTATTTCTGTAATTGATGGCGAATGAGTGGATGCCAATTACCTAGGTTCACGATATGTCACGGTTTTCATGAGATTTATTGATATGTCATTCTTGTTCAAGTTCTGAACTTGAACTCTTCTGTTCTGTGGAATCTAGCTTATCATCCTACAATGATATTCCTTTGGAACTCTATATTGGCTATAACTGTAGTGGATGTCTGAAATATATACATGACCCAATGCCTGCGCATATAGGGCCCGGTTTGATCCTGAGAGGAGCATCTGAAAGTACTTGTGCCCATGTGAGTTGATTGACCACGGTGTGGCATTGCACCGGAGTACTTATCGTTCTAGATATAAGGCATTCCACTCACTCTCTCGTGATAATACTTGCTATTACTCGTGGGCTTGACTAGACTTGCATGGCCCAGAAGGGGCGAGTACTTGCTTGCTTTAAATAGCCAAATTTCATGACGAGACTTGTTATTTACATGCTTGAAATACTTGATACTATCTTCCCTTGAAAATTAGTGTAAACTCTTGATAGTTCCTTATTATTACCTTGGCATCATGAGTGATTCATCTTTAAAGTTCTTGACATCAGGATCGTTCATCATGCATAGCTTTACCTGCATTGCACGTAATATGTAACTACTTAAAGCATTGCTTGTTCTTGATATACAAATCCTACTGAGCATTCGCTCACTAAGTTTTTCCCTACTTTTCAGGTAACTCGGTTAGCGACAACCAATCGGAGGGGAATGAGACCGAGTGAAGAGTGTAGAGCTTCCGAATGCCAAGCCGTCACCTAGTCGCGTCTTGATCTTTTCTTTGGAGTCCCTTGTCATAGTACTTCCTTTCAGTTATGTGAGTCGTCATGGAAACATGTTAAGGCTTGGGGCCACATGGATGGTTATGAATCATCATCTTTATGGTTTTGGATTATCGCTATTATGGATATGTGGTTAAATTGTGGAATTGGATTACGGTTGTTATTATTAATATCTTGTTATTTACGTACTCTATCTTTGTGTCGAATTTCCTCGTGCTCTGATTGACATGATCGATATAAACTCGTCACGCATACCGGGTTCCTTCCACTCTCGTGGCGTGACATCACAGCTAGGCAACACAGGCTGAAACATGAGAGACAAATATATGCAGGACATTGATCAGCAGGAAGATGCAATCAGATAGCAATTCTACAGCCATAAAATAGATTTGGTTTTCAGGTTTTTCAAAATTTTTGGTTTTCTGATTTTTAGATTTTTAAGGCTTTCTATGCAATGCATGGAGGAAGGAAAATGCAAACCAACCAAATACATGAAGAACTGAAACCAAATGCTTTAGAGAGATGATGCCAATTTTTGAAAGTGGTGATGCTTTCATGGCAGCCACGAGAGTCTATGCAGATTATGCATAGAAAGCAGATAGCATAGGAGCAAGAGCATTAAGAGGCCAAATTATCTTAAGGACAAAAGCCAACCAGACAGAAGTCTGGATGCAAGGAGTCGACACTTGGGGTCAACACTTGGACTTTTTTGAGGCACAGATCCAAGAGATGATAAAATGGATGTTCTTCATCTTGAAGCCAAGATCATAAATGCAGAGTTACAGATTTTTCAGAATCTTCAGTTATCGAAGCCAAATGATAAAGCCCTTATATTCAGGTTGGTTTAAAACTGATGAATTCTGAGTTTCTCAAAAAAATAGTATTTTGAAAATATCTGCATTCAACATTAATAGAAATGAACTAGAGATACATATATAGACCAAATTAACCTCCTTTCAACCTACTCGTTTAATTCCAAAAGCCCTTTTGAAAGACACAAAAGAAGTATTGAGGTTAAACATCTTGACGTTTCTGATTTTATTCAGGAGCACTACAAATTCACATTTTTCATTTTGAAACCATTATCGAATACCAACTGTTGTTACTTTTACGAGCAGTCAAGTGAAGCATGCACCTTTTGACGTGAGAGTGTACGTTGATTAGATGCCATCACCCCCAGTTACTCAGTGTAGCTTACCATTTTGCTTCAATTTAGAACAAAGGTAGCATGGCACTTTATGACTTTATCTTCTCCACTTCTTTGGTGAAGGGACTCGGTTTCTCGGTGAATCCAATGCTATTGCTCTACCTTAGAGCACTGAACTCAGCACACACTTTTTGCATAAGGATATACGTTTATCAGATGCCAATATCCCCAGTTACTCAGTATGACTGAAGTTCATTGCTTTCATTAAGTGTAGCCCCATTTGAAAATAGATTTTTGGCAAATGTTTAAAAATAATACCACAATGAAGTTCCACACTCAAGGATGCTTTTACACTAAAGATAAACTTTCAGATTTAAGAGGGCATATCATGTCAAATCATAAAAAATTGGTTTAGGTCTATTAAAATTGAATACAACCACTTTCATGAAAAATTCAATTCAAAACTCATGAACACATTAACCTTAAACCAATAGCTTTCACGTTCAGGGCAGTACTGCAGAACTCCATAAAAGAAGATTCCTCTTAAGGATTTACTATGATAAGTGAACTTCAATGACAGATAGAAAATCCTCCAAGGAGTTCAAGGCATTCAAGGAATCAAGGATCAGACATTTGAGCATACAAGGATGGCAGAGTTTCAGACATCTAGGAAGGTTCAGAGAAATCAAGGCATTTCAGACCTAAAATGAGACACAACAATTCATAATCATGATGCGGGGGCTGAAGAAGGCATGGAATGCACTTGGGTAGATGAATGGAAGTAGACACTGAACACTCCCCCTGAGGGTATGTAGTGAGCTCAGAGAAGATAAGTGAATATCACCAGCAAATGAAGGAGTGTCGACACTGGCATCTCATGGTGTCGAGGCACTGAGCTTAGACAGAGAACAGTTATCAAGCAGAAATGAACTGCGAGGTTGACCTGATCAACAACAAGGGAGATTTCAATAGATTTATACATTTCAAATTAAGTAAGCAAGATGACTCCCCCTTAAGTTATGCATGGGATTTCTAAAGGCCTTATGAGACATGACAATGGAGTATGCAGCCTATGACCCGCATGTACGTTTGACCCATGATACAGGGTGGAGAACTTGATCCAAGGATCCTCTCACACATAGTGATAGTTTCCCGTTGGACTTGATCCAACCTTCCACAAATCATCATTTTATATACCAAGGGGTCATGACATGATGGTGGAGCAAATTCCATTATGCAGAGCAAGGAGCCAGTTGTTGGGTCCTTTAACATGATATGCATTGAAATGCATGAGACCACAAGATGATATTCAAAATGCACATTCAGTTGCAGACTCAGGATGATTACAATGTATTATTAAACAAAGGTGCAAACACTTTGAAGTGTAGACTCTTAGACTCCTCCTTTGTCCCATGCTTTTGAAAGTTATGACAACCAAATAGCAGGTTGTGTGTCCACATTAATGATGAGTTGAATCAAATGCAGCCATGACAAGTATCATCAAAACAATGCTTAGCAATGATAAACCGGAAATCCATTTGGCTGCAAAATTGGAAGTAGCACAAACTTGTAGGTAACTCTTTACTCTCTACATCCTCTCATCATAGCAGATTCTTCATGATCAATCAAGAAGAGGTTTACAACAAACGGACAAGGAATCTTCCAGGTGTGCAGAATTTATTGTAGGCAAAGAAAAGACTTAACTGCTACAACTATCAAAAGAATCTAACATGCAAAATTAACATCAACCAAAAATTTATTTACAAACCTGTGCCTTGAGCTTTCATTTTCAACTGATCTTTTGTTCAGCTCCAAGCCACCCTGCACCCAAATTCTCATTTGGAAGTTTTAGGTACCCAAGTTGCCTTAGGTCCTTGATGGTTAGCAGCACTTTTGACATGTGAGTTCCTTTTCTTTACTGCAATCAGTTCATCACTTCTCACCCAATGACAGTTATCAAACATATGACCATACTCACCGCAATAGAAGCCGCAAACATGATAATTCCCATTTCTCTTGTGAGCTTGAGCATTGAGTTTTTGGGAATGAGCAAGGAAATTAACCTTTTTGGCATGAGAGTGGGTTCTTCCTTTCAGATGCCAACAGTCCTTGACTTTGTGGCCAATTTTTCCACAATGAAAGCAGTAAGAAGGATGATTTCCTCTGACACCCTTAGGGTGCGTCGACCTGACGTGTTGAGTGCATCGACCCACTGGGTCATACCTGGGCTTCTGAGCATAAGCTTGTTGAGCATGATTTCTCCCAGTGTTGACATGTCCTTTGCCATTGCTTTCTGCATTATTTCTTCTATTCTTACCTACTCTAAATTCATCATTCTTCAAAGCACGACAGTTATGCATTGTATGCCCAATTTTACCACAATAATGACAGGAAATTCTCTTGGTGTGTGCATGTGAATGTCTAGGAGATTTGTGCACAGGATGCACAGTGGTAGTAGAAAAATTCTTGGGCTTGTTCTGTAAATTATTACCCTTTTTCAGTTTTTCAGTTTGGTTCTGATTTTTTTGAGTAGTAGGTTGCTTCTGACCTTTCTGGGCAGTGAACTGAAACAAGGATGGGTTTGAGCTACTGGTTGATTCAGAACTATACACAAAAGATGTGTAGAGTTTATTTTCAAAACTCTTTTTGTTCACTGGGTTGTAGCCTAGTCCCTCTCTTTGGAGGTTCACCTTACTCCCCGGAAGTTTATCTAAGTTATCCTTTCCACTTACAAATTTAGCTAGGGAGTTGTTTAATTCAGAAATTTCAGACTCAAGGTTTGAAATGTGAAGCTCATAGCTGGCTATTTCTTCATCATGAGAAGCAGCCTTCTCATTCAACATTTTATTGACAGTTTTAAAACTTTTCTTTTCACTTTCCAATTTTTCCAGTTTTTCTTAGTCTGCTATATCCAGGACAGATTTTCCTTTTTCAAGAGAGAGCAATCTATCGGCCATAGCTGTGTTCAGTTCAATGAGCTTCATGTTTTGTTCTTTCAGATTTTCAATTTTCTCAACATATTTTTAACATTGGGCATTGAACTTATTTTTTCTTCGAGCTCCTCCTCAACTTCTTCAAGTTCTAATTTCTTTTCCAGTAAGTCTTTATTTTCTTCTCTTATGGAAGCAATTAGGTCTTTCTGCCATTCAAGATATGAGTGGAGATCTTTATTCAATTCCTTCACAAAAGAACACTCAAAACAACCATAATTATGAGAACATGTGCTTTCACCCTTTTTGCTTAGTTTCCTGTTTTGAGTTTCATATTTTTCAAGATTTTCTTGAAGTTCAGCATTTACAACCTCAACAGCTTCCAATTTTTCAAGAATCAAATTATTTTCTTCCTCAAGATTTTTAAATTTTTTTTTTGCTTTTTCAATTTGATTTCTAAGATCTTCATTTTTAGATTTCAACGCTTTCAACCCTTCATTGTCAAAATCAATGTGAGCTGAATTATTTAACTTCTTGTTCAAAGATTTATTCTATTTTCTTGATTTTTCATACATGTTAAGCAATTCAGCATAAGCATTTTGCCAATCTTCTATGGAGAAGTTCCCAAACATAGAGCTTACCTCTTCACATTCTCCATCGCTTGTTTAATCACTTCCTTTGGCCATCATGCATTTGTAATTCTCCTTTTGATAGATGGTAGTTAGATCATCCAAGATTTCTTTGGCAGAGCTGCATGAAGTTAAGGAAGGAAGGACAGTAAAATTCACGGCAGCTTTCATCATTTCTAGAACCTTGATATTATCTCTATTTTTCAATTTATGATACTCAGTCCATTTGGACTTCTCCTTAGGCAATTTATGTGGCCCATGAGAAATTAAGGTCCATAGGTTAGGATCGGTAGTAATCACAAACTTGCACATTCTACCTAACCAGGTAGAGAAGTTGGAGCCATCAAACATTGGTAAGCAATCCACAAACATGGTTCAGGGAATTAAACAACGATAAGTGCACCGGGATCTTTCTGTGCAGATCGTTGGATCTGGGTAACATAGACCTAGGCTCTGATACCAATTGTTGGGTCCCAAGGGGTGCAATGGATCTAGAAGGGGGGGTTGAATATATCCTTACTAAAACAATGGCCCAATTAAATCTTAGCTACATAAAACAGAACACACTGCTTATAATACAAATGGACTACTTTAGACACAATGCACAGCGGAATAAAAGGGAATAGCTCAAATGGAAACGGCAAAGCACAATGCACTGACAGTCGAGGTCGACACCACTATACAGCGGGGTCGACACTCCTTCAGAGCAGGTTCAGAGCCAAGGGAGATTTGTTGCACTAGTCTGAAGAGATCTCACGAGATTCCAACCAGATGAATGAACAGGCTACGTGCATGAGTGAAGTCAGTGTAATAGAGTGTGTTGGAAAAGCAACTATAAATGCATAAGTTAGTGCTGATAAAATAATCCAAGAACAAACCCTTTATGTTGCCCATCCTATGAATGGGGGAAAGAAGAAATGGATCAATCACACAAGGCACACCCCATTGCACAAGTAATTTTCAAGGTGGTTCAGTCTCTGTAGACCTACGTCCACCCCTCACCAAATCCGGTGAGGGTTTCTCTACACGAGGATGAAGTCCTCAACCCACACACGAGGATGAAATCCTCCACCCACCCACCCACACACACACACACACACACACACACACACACACACACACACACACACGGATGAGATCCACCACACACACACACACACACACACACACACACACACACACGGATGAGATCCACCACACACACACACACCAAGGAATGAGATACACCACACGCACACACGCACACACAAGGATGAGATCCACAACACATGCACACACACACACAAAACAAAACAACAAGCTGCAAGTGCAAAAACCACACTTTCGGTCTCCCACAAGAGCACCGGACCCCCACAGTTTAAAGATTGCAAATACAGAAATAAAACCAGAAAAGCTAATACGGGGAAAAAGGCGATGGTGGCTTCAGATCGAAGTCTTGAAGCTCTATCAAACTCAGGCCGGCTGGAAGGAGGGGCTGCACTCCTTTCAACTACTTCTTCCTTTCGCACCACTGGTTGAACTCGAACCAGGACTGGGCTGCTCTTCCACTCTCCTATATTTTCTTCATAAAGGAACCAGGGTTGGCTGGCTGGATGGCTGGATCCTTCTCCTTTCTCTTCTCTTTTCTCTCTTTCCCACGATCTGATCTTTTAGTAGGCTAACTTAGAACTCCAACAGCAGGTTCATGCAAGGGAAGGCCGTCCAATTTATACGATACAAAAGGCAAAAGATTTTCCCTCCATTTCCCTTGTAGATTTGAATAGTTAAAATAAACAAAGGGGTTTGACCAAGGATACCTGCAGAACCTTACTTTCTGTTAGCAGAGAGGACGTCCTGTTGCCAAGGATATTTTCCCTTTCAGTCACACTGCTTGCTGGCTGGCGCAGGGGACAGGACAGTAGAGAAAGGTCATTTCTAGGTTTGGTGGCTGACCAAATCTTTTCCAAGAAGATGTTATGAGATGTTATAATGAGATGGCAGAACCTCTGACCTTGGTACCTTCTTCCAGAACTCAAAAGAGGTGTTTTTGTAGGTTTGTGCATGGCATTAATGCTCTGGACAGTTTGAGAAAAGGCAGATTTGTCAGAGTACTTTTGAGTTTCTTCTTCAGTGAGGTCAACTTGTTGAGAGGTGAGGTCGACACTGCTTTGAGAATGAGTTATTACAACGGCTTCTGGAAGAGGCTGAGGTCGACACTGCTTGCGATGGCCACTTCCCAGAGTGCTGGTTACCATCGTGAGGTCGACACTTCCTGATGGTGAGGTCGACACTGCTTGCGTTGGCCGCTTCCCAGAATGCTGGCTGCGATCGTAAGGTCGACACTTCCTGATGACGAGGTCAAGGCAGCCATGAAGAAGAGCATTTATAATGCTTTCTGTGAGGGTCTGAGGTCGACCTCCTGAGAGTATCAGGTCGACACTACCATTGGGGATTTCTTTAGACGGATGGTTGATGTAGTTGGTGAGGTCGACACTACATCTTCGTACGGTCGACACCGTTGAAGCTCATTTGGGCTTTTCTGCCTACTATGAAGACCTGAGGTCGAAGCAGCAACGTTGTAAGGTCGGAGCATCAGAGAACTACTTGGAGTTTCTTCTTTCTGAGGTCGAGGCAGGTAGATTGTGAGGTCGACCTATCCTTTAAGAGGTTACACTTCTTATCTAAATTCTGCTCAACTTTTGCAACTAAGTTCCACCATATGCCTAGGTCCTTGGATTCTGTGCATACCTATGCCTTTGCACCTTGAGTTGGCTACCCTTGTTCATACTCTACAGCTTCGTGAGGTTGACACTACAGCTTCGTGAGCTCGACACCGCTGAAGCTCATTTGGTTCAATGCATCATATCTCATTACACCATTGCATGACATCTTCATTCTACTCATCTTCTTTTATCTTCATATGGTTGCGTTGACTATGACCTGAAACTTATACATGTTGGCATTATCAAATCCATATAAGACTCATCAATGAGTCATAGTCATACATCATCAAACTAACAATAGAATCAAGCATGTTCCACACATGTCCAACAAATGGTTCTCTCATATGAGGATAACGAAGCATGGTTGATTGAATTCTCGCTCAACATTTCAAATAAATCATAGGCTTCATCCTCACTTTTGCTCATGAAGGTCCCATCACATGGTGCATCCACAACCTGCCTTACTTGATCATCTAAGCCCTCATAGAAGACTTGCACTATTTGCCATTTGGAAAGCCCAGGATGTGGGCATTTTATAAGGAGTTCCATTAATCTCTCCCATGATTCATGTATTTTTTCATTCGGGAGTTACGTGAATCCTGTGATTGCGCATCTCATGGTGTTGGTTCTACCAATGGGGTAGAACTTCTTAAGGAACTCATGTTGCATATCTGCCCATGTGCCAATAGGTTTCCCTAAAGTCTCAAGCCAGTATTTGGCTTTGTCCTTAAGTGAGAAATTGAATAAGGTCAGGCAGAGGGCATCATCTGTGAAATTTTGAGTTTTTACAGTGGAACAAATTTCCAAAAATTAATCCAGATGTTTATAGTGATCTTCATTCGTTTTCCCATAAAAGGATGGGAGCATCTGAATGGTGCTAGATTTGATCTCATATTACAGAGCAGGGACATTAGGCAGTTGGATACAAGTGGATGGCTGATAATTAGAAGGAATAAAATATTCCTTCATCTGTTTGGGCACCCCTAGTTGGTGTTATTCCGCCATGGGTTGGATTTAATTTTGGACCTGATTAAAATGAATCGCTCGATCTCATTAATGGGCTCAACTAAGTAAGGGTGTTGAGATCCTCTCCCTTGCATAAACTAAGGTTAAAGATTTGGATCTTAAGAAGTGAGCCTAGCCCAAACAAATTTGTCTCTTTGTTTTTTTGAATGTCTTTTTTTTTATTTTTAAAACAATGGATTTTTTTTGAAGAAAAGAAGATGAAACTCTTTTTTTTAAAAATGTCTTTTTTTAAACAACCACAAACAAGTTATCACACAATTAACCTATGACTAAATGGATGACCGAGACCTAAAAGTGAGATTTCTCACAAATCATCCTAAGTCCACTCAAGTCTACAATCAAGATCTTCCACTGGCCAGGTAAGAGGTGGGGTTGTGGGAGGCTCTCCCTACTCTCGTAGGGACCTAATTAAATAACCACAAGCCCCCTTAAGGCGGTTGTCTATGGACCTCCAGCCTAGACACCAGTTTTCAAAATTAATAATGGGTCAAAATGGGCCTAAGTTTCAATGTGAACCCTAGGGTCAATGTCTACTAAATTTTTTATTGGGCTTGGGTTAATGCAAAGATGCAGGGAGTTGTAGTTTGTGGGCCAAGGAAGGGTGATCAAATCCCCACCCTATGTTGTTTAAGAGGTAATGCCCTTATGATATTTTGAAATGAAATACACACCACAAATTCAAACAAGGGGTTCTATGTAAATGTGCATGAGCATGTGATGAAGGAAAAGTTTGGAAGAACTCACCTTGCTCCCACAATCTTCAATAATGTAATTAACAAAAATTAAACACAAGAAAAATTCTATCCTAAATGATACATGACCTAAAACATGAAAGTGTGGGTTCCATACTTGCAATGAAGATTTTTATTGAAGTTCAAATGATATGTTTTTTAATGAACCTATCTAACCACATGATATGGAAAGTAGAGAAATGAAACTAAAATGAAAGTAGGAAAGTTTGAATACTTACTTGAAGAGCAATCCCTCGTTCTTTTTTTTTGAAATAAATGACTAAATCATAAAACTAAGGAAAAGAAGGACAACTTATGTAATATCCTGGAACTTTCAGATCCATCTTTTCAGGTCTCGGATCTATTTTCTCGGAGAATTTGTTCCCATTTTGCCCGAAATTATCTTTCGGACATTTTTCGGGTTCGGATCCATGTGTTTCGGAGGTCCCGGAACGTGTTCCGCGGTTTCTC
This sequence comes from Amorphophallus konjac, assembly GCA_022559845.1. Lineage (NCBI taxonomy): Eukaryota > Viridiplantae > Streptophyta > Magnoliopsida > Alismatales > Araceae > Amorphophallus > Amorphophallus konjac. Next base: position 39,654,209 of record CM040119.1, read on the forward strand.
GTGTTTTTCCCTAACAGGACCTATGGAACCCCATAGTGGAGAAACCGAGTCGTTCACCTACTCAGGGATGGTACCACGGCGATCGGTGTGTTCCAACAATCGTGGCGATATATTTTTCTATTTTTCCATATTTTTTGGAAAATCTGTATTTTCTATAAATCCCCAATCTTTTTCTTTTTCTTTTTCTTTTTCCCGTTTCTCTTTCTTCTTCCTCTTCCTTTCTTCCCGTTGGAGAACCGACGCCCCCTCTCCTTCTCTCTCCTCTTCCGGCGACGACGCGGCGTGCCCCTCCGCCTGAAGACGGTGGTGGGCGACGGCGTGGCGACGACGGCGGCGGCGAGGTGATCACGATGGCATGCGTGGCTCGTGGGAGCTCGAGGAAGAACGAGCAGTTTTTGGTGGACCGGCGGCGATCTAGGCATTTTGGGGCTTCTTTAAGGTAGGGTGACGGATCCCTACTTCTCCCCGTGTGTTCCCCGTGATTTCTAGGCCGTGGAAAGTCGAGAGGGGCGTGTTTTCATGCCGGGATGGCGAAACTCCATGTTTGAGGGGTGAGCCGGATTTCACCGATTTATTACGTTTCTAGCAAGATTTTTGGGGTTTCTAGGATGCTGGGAGTTAAGAGAGTGATTTCCCTTTTGTTTTTCCTTCACCAGGGGGTGAATGGGCGTGGTTTTTGGATTTCCCATGCGTATTCCGCGAACCAGGCTCTGCCCATTGTCGCGCTACTGTCCAGGGGCGCGATCTTGAGATCACGCTACCCAATGTCATCGCGTTCATCGAGGAAGATGAACAGTGGTAGGTCGGCCTATCGATAGAGAGCGCGCCTGCCCGATCAGGAGCGACTGTGTGAACGCGCTAGGTCACCCCAGCGCGTTCATGGTCTATCGCGCTAGGTTTCCATAGCGCGTTAATGAATAACGCGCTATGGATCCCAAGCGCATTCTTGCTGGATCGCGCTAGGCAAGGCGAGTGCGTTCATGAATGCGCTCCTGGCCTATAGCGCGTTAAGGCCTCTTACAGATTCGAGAGTTTTTCGCACGTGGCAACCTCCAGGATGGACCGCCGCCCATGTTCTGTTATACCGAAATTATGCATTGCCAATTCAAGTCTCGGGTTAGTGGATCTCGATCCACGTGTTCACCCGTGGTCTGACTGATGTTGGGCATCATGTGGGGGCCACATGTGAGGGTGCTGTAGGATCCCGGGAGTTAGTGTTCTCGGCTTGTGTCACCGTGAGTCGATGTCGGTAAGAGGAGCGGCCCTTGTACTTTGTCCGGTTTAGACGTTGTTTTCCATTGACTAGAGAGTCTACTCTTTCAGTGACCCTCCACTAGTCGTAGCCTTCCGACACGCGAGTGGTCCCACCAGGGAGTGGTGGCGAGGCTACCCTGAGAGACAGTTTTTAGACTGGTTTCCGTCAGGCCCCACGTTTGACGCCAGAGTCCGGCTGAGGGGAAAACCAGTTAGCAGGCCAGACCTAGGACGTATGGTCTGTGTGTGCACACGTGGTTGGGGGCGGTTGGACCCGCGTTGATGAGCGCGACCCCAGCTAGTCACTTGTTCTGTGGTTACTTGTACAGTGTCTCAGTTCCCGTTGGGCCGGAGGGAGACACCCGAGGTGCGGTTTAAGTCGTCAGTGGACGCATCCGGCTTTGCTTCTAGTGGGTTGGTACTCCTGTCTTGTGTGGTAGCGACTCTTTGGCTTTTGACGAGATGTCTCGGTTTTCATGCCGTGTGTTCGGTACTAGCCGTCGTAGTAGCTTGTAGTTACTTCCCGCGCCATTTCTCGATTTGCGAGGTGGGGACCAGATGATCCCTACTGAGCCTTGTGTTTTGAGGCTCATTCCCTGCGTATTTTCACCGTGTTTCAGGTGAGACGAGGCTTCAGGGGAGCGCTTCAGAGGCTCCACGTGGTTCAGGTGCCCAGGGTTAGTTGCCAGTTGCCAGGCCGGGGTATGCCCCGTGTAGTTGTACTTTTCTCTTTAGACTGTAGTAGTTGTGGACTACTATTATATTTTAGACTGCTGTTATTTTTGTGGACTATGTAATTTAATTAATGTTATTAATTGCTTCCTGCTTAATTCATTTAATATGCGTCGCTCTGCAATTATTTTAGATTCTTGTGTATCTCCACACCATCCTTTCAACCCTTCCGAGTCTTCGGGCTCGTGGGTGGCGGTTCGAGATTCGGGTTATCGGGCCTTCCCGGTGTTCGGATCTCAGGTCGTTACAACTTACCTCTGATTTTTTTTGTTGTCTTTTTTGATTTTTTTCATTTTGGACTTTCTTTCTATAGAATAGGACCTTCGCTTACAGATTTCTTCTTTCTGCGACAGTTATTTTCTCTGGATTTTCAACACACTATCCTCTCCACCTACGCTTCTGTTTTTTGCGACAGATTTCCTGACAATTTTTTTTTTAGATTTTTAGAATTGATTTTTCTCCCATGTTTTTCCTTTTTTTTCTTGAAAAAATAAGAAAGAGAAAGAGATATTAGTACACTATAAACACAAGGAAAGTAAAGTTCTTAAATCAAAAATCATCATTCTTTCTCGACAACGGCGCTAAAAATTGACTACACAAAAGTTCATCGTTTAAAACACGCATATCAATCTTAAAATTTTCAACTTGTACTTGATGAAAGAGAGACGTAATATAATGGCGAGAAGGGTCGAATCCACACGGAAGAAGAGATTATGAAATTAAGAGCTTTAGATTCCCTTAGAAAAATATTTGTGATTTGATTGCTTGAAGAAAAGGGATGAAACAAAGCATGGTTCTAACAATTAATTGAAAATGTCTATGACTATGCGTGTATGCTATAGAAAATAATTGCATGAAGTAGAAAAGAAGATAGAAAATAATTGCATGAAGTAGAAAAGAAGAGGTAGACGAAGGAGGTAGAGAGGGAAGAAGAGTAAGATCTAGATCAAAAGAACAACTTCTTTCATTAACTTAAGAGAAAGAGTACATGAAATGCGAGATAAAATTACACTAACCACGCAACAAGATTACAATGAAATTAAATGACACAAAATAATAAAAAACATGAAGAGCCTGGAGTGTGAAGATGATGGCAGAAATGGTTATGACAGTGTCGTCCTCTCTTAGCCTTGGATCACGAACCACCTTGCGAGGATGATGTCGTCTACGCCGGGAGGAAGTCGCCTTCACCTTTGGAGCCGCCTTTGGAGAATGTTATGTGAAGGGAGGAGAGAGATCTAGGGAGAGATGGAGAGAGGGATATATAGAGGTATACAAGAGGTAAAGCAATGAGGCTATGGCGATATAGAGATGGCTAGAAGGGAAGTAGAAGGAGAGGGCGACGATGATGAGGGAGAGATGCTATGGGCACACTAGGGTGAAGAAGAAGAAGAGGTGCTAAAGGATGGGGCGACCTAAGGTGAGAGAGATGAAGTCTAGGGCGACCTAGGGTGAAGGAGAAAAGGCTAGGGGCGCAGGAGAGAGAGAATAAAAGAGGTTAAGGCTTTTAGAAAAATTCTTTAGCAAAAAGTCAAGTAAAAGATCCTTTCCTCTCCATAGAGTGGGGTATTTATAGGCAAAAATGGACCAATTGAAGGCTAGGATTGATCTAGAGAAGATGAATGGTTAGGATAAAGGGAGAAAATGAGGTGATGGAAGGGGGAGAGAGAGGTGGTCGCCCTCCTTCCTAGGGTTTTGTGTGCCCCTCTCTCTCTTTCTTAATCGGGCAGAGATTCTCCCCCAATCTCCTCCTTAATCCTCTCCTTGATCTCCTCCTCGATTTTCTCTATTTGAAACTTTGAATTTTCTTTTCCCTCCAGCAACAATAGGTGGCGGCTGCACATTTGACTTGGTCAACATGAAGGGAGGGCACCCTAGGGCTTCATCTCTTGGTTCTAAGACTCTTTTGCCCCTGGCTTGACTTGCAATTTCCTTTAGTGTCCTGCACACCCAAAATTATGATTTAGTGCATAAAATTACTATAATGTGCACATAAATCAAATATGCTCATAATTATGCAATGGAGAATTAATTTTCATGACTCTCAACTCCATTTTATTAAATGAAATGACCAAATTAATCAATTTGCGTGAAATGCCCAATTTACATACGAAGTTGAGATTAACTATGACATATGCATAATTGCCTAATTACATGCACATAAAATGGTGTGTATGCAATGAATTATCATAGAAAATGGACACTTATCAATATGTCTATTTAAATTTCTAGCAAACTATTTTTGATTATATATTTTGCCTATGGCATTTAATTCTTATAAGCTCGAGTGCCCTTGTACGAGCTGTGCAGGGCACACCCCCACCACCTCTCGGTACATGTATGTATATTTAAATTTCTAGCAAAATATTTTTTGATTATATGTTTTGCTTATGACATTTAATTCTTACAGGTCCTAGTGCCCATGTCGGCTCCTCCGCCTAGCCAACAGAGGATGTCGATAGTCGTCATGAGGGCGAGGGAGGCGGGCCTATGATGGATGTCTGCCTTGCTGGATCTCTGGATAAATTTATTAATATATGAATTATATTCTTTGTAAATGCATTTGAAGATTTATATAATAAATTAGGAACTCGAGCGGGTGAAAAGGACATATTAAAACTTGCTAAATTAAGAGAAAGGAAAACTAGATATTTAGATCATGTTCGGTGCATTAAAGGTGAAGTTCAAAGGGTTTTAACTAAGGATCTTGAGATTAAAGGGAGGTGACATAGCTATTTTCAGAAGTTACATTTTTTAATAAAATTCTAAAGGAACGGAGAATGCCAGAAGTTTGGAGAAAAAGTGTCGTAGTTCCTTTCTATAAAAATAAAGGAGATATTCAAAGTTGTAATAATTATCGTGGAATTAAGCTTATAAGTCATACTATGAAACTTTGGGAAAGAGTAATTAAAAAACGGCTCCGATGTATGACTACTGTATCAAAAAATCAGTTTGGTTTTATGCCAAATAGATCTACTACAGAAGCTATTTTCTTACTACGGCAGCTAATGGAGAAGTATAGAGAGATGAGAAAAGATTTGTATATAGTTTTTCTTGATTTAGAGAAGGCGTACGATCGAGTACCAAGAGAATTGATTTGGTGGACATTAAGAAAGAAAGGAATCTCTCAATGATATGTTGATTTGATTAAGGATATGTACGACGATGCTATTACTAGTGTTCGAACTATTACTGGGGAGAGTGGTGAATTTCCCATTTCTATAGGTTTGCATCAAGGTTCTGCACTAAGTCCGTATCTCTTTGCCTTAGTTATGGATGAAGTAACTAAACAATTGCATAAGGATATCCCTTTGTGTATGCTTTTTGCATATGATATTATTTTAATTGATGAGAGTATTGATGCTCTAAATGCTAAGTTAGAGCGTTGGAGACTTGCCTTGGAGTCTAAAGGTTTTAAAATTAGTAGGAGTAAGTCAGAGTTTATGCACTGTAATTTTAGTAATGGGAGAGTGGTTCAGGAAGATATGGTTCTAATTGATGGACATAACATTTCGAAGAGTAGTAGCTTTTGATACTTAGGGTCTATCATACAAGAGAATGGGGAGATTTATGATGACATTACACATAGGATTAAGGCAGGCTGGTTAAGATGGAGAAGTGCATCAGGTGTCCTTTGTGATCGACGTATGTCTGTGAAACTCAAAGGGAGGTTTTATAGAACGGCTGTGAGACCTACTTTATTATATGGTACCGAGTGTTGGGCAGTACGAAAGGAACACATCCACAAAATGTGTGTAGTAGAGATGAGGATGTTGAGATGGATGTGTGGCAAGACTAAAAAAGACAAGATTAGGAACGAGCGCATCCGTAAGGACTTAGGGATAGCTTCAATTGATAGTAAAATGAGAGAAAATAGGCTCAGGTGGTTTGGACATGTGTGTCGTCGCCCTACCTCAGCGCCGATTAAAAGATGTGACCAAATCTTAGTGGATGCTAGTAAAAGAGCTCGAGGTAGGCCTAAAATGAGATGGTGCGATGTTATTAGGAAGGACATTAGTTTCTTGGGTTTAAATATGAATATTGTACTTGATAGAAATCTTTGGCGGAACAGGATTCAAGTAGCCGACCCCAATTAATCGGGATAAGGCTCTGATGATGATGATGATGATTTATCCTTCAACTATGTAATGCCAACCATTTTAACATTTGTAATTGCAATGATAAATTAGAACCTACTGGGGATGTCTGTTATGTTATGAAAATTGTTTGTGCACATGTTCTCGGGCTAGCAATATCCTTCAAAGAGTTTCTGATTATCGTCTGAGATTTATTGCTCGACATGTTCACAGTATGTAATTTAATCATTTAATTCACATCTTTCCCAAACTCAAACATGCTCTGTATACTAACCGATACTACTTGATTTCTTTACAGTAGACTTATTAGTTCACGAGTGGATTGGATGAGGCGAGAACTCGTTCTGCCTGGGAGGATATTGTATAGACTAATTATAGGAAGACATTGCATGAGGCACAAAAAAGGGCTCAGAAAAAAGGTGCAACACCGATAGTTTTGGAAGGAGCACCGCCCTCTTTTGATGATGAGGGAGTATTGGGATGCTATATGTGACAAATGGGCCAATCCGAGGTGGATAGAAAAGTCATAAAATATGTCAACAAATAGGGCATCACAACCAGACGTCAATGTGCATATGAGTGGGTCCGTCTCTTTCGTGACCAATAAAAATAAATTGGTAAGTAATATTTCAATTTAACTTCTTATATTTTATTCATATATATGACATTTATTTTATATGATTTGAATATTAGGTAGTGGAGCTCCATCGTGCTCGATCGTTCCTAGAGGTGTTCGACTGAACACACAAAAAGAAGGGGACGGATCAGTTCGTCAGTGAGAGAGCCCACTTAGTAGCAGTAAGTTTACAAACATATGCAAGTTTTTCTTTTCATTTAAATATGATTGATTCATATGAAATTTACAAGCTTTTTCATTCAATTTGTAGGAAACATATAGCAAACATGTGATGGAGAAGCACTATAAGAAAAATGGGGAATTCTGACGTCCATTTGCCGTCGCAAATACGTTGGAGATACGTCGCAATGTGGATTTTCGACGTATTTCTGACGAGTTTGCGATGGAATGTGGACGTCGGAAATATTACGTCGTAAATTTCTTACGTATTCCAATAGCGTCGCCAATGCGTCCAAAATTACCGACGAAACTATATCGTCGAAATTATGGTGGCATTTATGTCGGTAATTAATAATACGAAAATTAGTTAATCATTGCGACATAAAATAATTTAGTTGAAAATAGGTCTAAAGTTTTCGACATATTTTCGACAGATATATTATGTCGTCGCAAACATATTGGTTAAATTACTTCCAACGAAAGTTATTTTGGTGGGAAATACGTCGTTAATTTTTGACGTATTTCAATCGGATAAATAATACGTTGAAAACCTGTGGGTCAAATTAGTTCCGACGAACTGTTATTGTGTCGAAAATACGTCGTTAATGTTCGACGCATTTGAGACGGATAATTAATACGTCGGAACTAATGTGAATCAAATTAGTTCCGACGAAACTACCTTGGGTCGAAAAGACGTCGTTAATGTTCGACGTATTTGAGACGGATAATTAATACGTCGAACTAATGTGTCTCAAATTAGATCCGACGAACATTTAGTTGGTCGAAAATACGTCTGAACCTTTCGACTGATTTACGCTGGAAAATAAATACGCCAGGAAATAAGTGCGTGAAATTGGTTCTGACGAATTGTTAGTCGGTCAAAATTCTGTCGAAAACTTTCTCCACATTTTTTATATATTTTAAAATTTTAAAAACCTATTTAAAGCTACAATTATACACCACAATCGACACAACTCAACATAAAACACGCAATAAACAACATATACAACACACAATAGGATAAAATCCTATTGTAAATTACAATAAAGAACGTCCACAACACATAAATCTTTGAATAAAAAAAGTTACAGTTACATTAATTGAAATGTATCATTTTTTCACAATATCATTAAAAAAATCAAGAGATATCCGCTGCATCATCCTCATTCGTCATTCGTAGCATCTCCACCATCACCGGCTGCAGGAGGATCCTACATCACAAAAAATTAATAATAAATAGATTTTAATAAATATAATTATTAATAAATCTAGTTAAATATCTTTTTGATTTTCTAAATTCGAAAGTAGATAACATGAAGATGATTTCTTTCACTCTCAAAGCTTAATTCTTTGAACTAAGTAGTAATGTTATTGTTGTGCCCTGTGATTTTGATGATGTCTAACACTATGAATCATATTATGATAATAGTTTTTTATATCATGAATTTGATGTGTGCTGGCTAATGTCGATATGTTTTCTAATGCCTTGAACAACATTTTCATATGAAGGCTTGAAGAGTTGTAATGTCAATGCTATGAATGCTTGAACTGTTATGTCTGTATGCTTGAAGAATGTCTGTTTGAAGAACTGTAATATCTGAAGAATTCAGGTAAGCATAAGCATGGCAGTGTCACAGCAGCCCTAGAAGCAACTCTGCAGAAGAAGCCTCCAATCGCTGAAGAAACAAGCTGATATATCACCTTAAGATAGACTCTGTACCCGCTGAAGAATAAGGGTGAAAAATATCCCTTAAGGCTGACAAATGTGCATTACGGGTGACAGATACTACCTTAAGGGTAACAAATAGATGGACTAGGTGAATAATAGGCAACAGTGGTGACAAATAGCAGTGCAAAGGTGAATAATAGGCAGCAGGTGTGAAACAGCTGAAAACTAAGAACCTCAAGCCGACTCGAAGGGCTTACAAGTCGACTTCTGACAGAAGAATTCACAGAATGAAAGAAGACTTTTTAGCTGCGGATTAAGGGTGAAAATGGGTGGACAAAGCAGACAAATGGCTGTATAGCAGTGTGAAATGGTTGTTCAGTGGTGTAAAGTGGCTCATGGCTCTGACATTTGAAGAATGATCAAACTGGTTGAAGAGAATGATTCCCTCTGTGCTTCAGAGGAAGAGAGGACTGGTCCTCTGGTTGTGGGTAACTGGGTGTTACTCACGGTTCCTTCTAATTTGATCAGAAGAAGAGAGGAGAGTGTTCTTCTAGGTCAAGCTGTAAGTCAGCGTTTGTTTGCAGACTGAGTCTGCGGTTATTACTGTTGCAAGGGGAAGCCACACTCAGGTTTGAGTGTGGGGTGGACGTAGATCTGCGTGGCAGATCGAATCACCTAAAAATTCTGTGTGCCGTGATTTGCATTGGTGTGATTGGCCCTTATCATCTTCCTCCATTCACAGGTTTGCGTATGAACAGATCTTCCCTATACGCTAAGTGGTTGTATTGCAGTCTGTTAGATCTGTCTGATCTAAGTGGATTCTGTGAGATAGCATTCTCTTAGTTAGTGCATTCTTGTCACTTTCATTTATATTGTTCTCACAGATATCATCTGAGCTCATGGTTTGATAGTTGAGTGTTAAATTATCTTAGGCTTAAAAATTGAGGTTAAAATTTTTATAGGATCTATTCACCCCCCCTCTAGATCCTGCTGCGCACACATATTCATATACTTGCTTCCGGCTTTGCCTATAGAGCACACAACATTGGTATCACAGATACTCCGCTATTATAACTCTAAGGTCTACGAAATTAAAAATTAAATTAAATACTCACATGAGAGGGTTGTGGTGTGCTCGAGGGTGCTCCCTGAGACAAAATCCCCGCCTGGGCCAGGAGGGTAGCAACCACCCGAGTAAAGCGTGCCTCCATGCGTTCCTCGACTAGGTCTACCGCATGTTCGACGATGGATGTAATCTGGCTCGTAGAAGTGCCGATGAAGGGAGTAGAGAAGGAACTGCTACCGAGGTAGGATGAAGCTGAGCCCGGAGAAGATGCTAGAATCGGGCTGGTGTCCAAGCTCTGCCCAAAACCGTATACTCGTCCTTTCTTCGGTGGGCCGGCTGCTGCTACCCATGCCTCAGGATCTAGTTGCGGCCGCTGCGTCTCCTCGTCCCCATACTTTTCAGTCATATGCCTGTCATATGACTCCTGCAAATTGAATAAAAAATATTGTAAATGTCATATTAATCAATCATATTTAAAAATAGAAATAGAAAAGAAATGTGTATGTATATAATCTTACCACTACCGAGCGAGCTCTCTCGCTCACATACTGATCCGTCCCCTTCTTTTGGTGAACTGTAGCAAATAAATCACGGTACGAGACCGTACCACCCCTCTTCTTTTCCTGTTATACATGTTATAGAGAATAAATAGGGACATATAAGAAATAAATTATAATAAAATTAAGATGATTACTTACCAATCTCTCCTTCTGGGTCGCGAAGGAAACGGATCCAGAAGTATGGAGATGCACGTCTGGATGTAACGCACGTGCGGCTTTGGCTTTTGCGGATTTGGCCATCCAATTAGGCTCGGCCCATCTATCACAGAGGTCCTCCCAGTGCTCCCTCCTCATCCATGCGGGGCCGTGTGCCTTCCAAAGGCCACGGTCCTCGCTCCCCCCGGCTAGAGCCTTGGCACGTTCCCGACAGCCGTGTAAATGATGCTTATAATTTACAGTTCCTGTGGCCTCCCATACACGTCGAGCTCGTCCGGCGTCAGCTCGCCTCACAAACTGATATCCTTGCTGTCAAGAATTCAAATTTTATAAGTTAGTCGATTGAAATTGTGGAGTTGGGAAATATGTAATTTAAAAGATTAAATCGTATACCAGGAACTCGTCATACAATCGATCGCGGATATCCTGAGGAAACTTTCGAAATGACTTATATGGGCCGGTCACATGTCGCTCAATAATGTTGGTAATAAAACGAGAAGCCTCACTGGGCTCTACTTTATCCCTGCAATTACAAATGTTAAAATGATAGCCAACAATTATATATATAGTTGATGATAGATAACGAACATAATTCATGAGTTTAAATATTTACCCAGAGACCCAACATGGCTTGCGTCCCTCTTGCAACACCACCTGCTCGCCCTCGTGATGGCTAACAGCATCGTCTGCCTGTTGTGTGCCCGGGTGGGCGGACGAGCCAACTATCGCAGGTGGTGTGCCCGACGTACCTGTTACAAGTAAAATAGAAGTAGTTAATCAGAATTTAGCTCATTATTAAATAAAAATTTCAACAAGTAAACATATAGAATTCTTATCATTTAACTAAGAATTTAAATAAACATAGCAGTAGAATGTGATGGAAGTGGTGTACTCTGTAGACCTGATGTAGAGGCACTCAAACCTGTAAACAAAAAATATTGTGAGCAAAACAAAGTGCATATTCACTACTCATTTATCTAAGAATTTAAATAAACATACCCGCAGTTGTTGGCGTGGGCGGTGCACTCTGTGTACCTGGTGCGGAGACATAAAATATCGTGAGCAAAATAAAGTGCATATTCACTACTCATTTATCTAAGTGATGTGTGGAAGGATAGGATATAGAGGGGTGGTGAATATATCCCCGATTAAAAACTATGCCCAAATTAAAATAAAAAATCTGGCGCTACCCAATTTTAAAACATAATGAACAATATGTTAACAAGAGTTTACGTAGAACATACGTCGAACACTTAAGCACTTAAGCTAATGTCTCCGTTGACACCTATTTTTCACCCTTAAGAGGGTATATGTCACCAATAGCAGTCTATTTGTCAGCCTTATGTATGCATTTGTCGTCCTTAGCTTCTTCTGCTGGCAGGTAAACACAAGTGGGCTTCCCCTTCATGCAGCTTCAACACTTCACACATATTCAGTGCTACAACCTATTTTTCACCCGTAGAGAGCTATTTGTCAGCCTTACCTCCCTATTTGTCACCACTAATGAGTCATTTGTCTGTCTTATCTTCCTGCCTTCCCTTGTATGAATCTTAATAGATTTATTCATCATTTCTAAAGAATTCAGACTTTGACTGCACAGACTTGGGTTGACCACTGTCTTAGCTCCATTGACTATGCGTTGACTACGTTACCACATTGACTTTTCTTCGTTTCTTGAGAAAATAACTGGCTTTCAGCCTGTTCTATGTGCAACTGTCAACCTGTTCTTCGTGCAATTTTGAAGTAAACTATACACACAAAATCATTATAGCTCCATGGATGATTCTACATCAACAAAACACATTGACTATCCACATGAAGAGTATACATGAATCTAAATTTTGACAGCATTAAAACATGGAGCCGAAACACTAAGGATTTAAATAAACATACGCGCAACAGTTGGTGGGGGCGGTGCACTCTGTGTACCTGGTGCATATATTTAAATCATCGTGAGCAAAATAAAGTGCTAAGTCACTACTCATTCATGAACGATCTTAAATAAACATACCCGCAGCAGGTGGTGGGGTCGGTGTACTCTGTGTACCTGGTGCAGAGACATAAACTATCATTACCAAAAATGAAGTGCATATTCACTATTCACTTATCGAAGAATTTAAATAAATAGACCCGCAGCAGGTGGTGGGGGCGGTGTGCTCTGTGTACCTGGTGCAGAGACATAAAATATCATTACCAAAATAAAGTGCATATTCACTACTCATTTATCTAATAATTTAAATAAACAGACCCGTAGCAGCTGGTGGGGGTGGTGTACTCTGTGTACCTGGTGCCATAAACACAAACTATCATTATCGAAATGAAGTGCATATTCACTACTCATTTATCTAAGAATTTAAATAAACATACCAGTAGCAGGTGGTGGGGTCGGTGTACTCTGTGTACCTGGTGCAGAGACATAAACTATCATTACCAAAACGAAGTGCATATTCACTACTCATTTATCTAAGAATTTAAATAAACAGACCCGCAACAGGTGGTGGGGGCGGTGTACGCTGTGTACCTGGTGCAGAGACATAAAATATCATTAACAAAATAAAGTGCATATATTCACTACTCATTTATCTAAAAATTTAAATAAACAGACCTACAGCAGGTGGTGGGGGCGGTGTACGCTGTGTACCTGGTGCAGAGACATAAAATATCATTAACAAAACAAAGTGCATATATTCACTACTCATTTATCTAAAAATTTAAATAAACATGCCGGTAGAACCCCTCCCGGAACCACCTCTCCTCGAAGATCCGGTACGACCTCGAACCATCTAATTATTGACAACAAGAATAGTAGTGCATATTAGTCCACAACTAATTACGAGGAGAGGTGGCAATTAATAATGATAAGAAGTGCATATATGTTAAATTTCTTACAAAATATTCAATCATTATCTATTTCTTCTTCAGATGTTGAAGATATATCAAACTCAACCTCATCTTCGTCATCTTCCTGGTTCTCACTAGATCCATACTCTTCCTCCTCATAGGACTCCTCCTGCCCAACAATTGCTTCATTTAGCTCAGTTGGATCGACTTCTTCCACTTCGTCCTCTATAGACAACCGAAGTGGCTCGTCAGATTCGATCAGATGAAGATTAGAAGCAACCAACTCTGCAGTGTCACCCTCCTCTGATTGAAAAAATTCGGCACTAGAATCCTCTGAGACAGCTTCAATCAGATCTAACTCATCATTAGGCACAAGCCTTGGTTTTACCCTACAAACTGCCCACCAATCTTTATTCTTAGACGATGAATAACTTGAATAATACACTTGTTGGGCTTGTGCGGCCACAATGAACGGCTCATAGGTATTCAATTTTGATCTATGTTTGACATCGACAAGCCCATATATTACGTCGTTTCGAACTGAATGAGGATCAAACCAATGACACTTAAAAAGGAATATATGCTTGTCTTGTTCGAGATACTGTAATTCTATGACCTCTTCAAGAATACCATAGTAATCAAGATCATTTTCATTGTATGTACTACCTTTCACGCATACGCCGCTATTCATCGTAGACTTATTTCGTCCATAATCTATGGTGTGAAATCTATAACCATTCATAAAAAATCCTGGATAGGCATGCGCGACCTTCGAAGGTCCATAACTTATCACCCGGACTCTTTCATCAGTAACATAACCTTCTTCAACCTATGAATATAAACCACGTTACTTTTCTTTTGATACGTGCATACACCTCAAGCTTTGTGGAATTGGTAGATTGACACTTACTTGACCTTTAAGCCATCTGGCAAAAGATCTCTCTCGTTCATTTTGAACCTCCATGTCATTGAGGTGTGGACATTGAGTAATTAATTCTGAATCAAATTGCCTGCAATGATGAATGCAACATCACCGTAAATGGGAGGAAGAACGTCAAGATGCTTATAAATTTTTGGGAGCTGCGGAGTTGACGACTCACTCAACATAAGGTTCAATCTCAGCACAGTTCAGGAGAACATATATCTCTGCAGCCAACAACTCTCTGTCCTCTAATATGCGATTCGAACAACGTCCGAATGCACGTCCTGGATACTTAAATAGGGACAACCGTCGGACGGACCCACCTCTCCTCCATCATCATTACGTGGAGGTCGATTGCGGCGAGTTTGAATTTCGGGTTCGAAGTACATCGAACAGAAGTTCAAATTTCTTCAATAATATACGCCCCGGTAATCGAACCCTCTACTTTAGCCTTGTTGCGAACCTTCATTTTCAGGTCATGCATACACCTATGACAACAATTCATATGACAATGACATACAGTGACAATGACAGACACATGTAAGTACTGTCAAATAATCAGTAAATACATACTGATTACCTCTCAAATGGATACATCCATCGAAATTGTACCGGTCCTCCAACTTTGGCCTCGTATGGCAAATGGATAATCAGGTGCTCCATGGAATCGAAGAACGCAGGGGGAAATATCTTCTCCAACTTGCATACCGTCGTGACCACATTCTGTTCCATAGTTTGCACGTCCCCAAGTTTGAGTTCTGATGCACATAGAATCCTAAAAAACTGACTCAACTCAGTCAATGCTCCCCATATAGGCTTTGGCAATATGTCACGGAATGCAATGGGCAGAAGTCTCTCCATGAACACATGGCAGTCATGACTTTTCAATCCATATATTTTTCCCTCATTGACATTCACACAACGGGCTATGTTAGACACATATCCATCAGGGAATCTTAATTGCTTCAGCCACTGGCACAGTTCATTGATCTGTGTGTCTTTCAACACGTAAGCTGCTTTAGGTTGCACAACTTTGCCCGTACCGGCCGCAATTCCAACTCTGGTCGTTTGCAAAGTATCTTCAAGTCCGCTCGCGCCTTGGCATTGTCCTTTGTTTTGGCTTTCACGTTCATGATGGTGTTGAACACATTATCAAAGACATTCTTCTCAACATGCATGACGTCCAGGTTGTGCCGTATCAAAAGGGCTGACCAGTAAGGCAATTCCCAGAAGATACTTTTCTTCACCCAATTGTGTTCCTCTCCAAATCCACGAAGATGTCGTGTACTACCCGACAATTGCACTATATCTGGTAAGTTTTGCACCTCTAATGCCATTTGTCGACCAGACATCCGTTCCAAGTCTGCTTCATCCATTTCAACTGTGTTCTTAATGAATGAGTCCTTTTGCCTTCGGAAAGGATGGTCATTTGGTAGAAACCGTCGATGACAATCGAACCAGCATGATTTCTTACCATATTTCAGGACAAAGGATTTGGTATCAGCCATACAGTAAGGACATGCCAACCTCCCGTGTGTGCTCCAGCCAGATAGCATTCCATATGTAGGGAAGTCACTTATTGTCCACATCAATGCAGCCTTCATAGTGAAATTTTATTTTCTATACGCATCATAAGTAACAACTCCATCATTCCATAATCTTTTCAACTCATCAATCAGTGGCCTGAGATATATGTCCAAATTTTTTCCTGGATTTTTTGGACCTGGAATCACCAAAGTTAAGAAAAGGTTCTCTCGCTTCATGCACATGCCCGGCGGAAGGTTGTACGGCGTCATGAACACTGGCCAATATGAGTAAGACGCCACTAAACCTCCAAATGGGTTAAAGCCGTCTGTGCATAAACCAAACCTAACATTGCGTGGCTCGTGAGCAAAAGCAGTATACGTATGATTGAAATGAGCCCAGGCTTCACCGTCGGCGGGATGACTGATTATATCATCTACACGACCTACTCTCTCCGTGTGCCATATCATATGCCTGAGCTGTCTTTGACGACATATACATCGCTGCAATCTGGGCGTGAGAGGGAAGTATCGCAGTGACTTGTAAGGCACATCCTTCTGCTTTGAATTGTCCCCTCTCTTAGGTTTAAATCTATCATGCTGACAAATATCACATGATCTTTTATCTACATTATCTTCATAATATAGCATACAGTGATTAGGGCATGCATCTATTTTTTGGTATTCAAGCCCTAACTCATTGACCATCTTCTTTGCACGGTAAAAATTTTCAGGCAGCTTCTCATCTCGAGGCAGCATACTCTTGATAAGGAGGAGCATACGGTCAAAACAACTCTCACTAAGGTGAAATTCGGATTTCAAATTCAACAACTGTGAGACAGCAGACAACCGAGTGTGATTTTCACAACCATCCCACAGCGGCTCATCAGCATCCCGAAGTAACTAATAAAATCTTTCAGCCGACTTGTTTGGTGGTTCTTCGTTGTACACGTGTTCCCCTTGTACATTAAAGTTAGGGCCAACAGCATTGAGTACCATGTCTATATAGATACTTGTGCTTGCAACATTGCCGGGCTCATACGACCAGAACTCCTCACCATGACACACCCAATTCATATAACCTTTCGTGAACCCTTTCCTGTATAAATGAGCTTGCACATCCCACAGCGAATGAAATCTCTTATTTTTACAACATAAACAAGGACATCGAATGCTACCACATTGGTCCACTACTGTTGGATGCCCCAATACATACTGAATAAAACTATCAACTCCATCCTTAAACTCCTCTGACACCACTCCGTCAACTACTCTGTGATTCATCCATGAACGATCAATTCTAGCCATATTTACCTAACATATTAAAAAATTCATATCAATATGTCTTATCACTACATCTAAGAAAATATCGTGTACATCTCCCCTAAATATTGACTATTTTCCACACTTGTACATCCTGTTTGGTCACATATACATATATATCCACATCCACTTTCACTTCCATATTCACACACCGTGGTTGACATCAACATCATCTTCTGGAAAAAAATCATTAACATACTCGCATTCACATACACATTTTCTTACATATCGGCATCCACACCTGTCTACCAATTTAATTCACATCCAAGCATACTAATCACATATATCATAGCAAAAGTCTTGAAGGGGCAAAAATGAAAAAAGGGTCATATCCACATTTACGCACACACATTTATACCCACATCCCTCTTCCCACCCTCCCAATAAAATTGGGCTTGGAATTTCATCTGATGTTGTAAGAGTACAGCAGGTGATAAGGAGAAAAGGTTCATCTTGTAGATCAGGCATGAAGGTTAAAATTCTCAAAGGAGCAGTTGGTTTACTTAAAAGTAATCTCTATGCAACTCTTGAGTACATATTACTTGGGGGATAATATGTACTCAAGAAGGGGGCCAACGGGAGAGGGAGAGAGGGGAATACCTGCGGTGGGGGGTGTCCGCCGAAAGAATTTGACCGCCGCCGCTGCCGGAGCTCACCTCCGCCGCCCTCGCCACTCGCCGCCCCCGGGTAAGAGATTGAGAGGCGGGTGCGATCGTGAGATAGGAAAGGGATGCAGTTGTTGAAGGAGGAGGAAGGGGGAAGGACTAAGGAGGTCAGGAGAGGGGTCGTCTGCCTGTTCTTGTCTCTTTTTATTTGGCGCCATATTTTCATTTGGCGCCATGTTTTCATTCATTCATTCGTGATTTTTTGCCATTCATTCATTTCTTCCTATAAAAGGATAAATTCTCCCTCAGTAAAAAATATCATTAGATCTACAAAAATTATTATTTAATATTTTGAGATCTGTAATTTAGAAATTTTCATCTTTTTTATGGCCGATAAGTCGATTCCTATAAAAAGAAGAGAGAGCGTGTTGAAAAGCCTAGGTACCTTGAAAGTAGGGTTTGTGGTCTCGACCGACCCGTCCGTCCCAATCACGGCCCGGGATGAGTCAGGTCGGTGCATATTCGCTCCGTGTCAATCCATCTCATAAAATGTTATAATAAAAAAAGGCTATTTATATATATAATACATATAAAATAATACAACAAAGTAAAAAAAATACTCTTTATATATATAATATATATAAATAAAATATTAAAATAATGAAGCGTCTCGGTCACGACCCACGACCCGGGCATCCCGCCCCCACTTGGGTGGGGTCAGGGAGTGGGCGGGTGGAGGCATCCCGGAGCGGGACGTCAAACCCTACTTGACCGATAAGTCGATTCCTATAAAGGGAAGAGACGGCGTGTTGAAAAGCCTAGCTACCTTGAAAGGCCCACATCGGGGTGCGAAAAGGTACTCAGAGGCGTATCGGTCACATGTTGACCATTTCCTTATTGTTCCTTGCCCCCGCCAAACTCATGTGTTTTGAATTTACCGTCACGACTATAATTAATTTTCGGGAGCTAGGGCTCCTCGCGGGAATGCCACGTGGAAGCACTCAGGTGCCATAATCAAATATCATTGTATCTTTTATCGTTTTACTCACGATAGGGCGTGCCAATCACTTGTGTGTGACAATGTGTTCAGGTTCCAAGACTGGAATGGTCTGGACTAACTGAAGGTGCGCTCCTTCTGATCACTAAGCAGACGATGGTGGGCATCGGGTCGGGACTGGCGACCCGCCGTGCCATAAAGGTCGATCACGGCGATAAGAGGGGAAAACGTTTGATTAATCGCCAAGCAATGGGCTGCATGGCCGATAAGTCGATTCCTATAAAAGGAAGAGACGACGTGTTGAAAAGCCTAGCTACCTTGAAAGGCCCACATCGGGGTGCGAAAAGGTACTCAGAGGCGTATCGGTCACATGTTGACCATTTCCTTATTGTTCCGTGCCCCCGCCAAACTCATGTGTTTTGAATTTACCGTCACGAAAATTATTCATTTTCGGGAGCTAGGGCTCCTCGCGGGGAATGCCACGTGGAAGCACTCAGGTGCCATAATCAAATATCATTGTATCTTTTATCGGTTTTACTCACGATAGGGTGTGCCAATCAATTGTGTGTGACAATGTGTTCAGGTTCCAAGACTGGAATGGTCTGGACTAACCAAAGGTGCGCTCCTTCTGATCACTAAGCAGACGATGGTGGGCATCGGGTCAGGACTGGCGACCCGCCGTGCCATAAAGGTCGATCACGGCGATAAGAGGGGAAAACGTTTGATTAATCGCCAAGCAATGGGCTGCATGGCCAATAAGTCGATTCCTATAAAAGGAAGAGACAACGTGTTGAAAAGCCTAGCTACCTTGAAAGGCCCACATCGGGGTGCGAAAAGGTACTCAGAGGCATATAGGTCACATGTTGACCATTTCCTTATTGCTCTGTGCCCCCGTCAAACTCATGTGTTTTGAATTTATCATCACGAAAATTATTCATTTTCAGGAGTTGGGGCTCCTCGCGGGGAATGCCACGTGGAAGCACTCAGGTGCCATAATCAACGTCGGCATTGAGTCACGTGCACATCATTCGGGGCAGGTGTGGCCGTCCCTGCCGAACCGGTCATCCCGGCCATGGCTCGAGACTGGATTGGACATTGCGTACCGATACGGAAAACTATAATATATATATATAATGGAATAAACAAATTGAAATGACATGTTGTATCATTTCGTTTATTGTTCTACCATTTGAACAGGTTTCTCTGGGTTCGAATCTTAGCTTCAGCTTAAGGTTTCCTTAAGTTTTTTTAATATAACTTATTTAAAAATGTAAATGAAAACATGGCAGAACGTTGTTTCGAACCCGACACCTAACGATTAACAACGATACACTGACGTACAGTTATTTGTTACTCCAATTGAGCATTTGTCACCCACACTCACCTAATTGTCACCACTAAAGTCCACAAGACGTCGCCCTTACTCTTACGCTACCTTGAAAGCCGCGCATCATCCTTGTTTCTATTGAGCTCTATTTGTCACCGTTAGCAGGGTATTTTTCACCCTCGCTAACGTATTTTTTACCCGTGTAGACACATTTGTCGCCCTTAAGCTCCAAACTACCACGTGGAAAATGGGACACGTCGGCCACGTGTGGGTGTTGTTCTCATATTGTCGCCGATCCAATGCCGCAAGCCACATCAACTGAAATGATGACGCCGAACTAGATCCTCGAAATTAAAAATCCCCAATTACTTATTTACCCTTCCCGCCATGTCTTGGCTCTTACGCAACCTACCAGAAGTCGGTTTGTCTCTCTATCGTGCTCAGCGTCTCGTCTTCCTCGCGGTGCCATTGGCGACCTCTCCGTCATTTGCTATTCGAGCACTCCTGAATTGCGAGCTCTCTTTCATCACTGACAGCCATGGAGCTGAAGGAGACACCCATGCAACGCTCCGTCCGCCGTAAACTGGATGTCCCACCTGCATCTCATGAAATTGTACCGGTTCCTACGGCCGAAGAAGAAACATTTCACATACCTAAGGTTTCTAAGGCCTCCACTTTAGGACGACAAGTTAAAGGTAGTGTGGTTCCTTATCTCCCTTACATAGCTATTTGCCCCCCTTATCGACCTATTTATTTGTCACACTTATATCTACCTATTTGTGTCAGATTTAGACCTACCTGTCTCGAATTTCATACATTTGTCACCCTTAAGCACCTATTTGCCACACCTAAACTCCCTTGTCTATACATTTGTCACCCTTGTCTTACTCTTAATATTTTTTGTATTTCTTGATCAATCAATTAACTGAATTTCTTGTTTACACATTTTTTTGAATCTAGTGAACACAAGGGTCATCTCCGCCCGGTGTTCTATGGAAATTTACATGAAGGACAGGGATCAGATGGCATTTCGGGAATGCCACAAGTCATTGATGAGGACCACACCCTTTGGTCCACATGTTGACAATGCTTCTCCCGTCACCTTCACCATGACACTATTTGAGGAGATTATTTACGCCCATAGTGGAGGAAATTACTTCCGTATGGGTAGTAAGAAGGTCGCATTCAGTGTGGAAGATGTGGGCATAATTTTTGGATTACCTTGCTCGAGTCAGCCGGTTCAACATTATGGATCCGCGAAACAGAAGTCGAAGTTGCAGCATCGATTTGGATTTGAAGCAACATTTGACCGGAAGAAAGTGTGCTCTCTCATCCAACAAGTTGTTGGGTCCGATGAAGAGCAGGATGTGGCCGACACTGTCCGGCTATGGATTGTACTCTTACTGTCCACTTTCCTTTGCCCACGGTCAACGCATTCTTGTCCACAACAGATGCTGTCATGCTTAGATGACATTGGCAGAGTTTCAGATTACAACTGGGCAGCCGCCGTGCAACAGGTAACGATGCACAAGTTTGAGCAATTAGTGTTGGCGGTCCAGAAACGACGGTCAGGTACAATTGACCGTGCTAAGAGAAGAGCCGGGGATGCATCCCAGGCCCATACATTTATATTTGGTTGTTCTGCCGCACTTGTTGTAAGTTTTTTTATTTTTGTTGTGTAATAATTAATGTGTCAATCATTAATTCTATTGCATTGTAAAATAACTTGATATATTTCATATTACAGGTCTGGTTTTTTTAGCACACGCGGGTGCGGCAGCCACTAAGGCAGGTGGCATTCCCCCGACTATTTAGGTGGGGGCCATTCCTAGATAGGAAATTAAAATTCTCCATTGGATCCCTGCGAGGCCAACAGGTATTATGAGTACTAAAAACTTCTTCTTTGTCATTCAACATTAATGAATAACCGAAGTGATGTGGTTTGAAATGCAGGTGATCGAAGGGCTCCTTGTTGAGCCAAGTGAAAGGGACACGAGGTACGGTGGTCAGATGATGACCCGACCCAATGCTCAGGAGACTCTTTCATCAGCTCCATGCATGCTTGTGCTATAGGATATTGCCGCTACATTGAAGATCCAGTAGCGGCTACTTGAGGAAATGAGGGCCTTCTTTCTGGCTAGGGTGTAAGAGGCTCACATTACCGCTGATGTAGCACATCCTAGGCCTGTCGAACATGTGACGGTTGATGTCATGCCACCTCCGACAGCCTCTGTCAAGGAAGTGCAAGGGGCTGAAAATGTTGAGCAAAGTATATGTCAAACCTATGAAATGGACATTGCCGCCGATGTCCCACCTCCAAGGCCCCTTCAACAAAGTACGGATGATACCGTGCCATCTAAGGCAGCCCCTGAAGAGGATGTGCAAGGCGATATCCAAGCTCAGATGGAGGCAACCAATGGGCATGGTGACCGTCGTGAAGGTGTCTTTTCTCAGTCCCTTCATCAACGGGACGAGAAGCCCGTGAGGAAAAGGCGGGCACCTGCAAAGAAAACTGTAGGACGGGGGAAGAAGAAGGTGAGTCTGCGTTGTTCCTACTTCTTATAGTATAGAATCTAAGATTGGTATATTGGCATAAATGTAGAAGGGAGATGAAGCCGACCCTTACAGAAAGATCATACAGAGTACTGATTGGATCTGCAAAGGCCTGCGGAAGCTGACAGATAACACGATTGTGAATGAATTCATTGATGCTTGTGCCTCTGGGGATATTGAGTAAGTTGTCCTCTTATAGTTTCTGTAATTATCCTGATCCGCCTTACTCTGACTACCATGAAATTTTTTGTCCAATATAGTGGCCCCATATTTCGATTACAGAACGGGATTATTTTGAACCGTCGTCATGTCATTGATCTATTATACAGCCAGATGATAGATGATACGGTACTTTTTTTGAAAATTATGAAATTTTTTGTCACTCGCCCTACCCTGAACTTGTGTTTCTACTGCTAATAGAATCGTGATTGTTAATTTGCAGGTGATCGACGCCATGATGTACCTCCTCCACTCACGATTCAATGAATCTGACACCTTTCATCAGTGGGTTTGTTTTCCCACCACTTTAGTGAATCACATAAACGGCAGGACAGCGGCCAACTCCGAAAAATCCAACGAATTGTTGGAGTGCGCCTACGAGAATATTGAATTATCAGAACTGCAGAGGAACAAATATTTATTCTTCGTGTTACACTCTGGAGGTCACTGGCATCTACTTGTTGTTGACACGGAGAATCGCCGCTTTGTCTCATACAATTCCATGAGAGGCATGGCCATCCATGATGCCACTACAAGAAATTGGGTGCTTTTTCTTATCCATGTACCCGTAATCATAGATATTTATATTATCTTTTAATTATTCCTTAATAATTTATAACCTTTCATTTGCAGGCTGCAGTTGTACGGGGGTCTCTGAAGCTCTATGGGACATTCGAGGGAGTTGAGAAGTCGGATCTTGTATTCGATAACGAATGTGCCCAACAGGCAGCTGGAAGCCTCAACTGTGACATTTATATACTGAAATATGTTCAAGAATTGTCAAGGAAGGGGGAGACATCATGGACATTTAATGAGGGTGATTGTAATATGTTTAGAGCCCGGTTAGGGGCTGACCTCATTACCTTTGGAAATACAACATCTTAAGTATTTCATGTCTCAAACCTCAGAATGTGGCATACTTGTCTTCATTGATATTTCTTTTGTCATACATTTTGATCTTCAAAGTTTTATATGTTTTAATGATGTTAATGTGTGTGCTTGATAATGTTAATTCATGAATATCAATGAGTTTTCTAAAAGACATATTCAAGTTTGGTTAAGGAACTAGGCTGAAGTGTGAAAAGATGAAGGCTTTACTTGCACAAGTGTCGACTAGAGTCGATCGTGGATCCGACTCCAGTTCAGACTGCTGAAGAGAAATACCCAAGTCACCCGCTGGATGAAAATGGCTTTGGCTATGCTTTAAGGGTGACAAATAGGTGACCAATGGTGAAAAATAGGCCTTACTAGTGTAAAAGAGGCGACAAAGGCTGAATAATAGAAGATCAACCTGAAATATGGAAATATCCTTATCCCATGAGAGAGAATATACCTCTGACGCCTCGAATCACGTGCAAAGCCTGTGCCCCTAGCCTTCAAGTTGAGCGTATGCCAGACACATCGAGCCCGTGATTCACCCTTTCAGCCCATTTGTCAGCCTTACTGGATAATTTACACGCTTATCGTCCATTTGTCAGTCATATGGGCTATTTGTCACCCTTACTACATATTTATCACTCTTATCTTACCACATGACCAGCCGTTGCCTTCTTTTCTCCATTAGCTGCTTGTCTTTGACTTGGATCACTATAGCTGACTAATCTATTCATTAACCTTTAACTTTGACTGGGACCTCATGACTGTAGTCAAGAAATAGTTAAGCTTTCTGGAGTCCTCTTTGACTGGCGTTGACCTTGATGAGTCGACATTGACTGTCTTGGCATTGACCAAGTCCCTTCGTTCTTCGATCTTCTGATTGCACTATAAACTCTTGATACACTGTTCACATTTTTGTCCTCTTGTGAACTTGACACCTCCTTTCAGCTCCTTCTACTTTTCATTGGTTAGTTCTAAGGATCTATTTTTCACCCTTACCATTGTATTTGTCTACTCTGTAGATCTAGTTGTCGCCACTGATAGGTATTTTTCACCCGTATCCAGTGTATTTGCCAACACCCTCTCTTGTCCAATCACCTCTACAATATGCTCCGATCGAGCGACGATCGTTCGGCTAGGGTTCCCGACGTTCTCCTTTTTTCTGCTCTCGAGGGGCTGCGTTACCACCTCCATTGCAGCGATGTGTTAAATCGACACACCGATCCCGCTCGTGACCCTACATTGGCACCTTCTCTTCTATTTTAAGTTATTAAGGCTTCTCTGCAATGTCATCCCCTTCATCAGTGCGCGTAGCGGTGGCTTCCCCAGCAGAAGAGCCCGTCTCCTCTGCGTCCTCCTCGGTCCCTTGTCGTCACTGGTTCCTACTGCAGATGCCCTCTTCCTTTTTTTTTAATCCTCTTCCATGTTTATGCATTTTACAGGCCTTTCATATGTCCGTATATGATATGCTCTGGGTAGTTTCATATTAAACGGATGTAGTGGTAGTTTCATTTTACATGCTTTCTGATCTACAAACTTGCTCTTATGGATTGGACTTCATATTAAATTTGCTGTAATTATTATGTTTGTCATACCTATTGTCTTTTATAACACCTTACATGTAGAGAATTGAGGTTCAGAAAATGGGAAGGTATAAATACTATGTAGTGTGGGTTGGTCGCGAACCCGGTGTATATTATAGTTGGCCCGAATGCTTTGTCCAAGTGAATGGATACCTTGGAGTTCGTTATAAGAGTTTTCACTCGGTAGAGGAAGCACATACTGCTATAAATGGGGTTGACAATAGCAGGCATACGTATGTTGATCATCCTCAACTATAGGAAAGGCCCATGCCTACATATCATGCAGGTCCAGGGCCTGACTATGATTCAAGAAACTAGGCACTATGCCAACAGACTACACAAATGTTAAATGTGCCTTGTATTGTTATTGTTCTATTATGTACTCTAGTAGTATTGCTCCTCTTCATATTACTTGTTTTGTTATTACTGTTGTTGTAGGTAAGGAAGTGTACTGCGCTTGGTCTGCATAAGGAAATAATGTACTTGATATTTTACTCGTTGACACCGTTAAATCCTTCAAACGAACTTGAGTTTCTTCAAATTTCACTGCCATGAGCTATTTATCACCGTTATAGAGCTATTTGTCACTTTTAATGGCTATTTGTCACTCATAACGAGCTATTTGTCACCCTTATTGCTCGCTAGGCATCGCCTTTATTTCGCTTCATCACATATTATGACTTCTTTTATCGATTTATCACCCTTACGAGACATTTGTCAGCCTTGAAGTCTATTTGTCACCACTGATGACTATTTGTCACCACTATGCAGTGTTAGCCGTTGTAGTATCTCTCTCCGACCTCTCGTCTACTATGCGGCTGATGTATCCGAACGAAAGGAACCTCGATCCAAGCGATCTCATGACCGACAAAAAGGAATGACCGAGAGTCAGAAAAGTTGGGGGAGATGAAACGATCTTCGCGGTCCCGTTGCTTCGATTTTCACAAAGTTGGGGAGGCACGAAGACTCTTTTTCCCTCTGGGGGTTTCGTCTCCTTCCTATAAATAGAGACTCTGTGGGGAACCCTAAGGACATCCTGATTTCCTTTGACTCTCATGAAGATGTCATCGTCTGAGAAGTTAGATTCTTCGTCAAAGCAGGTTCCCGCCAAAAGGTTGTGCTTCCGAAAGGAAGCCCTGCCGGTGCCGGACCAGCCATCAGGGGAAAGCAGCGACGGTGACTTTTCGGAGGAATACAAGCAGGGGTACCTGCAAGGGTGGCAGGACGCCTTAGCGAAGGTGGACCGCCTGTTTTGTAACAAGGGGATGTTGAGCCTCCAACCTGACAGGTTCCGTCCCAAAGAGGACGAGTAACCGCTTGTACCCTCTTCCCCTATCAATATAATTTCTTTTTCTGCAACCTTTCTTTGCATGATGGATGCTTGATCTTTGTGTGATGTGGTTGCCGTCAAATGAAGGATACCATTCATCGCAGGTAGGGGTTACCTTTACGAAGGGGAGTTCTTCCCCTATAAGTAGTAGGGTTTGTCGACGGTTCTAATATTAGTAGGGCTTATCTTCATGCTCATAGTTCATCGTTAGGATCCATTTGTCACCCTTCATGTGCATTTGTCCCCCCTGTTGATCTATTTGTCACCACTAATAGGCATCCTTCACTCTT
Source organism: Amorphophallus konjac (assembly GCA_022559845.1). Classification (NCBI taxonomy): domain Eukaryota; kingdom Viridiplantae; phylum Streptophyta; class Magnoliopsida; order Alismatales; family Araceae; genus Amorphophallus; species Amorphophallus konjac. Next base: position 39,680,928 of record CM040119.1, read on the forward strand.
ATAGCATGCATGAGACGTCGGCCTTTGCCCCTGAGAGCTGTTGTCTTTGTGCATTTTTTCACGGTTAAGAGTCTTTTGTCACCCCTCATGCGCATTTGTCGCCCCTGTCAACCTATTTGTCACCACTAATGTGCATTTGTTGTCTCTGTCAACTTATTTGTCACCAATAATATGTATTCATCACCCTTATCATTCATTTTACTCGCTGCTCTCACATACGAAAGGTGAACCCAAAAGAGAAAATAAATATAACAATTAAAAAATCCATAAAAATTGATAATCAATAAATAAAATAATTTGTCATATAGGCAAGAAAATAACAAACAAACAATGAATCATTCCGACGTATTTTCGATGAAATTTTTTTAGTGGGATAATACCATCGGTATTTCCCATTTTTCTGAGCTATTTGTCACCGTTACAGAGTTATTTGTCACTGCTAACGGCTATTTGTCACTCACAACATCTATTTGTCACCCTTATCGCTAGCCAACCGTCGCCTATGTTTCGCTTCAAAACATATCTTTTACTTCTGTTATCCATTTATCACCCTTAGGAGATATTTGTCAGCCTTGAAACCTATTTCTCACCACTGATGACTATTTGTCACCACTATGCGGTGTTAGCCGTCGCGTTTGATTTTAGCTTATCTGACTTACTGGCTCCAAAACTTCAAAAGTTGTTCTTCTTTCTATCAAACAGTGATAATTAATAAATATAATACTGTAATTATAATAAAATAAATAAAATGTCAAAAAATCATACAAATTAAAAATTTATAAGTATAATAGAATAATAATAATAAAATAATTATGAAAAAGATAAAAATCATATAAAATGATAATTAATAAATGTAACATCATAATAATAGTTAAATAATTATGAAAATGATAAAAATTAAAAAAATTAAAAATGATAATTAATAAATGTAACGGTAAAATAATAATGAAATAACTAAAAATGAAAAAAAATATAAAAATGATCATTAATAAATATAACAGCATAATAATAGTAAAATAATTATGAAAATGACAAACACCATAAAAAATGATAATTAACAAATATATTAGTATAATAATAAATTAATTATAAAATTGACAAAAAATATAAAATTGTTAATTAATAAATGTAACACTATAACAATGATATAGAATCACCAAATTGTGAAAAATGATAGAAAAATAATATAAAAGTTTCGCTTCATTTAATCAGTGTCGTTTGATGACTAGGAAAGCTTCAGAACCGTGTTGGTAGAGTCAGGAAACCCATACACGGTTAAACCCTTCAAACGAACTTGAGTTTCTTCGAGTTTCACTGCCATGAGATATTTGTCACTGTCACAGAGTTATTTGTCATTGCTAACGGCTATTTGTCACTCACAACATCTATTTGTCACCCTTATCGCTAGTCAGTCGTCGCCTATGTTTCGCTTCAAAACATATATTTTACTTCTGCTATCCATTTATCACCCTTATGAGACATTTGTCAGCCCTAAAATCTATTTCTCACCACTGATGACTATTTGTCATCACTATGTGGTGTTAGCCGTCGCGCTTGATTTTGACTTATCTGACTTACTGACTCCAAAACTCCAAAACTTGTTATTCTTTCTGTCTAACAGCGATAATTAATAAATATAATATTATAATTATAATAAAATAAATAAAAATGCCAAAAAAATTATACAAATTAAAAATTTATAAATATAACATAATAATAATAATAATAAAATTATGAAAAAGATAAAAATCATATAAAATGATAATTAATAAATGTAACATCATAATAATATTTAAATAATTGTGAAAATGACAAAAATCAAATAAAATTAAAAATGATAATTAATAAATGTAACGGTAAAATAATAATGAAATAACTAAAAATGAGAAAAAAATATAAAAATGATAACTAATAAATGTAACAGCATAATAATAGTAAAATAATTATGAAAATGACAAAGACCATAAAAATGATAATTAATAAATGTACCAGTATAATAATAAATTAATTATAAAATGGGTTTTTTGCATGGAAACCATTGTTAAAAGTGAATTTGTAAAAAAACCATTCCTAAAAATGCATTAGCAGGTATATCACTATATAATCTGAATTGTGCAAAAATGCCATATTTATTTGCATGCATATCACTTCTTTTTACCAACAACTTGCAAGAAAATCACGCTTAAATGGTATTTATGCACTATTTCAATTAACTCAGTGATATACCTGCTAATGCATTTTTAGGAATGGTTTTTTTACAAATTCACTTTTAACAATAGTTTTCATGCAAAAAACTCTTATAAAATTAATAAAAAATATATAATTGATAATTAATAAATGTAACACTATAACAATAATATAAAACCACCTAATTGTGAAATATGATAGAAAAATAATATAAATGTTTCGCTTCATTTAATTAGTGTCGTTTGATGACTAGGAAAGCTTCAGATCCGTGTTGGTAGAGTTAGGAAACCCATACACTGTTAAACCCTTCAAACGAACTTGAGTTTCTTCAAGTTTCACTGTCATGAGATATTTGTCACAGTTTCAGAGTTATTTGTCACTGCTAACGGCTATTTGTCACTCACAACATCTATTTGTCACCCTTATCGCTCGCCAGCCATCGCCTTTGTTTCGTTGCAAAACATATATTTTACATCTGTTATCCATTTATCACCCTTTAAAACTACAATTATACACACAACCTACACAACTCAACATAAAACACACATCCCCCAATAAAATCCACACAACATATAACTCAATGAATAAAAGAAATTACAATTACATTAATTCAAATGTGTCATTTTTTATAATTACAATTACAAATCAACAGATATTCGTTGGATCATCCTCCACAATCACCAGTTGCAGAAGAATCCCCTCTCTCAAATGATTCCTCCTGCCCAACAATTACTTCATTTAGCTTAGTTGGATCGACTTCTTCCACTTCGTCCTCTAAACACAACCGAAGTGGCTCGGCAGATTCAATCAGACGGAGATTAGAAGCAACCAACTCTGCAGTGTCACCCTCGTCTGATTGAAAAGTTTCAGCACTAGAATCCTCTGAGACACCAATTTTTTTAGAATACTCGCTCCATTCAAACCATAATTTTGAAAGAAGCTATTTTCTAAAGTCGGTATCATGATCTCTCTCTTCTGGAGAATCAGCATCGACCAGCCTGTATCTGTAAACCTTTCTCCTCTGTCCTAGTCTAAAAGCACGAATAATAGCTTTGGTATCTCACCAAGCCATTGGTCCTGCTTTTAGACCAGGACAGACGAGGAGGGTTTACACATATAGGCTGGTCACTGCAGATTCTCCAGAAGAGAGAGATCATGATATCTGCTTCAGAAAAGAACTTATTTTAAAATCGTGGTTTGAATGGAGCGAGTATTCTAAAAAATTTCGACAACATCTCCCTTAAAAATTGATAATTTTTCACTTTTTTATATCTTAAAAAATTATATTAAACAAAATAAAAATACATCCAACATGTGAACTGAGAGATGAAATTAGGAATCATGACATGAGGGATTAAACCATGGCAGTGACACCTTGGATGTGATGTTATAGAGGCCCTGCGCGGGCGGCGGTGGCGGAATGGCGATGGGCGGCCGAGGACGGCGGTTGCAGCGGTGCTGGACGGCAGCTGGTGGGCTGGTCCGGTTGGAACAGCGGCCAGCTGCCTCGACACGGCACCGGAGGGGCAGCGGTGCTCTGCCGGAGTGGCTGCAAGGGGGAGCGCGTTGGTGGGCTGGCCGGCACTCACGGCGGTGCTTGTTCGCGGAGGAGAGGGAGGGTGCGCAGGACACCCGTGGGCACACGGGGACAAGGTGGCGATGGTCTGCTGCGAGGAGGGAAAAGTAAGGGATGGGGGAAAAGCAAATGGCTTCTAACTTTCTAAGGGTAAGAAATACGTCGTAAGGGTGACAAATAGGTCGTAAGGGTGACAAATGCTTCTATGAGTAACAAATGGGTCCTAAGGGTGACAAATAGCATCTAAGGGTAACAAATGGGTGTCTAAACGTGAAAAATAGTTGTAGTGGTGACAAATGAAAGAGAGAGAGAGAGAAGGGCATTAACAAATAGAAAAAATGGTGACTCCTGACACACGTCTCTTCCTCCTGCAGTCCTGTTGTCCTGCACTCCTGCTGCTGGTAAAGTATTCGTATTTGTTTACTAAAGTCGGTGAAAGACGAAGGGTCTCTCCCAACTTATGCCAACTACTCATGACTCATGAGTTGAGATTTTTAAAGACGAAGGGTCTCACTATGGTTGGTTTTAATTTTAGAAGTCAAATAGTTAAAATGGGGTAGTTATTATAATTTCGGGAAGTGTAACAATCTTCCATCTTATCATATTTTTATATTATATATTATATATTCTATATTTTACATAAATATATATTATATGATATATACTATTACTAACCGATATTTTATGAAATGAATATTATAATATCCGTATCCGGTCCGATTCAAATTCTAATATTATCCATATCTGAAATAATAAATATGATTTAGAATATTATCCGCTAATTAATACGGATTCAAATTTGAATATTATCTAGTTAAACTATTGATATATTTATATTTATTTTTGTTATTTATTACATATACGTATTACAGTTAAAGATAAGCTATTCCAGGAGTTTCTGACGGAATATTATTCAGTCAAAAATAAGTCAGAATTTACACACATATTTCTGTTCATTTATGATAATTATTACATAAATTATATGTAAATATTAGTGACGAAAATTTTCTTGTAAAAAATCAGTGGGTAATTACCATCATAATTCTGACGAAATTTAAGTTGTCTCAAAGTTGTCTCCTTTTAGAGACAGATTTTTGCCCGAAATAATAGGTTGGAAATCAGTCCGTATTTACCGATGGATTTGCGACAGAATATTTTCTGTTGAAAAGTTATAATAGATCCGACGTCTTTCCGACGGATATATTACCGTCGAAAAATTACGTCGGTATTTCACATTTTTCTTGTAGTGAAGTACGGGGAGGGAGGCGCGCAGTAGTTAGAGTTAGATCCGGTGGCATTGGTGGTAGTAGCCGGTGCACCGAAGAAAGACCGGCTATATGATTTTGGGTAGAGTCTAGAGAGTATCATAGTGATATCATCATGTGCGAGTTTAGACGCTACCCAGACCAGTAACAGTGCCTTCAGTACGCCCCCACCCGGCCCCAGTACTTCTCTTACTAATGTCAGAGACATTGTCTGAGTGAAAATGTCTGATTTCCAGTGGCAGATGGGGACGGAGATGTCGAGCCAGGAGGCGCACATTACGCAGGCACTCACTGGCCTCCTCTCCCAGGCGGGGCTTTTCACTCATGGAGCACCCTCAACCATGGCACAACCCTCTCGTAGAATTTAGAGTTATAATATTGCTATTTAATTCAAAAAAACTACCGTGAAAATGTATTAATATCCAACCATTCTTTTCATGTCATAATAAGTTGACACCCCTTACATCTGAATATCGAACTGTTCTTTCCATGTTAAGCTGATCTTCGTCTGCCATATTCAGCCCTGTGACCTCTAACATTACTCTAAAATACCCAAATCCCATCCTCTCTTGCCATGTGATGGTCCTAGCTGGACTGCTTGTCCATTTGGGCAGATGGCTTCACTAGCGGAATGCTTTCTCTTCACCTAATCAGGGGCACTCACGCAAACTAGCTCGATACAAGGCTCGTGTGTGAGTTGTCCTGAAAGCCAGATCCAAATATAGACTAATTGATAGTTGAGGAAGACTTTAGTGGGTGGATTCATATGTAAAATATAGGTACTAGAACCCAAAATAAATTTTTAGGTAGATGGTCTGATTTTGGATTTACTTTGTGATCAACTAAATTTAAAATTTAAAATAGTATAATCACTAAATTAAATATCCTAAAACACTTATAAAATCAATGAATAGACATGAATTTAGATTCAACGTAACACAACCCTCTTTGATATAGGAATACATTACGTTAAGATGGTTTATTTGGGTGGTGAGAGTATTTTTGTTTGGCTGATGAAATCCAATTTGGAAATCTAATTTGGGCTCGATGTTAAAATTACTCAATTCAGAACTAAGTTAGTTTTCAAAACTAACTTAGTTTAAAATAATTCAGATAATTGGGGTTCGGAGGTCCAAAATCTAAAATACCAGCCTGATCAGTGTGCCGATTATTCTAGCACGACTTAAATAGTGAGAGTGACTTAGGAGAGCTAACGGAATCCAAATCGATACTCGGTTTGGGTTTGGCGTTAAAATCACATAATTCAGAACTAAGTTAGTTTTCAAAACTAACTTAGTTTAAAACAATTTAGATAACTTGGGTTCGGGAGTCCAAAAATTAAAATACTTGTCTGATCTACGTATCAATCATTCTAACACGACATGGGTGGTGAGAGTGACTTGGGAGAGCTGACGGAATCTGATTTGGATATCCGGTTTGAGCTCGGCGTTAAAATTACTCAAATGAGAACTAAGATAGTTTTCAAAACTAACTTAGTTTAAAATAATTCAGATAACTAGGGTTTGGGGGTCTAAAATCTAAAATACCAGTCTGATCGACGTGTCGATTATTCCAATGCGACTTGGGTGGTGAGAGTGACTTGAGAGAGCTGACGAAATTTAAATCGGATACCCAGTTTGGGCTCGGTGTTAAAAGTACTCAATTCAGAACTAAGTTTTCAAAGCTAACTTAGTTTAAAATAATTCAGATAACTTGGGTTTGGGAGTCCAAAATCTAAAATACTAATCTTATCGGTGTGCTGATCATTCCAACACGACTTGGGTGGTGAGAGTGACTTGGCAGAGCTGACGGAATCCCATTTGGATATCCGGTTTGAGCTCAGCATTAAATTTACTTAATTCAGAACTAAGTTAGTTTTCAAAACTAACTTAGTTTAAAACAATTCAGATAACTGGGGTTCGGGGGTCCAAAATCTAAAATACTACCCTGATCGGTGTGTCGATCATTCCAACGCAACTTGGGTGGTGAGAGTGACTTGGCAAAGCTGATGGAATCTTAATTGGATTGGATACCTGATTTGGACTCGACGTTAAAATTACTTAATGTAAAACTAAGTTAGTTTTTAAAACTAATTTAGTTTAAAATAATTTAGATAACTTGGGTTTAGGAGTCCGAAATCTAAAATACTGGTCTGATCGGCATGCTGATCATTCCAACAAGACTTGGGTGGTAAGAGTGACTTGGGAGAGCTGACGGAATTCAAATTGGATATCGGTTTGGCCTCAGCATTAAAATTACTCAATTCAGAACTAACTTAGTTATCAAAACTAACTTATTTTAAACAATTTAGATAACTTGGATTCGGGAGTCCAAAATCTAAAATACTAGTCTGATCGACGTGCCGATTATTCCAACATGACTTAGGTGGTGAGAGTGACTTGGGAGAGCTGACGGAATCCTATTTGGATATCCAATTTGGGCTTGACGTTAAAATTACTCAATTCAGAACTGAGTTAGTTTTCAAAACTAATTTAGTTTAAAACAATTCAGATAACTGGGGTTCGGTGGTCCAAAATCTAAAATACCAAGCTGATCAGCATGCCGATCGTTCCAACATGACCTGGGTGGTGAGTCTAACTTAGGAGAGTTGACGGAATCCAAATCGGATACCCAGTTTGCACTCGGCGTTAAAATTACTCAATACAGAACTAAGTTAGTTTTTAAAACTAACTTAGTTTAAAACAATTCAGATAACTTGGGTTCATGAGTCCAAAATCGAAAATACTACTCTGATCGGTGTGCTGATCATTCCAACAAGACCTAGGTGATAATAGTGACTTGGGAGAGCTGACGAAATCCAAATCGGATATTCGGTTTGGTCTCGACATTAAAATTACTCAATTCAGAACTAACTTAGTTTTCAAAACTCAGTTTAAACAATTCATATACATGGGTTCAGGAGTCCAAAATCTAAAATATGGATCTGATCGGCATGCCAATCGTTCCAACACGACTTGGGTGATGAGAGTGACTTGTGAGAGCTGATGCAATCTAAATCGGATACCCGATTTAGACTCGGCGCTCAAAAGAGCATTCCCTAAATGTACTTGGTTTAAAATTAAAGTTGAATTCGGGGGTCCAAAATATAAAATACTAATTTGATCGGCATGTCGATCATTCCAACACGACCTAGATGTGAGAGTGACTTGTAAGAACAGACAGAATCCAAATTGGATATCTGGTTTGGGCTCGACGCTCAAAAGAGTATTCTCTAAATGTACTTAGTTTAAAATTAAAGAAGTTGGGTTCGGGGGTCCAAAGTCTAAAATACCTATCTGATCGACATGCTGATCGTTCCAACGCCACCTGGGTGGTGAGATTGACTTGTGAGAGCTGACGAATCCAAGAACACCCGATTTGGGCTCGACGCTCAAAAGAGCATTCTCTAAATGCATTTAGTTTAAACTTAAAGAAGTTGGGTTCAGGAGTCCAAAATTTAAAATACTGGTTTGATCAGTGTGCTGATCATTCGAATGTTACTTGCGTGATGAGAGTGACTTGTGAGAACTGACGGAATCCAAATCAGATACCCGATTTAGGCTCGGCGCTCAAAAGAACATTCTCTAAATTCACTTAGTTTAGAATTAAAGAAATAGGTTCAGGGGTCCAAAATCTAAAATACCGGTCTAATTGGCATGCCGATCATTCTAACACAACTTGGCAGGTAAAAGTGACTTGTAAGAGCTGACGAAATCTAATTTGTATATCTGGGTTGAGTTCGGTGTTAAATTACCCCTTTCAGAAATAGCTTAAAGAATTCAGATATCATACCCGATTCAAATTTATACAATTAAATAAATTGTTTACTTTATCTTTTAAATAATTCTTTTATTTATTCATACATATCTATTATTATTATTATTATTTCAATATAAGATCCTCTAGTAGGTGGCGATAGAGGGGACGAGCCTGACTGGGAGGATGACGACATTGAGAATGCAGAGGACATTTGTTGATTGTTTTTATTGCAATAAACTTGGTACTTGATGTTATATTTTATTTGTGAAGTGTGTAGATGTTGTATTTTATTTGTGATATGTAAATATTATAGTTTTTATGTAAATAGATTTTTATATTTTTTTAAAAATAATGAAATAAAATTTTGATTAAATTTCTGACGGTTCGTCAGAAATCTTCCGATCGACATTCCGACGGAATAGTTTATCCGTCGAAAAACTTGTGCAAATTTTGGATTTTAAAACTATGCAATAAAATAGTAACCCACGGAGTTCCCAACAGATCGTCAAAAAAATACCGACAAAATTGAGGATGGAATTCAAATCTGTCGGTATTTTTCCAACGAGGCTTCCAACGAAATATTTTACTGTCAAAACTATTCAAACAGAATTCCCGACGTCACCGTCACAAAATGTTTCTGGCGGCATTTCTATCGAAGCTTATACCTATCAGAAATTTCCAACAGTATTCCGATGGATTTTCAGTCTGTCAGAAATTTTCGACTATGAAAACCTGACAGACGAGATCCATCGATAATCCATCAGAAGTACCATTGGAACAAGACTTCCAACGGTATTTCGACGGGTTTCCAATGGATTTTGTCTATCGGAAACTCCGCATTTTCCTGTAGTGCTGCTACCCACGAGCCACGAGGCTCAAAAGGGTTAAATTGATGGTTTAGTAGTGCATCAAAATTTAAATTAAATGTAGAAATAATTACAACATTAATTAATTAACTTAAAAAACTAAAATTAACATTTTACAATAATTTAAATACAAATTAGAGTCCGAGTCCACAAGGTACAATCAACAGGAAAAAGAAGCGTACACTGAATCGGGCCTACCCTGACCCTGACAGCTGGCAACTACGAACTTCCTCTAGCATAGCACAAGCCCTCTGAAGTGCGTAAAGGTACGCCGAACCTAAAAAGGAAAGGGGTGAGCCTCATCTCATTGGCTCAATAGGAGTCCCACGGATCCCTACCATAACACGACTGTTGTAAACAGTAACAACAATAACAACAGAAATAATAATAACAACTGGAATAACAATAACAACAACAAGAAAAGTAATAATAACAATAATAGGAACAACAATAGCAACAGTAGCCGGTGGAATACTCTAAACTACTACGTACAGCGAGGAGGACTCAGCCCCATGGATGGAACCGCCAAGCCAACTGGCAAAACCACGGTTACGCTATTAGAAAACACACGAAACTTCTATCGTGAAGACCAATCCTCGCTGACGGAAGCCACTACCAAGACCACGTGGTCAAGAAGGCAATCTCCACCCTCGGGAGGACCACGACCTCAAAGTCTGGAAACCTCGGTCTTAAACTAAGAAGAGAGCCATGACCACGTCGTCATGGATGCTCTACCTCGTCTGCAGGGAGGGCGGCGATAATGCTATCAATAACTTTACCTTGCCTGGCAAAAACGTCTCTTAAGTCTCACGTACATGGCCCACACCTTGTCCTCGAGTGGGGAGAAGAGACACACGCACACCTCTCCCTGGGACAGGCTGGGGTCCGTGCCTCTGCACCCAACAACATAGCCGTGTCCTACAACCTGACACGGGGTATGCACCACTGCACCGTACAACAACGTACACTTGCCCTAACCAAGGCGCGCACCTATGCTCTAGGCTGTCCTCGCCTCTACTCTGCGAGCACTGATCACACTAGGTTGTCCTCGCTTGGCCCATCCATGATATGCCCTCAAGGTAGTGCTACGGGAAAACGCTAAACCCGTAGTCTCACGAAAATCATCGGAGTGCCCACGCATGCATTCAAACCATAGTAGAATACGGCCTCAAGCCGTGACACGAAGCTCGACAGAAATCAACCAATATCAGTCCAAACAACTCACATGGACACAACCCTCAAGTTGACATGTGAGGCTGGTTAAAGACCGGAGAGTTCTGATCCCAAGCAACTCATGCGGATACACAAAATCCATGTAAGAACACCCAACTATGCAGGCAAGCCCTCCGTGAGAAATCATAAGACTCCGCACATTAAGAACCAAATCTTGGGGCGACCGCCACCCACACAAGGCCGAGATCCCCCAATTCTTATGACTTTTCATGAATATAATATTATTTTATGTGTTCCAGGGCGAAAACCAATTTAAGGGGTTTAAATTGGCCAACCGGGCCTTGGGTCGATCGACCAACTCGGTTGGTCGGTCGACCAACGCAAGGCGGCGATCGATCGGCCAGTCTGGTCGGTTGACCAACTGGGTGGATCGGTCAATAGGCCAGCCTAGGTCGGTTGACCGATTTTCCCAGTGTTGGTCTGATCAGAATAGGGGCCCGAATGGTCAACTAAACATACTAGTCGATCGATCGATTCTGATGATTCCATAATGGGAACCCCACCGTGGGGTCCCGTTCCACGCCCCGCTTTCTCCGCAGGAGGGTGGAAAAATAAGGGGAACCCTTCCCCAACATCCAAACCATCGGAAAACCCAATTTAAACCATGAATCACCACCCGAATCGGTAGGAGTTGTCACTCACCCCAAAACTTGCATTTTTCCTTCGAACCATAAAATAACCCACTCTCGGCCTAACCATGGCATGAAATCATGGGAATTTAACCAACATGGGTCTGGAATCCACCCCCTACCTTATACAATGCTTTACCGTGCTAGAAACATTGGATCCTCACGAAAATGATGAAATCCTTGCGGCCGGTCGTGAACTTTGCAAAACCCTCCATCAAGCTCCACCGCCCGACTCTTGCTCCCGTCCGTGTAGCACTTCACCCACGCCATCCACCACCTCGTCTCCATGCCACCGTCGGTCGTCGGGGAGTGAAGGAGTGGGAGAGAGTGAGAAATGCGGGAGAGAGGGAGAGAAATGGGAGAGGGAGAAGAGAGAATGAAAGAATGAGAAAGAGAGAGGGGTAGGGGGTTTTTAGAGTGTTTTTATAATTTTTTTCATTTAGCTTTAAAAATCTAGAAAATTAGAAAATTCTAAAATTTCAATTCGATAATCCTCGAAAAACGTGACTCACTTGTTACACCACAAAATCCAAAAATAAAGTATTATCTCATATTGGAGGATCCGAAGACCCAATATTTAGAATTTCTATTTTAATTAGAAAACACAATCCGCGACCTACGAAAACGCTTCAAAATCTATAGATACTCGATTCAAAAACTCAGGACGTGACAATTTCTCCTTCCAATCACTCATTTTTCTTTTTGACCAATCCTCTATACTTCTGAGAAGTCGTTTGACTTAAGCATTAGAGAGTTGTCTCCTGAGATCACACTTGGTGCTCTTTCTAAGGTCTTTTCCTTTGCTCGCAGGTTTCCCTCTCGGAGAGCTTCTTCTCTTTCTCAACAAATAAATATTAAAAGTATAGCACACAGATCGAAGAACCTACTTTCGACCTCTATAAAATGTTAATCAATCTTTTCATAGATAATGTTCGATTATAAGTTTTATACTATTGCATATATTTTTTTTAAGAAAATTTTTTATCAAATAATTTGTCTGACTAGGCCGAGTAGAGGTTAGACCCTATAATTTAGTGAAATAGTTGACCTGGCCCGACTCGATAACTTATCATTTGGACTTGGGCTAACTGGAGTAGGGCATACAAACAAATGAGTTAGACTTGAGCCGGGTTATATACTGAGGTCGGCAAGGGCCCACCAATTGACGGCCCTACCTAAAGTGCGTCTGTCAAGAAAAAAAAAAGTACGTGAACGAGTTGTATACAATGCACCTCATTTTACTTTATTACGGGAATCCTAAGTTATTGTAATGTCGCATTTTGTTGCATTACAGTAGGAGCTATTTCGTGGGTATTTTAGGTTCGGAAGATCTCATTTTGTCCATAATCGGAGGAGGGTAGATGCGTGTGGTCGGTGTGCATTCCTGATTGGGTAGGGTGACGCGGATGGCGATCCACATGTCGACCGTCTGGCCTTCCATGTGGCTGACAATGGTGCCGCCAAGTGACAACTAGGTGAGGGCCCCCTGTGGGGGGTATGCCGCGTGAAGAGACGTGAGAAGACAGGGCCATCAGGGGCGATGGGACAATTAAGGATGGCCATGTGAGTCCTTAAGAAAGGGGTGTGAGAGAGGCGCCCCCCCCCCCCCCCCTTTTGTTCACTTGCAAGACGGGGAAAAACATACATGTGAGTGCTAGTGCTCGTAGACACCCACATGTGATTTTTCATCCTTGGACATATGATGCTTGAAATTTAGGGCCGGGGTTGGAGGGGATTGGGGGGGGGGGGGCCCTTGGTTTGGGGGCGCAGAACAAAGTGCCCCTTTGTAGTGGTCATAACTCCCATGTGAAACAGAGAGACATGTCCCTGCAACAAGATTGGGAATTTAGGCCAGGGGAAGGCGGGGCCGCCCTAGCTAGCCAAAGCATTACATGGGGCTGCCGACCTCATAAAGCTGCTCACATGAGCTTTTACTCCCACGTTTGTATAGCCCTAAGGGTGGAAGGGGGGGGAGCATTTACTATGGCTCTCTTTCCTACTATAGCTTTTAGAAAAAGCTACTTCTGATTTTCATCTCTAACGTGAGACATAGTAAGCAAAAACGGAACCAATGTCGAGCGAGAAGCACCATCGATCGTCAACTTGAGACCCTTCCAATCAGATACAGGTCTCCGTCGGAGGTGATTGCATGAGCTTGCCTTTCCCTTCTTTGCATCGACCAGCCTTCGTGGGTTGCCCCCGTTTGCATGGGCACCCACACGTGGTCATGTCCCAATTCCCCCCCCCCCCCAACTCTTTTTGAACCCCCACCGCGCGCCAAAGTGGCCTAACCCTAGTCGGAGAAAGATATATAGATAGGATTTTACACCCATATGTATATACATAGGGTTTTTACTGATTACCAGTCTAGTACTTAACCACCGCCACTGCCGGACAGGGCCGTAGGTGCGGGGTCACGGCGGTGGACCCCGTGGCTGTCCTGCCCACCGCAGGAGAAGGGTTAAAGGGTAACTCCCTGCTGGGTGAACCCTCGTCACCTTCTTAAACTCCATTTTTATTATATATCCCCGCCGGTCACCATGGTGGTTGCAGTCGATGTCGACGGGTGACTGTTGCACTACAGCAACTGCTGGCCAACAGCCGGGGGAGGCCCCGGTGAATCCGCCGTGCCCCGCCGGGGACCGTTGTACTCTGTTGCATGAGGCTGAGAGTTGCAACAGCAACAGCTGCTGGTGCGCCGCTGGTTAACATTCATGGTCTTCTTTCCGGGGAGTCCTGTTAACTTTTCCCTCGTGTTTACAGTACTCTTCTCTTAGGTTGTGGAAATCTTCTGCATGCACTGGTCACAATTTATGTCTTCGAATGGGCTCTGCAAGTAGAAGGGGTCATGATTCTAGAGAAAGGTCTCCTCTGGGCTTGCTTTGTCCTTTCATGGAGAGAGTGAGAGAGAGAGAGAGAGAGAGAGGGAGAGAGAGAGCGCATTAAATTGCCCTAATTAACCAGCAACTAACAAGCTCCCCCACGAGGATCCTGCAAGTGGAAAAGAGAGATTCCAGAGGCAGGCCGGATCCCGTAGATTTATGAGGGTTTGTGTACAATCCCCACACTCTGACACTCTAGCTTGTGGTCCGGGAACTTTCAAGTACTTTGGTGTACAGGAGATCTGAGTACTCGTATTCTGCACCATTATTCTCCCACCCCTTTCATCTTGCTCTAATCCCCCTTCACATGGTAAAAATAAAACACGCACTAAGTTTAATTAGCCGAGTCTCTTGTCCTCTGTAAATCAGTGTTTTCTTCTTATTAAGGAAAGCTCTGGCTCTTCCCTAGCAACACAAGATTAGCTTGCATATCCCACTGTAAGGGAAGAAGAAAAATAATAAGATTATTAATTTCACTGTAGAATAGAAAGAATCAAAGATGAGCTCAAGTTAAGAACTTCATTACTCTTTTCCTTTCCTCATGGATGGACTCCTCCTCCTCCATGAATGAGATGAGATCCCAACATAATTTAGTTTTATTTTAACACCTGCTTAACAACAAATTAATGGCATGGGTAGTGCAAAAGTAGAGAGCAACTGTGACCTGGACACATCTGAAGTACCAAAGGAGGTTAAAAATCTCCCAGCCACATTAACGTAAAGATAAATCTCCCACAGCTAGCTGGGAGGCGGATCGATCATATATCCGGCCCCGTGCATCATGCGCGCGTCTCCGGCTGGCCAGCCACGGCGACCCTTCGAGGACCCCCATGAACATGTTAGCCCATGGAAACAGAAAGCTCAATGCCGGATGTATAAAACCTTCCCTGCAGCAGCACGCAGTACTCCACTGGCAGTTGCCCTGAATGTGATGGGGTGTGGCGCGCGCGGTGGTAATAGCGCCGTGCCCTGGCCCCAGGGAGAGAGATCTAACTCAGAGCCGTGCCCCATCTGCCGTGCCACAGAGCCAACACCCTGTGGACACCCCCCCCCCCCAAACCCTTCTGAACGCCGGGACCACGAGGCGACCGTGCTGTGCCTCGGCGGGGGTGGTCCTAATTGCCGTCCCGACCGGGCCGGCCTCCTCCGACACCGGCCTCTGCCGCCAAATTTGCGAGATTTGACGTGCCGAGTGCTAAACGCCGTTTGAGGTTGTTTTGTGTCGTTCCTTTCAGACTCACAGTTTCTCTCGTCTGTTCTATCATGACCACATTATGACAGCCGCGGTGGCTGGCTGGCCGTGGCCGCCGGCCTGGCCTGAGAAGACCGCCCCCGTCGACACAGCTGAGATCTCCCTCTCTGGTGATCAAAGCGTACGTACAGATTTCTGCCAGAGTTTTGATTTAACAACTAATAAGAATTTGCATGCCCACATGCACAGATCGTCTGATAAACACAGGACCTGGTCACACTTGCATTAGAATAGATTTAATCTCTTCCCCAGATGGTGCAACAACTGCCACATGGAATGGAGAAGATCCTGTGGGAGCCAAGGGAATTAAGACGAATATCGTCATGAAATGGATTGATGATTTTTATACTTAGTGATGACCAGCCAAGAAGCCTCTGCCACATATATATTGTGAAGGAGTGCGATCCGGTGGTGGTGTTGGTATCATATATATCACTTTCTGGATTGGGCGCCGATCAGATATATATATATATATATATATATATATATATATATATATATATATATATGAGGTAGACTTTTGATGCTAACTTTTATTCATACATGCACCCGGATGAAGTATTGGATACTCCCAAGGGCCATGTCCCGGCTTCATCAACGGGCCTCCAGTGTCATCGCTCAAATGCTTAAATAACAGGAAGAGTTTGACACGCATACCTGCCTTTGTGGATATTATAACAGGTTGATGGACATACTAGCTAGCTAGTACTACCTACTTCAATGGATTTCATGCATACAGTACTGAAATGATAAATCCCACGACTCGATCGATACCATACTCATCCTGTGACCGGCCCATCTTATTCCTGCTGCTAATTAATAACATCATCTCTGAAAGAATTTTCCGAGCAATAACGATTTTTGGACGTATCTACCAAGGACTGAATCACTAATTAATATATATATATATATATATATTATTGTGACAACGCTTTTGCTGTTATTAAATAGTTCAATGACCATCGCCAAAAGCAGTGAAGGGCAGGAGACTGCCTCACATGAGCTGACAAAAGTTGCCGATGAGGCTGGCAACAAGTCGGTCGAGCCTATGGTTGACTGCGCTCAACCTTGGCTCGAATTTGACCCGAGTCTCCTACGTTCGTTTTGGACAAAGAACACAGCTGGAACGATCGAGGAAGAGAAACACTTTGTCTTTTTTTCTGAACTTGTTTTTGTCGTGGGATTCATGTCACCGTCCGATTTGATATACATTTCAGATAAAAGAATATATAAAATAATATAAATTTAAAATGTGAATTGTTTATGTCTTTTTTTTACTTGAGAAACACGTCAAATCTTATAATGAAATGGTACGATATATAGTTTGACGTGAATTTCACTCAAAAAAATTAAAAAAAATTAAAAAAAAAGTTAAGACACTATTTGTCCGCGGTGCATAAAGTGTTTCTCATCATCAAACAAGATTTCCTGCAGTGTGACTAAGCCAAACACGAGCTTTACTGATCTTGATTCATATGAGAGTCGTCACAATTGAGAAGTAGGATGTGAATCCGTGTTTTCCCAAAGGAAGAAAGAGAGATAAAATGCCAAGTGAATTTTAAGGCCCAGTGGCCGCTTTCCGCTCTCATACCCCCACCTCTGTGGCTTTCTCGGGTCTGGTAACCAAGGAAACAGTTGGGATTCATCCCAACAGGCTAGAGCTGATCTTGCCAGAACTAATTCCCAACAAAGCAACTTCTTCAGAATCTTCTCTGAAACACTTTGGAACTAATCCCGCCAAAAACCACTGAAGTCCCCCGACGTCTCCTTCATTCATGTGCTCCACCAGTCCATCCTCACCGTCTTTGCGAAAGCTAGAGGCCTCCTGTTCATCGATCCCAACCCAGGACATGACATGAGTAATGGAGCACCAGTCTACCACCACCAAACAGTCTGAGCACCCATCTTAATTGGCTCTTGAATGCAACCCCGCCACACACACCGAGCTACTCTCTCGCATCAAAAATCTTCCCTCCCTCCCCCATTACTTCCCCTCCACCGGTTGTCGGTCACATGACTGGCATCGCGGCGTGACACCCAGAAGCGCCTCGACAGCGACCGGAGGGGGGACTCTCCGGTGTGGGTCCGCCGCTGCCGGCGGGGCCCCCCACCCCTCCCCAGCAGTGCAAGCCGAAACGTGGGCTTGCACCTCCCTGGGACGACACCCCCTACGGCCTCTCCGGCCTCCGGGGTTCATTAGAGTACTCTCACTTTGCTGGGTGCATGGTGGACGGACCAGGGAAGCAGCCCCGCGGCCCGGCGGACTTGTTGCCGTGTCCATCGTCACCCAGGCGCCGCGCGCTTCCTAGGAAAGCCCATGTTTCCGTGCCACCCGGAGGCAAGCCAGGCGGGGGACAGCGGGCCGTGGGGGTGTTCCACCTCGTTCCATGCTTTCCGCCAGCATGCTACGTGCCTGCAGTGGTTCTTGCCGATCATGGGGGCCGTTTGCTGGCCTGGGGATGGGTGGATCGAAGTCAAACTTTCATGGTTCTCAGTGTGAAGTCACAGTTGCTGAGATTGGAGTGCATGTGGCTCAGGTTTGTTTGGATCCCAATGAAGCAAGGTGGTGGCCTTCACTGCTTTTCTTTTCTGTCTTCTTCTACGTTTGATTCTACGTACTTTTCACTGCTGAAGGAATAGTTGCTGAATGGGGGAGGTTCGTTTGCTACTGAAGATTTCTGAACTCGGAGACCCGGCCTGCATGCAGAAAAGGTCTGCTTAATTTGCTCAGGTTGTGAGCAGAACATTCTGGCAAAGGGAAGGGGACAACCCAAGGAATGGGATCCTCTTCCATGTTAATTACTTCCTGGCATTGCTATTAGGGTTCCACCTACTTCACCAAGTTCTTAGGCCAACCAAGTGCTTCCCGTGGATGCATGTTCTTGGCAGGTACAGTTTTGGTGCCACTTTCAACCTGGAAGCCAGCTTTTAGCTTTTTGCAAATTAAGTCATAACACACTCACTTGAAAGAAATATGTTTCGAACTAAATGGAAGAATGCTAGGTACAAATGGCCCTCCAAAATCATCCATTTCTTCGATATCATTGGAAATACCATTTAAAAGCTTTTGGTTAAAAGACGAAGGCTTGCTTAAACGAAAAGACAAACGGACTTCCTTTTGATTTCATGTTTTTAGGCTGAAGGCAGTGTTTTGGCGCACTTTCTAGACTCGAAGCACTTTTGGGCCATCCATTTCTCTTGGGGTGACGATAGACAACAGTGAAAGCTAGCTGTTACGTTGATTTTCGGCTTTCACCTAATTAAAAGGTTCAGTTCGGAACTCTCAAGTTAGAATTCTTGAAAGCAAGGAAGAACAAAAGAGAAGTATAAAAAAATTCTGTTTTGTATTACTCAAAAGTTTAAATTACATCGTTACTCTCTCTATTTATAGAGAGTGTTACAGAGACATACAGAGACGTCATTATTCCATAGTTGACGTTGCAGCAACTCTTAACAATCTCTAATAACTTCTAACCGAATCTAACAGTTTAACAGTTGAGCAATAGAGTTAATATTAACATGTGTACTATTACTTATTTGCGTCAACTATCCCCTACAAACTGTACTAGGAAAACTCTATGCAATATTTTTCTTTGTTAACATCAAGCTGTTTGGCAATATACCCATTTGACCATTGGAGGACATTGTATCATCATTGCCCATTCCCCACCTACAAACATTCAAATTTTCAACTTGTGAATTTGAACGACTTTGCAACCTGCGGAGTGAGGCCGGATGCCTCTAGTGAGTGCAAGGGGCTCTAGCATTTCGAAACAATACTTTTTGCGATCCAAGTTGAGCTTAGTCAATTCATCTTGTGTACTGAAAATATATGTGGTCCCCCTTTAAATGGTCTACTTGTTTTAACCCTGATTAGATTGAACTGAGGAGATCTCACTGTCAACTTATTTCTAAGTCTTTCAAAAAATGATGTTGACAAAGGCTTAGTTAGAATCTCAACAAACTGATCTAATGCAGGAACATGATTAACTAATAACTTCTTTTTCAAAACTTTTTCTCTTGCAAAGTAAAGATCAAGCTTCATATGTTTAGTTCTAGAATGAAGAATAGGGTTAACTAAAAGGGCAACTATGCTAGGGTTGTCACACCAAATCACATGTTCTTTCGATTGCTTGACTCAGAGTTCAGTTAACCGTGATTGTAACCATAGGACTTCAGATGTAGCATTGGTTAGACTCCAATATTCAACTTATGTACTATACGAGGAGACTGTGTGTTATTTCTTTTAACACCAAGATACTATATTGCTCCCTAAATAAATGCAAAACCCATTTGTTGAGTGCCTATCAACAAGATCACTTTCTCCGTATGCATCAGATAATCCTGTTAGAACAAGCTGTGTTGACCTCCTCATGGTTATGCCAAAAGTCAGAGTACCCTTTAAATATCTCAAAATTCTTTTATTGCCTTCCAATTTGTATCTAAAGGATTTCACATAAACTAACATACCTTGTTAACACTAAAAGAAATCTCAGGTCTAGTTATGATAATGTATTGAAGTGCATCATTAACACGTCTGTACTCATGACTATTTGAAATATAACTTCCTTTTCTTGAGGAGAGTTGTAATCCACTACTCATACGGGTTGGCAAAGAATTTGCATTTCTCATTTTAACTTTGCCAAGAAGATCAGAATTATATTTCCTTTAAGATAAATGAATTCTATTATCAACTTCTTTGACTTCAATACCTAAAAAATAATTCAATTGTCACAAATCCTTTAGAGAAAAAGAAGAATTCAAAAGGGTGACACTACAAGAAAAAGTAGTAATAGCTACGAAATTTCGACGGTTAAAATATCCATCCCAATTTGAGACGAAAAATAATTTTGTCTCAAAATCTGTCATAATTTTTGACAAATTTTCGGACGAAATAAAATTATGTCTCAAAATTTATTAACGATATTTAATTTTTAAAAAATATTTAAAATAATTATGACAGAATTGAAAGGTATAAGTACACGACACCCACCAAAAGCCCCAAGGTTCAAACTTCTCTGGAGCACCACTAATGCAAAAATCACAAGCAGAAGAAACAACAAGAAAAAGTGCCCAAGGCCCCCACATGAAAGCTTCCAACTGCTCTCACCTCTACATTTCTCTGACAAGGGGGCACAGAGAGGCCGGTAATGGCTCGATCATCTGGCATAGCCAAGGGCAAACTAACTCCATCAACATCACCATCCATGCATGTCTAACCATGAAAGAAAGCACGAGACTAGCAGCACTACATGCATGCCTTTTATGATTTACCAACCAGCGACTGGTTAATTAAAGGGATGTTCGGAAGGTTGGCGATGTTAGTGTAAGGAATCGCATCAGGGCACAGCGGAACCAAGCAATTCCTCAAGATATCGGCGCTAGGATTGAAATCAGAAAGGGAGAAACCCAGAACGAGATGAGAGATTATTCACCTTTGCGGGGTTGCAAATCTCCTGTGTGGATCGATGTGATATTAATCACACAGATGCACGATCTCCAAAAGTATCCACACGAGCACTCGAACCAGACGACGAGCTTCTCTCTGCCATCTCCACGCGCCGACCGGATCTCAACTCGACCATGCAGGAGTAAGGGAGAGAGAGAAGGGAGGGGCGCCCCTGGGAGAGAGAGTCATAGAGAGAGAGGGTGACTAGGGCAGGCCTGTTGCTTGGCCCAAGGTTCTGCCCCGTCGCTATTATTTATATACATCCGACATTTTTCATAAAAACCGAGATACTTTTAATAAATCATAACCCATCTCGTCTTAACAGTACTCTTATGTGTATGGCCCTCTAGGCCCAAATATCAGTCTAGTTTTCAGGCCCACTAAGCCAAGAGCCCATTATTGTACTTAGTTAAATTAATTAATTATCTCATCACATGATATATAATTATTGTAATTTAACTTATGGAAAATCATCTAATGATTATTCCAGTGGACCTTCAGACCATGAATAGCACCAAGTACTACCTCATGATCCCAAAAGATATACGGGGAACTAATTCCATTTGGACTTGTTTGCCTACAGATATCACACAACTATTGTCCTTCACTTATCTAATGTCCCAACAATACAAGGGTATGGTTATTCTATCAAACCCTTTAAGTATTGTCTAGTTGGAACCCAGTACCGACGATTATCATAACTCAAAAACTCCTTTTCCAGCTAGCACCTGGCCATGTATTTTCGTGTATGATTCCGTAGGGCATTCACTCTCTTGCCATATACCAAGAGTGAGTGATTCCATGTTGTTCACTCAATTGCCTTCACAAGTCTTCCACTGTGTCTAAGAAACTAACTGTGCATGACCTCATGGCTAAGATCTATGAGTCAATAATCAAGACACAACAATCCTCATGCAAGACATCCTTGGTGACTCAAGTTGTTTATGAAGAAGTCGGTGACCACGGCGAGAAGGGGAATAAGGCGATAAAGGAAAATAAGGGAGTTTATGTTATCTCGGCGATATTTTCCTTTGTAGTCATATGTCTCTCACGGCAGTACCGTACACTCACCTTTTACGGAAAGTCGAGAGTGGTCAATGTGACGACCCAAGAGATCCGGATACCGATAACCCGATATCATCGATTTACCGATACCAAGAGCTCGGGGAAGCCACCCAAGAGGCTGATGAGGCCCCGTAAGGGTTAGTGAGTGTTTGTTGAGGGGATGCATAACGAAAAGAAATTACACGCGCAATATTAGTTAAAGCATTCATTTGAACTTTAAACGGAAGCATCTATATATATCAGAGTGGTAAATTTAAACAAGTAGTCCAGATTCATATATCACAAGTCCCACACTGTACAATAGTCCAAAAATAAATAACTACATGGGACGTAGCCCGGCCAAAAGAAGAAAAGGACAGACTGACCACTAACCGTCCACTGACAGACCACTACTGGCTCTAAGGTTTTTCGCCAAAAGCACGAGAGAATCCTGCAGCCGGTTGCTCTGCCTCACCTGTAAAAGGAAGGGGTGAGTCTCACAGCAGAGACTCAGTAGGGTTCACAGAAATCTCTAACTCGCAACTAACTAAAGTAAAGCAGTAAAGCATGCATTGACATAAATAAATGATAATTTAATAAAGCTGTAAAACTAACTAAACAGTTCATGAACAGTTAACTAGCATGCCAATTAGAATTTAAACGCAAGTACTCAAAATCTACCAATAAACAATAACTCAATCATTGCCAAGTGAAAAGAGTGAGAAGGAGAGGAGCTCTACCAGAAGAAGAAACCAGATGCATCCACTGACAGCTTACACTGCGTCTCAAGCATCTACGCAAACCTGATCATAGCAAGCGAGACGCGTAACAGTACCAAAATAAGTAACTAGTCAGAGCAACACTCGTCAGTGTCAGTCCAAGTCTTTGACCATGTGTGCACACACTAGCTCGTGCCTAGAGCCAGGCCTCTAGCTAGTATTCCCCTCTGTAGGACGCTACGGTTGGACTGGGGCCCACGGAACAAGCTTAAAAACCGTGAAACTGGGATACCCCGCCACCTCTCCCGGGTGGGATCAACACTAAAAGTCGTCAGGCTACGACTGGTGGTTCCATCACTAGGAAAGAGAATCTAGCTCTATTGGGATCTAAGAACATGCCATAATTTATAATAACGATCAAACATGGCAAATATGAAAGACTAAAAGCATGATTAACTGAATATGCTAAGATGGCCATTATTCAATAATTCAACGCATAAATAATTGAATATGCTAAAATAATTATTCCATAACTAAATGCCTAAATTATTGAATATGCTGAAATGGCAATTAGTTCATAACTAAATGCATGAATAATTGACTATGTTAAGGGTTGAAATTTGTCGGGGTTAAACGGTTGAAAGAAAACCGTCCCAGTCGATAAAACGACTTAAACATGGTAGAGATGTTTTATTAAATGTATGATTTAATGAACACGCATAGTAGCAGAACAAGCTATCGAACAACGAACCGTTGCGTGTTGTTGAACGGACTAGCCGTGAAATTTCTGCCGCCATTCAAATTCAATTTATTTACGCGATCTAATCGTCAGCCGCTCGGGTCAACAAATGGTTTATGGCGGACCATTATAAAGTCTAAAAATAAATTAAACATAGTCCTTACCGGAGAACCGGATCCACCGGGATCATAACCGGATCCCTTCCCGGTCGACTTAAATCGACGGGAGTTATTATTTTTAACATGTTCCCTGCCAATCTATCATCTCAATATAACAATTGATAATCTATGAACTCAGCGACGATGGGCATGCTTTTACTAATCTACGAACTCAGCGACGATGGGCATACTTTTATTAATCTATGAACTCAGCGATGATGGGCATGCTTTTATTAATCTATGAACTCAGCGACGATGGGCATGCTTTTATTAATCTATGAACTCACCGACGATGGGCATGCTTTTGGAACAATTTAATGGGCTAGGGCATTGACCCCCCTACCTCATACGCAATGGAAACGCCCGATCCGACCGCATGCAAGCCGAGGGACGTCGCGGTTCGTCCTTTTCTGGCCGCCTCTCCACAGGATTAAGCTGAAGATGCCGATTTCACCGTGAGGAGGGAAGATGGGGCCGCCCGATGTCATTGTGGAACCGCGTCTCCGCGCCGGGGTTTGGCTCCGACGAGGGCGCCGCCGTGTTCTACCCCTTGCCGGTTCATCGACAGAGCTCCGGCTCCTCCACCAAGGCCGTCGGGTCGCTGGCGTGCCGAGAAGAGAGAAAGAGGGAGAGAGGGTCGCCGGTCTCGTCTGCCTCCGCGCACCGTGAAAGGAGAAAATGGGGGCGAGAGAGGGGGAGGCCGGTCGTGGTCCTCCCCTTGCCCAGTCGTCGGCGAGGCCGCTGGCCGTCCTCCCCTTTCTTGGGCCGCCTAGCACCGCCGAGAAGAGGAAGGCGAGAGAGGGGGCTCGCGGCCATCCGTGGTGGAAGGGGGAGAAGCCGCTGCCGCTCGTGGTCACCGCCGGTGTGGTCGCCGCCGCCGTCCTTCGCCGTGGCCAGTTGGTCGCCGCGAAGACAAGGGACGACGAGAGTGGGGGGGCCGATCGCGGGTTCTGCCTGCGATTCCCTGTCTCACATGCGAAAAAGAGGGGGGGAGAGGGATTGGGAATGTGGGATCGAGAGGGTAAAAAAAATAACAAAAACATTATTTTTTTTTGATTTTTTTACCCTCTTTGCACTCTAAACCCTCAATTAAGCCAAAACGTGTAAATGCCCATTTATTTTACATAAAGGCTTTAATCTAATTAGATTAAATACTAGAAAAATCCCATAAATTTCATAAAATTAGCCGAAATTCACGGATTTAATTCTATTCCATTACCGGTAAAGATCCATTAAAGCACGAGTCTCACAATCCCTCCCTCCTAATAGAAATTTCGTCCCCGAAATTTAAAAGGAAGAACAAGGAGAGAACTGAAAGGAATATACCTTATTCGAACAAGAAGGGAAATTGCTGACGTATTTCATCCTCACGTTCCCATGTAGCTTCATTACCAGAGTGACACTGCCAGATAACCTCAACCAGAGGAATTACTTTATTTCTCAATCGTTGTTTACGACGATCTTCAATTCTGATCGGACACTCTGGTGTGGATAGATCTGCAGTCACTTCTGGCCAAACTGAGTCATCGAGGGCGTGAGACGCATTAGAGACATATTTCCTTAGCTGGGACACATGAAATACATCATGGATTGCTTGCATCGCCGCTGGCAATCAAAGACGATACGCCACTTGGCCCACACGTTCCAGAATAGGAAACGGACCAATATAACAGGGACTGAGCTTTCCACGCTTCCCAAACCTTATAACGCCTTTCATCGGAGATATTTTTAAAAACACCATATCTCCAGGCTCAAATTGCAATGGTCGCCTGCGCTGATCTGCATAGCTTTTCTGTCGACTCTGAGCTGTTGACATTTTCTGCCTGATCAAGCGAACTACATCAGCACATTGCTGAACCATATCAGGTCCTATCAATAATCTATCACCGGCCTCAAACCAGTTTAAAGGTGTACGACAAGGACGCCCATACAAAGCTTCATACGGTGCCATGCCGATGCTGGAGTGATAACTGTTATTATAAGTAAATTCCACAAGTGGCAAATGCTGAGACCACGAACCCTGTCAATCTAGGCAACATGATCTCAACATATCTTCTAAAGTCTGAATAGTCCTTTCTGATTGACCATCTGATTCAAGACTTTGCACAGATTGCGAATCCACCCGAGCCAGAAGGTAATACCAACACTAGAGAAGAAGTGAGAAGCCTTTTCAATTCATTAAAGCTTTGCTCACATTGATCTGACCAGACAAAAGGTACATCTTTCCGTGTCAGTCTAGTCATCGGCGCGGCAATCTGTGCAAAGTCTTGAATGAATCTTCGATAATAACCAGCAAGATCCAGAAAACTTCTGATCTCTGTCACAGTCCTCGGTCTCTTCCATTGAAGAACAGCTTCGATTTTAGCTGGATCAACTGCGACTCTGTCACCAGAAATCACATGGCCGAGAAAATTAACTTCCCACAGCCAAAACTTACATTTACTAAATTTTGCATAGAGTTCGTGATCTCGCAGAGTCTACAATATAATCCTGAGATACTGAACATGTTCCTCTGCAGAAGCCGAATAAATAAGAATATCATTGACAAAGATCACAACAAACTGGTCCAGATATGGGCGGAACACACGCTGCATTAGGTCCATAAAAGTTGCTGGAGCATTGGTTAGTCCGAACGGCATAACCAAAAACTCATAATGACCATAACGCGTGCTAAAAGCAGTCTTTTCCACGTCAGATTCTTGAATCCGCAATTGAAAATAGCCAGATCGAAGATCAATCCGTGAAAAGATAATAGCAGACTGCAATTGATCAAACAAATCATCGATCCTGGGCAGAGGATACTTATTCTTGACAGTCACCTGATTCAATTGCTTGTAATCAATACATAGCCTCAGGCTTCCATCTTTCTTTTTCACAAACAGGACTGGAGCACTCCATGGAGAAAAGTTGGAACGAATATAGCCTTTTTCCAATAATTCTAACAATTGTGCCCTCAGTTCCTTCAATTCAGCTAGAGCCATACGGTTTGGTGCCTTTCCCAAAGGTGTCGTACTTGGAATGAATTCAATCACCATTTCTATTTCTCGCTGTGGAGGTAAGCCTGGTAACTCATCAGGAAATACATCAGGAAATTCATAGACCACAGGAATAGCATTGATATCATGCTGTGGTGCCTCAACAGCAACCACGGAAGCTAAGAATCCTTGACAACCTGCATTAAGCAATCTACAGGCTCGAATAGCAGAAATAAGCAAGCGAGAAGAACGAGATCGAATACCTTGAAAATAAAATGCTGGTTTCCCATGTTGCATAAAATAGACTTTCTTTGATCTGTAATCAACCACGGCTCCATATTTTTCTAACCAATCCATGCCCAGAATAATATCATAATCAACCAACTGCAACGCATGTAATCTAGCCGGCAACTAATGATTACCAATCATAATAGGCGACTCTTCCAGACAAAGAGGAGTGAACATGAAATCCCCAAAAGGTAATTCCACAAGCAACTCACAAGTAATTTCAGAAGTCGGCTCCTCAATACAGGCAATGAAGTTTTCAGAAATAAACGAATGAGAAGCGCCTGAATCAAATAAGACATGAGCCGCATGTCCATAAATCATAACTGTACCTTCAATAAGATGAGACGCCACAGCTTCAGTCCGGGTAATATGAGAGACTTTTCCCTTCTGCTTCCTGCCCGCTGTAGTAGACTGTTGGGAAGAAGACACTGAAGCTTGAGGATAATAATGCTGTGCCTGAGGTGCTGGAGGAGGTCTGAACTGAGACGGCTGCGGTTGAGAAAACTGCACTGGCTTCGGCCTCTGCGGACAGTCTCGAACCACATGTCCCGGTTGATCGCATCGGAAACAAACCACCAGCAGTGAACACAGCTTGCCTGGGTGTTGGCACTCAAAATATGATCCTTCGGCAACCAAGCCGCAAGGAGGAATGATACGGCCCACTGAAGCACAGAAGCCGATAAAAATCAACTTATCAAGAGGACCCCTCAAGCTGACAAAGCCCCGAGCCACCTCGAAGGGAACGTCGGGGACTTTACCTCAGGAGAGCCGAAGTAAACCGCAACCAACTGGCGGCGCGATCAAGCCTGCCCAATGATCCGGCATCGACCTCGTCGTGCCGCTACCCCACATCCGTCGCC
Organism: Amorphophallus konjac; assembly: GCA_022559845.1. Lineage (NCBI taxonomy): Eukaryota > Viridiplantae > Streptophyta > Magnoliopsida > Alismatales > Araceae > Amorphophallus > Amorphophallus konjac. Next base: position 39,708,809 of record CM040119.1, read on the forward strand.
CGACCAAGGACGACGGTCTACCCAATGACTCTCCTAAGGAGGAAGAATGTCCTCGGCCATCCGTAACAAGGGGCCGAAGATCCTGTCAGCAGAAGACCCCGATTATTCGGCACGGATTCGGCTTCTTGCCATAGTGGGCCCGCTAGTGGCCGATTGATCACCGATTCAAGGTGGAACTGTCTGGGATGTAACATCATCCTGCAAGGAAGCTTCGAGCCCGAGTTCGTCTCAGCCAGAAGCACAAATCACGGTGACGAAGACTATGTCAGTAGGACGCCCGTGTGCTCGGACCGGACACACACGAAGTCTTATTTAAGGCCATTCGTCCTATCAGGAGCTTCGTGAACACCCCGTCAGAGCCCTTTGATGACCGGGGTGAGATGAACAGTGGACGGAAGCTTCCGGAATCATCTCCGGGTCCACCGGACTACACGCCAAGTGAGCAAGTTAAAACGGCGCCGTCAAACCGGCACGTCAAGATCAAAAGGGAATGTTCCCCGGCGCCGTCAAACCGGCGCGCAAAGATCAAATGGGGGCCTTCCCCGGCGCCGTCAAACCGGCGCGCAAAGATCAAGTGGGGGCCTTCCCCGGCGCCGTCTATCCGGCGCGCAAAGACCAAATAGGGACCTTCCCCGGCGCCGTCAACCCGGCGCGCTTCCTGGGGCGCCGTTTTAACCCCAAGGCTATATATAGCCTGTCGACAGAAGAGATCGGGGGAGATTTTAGAGAAAAAGGGAGAGGAGATCAAGGGGGATCCGATCAAGAGAGGGGGCGGAATCAAAAAGAAAAGAAAAGGGAATTAGAAAGAAAGGGGGGAGGTCCAGAAGTGTTGCGATCGGACGAGTTCTCTGCCCGAGCTCTCGGCGGCCCTCATCCCGCTCCACCGGAGTCTCCCGGAATCGGAGAAGAAGAACGCCCGTTCTTATCTATCGAGGTGGGTTTGTCCGTGTTTCATCCGGCGAACCCCTCTGCTCCGTTTTGAGTTTCTTCCGCCTGGAAGAATGTAAGTGAAGGAGGGGAGGGGCGATGATATGAGCCTCACCTCCCCTCCCTCACGATGATTTTCTTTCCCTCTTCTCATCGTAATAGGATTCTTCTGTTAATGGAAACGGCGGCCGAGCGACAACGCCGGCGCCGGAATGTATATTCTCTACTTGTCTGTCTGTATTTTTCATATGAATGAATAGGAATGGAATGTGAGTCTCTGGCCAAATGCCACGCTTCTCTTTCTTCCCTGTTAGCTCCCCCTTTTCTTCTTACAGCCGGTGAAACAGTGCCGTGCGATGATGCCGGCGCCGTGGAGGATGAATGCAGAGCACCGTGGGTTTCATGTGTGAATGATTTCCTTCCTGTTTCATCTTCCCGACGCTTTATGCCCTGCTATGGCAAGGGCTACATTGATTCCCCTCCCCGGGGGTTTTCTCTTCCGATCAAATGCTAGGAATCTTCACCGTGTAAGGTGGGTCGACATATGGGTTCCTTCAACCTGTCTGGGCCACCCTCGCAATACCCTTTCTGTTCTTGACCATGAACAGAGGGAAATATGGGTGCCCCTACACTCCGGTCATTACTTTCTGAATATTTCTTGACGAATATTCCGCTGCTTTATGAACATGCATATGCATGAACGCACGTATATCTACAGGCATTAGTTCCGGCCTGTTGGTTATGCGAACGATCTCACAGCCCCGTTCTACTGTTTCACTAGGGCAGATCGGTAACCCGGGGAGGGGGAACATCCCCCACTGTTCCGTTTTGACAGCACTCTGTCCACTGGGGACCGTCCAGCAGTGATGAATCTCCCATGGACTAATGAGTGAATAATAAACGGGTTAGTCCCGACATCTCAAATCCACAGTCTATAAGGGACTTTGTGGTGGCCGTGAGACGCGTGTGCCCCTCGTAGGCTGGCCCTCGGGGTTCCCTTCTCTACTCGGTCGTCCCGATTCGAGTAGTGTGGTGATTCGGGTCGCATGCCCCTCATAGGCTAGCCCTCGGGGTTTTCGCTCCCGTATCGAGTCACCTCACTCACTCATCGTTACCCACGGACTCGGTACCCCTAGCAGGCTAGCCCTCGGGGTCTTCCTATCCGTTCGGGTCTGCCGGCCGCCGTTGTGCCACCCGGCTCTTTAGGGGTTTACTCCGCCACGTGAGTACTCCCTGCGTCTCCCCGACCATCCTTTGGGATGGGGAGATGCTGCCGAAATTTCGGCTCGAACGAGTTAAGCTCGGAACAATCGCCTCACGCGAGCTCGTGACTCGGCCTTTAAACGACGCGGCACCGATTCCACGAACAATTGACTTAATAAAGTCTCAAAACCATTCAAGATCTTAATAAATCCATGAATAAACTAACGAAGCTCCTGTTTCCTTGAAGTCGGGTTAATTCGGTGCGTTCATGCGCGATCACGCCTTAAAACGGCGCGCTCTTCCCGGCGCGCCCTTCCCGGCGCGCCCTTCCCGGCGCGGTCTTCCCGGCGCGCCCCGGCTTCCCGCGCTGTTTTAACGGCCTGCCCATTTCACCTACGGTTCTGGCGCCGTTTTAAACCTTTTACCTACGTTTCAGGGCGCCGTTTCAAGCGTTTTGATCCCTGTCTTCGCACGCACTGCACCGGGTTCGTTCCGAATCGCGTCGTCGCATCATTCTAACCCCTTTCCCAATCGTGGGATGATTTCTTATGCTAATCACAGAAGGATGCAAGTCCCTCAACTAATAATCATCATGTAGTTCCTTTTTCCGGCTTCGACGGCCCGATATCTCGGCAATTAATCAAAGGTGTTCCCTCCTCGTGGGGGATGTAATTAACGCCATAGCCTTTATGGTATGGCGGACTGCTGGTCCCGACCGAACCTCACATTCGCCCTACATGGGTCAGAATGAGCGCACAATTGAATCGTCACGCATGTGACTGGCATGCCCGCGTCGTCAATCAGTCAGTTGACTACAAGTTAGTTAAGTGGTTGATCGATACGCGAACGAAAAGGCAAAACGAAAGGAGAAGAAAAAGGAAATGCACGAAACAAGTCTGGCACGCCCGGTGGGACCAGTGTCACCTTTCATCTCTTTGTCGAGATATTCGGGCTTCGAAGCCCTCTCAAAGGCTACTGATTATCGCCTTGTTTGATATTTCAGTGCAAACAATGACGACTCACGGGGTAACCGGCGTCGGCTTCGGTCCTGCGATCGTCGCCAGACACGCGCAAGGGTACCTGGCGGTGCCCATGGAGTTTGGTAGCTTTCCTCCTGCTGTGGGCTTCCCCAACTTCTTGGGGTTGGCCTTTGTCAACATGCTGGAAGTCGAAGCCACGGAACCCGTCAAGGAAGCTGTGAAGGAAATGGAGCCTCTGAAGGCCCCCTGCCGCGGTGATTCGCTCAAGAACCCGGTTCCGGCCGCTAGCTGCCTGGTGCACCACCTGGTACGGGTGATGCATCCCACTGATATCAACAAGCCCCCTGGAGGACGTCAGCGTCGCCAGGCTCGCAAGAACACTGCCGTGATCACCGGAACTGTCTCTCAGTCCAAAAAATCAATGCTGGTGGGAGGCATGCGTGTCTTCCTCAACGGGCGCACGGCACGGGTGACCCCAGATCGCGTCATCCCAAACGTCCCTGTCTACAACAACTATCAAGCTCTCGCTGGAAGGAGGGCAGAAAGAGAAGAAGCCGGCCACCATGGCCAAGAAAACCCGGCGCTCAGGCCGAGGAAATTCAAACAGGTGTGGGTTCCCAAGCGGACCCAACCTGCCTACCATCCAACGCCCACCCGCCATCGTCCTATGAACGACGAGGCGAGAGCGAGAAGAGAAAGGGGCTTGTCCCTGATGAATGAAGAAGAGGTGGTTGCGGATCCTCCGCGTCACAGAAGTTTCCGGGCTGTGGCCCGTCAAGCCAACGTCCCTGCCACGGGGCGAAGGTTCCAACGGCCAGCTGACAGAGCTCGACTGGCCTACATTCCTCCTGCTGGAGGTCGACCACTCTCCCCCGTGCTACATCAAGAACGGGGTCAAGAAGAAATGGCCTGCCTGGTCAGAAGCTATTTCCGAGGATTGGGTAACACCTCACTCGGACAGCAGCGGCTGATGCAGACAGTCGCCACTGAAGAAAATTACTGCCCATCAACGGCAGATGAAGAAGAAATGGAGGATATAATGAGGATGTCGTCGGTCGATGACAACAGACACAATGACGGCTCTGAGATCAAAGCCGATGAAGCCTTCCCCGAGCGGGAAGAAAGAAGAAGAATTTCTGTGTTCGAGAGGCTGACCTTCCCGCAACAAGCAAGGCGGAGGGTCCATCGACAAAGAAGGAGGATGCAGGTTTTCACCTGCAACATGGCTGGCGTGTCCAGCCGATATGGGAAGCTTCCTGAAGACTCCCAAGAACTGGCTCAGTTGGCCGTACGGCCGGGACCAGCTACCCGCAGGACAGAAGCAGCAAGAGGGCTTCTGACAGCGATGAAAGAGAAACAGCCCCAGTCATACCTCCACCGGGATGACAAAGCCCCCGTCTTGACCGCCAATGTGGTAACGACGGAAGAAGAAGATGACGTACTCCTCGATATCCTGCCCGAGGGTACGTCCGGGGAAACAACAGAAGGTGTCCCCACCACTATAGACCCATCAGTCTTGATGCTGCTGCAAAGATATCAACGGGAAATAGATTCCCTGAAGAAACAGCTGATGGAGAAAACTGAACACTCATCAGCCTCCAAACCACCCGAAGTCCAAGGTGAATCATCCCAGGGAGCGGCTCGTCGAGACGACCCTCCACCACTTTACACACTACCCCAGCCGTCAGAGCCAACTGTGACGACAGCACAACAGCGGCCGCCACAGCCTCAGCCACTGCTGCCTCCGGTGCTTCCTCAGGTGCACCCAACACCCCCGCTGCTGCATCCTCCACAGGCGACCACCCTGGTCACCCCGTACCTGCAGCCAGCACACTTCTATCCGGAGCCAGTCGACCCCACGGTCGTGAACCGGATGATGGTGGAAAGGATGATCGAGCTGAAGCTCGCAGAGAAGAGCGAAGGCGACTACGTCGCATTCGATGCCTACCGGGTGCCCTACCCACAACACCATGCGGCTAAGCGACTTCCCCCGGGAGTCAACAAGTCACCCAAGTTTGACAAATTCGACGGGAAAGGTTCCCCAAAAGAACATATTGCATATTATATGACCGTTATGGGTGATCTGTCCACCGACGAGTCATATTTACTGAAATTCTTCGGGTCCTCGCTGACGGGGCTCGCATTTGAATGGTACTCCAGCCTCTCGGCCGGGTCAATCAATGACTGGTCAGATATGCAGAGGAAGTTCAGAGAAAGATTCCATGTCACAGAGAGGGAGGTCACAGTGGCCGAACTCTATTCGACAAAACAAAGGGCAGATGAGACCGCCCTTGACTACATCAAGAGGTGAAGAAACCTCGGAATGAGATGTAAGCGGCCCCCGCATCAGGAGGACGCTGTGCAAATATGTAAGCAAAATCTCAGGAGGGAGGTCTTGGAAAAAATGATCGGGATGGAAATACGGTCGTTCGACCGGCTGAATAATGTGGTGGCCGAGGTAGAGGCTTTTCTAGCCAAGCCCGTCCCGCCATCAGCTGCCAGCACAGCCCAGAAAGGCAAGGCGGCGGAACGGCGCCCCACACCTAAGAAGCGAATGCGCTTGATATCAAGGCGTTCGAACAACAGAAGGAGAAAGGCAAGAAAGCGGCTCCCCCGCAACCTGCGAAAGCTCCAGATGACAAAGAAGGTCCTTCGTTGAGGGACAAAATGAAGAAGGCTTATTCCTTTCCTAAGGATAAGACCCGGATCCTGTTTGACTGGGTAACAGAATACAGTATGGTCACTCTGCCTGAGCCAAGAAGACCAGAGGACCTCAAAAGAAGAGACAGTCCAAGATTCTGCCCCTATCACCAGATGTTGGGACATTCAATCGAAGACTGTTATGTTTTCAAAGACATCATTGAAGGATGGTGAAGAAAATGAGATAGAGCTGGGAGAGTACAAAGTAGACCCTCCTCAGCCACATGAAGCTCCTCCCCGAAGAGCAGCAGTCAACATGGTCTCCCTCTACCAGGCGTTACCAGAGGAGATCTCTGAAGCAAGCACACGGAGCACCTACGAAATCCATTTCCTGGAGCCCGTGAAGGAACAGCAGGGGTGGCAGCAAGTCCCTGTGAAGCACAAGAAGAAGAGGGCACCCCGCCCAAAAGAGGGGGCACATATCCGTGGCATTACACCTCGGCCTGCTCCGCCAGTGGTAGCGCCCGTATGGGTCACTCCACCTGCAGCTGTCAGAATATATACACCCAACAGGAGGAGACAAACTCCGCTGCCAGTAATCAAGGAAACCAACCCTGGGGTCCTTCGACTGCAACACTTAATTGAAGGGCTAGAGGAATATGTACAGCCCGAACTAAAACCTCTGCTGGTACGGGACCACGTCCCATGGCTAGAGCTGGAGCAACTCTCGCTCAAGCAAGGGGATGAAGCTGAAGCAGCACCACCTCAAGAGGGCAGCCTGTTCTGGGGGCAAGCGCCTGCAGAAATCAAAAGGAGGAAAAAGCAAAAGAAAAAGAAGAGAAAGGCCCCTGGGGCCCATAAAACACGGGTCGTCTCCTGCAATACCCTGTCAGCACTCTTCAACCTACCCGGGGAAGAAGAAGAAGAAGACACTTGCTTCACACCCCATGCTGGGGGAGGCAAGGCCGAAGCCGCAACTGCTGCACATGCCACTCGGTCAGGCCGGAAATGGGGGCGCCAGCCACCACCCAATCACAACATTATGTTCAGAGGGGAGCAACCCTACAAGACACCCCCGCCGGAAGTTAAGGGAGTCCAAATCCCTCCTCCGTCAGGTCTATACAGCAAGACTGGGGGCAAGACAGTCCCTCCATTCCCTGAATTCGTAAAGATGTCAAAGGGGAAGCAGCCTTGTCAAGACGCTAACCCTACACCCGGGGTCAATCACCCTCGGCCAGTGCAATCTACTGAAGATGCAAATGCAGATGGGGCTTGCCCTACAGCAACCTATAAAGAAGACCCGACAGTCGGTGCCAGTCAAGAGGGTGCCGAGTCCGAGGAAGATGAAGCAGGTCCGTCTGGACCCACAAATCAAAACCTTCCTAGGCCCAGATGGGTTGAGGAGATGAAGCTCTCCAATGTCCGGGCTGGAAGCCGAATAATGAAGCTGCTCAAGAAGCTCCCTGCTCATTTTACGATCTGGGAAATTCTCTCTTTGAGTGAAGAAACTCGACAGGCAATCATTACTGCTCTGCAGACGCCTGCCCAGTTTGAGACCTGCATAGCTGAGGCTATACCAGAAGCCAGTATGACCTTCTCTCCAGAAGACATGCTACTGCCTACTGCCAGTCACAACAGGCCGCTATATATGAAAGGGCACCTGAATGGAAGAGAACTGAACCGGATTCTGGTCGATCCTGGCGCAGCAGTCAACATCCTGCCATATAGAATATACGAGAGGTACCACTTCAATGTGCATCTCGAAAAAGCCGGGGATATGCGTATCGCTGGCTTCAACCAGAAATGTGAAGTATCTATGGGGGTGGCAGAGTTCACACTGACTTTGGCAGATTTCACTACAACGGTGCAGTTTCATGTCATTGACTCTCGCACCTCCTACAAAGCACTGCTCGGCCGCCCATGGCTGCATGAAAACTTGGTGGTGCCCTCCACGCTCCACCAATGCATCAAATACAGCCTCCAGGGGAAGGAGGAAAGGATATTTGCTGACATCCACCCATTCGAGGTGTTTGAGTGTCACTTAGCGGACGCCAATCTGTATACGGGGTCTCCCCGGAAGATTTCTAAAACTGAAGCCCCCGTAGGGGCATCGAAGAATAGATCGGGTGACGGTTGGTATCCACCACCGCCGCGCGGATATATCAAGCCGAAGGTGGTCTCCCACATCACGGCTTCTGGAAATGTCGGCAGGGTGACACCCCCAGCATTATACCCCAAAGCTAAGGAAGTGCATGTTGACCGATAGCACGACCGCATCACAGTCCCGGCCGGCCTCACCAAGCCAGTCTCCGGCCTTGATGGTCCCACTGTCGAACCTTTCAAAGCTTGGGAGGTGGCACAGGAAGATGGGCCCAGCAGCTTATTCTATACAGCCGAGGAGCACCCCACTCAGGAAGAAACAGACTGCAGCCTCCCTGAAGATCTAGCCAACCCACGGGTTCTTGTGCAGGGCCTGGCATTCACCACTGATCGGACGGCCAGGATGTTTCAAAAGCAACACATCCCTCCCGATCAGCCTCAAAAACGCAAGGAAGCTTTCCAGAAGATGTGGTATCCTGTAAATCTGGACAAAGAAATGAGACGTGTCTCTCAACATCCGGGTCTGGGCTTCACCCTGGAAGACTACTATTACAGTGGGCGGTACGAGGTGGATACCATCTCCACCTTCTATCCAACTGAAGACAGCCCTCTGGGGGCAACCTTTGATGAATATCCGGCGGAAGCCGAACATGCTGAATTAACCCTATCCGGGAATCAACAAATGGAGACCTTGAGCTCCTGCCGATGCTGGGAGCAGGTCCGTCCGGAAGGAGCGGCCTTTCAAGCCGAATTTGATACGGCTAGCAGCAGCGAAGCCGAAGATGCTCAAGAAGTAGAAGTCTCTCCCTCCGCAGGGGTCATGCTAATGACGACTTCAACACCCTTTCTGCCAGTCAACAGAGCCTCGGTTTACTCCAATCAAGGGGAGCCGGCTACCAGAAAAGAAAAAGCCACTTCTGTGGAAGATACAACTATCCCAGAAGGCGAGACTCCCTCAGCTTCTGCTACAAATCCAATATGCTGTCCGAGTCCGGCGGCAAACAACTACTGGCCTGTTATGGCTGCAACCTCATCTACAAGCACTGAAGCTACTCCCTCACCCTCAGGAGCTGCAACGGCAATGGAAGTATCAATGGATCCATCCACACAGTCGCTAGCACAAGAGATCAAGAGACCACATGAAGCTCTGGCGGTGTCTGACGAGGAAGTCGAAGTACTCGACCCTCAAGATGGTATTCCAGACTTCGTCGACCTCCAACCGGAACCTCCGGAGATAGAAGACGGAGGCCAAGCCACAGTCGACGAACTGATAGAAGTCAACCTGGGAAATGAGAAGGACCCTAGGCCTACCTTCCTCAGTGCCCAACTAGCCCCGGAAGAACAGGAGCTGTACATTCAACTACTGCTAGAATACCGGGATTGCTTCGCCTGGACTTATAAAGAGATGCCGGGTCTAAGTCCCGCCGTCTCACAACATGAGCTAGCAATCAACCCTGAAGCCGAGCCGGTGAAGCAACCGCCGTGGCGTATGAGGCCAGAGCTCATCACCCGAATCTGTGCTGAAGTTGACAAGCTCATTGATGTGGGATTTGTTGAAGAAAATCAGTACACCACATGGCTGGCGAATATCATCCCCGTGAAAAAGAAGAATGGACAGATCCGGATTTGTGTCGACTTCCGAGATCTAAACAAAGCCTGCCCTAAAGATGACTTCCCGGTGCCAATAATCGAGGTCATGATCGATGCTACAACCGGCCATGAAGCCCTGTCATTCATGGATGGGTCGTCCGGCTACAACCAGATTTGGATTGCGGAGCATGACCGGGTCCATACTGCTTTCCGAACTCCTAAAGGCATTTATCATTACAAGAGAATGCCATTCGGACTGAAGAATGCTGGCGCAACCTATCAGCGCGCAATGACCAAAATCTTTGATGAATTGCTCTACCACAAGGTCGAGTGCTACATAGATGACCTGGTGGTCAAAACCAGAAGAAAAGAAGATCACCTGCAAGACCTCCGGATTGTTTTCCAGAGGCTGAGGCAGCATGAGCTAAAAATGAATCCTATGAAATGTGCGTTCGGAGTGTCGAGCGGAAAATTCTTGGGCTTCGTCGTCCGATATCGGGGGATCGAGATAGACCCCGCAAAGATCAAGGCAATTCAGGAGTTACCTCCACCAAGGAACATCTCCGAGCTGAGATCATTACAAGGCCGCTTGGCTTACATCCGGCGGTTCATTTCCAATTTGTCGGGGCGATGCCAGCCGTTTCACAAGTTGATGATGAAAGATGTTCCCTTTTATTGGGATGAAGATTGCCAGACAGCCTTTGACAAGCTAAAAGACTATCTGAAGACTCCTCCAGTATTGGGCGCACCGGTGAAAGGACGGCCGTTGATACTGTATATAGCAGCTACACACAATTCTCTGGGGGCAATGCTAGCCCAGAACAATGCAGAAGGGAAAGAGCAAGCCCTCTATTACCTCAGTCGGAGACTGGTCAGAACTGAAGAAAAATACACTTATATTGAGAAGATCTGCCTGGCACTAGTCTTCGCAGTCAAAAAGCTCCGGCACTATATGTTGTCGCATGAAATCAGCTTGGTGTCCAAGGAGGATCCCCTGAAATACATCATGTCCCAGCCAGCACTCAAAGGCCGCCTGGGTAAATGGGCGGTAATCCTTATGGAGTTTGATGTCTCTTACGTACCGCGCAAAGCCATCAAAGGTCAAGCTATTGCAGATTTCTTTGCTGAACATCCGATACCCGGAGAAAGCCCGTGGGAACCGGAACTTCCCGAGGATGAGACCCTAGAAGCCGCCCAAGTGCAGCCTTCCTCATGGCAGCTATACTTTGATGGCGCTTCCAGAATTGACACCTCTGCTACCGGATCATCCAGGGTCAGAGCAGGAGCAGGCATAGTCTTGAAGTCCCCAGAAGGAGAAGTGGTGCATACTTCCTGCTCCATAAACAAACAATGCACAAACAATGAAGCAGAATATGAAGCCCTGATAATCGGGTTGCAGATTGCTCTGTCCATGGGAATTCAGATGCTGGAAGCATTCGGAGACTCCATGCTAGTTATAAAACAGCTGGAAGGAGAGTTCGAGGTGCGAAAGCAAGAGCTCCTCCCCTATCACCAGTTGGCAACTCGCCTGATGTCGAAATTTTACTTCATCAGCATTAAACACATCAATCGAGGCCGGAATGCTCAGGCAGACGCCCTCGCTAAGTTGGCCAGTTCATTGGCAGTCCCGCCAGACACAAGCCTGAATATATCAGTGATCAACCGCCGACAGGTCCCCAGCGTAACAGAGGTTCTGGCCGACGAAGAAGAGATGGAGGTAGCAGTCATCCAAGGGGTTCAGCAACCCGACTGGCGAGAGCATCTCCTACGCTGGTTTCAACACCAGCAACTTCCAAAAGAAAAGGAACAAAGAATGAAGCTCCTGAGGATCAAGGATTCTTACGAGATGAGAAGCGGGACCTTGTTCCGAATTATGGCAGATGCCCGAAGGAAAGTCCTACTCCGTTGCTTGTCTTCAACAGAAGCGGGACAGGTGATGCAAGAAGTTCATGCAGGATCAGCTGGGGCACACCAGGCCGGTCCGAAAATGAAGATAGAGATAAAGAAATTGGGTTACTATTGGCCCACTATATTCAACGATTGCTGCAAGTTCGCCAAGGCTTGTCAGAAATGTCAAGAGCATGCTAATGTGGCGAGGAGACCCCCAGTGCCACTACATCCCACTCTACCAAGTTGGCCGTTTGCTCAGTGGGGCACGGACGTGGTAGGGCCACTTCCAGCATCTTCATCAGGGTGCAAATACATCTTAGCAGCTACAGACTATTTCTCCAGATGGGCGGAGGTAGTAGCACTAAGAGATGTGACCGGAGAGCTAGTTGCAAGATTCTTCCGGCAGAATGTAATATTTCGGTTCGGGATCCCCAGCCGAATCATCTCTGATAACGGCAGTCATTTCCGAAACCAGAAGGTTTATCGGCTGGCCGACAAATACAAAATTGACTGGAGGACATCGTCCCCCTATAACCCTCAAGCTAATGGACTAGCAGAGGCCTTTAACAAGACCTTGTGCACACTATTGGCGAAGACTGTCAAGTCTAACAAAAAGGATTGGGAAGAAAAGATGTACGAAGCACTTTGGGCTTATCGTACTGTCTACAAGACCCCAACCGGCTGTTCACCCTTCTCCCTTGTCTATGGGTCGGAAGCTGTGGTGCCGATTGAACTTGAAGTTCCTTCATTGCGAGTTGCCATCCAGCACGGATTAGTCAGCGGTGAGCAGACCAACGCAGAAAGAAGATTGGAAGAGCTCGCTGAGCTCGAAGGAAAACGCCTCCAGGCGCAACAAAACATCCAACTCTACCAAGCTCGCATGGCCCGTGCTTTTGACAAGTTAGTCAAGGGTCGAGAGTTCAAGAAAGGAGACCTGGTGATGGTCAAAAGAAGAGAAGTGATGGCCTCTAACCCCAAAGGGAAACTGGTCAAAAACTGGGTCGGACCGTATATCGTCCACCGAGTATATGAAGGGGGTGCCTACGTCCTTGTAGACCACAAAGGAGCCATCCAGTTCTCTCCCCTCAACGGAAAACACATTAAGCTGTATCATGCGGCACAGCCGACACACCCCGAGTGATCGGTCGGAGCATACCCTTTTCCTTGGTTAGTGGCACTCCGCCCTAACCAAGCTACTTCCCCTTGGTCAGTGGCACTCCGCCCTAACCGAGCTACCCTTTTCCTTGGTTAGTGGCACTCCGCCCTAACCGAGCTACCCTTTTCCTTGGTTAATGGCACTCCGCCCTAACCGAGCTACCCTTTTCCTTGGTTAGTGGCACTCCGCCCTAACTGAGCTACTTTTCCTTGGTCAGTGGCACTCCGCCCTAACCGAGCTACTTTTCCTTGGTCAGTGGCACTCCGCCCTAACCGAGCTACTTCTCCTTGGTTGGTGGCACTCCGCCCTAACCAAGCTACTTCCCCTTGGTCAGTGGCACTCCGCCCTAACCGAGCTACCCTTTCCTTGGTCAGTGGCACTCCGCCTTGATCGAGCTACTTTTCCTTGGTCAGTGGCACTCCGCCCTAACCGAGCTACTTTTCCTTGGTCAGTGGCACTCCGCCCTAACCGAGCTACCTTTTCCTTGGTTAGTGGCACTCCGCCTTAATCGAGCTACTTTTCCTTGGTCAGTGGCACTCCGCCCTAACCGAGCTACCCTTTCCTTGGTTAGTGGCACTCCGCCTTAATCGAGCTACTTTTCCTTGGTCAGTGGCACTCCGCCCTAACCGAGCTACCCTTTCCTTGGTTAGTGGCACTCCGCCCTAACCGAGCTACCCTTTCCTTGGTTAGTGGCACTCCGCCTTGATCGAGCTACTTTTCCTTGGTCAGTGGCACTCCGCCCTAACCGAGCTACATTTCCTTGGTCAGTGGCACTCCGCCCTAACCGAGCTACCTTTTCCTTGGTTAGTGGCACTCCGCCTTAATCGAGCTACTTTTCCTTGGTCAGTGGCACTCCGCCCTAACCGAGCTACCCTTTCCTTGGTTAGTGGCACTCCGCCTTAATCGAGCTACTTTTCCTTGGTCAGTGGCACTCCGCCCTAACCGAGCTACCCTTTCCTGGGTTAGTGGCATTCCGCCCTAATCAAGCTACTTTCCCTTGGTTAGTGGCATTCCGCCCTAATCGAGCTACCTTTTCCTTGGTTAGTGGCATTCCGTCCTAACCGAACTACTTTTCCTTGGTTAGCGGCATTCCGCCCTAACCGAGCTACCCTTTCCTGGGTTAGTGGCATTCCGCCCTAATCAAGTTACTTTCCCTTGGTTAGTGGCATTCCGCCCTAATCGAGCTACCTTTTCCTTGGTTAGCGGCATTCCGTCCTAACCGAACTACTTTTCCTTGGTTAGCGGCATTCCGCCCTAATCGAGCTACTTTTCCTGGGTTAATGGCACTCCACCTTAGTCGAGTTACTCTTCCTTGGTTAGTGGCATTCCGCCCTAATCAAACTATTTCTCCTTGGCTAGCGGCTTTCCACCCTAATCAAGCTACTTCTCCTTGGTTAGTGGCATCTCGCCCTGATCAAGCTACCCTCTCTCGGATCACATTCCAAATAAAAAAGAAAAGAGAAATTGGGGTTAAAAATAGAGATACCCCGCCAGACTTGCCCCCACATCGGGACAAGTGCAAAAATGGCTATAACCCGGCTGTGACGAAAATCCGAAAGGGCGTCGCAGGCAAAATTGGGTACCCCGCCACGTGAAAACCCGAAAGGGCGCGTGGGCAAAAGCAAGAAGGGGCTGGCTTCGGCGAAAACCCGAAAGGGCGCTTGAGTCGGTAAAGTGGTAATTTCCCAAATGCCTCTCCTATTTTTCATCCAATAAGACCCCGAAAGGGACAATCATCAAAGTCCCACCGGGAATACTTTAACAAACCCTTTTCTTTGACCCTCGTCATCATCGACGAGATCGGTCGATCTCTGTCCATAACTTGGACCTTACATCCTTGTTAATAACCTCATCTTTGCTTCGGCATGTGACCCATGTCGATGAACAAACCCTTTTCGACCCTCGTCATCATCGGCGAGATCGGTCGATCTCTACCCCCAACATTGGACCTTACGTCCCTGTTGACAGCCCCATCCTTGTTTCGGCAGTGACATATGCCGACGAACAAACCCTCTTCGACTCTCGCCATCATCTGCGAGATCGGTCAACCTCTACTCTTGAACTTGGATCCTACATCCTTGTTAATAAACCACTTCCTCGCTTCGACATTTAACCAGTGTCGACGAAATAAACCTAAGACCCACCCTTGTCCTCATCAACAAGGACGGCCGGCGTTCCCGCGGTCCAGTTCTTCTGGATCTCGAATTAAAAAAAAAGAGAAAAGAAATTGGGGTTAAAAATAGAGATACCCCGCCAGACTTGCTCCTATATCAGGTCAAGTGCAAAAATGGCTATAACCCGGCTGTGGCGAAAACCCGAAAGGGCGTCGCAGGCAAAATTGGGTACCCCGCCGCGTGAAAACCCGAAAGGGCGCGCGGGCAAAAGCAAGAGGGGGCTGGCCTCGGCGAAAACCCGAAAGGGCGCTTAGGTCAGTAATGTGAATAAAAAATGTTGAATGATGAATAGTGATGAACCATCCGCCGTCCAAAAGGCCACTTGCAAGGTCGTGACGAGGATCTTCATCCGATATCCCACTTATACACGTCCAGTGTCTCTACCCTTTTGACCCTTGTCACCATCGGCAAGATCGGTCACTACCTATCCGGTTTTTGTCACCATCGGTAATACCGTCTACCCTTTTGACCCTTGTCACCATCAGCAAGATCGGTCACTACCTATCCGATTTTTGTCACCATCGGCAATACCGTCTACCCTTTTGACCCTTGTCACCATCGGCAAGATCGGTCACTACCTATCCGGTTTTTGTCACCATCGGCAATACCGTCTACCCTTTTGACCCTTGTCACCATCGGCAAGATCGGTCACTACCTATCCGTTTTTTGTCACCATCGGCAATACCGTCTACCCTTTTGACCCTTGTCACTATCGGCAAGATCGGTCACTACCTATCCGATTTTTGTCACCATCGACAATACCGTCTACCCTTTCGACCCTTGTCACCATCGGCAAGATCGGTCACTACCTATCCGGTTTTTGTCACCATTGGCAATACCGTCTACCCTTTTGACCCTTGTCACCATCGGCAAGATCGGTCACTACCTATCCGGTTTGTCACCATCGGCAATACCGTCTACCCTTTCGACCCTTGTCACCATCGGCAAGATCGGTCACTACCTATCCGATTTTTGTCACCATCGGCGAGACCGTCTACCCTTTTGACCCTTGTCACCATCGGCAAGATCGGTCGCTACCCTCATCCGGTTTTTGTCACCATCGGCAATACCGTCTACCCCTTTCGACCCTTGTCACCATCGGCAAGATCGGTCGCCACCCATCCGGTTTTTGTCACCATCGGCAATACCGTCTACCCCTTTCGACCCTTGTCACCATCGGCAAGATCGGTCACTACCTATCCGGTTTTTGTCATCACCGGCAAGACCGTCTACCCCTTTTCGACCCTTGTCACCATCGACAAGATCGGTCGACTACTCTCTAAGCTAGGCCTTCCGCCCTCACTGACCAACAAAACATCGTGGCATCGACATTTGACCCATGTCAAGGGTCATAACACACCTCTCATCATCATCGGCAAGGTTCGCTAGTGGCATCTGCCTACGCTGCCTATGCCCCACATTAGCGAAGGTCCCGTTCCGGGAACGGCTACATCGCGGTGGAGCGAACACCTCACCCCTTCCTTGAAGGCGTGAGCGCTCTCCTGCGCCATCAGCAAGTATCCCTAGGTTCGGGTGACCATCCAGAACAAAGAAAAGAAAAAGAAGTCGCGATTGACGACAACAAAAAGAAATATTTCCATCTAATGAGAATGGGTGGAACACATTCTTTTGCCCGGGGCATCCCCCGGGGGTACATGAGCTCCGAAGACAAAAGGAGCATTACAAAAAAAGCAAGGTCACGGCAGAGGGCGCCGGAAGATGTCTGCCAAGTCTAAAAGGCCCAGCGAAGGATATCGTGTCAACTCTTGCAAACGGGTCTCGGTGGCTGTCAGCTGAAATAACCTCTCGTCTAGTGAGGCAAGCTGTCCCTCAGCCAGGTCAGCCTCTTCCGTTGTCTGGACCTCTAGGCGCTCTCCTTCCTGCAGCTCGGCTTCGACCTTAGCAAGTTCCGAGCGCAACTCGTCCATCCGTGCCGTGAGGAGCATCCGACGTTCCGAGATATTGCTGGCAACATTTCTCAGCTGTCCCACGGTCATCCTCAATGAACTAACGGCGGTATGGCAATCTGCCTTCTCCAGCTTCGCGGCAGTCAGCTGATCAGAAACCTCTCGACTGAGGAACTCCCGCCTGTTGGCATGTTTTAACAACATCACAACCCGCGGGGTCCAATCATCCATTGGATAGCCGAATGCTAAAAGCGATCGGGAGAGATGATCTATCAAGCTTCTCAGCTGAAGATAAGTCAGGTCCGGAGAAGCTAGCATGGCCCGCTGGAGGTTATCCAGAGACTGCCACACCATGTCTCCAGAAAATTGTAGGCCCAGTGGCGAAGTCTCCGGGAGCTGAAAGTCTACCCTGCCATCTACCTCGGCCCAGATATCGCCGGCTACCCCGAGGGACGTCGACGGCATAGTCTGTACGACGCCCACATCCAGCCCGACTATTGCGGCTACATCAACTGGAGGAGCCTCCACGATGGTAGCTTCCTTGCCCGCCCGTTGCGGTGAGGCTACAACAACCGTGTCAGCGACGGAGGGCGCTTGCTCTCTCTGAGCAGTCTCACCGGCCGCTGAGGCAGGAGAGCCCTCTGTGATCGACAGAGTTTTAATGACTCTATTTTCGGGGCGCTCGGCTTCAGCAATGACTCGTCACCGGCAACCAGGGCTTGAGCCCCTGCAACCTCGGGCGGGCCGTGAACCTCGGTAGTCACACCGGGTTCCTCTGGGGCCGCTGCAGCAGCATAGGTCCGTGGAAGCCGCAGGGCGATGGGACGCACAACTGGTGGGAAGGCCGACTGACCCATGTCCACGTCTGGAAGGGGTATGCGGATCATTATAGCCGGTGGTACCACCTCAGCCTGCATTCCATATATGTACATCAGCCAGCTGGCTTGAAAATTAAAAGAAGTGCTGCAAGTGGGAATCGGAATACTTCCTACCTCGACCGGCACTATATTTAGGCCTCCCAAAGTGACCTCTGAAGATTTTGGCCCTTCTCCTGTAGCCGGGTATGATGGCCCGTGCTCGGCTCCCAATAGCCTCGGAGGGCTAAACGTTGGCAGGTCGCTCTCATAAGCTGATGAAGCCCCGGCATCCTCAGCCTCGGTGTCCGCCATCGGGAACCCCTCATCATCGCCGGAGCCGCCGCCGTAATCAACCTGTTCAGAAGAGGATGACTCTTCTGCTTGTCCTCTGATCTCCAGGACCTGAGCATGAACCGGACCGCTGAGAGGAGGCCCTCTATCCAGAACCTCCCCGGCGATCGCCATCTCGGGAACATCTATCGGCGAAGTATCCAGGGGCTGGTCCCTTGGAAGCCCTTGCTCTCCGATGACAACCCCTGCCGAGGCACCAACCTCAGGGAGTAGTATGGGCCGAAGGTCGACTGGAGTCAAAGGACAACAAACAATCAGGACTTGACTGAAATTACAACATGCCACTCAGCTCTACGGGCGAGCTGCAAATTACCTTCTGTTTCTCGATGGGGTGTCGGTGAAGGCAAGTCACCCTCAACAGAGGTCAAGGGGACTTCCCTCTCTCTCTCTCCAGCAGCAGCTCCGGTTGCCGCCTCCAACCCAACAACGGCAGGGATAGTGCCGGCAGCTACTGAAAAGAAAGATGGTCAGCCCAGGCAGCCGAAACAAGCAAATAAGCCATGCAAGAATAAGAAGTCACCTTCGCCTTCAGGCCCTTGTGTCCGGGCGGCCTCAAATTCAGAAAATGACGGAACTCGAGGAAGGGGAACCGTAGACTCCTCTTCAGCAGCCTTCCTCCGACGTGCCCGAGTAGCACGGGATTCTGCCCTCTTGGCTTTCTTAGCCCTGCTGATGGCCTCCCTGACCTGAGACCTGGTCCGCTTCCGCGAGTCCCCAGGGGGTAATGGCGTCGTGGTCGGAGCCGGCTCTGGAATGTTGAAATATGAAGGCTTCTCCGCCTTAGATATCAGCTCCCTACAGTGTCGAGTCGCTCCCGCAGAAAGGCGGGCTGCAAAAAAACACATGAGTAAGAAGATGCACACTGAATATAGGGGAAGCAACTCCAGGGCTGAAGAAGAAAACAAGCATTACCTGGCATCCCCGTATATCGAGGACTGAGTGGCCAGTAAAGCAATACGGGCGCCTTGTCTCGGGAAGCCGCCTCGCGGGTCAGCCAGCATACATCACCAATAGTTTCACTTTTCTCCGTCAGTTGGGCCAAATCTTCATGGCCGCAGGAGGACAAGTGATGATATAAGCTCAAGTGGTCGAATCCCCAGCTGTCGACATACTTGAAGGATATTTGAAGCTGATGGTTCCGAATGGCTTCTAACGGACTGTCAACTGAAAGCCCATGAGAATGAAGTAGGGCGAATATCCAGGGGGTGGTGGTGTACAAGTCAGCCCGCCTGTTTTCCCTCCCGATGAAGGTCCGATAAGGATGAAAATGGTCGACTTCCGGGCGCCAGCTCGCCGTACTGGGAAGAGGTTCTTCCACCGGAAGGGGGATCGTCTGGAGAGCAACCCTCTCGCTGCTAACCCGACACAGCCCCCAGAGAGTCTTAATATAATCATCCCTCTGGATCTCTGGCATCTTCGGGTCGGCTCGGGACGACTTGCCCTTCGCAGCTTTCCTGGCTTCTACATATGCCGCCACCTCAGTATTGGACCAAGATTTCAACCTCTTCAAGTAGGCTGGATCAACATCCAGAATGGGCTCCCGCTGGGAGTCTAAAAAACGGCGTTCGGCAGCATGCCAACAATCCTTCCGGAAATTCTGATAAAAGCCCGTTCGTGCATTCCACCACTTGATGAAGTCTGGAGTCACTCGGGGCAGGCGAGCCGGGGTTGGCACCCTGAAGGATACATCCTCTCGGCGATGGAAGTAGTCCCACCATCCACGGGCTTCATCAGTAGCCGTCTGACCAGCCCTGTGTCTATTCGGCAGATTGAACTGGGCTGAAGAAGAAGGAATTTGCTGGTCATACCCAAAATTCCGACTGAAGCGGAAAGGATAATACGGCTCCAGCCACAGCAAGCCGCTTTTCCTGAAGACTAGAACACTGGGGCGAATAGACAACGCCCATTCCACCAGTTCCGGCTCCAAGATTGGCCTTGTGCTCTTCGACCCGGTCAGCTGATGAATAAATTCCTCTGTCTCAAATAATCGGCATTGCCGCATCCGGTTGACAAGAGGGCTGGAGCTGGCAGCCAAACTCCAGAAATACAGAACGCCAGGGGAATCTGTTGGAACTGTCGTCAACTTCCCCCGAATGGCGAAAAGCTGGTCCGCCAGTGAAGACGGTTCAGCACTGGCAAATTCGATCATCCGTGGCAAAGGACGATCCGACTGCATTGATCGGGGAGCTGCTTCCGGAAATAGGGTGCAGACCCAAGCATTGAAAAAGTGGAGGGGACCAACTGTCCGTGAATTCCTGGGGATGCGCGACTTGTGCAAATCCCCCAACATTTTGTATATAAGGCATAGAGCCACAGGGCACAGGGACAGCTTCGTCCCCCAAGCCATCAAACAGGCAGGGTAAATCGCCTCCGGCCTAATCACCGTCTCATCTCCTTGGGGAAGGGCGAATGAACAAAGCCAATATGTCAAATACGCAGCACAATGTGTAACTGCGTCAACTCCCGTGGGATTCGGGCCGGCCTGTCGCCCTCTCCCTGAGATAGCAAGATATGTTGCTTGGCGCCGAGCCCTCTTCTTCCGTGCCACCGCTGTCGGAACCACTGTGGGGAAGTCCTCGTAATGCTGCTCCCCACCAAAGAAATATTGAAGCCACGTGCCCATCCGCACGCGCCTCTTCTCACCGGGCTTTCGTGCTTCCCGCGAGTCAAGTGTCAGGCGCAGCAGGGTGCGATACGCCTTCATCAAATAACGATAGGCGAAGCCCGTGAAATAGTTGCCTTCACCATCGGTCTGGTCCTTCAGCCAGTCTGCGAAGCACACTTCTTCATACGGCTCTCCATCTATCGGCAAGCCGCTCAGCTGAGAAAGGCTCCATAAATCCAATGAAGTTTCACCTTCTGCAGTATAGAAAGTATTGTACTCTGGGCAGAAGGCTTCAATCATCCCGCAGCATAGGCCTCGGGAGATCGGGTATCTATACCGGGAAGCGTATACACTCTGATAAATTCCGGCGTGCACCAAGATGGGGGCGTATTGCCGCAACACAAAGTCTGTGAATTCAACCGCTCCCGGTCTGAAGGCGTGAGCATCGGTGGCTTTGAGCTCTCCAAACCACCCCACTAAAATTTGATGTTTGAACCGGACCGCCAAGCAGTCCAAAAGAAAAGGCTCGTCTCGATATCCCCAATGGAGCGGTGCGAGGAATAGACCATATATGGGCTTCTCCCTGTCAACACGGCCGGCGGTCTCATTCCAGCGAGCTGGTGTGTATTGCGGCGCCCTCGTCAGCATCCCGGCTTCGGGAGATAATTCCTGCACTCCGAGCACGACCCCCCACTTCCTGGGTTACCCGGGGATGTACATGGGCATACCGTATGTGACTGACTCAGTCAGGCTGTCCCGCTCCGCCAGTAGCGCTCCTTCAGCTCTGCGGACCAGAATTAAATCACGCTTCCCACCGAGGTTGAAGCGCTCGAGGAACGCCATCAGGTGCTTGTCTTTGGGGTGGTCCCGTCTGATGTCGTCCCCTCGGTCATATCTGAATTGGTTGCCGTCAAGGATCAACAAATGGCCGGTGTCGACGGTGTCGGTTTCTGAGTCCGAAGACTCAGCCACCACGGCTACACGTCGGAGTCCCCGATCAAGGGAATGGACGTTCCTCCATGTCACGGCAACCCGAGATACAGAGGAAGAAGAGCCGGAAGCCATGTTATCTACAAAACAGCACCCGGAAAAGAACAAACAAAAGTCAGAAATTAGTGGATCGAAACAATATTTCTGACGAAATTTCGGCAGCATCTCCTCAGCTCGAGGGTTTGCCAAAAAGAAAGCGGAAGCCGTCCACAAAGGGAGCGGCCCCTAAAAGCAGCCATAGGCATTAAGCCAGGGCCGAATGGGACACCCGAGGGATCTAGCTCCGAGGACAAGTCCTACGAGAAGCCTCCCGGGGCCCGAAGAATGGGTTCAAAACCCAAAGAACAATATCACTCAACTCACCCACTCACAGGCGAAACCGCCCGAGCCCAAGATCTACTCGGCGCCGCGAGAGGTGGAGAAAGGGATGAGGAGAGAGAAAAAAAATATTGCAAATGAAGACTGAAGAAGAAAAAACAGAGAAGAAAGCCTTTTTATAGGCCCCCCTCTCATCTCGTTAAAACGGCGCGCCCCGGAGCGCGCCGTTTTAAGCAAATGGCGCGCCGGGGAGGGCGCGCCGTTTTAACTCCAAAAAGGGGCGGGGCGCGCCATAAAGGCCGCGCCGTTTTAACCCCGAAGGCCCAGGGTGCGCCGTAAAGGCTGCGCCATTTCAACTCTCGAAGCAAAGGCCGCGCCGTTTTAAGCAACGCCGTTGGGATTCCTGCCTCGCCGGATCAACATCCGACGTCAGAATTAAATGCCGGTCGAGCCTCCGTCAGCCAAACGAAGCTCATCCGCAGGCCTTGCCGCATTCCTGCCTCACTTGCACCGCCTACGTCTGGGAGGCATTTGTTGGCACTCAAAATATGATCCTTCGGCAACCAAGCCGCAAGGATGAATGATACGGCCCACTGAAGCACAGAAGCCGATAAAAATCAACTTATCAAGAGGACCCCTCAAGCTGACAAAGCCCCGAGCCACCTCGAAGGGAACGTCGGGGACTTTACCTCAGGAGAGCCGAAGTAAACCCGCAACCAACCGGCGGTGCGATCAAGCCTGCCCAATGATCTGGCATCGACCTCGTCGTGCCGCTACCCCACATCCGTCGCCCGACCAAGGACGACGGTCTACCCAATGACTCTCCTAAGGAGGAAGAATGTCCTCGGCCATCCGTAACAAGGGGCCGAAGATCCTGTCAGCAGAAGACCCCGATTATTCGGCACGGATTTGGCTTCTTGCCATAGTGGGCCCGCTAGTGGCCGATTGATCACCGATTCAAGGTGGAACTGTCCAGGATGTAACATCATCCTGCAAGGAAGCTTCGAGCCCGAGTTCGTCTCAGCCAGAAGCACAAATCACGGTGACGAAGACTATGTCAGTAGGACGCCCGTGTGCTCGGACCGGACACACACGAAGTCTTATTTAAGGCCATTCGTCCTATCAGGAGCTTCGTGAACACCCCGTTAGAGCCCTTTGATGACCGGGGTGAGATGAACAGTGGACGGAAGCTTCCGGAATCATCTCCGGGTCCACCGGACTACACGCCAAGTGAGCAAGTTAAAACGGCGCCCTCAAACCGGCACGTCAAGATCAAAAGGGAATGTTCCCCGGCGCCGTCAAACCGGCGCACAAAGATCAAATGGGGGCCTTCCCCGGCGCCGTCAAACCGGCGCGCAAAGATCAAGTGGGGGCCTTCCCCGGCGCCGTCTATCCGGCGCGCAAAGACCAAATAGGGGCCTTCCCCGGCACCGTCAACCCGGCGCGCTTCCTGGGGCGCCGTTTTAACCCCAAGGCTATATATAGCCTGTCGACAGAAGAGATCGGGGGAGATTTTAGAGAAAAAGGGAGAGGAGATCAAGGGGGATCCGATCAAGAGAGGGGGCGGAATCAAAAAGAAAAGAAAAGGGAATTAGAAAGAAAGGGGGGAGGTCCAGAAGTGTTGCGATCGGACGAGTTCTCTGCCCGAGCTCTCGGCGGCCCTCATCCCGCTCCACCGGAGTCTCCCGGAATCGGAGAAGAAGAACGCCCGTTCTTATCTATCGAGGTGGGTTTGTCCGTGTTTCATCCGGCGAACCCCTCTGCTCCGTTTTGAGTTTCTTCCTCCTGGAAGAATGTAAGTGAAGGAGGGGAGGGGCGATGATATGAGCCTCACCTCCCCTCCCTCACGATGATTTTCTTTCCCTCTTCTCATCGTAATAGGATTCTTCTGTTAATGGAAACGGCGGCCGAGCGACAACGCCGGCGCCGGAATGTATATTCTCTACTTGTCTGTCTGTATTTTTCATATGAATGAATAGGAATGGAATGTGAGTCTCTGGCCAAATGCCACGCTTCTCTTTCTTCCCTGTTAGCTCCCCCTTTTCTTCTTACAGCCGGTGAAACGGTGCCGTGCGATGATGCCGGCGCCGTGGAGGATGAATGCAGAGCACCGTGGGTTTCATGTGTGAATGATTTCCTTCCTGTTTCATCTTCCCGACGCTTTATGCCCTGCTATGGCAAGGGCTACATTGATTCCCCTCCCCGGGGGTTTTCTCTTCCGATCAAATGCTAGGAATCTTCACCGTGTAAGGTGGGTCGACATATGGGTTCCTTCAACCTGTCTGGGCCGCCCTCGCAATACCCTTTCTGTTCTTGACCATGAACAGAGGGAAATATGGGTGCCCCTACACTCCGGTCATTACTTTCTGAATATTTCTTGAGGAATATTCCGCTGCTTTATGAACATGCATATGCATGAACGCACGTATATCTACAGGCATTAGTTCCGGCCTGTTGGTTATGCGAACGATCTCACAGCCCCGTTCTACTGTTTCACTAGGGCAGATCGGTAACCCGGGGAGGGGGAACATCCCCCACTGTTCCGTTTTGACAGCACTCTGTGCACTGGGGACCGTCCAGCAGTGATGAATCTCCCATGGACTAATGAGTGAATAATAAACGGGTTAGTCCCGACATCTCAAATCCACAGTCTCTAAGGGACTTTGTGGTGGCCGTGAGATGCGTGTGCCCCTCGTAGGCTGGCCCTCGGGGTTCCCTTCTCTACTCGGTCGTCCCGATTCGAGTAGTGTGGTGATTCGGGTCGCATGCCCCTCGTAGGCTAGCCCTCGGGGTTTTCGCTCCCGTATCGAGTCACCTCACTCACTCATCGTTACCCACGGACTCGGTACCCCTAGCAGGCTAGCCCTCGGGGTCTTCCTATCCGTTCGGGTCTGCCGGCCGCCGTTGTGCCACCCGGCTCTTTAGGGGTTTACTCCGCCACGTGAGTACTCCCTGCGTCTCCCCGACCATCCTTTGGGATGGGGAGATGCTGCCGAAATTTCGGCTCGAACGAGTTAAGCTCGGAACAATCGCCTCACGCGAGCTCGTGACTCGGCCTTTAAACGACGCGGCACCGATTCCACGAACAATTGACTTAATAAAGTCTCAAAACCATTCAAGATCTTAATAAATCCATGAATAAACTAACGAAGCTCCTGTTTCCTTGAAGTCGGGTTAATTCGGCGCGTTCATGCGCGATCACGCCTTAAAACGGCGCGCCCTTCCCGGCACGGCCTTCCCGGCGTGCTCTTCCCGGCGCGCCCTTCCCGGTTCGCCCTTCCCGGCGCGGTCTTCCCGGCGCGCCCCGGCTTCCCGCGCCGTTTTAACGGCCTGCCCATTTCACCTACGGTTCTGGCGCCGTTTTAAACCTTTTACCTACGTTTCAGGGCGCCGTTTCAAGCGTTTTGATCCCTGTCTTCGCACGCACTGCACCGGGTTCGTTCCGAATCGCGTCGTCGCATCATTCTAACCCCTTTCCCAATCGTGGGATGATTTCTTATGCTAATCACAGAAGGATGCAAGTCCCTCAACTAATAATCATCATGTAGTTCCTTTTTCCGGCTTCGACGGCCCGATATCTCGGCAATTAATCAAAGGTGTTCCCTCCTCGTGGGGGATGTAATTAACGCCATAGTCTTTATGGTATGGCGGACTGCTGGTCCCGACCGAACCTCACATTCGCCCTACATGGGTCAGAATGAGCGCACAATTGAATCGTCACGCATGTGACTGGCACGCCCGCGTCGTCAATCAGTCAGTTGACTACAAGTTAGTTAAGTGGTTGATCGATACGCGAACGAAAAGGCAAAACGAAAGGAGAAGAAAAAGGAAATGCGCGAAACACTGGGTGGCTCCCACCACATCTTGCACACACTCCCGGCTGACTCACTGCTGAGCCTTGACGTTGCTGGAAAGAAGGTGCCAATTGCTGCTGCACGGTACCCGAAGATGCCTGACTGCCATACCGCTTCTTAAACTTCTTGAATTTCTTGAACTTAGGCTTAGAAACAGGAATGCCACTGGCAACAGGAACAACATATGGGACTCCTATAGCAGATGGCTGACTGAACTGTTGACGCTGCACACCTGGCTAGATTGACGCCATTTGAGTATGCCCTCGGGATCTTGCCAAGTCAAGCTCTAAAGCCGCAACAGCTTGATACGCTGCATCCATTTCTGCCACCCTAGTCGTAATCAAAGGCTGCCTCAACTCTAGTTTAAATCCACGCAGAAATTGCTCGGTCTTTAAGCTTTCATCAGTAAGAATGTGGGGCGCATACCGACCCAATTCTATGAACTTGCTCCGATATTCCAGCATAGTCATATTGGCTAGCTAATTCCATAAAATGGTGCATTTTATCCATCCTAAGATAAGCTGGACTGAAGGTGCGCTCAAAGGCTGTGACAAACTCCATCCATGTAATTTGATGAAGAGGACAGGATCTAAAAGCGACCTCCCACTCCATGGTCCACCACGTGAGTGCTGCTCCTCGGAGTTGAAAAGTAGCCAGCATGACTTTTTCATCCTCTGTGCACAACATGGAACGGAATACACGTTCAGTTGCATCTATCCACACTCTGGCTGCGTCTGGATCTGCTAGTCCTTCATAAGTCGGAGGGTGGAACAACAAAAATTATTTCAAAGCTCTGCCACGGCCACCAGGAAGCAATTCAGCTTGAGGAGCAGGGTCAGCTTGAATTGGAGCTGGCACATTAGCCGAAGTTGGAGAAGAAGTGCCACTACCTTCCCTCGGGACGCGTGCCCTTCTGCGAGGCGGCATTTTAATCTAGAAGAAAACACGTAATAACAGAAAATGAATCAGTAATCACGGAAAACATCCTAAGCCAGTAGTAGACTCACATGGACTTGTTCTGGACTAATGCAATTTCAATTCCTTATACAATTCCTCAACACCGCTCTGATACCAACTGTGACGACCCAGGAGATCCGGATACCGATAACCCGATATCATCGATTTACCGATACCAAGAGCTCGGGGAAGCCACCCAAGAGGCTGATGAGGCCCCGTAAGGGTTAGTGAGTGTTTGTTGAGGGGATGTATAACGAATAGAAATTACACGCGTAATATTAATTAAAGCATTCATTTGAACTTTAAACAGAAGCATCTATATATATCAGAGTGGTAAATTTGTACAAGTAGTCCAGATTCATATATCACAAGTCCCACACTATACAATGGTCCAAAAATAAATAACTACATGGGACGTTGCCCGGCCAAAAGAAGAAAATGACAGACTGACCACTGACCGACCACTAATAGACCACTGCTGGCTCTAAGGTTTTTCGCCAAAAGCACGAGAGAATCCTGCAGCCGGTTGCTCCGCCTCAACTGTAAAAGGAAGGGGTGAGTCTCACAGTAGAGACTCAGTAGCTAGGGTTCACAGAAATCCCTAACTCGCAACTAACTAAAGGAAAGCAGTAAAGCATGCATTGACATAAATAAATGATAATTTAATAAAGCTGTAAAACTAACTAAACAGTTCATGAACAGCTAACTAGCATGCCAATTAGAATTTAAACGCAAGTACTCAAAATCTACCAATAGACAATAACTCAATCATTTCCAAGTGACAAGAGTGAGAAGGAGAGGAGCTCCACCATAAAAAGAAACCAGATGCGTCCACTGACGGCTTACACTGCGTCTCAAGCATCTACGCAAGCCTGATCATAGCAAGCGAGATGCGTAACAGTACCAAAACAAGTAACTAGTCAGAGCAACACTCGTCAGTGTCAGTCCAAGTCTCTGACCATGTGTGCACGCACTGGCTCGTGCCTAGAGCCAGGCCTCTAGCTAGTATTCCCCTCCGTAGGACGCTACGGTTAGACTGGGGCCTACGGAACTAGCTTAAAAACCGTGAAACTGGGATACCCCACCACCTCTCCCAGGTGGGATCAACACTAAAAGTCGTCGGGCTACGACTGGTGGTTCCATCACTAGGAAAGAGAATCTAGCTCTATTGGGATCCAAGAACATGCCATAATTTATAATAACGATCAAACATGGCAAATATGAAAGACTAAAAGCATGATTAACTGAATATGCTAAGATGGCCATTATTCAATAATTAAATGCATAAATAATTAAATATGCTAAAATAATTATTCCATAACCAAATGCCTAAATGATTGAATATGCTGAAATGGCAATTATTTCATAATTAAATGCATGAATAATTGACTATGTTAAGGGTTGAAATCTGTCGGGATTAAACGGTTGAAAGAAAATCACCCCAATCGATAAAACGACTTAAACATGGCAGAGATGTTATATTAAATGTATGATTTAACGAACACGCATAGTAGCAGAACAAGCGGTCGAACAACGAACCGCCACGTATTGTTGAACGGACTAGCCGTGAAATTTCTACCGCCATTTAAATTTAATTTATTTACGTGGTCTAATCGTCTGCCGCTCGGGTCAACAAATGGTTTATGGCAGACCGTTATAAAGTCTAAAAATAAATTAAACATAGTCCTTATCGGAGAACCGGATCCACCGGGATCATAATCGGATCCCCTCCCGGTCGACTTAAATCGACGGGAGTGATTATTTTTAACCTGTTCCCTGCCAATCCATCATCTCAATATAACAATTGATAATCTATGAACTCAGCGACGATGGGCATGCTTTTATTAATCTATGAACTCAGCGACGATTGGCATACTTTTATTAATCTATGAACTCAGCGACGATGGGCATGCTTTTATTAATCTATGAACTCAGCGACGATGGGCATGCTTTTGGAACAATTTAACGGGCTACGGCATTGATCCCCCTACCTCATACGCAATGGAAACGCCCGATCCGGCCGCATGCAAGCCGAGGGACATCGCGGTTCGTCCTTTCCCGACCGCCTCTCCACAGGATTAAGCCGAGGATGCCAATTTCGCCGTGAGGAGGGAAGATGGGGCCACCCGATGTCATCGTGGAACCGCATCTCCATGCCGGGGTTTGGCTCCGACGAGGGCACCGCCTGTTCTACCCCTTGCCGGTTCGTCGACGGAGCTCCGGCTCCTCCACCAAGGCCGTCAGGTCGCCGACGTGCCGAGAAGAGAGAAAGAGGGAGAGAGGGTCGCCGGTCTCGTCCACCTCTGTCTCGTCCCGACGCGGAATATCGGGACTGGCAGTAGAAACAATTAATAATAACATGTTGATTTACAGACATGTTATACTAAAGCTAAAGAATCACCACCACACCATGAACAAAAAACTCCACTTAACTAGATACATTGAAAAGATCCATAATCCAAATACATTCAACCTTTAAATAATCCAAGAACTTCCAACATAACATTCACTTGACTTTAGTACATTTTCTGACTCCAACATTACAAATCTACTATTACACACTCGAAATCATAACTAGACACATCAACTCTAGATGACTCTTCAGGTTCGACCAATAGGTTCGCTCCAGGGTCGTCACTCTTGCCCATCCCCATCAATTTATGAATCCTCACCTGAGCTACCTGAAAAGGGGGGGGGGGAAACAATTGGGTGAGCGAACGCTCAGTAGGTAATAACAGGCAAGTTTAAGTAATTATCCAATTCATTGTATTTATAAGTGCGAAAAGAAAAGAACGAAATGAAATGACGATATAACAAGTAACATAAGTACGAGATCATGAACATAACGTAACTAGAAATTGCCCAACAAGCAAGAATTAACCAAGTCAAGGAGATCCAAGTAAGAGATTATGTCGTAGACATCATGCTAGTCATGCACTCGGTGCAATGCCTCACCATGTCATTCAAACTCCCCGGGACACAAGTACTTTTCGGGCGCTCCTCCCAGGGCTAGACTGGGCCCTTATGATGCGTTGGCATTAAATTAATGGATCCAAGATCCCAAGTTATGTCTAGACATTAACCAAGTTAAATGGCCAATAATGTCAAAGTATAGACTTACCTCGGAGAATTCCAAGGGTAAGTGAAGAAGATATTTTAACCATAAAGTTCAAGTTATCAAGAACCAACAGGCCCTTCTATTCAAACACGAACAACCACGGAAATCATTCTTGAAGATACACGGTCCATGTTGGGCCGCTCAAAGAAATGGACGGTCGTTAGCTGGACCGCTCTAAAGGGATCGGGCTGAAAGAACATCCCAATAGAGCCAAGGATAAACGGTCTACTATGGGCCGCTCAAATTGTAGGATGGTCAAAAGTGGGCCTTTCAATAGATATGAACGGTCTACAATGGGCCGTTCACGGAAGGAAAGATCTGAAGCCCACGGCAATAGTAAGCGGTTTGGACTGGGCCGTTCAGTAACTTAACGGTCCATGATGAGCCGCTCTAACCAATGAGCGGGCCGATACGGTCCGTTCAATTACTGGCCTGACTGGTCCACTAGAATCTACCCAAAATGGGCTCCAGGCTGCCCTAAGTGGGGCAGAACTGAACCAGGGTGCAGCCCACTATCCACTGGTCAACCTAGGGCGTATTGGGTCGATCAAATCATGATTTGGTCAAAAATGAAACAAGGTTAATCGACCAACAGGAAATGGCATTTATCCAGGAATGCACGGTTCATAAAGGGCCGCCTATTGAGTTAAACGGTTCGAATCTGACAGTTCCAGACTCAGTCGGTCCAATTTGAGCCGTGACTCACAACACAGCAATCCAAGCAGTTCGATCACGTGAACAGGTTCAAGTCTTGGTGGTACAACCTGCCCGGCGTCCTAGTGGGAATCCCAGGCTCGCGGGGACTTACGGAGGTCCCGTAATGAAGGTCCTAGTCCGACGGAAGGAGTATATGGTAGAGAGTCCCAACCATTATAAGTAATAGAGGCTAGCAAAATATCGAAAACCAAGTATAGTGGTTAGTCAATCCTACCGGAGTAGAACGACTGTTAAACAATCCTAATAACAATTTCATTTATCAATGGATCATAATTAATATTAACTTCATGAATCAAGATCAAGTGAAGACAAACTAGCAAGAATTCATAATATTTACTTCCATAATTTCCAGTTCATCATGTGGGTTGCTAACTTATCCATTAACCACTAATCTACTAAAATAAATTATGCTAAAATGAAAATAAGCAGTTTTGTATAGTTGGGCGGTTCGTTCAAAACCGTCCCCATGCCTCGGCGGTCGCACGACAGGCCGTTCATGCCCTCTCAGGTCCGAAGGCCTGCTGGATATGGATGGTCTATAGAGTGCCGCTGGGGAAGAAGAATGGTCTGTGACTGGCCACCTGATGGTAGAGCGGTTATGGATCTGCCGCTCATTCCACGAAACATATCAGAGATGAAACACATGAACGGTCAGTAACCGGCCGCCTATCTATGATGGGTGGTCTATTGAGAGGCCGCGCAATTCGGGGGGGCTTCTGCTACCTTCGCCTTGCCCGCCTCCGGCGAGTCTGGCTAGGGTTAGCTAAAACACTAAAATACACGATACATAGAGCATGAAATTTAGGGCTTTTACTATCACTAGAACGAGCATGAAAAGTTATACAAGATAGCATGATCAATTAAACGTTTGGTACCTGAAATCTCTACTGAAATTGAGGTGGAACATAGTTAACCCTAGTTCTTGCATGCTTCCACTAAAACTCGAAATCCTAGCAGGATACTAGATAAAATTTAAGGCTTTTTAGACTAAAAGAAAGAGGACAAGAGGATGAATCTAACGGTATATTATTAGCTAGGTTTGGTCTGCTAGAACCTACCTTAATCGAAGGATGAAGGAAGAAGAAAGGAAGCCGACGCGCTAGGTACACACCGCCAGTAATCGCCGGAATTCTCCCTCGATCGAGCTCCTCACCGGCCACCACAGCATCTAAACGATTATAGGGTGGCTTAGGTTCGATTATATAGGTTCAATGGTATCTAGAGAGTTCTAATCGTGGATATAGAGTCCACGCACCGTAGACGTGCGCGAGTCGCGCAAGACTGAGTCACTCTGCCACTCCGCCGTCAAATACTCCTCCTAGGGTTAGGGTTTCGGAGAATAACCAGAGGAGAAATGAACTCTTAATCCTAACCTTTCATTTGCATCTGGTTTTAGCTTAAATGATCGGGTATTGGGCTCTAATTTACGTTTTAAGGTCTGATTAGGCTAAGTGTGGATTTGGGCCTTAATATGCTAATTCGGCTTATTTAGGGATTTTATTTGGCTGGTCATAGAAGACAATTTTACTAAATGTTTTATCCTCTACAAGATTCTAATTTTTTTTCAGATTTTTATAAAATGGTCGAATTTTTACTTATCCTATTTCTTAAGGAATTTCTTATTAATTTTTTTGAAATTTTTATTTATTAATATACCGGGTGCTACACCCTTCCCCACTTAAGGAATTTGGTCCTCCAAATTCACTGCACTTACGGAAAATGGGGAGTGAGATAACTCACCTAGAACAAGTCGGGATATTGCTTCCGCATGGTATCTTCTGACTCCCATGTAGCTTCTTTGGTTCCACGCCGACTCCACTGTACTTTAACCATGGGTATGGAATGATTCCTGAGTTGCTACTGCTTACGATCTAAAATCTTGATATGTCTTTCTTCATAAGTCAAATCTTCCTTCAGCTCCAAATCCGCATGCTGAATGACATGAGTGGGGTCATACACATATTTCCGCAGCATAGCCACGTGGAATATGTTGTGTACTCCTGACAACTGAGGTGGTAGTGCTAAACGATAAGCAACCTCTCCCACTCTGTCCAGAATCTCGAATGGACCAACATATCTTGGACTCAGCTTTCCTTGAATACCAAACCTGCGAATCCCTCTCATGGGAGAAACCTTCAAAAACACATGTTCACCAACCTGAAATTCCAAGGCTCTCCTTCTATTGTCGGCATAGCTCTTCTGTCTTGATTGTGCTACTTGCAACCGATCTCTGATGATACGGATATTCTTGGACGATTCAGAGATGAGATCTGGTCCCAGCCATTGTTTCTCACATACCTCCTCCCAACATAATGGAGATCGACAGCTTCTTCCATACAAAGTTTCAAACGGAGCCATCTGAATACTGGACTGATAGCTATTGTTGTAGGCGAATTCAATCAAAGCCAAGTGATCACTCCAACAACCTCCAAAATCGATCATGTAGGCTCTAAGCATATCTTCCACTATCTTGTTGGTTCTTTCAGTTTGCCCGTCTGTTTGTGGATGAAAAGCGGTACTGAAATTCAGACGGTTTCCCAAAGATTCTTGCAATCCTTTCCAAAAATGTGAGGTGAATATGGGATCTCTATCAGACACAATGCTGACTGGAATACCATGGAGTCTTACAATCTCATTCATATACAGAGCCGCCAAGACGTCCACTGTCCACTTAGACTTAATGGACAAGAAATGAGCAGACTTTGTCAATCTGTCAACAATAACAAATATTGCATCAAATCCACTACGAGTCCTAGGTAGACCCATAATAAAATCCATGCCAATACTCTCCCACTTCCATTGAGGTATATCAAGTGGTTTCAATTTCCCTACAGGTCTGAAATACTTAGCCTTGACTTGCTGACATACTAAACATCTACTTACAAATTCTACAATTTCTTTTTTCATATTCGGCCACCAAAAGGATCTTTTCAAATCCTTAAACATCTTAGTACCTCCAGGATGAATAGTGTATCTGGATCTATGAGCTTCTTCGAGAATCTTATTCTTTAACTCAGCTACATCTGGCACACAGGTCCTTCCCTGAAACAACAATTTCTCATCGTCAGCTACCATGAAATCAGGTCTGTTACTCAAACTCTCCTTGATCTCTACCAACTCTGGGTCATTGTCTTGAAAAAACTTGATTTCTATCAAGAATTCTGATTTAAGTTGAATCTGAGCAATCGTAACCCGGTCCTTGTCAACATTGAGATCCAAACTAGCTAACTGCTCCAACGGTTTCCATTCTTGCAACATGAGATGCGACAACTTAGCTATTGGCTTGCGGCTCAAGGCATCCGCCACTACATTCCCTTTTCCAGGATGATACTCTATGGAGAAGTCAAAGTCTTTTAAATACTCAAGCCATCTTCTCTGTCTCATATTGAGTTCCTTCTGAGAAAATAAATACTTCAGACTCTTATTGTCACGCCCCGTACTCTATATCTTCGAGGTATTGTCCACTTTGGCCTACCGGCCTCACGGTTTTGTCCCTTTCTAATAGTGATCGGCTCCAGAATGGGGGACTTCCCGAGCATGTCACCCATCCCAGTACTATTCCCCATTAAGCACGCTTAACTTGGGAGTTCTTTTCAAGAACTGAGCCGATACTTCAAAAGGCGCCTCGATGATATAGAGTACAACTTAGCTATATTTGAGGGTGTTACAATCTACTCATCTTATATAGGCGACGTCCTCGTCGCTGGGCACATATAGCACGCAATCAAACTCCCAGATAGGTAGGACTCTAGAGGTGGCCTCTACAGGCTCAAGAGGTGGCTCCCACTATGTAGCACTTTGTCCCATTACGGGCTCAATAGGTGGCTCCCATAGCGTAGCACTTTACCCTGCATGGCACTTAGTTCCCACACTTTCGGCTAGGGTATAGCTCTGATACCATTCTGTCACGCCCCATACTCTATACTGTCGAGGTATTGTTCGCTTTGGCCTATCGGCCTCACGGTTTTGTCCCTTTCTAACAGTGATCGGCTCCAGAATAGGGGACTTCCCAGGCAGGTCACCTATCCCAGTACTACTCCCCATTAAGCACGCTTAACTTCGGAGTTCTTTTCAAGAACTGAGCTGATACTTCAAAAGGTGTCTCGGTGATATAGAGTACAACTTGGCTATATTTGAGGGTGTTACACTCTACCCCTCTTATATAGATGACGTCCTCGTCGCTGGGCACATATAGCACGCACTCAAACCCCCAGGCAGGTAGGACTCTAGAGATGGCCCCTACAGGCTCAAGACGTAGCTCCCACTATGTATCACTTTGTCCCATTGCGGGTTC
Organism: Amorphophallus konjac; assembly: GCA_022559845.1. Lineage (NCBI taxonomy): Eukaryota > Viridiplantae > Streptophyta > Magnoliopsida > Alismatales > Araceae > Amorphophallus > Amorphophallus konjac. Next base: position 39,743,437 of record CM040119.1, read on the forward strand.
AAACGGTGGCTCCCATAGCGTAGCACTTTGTCCTATATGGCACTTAGTTCCCACACTTCCGACTGGGGTATGGCTCTGATACCATTCTGTCATGCCCCGTACTCTATACCGTCGAGGTATTATCCACTTTGGCCTACCGGCCTCACGATTTTGTCCCTTTCTAATAGTGATCGGCTCCAGAATGGGGGACTTCCCGGGCAGGTCACCCATCCCAGTACTACTCCCCATTAAGCACGCTTAACTTCAGAGTTCTTTTCAAGAACTGAGCCGATACTTCAAAAGACGCCTCGATGATATAGAGTACACCTTAGCTATATTTGAGGGTGTTACACTTATGGTCTGAGAACACTGTAAATGTCTCTCCATACAAGTAGTGCCTCCATAACTTCAAGGCGAACACTACAACTGCTAGTTCCAAATCATGAACATGATAGTTCTCTTCATGCTTCCTTAATTGCCTAGAAGAATAGGCTATCACTTTTCCGTGCTGCATCAGTACACAACCTAGACCAATACCTGAAGCATCAGTGTACACCACAAAACCTCCTTCTCCAGATGGTAAAGCCAAAATAGGGGCAGTAGTTAAACACTCCTTCAAGGTCTGAAAGCTTCTCTCGTAATCCTCTGACCAATCAAATTTGTTCTCCTTGCGGGTTAATCTCGTTAAAGGCACAGCAATCCTGGAGAAATCCTTAATAAACCTCCGGTAATAACCTACTAGGCCTAGGAAGCTTCTAACTTCAGTTACATTAGTAGGCCTATCCCAATTCTTCACTGCCTCTACCTTCGAGGGGTCAACAGAAATACCTTCCTTAGTAATAATAAGCCCTAGAAAGGACACCTCTTGCAGCCAGAATTCACACTTACTAAACTTGGCGTATAGCTAATGATCTCTCAATATTTGCAACGCCATCCTTAATTGTTCAGCATGCTCCTCCTTACTCTTAGAATAAATCAAGATATCATCAATAAACACAACGACCCACTGATCAAGATTGGGCCGAAACACATTGTTCATCAACTGCATGAAAGCTGCAGGTGCATTCGTTAGTTCAAAAGGCATTACTACAAATTCAAAATGCCCATACATGTTACGAAAGGTCGTCTTATAGATATCCTCTTCCTTAATCCGTTACTGATGGTATCCTGATCGAAGATCAATCTTAGAAAAATACTGAGCACCTGCTATCTGATCAAATAACTCGTCAATCCTCGATAATGGGTATTTATTCTTGATAGTCAAGTGGTTCAATTACCGATAATCGATGCACAACCTTATCGAACCATCCTTCTTCCTGACGAACAATACTGGGGCTCTCCATGGGGATGTACTTGGACGAATAAACCCTTCTCAAGTAATTCCATTAACTATTGCTTCAATTCCCTCAGCTCCGCAGGGGACATACGATAAGGAGCTTTAGAAATAGGGGTCGCGCCAGGAATTAAATCAATAGAAAAGATAACCTCTCTCTCAGGCGGAAGTCCTGGCAATTCCTCAGGAAAGACATCTGGAAAGTCTCGGACGACATGAATGTCCTTAACTTCGATCTTCTTCTCAGAAGTCACATACACAAAGGCTAGAAAAGCCTGACATCCTTTTCTCATTAACTTATCAGCTCGAAGGGCCGAAATAAGTGGCACAGACTTATGGTGCCCAACCCCTATAAAAGAGAGTCCAGGGTGTCTAGAAAAAGACACAGAACTAGAACTACAATGAACATTGGCCTCATACTTAGCCAACCAATCTGCTCGTAGAATTACATCATAATCTTTCATATCCATGCAAACTAAGTCAGCTGGCAGGTTCTGTTCATTAATCATAACCTTACTAGAAGGATAGAAATACCTAATTGCTGAACTGGAACCAATAGGAGTTAAAATCTCTAACGGAGAATTCATCAAGACTGGCTTCACAGATAAGGACTTAGCAAATTTCCGAGAAACAAAAGAATGAGTGGCACCGGTATCAAAGAGAACAAATGCTGATTTATCTTGTATAATAAGAGTACCTTCAACGAGTCCACCCTCCTTGGTGGTTCCGGCATCATCTTCTTGTAGGGCTTGGAGCTTGCCCTGTTGCTTCTTGTTTCCTTGTGGCTTGGTCGGAATAGCTTGGTCTGACAAAAAGGGGACACTCAGGAATACGGTGGTCCCTACTTCCACAACGCAGACAGGCGCCCAGCTTGCGCCGGCACTCTTCCATCTTGTGACTTGGACGGTCACAATACTTGCACACGTCCTTAAATGGCACAATCGGGCCAGGCTTCTTATCTTCATTCTTCGGCATCTTGCCCTTCCATGAACCAGACCCGCCATTGGGCCTCTTCTTGCCATTACCAGGTTTGACACTCCCGGAACTAGTTGGTTGTTCCTTCTTAACACCCTTTCCACAGATTCTCTCCGTCATTTCTAAGGTGTCTTCCAAGACTTGAGCCTTTCTTACCATCTCCGCATAAGTCTGAATTTCTAGTGGCACTAATTGGTTGATATATTGCAACTTCAGCCCGTTGAGAAAACACTTAGCCTTCATTTTCTCTATAAGTATCAAGTGAGTGGCACAACGAGATAACCGAGAGAACTGAGCTTCATACTCCGCTACAGAAAGATTTCGCTGCTTCAAAGCAGCAAACTCAGCCGCTTTCTTTTCTTGCACTCTATCAGAGAAATATTTGCTATTAAAGAGTTCCTCAAACACCTTCCAGGAAACTTGTCTATCTCCAAGGGTAGCCTTCACTGCATCCCACCATGTTCTCGCATCATGCTCCAGCTGGAAGGTCGTTAAAAGAACACGCTACTGATCGCTACACTGCATCACTTCAAAGATCCTCTCCATCTCTTTTAGCCAATGCTCGGCTTCATCGGGATCGGTCGAGCCTCCAAAACGTGGGGGATTCATCCCACGGAAGTTTCGGTGAAGATCGCCAGCACCGTGGTTTGCTGCTCCTCCTGGGCCACTTGCTGCAAGGCCCGAGTAAGTCCTTGAATCGTTCGCTGCATGTCTCGCCATTGCGCACGCTCTGCCGCCATTAGAACGTCCTACACATAGAGTAAATTATTTTAGAATCATTTAAAAGGAAATCTTAGAATTAGATTATTAACTCAACCCAAGTCTCTATCCAAATCTCACTAGGTTGGGGTCCTTAGACTTATAACAAGGTTATAGGTCCTACGACATCACTTAGAATCCTAGAACTTAGAAAACCTAGGAATATTAGAAACCTAGGCTCTGATACCACCAAACTGTCACGTCCCGGTGCGGAATATCGAGACCGACAGTAGAAACAATTAATAATAATATGTTGATTTACAGACATGTTATACTAAAGCTAAAGAATCACCACCACACCATGAACAAAAAACTCCAATTAACTAGATACATTGAAAAGATCCATAATCCAAGTACATTCAACCTTTAAATAATCCAAGAACTTCCAACATAACATTCACTTGACTTTAGTACATTTTCTGATTCAAACATTACAAATCTACTATTACACACTCGAAATCATAACTAGACACATCAACTCTAGATGACTCTTCAGTTTCGACCAACAGGTTCGCTCCAGGGTCGTCACTCTTGCCCATCCCCATTAGTTTGTGAATCCTCACCTGAGCTACCTGAAAAGGGGGAGAAAACAACTGGGTGAGCGAACGCTCAATAGGTAGTAACAGGCAAGTTTAAGTAATTAACCAATTCATTGCATTTATAAGTGCGAAAAAAAAAGAACGAAATGAAATGACGATATAACAAGTAACATAAGTACGAGATCATGAACATAACGTAACTAGAAATTGGCCAACAAGCAAGAATTAACCAAGTCAAGGAGATCCAAGTAAGAGATTATGTCGTAGACATCACGCTAGCCATGCACTCGGTGCAATGCCTCACCATGTCATTCAAACTCCCCGGGGCACAAGTACTTTTCGGGCGCTCCTCCTAAGACCAGATCGGGCCCTTATGATGTGTTGGCATTGAATTAATGGATCCAAGATCCCAAGTTATGTCTAGACATTAACCAAGTTAAATGGCCAATAATGTCGAAGTATAGACTTACCTCGGAGAATTCCAGGGGTAAGTGAAGAACATATTTTGACCAGAAAGTTCAAGTTATCAAGAACCAATAGGTCCTTGTATTCAAACACGAACAACCACGAAAATCATTCTGGAAGATACACGGTCCATGTTGGGCCACTCAAAGAAATGGACGGTCGTTAGCTGTGTTGTGCCCCTGTGCTTTTGATGATAGCAAACACTATGAGTTATCTGAACATCTGTGACATGATTTTGAACTCTATGATTTTGATGATAGCATATCATGAACATCTGTGTCTGAATGATTGTCTACTTTGGGCATATGAACTGTACAGGGTAGTTCATGCATACAGCAAGTCCATACATTCTCTGCTGTAATCTTCATGCATATGCCAAGTCTACACAGTGCATTAACATAGTCTATACATCGTCAGGTTGCTTGCATTGAAGTCTATACATTGGTGGCAAGTCCATACAGTGCATGCATCAGTCAAAGTCTGTACAGCCCAAGTCTGTACATCCATCTGTCTGCATAGTCTATACATATATTAGCCATAGTCAATGCATTTGGGCATCATTCGTGCATCAAGTCTGTACATCGCCCTAGGTTGCATTATCAAGTATGTACAGAGTTGACAGCATGCCTGAACCTTGTTAGATGAAGTCTACACACTCGCCATCATGCATATGCAAAGTCTATACATGCATCTATTGATAGTTCATCAAAGTCTGTACAGAGTTCTGCATAGTGTACTGCTAAGTCTGTACAGAGTCTTTTGCATCGTTCATCAAGTCTGTACTTTGCATTGCACATAAAGTCTATACAGCCTTTGCCCAGTCTGCAAGATCTTTCAAAGTCTATACATTCTTGCATCGTTGTTGGCAAGTCTGTACATCGTCATTCGTCTCATGCATCGTCTTCCAAGTCTATGCATTGTAAGACCAAGTCTATACATTGCATCATCTCTTGCATCGTCTTTCCTTCTGTACAGCGTTTGCCTAGAATGCATACACTAAAGTCTATACATCCGACCATCTCATTCAGCGTCTCACGCATTTATCAAGTCTATACACTCTTCACTGTAAAGTCTGTACAGCGCTGTGTTCATGCTTCAAAGTCTGTACAACGTCCTTCGCATGCACGTGTCCGTCTTACCCATCGTCTCATGCATTCACTTAAAGTCTACACATTGTCTGCCGTGCACACTAAGTCCATACATTCGTTGCTGGCATGTCTATACATCGCCGCTTGTTTGTGCATCGATCAAGCATGTACAGCCTGTGTCTGCATCAGTTCATAAGTCTATACATTGTCTGATGCACAAACACTAAGTCTACACATTGTGGCATGCACGAACAAACAAGTCTGTACACACTTCAGCACTTAAAGTCTGAACGTTCTTCAGCAGAGTCTGTACACACTTCAGCACTTAAAGTCTGAACATCCTTCAGTGAAGACTGTACACACTTCAGTGCATATGTGCATCTCCTTCAAGACAAAGTCTGTACATTCTTTATTTCTAAGTCTATACATTCTATCTTTCATACTAAGTCTGTACACGGCGGTCTTGTGTTACCCAGCAAGTATGTACATCTCTCTGATATTTTCTTATGACTGTATGACAGGTATATCCTTCGAGAAGAAAGGTGTCTGGGCACGTGATCCGAGGTTGGCACCTGGCACGTGATCCGAGGACAAAGAGGGCACAAGCCCTGCACACGCCCTAGCCGCTGCTGCTATAAATACGAAGCTTCTTCCTCAGAAGAAGACTGATCGTGAAAAGGAGATTGAGATCGAGATAGAGCAGAGATCAAGGAAGAGTGATAGAAGTAGAGAGGAAAAGAGCAGAAGTAGTAGAAGAAAGAAAAGAAGAAGAAGAGAGAAGCTAGGAGCCAGAGTGAGAGAGCAGAAGAAGAAAAAGAAAAAGAGAAAGAGAGATGGAGAGCTCGTGAAGAAGAAGAGAAGCTTCATTGTCTTCACTGGACCTTGGATCAGATCCAATCCAGTTTGCTCCTGCGAGAGCTACCTTGTGCATTTCATTTTTCAACTTTCAGTCGCTGCGTTTTTTGTTTCTCTTTTTAACTGTTCACAGTTGTTCTTTCGATCCTCTAGTTTAAGGTCGGGTTCCCTCCGGTTTGGAGGAAGAGAGACTTGCGTCTCTGGTTGCCAATGACTGGGTGTCACTGGTGGTTCCCCTCCGGTTTGGAGGAAGGGAGGTCCGAGACCTCTGGGTTACAAGTGGCTGGGAGTCACTTGTGGGTTCCCTTTGGGTTCACAGAGGAAGGGAGATCTGTGATCTCTGGTTTGGCAGTGATGGGCTGTCACTAGCAGTTCCCCTTCGGTTTGGAGAAAGGGAGATTCGTCTCCGGTTCTGGTCTTGTGGGTAGCAAGTCCAGGTGTCAAGCTTCTGTGGGTTGCAGAGCTTGGGTTGAGGGATTTGTTTCCCTCGGTTTGTCAAGCTGTTTGGCAACAATTGTGGCAGACTGAGTCTGCTATTCTAGCCTTGCTAGTGGAAGCCTCACTCCGGTTTGGAGTGAGGGGTGGACGTAGGTCTGTGGACCGAACCACCTAAAAAATCCTGGTGTTCACTTGTGGTCTGAGTTTCCTTGTGTGTTCTTTTCATTGCTGCGCTCATTATATGCTTACTTAGGATCGTGTGAGGGCTACTTGAATTGTTGTCTTGCTTTGATCCTTCTAAGTATTCTCAGTATATTTCTGCAACAGCTTTGTTAATTCCGCATATCTGTGCATTAGAGATTTAATTGGGCTATATTTGAAGAGGGATACATACACCCCTCCCTCTGTATCCGGGCCTTGCACCTTATCAATTGGTATCAAAGTAGGTTTCTGACTGATCAGATCCAACAATCTGCAGAGGATCCTATCATCTTTGGTGCATTTCTGAACTTACCCTCTGGTGCATTGATCTGTATGCCGATTTATTCAATGGGTTCTCCACCGATTTTCAATGGGTCTGATTTTAACTCATGGGTTAGCAGTCTCCATAACTATGTGAAATTGATGGATCCGGATCTGTGGAAGTTAATCTCACACGGTCCTCACAGACTACAAAAGAAAGAGTCCAAATGGACTGACAGTCACAGATCAAGACATGGAGAGAATCAGAGAGTTTTGAATCTAATGAAAGAAGCTACTGATAAGGCTCTACATTCTTGTTTTTATGACTGCAGGTCCGCTAAGGACATTCTGGATAAGCTGAAGCTAGCTCAGAGGAGAAATGAGGACAGCTGCCTGATGGCTAACAAGAGCAACCATGGCAGTGATCAAGATGAATTCGAAGATGCTGAAGAGGTAACCAATCCTTTCTCTAGTTACACTTTAGACGACTGTGAAGATGCCTATGCCAATCTGTTAGAATCCTATGAAAAACTAGAGAAGAAGAATAAAAAACTGATAAAGAAGCTAAAGAAACATGTGGATGCTAAATCTCGAGGTGAAAACCCTAAAATTCTGAAAATTGAAAATGACATATTTAGAAGACAGTTAACAGATTTTGATTCTATTAGTTCAGATTTAGATCATTTGAAATCTGAAAAACAAACTCTTATGAAACAAATTGGATTACACAAAAAGGAGAATCAAGAGCTTGTTTGTGAAATTGCTGAACTAAAGGAAAGACTTAGCTTAACTGATGATGATCAGGCTCATAATAATGATGTTGTTCAAAATGAAGAACTGGTGAGAAACTTAGAGCTTGTCAACTCTGAATTGGAAAACATGAAATCTGAAAATGAAATACTCAAAAACCGGCTCAAGGAATTTGAACACAAATCTATGAGTCTTGAAAAAGAAAACAGATTGATTTCTGAGAAACTGGAGGCTGATAGAGTAATAAAACTAGAGATTCAGAAAAATCTCGACCAACTTCAATCTGAAAAACAACAAGAAATGTTTTATGAATGTCAGTTTTTCTCAGATGAATGGGTTCTTGATGATGAACTCCTAGAGCAGAACAGTAAACTGAAAGAGGAAATCAATGAGTTGAAACATCTAAACACCCAACTGTCAGATAGGCTATTGTCAATTGAAAAAGGCAAGTGTGTGAGCATGGATAACTCTGATAGGTTGGTGGACGCTGAACAAGAAATTGAGAGTCTAAAAATCATCAACCTAATGTTGAGTGGAAATGTCACTTGCTGTGAAGAAAAGATAGCTAACTATGAGCTTACAATCACATCCCTTCAACAATAAGTTGATGATTTTAACAGGTCCCTATCTGAAGCTGACAGTGAAATAAATTTAAAACAGGAAGTAAAAGAACTCAAAAGTCTGAATGATGCCTTGCATCAACAAGTCATTTCCGGTGAAACAGATCTGTCCAAATATGAAGCTAATATTGCTGTCTTAAACTCTGAGATCCAAGATTTGAAAAACTCTCTATCAAAATTTGTCAAAGGTAAAGATAATTTGAATAAACTTCTTGGAAATAATGTTAGCTTTCAGAGAGAGGGACTGGGTTACAGTCTGACAAACAAAAGGAGTAATGGGAATAAAACTTCTACTGTGTTTGTCAAAGCTTCTAATCAAAACACAACCTCTGCTCCTTCTGTTTTTCAATTCACTGCACAAAAGTCCACTGTCAGTTCCAAAACTGTAGAACAACTCAAAAATTGAAAAAGAATGAAAATCTACAGAAGAAGGACAAAGACACTCCTGCTGGTACTAAGAATGCTGCACACAAGTCACATGATCTCTCACACACTCATACTAAAAAGGAGTCATGTTATCATTGTGGGAAGGTAGGTCATGTAATGGAAGATTGTAGATTATTGTTAAAGGATGAGCATGCTAGTGAAACATCACATTCTAGAAATTCTTTTGATAGAAATCATGCTACTAGAAAGCCTGATGCTTCATGTTACTATTGTGGGAAGCATGGTCATCTCATGAATGAATGCTTTATCATGAAAGAAGACAATAAATTGCATGCCAGGTCTTCCATGCATCTTCATGGTCCATATGGAACTAAACACAAGTTTAGTCAGCACATTGTGTGCTTTAACTGCAATAAGCCTGGGCACAAGGCTGCTGAGTGCTGGTTTGGATCCACTTGGGGTAAAAATAGTTTTCATAGAAGAAATTCTTTTGCTTGCTCTCACTGTGGGAAGAATGGCCATACAGTCAAGAAATGTTGGCATGTTCAAAAGAACTCTGTTAACCCCTATGTTGTCAAATTCCCTGCAAAAATATTTGCAAGATTCTCATGCTATAACTGTAAGAAGCTAGGCCATAGATCTGCTGAATGTTGGCTGATTAAGAATAAGAATCAAACTGTTCATGCATACAACAGAAAATCTTATGATCATGTTTATAAACCTCATACTGCTGTTAATATGCATCATAAGAACCAAAAATCAGTCATTTCATGTAGATACTGTGGTAGAGCTGGACATTCTATGGACAATTGCTACCTGATGGTTCATGATGACCATGTTGCTAAGAATTTGTTTAGAACACCTGTCAGGGCTAACGCAGGACCCAAAGCTGCTTGGGTCCCTACAGGATCAAAATGATCAAAAACTTTGCAGGTGTGCCTTGGACTGAGGAATAAAGAGGGGTAAATTAAACCAAGGCACCCAAGTTGATAAAGCCCCTTTCAGGTAAATTCTCTGCACTTCCTGTTCTTAGATTTACTGCATAGCATGTTAAATCTGTTTTTGCATATTCATTCATCATGTGCATTATCAAATTTGATTCTCTGAACTCTCCTCATCTGAAGTCTATGTTTTGCACTCATCATTGTTGATGGACATTGCCTGATTAAGAATTCTCTGCAAACATCTGAATTTCACATGATTTACTTTTTAATGATAGTCTGAATTTGCATATGCAGCCATTGAAAAATCTGATGCTCTTAGGACTGTTAGTATTGCATTATCATGCATGACCACCATGGTATATTAAATGGTAAGCTACTAGAAGGCAGATGAATTCTGTCTGGAGAGTCTTACTATGTGTGAGATGGTCCTTTAGACCAAGTTCTCCGCCTAGTACCATGGGTCATATTGCTTGATAGAGCAGTCTGAATGTGCATGAATCTCAAACTCATATGTTCAGTCTTCATTGCAAACATTGCATATAGTCAGGGGGAGTTTGGTTATCCCTGCATAATGTTCATGACATTCATGTTCAGGAAATATCTCCAGGAGAGTCATTTCATTTGCATGCATGTAGAGCAATGGATTGCATATCATCAAATTTGAAAAATCTAAAAAGAAATGACTCATTGCATCTAGACAGGGGCAGCATTTTTTGATTTCTTTAGTCTGTCTCACTGATCACTTTTTGTCTAGTTATCTGAATAACTCTCATGTGTTCTCACACTCTCTCCTGATGATGAATTCTGCCTTCTATTCATTAAGTTTTTTGAAGAAGAGCTTCTCTCAACTTTCTTCATGGCACTCCTGTCAGCTGATCTGTCTGTATTCCAGACTCAGCTATTGATTCTGTCTGCTAGCTTGTTCTTATCTCAAGGAAAGATTTTAGTCAGTGCACCCTAGACATAAATCAGACATATTCTGAAAAGAAGAATCTTCTATTATACTGGCTTAAGAATGTCTGATGAATCAAATTGATTTAAGACTAATGTATCTATTAGGTTTTGATGTAAAAGACTTGAAAATATCTGAATCATCATGCTTAATAAATCTTAACCAATTGTCTCATGAACTTCATGCAAAACCTTCTGAAAATTGAAAATTTAAAAGACATGGCTATCCTTGGTCAAGATACATGTAGAAGGTATTGTTCTTAAACATTTTAGTGTACTGAGCATTGTTTGAAAAATCTGAAAACATTTAAAAAATTTAAAGCAAGAGCAATGACTTTGGTCACAGAGAAACTGGGTTCTCTATCAAAGAAATAGAGTAAGCCCATGTCATGAAGTGCCATAGTTACCTCTCTTATAAAAATGATTGAAAATCTGGCAGAGCAATGGCATGGTTGTGTTGAGTAACTGGGAATTCTGGCTTCTCATCAAGGTGTCTCCTCATGTAAAAAGATACTCCATTGCTAACTCTGTTCTCCTTGAGAGGCAATATAGTTGTCACACTGAGTAACTGGGTCACTTCACCTAAGACGTGTTGTGCCTCACGTAAAAAGGTGTTGACTGAACCAAACTTGCTCAGGAAAAATGAGTGTTGTTCAATAGAAAAATCTAAAAAACTAAAGACAAGTTCAGTCACATTTATCTCTGTTTAATCTCAATATTATCTTGTGTAACTTCCATAGGAGTCATTGAATTTAAATGAGTAAGATGGAAGGAGGTTAAACATGAATATCAAATGAGTTGTTGGTTCATCTTTATTAAAAGGTGTTTCAAATATGAGTATTGAATTTTCTTGATAAACTTTGAATACATCACTCTTAAATCATGATGGTAAGTTTAAACTCATTCATAATCTATTATAATTGAAGAATCTGAAATTCGTTTACAAAGATTTATGAATTTGGTGTGCTAATGAAAATCTTGCTTCCTCATTTATTCATTGTGCTTACAGATTGTGGTAATCCTTGAGTGCCTATGTGCTTTTGCTGATAGATGCTTATCTCCTCTTGACATACCTCAGCTCTTTTCTGGCTTTAAGGGGGAGGTTATCCTGCTTGTCTCTTCTTGGCTATCCTTCACATGTTGTGCATGATTTTATCTGGCTGGTATAGGAGAGCATACATCTGCAACATTGTCTTGATTTGTGCTTCATTGTTTAACTGCCTCTGTGTCTTTCATGTCTACATGACTAAGTCAAAGGGGGAGTATTTGATTTATTCATATCATGTTTGCTTGTTTTTCTCATCTCAAACTATTTTTCTTTTTGATGAAGTTAAAGGGGGAGAATAGTTTGACATGAGTCAGTGTGACTCATAGTGTTGCCATCATCAAAAAGGGGGAGATTGTTGTGCCCCTGTGATTTTGATGATAGCAAACGCTATGAGTTATCTGAACATCTGTGACATGATTTTGAACTCTATGATTTTGATGATAGCATATCATGAACATCTGTGTCTGAATGATTGTCTGCTTTGGGCATATGAACTGTACAGGGTAGTTCATGCATACATCAAGTCCATACATTCTCTGATGTAATCTTCATGCATATGCCAAGTTTACACAGTGCATTAACATAGTCTATACATCGTCAGGTTGCTTGCATTGAAGTCTATACATTGGTGGCAAGTCCATACAGTGCATGCATCAGTCAAAGTCTGTACAACCCAAGTCTGTACATCCATCTATCTGCACAGTCTATACATATATTAGCCATAGTCAATGCATTTGGGCATCGTTCGTGCATCAAGTCTGTACATCGCCCTAGGTTGCATTATCAAGTATGTACAGAGTTGACAGCATGCCTGAACCTTGTTAGATGAAGTCTACACACTCGCCATCATGCATATGCAAAGTCTATACATGCATCTATTGATAGTTTGTCAAAGTCTGTACAGAGTTCTGCATAGTGTACTGCTAAGTCTGTACAGAGTCTTTTGCATCGTTCATCAAGTCTGTACTTTGCATTGCACATAAAGTCTATACAGCCTTTGCCCAGTATGCATCATCTTTCAAAGTCTATACATTCTTGCATCGTTGTTGGCAAGTCTGTACATCGTCATTCGTCTCATGCATCGTCTTTCCTTCTGTACAGCGTTTGCCTAGAATGCATACACTAAAGTCTATACATCCGACCGTCTCATTCAACGTCGCACGCATTTATCAAGTCTATACACTCTTCACTGTAAAGTCTGTACAGCGCCGTATTCATGCTTCAAAGTCTGTACAACGTCCTTCGCATGCACGTGTCCGTCTTCCCCATCGTCTCATACATTCACTTAAAGTCTACACATTGTCTGTCGTGCACACTAAGTCCATACATTCGTTGCTGGCATGTCTATACATCGCCGCTTGTTTGTGCATCGATCAAGCCTGTACAGCCTGTGTCTGCATCAGTTCATAAGTCTATACATTGTTTGCTGCACAAACACTAAGTCTACACATTGTGGCATGCACAAACAAACAAGTCTGTACACACTTCAGCACTTAAAGTCTGAACGTTCTTCAGCAGAGTCTGTACACACTTCAGCACGTAAAGTCTGAACATCCTTCAGTGAAGACTGTACACACTTCAGTGCATATGTGCATCTCCTTCAAGACAAAGTCTGTACATTCTTTATTTCTAAGTCTATACATTCTATCTTTCATACTAAGTCTGTACACGGCGGTCTTGTGTTACCCAGCAAGTCTGTACATCTCTCTGATATTTTCTTATGACTGTGTGACAGGTATATCCTTCGAGAAGAAAGGTGTCTGGGCACGTGATCCGAGGTTGGCACCTAGCACGTGATCCGAGGACAAAGAGGGCACAAGCCCTGCACACGCCCTAGCCGCTGCTGCTATAAATGCGAAGCTTCTTCCTCAGAAGAAGACTGATCGTGAAAAGGAGATTGAGATCGAGATAGAGTAGAGATCAAGGAAGGGTGATCGAAGTAGAGAGGAAAAGAGCAGAAGTAGCAGAAGAAAGAAAAGAAGAAGAAGAGAGAAGCTAGGAGCCAGAGTGAGAGAGCAGAAGAAGAAAAAGAAAAAGAGAAAGAGAGATGGAGAGCTCGTGAAGAAGAAGAGAAGCTTCATTGTCTTCACTGGACCTTGGATCAGATCCAATCCAGTTTGCTCCTGCGAGAGCTACCTTGTGCATTTCATTTTCCAGCTTTCAGTCGCTGCGTTTTTTGTTTCTCTTTTTAACTGTTCACAGTTGTTCTTCCGATCCTCTGGTTTGAGGTCGGGTTCCCTCCGGTTTGGAGGAAGAGAGACTTGCGTCTCTGGTTGCCTGTGACTGGGTGTCACTGGTGGTTAACCTCCGGTTTGGAGGAAGGGAGGTCCGAGACCTCTGGGTTGCAAGTGGCTGGGAGTCACTTGTGGGTTCCCTCTGGGTTCACAGAGGAAGGGAGATCTGTGATCTCTGGTTTGCCAGTGATGGGCTGTCACTAGCAGTTCCCCTCCGGTTTGGAGGAAGGGAGATTCGTCTCCGGTTCTGATCTTGTGGGAAGCAAGTCCAGGTGTCAAGCTTCTGTGGGTTGCAGAGCTTGGGTTGAGGGATTTGTTTCCCTCGATTTGTCAAGCTGTTTGGCAGCAATTGTTGCAGACTGAGTCTGCTGTTCTAGCCTTGCTAGTGGAAGCCTCACTCCGGTTTGGAGTGAGGGGTGGACGTAGGTCTGTGGACCGAACCACCTAAAAAATCCTGGTGTTCACTTGTGGTCTGAGTTTCCTTATGTGTTCTTTTCATTGCTGCGCTCATTAGATGCTTGCTTAGGATCGTGTGAGGGCTACTTGAATTGTTGTCTTGCTTTGATCCTTCTAAGTATTCTCAGTATATTTCTGCAACAGCTTTGTTAATTCCGCATATCTGTGCATTAGAGATTTAATTAGGCTATATTTGAAGAGGGATACATTTACCCCCCCTCTGTATCCGAGTCTTGCACCCTATCAAGTTGGACCACTCTAAAGGGATCGGGCTGAAAGAACAGCCCAATAGAGCCAAGGATAAATGGTCTACTATGGGCCGCTCAAATTGTAGGACGGTCAAAAGTGGGCCTTTCAATAGATATGAACGGTCTACAATGGGCCGTTCACGACAGGAAAGATCTGAAGCCCACGGCAACAATAAGCGGTTTGGACTAGGCCGCTCAGTAACTGAATGGTCCATGATGAGCCGCTCTAAACAATGAGCGGGCCGATACGATCCGTGCAATTACTGGCCTGACTGGTCCACTAGAATCTACCCAAAATGGGCTCCAGGCTGCCATAAGTGGGGCAGAACTGAACCAGGGTCCAGCCCACTATCCACTGGTCAACCTAGGGCGTATTAGGTCGATCAAATCATGATTTGGTTGAAGATTAAACAAGGTTAATCGACCAACAGGAAATGGCATTTAGCCAGGAATGCACGGTTCGTAAAGGGCCGCCTATTGAGTTAAACGGTTCGAATCCAACCGTTCCAGACTCAGTCGGTCCAATTTGAGCCGTGACTCGCAACACAGCAATCCAAGCGGTTCGATCATGTAAACAGGTTCAGGTCTTGGTGGTACAACCTTCCTAGCGCCCTAGTGGGAATCCTAGGCTCGCGGGGGATTACGGAGGTCCCATAATGAAGGTCCTAGTCTGACGGAAGGAGTATCTGGCGGAGAGTCCCAACCATTACAAGGAATAGAGGTTAGCAAAACATCAAAAACCAAGTATAGCGGTCAGTCAATCCTACCGCAGTAGAACGACTGTTAAACAATCCTAATAACAATTTCATTTATCAATGGATCATAATTAATATTAACTTCTTGAATCAAGATCAAGTGAAGACAAACTAGCAAGAATTCATAATATTTACTTCCATAATTTCCAGTTCATCATGTGGGTTGCTAACTTATCCATTAACCACTAATCTACTAAGATAAATTATGTTAAAATGAAAAGAAGCAGTTCTGTATAGTTGGGCGGTTCGTTCAGAACCATCCCTATGCCTCGGTGGTCGCACGACAGGCCGTTCATGCCCTCTCATGTCCGAAGGCCTACTGGATATGGACGGTCTGTAGAGTGTCGCTGGGGAAGAAGAATGGTCTGTGACTGGCCGCCTGATGGTAGAGCGGTTATGGATCTGCCGCTCATTCCACGAAATATATCGGAGATGAAACACATGTACGGTCAGTAACCGACCGCCTATCTATGATGGGTGGTCTATTGAGAGGCTGTGCAATTCGGGGGGGCTTCTGCTACCTTCGCCTTGCCCGCCTCCGGAGAGTCCGACTAGGGTTAGCTAAAACACTAAAATACACGATACATAGAGCATGAAATTTAGGGCTTTTACTATCAATAGAACGAGCATGAAAAGTTATACAAGATAGCATGATCAATTAAATGTTTAGTGCCTGAAATCCCTACTTAAATCGAGGTGGAACATAGTTAACCCTAGTTCTAGCATGCTTCAACTAAAACTCGAAATCCTAGCAGGATGCTAGATAAAATTTAGGGCTTTTTAGACTAAAAGAAAGAGGACAAGAGGACGAATCTAATAGTATATTATTAGCTAGGTTTGGTCTGCTAGAACCTACCTTAATCGAAGGATGAAGGAAGAAGAAGGAAGCCGACGCACTAGGTACACACCGCCGGTAATCGCCGGAATTCTCCCTTGATCGAGCTCCTCACCGGCCGCCACATTCAAACGATTATAGGGTGGGTTAGGTTCGATTATATAGGTTCAATGGTATCTAGAGGGTTCTAATCGTGGAGATAGAGTCCACACACCACGGACGTGCGTGATTCGCGCAAGACCGAGTCAATCCGCCACTCCGCCGCCAAATACTCCTCCTAGGGTTAGGGTTTCGGAGAATAACCAGAGGGGAAACGATCTCTTAATCCTAACCTTTCATTTGCATCCTGTTTTAGCTTAAATGATCGGGTATTGGGCTCTAATTCGCGTTTTAAGGTCCGATTAGGCTAAGTGTGGATTTGGGCCTTAATCTGCTAATCCGGCTTATTTAGGGATTTTATTTGGGCTGGTCATAGAAGACAATTTTACTAAATGTTTTATCCTCTACAAGATTCTAATTTTTTTCCAGATTTTTATAAAATGGTCAAATTTTTACTTATCCTATTTCTTAAGGAATTTGTTATTAATTTTCTCAAATTTTTTATTCATTAATATACCGGGTGCTACACCCTCTGCGCACCGTGAAAGGAGAAAAGGGGGGCGAGAGAGGAGGAGGCCGGTCGCAGTCCTCCCCTTGCCCGGTCACCGGCGAGGCCGCCGGCCGTTCTCCCCTTTCTTGGGTTGCCTAGCACCGCCGAGAAGAGGAAGGCGAGAGAGGGGGCTCTCGACCGTCCACGGTGGAAGAGGGAGAAGCCGCCGCCGCTCGTGGTCGTCGCTGGTGTGGTCGCCGCTGGTGTGGTCGCCACCGTTGTCCTCCGCCGTGGCCGGCCGGTCGTCGCTAAGACGAGGGACGGCGAGAGTGGGGGGGCCGATCGCAGGTTCCGCCCACCGTTCCCTGTCTCACGGGTGAAAAAGATGGGGGGAGAGGGATTGGGAAAGTGGGAGAGAGAGGGGAGATCGAGAGGGTAAAAAAAAAATAACTAAAACATTTTTTTTGATTTTTTTACCCTCTTTGCACTCTAAACCCTCAATTAAGCAAAAACGTGTAAATGCCCATTTATTTTACATAAATGTATTAATCTAATTAGATTAAATACTAGAAAAAGCCCATAAAATTCATAAAATTAGCCAAAATTCACGGATTTAATTCTATTCCATTACCGGTAAAGATCCATTAAAGCACGGGTCTCACAGTCAACTTGCACGATAGGTTTTCAGGAGTTAGTAAAGGGTAATAGTGGCCTACGAGAGCTGAGTGGTTACTTATTCGGGATGAATGAGACCAAAGTGGCTGGAGGATAGGGTGACCAGATAGGGTGCGGGAGTGCTAGTCGATTTCTTGACAATCACTTATGGAACCAAATGTTGACTGGGGAAGTGTCACCAGGACGCTGCACGTGGGCACGGGGTATCGGGCGACACGTGGAGAGAAGGGAGGTTCCACAGGTGCAAGTGTGCATGCGATTGTGGGGATTCGTATACGGGACGTCTTTCCCCACCGACCGCCAGCAGTCAGTGTTTATTTACATCGGATTGAATCCGAACACCTTTGTTCTGTGCTGAAGAAGAGCCTGGATATTTCTAAAGCCAAGGACAGGGGCCCGGGTACATCCTGCAGTTGTAGGGTGATTGTTGCGCTTGACTGGAGGGGTTAATAGACTGAGATTCGGGAGACTGGTTGCACACTGGCTAGTGCGAGTAAGAAATTGGGACCCAGGTACCGACATACATATTCAACTAGTTTCATGCTTTATAGGTGCCACGTGGGCCTTACAAGCAGGCCAAAATTGGTAAAAGTACATTTGGTGCAAGCCGTGGGACAATTCTGACATGTGGGTCGGCCCCCGGGTCTTTGCAGGATAAAGCGGATTATCCCCGTGTTTTTACAAGGGCTCTTCGCAAGGAGCTAAGGACGTTCGCGAATCGCCGAGAGAGGGCTAGACTGGATGGCAGGGGCGGACACTGGCTAGCCCTTGAGGGAGGCCAGACGCAGCTCGAGGTGAGCAGTCAGGTACGGGTCCTGGAAGGCGAGTGTCTTAATGCCAGGGAGTTAGGGTCGATCTGAAGTCCCACGATCAATGACATCCAAGAGGGGGTTGAATTGGGTGTATACAAACTTTTAACAAATTTATGCCCGATTCAAACAGGAAGGAATAGAAGCCGTAATGAATTCCAAGACTATATGAAAACAAGGAGATCTAATAGAATCTATCGCACTCAACCAATCTTCGATACTATGGCGGAGATGAGAATCCGGAGATTCAACTCACGCAAGATGTTATCTTCCTGAAAAGGTTTGCCTTGCCGATCCGAACCCACCTTTTAAATATACCCAAGATCTAGTATGGAAACGATAAATTATGCTAGATCTAACACAAACAATGCAACCAAGAAAACTACGCATATGCTGCATAGAATGGGGATAGAGGAAAAGGAACAAACCACACAGTAGACAGATATTTTTAGGTGGTTCGGATGCAACAACAGTAACCTACGTCCACCCCTCACGATCTATGAGGATTCCCACACTATCTTGTAAAAGATTACAAGATCAAAACACACACACACACACACACGTGAGGAGTTTGGAACTCTCACAAATGTGTACAAACACCGAATCACAAAGAGATGTGAAGAAAAAAAAACACACACACACAGAGATCTGCTTAGATCCACATACACACAAGTATTCAGATATTACAAGAACACACACTTGAATCTGAAATAGAAATCGAATGGAAGACACAAAGAGAAAACTTCAGTTTCAAGCTCCCCCTTAGTTGATGAAGATGGTTTTGGATGCAGCTTGATCTCCACTTGGCTTCGGGTTGATCTGCTCCAGATGTGGCTTGAATCACTTGAAGATGGATGAAGAACTTCCTTCCCGGAGCACTATTCACGGCTATAGTATCAGCACTTGAATCTCCCTTGATAGCCTCCTTTAATTGATTAGGGTTACAAGCTCCAAAGAGATATTTTTATAACTCTTGAATGGTCAAGAGATAAGCCAGGAACCCGATCCACAAATCATGGTAAGTATGGTGACTTTTGGATTAAAAAAATCCAACAAGAAGGGCTTCCCACGTTGAGAACACAAAGTCAAAAATGAAGGCTTTCGAGACTGGCGGTCGACCGGTAGGAGGGGGCGATCGATCAGAATTTTACAGGAATGAGGCTTTTAGTTGCTGGGAAAACCGGTTAACCGGCCCTGGCTGGTGGTCGGCCGCTGGCTAGAATTCCTGCAAAAAATAAAGAAGTTAGCCAATGAATCATAATACACCAACGAATCAGTTTATGGCTACATCTTGTTCCAATCAAGGCGAGTGGGTTGTGCTTAGCCTGGTCAGTTCTCGAACCAAGGTGGACGTAGGCAATTTGTAGGATATGAACACTTAAACATATTGCATGAAGAAATTAGGCCTTGATTACGTATGAAGGTCGAACTTGATTGTTAATACATAGCACATGAGAAAACACATGACCTGGGTTTTGTTATCATCAAAATCACATGGATATACTCAACAATCTCCCCCTTTTTGATGATGATAAAACTGAGAGGGTATTGAAATACATGAACGTGCCTTTAAGCAATATTTTAAAATTTAGATCAAAGTTCGAAATCAAGGCCTTACACTCACATCCCATCAAGCCAGTGAACGCAAATCATTCAACACTTTATTTACCAATTAGAAAGGAAATGAGATACAAAAGCCAACCATTTGAGATCAAACACCAATTGTATTCAATTCATCATTTCATTACAAGGTACATTAATGCGAGAGTGAATGCACGACTCTAGACACAAGTGACTAAACAAATGCACATATATAGAACTGACTCAATGATCCTCACATGATCATACATGCAAACACACAAACACATACCGACATACCTGCACTACTACTTCTCCCCCTTTGGCATCATCAAAAGGGGATAGGATACGAAGGGGGACCCAAGTGACACAAGACCAAAGTACATCAAGCTAGAGGGAAAAAAAGGAAAAATCCTCATGGTGCATCTGAAGGTGGCTGATCCTCTGGAGGAGGAGGCTGGTAACCAAGGCGATGGCGGATGTATTCAAGAGAATGATCTTGAAGCTGAAGACTATCCCGAATACGGCCAATGGCGAGGTCACGAGCCGTATCACGACGAGACATGCCAAGAAGTGTCATGTTCATAATGTGGAAGGCCTGGCTGGAATCAGCAACGCTGCCGGTGAGGCTAGTCATATGAGTGGAGAGTGTGCTCATTTGAGTGGAGAGGGTATCGAGAATAGTGGAGAAGGAATCTATGCGACCTGACATGGTGTCAATCACATTGCCCATAGTGTCAACGCGATCCCCGAGAGTAGAAAGTCGATCCCCAAAGGTGTCCACACGAGTCTCTAGCCCAGTGAGCTGCCTGTCAAAAGTCTCATAATCTACCCAAGACTGTTGTGTGGCCTCCTGAGTGGAGGACTCTCCATGATAGAACTGGGGTGGAGGAGGCATCTCGGGTTCCATATGATGAGGTGAGGGTGGAAGAGGCTGCTCCTCGGCCTGAACTGGAGGGGGAACATCCCCTTGATCCTGTTGCTGTTCCTATTTCTGCTCTTCCTCACTATCAAATTCTTCTCCATAAGTAGGCACATCCCGACGTAACTCACCATCGGGACCATAGTAAATCCCATATCAGTAAAGATCTTATGCTTGTTATAGATATCATCCTGGCGAACATAAATAAACTATTCTTCTGCTAAATTGATCCCAGCATGAATGAATATCCCAGTCAACTGTGAGGCATACGGCAAGGATTGCCGCAGATTTGTTCGGCAATCTCTAATGAGAGTCGTCATGAGGCGACCCATGTTGACTTGTATACCATTCATCACATTGTAAAATAAAAATTTATGAACCTCTGTCATTTCATTTATGCTGCTACTCTTAGGATAAATGAGAGAGATAAATATATGGTGCAACACACGTTGCAGTGGTGGAAAATGATTCGCATTCAATTCAATTAAATTGCTGACACCACGCACGTACTCACAACTGGTCATAGCAAGAAATGTGTTCTCAACCGCCCCATGACCATAAACCAAGTCGGCTCCTCTAGCCGCAACTCCTAAGCATCTCTCAAATAGATCGAGAGTAATGTGAATCTCAACCCCTCGAACAATAGAAAATAACTCCTCATTTCTTGCAATCAAATTCCCATAGAACTGCTGCACTAGACTGGGGTAATAGCGAGTATATCTAGTGATGAAATCAGTCCATCCTGGCTGAATCTCAAAGACATCACATAGGTCGGGCAAAAGCTCATTCACCTCGTTGATGTCGACCAGTCGAGGGTCGATAATGGGACGAGGAGGCAACCTAGGTGCTCGACGCGGTGCAGGCACCCGCTGTGGTGGAGGAGCCGGTGCCTCGCATCTCTGGCCACTCGCTTCTCCTTGGGCAAAACGCCGAGAGCTTCGTCTAGGCGGCATCCCAAACTAGAAACCCGGTGAAAAACCCTTGAAGAGATGACCCTCATCCCGGGGAGTGAAGATAGATCAACGGACACTTCAGGGGCTTGCAAAAGCCTTCTCCACAGCCTGGAACCAAGGAGGGAACTCCACGTATGCACGAACGGCCAAATGGAGTTCGTCCCGAAATCTTGACGAGCATGCCAGATCTTGTGCGGGTGGAGGAATGATGAGGTTTAGGGGCTTGGGAGGTGGAGTTTTGAGGTTTTAGGGTTAGGGCAAAGTGGTGGAGAGTGAATGGGAGTGATGGAATGAGAAGGAGGGGTTTTAGGACCCCTTATAAGGTGGCTCGGATGAGACCCGGTCGGGCCGGATCGCCATCACCGGTCGACTGGTGCAGGGGCGGCGGTCGACCGCTAGCCCCAAAAATCCCAATTTTTATATTTTTTGTTCCTTTTTTTTTGTATATGGGGGGGACTATCATCCGACCTTCAGATTTGAGCCAACATCATGAAGTGGAGAGAAGGAGAGAGAAGGAGATATGGATATTTGAGAAAAGTTTCTAACTCCCCCTCAGAAGTTTCCTTAGATCTGACATCACTGAGTCCACAATTATTTAACCAAGGAATATCTGGCCTTAGAAATATTTTTCAAGGAGGGCTATATATATAAATACATTCAAGCATGCAGGGGTGTATGTGAACACACAAGGTATTAAAAGTAAATAGAGACAATATGCATGTTTTCCTACCCTTGATGCATATGAATTTCTACAAATGCAACTCTTATCCTAAGTGGAAACATATGCATGTATGCTCTCACCCTTGCACATCCCAACTTCTCTTCTTATCTTGTTAAATTGATCCTGGTTTATGGGTTTGGTGAAGATGTCAGCTAGCTGATTGTGTCTGTTAATGAAATTCAATTCAAGGACCCCTTTTCCTACATGATCTCTTAGAAAGTGATGACGAATATCAATATGCTTGGTCCTAGAATGTTGAACATGGTTTTTTTACAAACTGATTGCACTGGTATTATCACACAAGATTGACACACATTTCATTTCAATATCTAAATCAAGCAATTGATTTTTGATCCAAAGTACTTGGGCTCCACAACTTTCGGCGGCTACATATTCAGCCTCGGCCGTTGAGAAAGCTACTGAATGTTGTTTCTTGGAGGCCCATGAGACTAGGCACCCACCAAGAAACTGACAGTACCCACTAGTACTTTTACGATCTACAATGCATCTGGCATAATTCACATCGGTGTCTACAATCAAATCAAAAGAACTACCGATGGAAAACCACAAGCCAAAATCTATTGTGCCAAGTAAGTATATAAAAATACGCTTAACAGCCGATAAATGAGATTCTTTAGGGCATGACTGAAAACGGGCACAAAGACATACACTGAATTGAATGTCAGGGCGGCATGCTGTAAGATACGGTAGTGATTCGATCATACCTCAAAACAGTGTAGGATCTACTGTTTTACCATTTTCATCTTTGTCTAACTTCGAGGTTGTGGCCATTGGAGTTGACAAAGATTTTGCTTCAACCATCCCATATTTCTTCAACAGCTCCATTGTGTACTTGGATTGACTTATGAAAATGCCCTCAGATGTTTGCTTCACCTGCAGTCCAAGAAAGAATGCTAATTCACCTATTAAGCTCATCTCAAATTCTCCTTGCATAATTTGTGCAAATTCATCACATAACGCATTATTAGTAGCTCCAAAAATTATGTCATCCACATACACTTGAACTACTAATATATCTTTACCTGATTTCCTTGTGAAAAGTGTTTGATCAACCTTATCTCTCTTGAAACTATTTTCAATCAGAAATGAGGTGAGCCGTTCATACCATGCCCTTGGTGCTTGCTTCAGTCCGTACAAGGCCTTCTGGAGCTTGTATACATGTTGTGGATATTTGGGGTCTTCAAAACCTAGAGGTTGTTCTACAAAGACATCCTCTTTGATATACCCATTTAGAAACACAGATTTAACATCCATTTGAAACAATTTGAAGTTAGAAGGGCAAGCATAATACAATAAAATCCGGACTGCTTCTAGACGAGCAACTGGTGCAAATGACTCATCAAAATCAATACCCATCTCCTGGCTATACCATTTGGTCACAAGTCGGGCCTTGTTCCTAACAAACAATCCCGTATCATTTAACTTATTTCTGAAAACCCATCGGATTCTAATTATTGATTGATTCTTAGGTCGTGGCACTAGAGTCCACACTTGGTTTCTTTTGAACTGGTGCAACTCTTCATGCATAGCATGGATCCAGGATTCATTTTGAAGAGCTTCATGGATATCCTTAGGCTCTTCCTGTGAGATTAAGGCTATCAAATCTTCTTCATCTACTTGCCTTAGAGATGCTTTGGTTCTTACCCCATCTTGGGGATTATCGATTATGTTTTCAGCTGGATGATCCTTTAAGAATGTGGAGGTGCTTGGCAAGTCGGGGTGCTGCTCTTGCAGTGTTTCAATTGAAGGATCTTCATCTTCTTCACTCTTGCTGGGTATCTTCCTTTGGTTCATCCTTGGCTTTAGATGTTCCAGCATTAGTTGAATTTTTGGGAGCTTCTCCTGCATCCATAATTTGAGTAGTCAGTTTTAGTTCAGATTCATCAAAAATCACATGAGGACTTTCTTCAACAACCAAAGTTCGTTTATCAAACACTCGATAAACTCTAGAGTTAAGTGCATAGCCTAGGAAGGTTCCATTGTCACTTTTCTCATCAAACTTACATAGATTGGACTTACCATTGTTCAGGATGAAACATGAACATCCAAAGGGTTCAAGATGGGAAATATTCGGTTTCTTACCCTTGTAGAGCGCATATGGAGTTTTCTTCAAAATGGGCCTTACCATTGCCATGTTGATGATGTAACATGCTGTACTTACCGCCTCATCCCAAAAGTATTTTGTTAGAGAATTTTTGCTTAACATGGTTCGTGCCATGTCTATCAATGTTCTATTTTCCCTCTCCACCACTCTATTTTGTTGGGGCGTCCTTGGTGATGAGAAGTTGTGCGTATACCCATGCTCTTCATAGAAATTGCTGAACTCATGATTTTCAAATTCACCACCATGATCACTTTGGATGGTAGTGATAAAGTAGCCTCTAGATTTTCCTATAAAACACTAGAAACTCCATCAATGCATCATTTTTATTGGATAGAAATAACACCCATGTAAATATAGAGTAATCATCAACAATCACAAAATCATAGGAATTCCCTCCCATGCTGGATGTCCTAGTTGGGCTACACAAATCAAGATGTAGCAATTCCAAAGGTCGGGAGGTAGAAACAATGTTCTTATTTTTGAAAGATATGCGTGTTTGCTTGCCTTTTGTGCAAGCCTCACAGATTTTATCACTTTCAAATTTTAATTTTGGTAAACCATTTATGAAGTCATGTTTAGACAACATAGAGATTACTCCAAAACTAGCATGACCTAGTATAATATCCTGAATTCTTATCGGATCTTTCAGATCCTTTTCGGAGAGTTTCGGATCGCTTTTGTAGGTCCCGAGTTGAGTTTTACGATCCGCGTGGGCTTTTCTCTCGTACTAGTTACGGAACCATGTGTTGAGTTTATTTCTCATTTCATCGACTCGTGGATGCCGCAGTTGCGTTGTACTCTTCCCGAGGATCGTTTCGACTATTTTTACGTATTTTTCTGAACTAGTGGATTTTCGAGCTAAATATCAGAATTTTTGGAAATTAGGAAAATTCCTAATTTCTTTTCTATTTATTCCATTTCTATCTTCTTCCTCTCTCCTCCCCTCTCATTCGCCGCCGTGACCCCCTCTCTCCCCCGTTTTCTCTCTTCTCTCGCCCACCCGGCTCCGGCTGCAGACATAGGAGGCACGGGCAGGCTGAGGTGATGCGGTGGGGGCGGTCCAGAGTGCAATGGGGCGAGGATCGGACCGTTTCTGGCGCAATCCCATAAGGTGGATTCAAAGCCGACGGCCGAGCTCGCGATGTTGTTTTCGGCACGGTTTAGTCACTACGGTGCACAGAATCGTCGGTGGAGATAGGGAGATGGAAGCTATACTTCTCTTCTACGTTTCCTCGCAATTTTGAGTCGATCGGTGCGAGTTTGAGCAGGTTTTGCCTTGTTGGGGAAAATCATACTTTTGGGGTGTTCGTAGGGTTCACCGGAAAACGGCGATGGTTTTTAGATCAGTTGGTATCAATTGAACCTCTAGAATGTCAGTGTTCCAGATCCGCTGATTTCGTGTCGATTGGTTGTCATTTGGGGCCGGTGCGAGCCCGGGAATCCCGGTGACTCAATTAGGGTCAATTCGGTAGAATTGCCCGTTTCTAGCCGTTTGTGCGTCGTTTTGACCCCTTCCGGAGTGTGGAAGGTCGGTATTATCATTGTGGTTGTTTCCCCCTTCGATCGGGCTCGAGGTGTAGGGTTTGGCCGATTTTCCGCCGTAACCGGTCGACCGGATCGGATGGGCCGGTCGACCGGCAGACGCCCGCAAGACCGTGTTGGTCCGGTCGACCGACCGCCCAGGTCCGGTCGACCGACCCTGTCAGGTCGACCGACCCCCGGGGTCAGGTCGACCGAAATTCTGTATTCTTGACCGTTTTGAGTCCCGGTCGGTCCGGTTGAGACCCAATGACCGACCTATGGCCTCGCGAGTGTCCCGGACACCCTGTGAGTTTCGTGTCCGTATTTTTGGGGTGTCGGAAGGTGCCGTGTCACCTCGATTAGCATGCCCATAGGCATGTGTGTTTTAGGCTTTGTGTTATGTTTGATCGAGTCACCGTGTATCGGTGCGAGTGCGGTGGGGTTCCCCCGCATGTGAGTGGCCTCCCTTGAGTTCCCATTTTAAGGGGAAGGTCGCGGTGACTCATGAGTTGCATCGGCATTCGTGTTATCGTGGTTTTAGACCTAGTCAAGAATTTAAGTCGGTTGCCCTTGGCGTCCCAACCTTCATGCATTTTTCTTCGCTGTAGCGCGCCTTTCTTAGGCCGCTACATGTTGTTTGACTTAGGTCAATGTTTCAGGGTGGTTAGTGTGGCGGTTGTCTCTTGGACCGCCTAGTCCGTGTGGCGGATCTATATTAGACCACTTTGGTTGTTTGACTGAATAGGTCGGTTCAGGGTTGACTGGGTTTAGCGACCTAATCCTTGACCGCTACAGTCCCCTAGCGGCCCATCCTATGACTGCCAGCATATGTTCCTCCGCTTAACTCCTGCATGTCGTTTCCCGATGTGTTGGTTTCTAAGTGCCTCGGCTTGACCTCGTGGTTTGCCCATTGTCCCGTGGATGTCTTTTGATGTCCTATGAGGGCCATAACCATGTTATTAGATAGCTAGGCGTACCCTGCTATTGGGTAGGTTTCTGTATCATTTCAGAGTCATTATTTAGGTTCTAGTCAACCCGGTGAGACCTAGTGGTTGACAAGTAACCTTGTGTGTGTCTCAACTATTCTGGATAACTCGAGACATTGATTCTGGACGCCTAGAGGTACTATCTTACCTCAGTTTACGTGTCCAAGTGCTTTGAGGGTCTTGATGCTCCCTCAGGTCTCCGTGAGTCATTTTATACGGTTATGTGGATCCGATGATCCATTGTCGTTTCCTGTGCTTAGGATTAGGCTGATTGGCGGTTCGTCATTACCGTCATGTGACGATATTGGCTCCGAGTCATGAGACTCAAGAATCGTTGCGTTGGTAGGTCTAGTTGCCCTGTCCTGAGTCTGTTGGCAGTTGGTGTACTACCTTTATGCTTCATAGTACGTGTGACAGTGCATGCTTGGCCTGTCTATACTTTAGCACTCGTGTTTTAGAGTCTCTGTGTCTAGTGAGCCTCCACTAGTCATAGCCTCACGACCTTGAGTGTCGGCCCACCTGGGAGTGGTGGTGGGGCAGTTCCCGAGATATGGTTTTAATCTAGTTTCCGAGGGCCCCTGTGTTATGGTAGCGTCCTGCTGGGGGGAAAACTAGCTAGAGGCCTGGCTCTAGGCAAGAGTCGGTGTGTGTACATGTGGTCAGGGGCCTTTGGACTGACGCCGACGGGCGTGACCCTGACTAGTCACTCGTTACTGTAGTTCCTATTCTGGTTCAGTGAGTATGTCAGTCTCCGTTGTTCTAGGCATCCGTAGCGAGATACTTGTGGTGCAGTGTAAGACGTTAGTGGACGCATCTGACTGTTCTTCTAGTGAGGATGTACTTCCGTCACGTGACACGTGACTCTCGCATTTCTCGTGCGTCGTGACCTCTCCTGGTTAGTCCTTTCTTAGCTATACCCGAGGTCAGTGTTGTGTGGCATGCACGATGCTCCAGTCGTGTGTGTGGTTGCGTTTGAGGAGTGTACACGACAATCTAGTCGTGTAGGCTTTAGTGTTCCGTGTCTGTCTAGGCCTTTTCTAGGCCTTTTACCTGTTTCTGTAGGCCTTAGTTTTGAGGCTGGTGTCTTGTCGACGGTTCGGTAACTCCTGACATTGTGAGATCAGGGTTCGCCCTTCTGTCATTGTCTGGAGTAGCTTAGGGAGCCGAGCTTCTCTCGGTGGCCGTGTTCTGGTCTTTGCGGCTTTGCGTTTCCCTTTTCTTTTAGTTGTTTCTACTCCTGCCTTTACTGTTTTCTTTTATAGCTTTCTAGTTGTAGTTTAGCTTTCACTGCTTTACTACTACTGTTGTTTTGCTTACATGTTACTGCGTTATTTTTTATTGGGGATCCGCGTGACCCCTATTCGGCCAGTGACACGAGACTCACCCCTACTTTTCAGGTGTGGCGCTCTTCTTCCTTCGCGGTTCCTAGTGTGGCGTGCTCATAGTTGCCAGCGGTACCTGCATCATGCTTCCCTTGACTTCAGCGTACGTTTTCTTTCTGTCTGACTGTACTTGTCTTTCCTTTGGACTAGACTCTGGTGTAATTGTTAATTTTAACTATTAATTAAAAAGTAATTTTATTTATGCTACTTTAGCAAACCTGATTAATGAAATTTAATTGCTTACTATTATATCTGCGACTTCAATGTACTACACTACAATCCTTTTTCCCTTCGGAGCTTTACAGCTCTTGGGAGGCTTCACGGGTTCCAAGCGGTATCGGGTCTGCTCGGTAGTCCTATCGGGTATATCCGATATCGGAGTCCGGGTCGTCACAGGTGGTATCAGAGCATTATTGTGTGAAGTACATGGGAATCCGAGATATACAGTGTCCAGAGTCCTGAAAGTTCAGTACAGTCTTTCGCTGGCTTAAATTTTGCGAGTCCTTATCGCGTTGTTTTTCGTGTGTTATCTTGTGCGTGCTGTGTTAGCACTGTGCGAGATGTTTTTACTCTCATCAGAATGCGATGGGATGCTTATTTCTAGTCATGGTGTCTGTCTCGATCGTGTTGTACTTGGCAGAGTTCGCTGGTAGGCGTGAATCTGCAGTACATTGTTTGAGATTTCTCCTTGGTTTGTTCAGGTGGCTGGTGACTTTTCAAGTTGGTGTGATGGTCGTACACGTTCTTACGTTGTTTTGGTCATCCCAGCTTAAGTCTGTTCAGCTCCTGAGGTGTTTCGCTTCTGTTGAAGTGATTGCTTTGTTTCCTCAATTGAGAAGATGCTCAAGCGAACAGAGGATTTTCCTTCCTGGTGAGCTACTGTTAGTGAGCTTGATTCTCCTCATCCTGTTTGGTGGAGTCTTTTCGAGGTAAGCCTTAGAAGTGATGTCTTAGTGAGACCTTTGTCCTACGTCTATTTAAGTGTGGACAATATTTATCTAGAGCCTGATCTGCTCTTTGTTTGACGGTTGCTTGGCTTTGGACCTAATCCTTATGTTAAGGGCCGTTGTGCACCGTGTTTGTCATGCCGTGTCTAGTGGCCGATGTGTTGTGAAGGCTCATTTATTGTTTCCAGGACGTAATGGTAAGCTGAGATTAGCCTTTCTTTGCGCTTTATGCTGAAGCTGGTGCTCTCCTTCGTTTGCACTTTGGCGACTTGTGATCGGTTATTAGCAGGATCAGTACTTGTGCCGAGATACATTATGATTTTCATGAATTGTGATGGCGCCGTGTGTGTGCTGAGATGCGGATATCGAGATATTTCTGATGCCTGTGTGCGTTGTATGAGTGCGCAGCGGAAGCGTGTGGGCTGATAACCAACAGGTCGAGGATCGTTGGTTGTAAGATTCTGACCGGTCGAGAGAATTGTCCTTCTCGATGTGACTTCATCTTGGCTTCGTGTGCCTTGATGTTGTTCGTTGCCGTGCCATTGTTCGTGGAGGCATTCTGGTGTTGGCACTGGCATTTGTGAGTATTGGGGAATCTGTCGACATTTCTGCTGGTTGAGTACCCTCTACTCTGTAATTCTTTCTTGGGCGTTGTGCTCTCGGGACGTGATCGTGGTCCTTGAGATGCGTTTCCCAAGATTGTCCTTCTTGTTTTCGTGGGTCTTTTTTTGGTAAGCTGTTCGATGCATGGCTAGTCCTTTGTAGTCGTGTGCTCAGCTATTATCGTGCCTTGATATGACCCAGCTTGCAGTTGTGTTCTGTGGTTCTATGTTCTGTACGGAGCCGGAATCCTGCAAGTGCTGCTGTTGTCGTGTTGTCATCGTTTCCCTGTGAATCTGTCTTAGCATCGTGTGGACCATGGTCTTGTCGGTTAGTTGTGCTGTACTCTTCTTTCCTTATAGAGATTAGCATGCGACTTGATCAGATGTAATATCTGAGTGAGGACTGACTTGATTGTGTTTATGGTCTGGTGCTGTCGTTGGCGTCCTGTGTGCCAGGTTTCGTGGTCACCTTTGGCACTGGAGCCGATGTGGCGAGCAGTCAGCTGAGAGGACTATGCTTCCTTGTTTAAGCTGATGTTGGCCGTGTCTGTCGCTTTGTTTTATCAATATCTGTCGTCGTGGCATGGGTCGTGTCTCCTTTCCTGTGAGATGTAAACGACGTTGCCATGTTTCGGAGGTGTCAGACTGGTGTCCACTTGTGAGCCATGCTCATTCTGTGGATTTGTTTGCCTCGATATCCCGAGCGTGTGCTTGTGATTATGGTCAGGCGATGTTCCTCTGAATTGTGTTTTTCGAGATTCGTGATGTTTCAAGTTGTGTCACGCCCCGAGCACGGAAGATACTCGGATGTGCGCGACGAGTTTATATCAATCATGTCAATCAGAGTAGTAGTGTATTCGACACCAAAACAGAGATGCGCAAAATAGAAAGATAACCCAATCCTTTATTTCATAATGGATAGACTATTACAAATCCAATACTCTATTCAATTAAAAAGGAAAAGTACATAGTTGACTCAAGAAAATAGGAAAAAGACTAGATGACACTTGGAAAAGTTCTATCTCTTTCACTCTTGACCATTCCCATCCGATTGACTTCCCTCATCGTCGGAATTACCTGAAAAGTAGGGAACACACGGAGTGAGCGAACGCTCAGTAGGAAATTATATCTCAAGCGCTTAGCAAGGGGTTTAAGTAATTACATTTTTCATGAATGTACTATAGCTATGCATGCTCGCATAAAACGACAAGATAGAGAAAGAATTTATCAATAAGACAGCAAATGAACTAGTCATGAGCTTTCAAGAAAAGATAACAGATATTCAAGTAAATACTTTTTAGCAAATCATGTAAAGAACTTTGGCTATCATGTGTCAAGCAAACAAGTAATTACCCTCTTTTTTTCGGGTCACGCAAGTCATGTCAAGTCAAGTACGAGTCAAGTACAAGATTTGTGTGGAATGTCCAATCAAGCTAGTCATGCACTCGGTATAATGTCAGATACCTTATCATTCAACTCCCATGGGCACAAGTACTTTCGGGTGCTCCTCCCAAGACCAGATCGGGCCCTATATGCGCAGGCATTTATCATGTATTTTTTTTTTTGACATCCACTCTTGTATATATATATAGCCAATATGGAATTTCAACAATTTAAGCTTGTAGACACGTAGGATAACTTTGAGAGAATGGAGTCCAAAAATACGACATTGGACATAGATAGGTGATAACAACGGTACAATCACGATGAACGATGAAACTAGGTGGAATTAGGTTCCCTTAACTCGGGTACCATGACAAGTATGGACATTCTTTATATAGAATTGAGGTCCACATGAACAGTATATCAAAAGCAAGATACCCTCATTCTTATTATAGAATTGAGGTCCACAAGAACATCAACAAATGGCATGATATCATCATCCCATTAAGAATTCTCATGATATACTCTTTGCATATCATAAGGGCCGGTATACCATGTTTCTTTAGAGTGACATGGCATTCAATAGTGTAATGGGTTTTTAGGGTACAACCAGCTCAGTCGGCCTTGAGGGAATCCAAGGCTCGAGGAGTCTTACGGAGGTCTCTATGACTAACTTGCTAGTCCAAAGGAACGGAATGTCCAATAGAGAGCTTGTATGTCAATGAGAATTGAGGGTGATCGATAAAACATCATGAAACGTGGGACTATACTCACGGAGTGGAGATATAGTGCCGATATACATATATATAGATATACTGAAACCATCGGTTGTCAGAAACAGGTAAAAACATTTTTACAGGAAAATAACGACTTAAGTAAAGTCACTACTCAAGTAATTAACGCCTTCAGTAAGGGCGTTTATCTATTTTACATTTTTGTAAAATTTCAATATTTCATTATTTTACCAAAAACGCGCCCTGGTAAGGGGCGTTTATTTACAAGTTGACGACGTATACAGTGGTCGTTCATTCTTTACTTCTATTTTTGTAGTATATATATATTCAGAAATTTATCAAAAACACGCCCTAGACAGGGGCGTTACTTTTCAATTCACGCCCTGAACAGGGGCGTTAGTCAAGTGAGAGACGACCTATACAGGGTCGTGAATTAAAAAATTTTCAGATTTCAAGTATAAAATTTCCAGAAACAAGAGACATGGTCATGGCAGGAAATTTATCGGGATTCAAGTAAATATGATCGTGCACTGATTTAGAATCATGTTTAAGTGAATATTGGATAATTAACATGGGTAAATAACAATTGAGAAAATTGACGTCCGTGTACAGGGCGTCGAATCTGGAATTGACGACCTGGTCGTGGTCGTTTCTTTCAAGGTAGCGCCCTTGTCTGGGTCGCGTATACAATTAGCGCCCTTGGAAAGGGCGTTTCTTTCCAACAATAGAAACTTTTAAAACTCGTGAAAACTATATGCATGAACTAATATATATGGTTTAACATAGTTATTACGGTGATTTGGGCTACAGTGCTTGAGAAAACCTACCTTATGAGAATTATCTGATGAACGGACGAAGGCTTGGTTAGAAACTGATGCTCTGAAGCTTCTAACAGTCAGCAGCAAGATAGAAGAAGGTAATACAGAAGACGTTTGATGAGGATGATGAAGATGATGATCTTCGATCAACCTGTAGGGGAAGAAAAAGGAAGGATGATGAGAATATATCCGAAGTTAGGGAAAAAATTGAAGAACATTACCTTGTTCTTTACGTACGCAATTGATCGCTTAACCTGTATTAGAGGAAGAAGATGAAAGATTAATATCCTTCATGAAATCAAAAAGACAGAGGGAAAGATACAAGAAGAACTCATTGTTCTTCACATACCGTAACAGCAGTAGGTCGTCCAAATAGATCTTTAGGGTTCGACGGGGGTTACTTATAGGCTCTTTGGAAATCCTAACAAAGGTAGTGTTTGATTGGAAGTAATACTTCCAAGATAGAATTATTACTACATTCGAACTCTTTCTCATAGTTATCAACTTACCCTGGATAGACTCCTGGGTCGAACGGAACTCAAACTGAATTAGCGTCCTCAGTAAGGGCGTCGAATTTAAATTGACGCCTTGTCAAGCGTCGTTACTTGTTGAAACGCGTCCACTCAAAGGGCGTTACGCTATCTTGCCCTTTTTATTTTATTTTGGTCGTTTGAAATTTGACGCCTTATACTTTGGGCGTCCTTTCTTTAATTCACGCCTTAGGTGAGGGCATTTCTTGTAAGGTAGCGCCTTTATTTGAGGCGTTATTTTCATCAGGGTTTAATTCTTTTTCTTCCAAGCTCTTTCGTTTATTTTATTAAATCTTTTAATCTATTTTGATTTATTTATTCCTTTTTATTTTATCAGGGTTGCTACAAGTTGTGTCTTGGGGTTAGTTCTTCCCTGCTTCTTCTTGTTCATTCCTTAAATTTCGAGGGTGAAATTTCTTGAATGAGGGGAGGCTGTAATACCCTGAATTCTTATCGGACCTTTCGGATCCTTTTCGGAGAGTTTCGGATCGCTATTGTAGGTCCCGAGTTGAGTTTTACGATCTGCGTGGGGTTTTCTCTCGTACTAGTTACGGAACCCTGTGGTGAGTTTATTTCTCAGTTCATCGACTAGTGGACGCCGCAGTTACGTTGTACTCTTCCCGAGGATCGTTTCGACTATTTTTACGTATTTTTTTGAATTAGTGAATTTTCGGGCTAAAAATCAGAATTTTTAGAAAATAGGAAAATTCCTAATTTCTTTTCCTTTTATTCTTTTTCTTTCTTCTTCCTCTCTCCTCCCCTCTCATTCGCCGCCATGACCCCCTCTCTCCCCCGTTTTCTCTCTTCTCTCGCCCTCCCAGCTCCGGCTGCAGACGGAGGAGGCACGGGCAGGATGAGGTGATGCGGTGGGGGTGGTCCGGAGTGCGATGGGGCGAGGATCGGACCATTTCTGGCGCGATCCCAAACGGTGGATTCAAAGCCGACGGTCGAGCTCGCGATGTGGTTTTCGGCGCGATTTAGTCACTACGGTGCACGGAATCATCGGTGGAGGTAGGGAGATGGAAGCTCTACTTCTCTTCTACGTTTCCTCGCAATTTCGTGTCGATCGGTGCGAGTTTGAGCGGGTTTTGCCTTGTTGGGGTAAAATCATACTTTTTGGGTGTTCGTAGGGTTCGCCAGGAAACGGTGACAGTTTTTAGATCAGTTGGTATCAATCGAACCCCTGGAATGTCAGCGTTCCAGATCTGCTGATTTCGTGTCGATTGGTTGTCATTTGGGGCCGGTACGATCCCGGGAACCCCGGTGACTCAATTAGGGTCAATTCGATAGAATTGCCCGTTTCTAGCCATTTGTGGGTCGTTTTGACCCCTTCCGGAGTGTGGAAGGTCGGTATTATCATTGTGGTTATTTCCCCCTTTGATCGGGATCGAATGGGGCGTGGAATCGGGCTCGTGGTGTAGGGTTTGACCGATTTTCCGCCATAACCGGTCGACCGGACCGGATGGGCCAGTCGACCGGCAGACGCCCGCAGGACAATGTTGGTCCGATCATTGGTCTGGTCGACCGACCGCCCAGGTCCAATCGACCGACCTTGTCCGGTCGAACGACCCCCGGGGTCAGGTCGACCAAAATTCTGTATTCTTGACCGTTTTGAGTCTCGGTCGGTCCGGTTGAGACCCAATGACAGACCTATGGCCTCGCGAGTGTCCCGGACACCCTGTGAGTTCCGTGTCCATGTTTCTGGGGTGTCGGGAGGTGCCATGTTACCTCGATTAGTGTGCCCGTAGACATGTTTATTTCGGGCTTTGTGTTACATTCGATCGAGTCACCGTGTATCGGTGCGAGTGCGGTGGGGTTCCCCCGCATGTGAGTGGCCTCCCTTGAGTTCCCGTTTTAAGGGGAAGGTCGCAACGACTCGTGAGTTGCATCGATATTCGTGTTACCGTGGTTTTAGACCTAGTCAAGAATTTAAGTCGGTTGGCCTTGACAGCCCAACCTTCATGCGTTTCTTCGTTGTAGCGCGCCTTTCTTAGGCCGCTACATGTCGTTTGACTTAGGTCAATGTTTCAGGGTGGTTAGTGTGGCGGTTGTCTCTTGAACCGCCTAGTCTGTGTGGCGGATCTATATTAAACCGCTTTGGTGGTTTGACCGAATAGGTCGGTTCAGGGTTGACTCGGTTTAGCGGCCTAATCCTTGATCGCTACAGTCCCCTAGCGGCCCATCCTATGACCGCCATCATATGTTCCTCCGCTTAACTCCTGCGTGTCATTTCCTGATGTGTTGGTTTCTAAGTGCCTCGGCTTGACCTCGTGGTTTGCCCATTGTCCCGTGGACGTTTTTCGATGTCCTATGAGGGCCATAACCATGTTATCAGATAGCCAGGTGTACCATGCTATTGGGTAGGTTTCTGTATCGTTTTAGAGTCATTATTTAGGTTCTGGTCAACCCGGTGAGACCCAGTGGTTGACAAGTAACCTTGTGTGTGTCTCGACTATTTTGGATAACTCGAGACAGGATGCCTAGAGGTACTATCTTATCTCGGTTTACGTGTCCAAGTGCTTTGAGTGTCTTGATGCTCCCTCAGGTCTCCATGAGTCATTTTATACGGTTATGTGGATCCGATGATCCATTGTCGTTTCCTGTGGCTTAGGATTAGGCTGATTGGCGGTTCGTCATTACCGTCATGCGACGATCTTGGCTCCGAGTCATGAGACTCAAGAATCATTACGTTGGTAGATCTAGTTGCCCGGTCCTGAGTCTGTTGGCTGTTGGTGTACTGCCTTTGTGCTTCGTAGTACGTGTGATAGTGCGTGCTTGGCCTGTCTATACTCCAGCACTCATGTTTCAGAGTCTCTGTGTCTAGTGAGCCTCCACTAGTCATAGCCTCACGACCTCGAGTGTCGGCCCACCTGGGAGTGGCGGTGGGGCAGTTCCCGAGATACGATTTTTAAGCTAGTTTTCATGGGCCCCTGCTTTACAGTAGCGTCCTATTGGGGGGGGGGGGGAAACTAGCTAGAGGCCTGGCTCTAGGCAAGAGTCGATGTGTGCACACGTGGTCAGGGGCGTTTGGACTAACGCCGACGGGCGTGACCCTGACTAGTCACTCATTACTATAGTTCATGTTCTGGTTCAGTGAGTATCTCAGTCTCCGTCGTTCTCGACGTCCGTAGCGAGATACTTGTGGTGCAGTGTAAGACGTTAGTGGACGCATCTGGCTGTTCTTCTAATGAGGAGGTGCTTCCGTCACGTGACACGTGACTCTCTTATTTCTCGTGCGTCGTGACCTCTCCTGGTTAGTCCTTTCTTGGCTATACCTGAGGTCAGTGTTTTGTGTCATGCACGACGCTCCAGTCGTTTGTGTGGTTGCATTTAAGGAGCGTACACGATAATCTAGTCGTGTAGGCTTTAGTGTTTTGTGTCTGTCTAGGCCTTTTCTCAGCCTTTTACCTGTTTCCGTAGGCCTTAGTTTTGAGGCTGGTGTCTTATCGACGGTTCGGTAACTCCTGACTTTGTGAGATCAGGGTTCGCCCTTCTATCATTGTCTGGAGTAGCTTAGGGAGCCGAGCTTCTCTTGGTGGCCGTGTTATGGTCTTTGCGGCTTTACTATTCCCTTTTCTTTTAGTTGTTTCTATTCTTGCCTTTACTGTTTTCTTTTACAGCTTTCTAGTTGTAGTTTAGCTTTTCCTGCTTTACTACTACTGTTGTTTTACTTGTGTGTTACTGCGTTGTTTTTCAGTGGGGATCCGAGTGACCCCTACTGGGCTAGTGACACGAGGCTCACCCCTACTTTTCTTGTGTGGCGCTCCTCTTCCTTCGCGGTTCCTGGTGTGGCGTGCTCATAGTTGCCAACGGTACCTGCAATGGGCTTCCCCCGTCCTCAGCGTACATTTTCTTTCTGTCCGACTATACTTGTCTTTCCTTTGGACTGGACTCTGGTGTAATTGTTAATTTTAACTATTAATTAAAAAGTAATTTTATTTTTGCTACTTTAGGAAACCTGATTAATAAAATTTAATTGCTTACTGTTATATCTGTGACTTCAATGTACTACACGACAATCCTTTTTCCCTTCGGAGCTTTACAGCTCTTGGGAGGCTTCACGGGTTCCAAGTGATATCGGGTCTGCTCGGTAGTCCTATCGGGTATATCCGGTATCTGGAGTCCGAGTCGTCACACCTTATCTTCGGTGCCATAGCCATGCATTATCATGATTGTTTGCTACCAAGCACACATCATCACGGGAAACATCATCTAGATCAATAGTATAGACATTGTTGCTTCTCTTGCCGATGAATCTGATTTCATTAGAAGTTTTATTTATGACAAGGCAGTGGGTTTCATCAAAAACAATTTTAAAACCCTTGTCACACAACTGGCTTATGCTCAAGAGATTGTGATTTAAGCCTTTCACCAAAAGCACATTCTCGATAAGAATTTCAAAATTCTTACCTATATTGCTGATTCCAATGATTTTACCTTTGTCCTTGCCTCCAAACACAACTGAACCTCCATCCATGTCTTGCAGTGTAGAGAACACCTTCTTGTCCCCTGTCATATGCTTTGAACAGTCGCTATCCAAGTACCATTTGCTCCCCCTGACTTCAAGATATATCTGCAAGAAACAACATTCTCATGCAATTGATTTTGGTACCCAAGCTCGTTTGGGTCCGTAAGAGTTAGTCCAATTCTGTGCATATCTTTTCTTGGTCCAGAAAGCATGATTTCTTGGTGGGCTTAATTTGAATGCAACAACATGACCAAATCTACCACAATAGTAGCAATTAACAGGTGCAAACTTTCTTTGGAATTGTTGTGGTTTGGGTTGGACATGTTTTGGCTTAGAGTTGGAACATGAAGCATGGTTGTTTTCTTTTTCATGAACATAGGATGTAGTGATCTTATGCTCAAAGGGTTTTTTATTTTGGGGAGTATATCCCAATCCTTCCTTTTGGAAATTGACTCTAACTCCTAACAAGTTATCTAGATTTTGTTTGCCCTTGACAAACCTGGAGAGAGTGAGCTGCAAGCCAGTCACCTCCTTATTCAAACCCACATTTTTATTTTCAATTTTTGAAATGGATGAGGTCAGAATTTCTTTTTCATTCTTGAGCTTTTCACATACTTTTTCAATTTCAGACATTTTACATGATAGTTCCTCTTTATCTTTTTCAAGATCTGAAATCGTTTGAAGCAAAGTTTCTTTTTCTTCGGTTAGCTCAAACCATTCTTGTTCCACTTTTTCAAACTTAACAAAAATATCTTCATGTGACAAATCATCAATTTTTTTTTTGAGAGTTTTGTTTTCAGATCTGATTTTCTTATA
This sequence comes from Amorphophallus konjac, assembly GCA_022559845.1. Lineage (NCBI taxonomy): Eukaryota > Viridiplantae > Streptophyta > Magnoliopsida > Alismatales > Araceae > Amorphophallus > Amorphophallus konjac. Next base: position 39,782,117 of record CM040119.1, read on the forward strand.
TTTTGTATACAATTTTTCATATTTTGACTCCCCTTGTTCATTTGAAATAAAATCAGGGTCAGAATTTACCTCGGTCAAATCATCTTCATGTGCCATGAGGCATAGGCTTTCCATGAGCTCTCCGAGCTCTTCTTCGCACAGCTCTTCCTCTTCGTCACTCCATGTAGCGACCATTGCTTTTGGCTTCCTAAATTTCTCATTCTTGAACTTCTTCTTCAGATCTGGACACTCTCCTCTCATGTGTCCGGGCTTATTGTATTCATAGCAAATGACGTTGTTGGGTTTGCTTGACTCGCCCTTGGTTTGAATGGGCTTCCTTTGCCCCCTTTTGAAGTTGCCTTGGAAGTTCCTCTTCTTTCTCAAAAATCTCCTCACTTGGTGAGTTATCATGGCCAAGTCTTCTTCTTCATTGCTTCCGTCGCTGGATTCTTCTTCTTGAAAGTCTTCATCAGATTGATGAGCTTTCAATCCAATCACTTTCTTCTTCTTCATATCTTCCTCGGCTGTTCTCTTCATATTTATCTCATAGGTCATGAGTGACCCTATGAGCTCGTCCAAGGAAAGTGTGGATAGATTTTTTGAATCTTCAATTACTGTGGCTTTTGTGTGCCACGCCGACGGAAGTGATCTCAGGACTTTCCTCACAAGATCGGAGTTTGTGTACTCCTTCCCGAGGCTTTTGAGACCATTTGTGATCTCCGTTAATCTTGCGAACATCTCTGAGATGGTTTCTTCATGCTTCATTTTAAACAGCTCATAATCTCTTACAAGGAGATTTGCCTTGGTCTCCTTGACCTCGGAGGTTCCCTTATATATGAGCCGCAACTTGTCCCACATCTCCTTTGCTAAACTGCACATGGATACATGAGAGAAGTCATTAGGGTGTATACACATTGCATAATATTCATAGCATTAAAGTTGACAGTGCATTTCTTAATTTCCTCGGGTGTCCATTTCTCTTCATCGTCAGAGAGTTTGTAAGGACCCTTGTCCACAACTCTCCAGATCTCATACTCTTGGGCTCTCAAAAAAACATGCATTCTATTTTTCCAATAGGAGTAATTTGAGCCATCGAAGTATGGAGGACAATGAATGGAGTGACTCTCAGGCATCATACCCTTGTTTGCCATTGATCTGGATCTTACTCTAGATCGTTAGATCTGAAAGAGATAGAGCCTTAGCACTGATACCAATTGAAGTCCCGCGATCAATGACACCCAAGAGGGGGGTGAATTGGGTGTATACAAACTTTTAACAAATTTATGCCCGATTCAAACAGGAAGGAATAAAAGCCGTAATGAATTCCAAGACTATATGAAAACAAGGAGATCTAATAGAATCTATCGCACTAAACCGATCTTCGGTACTATGGCGGAGGTGAGAATCCGGAGATTCAACTCACGCAAGATGTTATCTTCCTGACAAGGTTTGCCTTGCCGATCCGAACCCACCTTTTAATATACCCAAGATCTAGTATGGAAACGATAAATTATGCTAGATCTAACACAAACAATGCAACCAAGAAAACTACGCATATGCTGCACAGAATGGGGATAGATGAAAAGGAACAAACCACACAGTTGACAAAGATTTTTATGTGGTTCGGATGCAACAACAGCAACCTACGTCCACCCTTCACGATCTGTGAGGATTCTCACACTATCTTGTAAAAGATTACAATATCAAAACACACACACACACGTGAGGAGTTTGGAACTCTCACAAAGGTGTACAAACACCGAATCACAAAAGGATGTGAAGAAAACACACACACACACACACATACACACATGTATCTGTGTAGATCCACACACACATAAGTATTCAGATATTACAAGAACACACACTTGAATCTGAAATAGAAATCGAATGGAAGACACAAAGATAAAACTTCAGTTTCAAGCTCCCCCTTAGTTGATGAAGACGATTTTGGATGCAGCTTGATCTCCACTTGGCTTGGGGTTGATCTGCTCTAGATGTGGCTTGAATCACTTGAGGATGGATGAAGAACTTCTTTCTCGGAGCACTGTTCACGGCTACAGTACCAGCACTTGAATCTCCCTTGATAGCCTCCTTTAGCCTCCTTTAATTGATTAGGGTTACATGCCTCAAAGAGATGTTTTTATAACTCTTGAATGGTCAAGAGACAAGCTAGGAACCAGATCCACAAATCATGGTAAGTCTGGTGACTTTTGGATTAAACAAATCCAACAAGAAGGGCTTCCCACGTTGAGAACACAAAGTCAAAAATGAAGGCTTTCGAGACTGGCGGTCGACCGGTAGGAGGGGGTGGTCGACTGGAATTTTATAGGAATGGGGCTTTTCATTGTTGGGAGAACCGGTCGACTGGCCCTGGCTGGCGGTCGACCGCTGGCTGAAATTCCTGCAAAAAATAAAGAAGTTGGCCAATGAATCATATTACATGAACGAATCAGTTTATGGCTACATCTTGTTCCAATCAAGGTGAGTGGGTGGTGCTTAGCCTGGTCAGTTCTCGAACCAAGGTGGATGTAGGCAATTTGAGGGATATGAACACTTAAACATATTGCATGAAGAAATTAGGCCTTGATTGCGTATGAAGGTCGAACTTGATTGTTAATACATAGCACGTGAGAAAACACATGACCTGGGTTTTGTTACCATCAAAATCACCTAGATATACACAACATGGTCCCGAGAATGTTACTTCTAGGCCAGAGTCTGGCTAACTCGGGTCAGCAATCGGGACCGTCGGTGGCCGGCTCGGGGCGAGTGGTGGACACGCGGTCCCATGGTGGGAGCAAATCCGACATTATGGCCTGCGTGTAGTTATCATAGCGCGCCATATGCGGGCAGACCCGATGTGCGGGTGTGATCGCCGTTATCATAACGCCTTATACATAGGGGAATGGACTTGAGTAAGATGGCTAGACGCCATGTGAGGGGAGTACGTGTGACATACCCTCGGCGTATACGAGCCGAACAACAAGCCACCCAACACGCGCTTAGCTCCTCGCGTTGTTGCCGGAAGCCTTGGGGCTTGATTCCTTGAGCGTTTGTAGCTGAGTGCCCTTGCATGCATATGCCCCTTGAGCTTGTAAGGGGGTTTTATAGGGGAATATGAAAGGTCAGGGGGGTTTACGTGGGCTGGACTTGAGGGGGTGAGTTGGTCCACGTAAACCCCCTAAGAAAATAATAAAAATATTTTTTTTTTGGGAGGGGGAGGGGGGTTTATGCGGACTGGCCCAGGGGGGCCGGGTTAGTTCGCGTAAACCCCACCCCTTTTGGGGGGTTTACACGAGGAAGTCCCGTATTTTGTTTTCTTTTTTTTTGTTTGAGGGGGTGTGGGCCCAGGTTTACGTGGACCAGGGGCTGGTCTGCGTAAACCCCCCCGGAGGTTACGCGGGGAAAAACCTTTTTTTTTCTTTAAAAAGTTTTTTTTGTTTTAATGTGGGTGGGCCCGGGCTTATGCGGACCAGCCCGGGGGGGTGGGCTGGTCCTCGTAAACCCCCCCCCCCCAAGGGGGGTTTACGCGGGATGACATGGGGTTTTTTTCCCCAACCTATAAAATCCCCCATTTTGGTCTTCTTGGGCCCACCTTTGAGCAAGTGTGAGCAGAAGATGACAAGGATACGAGGCTTGGACGGATCGACTGGCCGTGTGCACGAGTAGAACGAGGAGGTTGACCTTTATGGCCCTGGGACTCCGTCTTCGCGAACGCCTTCACATTGGTACGTCGATTGATCTCGAAGGGGACTAGGACAAAGATACACTTGTACAAAGATTGGCCGGGCTGGGTGGAGGGGCTTGCCTAGGGGGTTTTCCCCCACCTGGGCTCAGCCGCGCCTAGGGCGAACTCCCCCCCAGGCGAGCCGTTGCCGTGGGGGGTGGCCTGAGTGACTTTCCGCTGTTCTTTTGAGCTGTCCTTTGAAGGACTCAATGCTTCAAGGTGCTGGAATTGGCCCATGGGGGTTAATTGTTTGGTGTTGTTAGTTTCACTCGCAAAGTGTTCGGGGAAATTCCCCACACACTTTGGGTTGTCGAACGCTTGAGTAGCTAGCCGATGGGCTTTAGATTTAGCCCCTGGATGAGGACGAGAGCTTGTAGAAGTTGAGAGGAGACGTCTTGGGTGTGTGGGCCCAGCCTTGGTTGGTTGAGCTGCGTTCTATGGCTGGTTGACAGGGCAGCCCTGGGTTGGCCCGAGTGCTGAAAGTAAGCGGCTCGTCACCGCGTGTCTGAGGGTCGAGGGTAGCCCCAACTTGCTGGAGGGTTGCCGTAGGATACGAATGGTGTGTTAGAGTCACGGGTTGGCCCCCGGCATGCTGTGGACTGGCTGGGACATACGCGCCCACAAGGTGCTCGGGAAAATTCCCGATACGCGAACACATGCCGTATAGGCGTTGTAAGGGCTCTCGGAGCCCGTAGGTGACTGGGAAAAGTCTTCCTTGGACTTTTGAAGGCTGAAGGGAGGCGTTTTGGAGATAGAACCTGGCCTCGTTGCTGGGTGCCACGTGTCGTGGCTTGTGGTCTGGGCGCCCCCGGGTTGGCCCGGGTGACTTGGTTGAAGGCGGGTAAACCCGTAAGCTGGGTGATCGGGGGTGGCCCCAATCAATTTTTGATGTTGCCGTGGGTCACGGCTAGCTGGTTAGGACCTTTGGTTGGGCCCGATGTGATGTAGAAAGGGCTGGGTAAATAATGCCTTGAAGGTGTTCGGGGAAATTCTTGAGCCCTTATTTCTTGTTATTTTTGCTGGGAAAATGTCTGGGTACAACAAATGTCCCCCACTGGGCGTGGGTCCGAGGCGGAGACGAGGGTGGATGGCCCGTGACCTCCTCATTTTGTTTCGTTGTAGTTGTGTTTGGAACTTCATATGCACTTTGTGTGCATGTGTTTTCTTCATGTGCTAGCTCTTTATATATATTGCCAACACTGTATACTTATCCCCTTTCATGCTTTGTTATGTAGCTATGGCGAGATTTGGTAGAGACGACTGGGCTCAGAGGTGTGCGGCCCGTGAGGAGGATCACTTGGTGAGGAGGACCGGGCAGCCATTGCCTCCTTTGGGCCAGCCCGTCATCACCGCGGCCACCATTGGCCAGCTTGACTTGGGTCGTTCATTGGTTGCTGAGGGTCCCGTTGGAGAGGGGACGAGTGGAGTCGGAGCTGTGGAGCTGGCTAGGATATCTGAGATGGCCGACATTTATACATATGACTGCTCGGGAGGCTACCTGAGAGAGTTCCCTTTGGACCGACATCTGTTTAAGTTCATGAAGAACCTTGTCCCTACTAGTATGGAATATGGAGACCCGTCTATAGTTGGAGAGCGCCGCCGGATGGAGCGGGCCATTTTTCTGGGCAGGGACAGTCTACACGAGGTTGCATTCTATAGCTTCCCAAGCGTCTCGACAGATTTCTGGAGATAGCAGTAGTTTCCCAGCGTAGTTAGCCTGGGTTTCTTCGACAGGGCGGACCAGATCGGGGTATGTGTTGGAGCACTGGGTCCAGCTTCTTGGGACCTACACAGCCATCACTAGGTCGAGACTGAGGGGGTGATGGGGTTGGTGCTAGAGCCGTCAGGGCTGCAGTTTTCTAGTGAGGGGTATGACGATCACAGCCTTCTGGACGGGATACTTCAGCAGACAGTTGTGAGCTGGTATGACCGCTGGTCAGTGATCTCTTTGCACGGATACCACCAGGGTGCGACAGAGTGGTTGATGGACATAGTGCACCACTACAGGATGTTGGCCCGGTGTAATGGTGTGAAACAAGATTCAGAGGGGGGTGAATGAATCTCCCTCTAAAAAACATGGTCAATTTAAAACTTATCCTGAAAGATCTAAACTAATGCGGAATTAAGATCAACCAGAAGCTTAGCTGTAGGCGCACCTAACATTCATCTAGCGATTAAATCTTGGAAAACAAACCACAATACACAAGAGACTTTTAGGTGGTTCGGTCCTCCCGACCTACATCCACCCCTTACTCAATCGAGTAAGGCTTCCTACTGCTACACAGCTTGAACAACCGCTGATCCACAGCTTTGGGGATAAATCCCTACAGACTGCTGATCCACAGCTTTGGGAATAAATCCCAGACCGCTGAGCCTCACAGCTTGCTATCCGAGGAAACACCCTCGCCCCATTGAGCAATACAGCTTAGCTCTACTGATACACAACTTAGAAAGAAGAGATAGAAAACAAAAACTGATAATGAAAACAGCAACGAAAAGCTGAAAAAATAACACCTCAAGATATAGCTCACTATGGAGCACAAGCAGCTTGGATCTGATCTAGAGGCTACAACAACTGATTCTTCTACTGTAATTTTCTCCTCAGCTCTGACTGACTCTCTATTCACTGTTCTTGCTTCTCTCTTTCTCACTCTCTGATTCTTCTCTGTCTCTCTCTGATTTTCTATTCAAAATTTCATCATCTCCGAAGGCACGGATGGGTCTTCTGTTATTATATTAATCCGGTGTATGAGGGGCGCGTGGAAAACAAGTTTCCTACCCAGAAGATTCGATCAGATCTGGAATTCAACTATCCATGTGTCACGATCTTAGCTTCTCTACATTCCACGTGGCGAAATTTCCTTTTATCAAAATGCTCTTGGACCACGTGCTTCTTCATAGTCCTGTTGGTTAAAGCAGAGGAATTTGGTAAACACATCGTAGTCAATCATTTTCAATATGCACAGACTTAATAAGGTATAGGAAGAATGCATACAGACTTTGTATGTGCAAGGTGCCAAGGATGCACAGACCCAAAGTGTTATAAACATATCATGCACATACGTTGCATGTGCAAGGAACAACGATCGCACTAACTTTCATCAAACAATGTGGAAGTGTGCATTGACGTAATTGTGTATGAGACACTTATGCACAGACCTCAGTTAGCATGTGCGAAGACCTGCACAAACCTTGACTATATGCAATGCATGATATGCACAGACTCTCATGTGAAAGACGTAGAACGTGCACCGACTATGGTATGTGCCTTAGACAAAATATGCTCAGACCTTGATATGTATAGGAACAGTGGTATGCACCGACTTTTGATTGCATGGAGAAAAGATGCATCGATGCATAAGAGAAAGATACACCGTCCTGAAGTCTCATGTACACCAACTTAGCATGAAAGAAAGGAGAACATGCACCGACTATGAATGCAATGCACCGACCCTGAATATGCAAAAGACTAAGACATATACCGACGTTATCTGCCAAATAACGTGGTATGCACAGACCTAACCAAAAGGTGCACCGACCTTCTATTTACGAGAGACTAAACATGCACCAACTTTCAATGCATGTTGTCTTTAAGTGTGCACCGACCTTGAATGCAAAAACGTCTATGCACAGACGAGTTTTACCCGATGCGAAGTATGCACTGACTTCTTTTGTGCTTGAGGTAACACTGCACTGACTTTATCAACATATGCATGAAGTTTGTATGCACCAAATACAACTATGCACAGACTTAATCCTGTATGCAAACGCAACTATGTACAAACTTGATCATATGTGCAATGGTCAAATACAAGCATATTTATGTAATCCAGTCTCACATTACTTATAGATTGTCATCGTCAAAACCAGGGTTCCAACAATCTCCCCTTTTTGATGATGACAACTATAATTCATGTATGATTAAAACTAACAGAGAATTTATTTGCTAACATACATAGCAAAGATACCATTCAATATAAAACATGCATTCAACACAAATATGCACTATGTAGAAATTACATTTCTGTGTACAGTAAGAGAATACAAACTAGTGTTTGAGTGAAGTATCTCATTCAGCATTTTTTACATCAGAAAACTGAAAACTGTCCATCAGTGAGCTGTAAGCTTTCATACACAGACTAACTCTCCACTCCACTACAATTCTCCCCCTTTGTCATTACCAAAAAGAATGGGGAACTCTTGGAAATAAGTAACCTCTGTAACTTCCCCGGTCTCTTGGATATGGTGCAGAGCTTGACCCAGGGGCTGAAAGTCTGTTCATCACAGAGGCTTGAAAATTGCTGATGGAGTTTGACAACTCATCTAACCTGTGATGCACAGTGCTCCCCAATCTGTCCACTAGGGAGGAGTTGGAATCTTGTTTTGTGATAACCTGTCTGATATTCTCTGAGAGGTTCTGTAATTGTGACTGAACAGCTTTAAACTTATTAATGATCTCAGGCTGACTTGCTACAATTTTGTTCATTGTAGACTTTATCTTTTCAAATTCTATCTTGAGATCAAAGGTGTAGTCAAGAATTTGAGCAAGTTTGTTGAATGATGAAACTTGGGTATCTTGCATTTTGCTCACCATTTCACCAACTCTATTGCTGACTCCCATAAGAGATTCCAAAATCTCTCGAATTGTTGCATCAATTCTTTGTTTATCAGACATAAACTGAATCCATTAAGTTTTCACAATATTTTCCAGATGTTGCATTCTGGCATTTACTCTGTTCAGATGAAAGTTTGTGAAAAGAAATTGAGCATTCATCTCTTCATTCTGATTCATCACTATATTTGTCAGATTTGTCAGCATTTCTCTAATGTTGGGCTCAGCGCTAAATTCTGGTGAAGTGAATGAAGAGGCACTTGAATCTGGAAATTCAGTGTGATAGGTGTTGACACCCATTTTTTACCGATAAGTTGAGTCATTTCTCTTACTTTCATTTGTTGATGCCTCGAGTTGTCCGTTACTCGTTGGGTTATTTCTCTGGCACATCTTTGGGCCTATTTTATGGGTAGCCTCCCTCCCTGGCTGGGTCTGTTCAATTCAGGGCTTAATGGGACTTAGTTCTACTTGATTTTTCATATTTTACAAACATCCAGGCTTGCACGGTCAATCTCTGGCCGCTCGCACAGTAGGTGGTTGAAATTGAGCCGTTTATATATTCATTGGATATTTAGCTGATTTTGTGAATTTCCACCGACAAGCTATCACACGGTCTGAGTATAGCCGTTCAAGTTAATTGTGCGGTGTATCCTTAGCTGTGCATCTCCCAGAGTCCTAAGCTCGCTAACTCTTGCAGATAATTATCTATTTATTTATCTTTTTTGATTTACCACTGACAGGCTATGAATGGTTAGCCATTGGCCGCTCTAGTTGTTGAAAGGTCTAGAAATAGCCGTTCAATCCATGAGAGTCTAACGGTGAAATAGTCGGTCAGTTCGATGGATATTTGGATAATATTTGTTATTTTATCGAATTTCCACCAATAGGTTGAGCGGTTTAAAATCAGCCGTGCAACATGATAGGCGGTCTATCGACAGACCGTGCAACTACCCGATTTCTAAAGAATTTAAGGTTTTTTTCTCTCTCCACCCATGGTTTTATCCTCAACTTTTTCTACCCATTTCTCCACGGATACTCCACCGAATGGGGTGCCGTTTCCTCTGGTTGAGAGATAATTCAATTATCTACGGATTTTCTTTTATTATCTTGACCTAAAAATGGCTGGAAACCCTAATTTCGAGCTAGGACTTAGGGGCTCTATATATAGGACCCTTAGGCCAAGCTTTGAAAGGGGGGGAAGATTTGAAGGTCACGGCGAAGCCCAGGGAGGGATGCCTTCTACGTCCACTCGGTCCTCCAGTTTAGGGAGTACTTGTGTTTGAGTCTTTGGTTTCGATAGTCCCACCCGTCGTCTTGTTCATTGCATGTTTCTTTCTTTTCGTTCTTCTCTCCACGCTTTCTTCATTGCACATCATTTCACACACCTTCCTACTATTTTTCACGCCCCTAGGGGTTTAAAAACCTCCCAGGTATCCCCCAATCCATGTTAGTTTGTTCATTTTCATGTTCTTTTCTAGTTACTACACTTCATAGTTCTGACCTTGGGTTTTCTTTTGTGGTCTTCATTGTGTTTTGCAGGTCAGCAGCATACTAGCACGAGGCCCATCCTCTCCAGCTAGTCGGAAAGGGTGGAGGATCAGGTCCCACGAGCTTGAAGTTTGGTGTTGATACACGGCCTCATTCCGTCCGTCCGGAGATCAGGGCGGTTTATCACCAACTGGTCAGTTCTTCATGCGGCTATCCTTGAGCCGTTCTAGTGCCAGATCTGCCTTCGTCCCGCTTCATACTTCAGCACTTTGAGCAGTCTGTCGCGCGACCGTCCTATTCACTGAGCGGATCCTCCAGGACCGTCTACACCTGTCAGCGCTGAACATTAGGCGAGTGCTCTCCCTCTTTTCCAAGGTACGTTTCACCATCCGGTACTCATGTCTTGGTGGCGATCACGATCACACTCTTCTCCCCTCTTTCTTCCTTCCTTTACGTCGCTTGTTTTACGCTTTGATACATTTGGGAGAGGAAGGTAAGGTAAGGAAGGGAGCAAGAGAGAGTGGGAAAACATGTCAACAATAGGTAGGTTGCTCTTCAGGTAATGGTGAAGGTGGTATACCAAGGCCAACCATTTCCCCAAGATGGGGTCCATATGAGGGAGCAGGGGCAAGAGACATTCTTGGATACAATTGAAATAGAGGAGCTGGTCCCATGACGAACTCTGTGTATCCTCCTCAGCAGCCCCTGGAGCTTCCTGTGGAGCTTCTTGATCCTGAGCTTCTTCTTCTCTAGGTTGTTCACCCTCCTGTTCATTAACAATTGACTCAGCAATTTCTTCATAAATTTTATCAGCTTCTACTTTCATAATCTCTGTAACCACTTCAGCCAGTAATTCTTCATCTGATGCAATTTCTTCTTCCCTTTCCTCTTCTTGAATAATTTTAGTTCTTTCCTCTTCTACACCTTGTGAATCTGCCTCTTGCTCAGCAACTTCTCTTGGTTGATCTTCCTCTTGTTCTTACTGAACTATTTGCTGTTCTTGCTGAGATTGCACTCCAAATTTATCAAATAGCTCATTGATTTTTTGATCGAGCTGTTGTATAATTTGAGCATCAGTTAAGTCCAATTCATGGATTTCTTATTCTAGTTGCAGGTCCTTGAGGTTCTTCTCTGTAGACTTACCAGTCTTTTCAGCTTGATCTTCTTGATGTTCCATTATTGTTTGACCTCTTTCAGTTGACATAGGAGGAGTTTCTTCTTGAGGAATTTGAGGGGGCTGTTTTGACACTGTATCTTTCAACCTCAAGAACTTATCAATGAAATCCATATTGTACACATTAACCTTTGGAATTTCTCTTGAAGGCTCATTTTCTAAAGAGATGTTCACCTTCTTAAATATAGCTGTTAAATGGGCTGCAAATGGCAAATGTCTTCTAGACTCTTTGCAAGTTCTCATTATCTGAATGATTATTTCTGGCAAACAAATTCTGATTCTCTTTAGCAAACAATATAGAATAAATCTCTGAGTGTTGGTCAGTCTTCCTCTTTGTCTAACTTGTGGAGTAATCATGGTAGTAAGAATGTGATGCAGCAATCTCTTTAGAGGGGAAAAATTGTTTGCATTGAACTGACCCAATTTTAATTGGTTTGTGTCTTGGGGATTCCTAGGCTCATCTGTGATGAGTGAGTATGCATCATGAAAATCATACGCAAACTCTCTTTCAGTTTCTCCTTCTTCTAGTATTCTAAATACTTTATGTAGGAGATGCCTTGAGACTTCAATCCTAAACCCCTTGACACTAGAAATCAGTTTTGCCTGATCCAATTCATATTTCAGATTTTGATAAAACTCAGCTACAAGTCTCGGATAATATACTCTATGCTTACCCAAAAATTTCATCCATTTTTAAACTTTAAAAATCTCAATCAACTCAGGAAATTTTTCAATCATTTTGTGATCATCAAAATCCATGTACCGTGGGAAAACTATCTTTCCAACTTCTAGAGTTATTTTGGCATGTCTTGATGCCTCAGCTGAGATATCTTCTCTTTTTGGTGCATTTCTCTTACCTTGACCCTATGCTATCTTCAGCTTCTTCACTTTTAGTAGCGGCACATCAACCTTTGCTGACTCACGATCTTCTAGTGACTGTACCTCCATTTCCTTCCTCTTCCCCTTGACAGACTTCTTCTGAACCGATTCAGAAGTTGCTCCCTTTGCATGTAACTCCTTTGATCTACGCTCATAGTGTTGAGTCACATCGGTCTTCATGGCTTGAGGAGACAAAGGCTGTTGCTCTTCCGTGTCCTTCTTCTTCCACTTACTCATGGCGGATGGAGAGGACATGGATGAAGAAGGAAGAGCGGATGATGGAGGCACAAGTAGAGAAAATGTGGAAGAAAGAGATGAAGAGGCGAGAGTTGCAGAGAGGGCACGAGCGAGGGAGTCTCGAGTGCGGGAAAGGGTTTCGGCTTGAAAGAGAAGGGTATGAATGCCAAATGATAAGTAAGGTTGAGAATATAGCATGAAATACTGCCGACTTTACCAAATTTGACATTTAATACCCAGAATACCCTTTGCCTAATAGAAAATGCCTCTCTATGCCTTTATGCGATATACGGTATATGGGATTATATCCTATACTATGAGCCTTCACACAACATTCCTATGAAACGAAATTAATGGAAATTAAACAGCTTTATCACAATAACAGCCCAGACAGAGAAATCATTAATCTTACTAGTTCTTTTCATTAGCCAATACTGATTGAAAAATCCATTTTATATAGAACTTAAGACATTTTTAGATTACGCAAGAGACTTCAGAGTCAGCCAAATTTTTCATTAAACTTTTGTAAAAATTTTGATTGAACATTTCAGTATAACTGCACTTTTTTACTCAAGGAAACATGTTGATCAAACACTAGAGTCCCTGGTTACTCAGTGCAATTTACCTTTATGTTTCATAATTTTTGAACAGAGATAGCATTCATTATCATGACTTGACCTCTGAATTTCTTTAAAACAGATGGTCAGTTTCTCAAATAATATGCCATTGCTCTGCCACAACCAATTTTTTATTTAATGGCGTATTCTCTAGTCTTTTAATCATAATTTTCTTAAAACTTGGCTTAAGGACCATATAAACATCAAATATTCTATCAGATTGACATATTACTAAAAACTTTCAGATTCTTGATACCCTATTGAGCAATTTCAATTTGGACGGTTTTAAGACCATTGATGAGTCGTTCAAGGTCAATTGTGAGAATTCTTCAAATAGGATTTAATCTTCATACACGAAAGATCACACTATAGTTAAGATCAACAATTTTGTTCTTAGTTCAGAGTAATCTTAGTAGTTAATTGTTGAATATTAACAAAGTTGACAGATTTCAGAATTTACTCCCCCTGACTTACACAGTCAATGAATTATTATGGAGTAGATGAGAGTTTTGGAATAGATGAGCAGTGAGATGAGAATGGAGGCTACGTAAGAGTGAAGGTTAAGACTAATAGCAAATTTGCATGCAGCCAGGGAGTTGGTCTTAGAATTCTGACACCTAATCAGCATCTCACAATAAGAATCCACAGCCCTCAAGCTTCAGACAATTTCCATCATGTAGACTCAATTAGCATCCAAATCCAGTTCACTTACCAAAAGCCAGATCTAACCCAATATTCAATCAGCGGTACAGCGATGAGCATCAGACATCTCAGCTCCAAGCCATTATGCATACGAACTCTGATCAGCTTAGCTCCCCCTCAAAATGTGCATAGATATCAAACAACCACTACTTGATTTTCTTAAAGTACACAGATATGTATCAACATTGTATGCGTTCTACAGAAACATGCACAGACCCATATATGTCATGACACACAAGATTGCACCGACCTCATCTGGCTCGAGGCAAGGGATGCACCGAGCTTATATGCATGCAGCTAATAAGTGCACCGACTTGCATGCGTGCAGCAACAATACTTGCACAGACGTTATAAACATACTAGCTAAGCATGCACTGATGTTATATGCGGACACGTCTAACTATGCACAGACTTGGTAATGCAATGTGCAATTGTATCCATTTGATATACCAAGAGGTCATGCAGATGTATGCATCTACTTATTAACATGAATGACTAACTAAAGGTCTCACATGGAATTTGCATGAATCACATTCTCAATATGTATTACTCTTAAAAAGATATCATCAATCATCAGGTTTGTTCTAATCAATCATGTAGCATTCCACAGAGAATATTATTCAGAAAAAATTAACAAAAATGAAAGGTGGAGTTTGACTAACCTTTGTGCCCTGAATTTATTGAGTCCCATTTTTGTTTTATCTTCAGGAGCACACCTGCAGCCAAAATGTTATTTGAACAATCTTGGACCCCAAGGATTCTTGGGTCCATCAGGATTAGTAGCACCCCACATTGGTGCTCTCCAGTTATTCCAAGAACAGTCAAAAGTAATGTGACCTAATCTTCCACACTTATTGCATATGGGAGGTTTATGCATGAAGACATGATTATGAACTCTCTTGGATGTAAAATGATTCATGTGAGCAGGATAAATTTCAATGTCTTTCAAGAACCAGCATTCAGATATAACATGCCCAAATTTTTCACAGTTAAAATAATTAACTCTCTGATTTTGAGATCTCTTCACATGCTTCTTTATATAACTGTTTCTATAATTTTGATCCTCTTGTTTCTTTAAATAACAGTTATGCATGTAATGACCCTTTTTGCCACAATAAAAACATGCATTGGAGATATCTCTATCAGACATTTTCACAGATTTATTTTGAACTGCATTGACATGCTTGCATGCATCCAACTCATCATTTTTCAAAACTATGCAATCGTCTATAACATGTCCTTTCCTACCACAGTAGTGACATGAAACATTTCTTTTATTGTGAAGATGTGCTGTTGTGACAGGTTTATCATTTGCATGTGCATGTAAGTGTGTATGAACATTATTAGCAACTTGCATAGAAGAATCAGAAGTAGATTTAGATTAATTTAAAATGATATTCTTTTTTTGTTTTTGAATCCTTTTCAGATTTTTAGTTAGATTTTCTATTTTCTTAGCAGTGAATTGGAAGATAGATGAACTGGAGAGAGTAGTTTGTTTTGAACTTTTTACAAATACAGTTGATTCCATCTTTTCTTTAGCTTTCTTATTAGATGGAACATAGCCTAACCCCTCTTTCTGAAAATTCACATTAGACCCAAGCAGTATATTCAAATTTTCTTCTCCCTTAACAAATTTTGACAGTGAATTTCTTAGATCCTGGGTTTCAGATTGCAAAGATGAAACATTAAGTTCATAGCCAACAATTTCAGTCTCACATGAAATGACCTGTTTATGCAGTGCATCATTTAGGCTTTTCAATGTTTCAATCTCCTATTTTAGCTCTTGTTCTTTGTTGACTTCAGTTTCTTTCAAAACACATTTTCCTCTTTCAATTGTCAGCAATTTTTCTGATATGACAGTGTTTAAAATCATGAGTTTCTTATTTTGCTCTTTTAAATTTTTATTTTCATCCATCTAAGTTTCTTCAGATTCTTCTACTTCCTTCTTATTTTCAAGCAGCAAATGATCTTCATCTTTTAAGGATGCATTCAAATTCTTCAGCATATCAATCTCAGAATAAAGGTCTTCAATCACTTCTTTTAAAAAAATGCATTCATTGCAAGAAGTTTTAGCTTTACTCAATGCGTTCCTAAGACTCTCATTTTCAGATTTCAGCTTGTTCATGCCAGATTTTAAATTTTCATTCTCAGCTTTTAAACAAGTGATTTCAGTAATTTTTCTTTATTTAATTTCTTCTTTTCTGACCTCACTTTTTCATATCTCTCAAGCAAGTTTTCATGAAGTATAACTAAATCATCAAAACTAATATCGTCAGTTTCAGAGTTTACCTGTGAGGATGAATCCTCTGTCTGATCACAGATCCGATCTTTGGCCATTAAGCATTGTATCTCATCTCCACATGGATTTTCCAGTATTCTGTTGATAATTTGCACTGAGCTCCTGCACTCATTAATAAACGAAAAATAGTTAGAGTCTATCGCCCTTCTAGTAAGGTCTAGGGCATTTTGATTTTCAGCATACTTTAGTCTGTCTGAGGCTCTCCACTTGGATTTATCCTCTGGAACCTCATACGGACTGTGTGCTATGAGTATCCAAAGATCAGGGTTTACGATCATCACATAATCCCTAAAATAACCATACCATCCGAAGCGATCAGAGCCAGTGTATAGAGGAAGTTCAGCCATGACTACGAGACAAATCGGATCAAATCAGAAAGTATCACTAAAGAAATAAAAATCAGATTACACCACAAGCAATTCAGGACGGATCTGCAAGTCGTTGGACCCTTTGTGCAGACACCCGCTCTGATACCAATTGTTGGCCCGATGTAATGGTGCGAACCAAGATTCAGAGGGGGGGGGTGAATGAATCTTCCTCTAAAAAACTTGGTCAATTTAAAACTTATCCTGAAAGATCTAAACTAATGCGAAATTAAGATCAACCAGAAGCTTAGCTATAGGCGCGCCTAACATTCATCTAGCGATTAAATCTTGGAAAACAAACCACAGTACACAAGAGACTTTTAGGTGGTTTGGTCCTCCAGACCTACATCCACCCCCTACTCAACCGAGTAAGACTTCCTGCTGCCACACAACTTGAACAACCGCTGATCTATAGCTTTGGGGATAAATCCTTACAGACCGCTGATACACAACTTTGGGGAATAAATCCTAGACCGTTGAGCCTCACAGCTTGCTGTCCGAGGAAACACCCTCGCCCGCTGAGCAATACATTTTAGCTCTACTGATACACAGCTTAGAAAGAAGAGATAGAAAACAAAAACTGATAATGAAAACAACAACGAAAAGCTGAACAATAACACCTCAAGATATAGCTCACTATGGAGCACACGCAGCTTGGATCTGATCCAGAGGCTACAACAACTGATTCTTCTGCTGCACTTTTCTCCTCAGCTCTGACTGACTCTCTATTCACTGTTCTTGCTTCTCTCTTTCTCACTCTCTGATTCTTCTCTATCTCTCTCTGATTTTCTATTCAAAATTTCATCATCTCCGAAGGCACGACTGAGTCTTCTGTTATTATATTAATCCGGTGTGTGAGGGGCGCGTGGAAAACAAGTTTCCCGCCCAGAAGATTCGATCAGATCTGGAATTCAACTGTCAATGTGTCACGATCTTAGCTTCTCTACATTCCATGTGGCGAAATTTCCTTTTATCAAAATGCTCTTGGATCACGTGCTTCTTCATAGTCCTGTTGGTTAAAGCAGAGGCATTTTGTTAAACACATCGTAGTCAATCATTTTCAATATGCACATACTTAATAAGGTATAGGAAGAATGTGTACAGACTTTGTATGTGCAAGGTGCCAAGGATGCACAGACCCAAAGTGTTATAAACATATCATGCACATACGTTGCATGTGCAAGGAACAACGATCGCACTGACTTTCATCAAACAATGTGGAAGTGTGCATTGACGTAATTGTGTACGAGACACTTATGCACAGACCTCAGTTAGCATGTGCGAAGACCTGCACAAACCTTGACTATATGCAATGCATGATATGCACAGACTCTCATATGAAAGACGTAGAACGTGCACCGACTATGGTATGTGCCTTAGACAAAATATGCTCAGACCTTTATATGTATAGGAATAGTGGTATGCACCGACTTTTGAATGCATGGAGAAAAGATGCACCGATGCATAAGCGAAAGATACACCATCCTGAAGTCTCTTGTACACCGACTTAGCATGAAAGAAAGGAGAACATGCATCGACTATGAATGCAATGCACCGACCCTGAATATGCAAAAGACTAAGACATATACCGACGTTATCTAACAAATAATGTGGTATGCACATACCTAACCAAAAGGTGCACTGACCTTCTATATACGAGAGACTAAACACGCACCAACTTTCAATGCATGTTGTCTTTAAGTGTGCACCGACCTTGAATGCATAAACGTCTATGCACAGACGGGTCTTACCCGATGCAAAGTATGCACTGACTTCTTTTGTGCTTGAGGTAACAATGCACTGACTTTATCAACATATGCATGGACTTTGTATGCACCAAACACAACTATGCATAGACTTAATCATGTATGCAAACGCAACTATGTACAGACTTGATCATATGTGCATTGGTCAAATACAAGCATATTTATGCAATCCAGTCTCACATGACTTATAGATTGTCATTGTCAAAACCAGGGTTCCAACACAGGATGCTTCTAGATTGGGCAGGGATCCGATATGAAGTGACGGCGGCACTATATGGGTACCCCTGCTACAGGGGGCTGATTCAGGCACTAGCGAAATGCTTCAACCGCCAGTGGAACACAGTGGTGACAGCAGAGGGGGAGACCTCATTGGACTTGTGGTGTTTGTTTCGGATATTTGGTCTGCCGATCCGCGATGAGGGCTACGAGGAGGTGGTGCTAAATGACCTTCACCGCCGTCGCACTGACGGGCTGGGACTGTACCGGCTGTAGCATCCTGATAAATTACAGGGAATAAAATCTTTATATAAATTAAATAATGAATTAGATACGTGGTCCAACCCAATATTTACCACAAAAAGAAAAAAAATAAGTTTTAAAAGGCCTTAAACCCATGGATAGTGGGCTCATAAGGGGCCTTATGGGTTCCCGTAGATGAATGGGCTTAAGAGATTATTTAAGATTATGGGCTTTGACACTTAGATAATGCTTGTGGGTATATATATACAAATGGATTTATAATAAGACCTTTAAATACCTAACACATATCATGTTCAAAGAGGTTGCATGGTTGCTTAGGGTTTTTACAGGATAAACAAGGAAGCAGCTGCGATTTTAGAGGATAACCATTGCGTAGGATTTTTTAAAAAGAAACCTTAGTTCAACTAGGATTCTTATTTACGTAGGGATCCCTTGGTAGGACTCGAAGAGGGTGAACCCTATAAATAAAAACTCGTGGGCAGTGCAACGTAAAGTTGCTGCTGAGGCTGTGTTGTGTCCGAAGGAGGGATTGCTGCTGTGCATGGCCATCTTCTTCCTCCTGCTTCTTGCGTCCCCTACGTGGAGAAGAGGCATCATCTATGTAACACCCCTAATTTTTCTAGAAATTATTCAAGAATTTTTTGGGATTAAATATACTTATTAAGCATTAAAAAGGCTTAATGGACTATTAAAAGAATTATGGAATAATTAAATCAATTTAAAGGCCCTATATTAACCAAAGGGTTAAGCCCAACTCAAATAGGCCCAAAGACCCAACTCCAAGACCTTTAGGCCCAAGCCCACTTCTAGAGATGTAACTAGGGTAATTTATGAAATTAAATTGGATAAATAGGTTGATAAAAAGGATAAATTGGAGATAATAAGTAAATCTAAAATTTTCAGATTTAAACGCCTAAACGTGATCTATTGCACGATCGCTATATCATAATAGCGGTTCCCATTAGACCGCTACTATGTTCCGTGAAGGGAGGTGTTAGAAGCGTGGAAACATTAGATTTTTCCCATCCCAATCTCTATGATTCGAAGCTACCTGGCATGGAAACCAAGTCTAGGACTCTTGGGGATCGATCTTACTCTAATTTAGGACTCCTAGATCAATCTAATCCTTCAAACCCTAGCAAACCCTATAAATAGGACCCAGGTTCGACCTGCGCGAACCCTCGTTTTGGCTCGCATTGTTCGACAGTAAGTCATGGGTATTTCATGTTGGTCCTGTAGACTTTATTGTTCTCCTTAGTTTTATCTTACTCCCCTCAAAATCTCGTGCTAGGAGAACGCGCCATTGGAGAGTTAGAAGCCCTACAGGTTGGTGGTTCGCTGTAGTCTGCACAGGAACCAGTGTGGCCGTCCAGCGAAGATCTAGAGATTGGAAGCCCTAATCGAGGTATTTAGAAGTTCATCCTTCAGAATAATTTGTTAACCTTTATATCTTCTACCTACCCTCCAAATTTCATAGATTTAGGTCAAGTGGTTAAGGAGAACGAGGGACAAGAAGTTTCTGATTTAGCACAGGACGTGCAGAAACTAGGGTCGACTTCCAATCAAAAATTTGAAGTCTAGGGATCAAATCAAAGGTAGGTTATGTCATGAAAAGGCTTAAACATCAAGTTAGAAGTAAAAGCCCTCTAATTCCTTGAGAATTCATGTATTATACACGGAGGATTTCATGGTTTACTACGACTGTGCATCTAGGTTATTTCTGCATGCATAGTCCTGCACCTTCTACTTAAAGATAAGAACTTTGACATGATCCATGTATTTCCATGCACCCTCTTCATTATAAACATGCTCTTACATGTTATACATTTATTTCCCATGCTTTTATACATTTATTGACCTAGGATAGGCCTTGCACTCTATAGTTATGTGCTTTCTATTACCAGGATAGAAACGGTCTACCAGTGACCGCTAATATATAATAGCTGTTCCCGAATGACCGTTACTGTGTATAGGCAGTTCTGTCAAGATCGCTACTATCAGAAACGGTCCTCATAAGACTGCCTTTATATTTCAGTTTTCTGCACTTTGTTAACTCCAAACAGATTGCAGATTGACCCTATTATATATATGTTAAAGCCTAGTTAATAAGGTTCCATTCCTAGTTATGACTTTACCTTTATGAACTTGGTTATATTGTTCATCCATCATGATAGATTTCATGTTCTTAATATGTTTTAAACCTATTTTAAAATTATGTTACTTTCATGCCAAAATCATATAGTTTGTATTAAATTGAATTTTCACATGGATCATGAGACTTGTTTTATGCGTGTTTGATCGCTATTTTTCCACGATCTACTCTCATCTTGAGTCTTTCACAAGTACATAGTGTGTACTCCAGTGCGTGGGTATTAGTTACACTTTGCATATATTAGGCACAATATCTTGGACTTGTGATCCTCTCCGTCGGATATTCCTTCTGTCAGACTAGGTGATCTTATTTCAAGGCTTCCGTAAGTCACCGCTGTTAGTCTATGAGGACTAGGTGCAATGGTGCACACACGGATTCAGAGGGGGGGTGAATGAATCCCTCTTTAAAATTCTACCCAATTTGAACTCTAATTGATAAGCTATGCGGAATAAAGACTATTCAGTTAACTATTGTGGAATTACACTGATTGACTTAGTTAACTGAAAGAGGCATCAAAAGATATGCAATCAAATCACGATCAGACAGATGGTCACGGTACCCACTGAATCACTTCGCAACTTCAAGCTATATATAGAAACAAGCTAAGCACACTAAGATTTCTTGAAGCACTCAGACAGAACAATCAATTGGAGTGCACCTAGGCATGCATCTAGCGAAGTCAGAGTAAACATTCAAACTATGGTACACAGAGGATTTTTAGGTGGTTCGGTCCTCCAGACCTACATCCACCCCACACTCAATCCAGAGTGTGGATTACTGCTGACTCACAGCCTAAAACCGCTGGGCCTCACAGCTTGCCTACAAACCACTGCGCATCACAGCTTGCGTCAGCTGGGCCTTATAGCTTGCCACCCACAGGGCATTATAGCTTCGTCGACCGCTGAGCATTACAGCTTAGCTATCTAGAGGAATCCACCTCTGCCGCTGATTCACAGCTTCTGAAAAGGTATGTAAAATGGAAAACAAGTATGATAAAATTCAGCTACGGAAAGCTGGAAATAAAGCACAATAATGTAGCTCGCTAAGGAGCAGTGTAGCTTGGATCTGATCCAGAAGCTACTGATCTTCCTTCTCCTTCAATCTTGCTGCTGCACTCTCTCACGATCTCTACTCTCAAAAACTCTCTGATTCTTCTCAGTCTACTCTCTGATCTCTTTTTCTTTTTCTCTTTTTCTGGTTCTGGCTAGCCTTCTGCTGCTCTCACCTCTCTTCTCCTTCTACCTTGTTCAAGCTTTTTCTTCTCACCTCTCTTCGCTAAATTGGACGATCTGCCCCCTTTTATATGCTCCAAGAGATGGGCGTGTGACTACCACGTTTCCCACCCAATTCACCAAGCAGATCTGATCCAAACCTTTCCACGTGTCATCATCACTGGGCTTTTACTTTCCACGTGACAGGATCGTCTGTTATAATCCTTGCCAGTCACTTATCATTATACACGTGACTGTATCAATGATGGCTCTGTAGGCGTTCGATGATGATGGGCTTTGCTGCACTTGAGTTATTCAATCCTGGTTCAATTCATAAATCCATGTTATCAGATAAAGGTATTTAATCAAACACCTGATAGTCAAGAAAGACCTGTAATAATGACAAGATGATTCATGGTTTATGAGGGTGATTATGATGTAATTAAAACCATGAAGATAGAGAATCATAGGCCATTGATGCTTAATGTATGAAACTCATGTGCTATCATTGACTTGAATGCATGAGCCTTATGTATGCAAGCACTGACATTAACTAACACCGACATTACATGCGTGAAACATTAGGCTAGCACAGAGTTTAACCTAAGCCATAGCTAACTCGCATAGACCTAGTGCTCAAGGAATGGTCCACTAACACAGACCTTATGCTCAGAGCAGTGCAAGGTAACACAGACTCTAATGCAAAAGACATATGTGCTGACATCGACCTCAGTAAGTATGCTATATAGAAAGTATGCACCGACTTTGTATGCAAACATACAGACTATGCACCGACCCTCTATTAAAGGAACAGTAACATGCACTGACCTTCTAGCGTTGAAGCCAAAATGTGCACAGACCTATGGTGTGCGAGTGGAAAAGTGTGCACATACCTATGAGTCTATAGACAACCCATGCACAGACCAGATGTAGCATGTGCACAGACCTTGATGCAATCTACAGAAACATGCACAAACCTGTGTAAATGAATAGTATTGTGCACAGACCTATATGCAGACCACTGAAATATGCACCGACGTTGTGTGCTAAACAACGAAGTATGCACGGACCTTATTGTGCATGTACGAAAACATGCACAGACCTTGATTATGTGTGATACTAAACTAGCATCGACCCTGAATGGACTAATGCATAGACCATGGAATGTGCAATTGCACACTAACTATTTGACCACTCATATGCAACACATGCTATGCTAGCATCGACTATGTATGCAATGCATATGACACTAGCACCGACCCTATATGCATTTGGCCTAGACTAGCATCGACCTTAGTTAGGATATAAGCATACTAGCATCGACTTTAGTTAGTGAACCCATATACTAACACCGACCTCAGTTAGTATATAAACATACTAACATCGACCTTAGTTAGTTATATGAACATACTAGCATCGACCTTAGCTAATATACAAACATACTAACATCGACCTTAGCTATAAATGACCTTAACATGCATTGACCAGCACTGACCTCAGTGCTTAAAAGACTTAGCAATAAATCTGACTAAATACTGACATTTAGGCAAAAACATTGACATCTCTGACATAATATTTGACATCATCAAAACCATAGAGACATAACAGTCTCCCCCTTTTTGATGATGGCAATATTATGAGGATTTATTATGAATTCATCATTCAACCTAGCAAGAGCATGCAGTACAACATCTGTCAGACAAAATTAATGACTCGAATTAATGACTCAATTACACTCACATGTATTCTCCCCCTTTGACAACATCAAAAAGGAAGGAATCTCAGCATGAAGTATGAATGTAAAATGCAGACAAGGATGAATTCCAAAATCTATCCTCCCCCTTTGAAAAGTAATTGAGAGAATGTAGACAACCTTTTATCCCTTTTTCAAAAGCAATTGAGATAGATAACCTTACTCCCCCTGAAGAAGTGAGGTATGACAGAAATTTGAGGAAGGATCATATGGATATCAACGCATGCACAAATCAATGCCAGAATGATGCTGATGAGACATTCTTTCCAATTTGACATAGACCCAAAATTTCATCAAAACCAGATTATCAGAAACCATTAAAATCAGACTGTTTCTCCCCCTTTGCCATTGGCAAAAAGAGTGAGTAGAAGTTTGAAAATGCATAAAGGAGATATGAAAGAGGTGAAATTTGATTGAAAAACTGAGTGATCTTTCATTAACAAAGCATACTTAGCTCATAGTCTTCTGGTATAAGATCTCATATAATGCAGCCTTGAAAATGTGGTGGTTTAAAAACAATAAAAGATAGAGACTAAGTACTGCATTCTTTTGAGAATAAAATGATGTATGAACTCTTTTAATAGCAATAAACTAGACTGACATATAACATATCAGATTTTGCCTTACTTCATCTTATATGTCTAAACTTCAAAGAGTTTCTTAGGAGTGACTAGAGCATGTATTGAGATTAAACAGATTTCACAGTTCTGAAATTCCCTTTAGGGTTATGGCAAGATTTTTCTGTTCATTTGCTCACTAAATTCAGAACAATCAAGTATAATCCATCCCTTTTTACATAAGGGTATACGTTTATCAGACGCCAATACCCCTAGTTACTTAGTAGGATTTACTATTCTATTTCAGGTATAGTTGCCACATTTTTACTTAAGGGTACACGTTCATCAGACGCCAGTACCCCTAGCTACGCAGTGAAACTATCCTTTAATTTTTCAAACAGAGTTAGCCAAGAAGCTTCATGACATAGGTTCACATGATCTTTGATAGAGAACCTAGTTTCTCAGCGCATTTGGCCATTGCTCTGCCTCCAACATATTTGATCATTTATTTTAACATAGCCTCCCTTTTGATTTTCAGAAAGAGTTGTTTAAAAACAATACACACTTTTGGGTTTCTCAACTAAGGTCACCTGAAGTTAGATATTTTCAGATTCTGAAAGACTTCATTAGACATGATATGATCAAAGTGGTTGAGAGCTATTAAAGAATGATCAACATTTCTTTTCATTGAATTTTGTCTATAATCTCTAAAGTTTATTAGATTTAAACCATCAACTCATTCATAGAACACCACTGCTTCTTATAAGAGAAGTCTTCTGATTTTAGTAGATTAGATTAATGAACTGACTGTAAGCTTGTCATTTATTTAGATTCAAATGGGTTGCAAAAATAGTTTTCAATGAAGGCAATGCCAAGAAATGGATGAGACATTCAGAATAGACAGAACAGAATAAGGACTCAATGGAGTTAACATTGATACGAACTCCCCCTATCTAAATGCACCAAGAATGATGGTTACAACATGTATGCTGCATTTATGTAATTCAGAAGGTACAAGATTCCAAGTGTTGATCCAAATCTAAACAAGCATCCATGCTGAGAATTAAAAAAAATGAAGTGACTGTCAGATTTGACAGAGATTTTTAGACAATAAGTGCAACCAGGAGATGCAATGAATATGAGAGCAATTTGAGTTCTTTAAGCTCAAAGCATGACAAATGTGATCATTGTTCAGCAGATTATATTTCAGACATACCAGCTTAAGATAGAAGTGACAGAGATGTCAGTCACAAAAATGTGAATTGCAAGGTGAGCTGGTAAACAAGTCACAACTAGAAACAGTACTTGGCGGAGATTGGATTCAAGGATCTACTCACGCAAGGGTTAACCTTCTAGATAGACCTAATCTATCTTTCCAGTTAGACCTTTTTATATACTGTCTAGTTATTAAAAGAAAGCATAGGAATCTTTCAAGGTAGCTCCCCCTCAGCAAATGCAGCTAAGCAGGTTTATGAATGATGAGAAAGATTAGCTAAAAGGGATATAGAGCAGATAATCAATTTGATCAGACTTGCAGTGTCTGGAAGGAGTTAATCATTCAGAGTTCAGCAAATGAGAATTAAACCAAGAAGCAAAACATCAGTTATTCAGATGAGAACTCTGAGCATCGGTTGACCAGAATGGGAAATGTTGGTCGATCGAACCGGACAGAGAAAAAATGTTCTATTGGAATTGAGCAATCACTCCATCTTTTTGGTATTTTCAATAATGATGATATGCAATGTAGATCAGAATTTACTGAATTCAAATGAAGTTCTTCTTCATCAGATTGAGGAGCAGCAGACAGAAATTACATATTCAAGGAAGGTATGAATTGAGATAATGAATAATTCAGAATCAGTCAACAGAAATCATTTGATGATGTGAATCACTTACACCCAGATATAGCAAGATGAGTTGAAAATGTGTAGACAGTGAGAATTCAGATAGTGATAGACTGATGACTTAAAATACTCCCCCTGTCTATATGCAGTAAGTCACTTCTTTTTGGAATTTTCTAAAAATCATTGACATACAATGCAATTAATTACATGTATGCATATGTAGTGGCTTCCCTTTATCTAAGTGCATTACATGGTCACATGTGGCATGAAGACATGCAAGGGCTACACAAACTCCCCCTGACTTTATGCAATGTACGCAATGAAGGCTGAACATGTGATTTTACGACTCATGCTCATGATTATTCAGACTGCCCTATATGCAACATGACCCATGGTACTTGGCAGAGGACTTGGTCTAAAAGACCACCTCACACATAGTAAGAACCTCCAGACAGATTTCATCTGCCCTTTGGTAGTACCATTTGATATACCATAGTGGTCATGCATGACAATGTAGTACCAACACAGTCCTAAATGCATCAGATTTTCAATGATTGTATGTCAAACGGATTTGTAAGCAATCAATTGACATATGCAATTCACATATGTGCACAAAATTGTAGACTATGCTCATGAATTTATAGCCATCTCTATGTACACAATCAAATGTCAAAACATTAGTGCATGCAGATGAGAGATATGTTGCTCAATACAATTGTTAAAGCAAATGAGAATAGGTATGCATGAAAATTTCGACTAATCAGATTTAACATCGTATGCAGTTTCAACTGAACAATTATGAAAAATGCAAATGTTACCTTAACAATGCAAGAATGGGGTTTTACCAACTTGGGTGCCTTGGTTTATTTACCCCTCTTTATTTTTCAGCTCCAAGGCACATCTGCAAACACAGAGCCTCATTTTGCATATTGAGGTACCCAAGAATTCTTGGGTCCTCCATGGTCAGTAGCACCTTTGAATGGTGCTCTCCACAGTTTTTGAGCATAAGAATCATCAAATTTCATCATGAAATAGTTAGGCATAGAGTGTCCAAACTAACCACAGTAATAACAAGAATTCTGACTATTTTTCATGTTCACATGAGAATTGAATTTATATGCATGAACATGATTGCTTCTATTTTTCACATGCAAGTTTGATCTTTTATGATTAGCCAGCCAACAGTCAGCAGCCCTGTGGCCGGGCTTTCCATACTTAAAACATGCAGGAAATTTTTCTTTAAGAGCATGTTTATTTCTATCAGAAGCATTTTGATATGCAGGTGATTTAATAGATTTCAAATTATCATATCTTCCATGATCATGCCAACAGTGCTTCACTGTATGGCCATTCTTACCACAATTAAAACAAGAAGGAGAATTTCTTCTTTTACTAGCAGACCAGCAATGATTAGCCCTATGGCCTAACTTCCCACACTTGAAGCACACAACATTATTGGTTATGAACTTTATTGATATTTCTCATGGAAGTAGCTTGATTTATAACGTGAAGATGCAGACTGGGAACTGATTGTGTCCAAGGGGTCCATGCTAGCCCCATCGGCTGATTGTCAAAAATGTGCTGAAAACCATGGGGTACAATGATACTGGCGTCGCATTACGGTGGAAGTACTTGTTTTTATAGACGAGTGAAAACCACGAGGCAATCTAGTGAAATTACATTTTTACATGTTAAAGTGACTTTCTAATGCATAGCCTTTATAGTTATGAAAAGTGCATTCTCGTTACATTCTTGTTCGTGAAAGGCCTTATTTACATTCATGCTATATTCTTGCTTGATCATATTCCCAATCTACATGAACTCTCATATATCATCTTGATCATAGCTTATTACTTGCGTTACTTTGGTTTATACCGCATGTTTTACCGTATTTCCTTTATCTTATTTTCTAGACCTAAAATGTTAAATACTTAAATATTATCTTCATGTTGATACGAAGATACCTACTGGACAAGTGTGCTCATTCCCTACTTTTCAATCTTTTCAGGACATTCTAGCGGGTCGGATTCGGACTACTCAAGTGACGAGTCGGAGAGTGATTAAAGATCGAGAGAAGACATAGTCATGAGTGTTGACACCCGTTTTAAGCCTGCAAGTCGAGTTATCTCTCTTATTCACCTCCGTGATGCACTGAATTAACCCTTGTTTTGGTGCCTCTTTGAGCCTATCTCAAGCCCATGTCTCGACCATTTTTCAAGCCCATTGAGCCTTGGAAACTTTTATCTTCAATTTCCCAACTTTCGGGACCGTTTTGGGTCAATTCGGAGCTCAAACGGATGCTTGGGGCACGATTGCGCAAAGCTACCCAAAATCCCAGATCGCGGATCGCGGTCTCCTAGGAGACCGCGACCTTGATGTCGCGGTCTACCAGGAGACCGCACTCTCCCATATTATTTTTTTTAAAAAAAGTTCAAAATCATCAGCTAGCGGTCTTGGGCAAATTGCTACCTGATGGTAGCGGTCTTCCCTAGACCGCTACTCCCTAATTTGTGCCAGAATCGCCCCGTTTCGCTCCTGTCGCCTTGCGGTCACCCCCTAGATCGTTTGCTGTTCCCTTGCGATCCTCCCATGACCGTTTGCTCCCCTGGCGGCCCTACGATAGACCGTTTACTCAACAGAGAGTCCAGAACCTCCTGAACTCTGATTTCTTCGTTCGAGGACTCTTTGGAGACCTTGTTTGATCCATTTTCTCCGAGAATATCCGTCCAAATCGATTCTAATCCACCTTGGGGATATATTCCCACTATTATCCATGGATTAATTCATTTAAATCCCCTATTTGGGTGTTTTTCCTCAGATTTAAACCTAGGGTTTCTTGCAACTCTATATAAAGAACCCACTTAGCAGGTCGCAAAGGGGGGCTCTAATTCAACCTAGGGTGAAGCCATGCCACAACTCTGACTCTCCTCTTTGACCTCAGGCTGTTCAGAAAAGTATAATATTCATTTTCCACGCTGAAGGGCTGTCTATATCTCTCTTTACTCTGAGTTATTCACCTCCAAATTCTTAAACTCATCACAGTTGCACAATTTCTGCACCTTTTGCATTTTTCTCCATTTTGCATTGTAATACCCCAAAATTTTATATAATTTTTTGAGATTTTTCTGGAGATTAATAAAACTAATTAGAATTTAAATAGAATTTTTTTGGGTTAAATAAGTTATTATGGAAGCACAAATGATAACCAATTGACTTGGCCCATTTAAATAAGCCCAAAAGACCTAAAACCAATCCCATAAGGTTTGGCCCATATTCTAGAAGCTTAAATTAGTATATTTACAAAATTTATGGGGATAATTACTTTTTATTAAATAATAAACGTATAAATAATAGAAAGAGTTTGAATTTAATCAAAATTTGGCGCCCAAGACCAAAGGGGGTCTATCGAGAGACCGCTTGGGACAAGAAACGCTCACGCCTGGACCGCTTTTAAGAGTCCGAACGCGAGCAATTTAGATCGCACAAAAACTCCATTTTCTTTAGTCTAAATCCTCTGGGATTGATGCAATCTGTTGGCTAGAAGACTCTAGAACCCCTTTAGGATGGATTGGTGACCTAATTAGGACTCTAAGTTCGTACAAATCCCTAAAACCCTAACTAATCTTATAAATAGACCCCAGAACCAACCTGCGCGACCCTTACTTTTGGCTCGCGTAGAACTAAGGTAAGGATGACAAATTAGAGGTATGTTCTTTAGAATATTTTGTTCATCATACTAAGGTCTAACTACCTCCAAATTTCATCTTAGGAGATCAAGCCACCAGGAAGATAGAAGCGTTCAAAGTTGCTGGTTCGGTACAAGAATCTCAAGAAATTGTGCGAGCGAGCCAGATTGATCAGCAAAATAGGAGCCCTAAACGAGGTAATTAGATAGGGGTTCTTTAGAGGTATTTGTCCCTATTAATATCATCTTTTTTACCCTCAAAATTTCAGGGTCATAGGTGAGGAGGATCAAGAGTTAGAAGGCCACGAAGTTGCTGTTCCAGTTCAGGATGAGCAGAAAATAGGGTCAAATTCCAATCTTAAATTCCATGATTAAAGCCTAGTCCAGAGGTAGGTTATATCATGAACATCTTAAACTTGATGTTAAGAATAAAAATCTTCTGATTTTCATCATTTTCATGTATTGTACATAGAGAATTTTATGTTTTATTGGGACTGTGCATTTAGTGTAATCTCCATGCATGAATCTTAGCCCTAATTGAGTTAAAAAAAATCTCTTGTTCATTATACACAAACCCATGCATATTTTTGACCTATTCTCGTTCTATCATGTTTTACAGTATGTTCTCATTGATTCCCATGCATAACATGCCCTAGATTAGTGTCTATTTTACTATTTTCTCAATTTTATGTCAAACAGACAGAAACGGTCTATATGTGACCGCCAGAGATAGCTAGCGGCCCCTCGATAGATCGCAAGACTCGTGTAAACGGTCCGCACTAGGCCGCTTTTCGGTTCTGAGAACCAGCCCGAGCCAAACTGAATTTTACCTAAGTATAACTCTATAATTATGGTATTTTCACTCAAAATTATGTTAAACACCCTGTTTTAGCATGAGCATGATTTTAAACTTTTTTTTCATTATCATGTAATTTCATGCTTAAATGTTATAGTTTTGTAATTAAATATTTCCTCTTTTATTCATGGTGGTATTAGAACGTTGTTTTGATCGCTATTTTCACACGATCAACTATTATCTCTGGAGTCATTTTCTTAAGTCTATGGCACATACTCCGATATGTGACCATTAGTTACACTTTACACTTATAGGCACACTCTCTTGGACTTATGAACCTCTCTGCCAGATATTCCTTCTGTCAGACTAGAGGATTATGTTTCAAGGCCTCCATAAGACTCTGCGAGCCTAAGATTCCCACTAGGACGTCGAGCTGGTTAAACCTTTAAAACCTAAATTGTCTAGAAGGCACTTATACCATCAATATTTTCTAAATTCTGAGTCACAAACGGTCCTAACTCGACCGCATAGCTCTGCCTAACGGTCCAGACGTGACCGCCTGATTCATGAAACGATCCAAGAAATGACTGCTTAATTCCTGATTTTGTCTAACCCGAGGTTGACCCTTGGGGTTGGTTTTCTTGAGTTCCTAGATGGTCTTAGAATTATCTAGAGTACCAACATATGCTTAACAAGTAATATTAAGATATGAAACTTAATGAATGTACCAGTATGCTACTGAAATGCCGTTGGAGTATAATATTCTTTTAATTCTTCCTTGATATCTCATGTCAGTTTTGGTACGTTCTATACCTTGGTTACTTGGTCATGAGACTTATTAATTGGAATTGAATTATTGGCTGAAATTATTGTTATATCTCGTGGAAGTAGTTGAATTTATAACTTGAAGATGCATGACCGGGCATGGATTGTGTCCAAGGGCTCCATGCCAGTCCCCTCGACGGATTGTCGGAAACGTGCTATAAACCATGGGGTACGATGATACTGGCGTCGCATTGTGCTGGGAATACTTTCTTTTATAAATAAGTGAAAACCACGAGGCTCGTTATGGAAATTACATGCTTATTAATGACTTTCTAGTGCATAGTCTTTACAAGGTTGTGTAAAGTACTTTCTACATACGTACTCGTACATTCTTGTTCATGAAAGGCCAAATTTACATCTACATGATTAATCTTGCTTGTTCATGGTCTATACTCGCTCACGTCTACTTGCTCAATTATTTCATGATTCTTGGTTATCTTGGTTTATATCGCTTGTTTATCGTGTTCTTATTTTTTTTATCTTGATCCTAGAGTTAAGACATTAATCACTTAAATATTGCCTTCATGTTGATACGAAGATACCTACTGGGCAAGTGTGCTCATACCTACGTTCTCAATTTTTCAGGAAGTACCTGTGAATCGGATTCGGAATATACAAGTAGCGGGTCCGAGAGTGATTGAAGGTCAAAAGGATCGAGAGAAGACCTAGTTGTCGAGTGTCTAGTCGAGTCCTATTATAATTTTCTATTTTCTTGAGTCTATGATGTAAGGATGTTTAAAGTCATGAATCTAATGTACTTGTGGTTACTAGTATGAAATACAGTTAGAATTTGGAAAAAAAATACTTGTGCAATTATTTTTATGTGATTATCTTACGCTCTGATTTCTTACTTGCAAGAGGCTTACCATGCCGACTGTTCACGTTCCGATATTCCTTCTGCTGTATTAAAAGCTCAGGACGTGACAGTTAAAGTGGTATCAGAGTATAGGCCTAGAAGTCCTAGGAAAGATGTCATGTCATAAGTTAAGTCCAAGGTTTAAGGACCCATGCCTATGAAACAAAGAAAGAAAATTCCCCACCCATGAGAGAAATTGGGTAGAACCTGGGATGAGCTAGTAATTAGAAATTATCTTTAAGATTAACCCATCAATTCTATTAGAATTAATAAATCCATTACTCTTCTCAGGTACTTTACTATTACAATGGCTCACCGTGTTGATTGGGGTGGAATGCAACAAACTGTTGCGGGTCTCACTCAGGCCTTGTAAAATATGGCTCAAGCCGGCACTAGGGCAGGAGCTGGTGATCTGCACCACAATTTCTAGAGTTTAAACCCTCCGCAATTTTTGGGTTCTTCCAACCCCGATGAGGCAGAAAACTTGATTGATGAAATGAACCGTATATTCGAGGTCATGCAATGTGCCGACTAAGAGAAGGTTCATCTTGCTATGTTCCAGTTAAACAAAGACGCACGTACCTGGTGGAAGTCTATTCTGACACCGCCTGCAGACGCACCACACACATGGGATGGATTTCAGACTCTTTTTCGTGCCAAGTATTTCTCTGAGCATGTCAAGGAGAGGAAGGCGGCTGAATTCGTGTCACTACGTCAAGGCATGATGACATTGGTGAAATATGAGTTACAATTCTCTCACCTGGCAACTTATGCTCAACATCTAGTGAGCACAGATCTTCTTAAAGCGAATCGCTTTATGGACGGGTTGCGACCCATTTTCATCCAGCAACTTGGCCCATAAAACATTCGAACCTACGCAGAGATGGTCCAACGGGCACACTTATGTGAACGGACCTTGGAGAAGGTCGATAAACTCAAGGGCAAAGTGGAGGAGCCGAGCCGAAAGTCTGATCGGCGAGGTAAGAAGCCAAAAAAATTCAGCATCACCTATAACTCTCGGGATAGCAAGAAGAGATCCCAGAATGGGGATGGCAAGGATGATCGTCGGAACAAGAAGATTAAAGAAGAAGATAAGCAAGTCATGGCAGCTTGCTCGTTATGTGATAAATTCGGGCATGCGGCCGAAGAATGTTGGAAGCGTTTGGGCGCATGCCTAAGATGTGGAAGTCGGGAGCACCGCATGCCTGACTGTCCTCTGATGAAAGAGCAATCATCCATGAGGAGCAATGGTTGACGAAAGCGGCAAGCTAGATTGAATGATGTATTGGAGGATGAACCAACCAAAGAAGGGGTGCTCATTAAAGGTATAATTCATATTTATTCCCATCCTGCTTTTGTGTTATTTGATAAAGGTGCTACTCATTCCTTTATCGCTAGTTCCTTTGCAAAAATATTGCCTATTTTACCTATTCCCTTACCATCGGATTCAACCATAGTTACTCTTTAGGGTCGGGAACGGAATTGAAAACCTATTTCCCCAATAGTGAAGTTACTGTAGAAGGGCATAATCTTCCCGCTAATCTCGTATGCCTTGATATGGAAGGCTACGATGTCATATTAGGAGTTGATTGGCTTGTAGACCACGACGCCAATATAAATTGTCGCAGTAGGATAATTTCCTTTCGAAAACCAGGTCCCCCGCGATTTTCCTTTCTTGGCATCAAATACCAGAAGCATCCCTCTCTTATTTCATTTCTTCACGCTTACAAACTCATTTCGCAAGGATGTGAAGCTTTTCTTGCCTCCGTAGTAGTTACCGAGTCTAAGGAAATTCAGATAGAAGAAATCCCCGTAGTTAGGGAATTTCCTGATATTTTCCCTTCCGAGTTACCTGGCTTACCGCCCGAAAGGGAGGTTAACTTCACCATTGAACTCACACTTGGAGCAGAACCAATGTCAATAGCTCCTTACAGGATGTCCCCCACGGAATTGAAGGAACTAAAGAAGCAACTTCAGGAGCTGCTAGAAAAAGGCTTCATTCGATGTAGCACATTCCCTTGCGGTGCACCAATCTTATTTGTCAAGAAGAAGCACGGTTCCCTTAGATTATGCATTGACTACCGATAGTTGAATCAACTTACTATCAAAAAAAATATCCACTATCGCGTATTGATGAGCTATTTGACCAACTTTCAGGCGCGGAGTACTTCTCCAAGATCGACCTCAGGTCAGGCTATCATCAACTGAGGACCAAGGATGAAGACATTCACAAGACTGCTTTTCGAAGCCGATATGGATATTATGAATTTGTGGTTATGCCGTTCGATCTAACTAATGCACCTGCGACATTCATGCAACTGATGAATAATGTGTCCCGACCTTATCTTGACCAATTTGTGGTCGTATTCATTGATGATATTCTCATCTATTCAAACACAAAGGAGGAACATGAGGAACATCTAATGGTTGCCTTGCAAACCTTGCGAGAACACCAACTTTATGCTAAGTTAAACAAATGTGAGATTTGGCTTAAGGAAGTCTCTTTCCTTGGCCATATCATTTCTAAAGAAGGCATTGCAGTAGATCCTTCTAAGGTTGAAGCTGTTAAACACTGGAGCCGATCGAACACCGTATCTGAAGTTTGAAGTTTCATTGGCCTGGCTGGTTATTATAGCTAATTTATCAAGGATTTCTCCAAAATCGCCGCTCCTTTAACAAGACTCACTAGGAAAGAAAATCCTTTCAAGTGGACAAAGGAATGTGAAGAAAAATTTTTAGCCCTTAAAGAGCATCTCACCACGGCACCTATACTGGCATTGCCCGTAGAAGGTGGCGGATTTGAACTTTATACCGATGCATCTGGCATTGGTCTAGGTTGTGTACTTATGCAAAATGGCAAGGTGATTTGCTATGCTTCAAGACAGTTAAAACAACGTGAGGAAAATTATCATGTTCATGACCTGGAACTGGCTACTGTTATATTTGCCTTGAAGATTTGGCGTCACTACATTTATGGAGAGAAATTCACGGTCTATTCGGACCATAAGAGCTTGAAATATCTATTCTCTCATAAAGAGCTAAATATGAGGCAAAGACGATGGTTAGAGTACCTTAAGGACTTTGATTTTACTATCCAATATCATCCTAGCAAGGCGAATGCTGTTGCCGATGCGCTCAGCAGGAAACCGATGGGAAAGCTATCAAGTCTCATGAAAGGTATGACCAATCTTATCTCTAAATTTACTCAGTTAAATTTAGATATTAATATGAAGAAGAAAAAGGATTGCTTTATAACCAATATCCGAACACAACCCACATTAATAGAAGATCTAGACAAACTCCAAGATAATGACCCTGTGTTATTGGAGATCAAAGCCAATATGGAGCAACAGCCGGATTTCTCTATTGCAAATAATGGAAGATTGTTATTCAGGGGACGAGTTTGTATACCGGATCATGTGAATACTAAGAAATTGATCCTAGAAGAAGCTCATAAATCTAAGTACGCCATTCACCATGGTGCTACCAAGATGTATTAACATCTCAAAAGGAATTATTGGTGGCCCAATATGAAAAGGGAAGTAGCGGATTATGTGTCACGTTGCCTCACTTGTCAACAGATTAAGGCGGAACATCAATGGCCTGCTGGAAAACTACATCCCTTGAAAATTCCAGAATGGAAATGGGAGAGTATAGGGATGGATTTTATCATGGGACTGCCTAAATCAAGTGGTGGACATGATGGGATATGGGTGATCATATACCATTTAACAAAATCGGCTCATTTTCTACCTATTAAACGCCGATGGTCTGTGGATATCTTGGCTGCCTTATACATGAAGGAGATTGTTAAGTTACATGATGTCCCTATCACTATTATTTCCAATCGATCGAGACCCTCGATTTACTTCACAATTTTGGAAGGGTCTGTAACATTCTTTGGGGACCCGATTGAATTTTAGCACATCATTTCATCTGCAAATTGATGGACCAACTGAAAGAACCAATCAAGTGGTAGAAGATATGCTAAGAGCATGTGTTATAGACTTCGATGGAAGCTGGCATGACCATTTACCTCTAGTGGAATTTGTCTATAATAATAGTTACCAAGCTAGCATTCTAATGGCACCATTTGAGGCACTATATGGGAGAAGATGTCGCTCACCTATCGGCTGGAGTGAAGTTGGGGAAAGACAACTTCTAGGTCCAGAATTGATAAGGGATACTACTGAGAAAGTTAAGCTAATTCGAGAAAGACTCAAGATGGCCCAAGATAGACAGAATTCATATGCTGATAATCGAAGGCGTGACCTGGAATTCCAAGTAGGCGACCATGTATTTCTCAAGGTCTCTCCGAGTCGAGATATTCGAAGGTTCGGCATCAAAGGCAAGCTTACACCTGGATTCATTGGCCCTTTTAAAATTCTTGAAAGAGTGGGAGAGGTGGCTTATCGTCTAGCATTACCTCCACAGTTGGCAGGAGTTCATAATGTGTTCCATGTCTCTATGTTAAAGAAATATGTCTATGACCCGTTCCACGTTATCACTTATGATAATCTGGAGATCCAAAAGGATTTGACGTACGGGCTAAAGCCAATCAAAATAATTGAACAAGAGGTACGTCAACTTCAGAATAAAACCATTCCCATGATCAAAGTCTAGTGGACCAAATCTTGCCCACATGAAACAACATGGGAGACGGAAGAAGCCATGCGCAAGAGATTTCCTGATCTATTTGAATGTAAGCACACTCACCATTAAAATCCTTGTAATTGAATTTGGGGACCAAATTCTCTTAAGTGGGGGAGGGTGTAATACCCTAAAATTTTATATAAATTTTTTAAGATTTTTTGGAGATTAATGAAATTAATTAGAATTTAAATAGAATTTTTTTGGGTTAAATAAGTTATTATGGAAGCACAAATGATAACCAATTGACCTGGCCCATTTAAATAAGCCCAAGAGACCTAAAACCAAGCCCATAAGGTTTGGCCCATATTCTAGAAGCTTAAATTAGTATATTTACAAAACTTATGGGGATAATTACTCCTTATTAAATAATAAACAGATAAATAATAGAAAGAGTTTGAATTTAATCAAAATTTGACGCCCAAGACCAAAAGCGCTCTATCGAGCGACCGCTTGGGATAAGAAACGGTCCTGCCTGGACCGCTTTTAAGAGTCCGAACGCGAGCAGTTTAGATCACACAAAAACTCCATTTTCTTCAGTCTAAATCCTCTAGGATTGATGCTATCTGTTGGCTAGAAGACTCTAGAACGCCTTTAGGATGGATTGGTGACCTAATTAGGACTCTAAGTTTGTACAAATCCCTAAAACCATAGCTAAACCTATAAATAGACCCCAGAACCAACCTGCGCGACCCTTACTTTCGGCTCGCGTGGAACTAAGGTAAGGAGGACGAATTAGAGGTATGTTCTTTAGAATATTTTGTTCATCATACTAAGGTCAAACTACCCTCCAAATTTCATCTTAGGAGATCAGGCCACCAGGAAGATAGAGGCATTCAAAGTTGCTGGTTTGGTACAAGAATCTCAGGAAATTATGCGACCGGGCCAGATTGATCAGCAAAATAGGAGCCCTAAACGAGGTAATTAGATAGGAGTTCTTTAGAGTTATTTTTCCCTTTTAATACCATCTTTTTTACCCTCAAAATTTTATGGTCATAGGTGAAGAGGATCAAGAGTTAGAAGGCCACGAAGTTACTGTTCCAGTTCAGGATGAGCAGAAAATAGGGTCAAATTCTAATATTAAATTCGACGATTAAACCCTAGTCCAGAGGTAGGTTATCTCATGAACGGCTTAAACTTGATGTTAGGAATAAAAACCCTTTGATTTCTGTCGTTTTCATGTACTGTACATAGAGAATTTTATGTTTTATTGGGATTGTGCATTTAGTGTAATCTCCATGCATGAATGTTAGCCCTAATTGAGTTAAAAAAAAAATCTCTTGTTCATTATACACAAACTCATGCATATTCTTGACCTATTCTCGTTCTATCATATTTTACAGTATGTTCTCGTTGATTCCCATGCATAACATGCCCTAGATTAGTGTCTATTTTACTATTTTCTCGATTTTCTGTCAAACAGACAGAAATAGTCTATATGTGACCGCC
Source organism: Amorphophallus konjac (assembly GCA_022559845.1). NCBI lineage: Eukaryota > Viridiplantae > Streptophyta > Magnoliopsida > Alismatales > Araceae > Amorphophallus > Amorphophallus konjac. The sequence goes on from CM040119.1 coordinate 39,820,223, forward strand.
AGAGATAGCTAGCGGCCCCTCGATAGACCGCTAGACTCCTGTAAACGGTCCGCACTAGACCGCTTTTCAGTTCTAAGAACCAGCCCGAGCCTAACTGAATTTTGCCTAAGTATAACTCTATAATTATTGTATTTTTCACTCAAAATTATGTTAAACACCCTGTTTTAGCATGAGCATGATTTTAAACTTTATTTTCATTATCATGTAATTTCATGCTTAAATGTTATAGTTTTGTAATTAAATATTTTCTCTTTTGTTCATGGTGATATTAGAACGTTGTTTTGCTCGCTGTTTTCACACGATCCACTCTTATATCTGGAGTCATTTTCTTAAGTACATGGCACATACTCCGATATGTGACCATTAGTTACACTTTACACTTATAGGCACACTCTCTTGGACTTATGAACCTCTCCGCCGGATATTCCTTCTGTTGGACTAGGGGATTATGTTTCAAGGCCTCTATAAGACTCCGCGAGTCTAAGATTCCCACTAGGACGCCGAGCATGTTGTACCATTAAAACCCAAATTATCTAGAAGGCACTTATACCATCAATGTTTTCTGAATTTTGAGTCACAAAGGGTCCTGACTCGACCGCTTAGCTCTGCCTAACGGTCCAGACTTGACCGCCTGATTCATGAAACGGTCCAAGAAATGACCGCTTAATTCCTGATTTTGTCTAACCCGAGGTTGACCCTTGTGGTTAGTTTTCTTGAGTTCCTAGATGGTCTTAGAATTATCTGGAGTCCCAACATATGCTTAACAAGTAATATTAAGATATGAAACTTAATGAATGTACCGTTATGCTACCAGAATGCTGTCGGAGTATAATATTCTTTTAATTCTTCCTTGATATCTCATGTCAGTTTTGGTACGTTCTATACCTTGGTTACTTGGTCATGAGACTTATTATTTGGAATTGAATTATTGGCCAAAATTATGGTGATATCTCGTGGAAGTAGCTGGTTTTATAACTTGGAGATGCAAGACCGGGCACGGATTATGTCCAAGGGCTTCATGCTAGTCCCCTCGACGGATTGTCGAAAACGTGCTATAAACCATGGGGTACGATGATACTGATGTCGCATTACGCTGGGAGTACTTTCTTTTATAAATAAGTGAAAACCACGAGGCTCGTTATGGAAATTACATGCTTATTAATGACTTTCTAGTACATAACCTTTATAAGGTTGTGTAAAGTACTTTCTACATACGTACTCGTACATTCTTGTTCATGAAAGGCCAAATTTACATCTACATGATTAATCTTGCTTGTTCATGGTCTATACTCACTCACGTCTACTTGCTCAGTTATTTCATGATTCTTGGTTATCTTGGTTTATATCGCTTGTTTATCGCGTTCTTATTTTTTTTATCTTGATCCTAGAGTTAAGACATTAATCACTTAAATATTACCTTCATGTTGATACGAAGATACCTACTGGGCAAGTGTGCTCATACCTGCTTTCTCAATTTTCCAGGAAGTACCGGTGAATCAGATTTGGAATATACAAGTAGCGGGTCCGAGAGTGATTGAAGGTCAAAAGGATCAGGAGAAGACCTAGTTGTCGAGTGTCTAGTCGAGTCATATTGTAATTTTCTATTTTCTTGAGTCTATGATGTAAGGATGTTTAAAGTCATGAATCTAATGTACTTGTGGTTACTAGTATGGAATAAAGATAGAATTTGGAAAAAATTTATTTGTGCAATTACTTTTATGTGATTGTCTTGCACTCTGATTTCTTGCTTGCGAGTGGCTTACCATGCCGACTGTTCACGTTCCGATATTCCTTCCGCTGTATTAAAAGCTCGGGGCGTGACATGCATAGCATATTCTCGCAGTTGTGCTACGTGATTTTCCTTTCTATTTGTTCATATATCATCACAATACATACACCTATTATTTCCACCCTTCCACAGGGGTTAAAAACCCTCCCTCGGTGTCTTCTCCCCCAATTTCTAGCACTATTTTATTACATATGGGATTGATACTACACTTCATATTTCTAATGGGTTTTTCTCTTGTGTTTGGCTTTGTTTTGCTGGAGAGCAAGGATAGAACGTGAGGCCCTCTTCCTCTAGCCGGCTAGAAGAAGAGGAGGTTGATTCCACATTGTTTCCCACACCCCTTTGTTCAAGTGCGATCAAGTCTTCATCCTCTTCCAAGGTACACGGCGCCGTTGCATCCTCTTCGCACATCCTTTGGCATTGTCAATCATTGGTGGCGATCACGGTCAATTTCTTATATCTTCATCGCCCCTTTGTTCATGTGCATGTCTATATATTAGTTTGGGGGCAGGGAAGATAAATCATCTACAACCTCTATTTTTTGGCGATCACAGTAGGACACCTAGTGCCCATCACGTTATTCATGCTCCCTTGTAAGTTGGGTGTGGGTATCTGCATGTTTAGATAGTATTTTCTTCATTTTCCTGCTGTTCTGGGTGTTTTCGGGTCTGTCAGAGTGTTGTGGTCCTCTCTGAGGCCGCCAAACACTACTAGCGGCCGTCACAGGGCCGCCAGGCCTCTCTGCTGGCTTTGCGGTCTTCCAGGAGACCGCATAGTGATAAAAATGGTCATCCAGAAGACCACTTTCCGATTCTGGTAGTTCTGGCGTAGTGCTCATAGGGCCCTATTCGTTGATGCATAACTTGGGCTCCCGGGGTCCGATTACGCTGATTTTTGCTCCATTGTCTTGTCCTTCATATTATCTTCATGTCCATATAAAATTTGCATTTATTGGGTCACATTTGCATAATTAAAAGTTGTCTCTATTTTTACATTTTGTGCATAAAGTCTGTAAGGCAGACCCAGGACAACGCTCAGGTACGTCCTTCGTTGAAGCATAACTTTGCCTTCCAGGGTCTGATCGTGCTATTTTTTGGCTCTATCCTGTAGTCCTTTGTATCATCTTCGTTTTCTTATATCATTTGCATGCATTGGGTCCCATTTTCATAATTAAATATTGCCTCCATTTTTACATTTTGTGCATAAAATCTGCATGCAGGTCCAGGGCAGACTCAAAGGTATACTTTGCATTGATGATGTAATTGGCTTCTAGGTTCTATTTGTGCTTGTTTCTGGTCTTGCCTTGTTGTCCTTCGTATTATCTTCATTTTTATATATTTTTTGCACCCATATCACTGTGTTTGCATAGTTTAATATTGCCTTCATTTTTCACTTTTATGCTAGATTTCTGCATGCACTCCGGTGAACATAGGATCATGCATTGCGTATCATAGTTGCATTCCTACCTTGGTAAGTGATCCTCTCGCCTCTATATTCCTTGGGGTCGACTAGGTGATCTTATCCGGGACCTCCGTAAGTCCCTGTAAGCCGTGGATTCCCACACGGACGCCAAGCCGGTTGTACCTTTCCACCCCTTAGGTTCGCATTTGCATACGTGTGAGGGATTTAACCTTAGTCAACCCAAAGTTTGGACTTTATTCCCATAGGATACCTATCTTCAGGGAATTACTCTTAATTCAAAACATTAAAAGGTCCATTGAAACTCTAAAACAACTTAACGATCATATCAACTTGTTTGACTTTGGTGAAACCCCCTTGCATATTGTCATTGTGTGTTATCTTTGCATAGTCCCCCACGTTTTGTGTGTTGCATATGGTTTTGCATCCTTTGCATAGTCCCCCACATTTTGTGTGTCACATTTCCCCCATCATCTAGTTTGTCTTATCTGTTTGCATAGTCCACCCCTTGTGTTATCTTGGTTTGTCCGCCCGTCTACCTCAGAGTCCATTAGTGGTCCTTACTGAGCCGTTTCTATCCATTAGCGGTCTCCCCAGGACCGCCTCTTCCCCTATGGACCCTGTCCTCTTCCTTGACCCCCCTCCTCATCAAGCCCTTGCTTCCCGAGCTGTATTCCCATTGATGTTCTTGTAGAAAGTCTCCATTTTCCCTCATGTAGCATCGTCATCCCATGTGTCCTTCTCCTTCCTAGTCTTAATCCTATTCCGAGGGGCAAGCCAACCTTATGGCCCATGTCTCTACCCTTGTTCGCCAAATGGACCCGGCCCAGGCCCAACATCTTATTGCAAATCACCTTAATGGGCCTCATCATCATTATGTGCCTTCCCCTTATAATGGGCCTTCTTACCTTCATGGGCCCCATTCTTCTCCTTCCCATGCGGCTGGCCCAACTTCTAATAGACAATTTTATCTTGATGGGCCTTCTCCTTCCCATACTTTTGGCCCGGTTTCTAATGTCCAATCTCAACTTCATGGGCCTTATTTCTTAATGGGCCTCATTCTTCATCTCCCCATGTCGCTGGCCCAATGGGTCCTGATACTAATGCTTCTTCTAGGCCCACATACCCTTCCATTCCTGGAATGGGCCCATATTCTTTTCAGCCCAGATCCTCTCATCTGGACCATCCTGGTCCAAATTTACAACCTCTTGCTCAAGCTGGTCCATACCATTCTCGATCTCTCCCTACCCCGGAGATGATTTCTCAAGCCCAACGCCAACTTGATGAGCTTCAACGCCGAATTGATCCCAAGTCTTCCTTGAGTGTACCATTCGCTTTTCAAAATCTTCGACTTCCGCCATCTTCGCAAATTCCTGCATATCGCCGTTATGGTGGAGTTGGTGATCCGTATGTGCACTTGAAGGAGTTTCTTTATGAGTCGGCCCAGTTTCGACATGATCAGTGCTTGATGGCCTATTTATTTGGTCTGTCATTGGAAGGCCCATCTCGAGATTGGTTCTTCTCTCTCCCGCAAGAGCAGATTATGAATTTCCAAATCGTCCAAGAGAGATTCGTTCAGCAATTTCAAGACCAAGTTGGGCCCAGGTTTTCTATTGTGGATTTGGCCCATGAGAAGATGAAGCCTGACGATGATTTTTGCGCCTTTGCTGACCGCTGGAGTCACCTTGCTGCACAAGTCCCGGGGCACGTTCCAGAGGGAGAGCAAATCAAGATGCTGATCTCCAACGCAACGCCCGAATATCGGTTTATCTTAGCCTTGAATGATATTACCTCCTGGCAACAGCTTTATAGCAGAGCCCTCTTCATCCGCCAACAACTCCACAATTCCCTTGACTCCGAGTCTTCTCCACCTTCCACATCCACTTACACCTCACCTTCCATATATCAACCTCCCACGAGTCAACCTTCATCCACATATCAACCCTCCACAAGCAAACCCTATGCTCCCATGAGTCATCCCTCCATGAGTCGGCCTTACACCACATCCACCTCCACATATAAAACCTCCACGGGTCAACCCTCCATGAGTCAGCCGTCCGCTCATTCATATCCTCATGTGTCTCCTCTTGTGTCTCCACCTCCGGTCGAGGAAGCGCCACACCCCAAGCAAGTGGATGCCGTCCACTATATTCCCGCTCCTGCGCCATTGCCAAGTCCATCCAGTAGCCATGAACCCTTTCCTACGAAACATACACTTCTGTCTCCGCAAGCTTCTACTTCACCATCTCACACCCCTCGGCATCCGCCTTGCCCGAAGCGAGCTCCTCATTCTCCGTTGTTGTTGGCACTCAAAATATGATAATTAGTGACCAAGCCAATAAAGACGAATGACCCAGCACACCGGAGCACGGAAGCCGATGCGGATCAACATATTGAAGATTTCTCAAGCTGTCAGAACCTCGGGTCACTCCGTGTGGATACGGGGACTTCACCTCAGGGGAGCCGAGACAAACTCGTCAACCAACCAGCAGTGCGACCAAGCCTGCCCAATGAACCGGCATCGACTTTGTCGTGCCGCATCCACTACACCCGTTGTCCGATCAAGGATAATGGTCTATCCGGTGGTCCCCCACCACATGAAAGGGCTCTCCTGAAGATAAAGGAGTTTCCCCCTGGTTCCCCGAGAGGGAGGGCCGAAAGCTCTGATGGCAGAAGATCCCGATCGCCCGGCATGGGCACGGCTTCCCGTCAAGATGGGCCCCTTAGTGGCCGAATGATCACCCAGCTCAGGCGGAACTATCTCCCGGCTATCTAACCTCCTAGAAAGCTCAGAGTGCGAGCCAGGCCAGACCAACAGCATGGAGCGTAGAGCCGAAGGCCGTGTCAGTGGAAAGCCCGCATGGTCAAAATCAAAGTTATCAGGAGTCTCAAGGAAGGCCGTAAGTCAACCTGGGAGCTTCTACAAGACACCTCGTCGAAGTTTCGAGGAGCATCAGCAATATTAATGTTCACGGTGATTCCCGGAATCATCCCCGGACTCATCGATGGGCTCGAGGCGCATGAGAAGCATTAGCCCGGCGCGCCTTAAACCGGTGCGCCCCTCATTCAATGCCCCTTAAACCGGCGCGCCCCCTTCGCCTTCTGCCCTTAAACCAGCGCGCCCCCTTCGCCTTCTGCCCTTATCCCGACGCGCCCCCTGCCTTCTGCCCTCATCCCGGCGCGCAAGTTACCCTACCTGATGGCGCTTTAAACCAGCGCGATAAGCTCACGAAGACTCCTCTCGGCGCGCCAAAAGCTCACGCCGGATGAAGAGCCTCCAACCTGTTATATATATACGGGCGAGGTTCGATTAAGAAGGAGGAGGCGGAGAAAGAGAGACAGATAGAAACCTTCGAAAGGGAGAGAGAGCTTCATGGGGAGAGAGGTCTCCATCCGAGCGTCCTTCAACGGTGGTCTTCCTCTGTTCTGATTGAGGTCCTCCGGAGCCGGAGAAGGAGAAATTCCGATACTCTGTTTTGAGAACAGGTGGGCGCCGGAGTTTATCTTCTTTGCTTTTCGTGGATTGTTTTCCTCTTTCAGAGTCTCCGTCCACCAACTGTAAGCAGAGAGGGGGAGGGATGGCAATGATACGAGCCGACCCCTTCCCTCCCCTGCGATCTCTTCTTCTTACTGCATTCGTTTTCCTCTGCAAAAGGATGAACGGCGACCGAGCAATGATGCCGGCGCCGGATTCCTAACGTGTAATTGAATATCCCATTCCTATTTCTGGGGGTGGCAATGCATATTTGAATATCTGGACCAACAGGTCGAATGATTGATTCTAAACTTCTGTCTCCTCTCCTATCTACGGCGATGGTTACCTCCGTGCGTTTTCTCTGGTCCCGATTTTCCCCGAAGCCCCGATCATGCCCCAAAGCATTGTGGGCTACAGAAACACCCCCCTCCCCGGGGTTCTTTCCCCTCTTCTTTGCGACCATGCTCGTGTATGATTTAAGGGCCCCTGCATGCCCTCCGTGGACAGAGCTGCGCTTCTGCGTACGCTTCTTTCTACTATGTTGTCAAGGGTCAGCTCCCCTCGATTCCTCTCTTCCTATTGCCCTGTGGCTCGTAAGGTGAGGATCGTACTCGGGATTGCAAGATGCATCGGTTTGACATTGCACCGTAACTGTTCGAGCATATGCCCCTATGTTTGGCTCGTCCCATCTGTGAAGTGATTACCCTTCCGCATTATAGTCATGTGAACCGTTCCGAGACTCTTTGGTGTCGTCTTAGTCATCCGGGGAGGGGACATCCCCTGCTACTTCGCATAGCTGCTGAGCGACCGGGAACTTTACCCCCCCCATGGTGAAGGCTTCCCCAAGGCCATAGCAGATAGCAACAAGGGTCCTAGCCTAACAGGCTTCGCCTCGACAACCCGAGACTCAATCTAGGCCAAGAGATGTGTGCTCCTCGTAGGCCAGCCCTCGGAGCTTAACCCTCTTGGTGGTCGGTCCCTCCATGGGATGAGTCATATGCCGTGAGATGTCCACCCCTCGCAGGCTAGCCCTCGGGGTGATGCTCTCATCATCAATGACCTCATCTCTCTATTCTTCCCCTTGCGGAGCTTTGGTGCCCCTCGTAGGCTAGTCCTCGGGGTATCCTATCCGATGGGGTTTGCTGGGTGCCTCCGTGCACACCGGCGGTTTAGGGGCTTGTTCCACAAGTGAACATGACCCCGCTTCTCCCCTGCAACTCTTCAGGTCCAGGGGAGATGCTGTCCAAATTTGGACAGATTAAGAATAAATAAGCTCCAATGAAATGATCGTTCTGGACTCAATCGTCTCAGTGCTCGAGTATGAACCTCGCACTGACCCCCCCTATATCTCCAGAGGTCTGTGGACTCCAATCGAATAGTCATCTGGCCCAATAACTCAAGAAAGGATCCTATGAAGTCCAGCAAACTTGAAAGAGTTCGAAACTCAATAAAACAAGTTTATTACGGCGCGGTCTTAACCGGCGCGCCCTAAACCGGCGCGGTACCCCCCCGCGCCGGATTAGCCCCACACTCATCTTCTAAAAAATTTTCTTTGCGCCTTTCCGGCGCGCCCTAAACCGGCGCGCCCCAAAGTCCTTGCGCGCCGTTTAAATACCCTGATCGCCGCGCCGTATTAACATCTACACCTACGTCTCTTCGTGCCGTATTAACTCTCATCATGGCCGCGCCGGGTTAAGATGCTATACCTACGCTTCATCGCGCCGTATAAGCTACCTATTGCATGGTTGCGCCGGTTTTGAAACCTATTGTTGTTTTAATCGCTTATCTGCCCCCGAGTGGACCTCATCCCTCGGGGTTGGCATTGATAAATCATAATGCATAATGAATTGAACAAGGGAGGGACCGAGCGAGCCCCGAATTGTATTGTCATTGTATCTTCATTACCATGCCCGTTAGCACTTTGCTTTCGCTGTCGCACTTATGTTGCCTTCCCTCCTCTCGATGAGGAGTAATAAACGTGGCCGACTATCATTTACTTTCACAATTCCATTATCATGCTTAATATAATCATGAAAGTCGTATGTGCATCCATGCATACATCCTTGGGTATATCAAATGGTGTCGACGGAAAAGCCGGATTATGTCTGGTCGGAAGTCTTCGCTATGCGCGACGACGGTCTTCGGACCCACGTCCTCCGCCATGTACCGAGGATCCATAATTCCATGAGACATATGCATCCGACATGCCTTTGTTGTAATCATCATGTGGCTTTTTTTAATCCGGCTTCGACAGCCCGCTATCTCGACAATTAATCAAAGGTGTTCCCTCCTCGTGGGGGATGTAATTAACGCCATAGCCTTTATGGTATGGCGGACTGCTGGTCCCGACCGAACCTCACATTCGCCCGATATGGGTCAGAGTGAGCGCATCATAAAAATCGTCACTCATGTGACTGGCACGCCCGCGTCGTCAATCAGTCAGTTGACTACAAGTTAGTTAATTGGTTGATCGATACGCGAACGAAAAGGCAAAAATGAAAGGAGAAAGAAAAAATGCGCGAAACATAGTCTGGCACGCCCGGTGGGACCGGTGTCACCTTTCATCTCTTTGCCGAGATATTCGGGCTTCGAAGCCCTTTCAAAGACTACTGATTGTTTTCCTGTCTGTCTTTTCAGTGCAAAAAATGACGACTCACGGGATAACCGGCGTCGACTTCAGTCCTGCGATCGTCGCCGGACACGCACAAGGCTACCTGGCGGTGCCCATGGAGTTTGGTAGCTTTCCTCCTGCTGTGGGCTTCCCCAACTTCTTGGGGTTGGCCTTTGTTGACATGCTGGAAGTCGAAGCCACGGAACCCGTCAAGGAAGCTGTGAAGGAAATGGAGCCTCTGAAGGCCCCCTGCCGCGGTGATTCGCTCAAGAACCCGGTTCCGGCCGCTAGCTGCCTGGTGCACCACCTGGTACGGGTGATGCATCCCACTGATATCAACAAGCCCCCTGGAGGACGTCAGCGTCGCCAGGCTCGCAAGAACACTGCCGTGATCACCGGAACTGTCTCTCAGTCCGGAAAATCAATGCTGGTGGGAGGCATGCGTGTCTTCCTCAACAGGCGCACAGCATGGGTGACCCCAGATCGCGTCATCCCAAACGTCCCTGTCTACAACAACTATCAAGCTCTCGCTGGAAGGAGGGCAGAAAGAGAAGAAGCCGGCTACCATGGCCAAGAAAACCCGACGCTCAGGCCGAGGAAATTCAAACAGGTGTGGGTTCCCAAGCGGACCCAACCTGCCTACCATCCAACGCCCACCCGCCATCGTCCTATGAACGACGAGGCGAGAGCGAGAAGAGAAAGGGGCTTGTCCCTGATGAATGAAGAAGAGGTGGTTGCGGATCCTCCGCGTCACAGAAGTTTCCAGGCTGTGGCCCATCAAGCCAACGTCCCTGCCACGGGGCGAAGGTTTCAACAGCCAGCTGACAGAGCTCGACTGGCCTACATTCCTCCTGCTGGAGGTCGACCACTCTCCCCCGTGCTACATCAAGAACGGGGTCAAGAAGAAATGGCCTGCCTGGTCAGAAGCTATTTTCGAGGATTGGGTAACACCTCACTCGGACAGCAGTGGCTGATGCAGACAGTCGCCACTGAAGAAAATTACTGCCCATCAACGGCAGATGAACAAGAAATGGAGGATATAATGAGGATGTCGTCGGTCGATGACAACGGACACAATGACGGCTCTGAGATCAAAGCCGATGAAGCCTTTCCCGAGCGGGAAGAAAGAAGAAGAATTTCTGTGTTCGAGAGGCTGACCTTCCCGCAACAAGCAAGGCGGAGGGTCCTTCGACAAAAAAGGAGGATGCAGGTTTTCACTTTCAACATGGCTGGTGTATCCAGCTGATATGGGGAGCTTCCTGAAGACCCCCAAGAACTGGCTCAGTTGGCCGAACGGCCGGGACCAGCTACCCGCAGGACAGAAGCAGCAAGAGGGCTTCTGACAAGGATGAAAGAGAAACAGCCCCAGTTATACCTTCACTGGGATGACAAAGCCCCCGTCTTGACCGCTAATGTGGTAACGACGGAAGAAGAAGATTACGTACTCCTCGACATCCTGCCCGAGGGTACGTCCGGGGAAACAACAGAAGGTGTCCCCACCACTATAGACCCATCAGTCTTGATGCTGCTGCAGAGATATCAACGGGAAATAGATTCCCTGAAGAAACAGCTGATGGAGAAAACTGAACACTCATCAGCCTCCAAACCACCCGAAGTCCAAGGTGAATCATCCCGGGGAGCGGCTCGTCGAGACGACCCTCCACCACTTTACACACTACCCCAGCCGTCAGAGCCAACTGTGACGACAACACAACAGCGGCCACCACAGTCTCAGCCGCTGCTACCTCCGGTGCTTCCTCAGGTGCACCCAACACCCCCGTTGCTGCATCCTCCACAGGCGACCACCCTGGTCACCCCGTACCTGCCGCCAGCACACTTCTATCCGGAGCCAGTCGACCCCACGGTCGTGAACCGGATGATGATGGAGAGGATGATCGAGCTGAAGCTCGCAGAGAAGAGCGAAGGCGACTACGTCGCATTCGATGCCTACCGGGTGCCCTACCCGCAACACCATGCGGCTAAGCGACTTCCCCCGGGAGTCAACAAGCCGCCCAAATTTGACAAATTTAACGGGAAAGGTTCCCCAAAAGAACATATTGCATATTATATGACCGTTATGGGTGATCTGTCCACCGACGAGTCATATCTGCTGAAATTCTTCGGGTCCTCACTGATGGGGCTCGCATTTGAATGGTACTCCAGCCTCTCGGCCGGGTCAATCAATGACTGGTCAGATATGCAGAGGAAATTCAGGGAAAGATTCCATGTCACAGAGAGGGAGGTCACAGTGGCCGAACTCTATTCGACAAAACAAAGGGCAGATGAGACCGCCCTTGACTACATCAAGAGGTGGAGGAACCTCGGAATGAGATGTAAGCGGCCCCCGCATCAGGAGGACGCTGTGTAAATATGTAAGCAGAATCTCAGGAGGGAGGTCTTGGAAAAAATGATCGGGATGGAAATACGGTCGTTCGACCGGCTGAATAATGTGGTGGCCGAGGTAGAGGCTTTTCTAGCCAAGCCCGTCCCGCCATCAGCTGCCAGCACAGCCCAGAAAGGCAAGGCGGCGGAACGGCGCCCCACACCTAAAGAAGCGAATGCGCTTGATATCAAGGCGTTCGAATAACAGAAGGAGAAAGGCAAGAAAGCGGCTCCCCCGCAACCTGCGAAAGCTCCAGATGACAAAGAAGGTCCTTCGTTGAGGGACAAAATGAAGAAGGCTTACTCCTTTCCTAAGGATAAGACCCGGATCCTATTTGACTGGGTAACAGAATACAGTATGGTCACTCTGCCTGAGCCAAGAAGACCAGAGGACCTCAAAAGAAGAGACAGTCCAAGATTCTGCCCCTATCACCAGATGTTGGGACATTCAATCGAAGACTGTTATGTTTTCAAAGACATCATTGAAGGAATGGTGAAGAAAAATGAGATAGAGCTGGGAGAGTACAAAATAGACCCTCCTCAGCCACATGAAGCTCCTCCCCGAAGAGCAGCAGTCAACATGGTCTCCCTCTACCAGGCGTTACCTGAGGAGATCTCTGAAGAAAGCACACGGAGCACCTACGAAATCCATTTCCTAGAGCCCGTAAAGGAACAACAGGGGTGGCAGCAAATCCCTGTGAAACACAAGAAGAAGAGGGCACCCCGCCCAAAAGAAAGGGCACATATCCGTGGCATTACACCTCGGCCTGCTCCGCCAGTGGTAGCGCCCGTATGGGTCACTCCACCTGCAGCTGTCAGAATATATACACCCAACAGGAGGAGACAAACTCCGCTGCCAGTAATCAAGGAAACCAACCCTGGGGTCCTTCGATTGCAACACTTAATTGAAGGGCTAGAGGAATATGTACAGCCCGAACTAAAACCTCTGCTGGTACGGGACCACGTCCCATGGCTAGAGCTGGAGCAACTCTCGCTCAAGCAAGGAGATGAAGCTGAAGCAACACCACCTCAAGAGAGCAACCTGTTCTGGGGGCAAGCGCCTGCGGAAATCAAAAAGAAGAAAAAGCAAAAGAAGAAGAAGAGAAAGGCCCCTAGGGCCCATAAAACACAGGTCGTCTCCTGCAATACCTTGTCAGCACTCTTCAACCTACCAGGAGAAGAGGAAGAAGAAGAAATTTGCTTCACACCCCATGCTGGGGAGGCAAGGCCGAGGCCGCGACTGCTGCACATGCCACTCGGTCAGGCCGGAAATGGGGGCGTCAGCCACCACCCAATCACAACATTATGTTCAGAGGGGAGCAACCCTACAAGACACCCCCGCCGGAAGTTAAGGGAGTCCAAATCCCTCCTCCGTCAGGTCTATACAGCAAGACTGGGGGCAAGACCGTCCCTCCATTCCTTGAATTCATGAAGATGTCAAAGGGGAAGCAGCCTTGTCAAGACGCTAACCCTACACCCGGGGTCAATCACCCTCGGCCAGTGCAATCTACGGAGGATACAAATGCAGATGGGGCTTGCCCTGCAGCAACCAATAAAGAAGACCCGACAGTTGGTGCCAGTCAAGAGGGTGCCGAGTCTGAGGAAGATGAAGCAGGTCCGTCTGGACCCACAAATCAAAACCTTCTTAAGCCCAGATAGGTTGAAGAGATGAAGCTCTCCAATGTCCGGGCTGGAAGCCGAATAATGAAGCTGCTCAAGAAGCTCCCTGCTCGATTTACGATCTGGGAAATTCTCTCTTTGAGTGAAGAGATTCGACAGGCGATCATCACTGCTTTGCAGACGCCTGCCCAGTTTGAAACCTGCATAGCTGAGGCTATACCAGAAGCCAGTATGACCTTCTCTCCAGAAGACATGCTACTGCCTACTGCCAGTCACAACAGGCCGCTATATATGAAAGGGCACCTGAACGGAAGAGAGCTGAACCGGATTCTGGTCGATCCTGGCGCAGCAGTCAACATCCTGCCATATAGAATATATGAGAGGTACCACTTCAATGTGCATCTCGAAAAAGCCGGGGATACGCGTATCGCTGGCTTCAACCAGAAATGTGAAGTATCTATGGGGGTGGCAGAGTTCACACTGACTCTGGCAGATTTCACTACAACGGTGCAGTTTCACGTCATTGACTCTCGCACCTCCTACAAAGCACTGCTCGACCGCCCATGGCTGCATGAAAACTTGGTGGTGCCCTCCACACTCCACCAATGCATCAAATACAGCCTCCATGGGAAGGAGGAAAGGATATTTGCTGACATCCACCCATTCGAGGTGTTTGAGTGTCACTTGGCGGACGCCAATCTGTATACGGGGTCTCCCCGGAAGACTTCTAAAACTGAAACCCCCGTAGGGGCGTCGAAGAATAGATCGGGTGACGGTTGGTATCCACCACCGCCGCGCGGATATATCAAGCCAAAGGTGGTCTCCCACATCACGGCTTCTGGAAATGTCGGCAGGGTGACACCCCCAGCATTATACCCCAAAGCTAGGGAAGTGCATGTTGATCGACAGCACGACCGCATCGGAGTCCCGGCCGGCCTCACCAAGCCAGTCTCCGGCCTCAATGATCCCACTGTCGAACCTTTCAAAGCCTGGGAGGTGACACAAGAAGATGGGCCCAGCAGCTTGTTCTATACAGCTGAGGAGCATCCCACTCAGGAGGACACAGACTGTAGCCTCCCTGAAGATCTAGCCAACCCACGGGTTCCTGTTCAGGGCCTGGCATTTACCACTGATCAGACGGCCAGGATGTTTCAAAGGCAACACATCCCTCCCGATCAACCTTAAAAATGCAAGGAAGCTTTCCAGAAGATGTGGTATCCTGTAAATCTAGACAAAGAAATGAGACGTGTCTCTCAACATCTGGGTCTGGGCTTCACCCTGGAAGACTACTATTACAGTGGGCGGTACGAGGTGGACACCATCTCCACCCTCTATCCAACTGAAGACAGCCCTCCGGGGGCAACTTTTGATGAATATCCGGCGGAAGCCGAACATGCTGAATTGGCTCTAGCCGGGAATCAACAAATAGAGACCTTGATCTCCTGCCGATGCTGGGAGCAGGTCCGCCCTGAAGGAGCGGCCTTTCAAGCCGAATTTGATACGGCTAGCAGCAGCGAAGCCGAAGATGCTCAAGAAGCAGAAGTCTCTCCCTCCGCAGGGGTCATGCTAATGATGACTTCAACACCCTTTCTGCCAGTCAATAGAGCCTCGGTTTACTCCAATCAAGGGGAGCCGGCTACCAGAAAAGGAAAAGCCACTTCTGTGGAAGATACAACTGTCCCAGAAGGTGAGACTCCCTCAACTTCTGCTACAAATCCAATGTGCTGTCCGAGTCCGGCGGCAAACAACCACTGGCCTGTCATGGCTGCAACCTCATCTACAAGCACTGAAGCTGTTCTCTCACCCTCGGGAGCTGCAACGGCAACGGAGGTGTCCATAGATCCATCCACACAGCCGCTAGCACAAGAGATCAAGAGACCCCGTGAAGCTCTGGCGGTGTCTGACGAGGAAGTCGAAGTACTCGACCCTCAAGATGGTATTCCAGACTTCGTCGACCTCCAACCGACACCTCCGAAATAGAAGACGGAGGCCAAGCCACAGTCGATGAACTGATAGAAGTCAACCTGGGAAATGAGAAGGACCCTAGGCCTACCTTCCTCAGTGCCCAACTAGCCCCGGAAGAACGGGAGCTATACATTCAACTACTGCTAGAATACCGGGATTGCTTCGCCTGGACTTATAAAGAGATGCCGGGTCTAAGTCCCGCCGTCTCACAACATGAGCTGGCAATCAACCCTGAAGCCGAGCCGGTGAAGCAACCGCCGCGGCGTATGAGGCCAGAGCTCATCACCCGAATCTGTGCTGAAGTTGACAAGCTCATTGATGTGGGATTTGTTGAAGAAAATCAGTACACCACATGGCTGGCAAATATCGTCCCTGTGAAAAAGAAGAATGGACAGATCCGGATTTGTGTTGACTTCCGGGATCTAAATAAAGCTTGCCCTAAGGATGACTTTCCGGTGCCAATAACCGAGGTCATGATCGATGCTACAACCGGCCATGAAGCCCTGTCATTCATGGATGGGTCGTCCGGCTACAACCAGATTTGGATTGCGGAGCATGACCGGGTCCATACTGCTTTCCGAACTCCTAAGGGCATTTATCATTACAAGAGAATGCCATTCGGACTGAAGAATGCTGGCGCAACCTATCAGCGCGCAATGACCAAAATCTTTGATGAATTCCTCTACCACAAGGTCGAGTGCTACATAGATGACCTGGTGGTCAAAACCAGAAGAAAAGAAGATCACCTGCAAGACCTCCGGATTATTTTCCAGAGGCTGAGGCAGCATGAGCTAAAAATGAATCCTATGAAATGTGCATTCGGAGTGTCGAGCGGAAAATTCTTGGGCTTCGTCGTCTGATATCGGGGGATCGAGATAGACCCCGCAAAGATCAAGGCAATTCAGGAGTTACCTCCACCAAGGAACATCTCCGAACTGAGGTCACTACAAGGCCGCTTGGCTTACATCCGGCGTTTCATTTCCAATTTGTCGGGGCGATGCCAGCCGTTTCACAAGTTGATGATGAAAGATGTTCCCTTTTATTGGGATGAAGATTGCCAGACAGCCTTTGACAAGCTAAAAGACTATCTGAAGACTCCTCCAGTATTGGGCGCACCGGTGAAAGGACGGCCGTTGATACTGTATATAGCAGCTACACACAATTCTCTGGGGGCAATGCTAGCCCAGAACAATGAAGAAGGGAAAGAGCAAGCCCTCTATTACCTCAGTCAGAGACTGGTCAGAACTGAAGAAAAATACACTTATATTCAGAAGATCTGCCTGGCACTAGTCTTCGCAGTCAAAAAGCTCCGGCACTATATGTTGTCGCATGAAATCAGCTTGGTGTCCAAGGAGGATCCCCTGAAATACATCATGTCCCAGCCAGCACTCAAAGTCCTCCTGGGTAAATGGGCGGTAATCCTTATGGAGTTTGATGTCTTTTACGTACCGCGCAAAGCCATCAAAGGTCAAGCTATTGCAGATTTCTTTGCTGAACATCCGATACCCGGAGAAAGCCCGTGGGAACCGGAGCTTCCCGAGGATGAGACCCTAGAAGCCGCCCAAGTACAGCCTTCCGCATGGCAGCTATACTTTGATGGCACTTCCAGAATTGACACCTCCGCTACTGGGTCATCTAGGGTCAGAGCAGGAGCAGGCATAGTCTTGAAGTCCCCAGAAGGAGAAGTGGTGCATACTTCCTGCTCCATAAACAAACAATGCACAAACAATGAAGCAGAATATGAAGCCCTGATAATCGGGTTGCAGATTGCTCTGTCCATGGGAATTCAGATGCTGGAAGCATTCGGAGACTCCATGCTAGTTATAAAACAGCTGGAAGGAGAGTTCGAGGTGCGAAAGTAAGAGCTCCTCCCCTATCACCAGTTGGCGACTCGCCTGATATCAAGATTCTACTTCATCAGCATCAAGCACATCAATCGAGGCCGGAATGCTCAGGCAGACGCCCTCGCTAAGCTGGCCAGTTCATTGGCGGTCCCGCCGGACACAAGCCTGAATATAACAGTGATCAATCGCCGACAGGTCCCCTGCGTAACAGAGGTTCTGGCCGACGAAGAAGAGATGGAAGTAGCAGTCATCGAAGGGGTTCAGCAGCCCGACTGGCGAGAGCATCTCCTACACTGGTTTCAACACCAGCAACTTCCAAAAGAAAAGGAACAAAGAATGAAGCTCCTGAGGATCAAGGATTCTTACGAGATGAGAAGCGGGACCTTGTTCCGAATTATGGCAGATGCCCGAAGGAAAGTCCTACTCCGTTGCTTGTCTTCAGCAGAAGCGGGACAGGTGATGCAAGAAGTTCATGCAGGGTCAGCCGGGGCACACCAGGCCGGTCCGAAAATGAAAATAGAAATAAAGAAATTGGGTTATTACTGGCCCACTATATTCAATGATTGCTGCAAGTTCGCCAAGGCTTGTCAGAAATGTCAAGAACATGCTACTGTGGCGAGGAGACCCCCAGTGCCACTACATCCCACTCTACCAAGTTGGCCGTTTGCTCAGTGGGGCACGGACGTGGTAGGGCCACTTCCAGCATCTTCATCAGGGTGCAAATACATCTTAGTAGCTACAGACTATTTCTCCAGATGGGCGGAGGCAGTAGCACTAAGAGATGTGACCGGAGAACTAGTTGCAAGATTCTTCCGGCAGAATGTAATATTCCGGTTCGGGATCCCCAGCCGAATCATCTCTGATAACGGCAGCCATTTCAGGAACCAGAAGGTTTATCGGCTGGCCGACAAATACAAAATTGACTGGAGGACATCGTCCCCCTACAACCCTCAAGCCAACGGACTCGCAGAAGCCTTCAACAAGACACTGTGCACGTTATTGGCAAAGACTATCAAGTCTAACAAAAAGGATTGGGAAGAAAGGATGTACGAAGCGCTTTGGGCTTATCGTACTGTCTACAAGACCCCAACCGGCTGTTCACCCTTCTCCCTTGTCTATGGGTCGGAAGCTGTAGTGCCAATTGAACTTGAAGTTCCTTCATTGCGAGTTGCCATCCAGCACGGATTAGTCAGTGGTGAGCATACCAATGCAGAAAGAAGATTGGAAGAGCTCGCTGAGCTCGAAGGAAAACACCTCCAGGCGCAACAAAACATCCAACTCTACCAAGCTCGCATGGCCCGTGCTTTTGACAAGTTAGCCAAGGGTCGAGAGTTCAAGAAAGGAGACCTGGTAATGGTCAAAAGAAGAGAAGTGATGGCCTCTAACCCCAAAGGGAAACTGGTCAAAAACTGGGTCGGACCATACATCGTCCGCCGAGTATATGAAGGGGGTGCCTACGTCCTTGTAGACCACAAAGGAGCCGTCCAGTTCTCTCCCCTCAACGGAAAACACATTAAGCTGTATCATGCGGCGCAGCCGACACACCCTGAGTGATCGGTCAAGCTACCTTTTCCTTGGTTAGCGGCATTCCGCCCTAACCGAGCTACTTTCCCTTGGTTAGTGGCATTCCGCCCTAATCGAGCTACCTTTTCTTTGGTTAGTGGCATTCCGCCCTAATCGAGCTACCTTTTTCTTGGTTAGCGGCATTCCGCCCTAACCGAACTACCTTTTCCTTGGTTAGCGGCATTCCGCCCTAATCAAATTACTTCCCCTTGGTTAGCGGCATTCCGCCCTAATCGAACTACTTTTCCTTGGTTAGTGGCACTCCGCCCTAACCGAGCTACCCTTTCCTTGGCTAGTGGCACTCCGCCCTAATCGAACTACGTTTCCTTGGTTAGCGGCATTCCGCCCTAACCGAGCTACTTTCCCTTGGTTAGTGGCATTCCGCCCTAATCGAGCTACCTTTTCTTTGGTTAGTGGCATTCCGCCCTAATCGAGCTACCCTTTTCTTGGTTAGCGGCACTCCGCCCTAATCGAACTACTTTTCCTTGGTTAGTGGCACTCCGCCCTAACCGAGCTACCCTTTCCTTGGCTAGTGGCACTCCGCCCTAATCGAACTACTTTTCTTTGGTTAGCGGCATTCCGCCCTAATCGAGCTACCTTTTTCTTGGTTAGCGGCATTCCGCCCTAACCGAACTACCTTTTCCTTGGTTAGCAGCATTCCGCCCTAATCAAATTACTTCCCCTTGGTTAGCGGCATTCCGCCCTAATCAAACTACTTTTCCTTGGTTAGTGGTACTCCGCCCTAACCGAGCTACCCTTTCCTTGGCTAGTGGCACTCCGCCTTAATCGAGCTACTTTTCCTTGGCTAGCGACATTCCGCCCTAATCGAACTACTTTTCCTTGGTTAGCGGCATTCCGCCCTAACCGAGCTACTTTCCCTTGGTTAGTGGCATTCCGCCCTAATCGAGCTACCTTTTTCTTGGTTAGCGGCATTCCGCCCTAACCGAACTACCTTTTCCTTGGTTAGCGGCATTCCGCCCTAATCAAATTACTTCCCCTTGGTTAGCGGCATTCCGCCCTAATCGAACTACTTTTCCTTGGTTAGTGGCACTCCGCCCTAACCGAGCTACCCTTTCCTTGGCTAGTGGCACTCCGCCTTAATCGAGCTACTTTTCCTTGGCTAGCGGCATTCCGCCCTAATCGAGCTACTTTCCCTTGGTTAGTGGCACTCCGCCCTAATCGAACTACTTTTCCTTGGTTAGTGGCACTCCGCCCTAACCGAGCTACCCTCTCCTTGGTTAGCGGCATTCCGCCCTAATCGAGCTACCTTTTCCTTGGTAAGCGGCATTCCGCCCTAATCGAGCTACCTTTTCCCTGGTTAGCGGCATTCCGCCCTGACCGAACTACTTTTCCTGGGTTAGCAGCATTCCGCCCTAATCGAGCTACTTTTCCTGGGTTAGTGGCGCTCCGCCTTAATCGAGCTACCTTTTCCTTGGTTAGCGGCATTCCGCCCTAATCAAATTATTTCTCCTTGGCTAGCGGCTTTCCACCCTAATCAAGCTACCTCTCCTTGGTTAGTGACATCTCGCCCTGATCAAGCTACCCTCTCTCGGATTACATTCCAAATAAAAAAAGGAAGAAAAAAAGAAGAAAATGGGGTTAAAAATAGAGATACCCCGCCAGACTTGCCCCCACATCGGGACAAGTGCAAAAATGGCTATAACCCGGTTGTGGCGAAAACCCGAAAGGGCGTCGCAGGTAAAATCGGGTACCCCGCCACGTGAAAACCTGAAAGGGCGCGTGGGTAAAAGCAAGAGGGGGCTGGCTTTGGCGAAAACCCGAAAGGGCGCTTGAGTCAGTAAAGTGGTAATTCCCAAATGCCTCTCCTATTCTCCACCCAATAAAACTCCGAAAGGGACAATCATCAAAGTCCCACCGGGAATACTTTAACAAACCTCTTTTTGACCCTCACCATCATCGACGAGATCGGCCGATCTCTGTCCATAACTTGGGCCTTACGTCCTTGTTAATAACCTCACCTTTGCTTCGGCATGTAACCCATGTCGATGAACAAACCCTTTTCGACCCTCGTCATCATCGGTGAGATCAGTCGATCTCTACCCTCAACTTGGACCTTACGTCCCTGTTGACAACCCCGTCCTTGTTTCGGCGATAACATATGCCGACAAATAAACCCCTTTCGACTCTCGCCATCATCGGCGCAATCGGTCAGCCTCTACTCTCAAACTTGGATCCTACATCCTTGTTAATAAACCACTTCCTTGCTTCGACATTTAACCGGTGTCGACGAAATAAACCTAAGACCAACCCTTGTCCTCATCGACAAGGACGGTCGGCGTTCCCGCGATCCAGTTCTTCTGAACCTCGAATCAAAAAAAAAGGAAAAGAAAATGGGGTTAAAAATAGAGATACCCCGCCAGACTTGCTCCTATATCAGGACAAGTGCAAAAACGGCTATTACCCAGCTGTGGCGAAAACCCGAAAGGGCGTCGCAGGCAAAATCGGGTACCCCGCCGCGTGAAAACCCGAAAGGGCGCGTGGGCAAAAGCAAGAGGGGGCTGGCCTCGGCGAAAACCCGAAAGGGCGCTTAGGTTAGTAATGTGAATAAAAAAAAATTGAATGTTGAATAGTGATGAATCATCCGTCGTCCAAAGGCCATTTTTGAGGTCGTGGCGAGGGTCTTCATCCGATATCCCACTTATACACGTCTTGTGTCTATACCCTTTTGACCCTTGTCACCATCGGCAAGATCGGTCAATACCTACCCGGTTTTTGTCACCATCGGCAAGACCGTCTACCCTTTTGACCCTTGTCACCATCGGCAAGATCGGTCACTACCTATCCGGTTTTTGTCACCATCGGCAAGACCGTCTACCCTCTTGACCCTTGTCACCATCGGCAAGATCGGTCAATACCTACCCGATTTTTGTCACCATCGGCAAGACCGTCTACCCTTTCGACCCTTGTCACCATCGGTAAGATCGGTCACTACCTATCCGGTTTTTGTCACCATCGGCAATACCGTCTACCCTTTCGACCCTTGTCACCATCGGCAAGATCGGTCACTACCTATCCGGTTTTTGTCACCATCGGCAATACCGTCTTCCCTTTTGACCCTTGTCACCATCGGCAAGATCGGTCACTACCTATCCGGTTTTTGTCACCATCGGCAAGACCGTCTACCCTTTTGACCCTTGTCACCATCGGCAAGATCGGTCACTACCTATCTGATTTTTGTCACCATCGGCAAGACCGTCTACCCTTTTGACCCTTTTCACCATCGACAAGATCGGTCACTACCTATCCGGTTTTTATCACCATCGGCAAGACCGTCTACCCTTTTGACCCTTGTCACCATCGACAAGATCGGTCACTACCTATCCGGTTTTTGTCACCATCGGCAAGACCGTCTACCCTTTTGACCCTTGTCACCATCGGCAAGATCGGTCACTACCTATCCGATTTTTGTCACCATCGGCAATACCGTCTACCCTTTCGACCCTTGTCACCATCGGTAAGATCGGTCACTATCTATCCAGTTTTTGTCACCATCGGCAATACCGTCTTCCCTTTTGACCCTTGTCACCATCGGCAAGATCGGTCACTACCTATCCGGTTTTTGTCACCATCGGCAAGACCGTCTACCCTTTTGACCCTTGCCACCATCGGCAAGATCGGTCACTACCTATCCGGTTTTTGTCACCATCGGCAAGACCGTCTACCCTTTCGACCCTTGTCACCATCGGCAAGATCGGTCACTACCTATCCGATTTTTGTCACCATCGGCAATACCGTCTACCCTTTCGACCCTTGTCACCATCGGCAAGATCGGTCACTACCTATCCGGTTTTTGTCACCATCGGCAATACCGTCTTCCCTTTTGACCCTTGTCACCATCGGCAAGATCGGTCACTACCCTATCCAGTTTTTGTCACCATCGGCAAGACCGTCCACCCTTTTCGACCCTTGCCATCATCGGCAAGACCAGTCGCTACCCGTTCTCGGTCCTTGCCACTCTCGGCACGACCGTTTGTCCGCCAGTTTCACTATGCCCCCCTGAGTTCCTCGAACTCTCGACCAGCATAAAGCCGTTTCTAGTCTTGAGAGAAGTCGTGGCGCGGTGGAGTGAACACCTCGCCCCTTCCCTGAAGGCGTGAGCGCTCTCCTGCCCTAATGACTCATACACTCGAACTAGAATCGACAGGCAAACAAAAAGGACAACACAATGACAAGATGGAGTCTTCATTCAAAATCAAGATGGAGATTTTTTTCATTACTATGAAGTGAAGGCGCATGATTACATGGACCATGCCCTGGGATACATAAGGTGCATTAAAAGTGAGCACATAAAGAAAAGAGATTACGGCAAAGGGCGTCGGAAGATGTCCTCCAGCACAGGAATACCCAAGGACGGATGACGGATCAGTTCTTGCAATCTGAACTCGGTGGCCTCCAGCTCGGATAGCTTCGCCTCCAGGGAAGCAGCTTGCCCTTCGGCCATCTCAGCATCCTTAACCTTTTGGACCCCCAGGCGATCTACTTCTTCAAGTTCAACCTCTATCCTGGAAAGTTCGGCCCGCAATGCCGTCATCTAGGCCGTCAGGGAGTTCCGGCGTTGAAGAGAGGCGTTGGCTTCGTCCCTCGCCCTCATCGCGGTCTCTTGCAGAGAAATGAGGGCCGTCTTGTTTTCAGCCCGCTCCAATGATATGGCCACCAACTGGTCAGCTGCCTCCCGGCCCAGAAACTCCCTCCGGTTCACATACTTCAGGAGCAGAATCACCCGTGGAGTCCAGTCGTCCATGGGACAGCCAAGGGCCAGCAGCGAGCGGGACAGATGCTCTATCAACCCCCTCAGCTGAACATAAGTTAAATCCCTACTGGCTGTTACGGCCTGTTGGAGGGTCCCCAGGAATTGCCACACGACGTCGCTCGAGGATTGAAGGCCAAGTGGCGACGTCTCGGGCAATTCAAACTCCACTCTGCCATCCACGGCGGCCCATATATCATCAGCCGTCCCGGAAGATGACGACGGCATAAGCTGCAGTCCACTGCCACTGGGAACAACTGCGCAGACAGGTGCGGTGGCTGGAGCCTCAACAGCAATGATCTCCTTACCGGTCTCCCGGGATGGGGGTCCAGCAAGAACCCCAAGAATCAGGGACGTCTGTCCCTCAGTAATCTCCCCGGCTTCTACCTCAGCAGAGTCATCCTTCTCCAGAACCGACTGCTGTTCAGTCTCTCTTGATGGAGAACCTCTGGCTATCGCTGGACTATCAACTTCCACGAGCGCTCTAGGGCCAACTGGGACCATTGCTGTTGCATGATCCTTTGGGTACCGCAACGCGATGGGCCGCAGGACGGACGGGAAAGTCGCCTGCCCTGTTCCCAGGGCCGGGAGTGGTATTTGCACCGTCATAGTCGGTAGCGCCACCTCAGTCTGCATCAGAGATGTATACGCTTAAAAAAGGGGGGGGCCTGGCTAAAAGGAGGAGAAAAGAAGCATGGCAAGCATTGACCCCGAATAGGTCCTTACCTCGGCTGGGACTAAGCTTAAATCTTTAAGAGCAGTTTCCCCAGCGCCAACTCCCTCACTCGTAAGTGATAATGACGGCACAGGACCGCCCCATGATAACCGGGCCGGGCTGAAAGTCAAATAGTCGCTCTCGTAGGCCGAGGACACCCCAGCATCCTCGGTCTCAACATCAAGCGGCGGTGACTCCTCGTCACTGGAGCCGCCACCATAGTCTACATGCTCAGAGGAAGAGGACCCCTCTGCCCTCTCAAGACACTCCGCCGTCGGAGCAGGAGCCTCGCCAGCAGGAGCATCACCCTCGGCAGGAACTTCCCTGGTGCTCTCCGCACCAGGAGCAACAATAGATGACACCTCGGAGACGGGTTCTCCCTGTCCCGAGGGGATCACCTTCTCTACGCTCTCCGGGCCCGGAAGCAGTGATGGTTGTATATCGACTACAAATTCACAGCAAAACGGGGTCAGGATGACTAAAGATACAAAGACTCACGTTGCTGTCGCAACTAAACTATGGATTACCTTCCATCTCCCGCTGAGGTGTGGGGGAGGGCAAATCCCTTTCTACGGGAGCAGCAAGGATTTCCTCTGCCCCGTCCCCAGTCTCTACAGCTACCGTCGCCTCGGGACCGACGACCCCAGCAGCTGTATCGGCAACTGTCAGCATGGGCCACCCCAAGCAGTCAAGACAAGCTAATGCACTTTGAAGAAAAGAAGAGCCTACCTTCGGCCTCTGGCCTTTGTGCGCGAGAAGCCTCAAATTCTTCGAAAGATACAACGGGAGGAAGGTCGGTTGTCGATTTCTGCTCCACAGCTTTCTTCCGGCGTGCCCGTGTCACCCGGGTCACCGCCGCTTTCGCCTTCCCGACGGCCTCTCGCAGTTGGGACCTGGTCCTCTTCCTCGAATCCCCAGGAGGCAATGGCATCGTGGTCGGCGCCGGCTCAGGAACTTAAAAATATGTCGGCTTTTGGGCCTTTATGATCAATTCCTTGAAGTGCCGAGTCTCCTCCGAAGTCGGTCGGACTGCATACGCACAAGGGTGAGAATGACACAACCACAATGAAAAGAAGAAGCTGGCCGAAGGGCCTGAAGGAAGAGATGGAACGTACTTGCCGGTCCCGTATAAAAGGGGAAGAGAGGCCAATAAAACAGCGAGGGCGTCTTGTCCCTCGAAGCCGCCTCGCGAATAAGCCAGCATAGATCCCCGATCTTTTCGCTCGGCTCAGCCAGCAGTGCCAGGTCCTCATGGCCACGGGAGGATAGCAGGTAATACAGACTCAGATGGTCCAGCCCCCACCTGTCTGCATATTTGAAGGAGATCTGAAGAGGATGGTCTAGTATGGCTTCACTGGGGCTACCCACCGGGAGGCCGTGAGACCGAAGGAGTGCAAACAGCCAGGGGGTATTGGCATATAAATCAGCCCGCCTGTCTTCCTTGCGAATGAAAGCCCGGTAGGGATACAACCTATCCACCTCAGGACGCCAGTCGGCCACGGCCGCGATGGGCTCCTCTACTAGCAAAGGGAGTTGCTGGAGAATCACCCTCTCACTGCTTACCCGGCATAAACCCCGAAGGGTCTTCACATAATCATCCTTGTTGATCGGGGGCAACTTCAGCTCAACTTTCGTCTTGCGGCCTTTTACGAGCTTGCGGGCCTCTAGATAGGCCTTCACATCCGTATTAGTCCAAGATTTCAACTTCTTCAAATAAGAAGCGTCAATATCAAGAACTGGCTCCGGTTGGGAAGCTAAGAACCTGTGCTCCGCCATGGCCCAGCACTCTCTCCGGGAGGTCCTGTAAAATCCCGTCCGCGCGTTCCACCACTTGACATATTCAGGCGTGACGCGAGGGAACCGTGCGGGGGCGGGCACCCGGAAAGAAACGTCTTCGCGACGATGGAAAAAGTCCCACCATATCCGGGCGTCGTCATTGGACGTTTGCCCGGCCCTGTGCCTGTTGGGCAATGCAAATTGCGAAGAGGAATGTGGAATCTGCTGGTCGTAGCCGAAGTTCTGACTGAAACGGAATGGGTAATACGGCTCCAACCACAGAATGCCGCTCTTGCAAAAAACGAGGACACTAGGCCTTATGGCCAATGCCCAATCAACCAACTCCGGCTCCAGAATAGGCCTGGTACAATTGGCCTGGGAAATCGGATGGATGTACTCCTCAGTTTCAAAGAGTTTGCACTGTCTCGTCCTGTTCATCAATGGGCTCGAGTGAGCAGCCAAGCTCCAGAAATGAAGAACCCCGGGCGAATCCACGGGAAGACGGGTCAATTTACCCCGAATAGCATAAAGTTGCTCCATTAGCAATGATGGCTCGGCGCTTGCAAACTCTATCATGCGCGGGACCAGAGGAACCGCTTGTAATGCCCGAGGAGCTGCCTCCGGGAACAGGGTGCAGACCCAAGCATTAAAGAAATGTAGCGGACCAACCGTCCGAAGGCTTTTGGGGAGGCGCGTCTTGTGCAAGTCCCCCAGCATCTTGTAAATGAGGCACAGGGCCACTGGGCAAAGAGACAGCTTGGTACCCCAAGCCATAAGACAGGCCGGATATATGGCTTCCGCCCTGATCACGCTCTCGTCACCCTGAGGGAGAGCAAAGGAACAAAGCCAATAAACCAAATAGGCAGCACAATGAGTCACTGCATCAACACCAGTAGGGTTTGGGTTTTCCCCCTGCCCTCCTCTCGAAGAAAATGACGAAGCGGCCTGGCGTCGTATCCTCTTCTTCCGTTTCTGGGCCACCGGTGCTATCGGAGGAAAATCTTCATACTTGTTCTTCCCCTGGAAGAAATATTGAAGCCAAGCGCCCATCCGCACTCTTCGTTTCTCGCCCGGCTTTCGAGCTTCTCTCGTGTCTTGCGACGAATGGAAGAGGGTGCGATACGCCTTCATTAGATATCGGTAGGCATAGCCCGCCATATACCGACCGTCACCGTCGGTCTGGTCCTTCAACCAGTCGGGCCAACAAACTTCCTCATACGGCTCTCCATCAATGGGCAGGCCGCTGAGCTGAGATAGACTCCACAAGTCTAAAGAGGTCTCCCCCTCTGAAGTATAGAAGGTGTTGTATTCAGGGCAAAACACCTCGATCATGCCGCAGCACAAGCCTCGGGAAATCGGATACCGATACCTTGAAGCATATACGCTGTGATAAACACCAGCTCTGGTCAAAAGAGGAGCATAATGATGCAGCACATAGTCTGTGAATTCCACTGCTCCGGGCCTGAATGCGTGGGCATCTGTGACTTTCAACTCAGCAAACCATCCCACGGAGATCTGGTGCTTGAAGCGAATCGCCAAGCAATCCAGCAAGAATGACTCATCTCTGTATCCCCACCTCAACGGGGCAAGGAATAAGCCGAAGATCGGCTTCTCTCGGTCTACCCTGCCCGCGGAGTCATTCCACATAGCAGGCACAAATTCAGGAGCTCTAGTCAGCAGTCCGTCTGACAGAGCCAGGTCTTGCAGCCCCAGCACAACGCTCCACTTCCTGACCTCCCCAGGGAGATAGATGGGTCTTCCCCGCGTTACGCATTCGGCCAAGCTGTCTCTCTCCACCAGCAGAGCCTGCTCGACCTTCCGCACGGCAAACACGTCCCGCTTCCCCTGAAGGTTGAAACGCCGAAGAAGGGACATCAGGTGTTTGTCCTTGGGATGATCCTTCCTGATCACGTCCTCTCTATTATAATGAAAGGAGTCGCCCCCGAGGATAAGGAGACGACTGGTGTCTACGGTGTCCGTCTCCGAATCCGAGGACTCCGCAACTATGGCCACCTGACCGTGACCCCAGTCGAGAGAATTGACATTCTCCCATGTCACCACGGCACGAGAGGAAGAGCTGGATGCCATAACAGCTGCAAAAGAGCATATCAAACAAAACAACATCAGGAAACGGCTAATCAAAGGCAAACTTTTGACAAAATTTCGGCAGAGTCTCCCCAGCACGGGGGATTGCCGAAGAAAAGTGGGAACGCGTCCACGGAGGAACGGTCCCTAAAAGACAGCCATCGATATTACACCGAGGCCGGAGGAACACCCGGGGGAATAGCTCCGAGGGCAAGCCCTGCTAGAAGCCTCCCGGGGTCCAAAGAATGGGTTTCGAGACACAAAGGGGCAGCATCTCCACTCACCCGAAGGAAGAATCGCCGCTCTCGACGCCGGAGAAAGAGAAGAGAGAGAGAAAATTCGGGCAAATGACGGATGAAGAAGGAAAATCAAAGGCGAAAGCCTTATATGGAGGGGGGGCCCTCCGCTAAACCGGCGCGCTATTTAGCGTGCCGGATTAAAAACCCCATAGCAAAAGGCGCGCCGGATTAAAACTCCACGGCGTCAAGGCCGCGCCGGGTTAGCAAGGAAAAGAGGAATAGCGCACCGGATTAAAGCCCAAGGGTCACAGGCCGCGCCGTATTAACGCCTGAACGGCGCCGAGTCAACGCCCGTGCCGAATTAAAGGCCATCCCAGGTGCCGGCCAATCAAGGAAGGGGTCGATCCGGATGAAAAGTCATCCGTCGGCCTTGCTGCACTCGTGCCTTGCTCGCAACACCCACGTCTGGGGGGCATTTGTTGGCACTCAAAATATGATAATTAGTGACCAAGCCAATAAAGACGAATGACCCGGCACACCGGAGCACGGAAGCCGATGCGGATCAACATATTGAAGATTTCTCAAGCTGTCAGAACCTCGGGTCACTCCGTGTGGATACGGGGACTTCACCTCAGGGGAGCCGAGACAAACTCGTCAACCAACCGGCAGTGCGACCAAGCCTGCCCAATGAACCGGCATCGACTTTGTCGTGCCGCATCCACTACACCCGTTGTCCGATCAAGGATAATGGTCTATCCGGTGGTCCCCCACCACATGAAAGGGCTCTCCTGAAGATAAAGGAGTTTCCCCCTGGTTCCCCGAGAGGGAGGGCCGAAAGCTCTGA
Source organism: Amorphophallus konjac (assembly GCA_022559845.1). Lineage (NCBI taxonomy): Eukaryota > Viridiplantae > Streptophyta > Magnoliopsida > Alismatales > Araceae > Amorphophallus > Amorphophallus konjac. Next base: position 39,849,318 of record CM040119.1, read on the forward strand.
TGGCAGAAGATCCCGATCGCCCGGCATGGGCACGGCTTCCAATCAAGATGGGCCCCTTAGTGGCCGAATGATCGCCCGGCTCAGGCGGAACTATCTCCCGGCTATCTAACCTCCTAGAAAGCTCAGAGTGCGAGCCAGGTCGGACCAACAGCATGGAGCGTAGAGCCGAAGGCCGTGTCAGTGGAAAGCCCGCATGGTCAAAATCAAAGTTATCAAGAGTCTCAAGGAAGGCCGTAAGTCAACCTGGGAGCTTCTACAAGACACCTCGTCGAAGTTTCGAGGAGCATCGGCAATATTAATGTTCACAGTGATTCCCGGAATCATCCCCGGACTCATCGATGGGCTCGAGGCGCATGAGAAGCATTAGACCGGCGCACCTTAAACCGGCGCGCCCCTCATTCAATGCCCCTTAAACCGGCGCGCCCCCTTCGCCTTCTGCCCTTAAACCGGCGCGCCCCCTTCGCCTTCTGCCCTTATCCCGGCGCGCCCCCCTGCCTTCTGCCCTCATCCCGGCGCGCAAGTTACCTTACCTGATGGCGCTTTAAACCGACGCGATAAGCTCACGAAGACTCCTCTCGGCGCGCCAAAAGCTCACGCCGGATGAAGAGCCTCCAACCTGTTATATATATACGGGCGAGGTTCGATTAAGAAGGAGGAGGCGGAGAAAGAGAGACAGATAGAAACCTTCGAAAGGGAGAGAGAGCTTCCTGGGGAGAGAGGTCTCCATCCGAGCGTCCTTCAACGGCGGTCTTCCTCTGTTCGGATTGAGGTCCTCCGGAGCCGGAGAAGGAGAAATTCCGATACTCTGTTTTGAGAACAGGTGGGCGCCGGCGTTTATCTTCTTTGCTTTTCGTGGATTGTTTTCCTCTTTCAGAGTCTCCGTCCACCAACTGTAAGCAGAGAGGGGGAGGGATGGCAATGATACGAGCCGACCCCTCCCCTCCCCTGCGATCTCTTCTTCTTACTGCATTCGTTTTCCTCTGCAAAAGGATGAACGGCGACCGAGCAATGATGCCGGCGCCGGATTCCTAACGTGTAATTGAATATCCCATTCCTATTTCTGGGGGTGGCAATGCATATTTGAATATCTGGACCAACAGGTCGAATGATTGATTCTAAACTTCTGTCTCCTCTCCTATCTACGGCGATGGTTACCTCCGTGCGTTTTCTCTGGTCCCGGTTTTCCCCGAAGCCCCGATCATGCCCCAAAGCATTGTGGGCTACAGAAACACCCCCCCTCCCCGGGGTTCTTTCCCCTCTTCTTTGCGACCATGCTCGTGTATGATTTAAGGGCCCCTGCATGCCCTCCGTGGACAGAGCTGCGCTTCTGCGTACGCTTCTTTCTACTGTGTTGTCAAGGGTCAGCTCCCCTCGATTCCTCTCTTCCTATTGCCCTGTGGCTCGTAAGGTGAGGATCGTACTCGGGATTGCAAGATGCATCGGTTTGACATTGCACCGTAACTGTTCGAGCATATGCCCCTATGTTTGGCTCGTCCCATCTGTGAAGTGATTACCCTTCCGCATTATAGTCATGTGAACCGTTCCGAGACTCTTTGGTGTCGTCTTAGTCATCCGGGGAGGGGGACATCCCCTGCTACTTCGCATAGCTGCTGAGCGACCGGGAACTTTACCCCCCCCCCCCCCATGGTGAAGGCTTCCCCAAGGCCATAGCAGATAGCAACAAGGGTCCTAGCCTAACAGGCTTCGCCTCGACAACCTGAGACTCAATCTAGGCCAAGAGATGTGTGCTCCTCGTAGGCCAGCCCTCGGAGCTTAACCCTCTTGGTGGTCGGTCCCTCCATGGGATGAGTCATATGCCGTGAGATGTCCACCCCTCGCAGGCTAGCCCTCGGGGTGATGCTCTCATCATCAATGACCTCGTCTCTCTATTCTTCCCCTTGCGGAGCTTTGGTGCCCCTCGTAGGCTAGTCCTCGGGGTATCCTATCCGATGGGGTTTGCTGGGTGCCTCCGTGCACACCGGCGGTTTAGGGGCTTGTTCCACAAGTGAACATGACCCCGCTTCTCCCCTGCAACTCTTCAGGTCCAGGGGAGATGCTGTCCAAATTTGGACAGATTAAGAATAAATAAGCTCCAATGAAATGATCGTTCTGGACTCAATCGTCTCAGTGCTCGAGTATGAACCTCGCACTGACCCCCCCCTTTATCTCCAGAGGTCTGTGGACTCTAATCGAATAGTCATCTGGCCCAACAACTCAAGAAAGGATCCTATGAAGTCCAGCAAACTTGAAAGAGTTCGAAACTCAATAAAAAAAGTTTATTACGGCGCGGTCTTAACCGGCGCGCCCTAAACCGGCGCGGTACCCCCCCGCGCCGGATTAGCCCCACACTCATCTTCTAAAAAATTTTCTTTGCGCCTTTCCGGCGCGCCCTAAACCGGCGCGCCCCAAAGTCCTTGCGCGCCGTTTAAATACCCTGATCGCCGCGCCGTATTAACATCTACACCTACGTCTCTTCGCGCCGTATTAACTCTCATCATGGCCGCGCCGGGTTAAGATGCTATACCTACGCTTCATCGCGCCGTATAAGCTACCTATTGCATGGTTGCGCCGGTTTTGAAACCTATTGTTGTTTTAATCGCTTATCTGCCCCGAGTGGACCTCATCCCTCGGGGTTGGCATTGATAAATCATAATGCATAATGAATTGAACAAGGGAGGGACCGAGCGAGCCCCGAATTGTATTGTCATTGTATCTTCATTACCATGCCCGTTAGCACTTTGCTTTCGCTGTCGCACTTATGTTGCCTTCCCTCCTCTCGATGAGGAGTAATAAACGTGGCCGACTATCATTTACTTTCACAATTCCATTATCATGCTTAATATAATCATGAAAGTCGTATGTGCATCCATGCATACATCCTTGGGTATATCAAATGGTGTCGACGGAAAAGCCGGATTATGTCTGGTCGGAAGTCTTCGCTATGCGCGACGATGGTCTTCGGACCCACGTCCTCCGCCATGTACCGAGGATCCATAATTCCATGAGACATATGCATCCGACATGCCTTTGTCGTAATCATCATGTGGCTTTTTTTAATCCGGCTTCGACAGCCCGCTATCTCGGCAATTAATCAAAGGTGTTCCCTCCTCGTGGGGGATGTAATTAACGCCATAGCCTTTATGGTATGGCGGACTGCTGGTCCCGACCGAACCTCACATTCGCCCGATATGGGTCAGAGTGAGCGCATCATAAAAATCGTCACTCATGTGACTGGCACGCCCGCGTCGTCAATCAGTCAGTTGACTACAAGTTAGTTAATTGGTTGATCGATACGCGAACGAAAAGGCAAAAACGAAAGGAGAAAGAAAAAAATGCGCGAAACAGTTGTCGGAGTCTTTTACGGATATCTTCAGGGCTTTGATGACCACTCATGCATTCCAGCTCCCTCCGGTTTTACCTTGCCGACCCGCGGTCGGGAACATGCTTCAGTTCTGTGATTTCCATCGCCAGCAGGGGCATTTGGTCATGGCTTGTCCCAAGTTCCGGGAGTTTGTTTATGATATGGAAGATACGAAGAGGATAGATTGGCCGGTGATTCGCAATATTCTCTTACATCTCCGCAGCAAGCAGTAGCAATAGCAGGCGCCGCCCAGGCAACCGTCTCCATCCCTACAAGACTAGGGGCACCCCTGTGGTTCTTTGTCTAGCAATGCACCCGCTCCATTACCCGTTCCCCCACCTATTCTATCACCTACTTCACCGTCCCCATTGCCATCTCCTATCTCGGCTCCATCCCCTTCACCTACCCAAGCCTCTGCTCAAACTAGTGCTTCCATTTCCTCCACTTCTGCTACCACCACTTCCACTCCTAACGCCACCCGGCGCGTCGTGTCAATACGTCGACGGTGGGCGCTGCGCTCCTCTTCATCTTCTCCATCACCAACCCAATCTCCACTACCCCCATTGCCTTCATCACCATCTCCACCACCCTCACCATTGCTTAACCATCCATCACTTTCGCCACCTCCTCTCACCAAATCACCTAACCCACTACCTCCATCGGTGCTTGCATCTCCATCTCCACCATCTTCACCTCTTCCTCCATTTCCCTCGTCATCCGAGCATGAGCAAGCCACACCTTTGCCTTTACCTCTACCCCCGCCTACACTTCCACCTTTGCCTTTACCTACGCCTGAGCCTACCATTACTACATCGCCTTCACTTGATATCACTCCACCACCTATCACGCCCACCACTCCTATTACCTCCATTCCTTCTCCGTCCACTCCCACCCAACGGAGTAGATGTGCGCTTCCTTTGGTGCCCCTCGGGTCTGGTCCCCAAGGAGATTGTGAGCCGAATCAGGATGATTCATTGCCGGTTCTTTAGTTCAAGCTTCAAGATTTCATCTGTCGCATGCTGATACGTGTCTTGATCTTTGGCTATTCTGGGGATGATGCGTCTCAACTTCCAATGACGGTTGTCAAGAAGAGTTCCCTTGCCTTAGTGCCAATTTTTTCAAGAGCGAGACTGGTGGCACTCTCTATGCTCGCCGGAGGACTTATTATTGATGTTGTTATCACTTCTCGCTCCATTGATGTTCAGTTTACTGGTCTGGAGGGGTTCTCTACCCAGATCATGCTAACTCATACGGCTACGAAGAGTTTGTGGAATTCTATATTCAAGGGGTAATTGGCCGAATCTTCTGCACTCTTGAAGGATATTTTGCACATCTTATGTAATCTCCCTCAGTTCATTAGCAAGCCGGCCATGTCAACACCACGCATTGATCTCCCTCGTTTTCTTCCTTCTCAGCTATCAAGAGAATTGTGCTTCAAGTCTGATTTTCGAATGGAATTACTGAACCTTATGCTCTTTGTGCCAAGGGACAAAACTTCATGGTTCTCTGATATTCATCACTCCAAAAAGTTAATTGTTCGCGAATGTCCAACAATTGTTAGCGCCCGGTATCTAAGGGCAATTGCCCTGGTGAAGCTGCGTGTTCATAACCGGGCTAGGCTGTCTGCCAGGTGGGCCTGTTATTTGAGAAGACATTGCAAGTTGAGAAGGCCGAAGGTACGAGCCCGCACCAGGCGGGTCCGTTACAAGCAAGTTTCTGCCAAGAAGAGGCGGTGACGCAAGTTCAAAAGCCGTCAGTTGTGCACTCGAGGGGCCACCACTTCCTCTTCCCCTCCTTTCCATTCATCATTTCTACTACTCAGTTCCCCCCCCCTTAGGTGGTGTATTTTCCCTCTTTCAATCCTACTTCTATGATTTTCTCCTCTCTTCCTGGGTTCGTGAACCACCATTCTTCTCAGTCCCATCTGGATCCTCCAGATTTTCTCTCCTCTCATAATGCTAGGCCTCGGCCTATGTCATCCTTTCATCCCGATTTCGGGACATCACCTGATTCTTCCTCTCCGGGACTCCTGGGTGTTGCCTCTGATCCTTCTCCAACTCTATAGGATGACCATCATTATCCCTCTCCGACCCTGTCGGATGTCCATGATTCTTCTTCTCCGACCCTATTGGATGTCCATGATTCTTCTTTTCCGACCCTGTCGGATGTCCACAACTCTTCTTCTCCGACCACGTTGGATGATCTCTCCTCTTCTTCCTCATCTTTGCCACAATCTACTCATCATCTCTCTATTCCCTCTGTTTCACCCTTTCGGGGGCATTGCCCTTTTTCATGTTATTTTCGAGGCTTTAGCCCGCCTTGATGTCAGCTGATCTATGTTTATCATGTATCTGGTTCCTTGTTATCAGGGTCTCTATATCTTAACGAGACAGTTCTAGCCCTCGTCTCTCTTTCTTTTTATCCTTCTTCATCTAGTTTGGTGTCTGCCGCTCCTCCGTGTAAAGGAACCTTGAAGCCTTGCTATCCTTTCCGTCTTGATCCTGACAAGCAAGGAATACAAAGCTCGTGCTGCTCAAAGCTCGATGGTCAAGATCGCTTCAGGATGCTATTTTCACGCTATGGATTTGCAAGGTATCTTTATTTTGTGCAAAAGTGTGCTATCGCTGCTATTTCTATTATTCCTGTGCATTGTTAAGATAATGATGTTTCCTCAATATGGTTTGAGTGGTGTTAATTGAGTTTGCTTAATTTAGTCAAAAAGAGTTCACTTTTGCAGCATTCTTAGGCTAGTGTTAGCTCCGCGCTGGGAGTCTAGTTTCTTTCCCCGATCATTGAGGGTGACCTTTTGTAGGGGTTTTTCACACATTTCACAGCAAGCCATATCTGATTTTCCTTTAAGTAACACCGTTGCTGCTTTGGCTATACCATGGGTATGCACAAAGGTCTTTTCTTTTCTCTGTTCGGCCGAGTGCAGGGGCAAGAGATGGATGGATGAGATGACCAACCTAGACGCTCCCTAATACGAGAGAGGTCTCAAATAGGGGCAATCTTGACCCTCAAAAGTGAGCTTTCTTGTAATATCTGACTAATAAGGGCTATCAAAATCAAAAAATCAATATGAAAACCAATATGAATCAATGTAAAATTATGAATTAAAGACATGGCAAGAGTGGCAGTACAGTTCTCCACAGGACATCATGAGCCCGGTCGCATGCGTGCCTGATAAATATGGGTCTCAAAATCAAAGACACAAAGCCCCGGCACAACAGACTATATCTTTGAGGGGTGGTGCCTTGGGGGGAATTCGAGTCTTGATGTCTCCTATCATGTATAAAGCTTATCTCCAATTTTTCTTCTGCTTCTCCCTCTTAGGCTAGGTGGTATCCCGAGTATGGCCTTAGTAGGGGCCCCATTCTTTAGAGGCAGTTAGTTGTGGTAAGCCACCCTCATATGCACGCCCTGCTTAAGGGAAACCTTTAATGAGAGGGGTAGGAATGACGATCCCTGGCCAATAGTTTGAGCCCGTCTTGGGTGCTGCGGAGTGCTATTTCAAAATTTTTATAAAAAATTAAATATGTCAAAATCTAAAAAAATTAAAATATTGTCAAAATCTGAAAAAAATCAAATATTGCTAAAAAAAGCCAAAAAATTAGATATTGTCAAAAAAGTATATATTGACAAAATTCAAAAAAACAAAATATGTCAAAAATCCAAAAAAATTTAAATATTTCAAAAATCTAAGGAAATTAAATATTATTGAAAATCCAGAAAAAATAAAATCAAAAAAAATCAAAAAATTACAAAAATCCAAAAAATGTGCCTTTTGTTTCTTTTTTCAAGCATTTACATTCTTTTATTTGTTTTAAGGACAGATACGTAATCCATTTGTTAAGTGTGCAGGTTGCAGATGTTCAAGCTGTCATTGCTCTCCTCTATCTCTTGTTTTGCCTCCTGTCCACATTTTCTAATCTGTCTCTTCTTCAATCTATTCTCTCGATCTGTTCTGAAGCTCATGTCCTTCTCAGCCTTCGCTTTATCTTATCATATCTCTATTAGAGGGCTTTGCATAACGATTACGAACCTGGGAGTTCTGCTTCATTCTGATCTTGGGGTTTGATTGAGGAGCATATTTGTTTATGTCTTTTGTCCCGTCGTGTCCTTGTCACACGTGTCTATATCCCTCTGTGTCGTCATGCGTGTCTATCATAGTTTTTTGTCCCACTGTGTTATCATCCCACGTGTGTCTTATCCTACCATGCTATGTGTTATTGTTGTCCCCCGTGGTGTTGTCATCCAGCGTGCCTTTGTCCCACCATATCTTGTCCCACGGCGTGTGCTGTCCCACCATATTGTGGTGTTGTCTTGCCCCATCATACTCTTTAGTCCCGCTCACGCTTATTATTTGTTCATGTGATGTCTTGCATATGTTGTTCATGTGATTTCATCATTCGTTATGTTATATTATGTTATGTTATGTTATGTTATCTTTCATCCATCTTTGTGATGTTGTTTTATGTTAATACTTGTTCTTTTGTTGTTTTGGTTGTCTTATATCAAAAATCTAAAAAAATACTATTTCGCTTGGCAGGTAAGTCAGGTATGGCTCTCTATCCCTTCTCTTTGTTGCATTACTATATGGTATCTACCTTATTATAGCCTCTCAAGGACCGGCTGGTTGTCAGTGTATTCTGGGATCTGATATTCCCCTTTAACAAAAATGATGATGATCTAAGAGCATACGGTTAATCGTTGAATAAGCCGCTCGGTTGAGTCGGGTAGGGGATGATGGACTATGTCTCGCATGCTGTGGTTGCAAGAAGACTCTTGACCCCGTCTTGCTCAGTCTAGCAATAGTATCCTTGAATACTTTCTGTTTTACCTTTCTTTACATTCATTTTGATGATTTCTTTATTTTATCCCAGCATGCATCATGTCATTTTTGAGCATTCACGCCTCATGATTCTTTCAAAGTTTCTCCTCAACAATGGTTAATTGCACTTCAATTCTCTTGAATAAGAGATCATCATTCCACTCCAAATTTGAACATCTTTCCTGATCTTTCCGCTTGGTCTGGTTGGCCAGCGTGATTCTTGTCTGGATTTTATCTCTTTTTTCTCCTTTTCTAGCTTTTCAGTTGTGCTCTTTTCGATCCCCTCATTGTCTGTGGATTGTGTCCCCTAATGAGGTTGGTCATGTTTTCTTCTCTTTTCTCTTGGTTAGTTCTCCAGACATGTCCCATCTTTGTCATCCAGTCCTTGTGGTTAGTTCGGCGTGTCCGGGAGAATTCCTGTCGCTTGTTGGTTGTGATGGGTGTCTTTTCCCTTGATGTCCACTTTTCAGTTCTCTCCACTTCACCTCTGCTTCATCTCCATTTCACATCGCTATCTCTTTCGCTCTATCTTCTTTTGATTTCACCTCTGTGTCGCTTTCGCTCGTTCCCTTACAAAGCAAACATCAAGGAGGGGCATCTGTTGACACCCGTTTTAAGCCTGCAAGTCGTGTTATCTCTCTTATTCACCTCTATGATGTCCTGAATTAACTCTTGTTTTGGAGCCTTCTTTGAGCCTATCTCAAGCCCATTTCTTGACCATTTTTCAAGCCCATTGAGCTTTGGAAACTTTTATCTTCAATTCCCCAACTTTCGGAACCGTTTCAAGTCAATTCGGAGCTCAAACGGACGCTCGGGACTCGATTGCGCAAAGTTGCCCAAAATCCCATATCGCGGACTCCTAGGAGACCGTGACCTTAATGTCGCGGTCTACCAGGAGACCATGTTCTCCAATATATTTTTTTTAAAAAAGTTGAAAATCATCAGCTAGCGGTCTTGGGCAGACCGCTACCTGATGGTAACGATCTTCCCTAGACTGCTACCCCCCAATTTGTGCCAGAATCACCCCGTTTCGCTCCTATCGCCTTGCGGTCACCCCCTAGACCGTTTGGTGTCCCCTTGCGGTCCTCCAATGACCGTTTGCTCCCCTGGCGGACCTGCGATAGACTGTTTGCTCAACAGAGAGTCCAGAACCTCCTGAACTCCGATTTCTTCGCCTGAGGACTCTTTGGAGACCTTGTTTGATCCATTTTCTCTGAGAATATCCCTCCAAATCAATTCTAATCCACCTTGGATATATATTTCCACTATTATCCATGGATTAATTCATCTAAATCCCCTATTTTGGGTGTTTATCCTCGGATATAAACCTAGGGTTTCCTACTACTCTATATAAAGAACCCAGTTAGCAGGTTGCGAAGGGGGGCCCTTCTTCAACCTGGGGCGAAGCCATGTCACATCTCCAACTCTCCTCTTCGACCTCAAGCTGTTCAGGGAAGTATAATCTTCATTTTCCACACTCAAGGGCTATCTATATCTCTCTCTGCTCTTAGTTATTCACCTCCCAATTCTCAAAATCATCACAGTTGCACAGTTTCAACACTTTTTGCATTTTTCTCCGTTTTGCATAGCATATTCCTACACTTGTGCTGCGTGATTTTCCTTTCTATTTGTTCAACACACTTATTATTTCCACCCTTCCACAGGGGTTAAAACCCCTCCCCCGGTGTGTTCTCCCTCAATTTCTAGCACTGTTTTATTATATACGGGATTGATGCTACACTTCATGTTTCTAATGGGTTTTAATTTTCTCTTGTGTTTGGCTTTGTTTGCAGGAGAGCAAAGATAGAACGTGAGGCCCTCTTCCTCTAGTCGGTTGGAAGGAGAGGAGGTTGATTCCACATCATTTTCTGCACCCCTTTGTTCAAGCGCGATCAAGTCTTCATCCTCTTCCAAGGTACACAGTGTCGTTGCATCATCTTCTCACATCTTTTGGTGTTGTTAATCCTTGGTGGCGATCACGGTCAGTTTCCTATATCTTCATCGCCCCTTTGTTCATGTGCATGCCTATATATTTGTTTGGGGGTGGGGCAGATAAATCCTCTACAATGAGTCATTAGTAATAAAGTTCCTTCACTGTAATAGGCGGTGAAGTTGATCATGTCATGTAAATTTCTCTTTGTATTGAGTCTAGAAATATAAAGAGTCAAGAGTCATCACTTTGTAAATTTATCATTATTATTCAATAAAAGCAAGGTTTTATCCAACTATTGGGCATTCATTCTTATGTGTGAATGTGTTAGCTCTCTGATTGTTATTATCACTTGAGACTGCTCTTGTCGGCTGTTCACGTTCCCAATTAGTTTCGCTACATAATCTCGGGGCGTGACAGTTAAGTGGTATCAGAGCCTAGGCATAAGTAAGTCCTAGGAAAAAAATATCATGTCATAGGCTAAGTCAAAGGATTAAGGACCCACACCTATGAACTAAAGAAAGAAAATTCTCACCTACGAGAGATCAGGTAGAGCCCGAGATGAGATAGTTAATTAGAAATTATCTCTAGGATAATTCCCCTTCACTCTATAGGAATTAACAAATTGTTCCTCTTCTTAGGTACCGCCATTATCAAAATGGCTCACCGTGTCAACTGGGATGAGATGCAACAAACAGTTGCGAGTCTTACCCATGCCCTTCAGACTGTGGCCCAAGCTGGGGCACGGGTTGGCGTGGGTAATCTACACAGAAATTTTTGGAGCATGAACCCTCCAAGATTCTCTGGATCCTCCAACCCCGACGAGGCAGAGAATTGGATCGATGAGATGAATAGAATATTTGAGGTCATGCAATACACTGACCAAGAGAAGGTCCGTCTCGTCACATTTCAACTGAACAAGGATGCACGTACGTGGTGGAAGGCACAACCTTAAAATGCTCATCTTACATGGGATGAATTTCTTACACTCTTCCGTGCAATGGGTGCATTTATGTGAAAGGACCTTGGAGAAGGTAGAGAAAATCAAGGGGAGAGACGAAAAGTCGAGCCGAAAATATGATAGGCGAGAGGAAAAAGAAGAAAGGTTTAGTATCACGGAGGATGACGAATCCCATCACAACAAGAGGTCCCGCAATGGGAATGGTAATGGTAAAAGAAATAGTAATGGAAAAAAGAATGGCAATGGCAATGACAATGGAAAAGGTAAAAGAGTTAAGGAAGAGGAAGAAAAGCAAGTCATGGCAGCTTGCTCCTTTTACGATAAATTCGGGCACACGGCCAAGAATGTTAGAAGCACCTCGATACTTGTATCAAATGTGGAAGTCGGGAACATCGCTTTCCCATGTGTCCTCTCATAAAGGAACAATCTTCAAGGGATAACAATGGATGCGGGCGACGAGGCTGACTAAATGCCATCTTGGACGGGGAAGGTAAGGCGATTGAAGGTGTCATCTTGACTTATTTACATATTAGCATTGTCTTAATTATCAGTCCGACTAATTAAAACACACTCTCCATAAAACTCATGCATTAAATTTGGGGACCAAATTCTTTTTAAGTGGGGGAGGGTGTAACACCCCTAAATTTTCTAGAAAGTATTCAAGAATTTTCTAGGATTAAATATAATTATTAAGCATTAAAAAGGCTTAATGGGCTATTAAAAGAATTATGAGATAATTAAATCAATTTAAAGGCCCTATATTAACCAAAGGGTTAAGCCCAACTCAAATAGGTCTAAAGACCCAACTCCAAGACCTTTAGGCCTAAGCCCACTTCTAGAGACGTAATTAGGGTAACTTACGAAATTAAATTGGATAAATAGGTTGATAAAAAGGATAAATTGGAGATAATAAGTAAATCCAAAATTTTCAGATTTAAACGCCTAAACGCGGTCTATCGCACGACTGCTATATCATAATAGCGGTTCCCATTAGACCGCTACTATGTTCCGTTAAGGGAGGTGTTAGAAGCGTGAAAAAATTAGATTTTTCCCATCCCAATCTCTATGATTCGAAACTACCTAGCATGGAAACCTAGTCTATGACTCTTGGGGATCGATCCTACTCTAATTTAGGACTCCTAGATCTATCTAATTCTTCAAACCCTAGCAAACCCTATAAATAGGACCCATGTTCCACCTGCGTGAACCCTCGTTTTGGCTCGCATTGTTCGGCAGTAAGTCATGGGTATTTCATGTTGGTCCTTCAGACTTTATTGTTCTCCTTAGTTTTTTCTAACTCCCCTCAAAATCTCGTGCTAGGGGACACGTCGTTGGAGAGTTAGAAGCCCTACAGGTTGCTAGTTCGCTGCAGTCTGCACAAGAACCAGTGTGGCCGTCCATCAAAGATCTAGAGATTGGAAGCCCTAATGGAGGTATTTAGAAGTTCATCCTTTAGAACAATTTGTTAACCTTTATATCTTCTACCTATCGTCCAAATTTCATAGATTTAGGTCAAGTGGTTAAGGAGAACGAGGGACGAGAAGTTGCTGGTTTAGCACAGGACATGCAGAAACTAGGGTCGACATTCTGTCAGAAATTTGAAGTCTAGGGATCGAATCAAAGGTAGGTTATCTCATGAAAAGGCTTAAACATCAAGTTAGGAGTAAAAGTCCTCTGTTTCCATGAGATTTCATGTATTATACACGGAGTATTTCATGGTTTATTATGACTGGGCATCTAGGTTATTTCTACATGCATAGTCCTGCACCTTCTAATTAAAGATAAGAACTTTGACATGATCCATGTATTTCCATGCACCCTCTTCGTTATAAACATGCTCTTGCATGTTATTCATTTATTTCTCATGCTTTTATGCATTTATTGCCCTAGGATAGGCCTTGCACTCGATAGTTATGTACTTTCTGTTACCAGGATAGAAACGGTCTACTAGCGACAGCTTATATATAATAGCGGTTCTCAAACGACCGCTACTATGTATAGGCGGTTCTGTCAAGACCGCTACTATCAGAAACGGTCCTCATAAGACTGCCTTTATATTTCAATTTTCTGCACTTTGTTAACTCCAAACAAATTACAGATTGACCCTATTATATATATATGTTAAGCCTAGTTAATAAGGTTCCATTCCTGGTTATGACTTTACCTTTAAAAACTTGGTTATATTGTTCATCCATCATGATAGATTTCATGTCCTTAATATACTTTAAACCTATTTTAAACTTATGTTACTTTCATGCCAAAATCATATAGTTTATATTAAATTAAATTTCCACATGGATTATGAGACTTATTTTATGCGTATTTGATCGTTGTTTTTCCACGATCCACTCTCATCTTGAGTCTTTCATAAGTACATAATGCGTACTCCAATGCGTGACTATTAGTTACACTTTGCACATATTAGGCACATGATCTTGGACTTGTAATCCTCTCCGTCGGATATTCCTGCTGTCGGACTAGGTGATCTTGTTTCAAGACCTCCGTAAGTCTCCGCGAGCCTGGGATTCCCACTAGGACGCTGAGCTGGTTGTACCCCCAATACCCAATTTGTCTAGAAAGTACTTTACCAGCGTTTTCTATGTCCTGGATTGTAGCGACCCTCAGGCGACCGCTACTGTCGAGTAGCAGTCATCCCGTGACCGCGTTAGTCTAGATTTCACCACTCCATCGACCTTTCTTTCCTCATGCGTCGACTCTGTATAGAAACGGCCCTGGCTGGACCGCCTCTTCATAGAAACGGTCCTAGCATGACCGCCTCTCAAACAAACGGCCCCGATATGACCGTTTTATGTCTAAGTATTGATTAACCCGGGGTTTCACCCAAGGGTTGATTTTCCTATGCTCCTAGATGGTCTATTTATTATCTAGAACCTAACACCTTGTTCCAAAGCTATCTAACGAATTATGAAAGTTAAATAAAAGGCCATTATGCAGCCAGATTCTTTCCGTGACCTGGCCTTGTCCTTAATTCATCCTTTTGAACTCCCATGATCTTATTTGATGCATTCTTGCCTTCGTATTGATTGAACTTATTGTTGAATTGTACATTACTGGCCGAACTTTATTGATATTTCTCGTGGAAGTAGCTTGATTTATAACATGAAGATGCAGACCATACACTGATTATGTCCAAGGGCTCCATGCTAGCCCCCTCGACTGATAGTCGGAAACGTGCTGAAAACCATGGGGTACGATGATACTGGCATCACATTGCGCTAGGAGTACTTATTTTTATAGACGAGTGAAAACCACGAGGCAATCTAGTGAAATTACATTTTTATGTGTTAAAGTGACTTTCTAGTGCATAGCCTTTATGGTTATGAAAAGTGCATTCTCGTTACATTCTTGTTCGTGAAAGGCCATATTTACATTCATGCTATATTCTCACTTGATCATATTCTCAATCTACATGAACTCTCATACCTCGTCTTGATCATAACTTATTACTTGTGTTACTTTGGTTTATACCGCATGTTTTACCGTATTTCCTTTATATTATTTTCTAGAACTAAAATGTTAAATACTTAAACATTACCTTCATGTTGATATGAAGATACCTACTGGGCAAGTGTGCTCATTCCCTACTTTTCCAATCTTTTCAGGATATTCTAGCGGGTCGAATTCGGACTACTCAAGTGACGAGTCCTAGAGTGATTAAAGATCGAGAGAAGACATAGTCATGAGTCATTAGTAATAAAGTTCCTTCACTGTAATAAGTGTTGAAGTTGATCATGTAATGTAAATTTCTCTTTTTATTGAGTCTAGAAATATAAAGAGTCAAGAGTCATCACTTTGTAAACATATCATTATTATTCAATAAAAGCAAAGATTTTGTCCAACTATTGTGCATTAATTCTTATGGGTGGATGTGTTAGCGCTCTGATTGTTATTATCACTTGAGGCTTCTCTTGCCGGTTGTTCACGTTCCCGATTAGTTCCGCTGCATAATCTCAGGACGTGACAGTCTACTCCCTCTTCTTCCCAGTGTTTTCTTCCCATGTGTCTTCTTTCTTCATCCAAACGTCAAGGTAGGTTTTCTTTGTCCAGATCAAACACTAAATCCAGCATGCACGAGGCATAGATTATCATGTACATCACCTTGTTTCATGCTTCTTGAAAGCTTTTCCTGTAGGTTTACCGTTCTGCATGTTTTAAAAGTAGTGACTGGCCTGACGTTAGTTTTGGCTAATTGATAAATGCACGCTTCTTTAAAAATCTGTAATGAGAAAACCATGCCAAATAAAAATCTTGATATGTGTATTTTTGGAGTCCTCATATTTTTCTCTTAATTTTCATGTTTTTAGATCCCCGAAAAACTTGTTGGATTAAAAGTAGCACTGTTCACCCTTAAAATGAACAGTGATGTCAAATAAACAAACCGTGGGATTTCCTCCATCTTTAAAATTTTATAACTACAAAATCGCACAAAATAAAATCTTGATATGCATATAGTTAGAATCCGTAGGTTTTTCTCCTATTTTTCATATGTTTTATTTCGCTAAATTCTCACTAAATAAAAAGTCACACTATTCATCCATAAAATTACGTTAAAAGAATGGACGTCAAGTGTATCGACGTCAATACTTAAGAAGTTTTTCATCTAACCTCATAAAACACCTTATTCTCTTTTATGCCCTATTTATTTTCCCCTTCTATCGTTATTCTTTTAAAAACTTTATCTCCATCCTTATTCTTTCAATATATATATATATATATATATATAATATTCATCCTTTTAAAGAGACAATATTTTTTGAATTATTAAATTAAATGAAAATAATATATGAATTGACGTCTTCTCAAAGAGACGCTATTTTCTGAACTATTAAATTAAATAGAAATAAGATATGAATTGACGTCTTCTCAAAGAGACGCTTACTCTGACTGGAAAGGGTAAAGTGTACACGAGTGATCTTGAAGCTAAAAGGCCCTTGTCTTTCCTATTTCTTGAGTCTAGATTCGAATTTTGTATTAAGTTTGGCAAGTGTGTCTTTTAATTTCTTTTGAAAATTATAATTGAGTCGATAAGTTGTAATAATAAGTTTATGTCAATAAAATATTATTTTAATAAATTTTTGATCTTTTGTGTCTTAAGTTATTATTCTGATTGACACGACTATATCACTGCCACGTTTCAAACAATGCGTTCCGCTGCTATCGGTTCAGGGCGTGATAGAAGTGGTATCAGAGCCTAGGTCTTCTTAAACCCTAGGTTTGGTCGTGAGTATGTGTCATTAGGTCCTTTTCCTTATTGTCACAGGGGAGAATGGGTAGAACTTGGGACTGAATATTAAACGATGTATTTCTAAGAAGGATAAAGATAATTAACTCTAATTATTTGAAAATAATATAACTAACTTTCATCATAATCCTTGAATAAAATAATTAACCTTTATAATTATTCTTACAGGAACCTAGATTCGATAGAGGCAACTAGGTCTGGCTTTGTTCCTCAAGTAGCACTCGTAGATATCCAAGCTTATGCGGACCTAGTTAGGAGAGTCCCACTATTAGAAAAGGCGATGGAAGCGAGAGAGAGTTGAAGAGAAGGAACAAGCCACAAATTCTAGAAAGTTTAACTCAACTAAGAAGAGACCTAATAAGGGTTGTAGCTCGCAAAAGGGTAAGAAGTTTAAGAGGGAGGATGGTTGGGTAACTCCTATAGATTCATCTCGAGAAAGGTGTAAGTTTTGTGGCAAGTATAATCATCAATCGGATGTTTGTTGGCGAAAGTCAGGAGCGTATCTTCGTAGCGGGAGTTTTGACCATAAGATAACCCGATGCCCTGTTACGACCAAGAAGCGTCAAGAAGAGACCAAGGCTTTAGTGGAAGCCAAGCCTACTAAAGAATGAATGGTAGAAGGTACCCCTCATCTTTAACCTTGAGCGAGTTCTTTTCCCATTCCGTACCTCTTAAATTTTTTTTCTTGCATAGTTACCTTAATGATTTGTAGTTCCTTGCTCTAGAGTAGAAGGTGGTGAATTTGGGGACCAATTCTTTTAAGTGGGGGAGGGTGTAACATCCTGATAAATTACAGGGAATAAAATCCCTATATAAATTAAACAATGAATTAGATATGGGGTCCAACCCAATATTTATGACAAAAAGAAAAAAAGTTTAAAAAGGCCTTAAACCCATGGATAATGGGCTCATAAGGGGCCTTATGGGTTCCCGTAGATGAACGGGCGTAAGAGATTATTTAAGATTATGGGCTTTGACACTTAGACAATGCTTGTGGGTATATATATATACAAATGGATTTATAATAGGACCTTTAAATACCTAACACATATCACGCTCGAAGAGGTTACATGGTTGCTTAGGGTATTTACAGGATAAACAGGAAGCGGCTGCAGTTTTAGAGGATAACCATTGCATAGGATTTTTACAAAAAAAAACCTTAGTTCAACTAGGATTCTTATTTACGTAGACATCCCTTGGAAGGACTCGAAGAGGGTGAACCCTATAAATATAAACTCGCGGGCAGTGCAATGCAAAGTTGCTGCTACTGCTGTGCTGAGTCCGAAGGAGGGATTGCTGCTTTGCGTAGCCGTCTTATTCCTCCTCCTTCCTACGTCCCGTACGTGGAGATGGGCCATCGTCTACTCCCTCTTCTTCTCTGCGTTTTCTTCCCGCGTGTCTTCTTTCTTCATCCAAACGTTAAGGTAGGTTTTCTCTGTCCAGATCAAACACTAAACCCAACATGCACGAGACATAGATTATCATGTACATCACCTTGTTTCATGCTTTCGTAAAGCTTTTCCTGTGGGTTTATCGTTCTACATGTTTTAAAAGTAGCGACTGGTCGGACGTTAGTTTTGACAAATTAATAAATACACGCATCTTTAAAAATCTGTAACGAGGAAATCATGTCAAATAAAAATCTTGATACGTGTATTTTTGGAATTCTCATATTTTTCTCTTAATTTTCATGTTTTTAGATCCCCGAAAAATTTGATGGATTAAAAGTAGCACTGTTCACCCTTGAACTGTTCAGATGTCAAATAAATAAACCGTGGGATTTCCTCCATCTTTACAATTTTATAACTATAAAATCGCACAACATAAAATCTTGATATGCATATAGTTAGAATCCGTAAATTTTTCTCCTATTTTTCATATATTTTGTTTTGTTAAATTCTCACTAAATAAAAAATAATACTATTCATCCATAGAAATTACGTTAAAAGAATGGACGTCGAGTGTATCGACGTCGATTCTTAAGAAAATTTTCATCTAATCTTATAAAACACCTTATTCTCTTTTATGCCCTATTTATTTTCTCCTTCTATCTTTATTCTTTTAAAAACCTTATCTCTATCCTTATTCTTTCAATATATATATATATATATATATATATATAATATGCGTCCTTTTAAAGAGACGATATTTTCTGAATTATTAAATTAAATAAAAATAATATATGAATTGACGTCTTCTCAAAGAGACGCTATTTTCTGAACTATTAAATTAAATAGAAATAAGATATGAATTGACGTCTTCTCAACGAGACACTATTTTTTTGAATTATTAAATTAAATAGAAATAAAAATATAAAATGATGTTTTTTAAAAGAGTTGTAATTTTTTGTTTAATTTATTAAAATGGAATCACATGAAAATCAAGGAATTAACGTCCATATACATAGACGCGATTTAAAGAAATGGTGTCTCCGTACACGGACACCAATTAACATAATTTTTATTTAATTATGAAAAAACATAGAATTGACGCCTCTCCAAGGAGAAGTGAATTCTTAATTAATGCCTTCTTGAACGGACGTGAATTTTCTGTCTTACAGTTTTATCGCGGGTTTTGACCCATACCCCCGATCTTTTTGGCACTGTTATCTCATGGCTGAGACAGAGTCTCTGTTTCATGAGTTTCACGATGACATCTCAATTCTTGGAGATTGAAAGACCCTCCGCTAGATATTCCTTTCGCCGGATTGAAATTTCTTTCTCTAAGGCCTCCGTAAGCCTCCGCTTGCCTTGGAATCCCTCAAGGAAGCCGAGGAGGTTGTACCCTAAAAACTCTGGAAACCGTGTATTGTCATGTCACTCTGAAGAAATATGACGTCCTAGCCATCATAGAACGATGTGTCTAGTGTTCTATGAGAGAATCTAGTCACTGCCTAGAATTAGCGTCTAGGACAGTTGACGCCAAAATTGGATGTAGCGTCCCTTACAAGTGACACTATTTCCTTCGTGTCTTACTCTTCATAGAATTAGCGACCACAATAATGGACGTGGATTCTATAATTGACGACGGCCTGAGTGGGCGCCAAATTATCCCAGATTCATGAGTGTGTTATTTTCATGAGAGATTTATCATTATATTGTTCTTACACAAGGTGCTGTCCTTGAACTCTCTATTCTGTGAATCTGCCTTAACCTTCTTACAATGGCTTGTTTCTTTGAAATTCCATTGGCTATAAGTATAGTGGATGTCTAGATATTATTAATGACTCAATGTCTGGCGTTAATGCGGCCCGATCTGGTCCTAGGATGAGCACCCGAAAATACTTGTGTCCATGGGAGCTATATTGACCACGGTATGGCATTACACCAAAGTGCAGGACTTTCTAGATTTATCTTTGGCATTCCACTATCTTAACGTGATATTTACTTTTGACTTGACACTATTAATGACTTGACAAGCATGACCCGGCAATATACTTATTGAATTCTCGTAGCCAATGTCTTATTTTAAATTCTCGTAATGAACTTGTTAGTCCTTGTTATCTATTTCCTGTCTCATATTCATTCTTGATCTATCTTAAGTATTTTTCATGGATCTTGTCTCGCTTTACACCCTATTTCTATCTCGTGTTCATGAGTAGACATAATTGCATTTCATGTAATTTGTTAATTACTTTAAGCAAGTCTGGGAATAGAGGTATAATTCCTACTAAGTTTTTCGCTCATCCAGTGTTTTCTCCTATTTATTTCAGGTAATCAAGTGACAAGTGAGGATGCTTACTCTAACCGGGAAGGGCAAAATGTGCATGAGTGATCTTGAAGCTAGAAGGCCCATGTCTTTCCTATTTCTTGAGTCTAGATTCGAATTTTGTATTAAGTCTGGCAAGTGTGTCTTTTATTTTCTTTTGGAAATTGTAATTGAGTCAATAAGTTGTAATAACAAGTTTATATCAATAAAAAATTATTCTCATAATTTTTTGATCTTTTGTGTCTTAAGTTATTGCTCTGATTGACACGACTGTATCGCTGCCATGTTCCGAGCAATGCGTTCCGCTGCTATCGGTTCGGGGCGTGACCTCGGGTGTCTTACAACTACCGGTATTTACTGAAGACTTGGCTCTGGCAGGCAGGGAGAAGGTTTCACACACTTCGAGGGTGCCTATGAAGGCATGGGTCGGTCATTTCTACAACGGGCCGTTTTGCTTTTACCACGAGTTTGCACGAGACCCGACCCCATGGGAGGAGTACACAGAGGTGGAGTTGCGGTTCCGGACTTACTCCCGATATATCTACGCACCGAGAGAGGAGTGGAATCCCCATGGGCTGCCGGACATGACTCATTTGGATGCATATCTGGCGTATTGGCTGGCAACTTTCGTGGTTCCCCACAGAGAGGACAATCTTCTGCGGGCAGAGCTGCTGTGGCCCGCATGCTTGTTGGCTGAGGGACGGAGGCTGGGGTTGGCTCCTGTAGCATTGGCCACATCTACCATGGGCTGGGGGCATTGTTAGTACACCCTGTGCCGCGGGTGAGGAGTTTGCTTTTGCCGACCCATTACATCAGTGTGTAGGCTGGTCTTCTTTTTCCCGGGTTGGTGACGAGGGCAACATTGGCAAACCCGGCGGCCCCCTTACTATTCAGCTTCATCGGTCAGTCAGACGGGGATGCAGCAGAGCAGCTGGAGAGAGCTAGGAGGGCCCTGCCCTACTTGTCGGTCATAAGCGAGGATGGCCTCCCGTTTGACTGTGGGTCGAGGGGCTTTAGACTGATTCTGGTGTCGACGGGTGACGGGGTGACCTATGCCCTACCACACCAGTGAGAGTCGGATGCTCAAGTGTACATAGAGTGGGTGATCAGCACTCGACCGATAGTGTTGGCGCTGCACTGGTCCAGCGCCAGTATTCTAGAGCATTACTACCCGCACCGGCTCGCTAGGAACTTCGGGTATGACTAGGCGATCCCGCCGAAACATGAGTTTCCTTTAGCGAGCCGAGTGTATAGGGGCAAGGATAGTCACTTGCTAGCGGCAGCTTGGTGGGACTTTAGTTGCCGAGGGGAGCTGACACCCACACACTCGTCGTTTAAAAGCCGTGCCATAATTTTAAAAAATAACTGAACTCACTCACTAAAAAGATATAAAATCTAAATCGAGTGGTAAGAACGGGCCAATCCCTCAGAGAAGAAAATTTCTTTTTGAAGCAAGTTGGAAAATCCTTATGTTTTAAAAATCAAATTTGAGTGAGTTTATGCTAAAGGAAAATAAATTTACGTGAAAATAAACATATCTAAAGAATATGAGAGGGTTAAGAAGAGAATTTGGAAGGAGATAGAAAGAGAAAATAGAAGAACTATTACACAAAACCATCTTTTATTACTAAAGAAGAGTACAGCTGTATGAAAACTAAAAATCACAACTTGAGTAAACTAATGAAAAGGGAAGACATAGAGTCAAGATGATGAAGAATAGCGTCGTCGTCTCCTTGCCGAGCCTTGGAGGAAGATCGTCCCTCTTTGGAAAAAGACGCTGCCTTGTGGGCACCGAAAGAAGAGAATCTTCGCCTTGAGATGTGTGAAAAAAATAGAGGAAAAGATAGATAGGAGAGGAAAAGAAAAAGACTTAAAAATTAATGTAAAACATGTGTGTGTGTGAGTGTGTTTTTAAAGAGTGAACCGAGAGAGAGAGGGGGGGTACAGTGGAGGAATTGGAAAATAGAGATGAAAGAGAATTAAGATCGCTTTAAATCTAGAACGAAGTAGAAGATCTGGTAGAAGAGAAAGTTGTAGATCTAGATGAAAGGAAGAAAGCTGATGAATAGTGCAGAGAGAGAAAACATGGGGAAGAGGGTAAAAACGGAAGAAGAACAGAGGAGTGTCTGCGCGGATGAACAGTGGAAAACCTAGGATAGAATCTTAAAAAATTGAGAATAACTTAAAAATGGGAGAGACTTAGAGAAAGAGGAAGAGGAAGAAATTGCAGAGAACTTAAAAACTAAGAACTTTGTAGAAGAAAGCAACTTAAAAAGACGAACAGAAGAGCATGAAAAATAGGTTAAGAAAAAGGCTAACATCCTCTTCGGTCTGCTCTAGGCATCTATTTATACTATTTAGAACTTCCCACGATCGTGACCTTCTGGATTAGCTCAAATCCAACTTTTTAGCATCAAGACTTGATCAAAGTAGGTGTCTTGCCACAATTAGAGTCCTCATTTCCTCAAATAAGAGAAGATAAGTCCGAATATTGGAAGATAACTGTGATCGGGGCGTTCCGTTTCTGTTTCTGCCTCTTGTAAAATTGCGACTGGCGTGGTGGGCGCACATTCCAATGTGCGACTGAATAGCCAGCCACCTAATCTTCATTTCCACTTTTTTATATTTTTCCTTTTTTTCATAAATTAAGGAATTAACGACTCACCAAACAGTTGCTCATTCCTTTTTCTATTTTTCTTGATTTTTCTTCTGATTTTCCGTATAATAGAATGAGCACCTGCTTGGTCGGTCGCTCATTCTTTTCCAATGAATTAGCGCTCGAGTGGATGGTCGTTCATTCCTCTCTTTTTTTAGCTCTTTTTCTTTTTTTCTATTTTCATTAAATGAATGGGCACCTATTTACTCAGTCGCATATTTTAATGAGTGCCTTTCCATTTAGTCGCAAATTCTTTTTTTTCATAATCTGCTTCAGAAATGGCGTCTGCTACAGTTGTCGTTCATTCATAAATGGGCGCCTTTCTGCTTCGAGGCAAAATCCTGAGATTTTCAGAAAATTCAAAATAAATATTCTTCATTATAACAATTGTGTATTTTCTTAAATATTTCTCACATTGCTATTTTAACTCAAAATAATGATAAAATCATGCAAACTCAAATTAATGGTGAGAATGAGATTGTTGCCATATTAATGCACAACTATGCTCGTTAAATGCTCAAAAGTGATGAATGTAATGTAACTTATGATATAAAATGTGATATTTATCACCCCCTGAACTTACTGACTACTAGTCCCTTAGCAATGCAAATAAATTAAAATTTAGGGCCAACAAGAGTTTACAAAGTTCATACTTTTATATCCAGCTCTCCCTTCATAGAATCAACGAAAGATTAGGAATCCGAAAATATTAATGCACATACTAACCTTAGATTAGAAATTAATGTACATGATCAAGAATACAAATCAAAGTTCACAACATAGACAATTTCATCACCCATTTGCTATTCCAAGTAAGTGCCTTTCAACCCTGCACCTCTTAATCAGAGCATTAAGCATACTAATTTTTTATCTGCCTTATTACTTTGTCCCTTTTGGGATCTTTTTATTTTTCTACACACATGATACTGCACTACCCTTCACTGTTTAACGCGAATCTCGACTCTTGTCTTAGTAGAAGCAGGCCTGGTTTCGCAGATCAAGGTTCCCTTTTACTTTTGACGTGAACCTCAACACTTGTTAGGTGAAGCAGGCCCAGTTACTAAGATTCGGGACATTTTTCATGGTGTTTTTTTTTCTTCTTCTTTTTTCACTGTGCTTTTGCACTAATTTGATTGATAACTTGGCAGAAAATTTTATAAAAAGATCTCTTAAGAAGTGTAGAGTATCAGATAACATACCCAATATAGTAGAAGGCTTGTCCCGCTTGTTTCATTAGCGTGCAAAATGATTTCGTTTCTAAAGTGCACATGAACTTTAAAGAGATTCTTATATCAATTTTTCATGGCTAGATTGAAATAAATTTTCCATCATCTTTCTCCCAGTCTTTTCTATTCCAGAATTACTTTCAATTGAAGCATGAATCAAGAAAACTTAATTGGGGATTTCATCTTTTTTCAATTTATATGATATGCAGGACATTAAGCAAGAACTCATGTCATGTTGTACTTTATGCATCATGAAATTTTTTCCTCCCAACCTGAATGACATTGTCCTCAATGGCATATGCAATAGAAAACAACAGAATAATGTAATAATACATATTGCTGAGTAGGAAAGAGACAACCAAATATGCGGGGTGAAAGACTTCTTTAGAACAATGGCACAACTCTTTCTCCTCGACCTGCCTACTAAAACACACTCAAAAAATATCAAATAACAAAAAATCTTGGGTTGCCTCTCAGAAGTGCTAAGTTTTTCATCTTCAGCCAGATGCATAAAAACTCACGAAGATTTTATTCCAAATCACTCAAAACAATGGATTCTTTTGACAACTTTTCATTTTCCAAGTAGAGCTTCAATCGTTGGCCGCTAACAGTGAAAATGTATTTCAACTTACCGAGGAACAAGCGTAGTCTTGAGTTAAAAATCCAAATTTTTTTATTTACATAAAAGTTTTCCTGTAAATATGCTTATCGTGAAATGCCTTTGTTCTGGCTTTATAAATCTTGGAATTTTCGTAGGCTTCATTACGCAGTTCCTCCAATTCATTGAGTTGTAGAGCTCTTTGGGACCCAGCTTGAATGTGATCAAAATTGACTTGTTTAATGGCCCAATATGCCCTATGTTCCAGCTCTATAGGTAAGTGGAAGGTTTTTCCAAAAATGAGACGGTTTGGGGACATGCCAATGGGAGTTTTAAATGCAGTTATATAGGCCCATAATACATCATCTAGTCTCTCGGACCAATCTTTCCTATCTAGCCTAACTGTCTTATGCAAAATGTTCTTGATTTCCTATTACACACTTCTACCTGGCCACTGGTTTGGGGATGATAGGGGGTAGTGAGCTTATAAGTAATGCCATATTTGCGGGGTAAAGCTTGAAATTGAGAATTCGTGAAATGAGAACCCCCATCACTGATGATAGCCCTCGGACACCCAAATCTAGAGAAAATGTTCTTCTTCACAAACTTAATCACCACCTTATGATCATTGATCCTTGTGGCTATAGCTTCAATCTATTTTGAAACATAATCGACTGTCACCAAGATGTATTCATTCCCAAAAGAAGGTGAAAACGGTCCCATAAAATCAATACCCAAACATCAAAGATTTCTACTACCAGAATGAGATTAAGCGGCATCATATCTTTCTTAGAATTGTTGCCCACTGCTTGACATCTCAAACAACTTTTTGAAAATTCGTATGCACCCATAAAAAATGTGAGACAGTAGAATCCACTTTGTAGAATCTTAGCCGCAGTCTTCTTTCTAGAAAAGTGCCCCCCACAAGCAAGACTATGACAAAAATTCAGGACATATTGTTGCTCTTCTTCGGGGACACATCTTCTTATAATCTGATCAAGACTCATATGAAACAGCTTCGAATCCTCCTAAAAATAGTGTTTGACCTTTGAAAAGAACCAATCCTTTTCCTGCTAAGTCCACCCTCCCGGAATCTGTCCTACCGCCAGGTAATTGCCAATGTGAGCGCACCAAGGGGTTGAAGTATGAGAGATAAAGAGAATTTGTTCATGGGAAAAGAATCAAACAGCGGAGCACTCTCAGGTATCATTATCCTTGACAGATGATCAGCTACAACATTCTCTAACCCCTTCTTGTCTCTTATTTCCAAATCAAACTCTTGCAGCAATAAAATCCAACGAATGAGATGGGATTTGGCATCCTTCTTGGAAAGCAAGTATTTCAAAGCAGAGTGATCAGAATAAATAATGACATTAGCCCCTAACAGATATGAGCAAAATTTCTCCAGGGCGAAAACAACAGCAAACAATTCTTTCTCCGTGGTGGTGTAATTCAACTGTGCATCAGCGAGGGTGCGGTTCGCATAGTAGATGACCACGGGCTTCTTATCGCTTCTCTGACCCAAGATAGCTCCAACAGCGTAGTCTGAGACATCACACATAATTTCAAAAGGGAGTGACCAATTTGGAGATTGAAGAATCAGAGCTTGAGTGAGGGCCACTTTTAAAGAAATGAATGCCTCGAGACAGGAATTATCTAATTGAAAGGGAGTGTCCTTGGCAAGCAACTGAGTGAGCGGACGAGCAATGGTAGAGAAGTTTTGAATGAATCGTCTATAGAATCCTGCATGGCCAAGGAAAGAACGGATTTGCTTGACAGATGTGGGAGGAGGAAGATTAGAAATCAAATCGACCTTAGCTTTGTCGACCTCTAATTTTCCCTTTTTTATTTTTTTATTTTATTTAAAATTAATTAACGTCCTCTTTCATGTCGTCATTTCTAAAAAAAATCTGAAAAATTCTCAAAAAAATCCAGAAAAATGAGAAAAAATAAAGAACGGACGCCTCCTCAAAGAGACGTCATTTTTCTTTTTATTTTCTTTAATTTTCTTAAAAATAAATGACGTCCCCTATCACGCCGTTAACTATTGAAAAATCTGAAAAAATGGAGAAAAATACCTAGAAAATCCAGAAAAATAGGAAAAAATAAGAAAAGGGAGAGGCTTGGCATTCTCCCTTAAATAGATATAATGCATGCAAACATCCAGACTAATGCCTTTTAAATCTGCCACTGACCAACCTATTGCCCCCCTGTGCTCCTTAAGGACATCTGAAAGTTGAGACTCCTGGGCAGAAGTGAGATTAGAAATAATAATCACGGGCAGAGTGTGGTCAGGACCCAGATAAGCGTACTTAAGAGAATCCGACAGTGGTTTCAATTAAAGATTAGGCGGATGATCCATAGATGGAAGAATAGATTCAGCTTGCAATGGAGGGAGCAACTCTATCTTAAAGTAGGGCGCACAAGAAAGAGATGAATCCTGAACCATGCTACCCTCTTCTAGCAGATCCTTCCTAACATCCAGACTTTCATTAGTCAGTTCTTCAAATACATCAATGACATTGCATTCCCCTTCATGGTCTGGGTACTAGGATGCCTTAAACACATTCAAAGAAACTTTTTCACCTCGAAAAGAGATATCCATCATTCCCGTGGCACAGTTTATGTTGGCCTTTGCCGTAGCTAAAAATGGACGTCCCAAAATAAATGGTGTGTGCTTTAGATCATAGGACGAGACCATATCCAGAATGAGAAAATCCATCGAGAAATAACACTCATGTACTTTTACAATCACATCCTCCAACAGACCCCTTGGAGTTTTCACTGACCTATCTGCCAGTTGAAGGATTATTGAAGTGGGCTTTAACTCTCCCAGATCAAATTGCTCGTATATGAAGGTAGGCAATAAGTTCACACTTGCTCATAGATCTAGTAATGTTCTATTAAACGTGACACCACCAATATCGAATGATATTAACGGAGCTTCGGGTCCGTCAATTTCTTCGGCAAATGATTCATTACAATAGCACTAACATCGTCAGATAAGCAGATATTTTGAGTTACCGCCTTCGACTTCCTCTTTGAAGTACAAAGCTCTTTCAAAAACTTCGCATATGTCGGTACATGCTTGATTGCGTCCAAGAGTGGAATATTGATATTCACCTGTTTAAACAATTCCACTAATTCTTCCTATTGAACCGGCGTTGTAACGCCCGGTAATTTTAAAATAGGAATAAATATATTTAGGAAGAAAACATATACATAATGATAAATACATATTCCTACAAATAAGTTTATAATGCTTAATAAATAAAATTTATTTAAATAAGTAAATGGCTAAGTGATATTCCTTTTAGGGGATGGAAGTAAAAATCTTGCTAGGATCGAACCTGCCACTGATACCTAGAACCAGGACTAATAAAAGTAAATGAAATTATGAGGAATAAAATCTCTATATACATACAAATTATTAATAGATATGAGGGTTAGTAAATAACAAATGAGTTTAGATATATGAAACCCACACACATTGTAAGGGCCTTTAGAATACGTATATGACAAATATTAAGCTTTGGAAAAAAATGGATAACAACATATTGACACAAATAAGGGCCCTTAAGTCTCAACCCACTCATCCACATATATATATATATATAATACAATATAAATAAATATAATACAACATAAATAATCAAGGCCAGACTCTGCACACAACCCCCTGACATCCTAAAAAGTCTCACAAAAAGAACTCATGGACTCTACCGTTATATTATAATAAATTTAAGAATAGCGTGTTATTTTTATGTAAGCAATTAATACACAACATAATTTTATTTGAATTAAGAATCAATAAATCTTGAAGAAAACATCAATTTATATTTTATTACTAATTTAGAAAATTTAATATTCCACATTTATTACATTATAATCTTATTAGAAGGGAGAAGAATATATATATATGATTTAATTACATTAAAGATATGTAAAAGATAAAAGAATGAGCATATATGCAATTTTGGTTCTTTCAAGAGCATTACGAAAAGGCCAAAAACTCAATTGACGCCTCTTCGTACAGGCGTATCCAACGTGAAAGATGACTTAATGCAAGTCGTTATTTACAAATTAGCAAAAGTCAAATAAAGTATATAGTTAAAAGTATTATAAAATAATAGGGATATTTATACAATATCGATCCTTTGGGGGTTAAGGAGAAATGCCAAAATGCAAATGATGCCATAGCTTTAGACAGGTTGATTTACTTAATGAAAGTCGTTATTTTATTCTAAAATAAATAGTGCCCGTTTTTGAATTAAAAAATTTTGGAAAACTAATTATATGAAAAAATAGAAAAAAATGGAAAACTCGAACCCCTAAAATTTCTCATCTAGACCACATCAAGAAAAAAAGATAAAAATCCAGAAAGATCGTAACACCTTAAATTAACAAATAGGGAAAGGTGAATGACGCCTCCGAGAAAGTCATCATTTAATTTTGACGACTGTGTATACAAGCATCATTTATTGAAATAATGTCCCAACCTGAGGCGTCATTTCCAAAAAGAACAGTCGGTGTTTGGTTCGAACAAGGATGTTATCTGGATAAGTTTGGATTAAGGAAAGTGATCCATAAGTGGATATATGTGGTTATAGTCCTAATCGAACTCCTAGAACCCATTAGATTTCCTTCCCTATAAATACCCCTTCCATCGAGCCAACCTGCTAGGCTCTTTTTCTTCAACGACGTCCTGCTAATCTCTTGGAGATTGTTCTTCGTTGGCCGTACGTGGGGGAAGAGAATTATATTCTCTTTCTCTATTTCTTCCTAAAGGAGGAGGCTTGTAAGGAGGCTGCTGCTACTGCACCCTCTGCACGAACGCTGCTACTGCACCCTTTGCACGAACGAAGAAGAAACTACATCTTCTTCTTCCTTTTTCTCCTACTGTCGATATCTTGAAGAGGGATCACCTTTACTTTCTTTTCTTTTAAAGGGAGAAAGTCTTCTTCTGCTACCATAACTGCTGCTGCCGTTGCCTTCGGCTGTTGAAGCTAGAAGAACAAGCTATTGTATCTTCTTCCTTCTACGCGGTTACTCTGTTTCAAACAAAGTATCGGTTGTGATCAAATCTTCATATATATTCTTCACATTCCATCATCCAGATCATCACCAAGGTAGGTGTTCTCAAGTTTCAAGCCAAACATTGTGATTACTAAGTTCACTGCATGCATCTAGGTCATTAGGAGGCTTACAGTATTCGAGATTTATTATTTTTGCATACATAGGGAAATAGCGACCCTATATAGGGCGCTATTTCAACTAACGACTGAACACACAGTCGTCAATTCCTTTGGTAATTAATAATTACCCATGTTTGAAATTTAATAACCATGTAATCTGATGTCTAAATTGATACATGATCATAATTATGAAATCCTGTTATTTTTCTCTACATGACCATGTGATTATTTCTGTAAAATTCCTTTTATTTAAACAGTGCTACTGTTCATGACTAAATTACATAAAGATTGAAATGACGACATGCACCCCGCCATTTAATTGAAATATGACGCCCCTGACCTAGGCGCTATTTACTGAAATGGTGACTTAGCCCAGGGCGCCATTAATTTAATATTTGAAAGTTGAGAATTTTACCGATCATAATATATTTTAGAACTTGGAAACAACGACTTAATGAACAGTCATTATATATTGAAATAGCGACCCTGCCCAGGGCGCTAATTCATAAATTGAAGACTTGATCTAAGATGCCATTTACCTGAGTTTCTGGTTTTCGTGGTTTTCTGTAACCCTTGACAATGGGTTATGTATCTAGGAACTATATTCTGTTCCGTGAATATAGTCCCATGTTTCACGTTGTTTTATCGATTACCCCCTAATTCTCGGTGATAGATGAACCCTCCGCTGGACATTCTGTTCCTTCGGATTGGTGAATTTATCATAGTTACCTCCGTAAGTCTCCTCGATGCCTTGGATTCCCTCAAGACCGATTGAGCAGGTTGTACCATAAAAACCCTTAACACTTTTATTACCATGCCCTTCTAGGAACATGATGTACTGGCCCTCATGGTATGCTAAATAGCCACCATGATATTAATTCTTGAGCTAATGGAATGGGAAACCATGCCATTGCTAATCACCTTGGATTGCGTGCCTCCACGTAGACACCAATTCTTTACCTTATCATGTACAAAGAATGAGCGCTCATGTGCATATGAACGCTTATTCTTAACGCCATGGCACCCACTAGGGAGCCAATTCTACCAAGTTTTCTGATATATTCCACAAGATCTACCTTAAATTCCTACAAGTTTCATTCCTTGGAATTCTACATTGGCTATAACTATCGTGGATGTCGAAAATACATTATACAATGCCTGCGCATGTAAGGGCCCGATCTGGTCCTGGGAGGAGCACCCGAAAGTACTAATGCCCATGGGAGTTGTAATGATCGCGGTGTGGCATTGCACCGAAGTACTCATCGTTCTAGAGACATTTCACTTGCTCTCTCTCTCTCGTGACTTTACATGATATTACTTGCGTGCGTGACTCGTCGTGGTACTTGCTAGAACTCTAAATAGCCAATCTCTCATGCTTGATACTATCTTTAACATTTGCTTATCACGTTTTACTTCCAGTTTAATCGATATACTTGCATTCTATTTTTACGATCACTCATGTATATTAGCCTTGCATTCATGTAACATGTAATTACTTAAAGCTAGCTTGTTCTTGAGATACAATTCATACTGAGCGTTCGCTCACCCAGTTTATTCCAACATTTTTCAGGTAATCATGTGACTAGCGAGACCGAGACTCACATGGGAGGGACAAGTGTACAAGCGAGCTCTGGAAATTAGTGAACCCGAGTCTTTATCTTTCTTGAGTCTAGCATGGTCTCTCTTATTTAGTTATCTTGTCTAAGTCTGTTGGAGCGTCATCTCCTTTTTCTTTCCATTATTGATGTAGTTGAGTCTTCCAGTTTAAAATTTGAAAATTGTAAGAGACTTATATTTGAAATAAGATTTTTATTGTTGTTCCAAATTATTCGGTCTCATGCGATCGCTCTTGATCATTCACGACTGTCTAACTGCCACGTTCCGAGCAAATGACACGTTCCGCTGTTATCGGTTCAGGGCATGACAGAGGTGGTATCAGAGCTTCGACTTTCACATCCTCAAGTTATTAGGTTCCAATGATAGGTCAAGTATCCTTGTTAGTCATATCAGAGCCTCGGCTTTCACATCCTCAAGTTATTTGGTTCCAATGATAGGTCAAGTATCCTTGTCAGTCATATCAGAGCTTCGGCTTTCAGTCCATAGGTCATTAAGTTTAAGTGATAGGTTGAGTATCCTTGTCTGTCATCCTATAGGAATTCCGTGAGAGATGGGTAGAACTTGGGGTTAAAGTTATAAAAGAAAGCTAAAATATTTACATTTCATTAACAAAAATTATTGAGTTAATAAATTATCTCCCCACTTATCCTTACAGGAACCTTGATAAAATGGAACCATCTAAGTCAAGCTTTGTTCCCGAGATAGTACTAGTAGATGTCCAAGCTTATGCGGACCTTGTTAGAAGAGTCCAGGAGCTAGAGAAGGCGGTGAAAGAGAAAGAGAAAGTTGAAGGGAATGATCAAAGCAATAATTCTGAGAAGTTCACCGTTACCAAAAAAAGGGTAAACGAGGGTGATTTTTCACACAAGTGTAAGAAATGCCAGAAATGTAAGAAGTGTAATAAGAAGGTAACTTTGATAGATCACTCGCAAGATAAGTGTAAATCTTGTGGAAGATATGGTCACCAATCGGAAAAGTGTTGGTGGAGTTCAGGAGCGTGTCTACGTTGTAGGAGCTTAGATCATAAGATAGCGGAATGCCCTATTCTAACTAAGAAGCTTTCAAGAGAAACTCAAGCTATGGCCAAACTTGCCAAGAGAGAAGTTGTGGAAGGTACCCCTCACCTGTAATCCTAAACTAGCTCTTTTCCATACTTAAGATTTCTTCTTTACCTGTATAAGCTCATAATAAGTTATAGCTAGTTCTCTGTTAGGAATGAAAGATGATGTGAATTTGGGGACCAAATTCTTTTAAGTAGGGGAGGGTGTAACGCCCGGTAATTTTAAAATAGGAATAAATATATTTAGGAAGAAAACATATATATAATGATAAATACATATTCCTACAAATAAGTTTATAATGCTTAATAAATAAAATTTATTTAAATAAGTAAATGACTAAGTGATATTCCTTTTAGGGGATGGAAGTAAAAATCTTGCTAGGATCGAACCTGCCTCTGATACCTAGAACCAGGACTAATAAAAGTAAATGAAATTATGAGGAATAAAATTCCTATATACATACAAATTATTAATAGATATGTGAGGGTTAGTAAATAACAAATGAGTTTTGATATATGAAACCCACACACATTGTAAGAGCCTTTAGAATACGTATATGGCAAATATTAAGCTTTGGAAAAAAATGGATAACAACATATTGACACAAATAAGGGCCCTTATGTCTCAACCCACTCATCCATATATATATATAATATAATATAAATAAATATAATACAACATAGATAAACAAGGCCAGACTCTGCACACAACCCCTTGACATCCTAAAAAGTCTCACAAAAAGAACTCATGGACCCTACCGTTATATTATAATAAATTTAAGAATAGCGTGTTATTTTTATGTAAGCAATTAATACACAACACAATTTTATTTGAATTAAGAATCAATAAATCTTGAAGAAAACATCAATTTATATTTTATTACTAATTTAGAAATTTTAATATTCCACATTTATTACATTATAATCTTATTAGAAGGGAGAAGGATATATATATAAGATTTAATTACATTAAAGATATGTAAAAGATAAAAAAATGAGTATATATGCAATTTCGGTTCTTTCAAGAGCAGTAAGAAAAGGCCAAAAACTCAATTGACGCCTCTTCGTACATGCGTATCCAACGTGAAAGACTACTTAATGCAAGTCGTTATTTACAAATTAGCAAAAGTCAAATAAAGTATATAGTTAAAAATATTATAAAATAATAGGGATATTTATACAATATCGGTCCTTTGAAGGTTAAGGAGAAATGCCAAAATGCAAATGAGGCCATTGGTTTAGACATTGATTTCAAATGTGACGACTTAATGAAAGTCGTTATTTTATTCTAAAATGAATAGTGCCTGTTTTTGAATTATAGAATTTTGGAAAATTAATTATATACAAAAATAGAGAAAAATGAAAAACTCGTACCCCTAAAATTTCCCATCTAGATCACATCAATAAAAAAAGATAAAAATCTGGAAAGATCGTAACACCTTAAATTAACAAATAGGGAAAGGTGAATGACGCCTCCGAGAAAGTCGTCATTTAATTTTGACGACTGTGTATACAAGCGTCATTTATTAAAATAATGCCCCAACCTGAGGCGTCAATTCTAAAAGGAACAGTCGGTGTTTGGTTCGAACAGGGATGTTATCTAGGTAAGTTTGGATTAAGGAAAGTGTTCCATAAGTGGATATATGAGGTTTTAGTCCTAATCGAACTCCTAGAACCCATTAGATTTCCTTCCCTATAAATACCCCTTCCATCGAGCCAACCTGCTAGGCTCTTTTTCTTCAACGACGTCCTGCTAATCTCTTGGAGATTGTTCTTCGTTGGCTGTACGTGGGGGAAGAGAATTCTATTCTCTTTCTCTGTTTCTTCCTAAAGGAGGAGGCTTGTAAGGAGGTTGCTGCTACTGCACCCTCTGCACGATCGAAGAAGAAACTACATCTTCTTCTTCCTTTTTCTCCTACTATCGATATCTTGAAGAGGGATCACCTTTACTTTCCTTTCTTTTAAAGAGAGGAAGTCTTCTTCTGCTACCATAACTGCTGCTGCCGTTGCCTTCGACTGTTCAAGCTAGAAGAACAAGCTATTGTATCTTCTTCCTTCTACGCGGTTACTCTGTTTCAAACAGAGTATCGGTTGTGATCAAATCTTCATATATATTCTTCACGTTCCATCATCCAGATCATCACCAAGGTAGGTGTTCTCAAGTTTCAAGCCAAACATTGTGATTACTA
This sequence comes from Amorphophallus konjac, assembly GCA_022559845.1. Lineage (NCBI taxonomy): Eukaryota > Viridiplantae > Streptophyta > Magnoliopsida > Alismatales > Araceae > Amorphophallus > Amorphophallus konjac. The sequence continues at coordinate 39,883,913 of CM040119.1, forward strand.
AGTTCACTGCATGCATCTACGTCATTAGGAGGCTTACAGTATTCGAGATTTATTATTTTTGCATACATAGGGAAATAGCGACCCTATATAGGGCACTATTTCAACTAACGACTGAGCACACAGTCGTCAATTCCTTTGGTAATTAATAATTACCCATGTTTGAAATTTAATAACCATGTAATCTGATGTCTAAATTGATACATGATCATAATTCTGAAATCCTGTTATTTTTCTCTACATGACCATGTGATTATTTCTGTAAAATTCCTTTTATTTAAAAAGTGCTACTGTTCATGACTAAATTACATAAAGATTGAAATGACGGCATGCACCCCGCCATTTAATTGAAATATGATGCCCCTGACCTAGGCGCTATTTACTGAAATGGTGACTTAGCCCAGGGCGCGATTTATTTAATATTTGAAAGTTGAGAATTTTACCGATCTTAATATATTTTAGAACTTGGAAACAACGACTTAATGAACAGTCGTTATATATTGAAATAGCGACCCTGCCCAGGGCGTTAATTCATAAATTGAAGACTTGATCTAAGACGCCATTTACCTGAGTTTCTGATTTTCGTGGTTTTCTGTAACCCTTGACAATGGGTTATGTATCTAGGCATTATATTCCGTTCCGTGAATATAGTCCCATGTTTCACGTTGTTTTATCGATTACCCCCTAATTCTCGGTGATAGATGAACCCTCCGCTGGACATTCCGTTCCTTCGGATTGGTGAATTTATCATAGAGACCTCCGTAAGTCTCCTTGATGCCTTGGATTCCCTCAAGGCCGATTGAGCAGGTTGTACCATAAAAACCCTTAACACTTTTATTACCATGCCCCTCTAGGAACATGATGTACCGGCCCTCATGGTATGCTAAATAGCCACCATGAGATTAATTCTTGAGCTAATGGAATGGGAAACCATGCCATTGCTAATCACCTTGGATTGTGTGCCTCCACGTATACACCAATTCTTTACCTTATCATGTACAAAGAATGAGCGCTCATGTGCATATGAACGCTTATTCTTAACGCCATGGCACCCACTAGGGAGCCAATTCTACCAAGTTTTCCGATATATTCCGCAAGATCTACCTTAATTTCCTACAAGTTTCATTCCTTGGAATTCTACATTGGCTATAACTATCGTGGATGTCAAAAATACATTATACAATGCCTGCGCATATAAGGGCCCGATCTGGTCCTGGGAGGAGCACCCGAAAGTACTAATGCCCATGGGAGTTGTAATGATCGCGGTGTGACATTGCACCGAAGTACTCGTCGTTCTAGAGACATTCCACTTACTCTCTCTCTCTCGTGACTTTACATGATATTACTTGCGTGCGTGACTCGTCGTGGTACTTGCTAGAACTCTAAATAGCCAATCTCTCATGCTTGATACTATCTTTAACTTTTGCTTATCAAGTTTTACTTCCAGTTTAATCGATATACTTGCATTCTATTTTTACGATCACTCATGTATATTAGCCTTGCATTCATGTAACATGTAATTACTTAAAGCTAGCTTGTTCTTGAGATATAATTCCTACTGAGCGTTCGCTCACCGAGTTTATTCCAACATTTTTAGGTAATCAGGTGGCTAGGAGACCGCGACTCACACGGGAGGGACAAGTGTGCCAGCGAGCTTCGAAAACTAGTGACCCGTGTCTTTATCTTTCTTGAGTCTAGATAGTATTCCTATTAATTGTCTAGCCAAGTTCGCTAGCGTGTCTTTGGTCGTTTCTTTCCATTATGATGTAGTCGAGTCTGCCAGTTTCAAATTTGAAATTGTAAGAGACTTATATTTGAAATAAGATTTTTATTGTTGCTCCAAATTATTCGGTCTCATGCGATTGCTCTTGATCGTTCACGACTGTTTAACTACCACGTTCCGAGCAAACGACACGTTCCGCTGCTATCGGTTTGGGACATGACAGAGGTGGTATCAGAGCTTCGGCTTTCACATCCTCAAGTTATTAGGTTCCAATGATAGGTCAAGTATCCTTGTCAGTCATATCAGAGCCTCGGCTTTCACATCCTCAAGTTATTTGGTTCCAATGATAGGTCAAGTATCCTTGTCAGTCATATCAGAGCTTCGGCTTTCAGTCCATAGGTCATTAAGTTTAAGTGATAGGTTGAGTATCCTTGTCGGTCATCCTATAGGAATTTTGTGAGAGATGGGTAGAACTTGGGGTTAAAGTTATAAAAGAAAGCTAAAATATTTACATTTCATTAATAATAATTATTGAGTTAATAAATTATCTCCCCACCCATCCTTGCAGGAACCTAGATAAAATGGAACCATCTAAGTCAAGCTTTGTTCCCGAGATAGTACTAGTAGATGTCTTAGCTTATGCGGACCTTGTTAGAAGAGTCCAAGAGCTAGAGAAGGCGGTGGAAGAGAAAGAGAAAGTTGAAGGGAATGATCAAAGCAACAATTATGAGAAGTTCACCGTTACCAAGAAAAGGGTAAACGAGGGTGATATTTCGCAAAAGTGTAAGAAATGCCAGAAATGTAAGAAGTGTAATAAGAAGGTAACTTCGACAGATCACTCGCAAGGTAAGTGTAAATCTTGTGGAAGATATGGTCACCAATCGAAAAAGTGTTGGTGGAGTTCGGGAGCGTGTCTGCGTTGCGGGAGCTTAGATCATAAGATAGCGGAATGCCCTATTCTAACTAAGAAGCTTTCAAGAGAAACTCAAGCTATGGCCAAACTTGCCAAGAGAGAAGTTGTGGAAGGTACCCCTCACCTGTAATCCTAAACTACCTCTTTTCCATACTTAAGATTTCTTCTTTACCTGTATAAGCTCATAATAAGTTATAGCTAGTTCTCTGTTAGGAATGGAAGATGATGTGAATTTGGGGACCAAATTCTTTTAAGTGGTCGAGGGTGTAACGCTCGGTAATTTTAAAATAGGAATAAATATATTTAGGAACAAAACATATACATAATGATAAATACATATTCCTACAAATAAGTTTATAATGCTTAATAAATAAAATTTATTTAAATAAGTAAATGGCTAAGTGATATTCCTTTTAGGGGATGGAAGTAAAAATCTTGCTAGGATCGAACCTGCCTCTGATACCTAGAACCAGGACTAATAAAAGTAAATGAAATTATGAGGAATAAAATCCCTATATACATACAAATTATTAATAGATATATAAGGGTTAGTAAATAACAAATGACTTTAGATATATGAAACCCACACACATTGTAAGGGCCTTTAGAATACGTATATGACAAATATTAAGCTTTGGAAAAAAATGGATAACAACATATTGACACAAATAAGGGCCCTTAAGTCTCAACCCACTCATCCATATATATATATATATATAATACAATATAAATAAATATAATACAACAAAAATAATCAAGGCCAGACTCTACACACAACCCCCTGACATCCTAAAAAGTCTCACAAAAAGAACTCATGGACCCTACAGTTATATTATAATAAATTTAAGAATAGCGTGTTATTTTTATGTAAGCAATTAATATACAACATAATTTTATTTGAATTAAGAATCAATAAATCTCGAAGAAAACATCAATTTATCTTTTATTACTAATTTAGAAAATTTAATATTCCACATTTATTACATTATAATCTTATTAGAAGGGAGAAGGATATATATATAAGATTTAATTACATTAAAGATATGTAAAAGATAAAAGAATAAGCATATATGCAATTTCGGTTCTTTCAAGAGTATTAAGAAAAGGCCAAAAACTCAATTGACGCCTCTTCGTACGGGCGTATCCAATGTGAAAGATGACTTAATGCAAGTCGTTATTTACAAATTAGCAAAAGTCAAATAAAGAATATAGTTAAAAGTATTATAAAATAATAGGGATATTTATACAATATCGATCCTTTGGAGGTTAAGGAGAAATGCCAAAATACAAATGACGCCGTTGCTTTAGACATTGATTTCAAATGTGACGACTTAATGAAAGTCGTTATTTTATTCTAAAATGAATAGTGCCCGTTTTTGAATTAAAGAATTTTGGAAAACTAATTATATGAAAAAATAGAGAAAAATGAAAAACTCGTACCCCAAAAATTTCCCATCTAGATCACATCAAGAAAAAAAGATAAAAATCCAGAAAGATCGTAACACCTTAAATTAACAAATAGGGAAAGGTGAACGACGCCTCTGAGAAAGTCGTCATTTAATTTTGACGATTGTATATACAAGCGTCATTTATTGAAATAACGCCCCAACCTGAGACGTCATTTCCAAAAGGAACAGTCGGTGGTTGGTTCGAACAGGGATGTTATCTGGGTAAGTTTGGATTAAGAAAAGTGATCCATAAGTGGATATATGTGATTTTAGTCCTAATCGAACTCCTAGAACCCATTAGATTTCCATCCCTATAAATACCCCTTCCATCGAGCCAACCTGGTAGGCTCTTTTTCTTCAACGACGTCCTGCTAATCTCTTGGAGATTGTTCTTCGTTGGCTGTACATGGGGGAAGAGAATTCTATTCTCTTTCTCTGTTTCTTCCTAAAGGAGGAGGCTTTTAAGGAGGCTGCTGCTACTGCACCCTCTGCACGAACGCTGCTACTGCACCCTCTGCACGAACGAAGAAGAAACTGCATCTTCTTCTTCCTTTTTCTCCTACTGTCGATATCGTGAAGAGGGATCACCTTTACTTTCCTTTCTTTTAAAGGGAGGAAGTATTCTTCTGCTACCATAACTGCTGCTGCCGTTGCCTTCAGCTGTTGAAGCTAGAAGAACAAGCTATTGTATCTTCTTCCTTCTACGCGGTTACTCTGTTTCAGACAGAGTATCGGTGGTGATCAAATCTTCATATATATTCTTCACGTTCTATCATCCAGATCATCACCAAGGTAGGTGTTCTCAAGTTTCAAGCCAAACATTGTGATTACTAAGTTCACTGCATGCATCTACGTCATTAGGAGGCTTACAGTATTCGAGATTTATTATTTTTGCATACACAGGGAAATAGCGACCCTATATAGGGCGCTATTTCAACTAACGACTGAACACACAGTCGTCAATTCCTTTGGTAATTAATAATTACCCATGTTTGAAATTTGATAACCATGTAATCTGATGTCTAAATTGATACATGATCATAATTCTAAAATCCTGTTATTTTTCTCTACATGACCATGTGATTATTTCTGTAAAATTCCTTTTATTTAAAAAGTGCTATTGTTCATGACTAAATTACATAAAGATTGAAATGACGACATGCACCCCGCCATTTAATTGAAATATGACGCCCTTGACCTAGGCGCTATTTACTGAAATGGTGACTTAGCCCAGGGCGCCATTTATTTAATATTTGAAAGTTGAGAATTTTACCGATCTTAATATATTCTAGAACTTGGAAACAACGACTGAATGAACAGTCGTTATATATTGAAATAGCGACCCTGCCCAGGGCGTTAATTCATAAATTGAAGACTTGATCTAAGACGCCATTTACCTGAGTTTCTGATTTTCGTGGTTTTCTGTAACCCTTGACAATGGGTTATGTATCTAGGCACTATATTCGGTTCCGTGAATATAGTCCCATGTTTCACGTTGTTTTATCGAGTACCCCCTAATTGTCGGTGATAGATGAACCCTCCACTGGATATTCCGTTCCTTCGGATTGGTGAATTTATCATAGAGACCTCCGTAAGTCTCCTCGATGCCTTGGATTCCCTCAAGGCCGATTGAGCAGGTTGTACCATAAAAACCCTTAACACTTTTATTACCATGCCCTTCTAGGAACATGATGTACCGGCCCTCATGGTATGCTAAATAGCCACCATGAGATTAATTCTTGAGCTAATGGAATGGGAAACCATGCCATTGCTAATCACCTTTGATTACGTGCCTCCACGTAAACACCAATTCTTTACCTTATCATGTACAAAGAATGAGCGCTCATGTGCATATGAACGCTTATTCTTAACGCCATGGCACCCACTAGGGAGCCAATTCTACCTAGTTTTTTGATATATTTCGCAAGATCTACCTTAAATTCCTACAAGTTTCATTCCTTGGAATTCTACATTGGCTATAACTATCGTGGATGTCAAAAATACATTATACAATGCCTGCGCATATAAGGGCCCGATCTGGTCCTGGGAGAAGCACCCGAAAGTACTAGTGCCCATGGGAGTTGTAATGATCGCGGTATGGCATTGCACCGAAGTACTCGTCGTTCTAGAGACATTCCACTTACTCTCTCTCTCGTGACTTTACATGATATTATTTGCATGTGTTACTCGTCGTGGTACTTGCTAGAACTCTAAATAGCCAATCTCTCATGCTTGATACTATCCTTAACTTTTGCTTATCACGTTTTACTTCCAGTTTAATCGATATACTTGCATTCTGTTTTTACGATCACTCATGTATATTAGCCTTGCATTCATGTAACATGTAATTACTTAAAGCTAGCTTGTTCTTGAGATATAATTCCTACTGAGCGTTCGCTCACCCAGTTTATTCCAACATTTTTTAGGTAATCATGTGGCTAGCGAGACCGAGACTCACATGAGAGGGACAAGTGTACAAGCGAGCTCTGGAAATTAGTGAACCCGAGTCTTTATCTTTCTTGAGTCTAGCATGGTGTCTCTTATTTAGTTATCTTGTCTAAGTCTGTTGGAGCGCCATCTCCTTTTTCTTTCCATTATTGATGTAGTTGAGTCTTCCAGTTTAAAATTTGAAAATTGTAAGAGACTTATATTTGAAATAAGATTTTTATTGTTGTTCCAAATTATTCGGTCTCATGCGATTGCTCTTGATCATTCACGACTGTCTAACTGCCACGTTCCGAGCAAATGACACGTTCCGCTGCTATCGGTTCGGGGCGTGACAGGCGTCTTCTTGTGAGTCTTCGACTTTAGAGCATCGGGAAAAGGGACTTTTGGCACATATTCTTGGGGTCCTTCATCCTTTGTCAAGTTTCTTCTCCCCCCCCCTCTAGCTTCTTTTTCTCTTGCACAATCACCGACTCCTCGTCCTCACTATCACTTTCCACGTGGGCTTCTTGGCTCGAACTGCTACCAACTCTCCTAGCCTGATAAGGGTCATCTAAAATCTTCATGCTCCTAAGGGTAGATGTAGCCTTGGCGTTCTCAAACTGAGGGCCCATAAGAGGAGGAGGCTGAGGTTGGATTGGTTGTGAAAGAAGAGGGGCTCTTTGGTGAAATCCCAGAGGTTGGTTCTTAGGATTAGCCACAGGTTGGCTAGGAAGTTGACCTACATCTCTCTTCATATTGCTAGCACCCAATTGCCCTATTTGACCCTCTAACTTAGCAATGGATTGTTGTTGAGAAAGAATGAGTTGCTGAAGTTGGTCAAATTTATCATCGAAATTGGGCTGAGGGGGTTGAGGAGCAGGTTGATAAGGAGCTTGAGGTTGAAAGCGGTGTGGAGGATACTGATGATATTGGCCCTGAAATGACTGAGCTTGATGATACGGGGCCTGAGCTTGATGAAATGGAGGTTACTGAAATTGTTGTTGAAATAGAGATGGATAAGAGAAATTTTGGCTTGACTGACTGGAAGTTGGAAAAAAATATTTTTGAATTGAGAGATTGGATTGGATAGATGGACCTTGTTGAGACTTCCAAGAAAAATTGAGATGATTTCTCCAACCCGGATTGTAGGTGCTAGAATAAGGATCTTATACAGGTTTGGACACACCCTGAGCAGCGAAGATCTGTTCTTGGATAAATGGGGGAAGCTGGGCCGCAATGGGGCAATCAGTAACAGCATGATTAGGGCTAGAACAAAGAGCACAAATCTCTTTATGACCGGGAGCTGAGAAAGGTTGAGGTTGAGGAGCCGAAAAAGAAGGTTCATGCCTATTCTTAGACAACAACTGATCTAACTTCTGAGCTACTAGATCAACCTTCTCTATCTTCTGTGCCAACAAATTCATTTTGTTCAATTTCTGAGTTAAGGCGTTTATATCCATCCTGTTCTCACACTCTCCTTGGTTCTTAATTTCATAAAGCCCGCCCCTCTTAGAAGGCCTAATCATTCTTTCATAAGATGAAAGCGAGCCATGACTGATTGAATTTTCACTTAACATCTCAAATAATTCATATGCTTCATCCTCTCTCTTACTCATGAAAGCTCCCCCACATGACGCATCCACCATTTGGCGATAATTTTCAGTTAATCCCTCATAGAAAGCTTGGACAATTTGTCATCTTAATAATCCATGATGGGGGCATTTTCTAAGTAAATCTTTTAGTCTATCCCAAGCCTCATTTATTTGTTCCCCAGGGTTTTGTGTGAATTCAGTTATCGCTCTCCTCATCGTATTGGTTCGCCCTATGAGATAAAATTTCTTCAAAAAAAAAATTACATCTCTGCCCATGTGTCAATTGACCTACCCAAGGCTCCTAACCAATATTTGACTTTGTCTTTGAGAGAGAATGGGAAAAGATTCAGCCTAAGAGCATCATCAGAAAAGTTCTGAATTTTAACTGTTGAATAAATCTGGAGGAACTCATCAAGATGTTTATAAGGATCTTCATTGGTATTGCCATAGAAGGATGGCAACATTTGAATAGTGCTTGATTTGATTTCATATTGGGCTGCTTGATTTTGAGGTGTTTAGATATAGAATGAATATTGGTATTGATTTGGTAAGAAATATTCTTTCATTTATTTAGGAGCGACTTGTTGTACTTATTGTTGATTTTGGTCCTCCATGAGGTTAGATTGATGTTGAGTTCTAGAATGCACTAACCTTTCTATGTCTTCAAAGGGTCTTATCAAATGTGGGTGTAGGGATCTCCTACCTAGCATGCAATGCCAAAAGGGCCCAAAGGGAGTGTTGTTTTTGTTGTTTTTCTTTTTTTTCGAAAAGAAGAATTGGCACACACTACCAAATTGGTCCACCGGCCAGGTAAGAGGTGAGGTTATGGGAGGCTCCCCCTACTTTCGTATGGACCTAATTAAATAACCACAAACCTGCTTGGACGTTTGCCACTTAACCTCTAGCCTAGACACCGATCTTCCAAAATAGTAATAAATTCTAAAACTCCTCTCTTTATTTTGTATGACCTTCCAAGGGTAATCTAACTCCGGGGTACTTCATGGTACAACCTGCCCAGCGTCCGTGAGGGAATCCACGGGTGCAGGGACATATGGAGGTCTTGGAAAAGGAAATTCAAATCTAAAGAGACGGAATGCTCAACGTAGGGTCATTCCAATTCCAAGAAGGGTGTAAGGAACCATTTTTTTTATAAAGCTAAGTCATCAAATGGGAAGAAAGGAGAGTGCACCCCCATTCCACAGGAAGGGAATGTTCTCACTCCACCAACCCGCCACTTGATGCTTTATTTTATTAATTTACCAAAAGAGTACATTTTCACAGGAGGCCAAGCCTCTGAAGTACAATGAGAAAAAGAAAAAGAAGAAAGCACTATACAAGCCTCCTACGAAAATTTGGAATGCCATTGGCTTCTGCTATTGCATATCCTTTTGCTAGCGTAGGCAGCTCCCTAATCGAGGAAAATTCTAAGTTGCAACTCACAAGCACGACATAATTTGCTAATGCATTAGCAAGCTGGTTCCCCTCTCTATAAGAATGAATAATAGGACAATGGAGGGAAGAGAGAATTTGTTGCAAAGAATCCCACCAAGGAAGTAATGACCATGGAGGATACTCTTTTATTTTTCAGCATCTCAATCAGTGCCAAAGAATCTGTAAAAATGACTGATATCAGAATATTGTGATGTTGTGCTAGTCGAAGGCCATCTAATAGGGCTCGACTCTGCCACCATATTAGAGCCAAATCCATAATAATATGAGAAACCCAGCTTTAATTGCCCATAATGATCTCTGAAACAGCCACCACCCCCAGAGAGACTGGGGTTGCCTTTGCTTGCATCGTCCACATTTAAGGAAAAATTAATGGTAGGGGTTTTCCAGCGGACAATGATGTATGATGGGTGGTAGCTATTGATAGTTATGCCAAAGCCTTGCAGAGTTGTCCAATATTCATTGTTGGTTCCTTGTTTAAACCTAAATTGCCCTTGAGAAGGGGAAATAGAAAAGAAGAGAAAGATTTTTTTTTCAAATGATGATGTAAGTAAATAAGAAATCAACTAAAATACACAATGCATGAAAATGATGCAACTACAATGAGGACATGATAGCATGAAATTTTTTTATTTTTCTGATTTCTATTTTTAAGGGTTTTTTAGTTATCTTTCAACAAAAGATGAATGAAAAATTATTAACTAAAAATAATAAATAACATGCAATTATATTGAAAAATAAAGCATAAAATCTATTTTTGGTGTTTTCTGATTTTTTTCTGATTTCTTTAGATTTTTTAAGATTTTTTTCTGATTTTTTGAGATTTTTCAAAAATTAAAAAAATAGAACATGTACCTACACTTACTGACCTTTAGCGACGCTTGATTTTTCAGGATTTTTAGAATTACAGATTTTCTACTCCCTGTAGTGACAGATATAGACTTTCAACGATGCTTCCTGGATTTCTGCAACAGTTGATTTTATGTGAATTTCAAGTCCAAATTTCTCTTTTCTTTGATTTTTGATTTTTTTTTCCTACAACATAAAAAAAAATAATATACAAATATACAAATCAAACACAAGAATATCCAACTATAAAAAATTATTTTTCTTCCCCGACAACGGCGCCAAAAATTGATAGCCACACACTCGTCGTTTAAAAGTCGTGACACAATTTCAAAAAATAATCGAACTCACTCACTAAAAAGATATAAAATCTGAGTAGAGTGATAAGAACGAGTCAATCCCTCGGAGAAGAAATTTTTTTTTTGAAGCAAGTTGGAAAATCCTTATGTTTTGAAAATCAAATTTGAGTGAGTTTATGCTAAAGGAAAATAAATTTGCATGAAAATAAACATATCTAAAGAATATGAGAGGGTTAAGAAGAGAATTTGGAATGAGATAGAAAGAGAAAATAGAAGAACAATTGTACAAAATCAACTTTTATTACTAAAGAAGAGTACAATTATATGAAAACTAAAAATTATAACTTGAGTAAACTAATGAAAAAGGAAGAAATAGAGGTAGGATGATGAAGAATAGCGTCGTCGTCTCTTTGCCGAGCCTTGGAGGAAGATCGCCCCAGCTTTGGAAGTAGACGCCGCCTTGTGAGCACCGAAAAAAGAGAATGTCTGCCTTGGGATATGTGAAGAAAATAGAGGAGGAAAAGATAGATAGAAGAGGAAAATAAAAAGAGTTAAAAATTAATGTAAAACATTTGTGTCTGTGAGTGTGTTTTGAAAGAGTGAACAGAGAGAGAGAGAGAGAGAGAGAGAGAGAGAGAGAGAGAGCGGGTACAGTGGAGGAATTTGAAAATAGAGATGAAAGAGAATTAAGATAGCTTTAAATCTAAAACGAATTAAAAGATGTGGTAGAATATAAAGTTGTAGATTTAGATGAAAGGAAGAAACTTGATGAAGAATGCAGAGAGAGAAAACATGGGGAAGAGGGTGAAAATGGAAGAAAAATAGAGGCGTGTCTACGCAGATGAACAGTGAAAAACCTAGGATAGAACCTTGAACAACTGAGAATAACTTAAAAACGGGAAAGAATTAGAGGAAGAAGAATAAAAAGAAATTGCAAAGAACTTAAAAATGAAGAATGTTGTATAAGAAAACAACTTAAAAAGATGAACATAAGAGCATGCAAAATAGGCTAAGAAAAAGGATAACATCCTCTTCGGTCTGCTCTTGGCATGTATTTATACTGTTCAGAACTTCCCATGATCGTGACCTTCTGGATTAGCTCAAATCTGACTTTATAGCAGCAAGACTTGATCAAAGTAGGTGTCTTGTCACGATTAGAGTCATCATTTCCTCAAATAAGAGGAGATGAGTCCGAATATTGGAAGATAACTATGATCGGGGCGTTCCGTTTCCATTTCTGTCTCTTGTAAAAATGGCGACTGGGGTGGTGGGTGCACATTCCTATGTGCGACTGAATAGCCGGCCGCCCATTCTTCATTCCCTCTTTTTGATATTTTTTTTCCATAAATTAAGGAATTAGCGACTCACCAAATAGCCGCTCATTCATTTTTCCATTTTTCTTCTGATTTTCCATATAATAGAATGAGCGCCTGCTTGGTCGGCCGCTCATTATTTTCCAATGAATTAGCACCCGAGTGGACGGCCGTTCATTCCTCTCTTTTTTCAGCTCTTTTTCTTTTTTTCTATTTTCATCAAATGAATGGCGCCTGTTTACTCGGTCGCATATTTTAATGAGCGCCCTTCCATTCAGCGGCAAATTCTTCTTTTTCATAATCTGCTTCAGAAATGGCATCTGCTACAGTTGTCGTTCATTCTTAAATGGCACCCTTCTGCTTTGACGCAAATTCCTGAGATTTTTAAAAAATTCAAAATCAATATTCTTCATTATAACAATTGTGCATTTTCTTAAATATATCTCACATTGCTATTTTAACTCAAAATAATGATAAAATCATGCAAACTCAAATTAATGGTGAGAATGAGATTTTTGCCATATTAATGCACAACTATGCTCATTAAATGCTCAAAAGTGATGAATGTAATACAACTTATGACATGAAATGCGATACTTTTCCGGAGCTAGAGAAGCTGCCAACGGCGGGGCTAGATCGCCGAGGGAGGTTCGACGTCCACTACGCCCGGTGGTGGTTTAAGCACAGCCATCTATATCGCCAAAAGGCTTCGGCGATTCGGAAGGCTGAGGAGTGTCGGCTTTTGCGAGAGGATCAGCCTCCCATTTCACTAGACGTGAAGTACCTGAGGACCCGCTTTTCCCAGATCCGTCGACACGTGGAGCGACTTGAGCAGCGGTGGCCCCGAGACGATCGGGCTTCCTCATCGTCGAGACAGGGCTATAGTGGGGCCATCAAGCCCCTAGGGCCGGTGCAGGCAGGGCTTGTGGTTTCTAAAAGAGCGGGAACATCGAGGTCGAGGTAGCAGAGGACTTGGTGGGCCCTAGTTTCGGGCCGACTATGGCTTCGGGAAGAGTACCACCTTGGACAGCGTGCTCCCGGAGGGGAGTTTCACTGATAGTGCCATCAGCGACTAGAGGCGCCATATTGCCCATGCGATCGGATCGGCCATGCCATTGGAGTTCGTTGCCCATATCGACCGAGCATACACACTGAGGGATATCATGGATACAGTTGTGAAGGCCGCCCATGTAATGGGGTTGAAGTCGGAGCAGCTGGTTCCTCTATCGTTGACTCCCTTTGGGGCTTCTGGTAAGACGCACTTCTTATCGTGTTGCCTTAGCCTTGCTTCCTTGTCTATTTGACTGAGATACCGTTTATTGGTGTGTTTCTTTGACAGGTTCCGCAACAGCGGAAGTTCATTCCTCAGTAGGGGTGTCCACGGGGAGTGGTGACGGAGACATTCAGTCTAGGTGGAAGCACCTTCACGTGGATGCTAGAGCAGCGAAGGTAGGGGAGTCCTCTCGCGACCCCAGGGGGGATGAACATATCGAGGCGGAGCCAGCTTTGAGTAAGTGCCACACTCAACCCTTCATCTTTTGTCGGTTTAGTCATTATGGTTGACTAACCTTATGTTGCTTGGCTGGTATTATAGCTCCGCTAGAGGCTGGGGCGGAGGTGGCTTTCTCACCACCCTTGGAGACCGATACTTTGCTGGACGACGAGATCTAGTGTGACGTCGATGTCGATAAGGTTCTCCGGATGATGGACGAGACCGGCCCTAACGTCGATGCATTTCCTGACTTTGAGTCATAGAAGACTCCCGACAGTATTCAGTCTGGTAGGTCCCCCGAGACTGGTAATGCACTATTCATAGCAATGTTTTCTTCTGGAACTGACATTGCTATGTATTCCCATGTAGAGATGGTAGAGACGTCAGGGGCTTTTGTCCCTTCCAGGACTAGAGATGAAGTGCCCACTTCTGCTGGTGGGCAGGAGCTTGGGGGACCCCAGGATGGCTCAGGTAAGTGATGAGTCATTGTAGGAAAGGTTAACTTCTTCTCTCCTGCATTTGTTGTCCTGGGGTTACTGATTGGGTTTGTTGTCTTATCTGCCAGTTGATGACTAGGCTACAGCCTTGGAGATGGTCCAGGAGTTGGTTAGCACTGGACCGTCTGTGGAGCTTCCCTCTTTCGAGGCCGAGCCGTGAGTAGCAGGCGGTGTAACGGCCCTTGTTACTGGAGCCGCAGTCCCATCATCGCAACTGTCGATGGTGCTGCCTCTCCCTTCTTTGCTGGCCGTGGTCTCAGCCTGCATTGTGGGGCTGGTCAGCTCTTCCACCATGGAACCCTCAGGTATGTGATTGGAAACTTAGATGTTTGTGGTGCCCTTTTGTAGTGCCCCGGAATTTATATAAGTAATTTCTGGATTTATTAATAATTTTATGGAATTTATTTGGGCTAAATGAATTTATAAATGGATTAACGGGTTAATAAGTCATTATAAGGCCCAAATATGTTAATAAGATAACCTAGCCTATCTAATTATTATCCAAAAGATTTAAAGATCAGGCCCATTTAGTTTGGCCCATATTCTAGAAGGTTATGAAGCCTATTCTCAGATTTTTTTAAAAGATAAACACTACTTAATAAGATAATTTAATAGATAATGGATAAAAGAGTTTTATTAAATTTAAAATTCTAAATACGATGACTGTAACGGTCTATCGTAAGACCGCCACAGCAGTGTAACGCGTCAAGGCTCGATCGTCACAGCCTGCGAGTTCCGTAAGTGAAGGAACTTGCAAAAAGATTGGAACTTGATGTTCCTATCCACAAGAGACCTTATTGTAACGATGTATAAAGACCCTAAGGACTCTTAGAGATTAGGTTTTGATAGATTAAGGACTCTAGAATCGATCTAAATCCTCAAACCCTAGCTTGAACCCTATAAATAGGACCTAGTTCTGAACTACGCGACCCCTACTTTTGCTCGTGTGGAATCAAGGTAAGGAGTCATAATCTCGGGTAAGGTCTTTAGAGTAATTTGTTTCCAATACTTTAGACTAACTCCTCTCAAAATTTTACATCTTTAGGTCAAGAGGTCGTGGAGTTAGAGCCCAAGGAAGTTACTGGAAAGTCACAGGAAGAAGGGAACTAGGGTTCGGTTTTCAAGCCCAAATTGAAAGTTTAAAGCCTAAGTAAAGAGGTAGGTTATCTCATGAACTACAAAAATAACCTGGTAGGACTATAAACCCTCTGGTTTGATTGAATTTCATGCATAGTAGAGCATCAATTTCATGTTTTACTTGTTCTATGCATCACATGTATCCCTTAGCCCTAATTGAAGAATTAAAACTTGTTATTCATCTATTCAATGATACCTATGCATGTAGTTGGCTTATACTTCATTATCAAGTCTAGAAACTCGTGGTGTTTTGATTTAGACATGATGTGAGTTGATATCTTAGGTTTTTATATCGTTTTCTTTTAGCAGACTCGCTGACGTATCAGCGTAGGACCGTCACATTCATGTAACGGCCTTACGACAGACCGTCATACGCTCTGTTATATTTGGGTTTCTCTGATGAATCTGACGCATCTAGGCAGGCACGTTACATAACTGTAATGGTTGTTCTCTGACCGTCACAATAACCGTGACGCCCTACTTCTAGACCGTCAGAGGCTATGTTCTGCCAACCCTAAGACAGACTAAGACTTGTTTATTTTGCTTATTATTAAGTCTAGTTATCTAAGTTTTAACCTGTTATATGAATTGAAGGTTATTTAAGCATTCATGATAGGTATCGCATGCTTTGGTATCTTATTGTTACTTTAAGTTATGAAGCCAAAACTCTATAGTTTTGTAGTTAGAAATATGATTTTGAATGATGTATTGCTAGAGTTTTTATCATGATTTCACATCGTTATATGTCTATATATATATATTCTTTCTCTATCAATAGAGTCGTTTCTATAAGTACATGGCACATACTCCGGTGTGTTGACCATTAGTTCACACTTTGCACTATAGGAACACAATCTTGGACATGAGGATCTCTCTATTGGATATTCCTTCCAATGGACTAGGAAATCTTGTTTCAAGGCCTCCGTAATTCTCCGCGAGCCTGGGATTCCCACTAGGACGTCGAGTTGGTTGTACCATCAAAACCCATTAACTAGAATACACTATCGTTGTTTTCTGGATCTAGTAATGTAACGGCCTTGCATTGGACCGTCAAGCTCACGTAACGGCCCATTGTATGACCGTCACATTCCTCTGAGTCTATTTTTGTCTTTTTGGACTCGGATCACTGTAACGGCCCACTACTGGCACGTTATAGAATGTAACGGCCCAGTAGATGACCGTCACACCGCTTGCATATATTAACCCAAGGTTTGACCCAAGGGTTGATTTCTAAAGTTCTAGATGGACTAATGATAGTCTAGAACTTAGCATAATGATTAAAGAGACTTAATGTAATGAATGAAAGGTAAAAGAATGTACCGTTATGATGTTGATTTATTTCCATAAGCATAACATCATTTAATCTATTTCTTGATCTTATATATTCAAATTGATTGCTATATTCTTGGCCATACTTTACTATTACATGCGTGGAAGTAGCTTAATTTATACCTGAAGATGCGATCGATCACTGATTGTGTTCAAGGGCTCTATGTTAGTCCCCTCGGCTGATTGCCAGAAACATACTATTTTATAAACCATGGGATATGATGCTACTGGCGTCGCATTGCGCTGGGAGT
This sequence comes from Amorphophallus konjac, assembly GCA_022559845.1. NCBI lineage: Eukaryota > Viridiplantae > Streptophyta > Magnoliopsida > Alismatales > Araceae > Amorphophallus > Amorphophallus konjac. Next base: position 39,900,626 of record CM040119.1, read on the forward strand.
ACTATTTCTATAAATAAGTGAAGATCCACGACACGACATGACATTCTTGTACATGACTTTCTTGCTTGATATTCCACAGAAATTCACGAACTATGTACTCAAAAGAGACTAGTGTGATGAATATGTGTCTTGCTCGTACATTCTCGTTACATGCTTGCTCGTGAAAGGCCAAATATCATGTTCATGTTATATTCTTGCTAGTTCATTCTTGATCATTCTATCTTACGTGATTATCTTGTTACTTTGGTTTAATCACATGATTGATTCGCATTCACATGATTTTACCTTATTCTCTAGAGCTAAAATGTTAATTACTTTAATAATGCCTTCATGTTGATGCGAAGATACCTATTGGGCAAGTGTGCTCATTACCTATTTCCAATATTTTTCAGGAGATGGAAATAGTTCGAATTCAGATTCGGGTGATTCAAGTAGCGGGTCCGAGAGCGATTGAATGTTGTTATTACAAGAGTGAAGACTTAGGAAGTTTTATAATGTCTAGATTGAGTCAATGTAATTTTCCTATTTCTTGAGTCTAGTAGAATGAAAGATGATGGAAATTGAATTAATGGTTGTATTCTTGAATATTGATCATTTATGAAATAAAGATGGAGTTTGTTTCAATTCTGTGCAATTACATTTATATATGTGATTGTCTCGCGCTCTGGTTGTTCTTGCTTGCAAGAGGCTTACCATGCCGGCTGTTCGCGCTCCCCGAGCGAGCCTTCCGCTGTAATAAAGGCTCGGGGCGTGACAGTTAAGTTGGTATCAGAGCCTAAGTCTCAGTAGTTAGGAAAAAGAGCCATGTCATAGGATAAGTCCAAGGTTTAAGGACCCCTACCTGTGAACTAAGGAAGAAATTTTCACACCCAGGAGAGAATTGGGTAGAGCCCGGGATGAGATAGTTATTAGCTTTAAGATTGATTTTCCTTCAGTCTCACGAGAAATAACAAGTTGTTATATTTCTCTCAGGTACCTTATTATTCTTATCATGGCTCATCGCGTAGATCGGAATGGCATGCAACAACCTATTGCCGGCCTTACATAGGCATTGCAAACTATGGCCCAGGCAGGGGCAGGAGCACGGGCTGGCGACCTTCATCGCAATTTTCGGAGTCTAAATCCTCTGCGTTTCTATGGATCTTCCTATCCAGACGAAGCAGAAAATTTGATAGATGAAATGAATCGTATATTTGACGTTATTCAATGCACTGATCAGGAGAAGGTCCGTCTAGCAACATTCCAATTTAATAAAGATGCCCGTACTTGGTGGAAATCGGCCCCGGTACCTCCGGCCGATGCACCTCACACGTGGGATGGTTTTCTCACCTTATTTCGTGCCAAGTATTTCTCCGAACATGTGAAGGAAAGGAAGGCCATGGAGTTTGCCTCCCTTCATCAAGGGATGATGTCAGTAGCAGAGTATGAGTTGCAGTTTTTCAGGCTAGCACCTTATGCATTACATTTGATTAGTACAGAATTATTAAAGGCAAATCGATTTATGGATGGGTTACGGCCCAGTTTTATTCAGCAACTTGGGACACAAAATATCCGCACTTATGCGGAGATGGTACAGAGGGTATATTTATGCGAGAGGACCCTAGAGAAGGTCAAAAAGTTGAAAGGAAAAGGAGAAGAATCCATCCGGCGCTCAGATCGATATTATAAGAAGGAGAAGTTTAGCATCACGGAACCCTACAAAAGCCGTGATAACAAGAAAAGATCAAGGAGCGGGAACGGTGGAAGTTCCCAGAAGAATAATAAAAAGCTTAAGGAAGAGAAGGAGCAAGTTGCCTCGGCGTGCACTTTTTGTGAGAAATTTGGCCACTCGGCTGAAGAATGCTAGAAGCGCCTCGGTGCTTGTTTGCGCTGTGGAAGTAGGGAGCATCGTGTGCCAGATTACCCCCTTATGAAAGATCAATCAGCTAATGGAGGACGCAGGAGGCAGGCTCGCCTCAATGCTGTTATAGATGAAGATGAAGCACCCAGGGATCTAAATGATGGGCTTATGGAAGGTACTCTTCAAATCTGTTCTCACCCTACATTCGTGCTATTCGATACTGGTGCTTCTCATTCTTTTATCTCCACCACTTTTGTAAAAACGTTGCCAATTGCATCAGTTTCCCTACCTTCAGATCTTGCTATTACTACACCTTTAGGATCGGGAACTAAGCTTACCAAGTATTATCCTTATTGTGAGGTAGTGGTAGAAGGACACAATCTCCCCGCAAACTTAGTATGCCTTGATATGAAAGGTTATGATGCCATTTTAGGGGTAGATTGGCTTGTAGACCACGATGCTTATATAAACTGCCGAAATCGAATTATATCTTTTCGAAAGCCCGGTCTTCCAAGATTTTCTTTTCTTGGCATCAAATACAAGAAACATCCAACCACTATATCTTCTCTTCACGCTTGCAAACTTATCTCGCAAGGATGTGAAGCCTTTCTTGCTTCAGTCATTATTACCGAATCTAAGGAAATTGTCCTAGCAAATATTCCTATTACAAATGAGTTCCCAAATGTGTTCCCATCTGAACTACCTAGTTTACCTCCCGATAGGGAAGTAAACTTTACCATTGAACTCATTCCAGGAGCGGCACCTGTTTCTATAGCCCCTTACAGGATGTCCCCCACAGAACTCAAGGAACTAAAGAAGCAGTTACAGGAACTTCTAGACAAAGGTTTCATCAGACCCAGCACATCCCCTTGGGGTGCGCCTGTTCTATTTGTCAAGAAGAAAGATGGTTTCCTCGGGCTATGTATCGATTACCGGTGACTGAATCAGCTTATAATCAAAAATAAGTATCCGTTGCCGCATATTGATGAGCTCTTCGATCAGCTTTCGGGAGCAGAGTACTTTTCTAAGATTGACCTCAGATCTGGTTATCATCAACTTAGAATTAAAGAAGAGGATATTTATAAATCAGCTTTTCGAAGTCGTTATGGTCACTATGAATTCGTAGTAATGCCATTTGGGTTAACTAATGCTCCAGCAGTATTCATGCAACTTATGAACAGTGTCTTCCAGCCATATTTGGACCAGTTCATCGTCGTCTTTATAGATGATATCTTGATATACTCCAAGACAAAAGAGGAGCATGAAGAACATCTAAGGATAGCCTTGCAAACACTTAGAGAACACAAGCTATATGCCAAACTCAATAAATGTGAATTCTGGCTCAAGGAAGTTTTATTCCAAGGCCACATTATTTTAAAAGAAGGTATTGCTGTGGATCCTTCTAAGGTAGAAGCTGTCAGAGATTGGAGTCGGACAACGACTGTATCTGAAGTAAGAAGCTTTTTGGGTCTAGTTGGTTATTATAGGAGATTCATAAAGGACTTCTCAAATATCGCGGTTCCTTTAACTAGACTTACTAGAAAAGAAAATCCTTTTGTCTAGTCGAAGGATTGTGAAAAGAGTTTTCAAAGTCTTAAGAATCATCTTACCACAACCCCTATTTTATCACTACCAATGGAGGGTGGTGGATTTGAAGTATATACGGATGCGTCAGGAATTGGCTTAGGATGTGTCCTTATGCAAAAGGGAAAGGTGATTTGCTATTCTTCAAGACAACTGAAACGTCACAAAGAAAATTATCCTGTACATGATTTAGAATTAGCAGCGGTTATCTTCGCCTTGAAAATTTGGCGTCATTATCTTTATGGAGAAAAGTTCACGATCTACTCAGACCACAAGAGTTTGAAATATTTATTCTCTCAAAAGGAGCTTAATATGAGACAGAGGAGGTGGTTAGAACATCTCAAAGATTTTGATTTTGCTATTCAATATCATCCTAGCAAGGCGAATGCTGTAGCAGATGCACTCAGCAGAAAACCAATGGGTATGTTATCAAGCCTCATGATTAGTGTAACTAACCTTATTCCTCAATTTGCACAGTTGAATTTAGATGTTGACATTAATGAAGAAGATTGCTTCATAGCTAATATCTGAGCTCAACCTACATTGATAGAGGACTTGGCCAAGTTGCAAGAAGATGATCTAGTTTTACTAGAAATTAAGGCCAATATTGAACAAAGGCCAGATTTTTCTATTGCTAATGACGGAAGATTGCTATTTAAGGGCCGAATGTGTATTCCGGATCATGAAGATACAAAGAAATTGATCTTAGAAGAAGCACACAAATCAAAGTACACCATTCATCCAAGAGGTACTAAAATGTATCAGGATCTCAAAAGAAGTTTCTGGTGGCCCAATATGAAGAGGGAAATAGCTGATTTCGTATCCTGCTGTCTCACATGCCAACAAGTGAAGGCAGAACATTTCAGACCTGCAGGTAAATTACATCCCTTAAATATTCCCGAATGGAAATGGGAGAGCATAGGAATGGATTTCATTATGGGATTACCTAAGACGAGAGGTGGACACGATGGCATATGGGTAATCATAGATCGATTGACTAAATTTGCACATTTTATACCAATAAAGAGTCGATGGTCTGTGGATATCCTGGCAGCATTGTACATAAAAGAAATTGTTAAACTACATGGTGTCCCCGTCTCTATTGTATCAGATAGAGATCCTCGATTCACATCACAATTCTGGAAAGGTCTACAACATTCACTAGGGACCAGACTAAATTTCAGCACAGCCTTTCATCCGCAAACTGATGGTCAGACGGAAAGAACAAATTAGGTGGTAGAAGACATGCTCAGGACTTGTATCATTGACTTTGGAGGAAGTTGGCATGATCACTTGCCTCTAGTGGAATTTGCATATAATAACAGCTATCAAGCAAGCATACAAATGGCACCTTTTGAAGCTCTATATGGGAAAAGTTGTCAATCTCCAATATGTTGGAATGAAATAGGGGAAAGGCAATTTCTAGGCCCCAACCTTATCAGAGATTCTACGGAGAAAATCAAGCTCATTCAAGAAAGGATGAAAATGGCACAAGATAGGCAAAAGTCCTATGCCGACAATCGAAGACGTGACTTGGAGTTTCAGGTTGGAGATCATGTATATTTGAAGGTTTCTCCAGGACGTGGTATTCGAAGATTTGGTATTAAAGGAAAGCTAACTCCAAGGTTCATTGGCCCATTTGAAATTCTTAAAAGGGTTGGTGAAGTAGCTTACAAACTGGCTTTACCTCTACAATTAGTAGGAGTTCATGACGTATTTCACATCTCCATGTTGAAGAAGTATGTATACAATCCAGATCACATTATCACTTATCACAATCTGAAAATTCAGAAGGACTTAACATACGAACAAACGCCAATAAAGATTCTGGAACGAGAAGTGCATCAATTAAGGAATAAAGTTATCCCTATGGTCAAGATCCAATGGAAGAAAGCATGGCCATATGAAGCAACATGGGAAACCGAAGCAGCTATGCGGAAAAGATTACCAGAATTATTTAACTGTAAGTACACTCTCAACAATCCATGTATTAAATTTGGGGACCAAATTCTTTTTAAGTGGGGGAGGGTGTAGTGCCCCGAAATTTATATAAGTAATTTCTGAATTTATTAATAATTTTTTGGAATTTATTTGGGATAAATGAATTTATAAATGGATTAACGGGTTAATAAGTCATTATAAGGCCCAAATATGTTAATAAGATAACCTAGCCTATCTAATTATTATCCAAAAGATTTAAAGATCATGCCCATTTAGTTTGGCCCATATTCTAGAAGGTTATTAAGCCTATTCTCGGATTTTTTTAAAAGATAAACACTACTTAATAAGATAATTTAATAGATAATGGATTAAAGAGTTTTATTAAATTTAAAATTCTGAATACGATGACTGTAACGGTCTATCGTAAGACCGCCACAGTAGTGTAACGCGTCAAGGCTCGACCGTCACAGCTTGCGAGTTCCGTAAGTGAAAGAACTTGCAAAAAGATTGGAACTTGATGTTCCTATCCATAAGAGACCTAATTATAACGATGTATAAAGACCCTAAGGACTCTTAGAGATTAGGTTTTGATAGATTAAGGACTCTAGAATCGATCTAAATCCTTAAACCCTAGCTAGAACCCTATAAATAGGACCTAGTTCTGAACTGCGCGACCTCTACTTTTGCTCGCGTGGAATCAAGGTAAGGAGTCATAATCTCATGTAAGTTCTTTAGAGTAATTTGTTCCCAATACTTTAGACTAACTCCTTTCAAAATTTCACATCTTTAGGTCAAGAGGTCGTGGAGTTAGAGCCCAAGGAAGTTGCTGGAAAGTCATAGGAAGAAGGGAACTAGGGTTCGGTTTTCAAGCCCAAATTGGAAGTTTAAAGCCTAAGTAAAGAGGTAGGTTATCTCATGAACGGTAAAAACAACCTGGTAGGACTATAAACCCTCTGGTTTGATTGAATTTCATGCATAGTAGAGCATCAATTTCATGTTTTACTTGTTATATGCATCACATGTATCCCTTAGCCCTAATTGAAGAATTAAATATTGTTATTCATCTATTCAATGATACCTATGCATGTAGTTGGCTTATACTTCATTATCAAGTCTAGAAACTCGTGGTGTTTTGATTTAGACATGATGTGAGTTGATATCTTAGGTTTTTATATCGTTGTCTGTTAGCAGACTCGCTGACGCATCAGCATAGGACCGTCACATTCATGTAACGGCCTTACGACAGACCGTCATACGCTCTGTTATATTTGGGTTTCTCTGATGAATCTGACGCATCTAGGCAGGCGCGTTACATAACTGTAATGGCTGTTCTCTGACCATCATAATAACCGTGACGCCCTACTTCTAGACCGTCAGGGGCTATGTTCTGCCAACCCTAAGACAGACTAAGACTTGTTTATTTTGCTTATTATTAAGTCTAGTTATCTAAGTTTTAACCTGTTATATGAATTGAAGGTTATTTAAGCATTCATGATAGGTATCGCATGCTTTGGTATCTTATTGTTACTTTAAGTTATGAAGCCAAAACTCTATAGTTTTGTAGTTAGAAATATGATTTTGAATTATGTATTGCTAGAGTTTTTATCATGATTTCACATCATTATATGTCTATATATATATATATTCTTTCTCTATCAATAGAGTCATTTCTATAAGTACATGGCACATACTCCGGTGTGTTGACCATTAGTTCACACTTTGCACTATAGGAACACAATCTTGCACATGAGGACCTCTCTATTGGATATTCCTTCCAATGGACTAGGAAATCTTGTTTCAAGGCCTCCGTAATTCTCCGCGAGCCTGGGATTCCCACTAGAACGCCGAGTTGGTTGTACCATTAAAACCCATTAACTAGAATACACTATCGTTGTTTTCTAGATCTAGTAATATAACGGCCTAGCATTGGACCGTCAGGCTCATGTAACGGCCCATTGTATGACCGTCACATTCCTCTGAGTCTATTTTTGTCTTTCTGGACTTAGATCACTGTAACGGCCCACTACTGGCGCGTTACAGAATGTAACGGCCCAGTAGATGACCGTCACACCGCTTGCATATATTAACCCAAGGTTTGACCCAAGGGTTGATTTCTAAAGTTCTAGATGGACTAATGATAGTCTAGAACTTAGCATAATGATTAAAGAAACTTAATGTAATGAATGAAAGGTAAAAGAATGTACCGTTATGCTATCGATTTATTTCCATAAGCATAACATCGTTAAATCTATTTCTTGATCTCATATATTCGAATTGAAGCGTTCATTCATTGATTTTCATTATTTGGAATTGCTATATTCTTGGCCATACTTTACTATTACATGCGTGGAAGTAGATTAATTTATACCTGAAGATGCGATCGAGCACTGATTGTATTCAAGGGCTCTATGCTAGTCCCCTCGGCTGATTGCCGGAAACATACTATTTTATAAACCATGCGGTATGATGCTACTGGCGTCGCATTACGCTGGGAGTACTATTTCTATAAATAAGTGAAGATCTACGACACGACATGACATTCTTGTACATGACTTTCTTGCTTGATATTCCATAGAAATTCACGAACTATGTACTCAAAAGAGACTAGTGTGATGAATATGTGGCTTGCTCGTACATTCTCGTTACATGCTTGCTCGTGAAAGGCCAAATATCATGTTCATGTTATATTCTTGCTAGTTCATTCTTGATCATTCTATCTTACGTGATTATCTTGTTACTTTGGTTTAATCACATGATTGATTCGTATTCGCATGATTTTACCTTATTCTCTAGAGCTAAAATGTTAATTACTTTAATAATGCCTTCATGTTGATGCGAAGATACCTACTGGGCAAGTGTGCTCATTACCTATTTCCAATATTTTTCAGGAGATGGAAATAGTTCGAATTCAGATTCGGGTGATTCAAGTAGCGGGTCCGAGAGCGATTGAATGTTGTTATTACAAGAGCGAAGACTTAGGATGTTTTATAATGTCTAGATTGAGTCAATGTAATTTTCCTATTTCTTGAGTCTAGTAGAATGAAAGATGATGGAAATTGAATTAATGGTTATATTCTTGAATATTGATCATTTATGAAATAAAGATGGAGTTTGTTTCAATTCTATGCAATTACATTTATATGTGTGATTATCTCGCGCTCTGGTTGTTCTTGCTTGCAAGAGGTTTACCATGCCGGCTGTTCGCGCTCCCCGAGCGAGTCTTCCGCTGTAATAAAGGCTCGGGGCGTGACACCTTTCTTGTTATTTTCCAACACTAAATTTTTCCTGATATTGGTCACAGGTACCTCATCTCCCTTGGGGGAGGGTGAGCTTCCTCCTTGAAGAGTCGGTATACGAAGATACCGAAAACTAGATGGCTAAACAGTTAGAGAGGGGGGGTGAATCAAACTATACCCACTGAAAATTAAATGCGAACGCTCTCAAAATAAACCAACAAGAATCAGTGAAAAACTCACCATGCCTCACTGTGCAAAAATAAGAATGGGTGGTAGAAGAAATGGTAGCACACACCACGAGGGACGCAGAATTTTTAAGGTGGTTCGGCCATGCAAACACACGTGCCTATATCCACCCCTCACAGCAGTGAGGCTTAACCACACTAGGAAGAGAGTCCTCCAACACACACACGTCCTGATCAGGACACACTGCCTGAAAGACAGTCACACACACACACGGCACAAGGCCAACATGTGCACGCAGCCACGACACGTACACGCACACGTTCAATTATGTTTGTAGATCATGAAAACATAGGAGATATAGCCAAGATGACAGAACAACGAAGATTCCTCTGTGTAGAAATCGGGCTTGACTACGTGTCCGATGCAACTCGCCCAATCAACTCTCCCGTACTCCACGGTGCGTAAGGTTGCGATGCTCTCCTGATCCCTGGTTCTCCTTATCTAGTGCTTGGACGTGGAAGCCTCCAGCAGATGGAAATCACGCTGTGGAAGTTGCCACACACGAATGCTTTTGAATCGTAGATCTGGGACTGCAACAAGATGATCCTTGCTCTAGGGTTCTTAAGAAGCTTGTAATTTTCATGGAGAGAACTTCTAAAAGCCTTGGACAGACATATATATAGTTTCCAAAGCATCTCCAAAGGTTTTAGGAAGTCCCTAGAGAGATTTGGCAAAAGACCACCAAATCGGGCTAGAAAATGGAAAGTTCTTAATTCTCGAAACCGCGATCAGTCGACCGATGAATAGGGTTGGTCGATCGATCTCTACATAGATCTGGTTAGCTAAGCACTGGGAGAATCGATCGACCGATCCAAGTCCATCGGTCGACCGAAATCTGTAAAAATTTGTCCCTCCAGACTTTGGCAACTTCGGTCGACCGTTCCAGGGCCATTGGTCGACCGAACCCTTTCCCCCAAAACATGAAACGCAGACAATAGAGACATGGTTAGCATGAATTTAACCCACTAAGTCCAACATACCTTAGATGATGTGTCTTTGACATTATAGGACTTAGTCTGCTGCAACTCCACTCAAGATGAGTTAAAAGATCATTAGATGAACCATTAGATAATAGGCATTAGTTTCACCAAACGCATATAGAGTTTTGTTATCATCAAAATCTATAAAATGCATAAAATGCAACAATCTCCCCCTTTTTGATAATGACAAAACCATACAGCCAAGATAGCTCAAAACACCAGCTACCATAGAATATGACACAGCCAACTTACAGTCGCTTACTCTCTCTCTCCTCCTCTTGGACAAATTCATATGATGCAATGATGCAACACACTTGCAGACAAACTCTTATGATGCAACAATGCTCGCTCTCCCCCTCTTTGACATCAGCAAAAAGACACGGCAAAGAAATGTAGAGAGGATCGGCGGGGTGAATGCAAAAAGAATGCTTGAAATTTCTAGTCAGGGGTTGTTGAGATGTGAAAGAGTCCTTTTATAAAGAGAGAGTAGTAAGCCCCCATTAATATCAACAGAGATGGAAGGTAACACCCTGGATTCCAGTAAGAGAGAAGTCGGAAAGCAAAACCTCCTACAAATGTAATAAGATTAAAGCAAACTCTCAGATTTTACCCAGAAATCGACTTACAACCTTACATATTATCGAGAAGAGGACCTCTGCAAGAATGACTTTAACTAGTATTAAAGTTAAACAAGTTGGCATCGTCTAGAGTTGATGATGGAAGAGAAGGCAACACTGGAGCATATGCAAAGACATATACTTTTGTAAGATAGGCTGGCCTTTGTGCTTTTAGATGGAGTAGTCATGTTCAACCACACCTTTTTGCGTGAGGAGACACATTGTTTAGATGCCAGAATCCCCAGCTACCCAGCATGTTAACAATTCTACTTCTACAAAGCTCTGCAAAATTTTGTTTGATAAGTGAATTTTCGAACAGAGATAACATTTATGGACAGCACCTTTTGATCCAAACCACCTCACGTCTCAGGTGAAGTGCATCTGGTTACTCAGTGGGTGCTTATCATTGCTCTACCAAGCCCCGAAAAGAGTTAACGTTGGACAACACCTTTTGACGCAAACCACCTCACGTCTCAGGTGAAGTGTATCCGGTTACTCAGTGCGTCCTTGTCATTGCTCTTCCAAGCCCTGAAAAGAGTTAATTTTGGACTACACCTTTTGACACGAACCACCTAACGTCTCAGGTGAAGTGTATCCGGTTACTCAGCGCGTCCTTGTCATTGCTCTGCCAAGTCTTATTTTGTGGCTCACTGTGCACTACAAACTTCTTTCAGAAGACTCCAAGACAAATGAATTGTTTAAGGTCAATACTTAGCTTAAAGTCTTTCAATGGAGGAGGCCTTGAACTTTCTAACTTTCAGGTCTAAAGATGATCTCTAGACACAAATTTTTAAGACTGCTTTAAGGGCATTAAACCTGTATGGGGTCCCTCTCCAAACTTCTGAATTACGGACTGAGCAGGCCACAAACCTTGAACCTCACAGTTAGATGAAGAGCTTGAAACAGGAGGTGTACAACTCTCTTTTTCTTTAAAAGGACTTTACATGCAGACTCCCCCTAAATAGAAGCACCCATCTGAAGAATACAAAACTCTCCCCCTGAGAAAGTGCAGCCAATGAAGAAGCTTGATGAAGTTGAACAGAGAGCAGGAGGCAAGTTGGCAGAAACAAGTGGTCAGAGCCAGAGAAAGATGCCTGGTACAAGGCGGAGTATACACTCACGCATAGTGATAGTGTCTGGACAGATGTAGTCTATCCTTTCTCATATCACCATTTGATATACTAGAGAACAAGATAATCAAATAGCAGATTATATGGCACTCACAAAACGGAGTTCAGACATGAGCAACAAAGTAGAGAAAGTACAACCCTTTCAAATTTGACATGCAGCACTCATAGAAGAATGACAAAATCAACCTTTACAAATACCCAACTCTCTTCTTAAGGTTGTAAACCTATCTTCATTCAATGGTTTTGTAAAGATATCTGCAAGTTGGTGATTTGTGTCAATGAATTTGAGTTCAAAGTCCCCTTTATTGACACGGTCCCTTAAAAAATGGTGTCGAATTTCAGTATGCTTGGTCCTCGAGTGTTGAACTGGATTCTTAGATAAATGAATGGCACTAGTATTATCACACATGATAGGAATGCAGTTCAAAGTGACATTATAATCAAGCAATTGATGTTTAATCCAGAGCACCTGAGCTCCACAGCTACCAGCGGCCACATACTCAGCCTCGGCAGTTGAGAGAGCCACAGAGTGTTGTTTCTTGGAGCTCTATGAGATCAGACACCCTCCAAGAAACTGACACATGCCGCTTGTGCTCTTCTGATCCACTTTACAACATGCATAGTCCGCATCAGTAAAAGCTACTATATCAAAGTTACTGCTGGTGATGCAGTGGGTAGGGTACACTGTAGAGGTCTATAGTGGCGACCCCTTCCCCATACTGGGTGAGCTTCATCTCGATGATCCGCTCGATCATCTGTCATTGCGCCACAAGATGTTCTGGCACTTGCGTGTTGGAGACTCGTGGATGTGCTTCCAGTAGAGGCATGCCAAACCCTGCTACTGTTAGGGTTCAAGCGGCTGCTACTGAGGCGTTGGTACCAATGTGCCCAATTGGTAGTGCCGGTGCTTCGGCCAAAGGCCTAGCAGGTTGCTGAGGGTGAAGGTCTCGCTCTTGAAGAAGGTCTTGCAGTAGGGACTTCAAATGTTGGTTCTCCTTCATGAGTGTCTCGAGAGTCACCTCTTGGACCTCATTCGCCGGAGAATCATTATTCACTGGATCCGCATTAACAGGAGCACCACGATCCTTGACTGGGACCTCTTCGGCGCGTTCTGACGCCTGTGGTACGGCAGAAGTGCCAACATGACCTGGCGGCGCCGGGGGTTGAGTTTGATGGTGAGGCCTCCTGAGCTGGGCCAGAGGCTAGTTCAGGTCATCAGACTGAGTCACGGGCTGGTGTCCGGTGGCATAACATGTGAACACCCGAACCGTGTCGTTGATGAGCCGAACTATCCGCTTCTTCTAGGAATGCTTCTCAGAGTGGACTAGTGCCCCCAGTCTGTCAAAGACTGAGGTCCGCTGAGGTGGCTCCTCCGACATGAGATCGGAGTCGACCTGAGGAGAGCCTGAGGCTGGGTGCTGGCGGGGCCCGGTACGAGCCCTTCTTTTCTTCCGCCTATTTAGGCTGGAGAGGCTGAGTGGCTGGGTGTTTTCCGACTATGCCGACAAGTATTCAGTAATGTCCCGAGCGATGCCGCGCCTGTGCGATCGAAGAGAGTTCTTAGTACGTGCCCTTCGAACAGCTTGATCCTCCTCCGGCGTAATCCAGATTCTTCTCAGGCTAAGTTTTTAACCTCCTTTGTCACTATTCTTTCGACGGGACTTGGGAGTATGGGTGCTGGACTGGTGTAGGTGCCCCCGGTTTATCGCCAAGGCATCAATTTCTCTTAGTTATGCTTTATCCTCTCGCGTTCGATGCAGGAGGCTGAAGCGGTTTGTAGTGGGGATCATAGGTGTAGTCCGATCCCGAGTTACGATTGGTTCACCTCCATTGAGATGAATCCTCAAGTTGCCGACAAGAATGGTCTTGCCGGAATTGTTGGTTGCAACAGTGGGTCGCCTACCTCTGCGGCCGCTACCGCACTTCTTCTGGGGAGCCGGGGAGGATCTTGCTCCAAGGTGGTAGACAGAGAAGACCTGATCTACCATTGCCGGTAGCGTGAAGCTATTGGTAAAAGGTGCTGGGATCGGCCTTCATGGCATGGAGCCCATACCGAGAGCCGATGGCTGAGTGACCCGAGTATAGTCTTCTACTCGAGCCGATAGAAGGGTTGCCAGAGCTCGAGACGACGCTCTTGCACTGAGAACCGACATTGTAGGGAATGCTTGGGTGTCGAAAACTCGAGGTTGTGAACCTGCATTGAGCGTCAGCATTGCTAACGTTTGGGGCCAACGACCCAAACTGGGTGTTGAGGTCACCATATCCCGAGGCAGAAAGCTTGAGCTGGGAGTTGGCATCACTAGATCATAGGGGTAGAGACCCCATTGTAGAGCTGGGAGGCTAGAGGCCCAAGGTAGAGAGTCCGTGTCGGGGATTGACCTTGATGAGACCCAGGGTTGCGTGCCCGAGTCGGGTGCTGGGGAGCCTCGAACTTCGGGTTGAGAACCCATGTTGAGTGTTGGCTCGACTGGAACTCGGAACAGGAGGTCCGAGCGAAATACTAAGGAGTCACGGACTGGGGGTGGGGAACCCGTGTTGGGTGTCAGCTTGGCTGGGACTCGGGGTTGGAGACCCGAGTAGGATGCTGAAGAGCCGCAGACCCAGGACAGGGAGCCCGTATCGGGTGTCGGATTGGCTGGGGCTTGGGGTTGGAGACCCGAGTAGGATGTTGAAGTAGTAGCTGAAGTCCGGGGCGTAGGGCCCATGCTGGAGATCGGTCGATGCTACACTCGGGAGCTGATGCCTATCCAGGCGAGAGAAGATCTGGGACCCCCGCGGGGGCCGGTAGTGGAAGCCCGGAGTTTGATACTCGGGCGGGCCACCAGTGCTAGAGCGGTGCACGGTGAGTCGATCACACGTGTAGGGACAGGAACTGGGATCGGCTGTTGAACAACCACAAGGACCACACCCAAGAAATAGGGTGATCTGATGACGGGCGCGAAGTCGTCGAAAGCAATCGGCGTCGCCAAGTAGCCCAGCCGTGCATGGGTGGCGATGATGATTGAGCCATAGGTTACTACCGCCATAGTTGCTGGACTATTGGTTACTGAGAGGGCGACGGTCGAAGATGGTCGTCAGGCGCGGTCCGGCTGTCGGAACCAGAGCTGGCAGTTGCAGGGGAATGTGTGTCCCTCTTCTACCTCTCCTGGAAGGATAGGAAAAGGGCACCATAGCTTCAGGGTTGGCACAAGCTTCTCTTCAGCAGAAAGAAGAAAGGTGAGAGACGTCCCACCGGGCATGCCAACTTTTGTTTCCGAAGAAGTGGCTAACCACGGCGAGAAGGGGAATAAGGCGATAAAGGAAAATAAGGGAGTTTATGTTATCTCAGGGATATTTTCCTTTGTAGCCATATGCCTCTCACGGCAGTACCGTACACTCACCTTTTACAGAAAGTCGAGGGGGGTCAACTTGCACGAGAGGTTTTCGGGAGTTAGTAAAGGGTAATAGTGACCTACGAGAGCTGAGTGGTTACTTATCCAGGATGAATGAGACCAAAGTGGTTGGAGGACAGGGTGACTGGACAGGGTGCGAGAGTGCCAGCCGATTTCTCGATAATCACCTATGGAACCAAATGTTGACTGGGGAAGCGTCACCAGGACAGGGCACGTGGGCACGGGGTATCGGGCGACACGTGGAGAGAAGGGAGGTTCCACAGGTGCGAGTGTGTAGGCGATTCTGGGGATTCATGTGCGGGACATCTTTCCCCACCGACTGTAAGCAGCCAGTGTTTATTTACATCGAATTGAATCTGAACACCTATGTTCTATGCTGAAGAACAGCCTGGATATTTCTGAAGCCAAGGACTGGGGGCTCGGGTACATCTTGCAGTTATAGGGTGACTGTTGCGCTTGATTGGAGAGGTTAATAGACTGAGATCCGGGAGACTGGTTGCACACTGACTAGTACGGGTAAGAAACTGGGACCCAAGTACGGGCATACATATTCAACTGGTTTCATGCTTTATAGGTTCCACGTGGGCTTTACAAGCAGGCCAAAAGGGCCAAAGTACATCTGGTGCAAGTTGCGGGACAATTCTGACACATAGGTCGGCCCCCGGATCGTTGCAGGATAAAGTGGATTATCTACATGTTTTTACAGGGGCTCTCTGCAAGGAGTTAGGGACATGCCTGAATCACCGACGGAGGGATAGACTGGATGGCAGGGGCGGACATTGGCTGGCACTTGAGGGAGGCCGAACGCGGCTCGAGGTGATCAGTTAGGTACGGGTCCCAGAAGGTGAGTGTCTTCATGCAGGGGAGTTAGGGCTGGTCTCGGGAATGTTACTTCTGGGCGAGGGTTCGGCTAACTCGGGTCAGCGGTTGGGACCGTCAGTGGCCGGCTCGGGGCGAGCGGCGTGCATGCGGTCCCATGGTGGGAGCAAATCTGACATTATGGTGTACGTGTCGTTATCATAATGCGCCATAGGTGGGTGGACCCGATGTGCGGGTGTGATCACCGTTATCATAATGCCTCATACGTGGGGGAATGGACTTGAGTGAGACGGCTAGACGCTATGTGAAGGGAGTACGTGTGACATACCCTCGGCGTATATGAGCCGATCAACAAGCCACCCAACACGCGTTTAGCTCTTCACATTCTTGCTGGAAGCCTTGGGGGTTGAGTCCTTTGTTGAGCTATGGTTTTGATGATAACTAAACTTAGTGTGTATTGCTGTGGTTTTGATGCTAACTACACTTCATGTGTGATTATGTGAATGATGATAACTGAACTAAATGGTTGATTGTTCATATCGATTGGTTGAATATGATTGAGTTGAACATGTGCATTGAATGCTTCCTATCCATACTTTTCATGGAGCTTGGTTACATGATGCATTCATATTGAACAAATGCATATCTATTGATCTTGATCTTTAGTCAATCATGTTTTCAAAGTGTTCACTTGTATATGTGCATGGCTAAATTGCTCTCATACTTTGCTCACTTGCATTGACATAATTCTTGACCTTTAGCTTAAAGCTTTTATGGTTCAAGTGTTTGTATGCACCTTGAACATGGGCGTTCATGTATGCATTTCATACATTTATGATATTGATTATTAAGCTCATGTTCTAATATTTTTTATCATGGTTTTGTAGGTTAAATTCTTTGTATAATCCCTCCAAGATCAAAGGAGTTTGATGCCACAGAGTTTGGAAGGGTTGCAATGGAGTTTGGGGGTGAAATCTTAAAGTCAGGAATTTACCTGTAGCTATTGGTTGACACTGTAGCTAGGTTGACACTGTAACGCGGTCGACCGCCAGGCCGATCCCGGTCGACCGAAAATAACAGAATGCAACGGTTCTGTTTCTTGCAGATTTTTGATCGACCGCCAGCCAGTTCCGGTCGACCGCCAGCCCCAAAGCCTCTAAAGTTGACTTTCAAATTCCAATCCGTGGATGGATCTCTTCACCCATTTCATGCCCCCAATCATGGAGGATTTTAGGGATCTGGTCTGGGGCTTGTCCAAGACCACTCAAGGGCTATAAAACCTCTCTTTGGAGGTCATAAACCCTAATGGAAACCAAGGGGATTGAAGAGAGATCCAAGGGAGATCAAGAGGGTGTTGTTCTAAGAAGGAATGCTACTGTAGCATGAACAGTAGTCCGTGAATCAAACCTCCACCAAGCAGCTAAAGATCCAAGGTCCATTTGAAGCCTTCATTCTCCCATGAATTAAAGAAACAAGCATTCAACCAATCTTCATAGCTAAATTCATCTTCATTATCAGAATCAGAATTTACCTTTGAGCTTGATCCACTTGGTGAGCTTGATCCACTTGGCTGATCACTCCTTTGTTCACTCGTCCCTGCCACAAGACATTGGTCTCCATCCTCTTCTCAGATTTTGGTTAGGCCATCCAAGATATCCTTTGCGGATCTGCAATGGGAGACAAAAGGGAAATAATTAGAATCAACTGCAGTAGTGAGCAACTTTAAAACCAAACAATTTTAATCATGTTTAAACTTTTAATTTTCAGTCTAGATATTTTTATCCTTAGGCAACTCATAAGGGCCATATGAAATAAGCTTCCATAGCTTAGGGTCATATGAGTTGACAAGACTGCACATTCTTCCTAGCCACAAATCAAAATTGCAACCATCAAACACGGGTGGGGAGTTCAAGGTGTACATCATGGTAGTCATTGATCCGGATCACTCTAGATCGTGTGGCTTTGTGGTTTGGTTTGAGCTTTTGTGTGGCTTGATTGTTATAACTATTATATGATCGTGTGGGAACGGAGAGCTTGAGAGAATCTACTTCCTTGCTTAGTTAATTCTCTCAATCTTGTTTAAAGGTGTTAATTCCACTTCGTAGCTTTTGTCTTGCCGACTAGTGTAAGGGTTAGCGTACGTTGTATTCGAATGTGTAGTTGAACAGATTTCAACCTCCTGGTTAGAGTGTTTATCACATATCTCAAAAAGGCCAAAAGTTCTGTTAAAAATTGAAAACACCCAATTCACCCCCCTCTTGGGTGTCATTGATCACGAGACTTCATCCTTGAGCGTTTATAGCAAAGTGCCCTTGCATGCATATGCCCCTTGAGCTTTTAAGGGGGTTTTATAGGGGAATATGAAAGGTCAGGGGGGTTTACGCAGGCTGGACTGGACGGGGTGAGCTGGTCCGCCTAAATCCCCTAAGAAAATAATTAAAACATTTTTTTGAGAGGGGGAGGGGGGTTTACCCGCACTGGCCCGGGGGGGCCGGGCTAGTCCGTGTAACCCCCCCTCCCTTTTGGGGGGTTTACGCAGACCAGCCCGTGGGGGCCCAGCTGGTCCCTGTAAACCCCCCCCTAGGGGGGGTTTAGGGGGGAAGTCCCATATTTTGTTTTTTTTTTGTTTTAGCGGGTGTGGACCCAGGTTTACGTGGACTAGCCCGGGGGGGCGGGCTGGTCCGCGTAAATCCCCCCCGGGGGTTTACGCGGGGAGAAACCCTTTTTTTCTTTAAAAAGTTTTTTTTTGTTTTAATGCGGGTGGGCCCGGGTTTATGCGGTAAACCCCCCCCCCCCAGGGGCGTTTACGGTGGATAGCATGGGGGTTTTTCCCCAGCATATAAAATCCCCCATTTTGGTCTTCTTGGGCCCACCGTTGACTAAGTGTGAGCAGAAGATGACAAGGATACGAGGCTTGGACTGATCGGCTGGCCGCGTGCACGCGTAGAACGAGGAGGTTGACCTTTGTGGCCTCGGGACTTCGTCTTTGTGAACGCCTTCACGTCGGTATGTCGATCGATCTCGAACGGCATTGGGACGGAGATACATTTGCATAGAGATTGGCGGGGCTGGGTGCAGGGGCTTGCCCGGGGGGGTTCGCCCCCACCTGGGTGCGGCCGCGCCTGGGGCGAACTACCCCCTGGGCGAGCCGTTGCCGTGGGGGGTGGTCCGGGTGACTTTCCATTGTTCTTTTGAGTTGTCCTTTGAAGGACATAATGCTTCGGGGTGCTGGGATTGGCCCGTTGGGGTCAAATGTTCGGTGTTGTTAGTGTCGCTCGTAAAATGTTTGGAGAAATTCTCAACACACTTCGGGTTGTCGAACGCCTTGAGTAGCTAGCTGGTGGGCTTTAGATTTGGCCCCGAGATGAGGATGAGAGATCGTAGAAGTCGAGAGGAGGCATCTTGGGCGTGTAGGCCCGGCCTCGGTGGGTTGAGCCGCATTGTATGGCGGGTTGACAGGGCAACCCCGGGTTGGCCCAAGTGGTGAAAGTAAGCGGCTCGTCGCCACGTGTCTGAGGGTCGGGGGTGACACCAACTTACTGGAGGGTTACCGTAGGATATGGCTGGTGTGTTCGAGCCTCGGGTTGGCCCCCAGCTTGTTGTGGAATGGCTGGGACATACGTGCCCACAAGGTGCTCTGGGAAATTCCGGATACGCGAACACTGGCCGTATAGGCGTTGTAAGGGCTCTCGAAGCCCGTAGGTGCCTGGAAAAAGTCTTCCTTTGACTTTTGAAGACTGAAGGGAGGCATTTTGGGGATAGACCCCGGCCTCGTTGCTGAGTGTCACGTGTCGTGGCTTGTGGTCAGGGTGCCCCCGGGTTGGCCCGGGTGGCTTGGTTGAAGGCGGGTAAACCCGCAAGCTGGGTGATCGAGGGTGGCCCCAATCAATTGTTCATGTCATCGTGGGTCATGGCTAGCTGGTTAGGACCCTTGGTTGGGCCCGGTGTGATGTAGAAAGGGATAGGTAAACAATGCCTTGATATTGTTCGAGGAAATTTCTGAGCCCTTATTTCTTGTTATTTTTGCTAGGAAAATGTCTGGGTACAACACAGGTCTAAGGACCAACTGTGCTACTGTAACATGAGAATACCATGGTTGACAGCTAGGTATAATGACCATCCAGCGATTTTAAATCTGATCAGTTCAGTGAACTCATTCCCTAATGAACACCTACAAGTTTGCCTTAATGTCCCCACACAAGTGACTATGCGACCACTCACCCTCAACACATGAGTAGGCATAACCTATACTAGTCTTATCAGGCATTTGATGTCCTTCTAAAATATCCATTGACCAGGAACATTTAATACACATGTTTATAGAAAATTGATCTCATTATCATGATCTCATCATGTGAAGCGAAATGGAGGGCGGGGGGTGTCTTCATTTCTTCAGTCGGTCGGTGCAGATAGTGCCTTCTGAACGCGGTTCCCTTGAGGACCACATTCATATTTAATGTGGTTTATCACCCATTTACATTTAGGACGTGGGGTCTGTGGTCATTATGGCCTTCCAGAACGGCCCTCTGATTAGGGCTCTTGCTTCCGGCGGCCGTGGGCAACGTTTGGAGCTGCTGGGGTTGCTGCGAGGGGGAAAGAAGGCAGGACAAAAGAGGGAAAAGGGATTATAGCCAGATTATATAGTTTATAGGGCCATAGGTGTAAGGATCGCATGAGGACTAGATAGGATATGAGAGATATGACAACGCAGTGGAATTTAAAATTTTTCTCTTAAATCCCCGCGGCCCTTGATCCGTTTCTACAAAACTAAGCAACAGAAGATCAGATCTTCACCTTGCGCGGAGTCGGATCCTCGACCAAGGGATGATTCTTATTGAGCGACGCCGCTAGCCGCGTAGGTGCCCGTCCTCCAGCAGTATCCATGCGGTTCGCAGGTTGAGGGATCATCCTCATCTCATCTCTCAGCGGCTGTTCTCTCGCTCGACTCCTCGTCACAGGCACTCGGGGCGGCTTGCGACCTTGTGCTCCCACGGGAGAGAGAAGGGGTGACCAGAGAGAAGAGATGGAGGAGGGGCGGCTGCCATAGCGTGGAAAAACCCTGGAGCTTAGCCCAGGGTTTCCCTTTGGCATGTATTTATATTAATCCATTCCACTTTTCATAAAAGTCCTTGGATTAATATAAACACCCACTTAATATCCCCTAACCAAAGAACCTATATGCGTGTGACCCTCTAGGCCCAAGTGCCAGTCCAGTTTTCAGCCCAATAGCCCAATAACCCCTTATTGGTAAAATTAGTTTATTTAATATGAGCTCTAGGCTCAAGTGCTAGTCCAATTTTCAGCCCAATAACCTCTTATTGGTAAAATTAGTTTATTTAATATCTCATATTAAATAAACACTTAATCTAATTATCATCTCATGATAATTGATTGGGCTTCTGATCAAGTTGGGTGCCAAGCAACACCGCATGACCCTAGAAGGTAATGGGGTTCAGCAACCCGCTCAAGGAACCCTTATGTCAACAGTTACCACGTGACTATAGTCCTTCACTCGTACATTGCTCTCGTGTATGCTTGAGGGTATGGTTAAATCTCAAACCCAAGAACACTCACTCACTTGGATTAGATGCCATAAAAGTATTACCAAAAAACTCCTTTTTTGATATGTTCTCTTGCCCTGGCCAGGGACTCCCACGCATCACTCCCTAGAGCATTCTCTCTCAATTACCGAGAGCAAATGATCTCGTATTGATCGCACAATCACCTTCGAAGGTATTCCACTGGATTCGATCACATAACTGATTAAGACCTCATGACTAGAGATCTATAAGCTAAGGTCAAAACCCAAAAGTCCACCGACAAGATGTCCTTGGTGTCTCAGGTCAAAGGACCAATCACGCCACTGTGACGATGAATCTAACTGGTTGACAGTCAGGTAACATTACCATCCAGTGATTCATGTTGGATCAGTTCAGTGAACTCATTCATCAATGAGCACCTACAGGTTCGCCTTAGTGTCTCCACACAAGTGTCTATGAGACCATCCACCCTCATCATATGAGCAGGTGCAACCTGTACTAGTCTCACTGGATATCTGATGTCCTTCTAAGATATCCCCGACTAGGAACAATTAAGAATATGTGTTTAAAGGATACTAATCTCATTGTTATGAGCTCATCATAATTAATATCCATTGAGCATATTCATGGACTTCATTATGAAACTATAAACGAATCACACATAATGAATATTAAAAGCCTTTGTCATTATTAATGAACAAGATTGTACATGTTATGATTGGCTTGAGGACATACATAACCAACAATAGGGAGGGCGAAATGGTGAAGATTTGGAGGAAGGGGATGGCGGAGATGTTGGTGGGCGACGATGGAAGATAAGTAGGAGGAGGAACGAGGAGGTCGATTGGGGCTTCACACCCATCCCTATCTCAGTGACGACACAACCGACGGCTTCTTGCTCCACCTCCATGGGTAGATCGAGCCTTCTCAACTCACTTTAGGGCTTCGCACCTGGGTTCCAAAAATCAAACCAAGCCATGGCTAGGGATTCAAATCTTTCCATTCTATATTGTCAATAGCGAGGGGATACATATAAAGGAGGATAGGGGAATGGGATACGATGCGATTACATTAAGTATACATGGGAAAAAGAAGCATCATTCAAGATATAGGGCTTCCAAATGTCAGACAACTGGGTTGATGGTGCTTCAAAGGCAGAAACCAGATCGCGGCCTCCTCAGAGGCAGCGTTTAGGTCGCAGCCTCTGAGGAGGCTGCGATCATCATCTGAACGCCAATTTGCTCCCACTGACGATCCCGTCAAACTCCCCCATTTGGAGGAGATTTGCCCTAAAATCTGAAACCTCAGGACCCTGATTTTATGGGACAAATCGGTTCCCTAAGCTCTGATACCATTTTGATGTGAAATGAAAGGGCGGGGTCTTCAAATCTTCAGCAAGAGCTCGGGGCAGACATCGGGAGGGCGCCCTTTGGAACGCGGTCTCCTCAGAGACCGCCTTCAAGAATGCTATCCTGAGGAAGAATGCGATCTGAAAGAAGGCGACTTATCAACCGACCGCAATCTGAATGAAGGCAACTTATCGGCCGACCGCGATCTTGAATGAAATGGGGAGTAGTGTAACACCCCAGTTAATTAATAAATGTTAAAATAAAAATAAAATACACACTTGAAATGAAAAATGGGGGAAAAGAAATATATGAAATTGTGTCTTAGAAAATTTAAATTTGATAGAATTTATATGAAAAAATAAAAAGGGAATGAAATAAGAATAAATTAGTGATATAGTGAATGAATAATCAATTTAATGTTTGATTAAAGTAAAGGCACTCGATTGAACGGGTTAAAATATGATTATATACATTCAAATATCTAATAATCTTCTGTATTTAAATGTTATTTGGTTGTTTTAAAAGGGCAAAAGAAATGTATAAATAAGAATGAATAAATTGCTATGCTACGAATTTAATTCAAATAATAATAAAGGGAACTTAGTATTTTTGGACGCTCAATTATAGCAACTCGAATTTTGACCAAATCTAATGCTCAAATAAATATAATTCCTTACGCGTCTTGATGAAGGCGGTCCAGAGGAGACCGCTTTCTAGTTCCGTAACCGGGTGTTAGAGAAGCGTGGGAAACTTGGATTTTTCCCATCCCAATCGCCATGGATCGAAGTGATCTGGCATGGGAACTTATTTAGGACTCTCAGGGGATTGGATTGATGCCCTATAGGACTCCTAATTTGACCTAAACCCTCAGCCCTAGGTCAATTCCTATAAATAGGACCTAGATCTACTCTACGGGAACCCTAGATTTTGGATCGCGTGAAGCAGAGGTATGGTGTCATTATTTTAATATCTTCCTATAGGGTTTATTGTTTCTTTTAGTATCTTCTAACCTCCTCCTAAATCCCATGCTAGGAGAACAAGCCGTCGAGAAGTTAGGAGATCTGGAAGTTGAAGTTTCTACGCCGGATGCACAAGAACCAGCACCGTCTTCCGGTGAGAAATTCTCATATTAGGAGCATAGGTAGGTTATCTCATATATGTCTTAAACAACGTGTTAGGAGTAAAAGCCCTCTAACCTTGCTCATTTTCATGCTTAATACATGGTGTATTTAACGTTTTGCTATGACTGCGTAATCTATTTTTGTAGTGCATGTTATCTCTGCACCCTTGACTAAAAGATAATAACTTGGGCTTAAATTCATGCCTATTCCATGCATGCTTTTGTCCTAACCATGCTATCATGTGTATACTATTGTCCTCTATAGTTTTACATGCATTTATTGCCCTAGAATAGCCCTGTAAAACTAATTTTTGTCTCTGTCTGCAACAGACAGAAGGCAGTCTTATAGAGACTGCTACCTACAAGTAGCGGTCCCTTTATGACCGCGTTATGGTTTCTGTAACTGCATTAAACCCCATATATTTCCTTTATATTAATAGTGTTATGCATGCCTTAGCCCAGTTTTATACTTCCTGATCATGGCATGTTTCATACTGCATGTTGGCATGCTCTTAAGCTTATTTTTCACATATGTTATTTTCTTGCCCAAAATCATATATCCTTGTATTTAAAGGAATCTTCATGCTTTGAAGGTACGTTGGTGTATATGGATTTTAATCATTCCTTTCTCATCCCCTTTCTGTTTTATTACTTTACATATAGTGCATATTCTGATATGTTGCTATTAGATTACTTGCTCTTGATAGGAACACTCTCTTCGACCCCCCTCTAGATTGCTATCTCTAAGATCCATTCGACATACAACACTGCCAAGGGTGTTGACCCATTTCGGCACCATGACATATACATGGAGGCTCAGGGGAGCGCTGGAATAACCATGGGTCGACGGGTCTAAGGATATCGGGGCACTGTTTCCCACTGAGGCAGTTCATATTCACTGTGGGAAATAGCAGCCCTTATCCATGATTTGGCATGAGCGGCCGTGGACAAGGAGCCCTCGAGGGAGTGATGATGTGTTGTTCCCCTGTTGAGGTCACCGGAGATCATGCCGAATGAAGGGCAAGCCCCCGTGACCGATGGGGTGATCAAAAAAATCATAAGATATGGAAACAAAATGGTATGAAAGCAAATGCACAATCTAGCGGCTTCACCATGGGAGAATCCCCTTTGATCCGACGGCAATGGCATTGGGTCATACCCCCTTTGATCCGGTGGCAATGGGGCATACCCACTTGATCCGGCAGCTTGGCAAATGGGGAGATCCCCTCTTAATCCGGCGACACTTCTGAATGCGGAATTTCCCCTTGATCCAGCGGTCATGGCAATGGGGAAGACTCCTTGTGATCCGGCGGGCAGAGGGTTGGCGGGGTGGTGATCTGGCGGGTGCACATCACGTTGGATCAGCTTGAGCTGAACCAGTAGTGCTCACCACTATCGGGTCAGTCTCTATTGATCACTCTAAGCGATTTCAGGGCTGGGAGGGGACCATTCTTGGCCAGTCAGGGTGCCCCATGGAACTCAGAAGCTTCGTATGAGCACGAAGAGAACAACTGACTCTTATAGATAACGGATTGATGCGGAAACTCATGATACGGCGGCGTACCCACGACTCTATTTCAGACGGACTACAGGGTCGTTCCCCCATTGCCATATCCCTCACCTAACTAGACAACCAGAGATCATGCTTGGAGGGATTGTAATATAATTTTTCTCATTTTATCCCAACCTTGTGCATAGGAATCACAGGCTTTCTTTGACACAGCAACAGTATGCATGGGCCTCCCCTCCTCATGCACATGCAACGGCATGGCAGCGGCTCCTCCGGCATGGGCGGCTCTAGCTGGCATGTTGGCAGGCAGACAAGGTAGGCAGGGGAAGTAACATCATGCAACAGCAACGTGGACTCTAGCACAGTGGTGTGGGCTCGTAGGCAAGCAGAGAATGGGAGTGAGGTGGCAGCATCTACATAATCCAGCCTCCCCTCTTACAGATTTCAAACCCTTGGTTGGGCACTTCTTCTCCCCCCGAACCCATCTTCTCATCCTCTCCTTCTCTCCTTCAAGCCCTCTCCCACTCCCTCTCTTCATTACACGCACTTGCACCCTCTCCCTCTCTCACTCCCCTCGCCGTTCTCACAACACACACACCACCTATGCCACCGACCTCTCCTCTGTCTCTCTACAACACACTTACACACCACCAATAGTCACCCCTCTCCCTTCTCTGTTCTCCACTATCTTCCATCCTCGCCGCTGCACTCACACCGCAACCCCCACACGGTGGCCCTCTCTCCCTCTATCCTTGCGTACACTGCACTTAGATGCACCATGGTCCCCCCTCTCACCGTCTCACACACTCCGCTGCATACACACACGCAATGCACACACCGCGGCCACTCCTCTCCCCTCTCCATCTCTTCACACTTCTCTCCTCGCTCTCCGTTCCCTCTCTCTCTTTCCCTTTCTCTCCCTGCACATAGCACCAGACAGCGTCCAACACCTTCCGAGACTCCTCTCCCCCCTTCTCCTCCGGTCTTCTCCCCTCACTTCCCCTTCCTCTTCTTCTTCTTTCTCCCTCTACAGCTTCTCTCTCTTTCTTCTCTCCCCTACGATCTCCTTGGCTGGCGGAGTCCCTGTTTTGAACAAGGGCGCCGGCCAGCGCGTCACCACCTCCATATCTCTTCTCTTCACAGCTTCTTCCCTTCTCTGCCTCACTCCCTATCACACCTCCACAGTTCGTGACCCCTGCACTGGCCTCTCTTCTCCGTCGCCTGCACCCCCCGCCACAGTCATCTCCTCCGCCTGCTAGCCATCGTCGCGAGCCCGATCTCTCCCTCTTGTAGACACGCCGTTTCTGACATTACCTTAGGTAAATCTCATATTACAATATGACGCCCCGAAGTGGCTTTCACATTTTCGAATTACTTGAGTGATTTCCTTTTTTGGCATTTTTTGCCATTTATAGAATTTTCTTTTCGGCGGGGGAGGGTGACGCCTCTTTTAACAGGGTCCGAGAGGAAAGTCGCCTTACTAAGGAAATCGTGCAGCACGTGGACGGCGCCGCTCTCAACCTGCCATTCTGAAAAAAAATCCGAACATGAGGACGTCTTGATGAAGTAACGGTTAGGCGTGAAGAACACACACTTTCTCCGCCATCGACGGCTTTCAGTGCCAATCTAGCGGGATTCTTGGGCGCGTCTGGGAAAAGGGACGCCTCAATTTGAGGCATCTGGGACCCAGAATGCCTCCTTGTTTAGCACCCGGGCAGCGCCGCTCCACCGCTTAGTTTGACGTTTTGAAAGAATCCAAACATAACAACATCTTGCCGAGCAGACGTGCCTTTCGAGAGTCACGGTTGCGTGCCGAAACCACTCGCTTTCTCCGCTGTCGACGGTTTCCGGCACCGATTCGGTGGGCAGACATGGGCACGTCTGGGGTCCTGGACGCTTCAAGTTGAGGCGTCCAGGAGCCTAGACGCGCCAATAACGTGAAAATTATAAAAAAATTGGTTGACGCGTCTGGGAACCAGGACGCCTCAACATGCACGCGTCCCGGACCCATGACACGCCCGTAAAAAATTTCCATATAAATAGAGGACCCCCTCCCTCAAAGTGGAGGAGCTTCAGATCTGACAGAGGAGAGGGAGACTCTGTCGGATCCCCTTTCTAACCTGTGGGTTTTGTAGGAGGAGGTTCTGCCAGATTTTCGGGTGCCCGCGCTCGCAGGAGGAAGGCTAACTCCGTCCACCGTGCCTCCACGTCATCCCTACGCTACCGAAGCTCCGTCGGATCCCACCACTGGCATCTTCAATAAGCCATTCTCTCCAACTCTCTTTTGTCATTTCTGTTGCATGCATCATCCCGTTGTCCGTCATCTCCCTTCATAAGAGAGATCTATTTTTATGCACGTTTGCATGATTTTCCATCCATCATAGTATTTTCCTCCTACTCGTGTCCGAGAGGGATTTAAAAACAACACCAACCAGGTGTGTGTCTCGTCATGATTTCACCATTTTCATCACAAGGGACTAATACTACACTGTCATTTTTCTGATTCATTTGCTATCTGTCTGTTTTGCAAGGGTAACCGAAGAAGACCCTCTCCGTCGGCTGGCCGAAGGGAGAGGAAGAAGCAACCCACCATTTCCTACTTTTTAGGTAAACGTGATCACTCTTCTTATTTTTGGGGTCTCCGGCCCCTAGCGATCACATCATATCTTCGAGGCCGCGGTGAGTCACTTCCCGCTATGGCTGTTTAAATTTCTGTCATTTAAATCCTATGTCATTCTCATATCTTCGAGGCCGCGGCGAGTCACTTCCCGCTATGGCTATTTAAATTTCTATCATTTAAATCTTCTGCCATTCTCATATCTTCGAGGTCACGGCGAGTCACTTCCCGCTATGGCCGTTTAAATTTCTGCCATTTAAATTTTGCACCATTCCCATCCCCCGAGGTCGCGGAGAGTCATTTCCCGCTATGGCCATTTAATCCCCACATTTTATTATGCTGTACTTGTTCTGCATACCCCGCCGGAGCAATCTCTCATGGGGGTCTCTCTATCTCTCTCCTCTTTCTATGTCACAGCCAAACGAGCCCGCGCTCCCCTCTCCAGCAACATCCGCGTGACGTCGCTCACATCTTGGCAATCACAGTGGTACTTCTTTCGCTTTCTCTTGGTTACGCTTGTGATTTTAGCACCGCCGTGTGCTCCTCCACCCGGCACCCACCTGTGCCTCTCCTTATTGCACTCTCATGCACTACAGTCGTGCTCACAGTAGCACTTTCAGTTCTTATCCCTCGTACACCACGTACACTTCACCCATAATCCCTTGTGATTCCTTGAGATTTGCATTGTTATATCTCTTGGGTGTTGATTATACCACTATTGTCTCTGTTATTTTGTTATGTCCCATATATCTGTTCAGCACTTCATTGCATACATCCACCCCTCTTTTATTTTTTTTTAAGGATCACCCTCTCTCGGTGAAGGAAGGACTCTGCGTTCGGGAATTCCTCTCGACGAACTAGGATCTCCTCCACCGGGACCCCCGTAAGTCCCCGACAACGAAGGATTCCCTCTTCGTCCACTGGGTTGGTTGTACCATTGAAGTTCCCCGGAGTTAGTTGACCCATTTGTGGTGAGACGAGTGACCCTAGTTGACACGGCGGTGAAATAAAGTTAACTAGGGTCCTTCTTATTTTTCTTTGAACTTCAGATCTGGTTAAAAAAACACAAAAAAATTATCAAAACAAAAACAAAAAAGGGGCGTAAAGGCATCTACTTGTTTGATAATCTTTGCTATCTATTTGTTGGTGCATATTTTTACGTTTCGGAAGAACTTTGAAAATGGCCCACGAGTCTTTTGAGGAGAACCACCCTGGTTGTGGTCAGTCAGTTGAGCCACGTGTCCATGCTATGGACTCGGGCCCTTCCTACAAGCCCTCACGCGAGGTGCAGGTTACCACAAGGGACACATCCCCCCTATAGGACATCTCCTCCTTGTTGGGTGTCCTCGCCAACACAGAGCTCACCTCTGAGTAACTCTGAGCCTTCCAGGCCATTCTAAAGGGGAAATCTATTTCTCCCGCTCCCCAGGAGTCAACTCCAGCCATCGCACCCCTCCAGGAATCGGTGCATGCCATCCCATCTCCTTCATCTGTACAAGTCATTTCTTCTCCCTCACTTCAAGGGCAGGCAAGCCAACAACCTCCCTCGTTCCAGTTCCCTTCACAGTCTCAAACCCCTGTAGTTCCCCACACACCACTCCAGCCAGGGCCAGCTACCAGCAGGCCGCCATATCCCTCCCATCCGAGGTTCCTCCTCAAGTCTCCGGGAGACATCTTCCTCCCCAGTGGCAGGTCCCACCTTCACCTCCCGAGGAGCTCGCCCAATCACTCCTCAACAAGTTTAATAAAATGGATGAACAGTTTCAGAATTTAAAGAAAATGGTGGACATAAAATCCACCCCGGAGGTCTCTTTGCCAATCCTTCCGATGATCCATCTTCCTCCCTCTGAAATGCCTACATACCGTAGGTACAATGGCACTGGCAACCCCTTTATTCACCTTAAGGACTTCATGTATGAATCCTCCTATTGGCAAAATGACTAGAGATCTCTGGCATACCTCTTTCGGGGATCATTGGACGGTCCTGCGTTGGAATGGTTCTATTCTCTGGAGCCGGGCGAGGCCGAACATTTTGATACAGTGCAAAGAAAATTCTTGCAAAAGTATCAGGATAGGGTTGGTCTCTCTCTTTCCATTATCGACCTAGTGGTTGAGAAAATGAGGCCCGACGAAGATTTTGTCCGCTATGCCCACAGATGGAGGTCTCTGGCAGAAAGGATAAGAGATACCCTCTC
This sequence comes from Amorphophallus konjac, assembly GCA_022559845.1. NCBI lineage: Eukaryota > Viridiplantae > Streptophyta > Magnoliopsida > Alismatales > Araceae > Amorphophallus > Amorphophallus konjac. The sequence goes on from CM040119.1 coordinate 39,930,742, forward strand.
AGAGCCCGAACAAGTGAAAATGATTGTGTCCAATGACACCCTACAGTTCAGGCATGTCCTAGCCATGAACAAGCTTACTACAATGGAAGAACTCTATGAGAGGGCCCGGTATATCCAGACCCAGTTAAAAGATTCTCCCATCATGCACATGTTTGAGCCGCTGAAGCCCAAGATGGTCAGAAAGATAGGCACTGGTGTCCCCAGTGAAGCAACAGAAGGGGTCGTAACAAATGAGCAGGTGAGTGCAGTCAACAACGCCAACTATGCAGCCAACCCAAGGCATCCACAAATGCCTCGACTTCCCCTCCAGCAAGGTCCTTTCCCCCCTCGTCCACCGCCCCAAAATAATCCACCCCAGAATAATATGCCTCAACCATTTCAACCCAAACAACAACCCCGACCCCAACAACAACCCCAACCCCAGCAACAACAACCACCATCTCAGTACCACCAGGTTCCACCCCCAGAAAATTACGGCCCCCCACAGCAACAAAGAAGGCCGATTGGCCCCAAGGGAGCCCATTACCCACCATTGCCAGAAAATTTGGTAGATATTTTTAGCCCCCTCATGGCCTCAAATACACTCATCCTACCCAGGGAGAAGCTCGCATGGCCCCCGAATGTTGACACCTCCAGATATTGTGTCTACCACAGGCAGCCAGGACACACAGTCGAGAACTGTTTTCATTTTAAAGACTACATCTATGATATGAATGATGAAGGCGGAATTGACTGGGATGAAATGAGGTTATACATCGCCACTCTCAAAGCCAGGAGACCTCCTCCTAGACCACAGTTCCAACAACAACAGTAGTTATAGTAGCAGCCACAGTAACAACCACAATAACAACAGCAACCTCAGCAGGTCCAACAGCAACAGCCCAACATGGGCATAATCCAGAATCTATTACCGGAGCACCAATAACCTAATCACCAGGTCAACCCCATCTCCTCCTTCCCAGAAGTCGGGAGAGAGCAGGGTTGGCACTCAGAAAGTACCCCCGTTCTTGCCACCACCAACCGTATCACCAGACAACCCCCTCGCCTTGCCCGGGTAGCACCCCTCTCTCATCAACCCGCATCACAAGTTATAGCACGGCCGTCGCCATTTCCATAGCCATCACGCCCTCTCATCCACACCCCTCCCACTAACTCATCAATGACCTATCAGCCAACGCCCTCCACTATGCCCTCACAACCTCTCATCCTCTCCCATCACTCCATTTTGCCATCCACCCCTACTATACCTACACCTATGCCTTCCAAACCTCTCATCATCCGCCGTCCGTACGAGGCCCCGCCTACCTCCACCATGCCTCCACCAACACCCTCAAAACCACTCATCACCCACCATCCATCTCAGAACCGTTATCCATCTCAGGCCTTATCCATTTTCACTTTGCCTCCGCCTCCACCTTCCAAGCCCCTTACCCTCCATAGCTCACATAAGATCCCCTCTACCTCCACCGTGCCTCAACCTAACAAACCCCTCATCAGATTCCCCCCTCCCATCGTCACCCCTACTTCACCAACCATTCCTCCGTCACTACCCCTTAAACCCCTGCTAAAACCCACACCTAACCCCATAGAGGTGCAAAAGTCGCAAGCAATGTTGCTCCGGAGTGGAAAGATTTTTCATCGGGTTTTTCCTCAGAATAGTCAGGACACCGAGTAGTCTCAGCCAGAGAAGGACAATGGAGAGCAGCCAGAAAAATCCATCCCTGGAATATAGTATGATTTGTTAAAACACCTGGACAAGACACCCGCTCGGATCTCCATCCTTAAGCTACTTCAGAGATCCACATCCCATTAGGCAACCTTAATGGAGTATCTTCAAAGGGTCATGGTGAATGAGGACCTCCCTATAGAGAAGATTTCGGTCGTTCTGACGCCGACGGACACGCAGCCGGCCATTATGTTACACAACCACGAAGTAGCCCCCAAGGAAGCCCGAAAATATACATTGTGTGTTTCGATAAAAAATCAATGGAGTATCCATACACCCGTGCTTGGTGACACGGGTGCATCTATAAATGTGATCTCCATGAGCACCCTTCAGTTATGTGGGATCGATGAAGAACAGATAAGACCTTCTTCAATCACAGTCACAGCTTATGACAATAGTAAAAGGCCGCCACAGGGGATGATTATCCTGAAGGTAGAATTAGGCCCTACGTCAGTCTCTACGAATTTCATGTCCTCGACATGGATCCCACATTCAAGGCTATATTGGGTCGCCCCTATATTGAAGTCATGGATGATGTGCTCTCCACCAACCACCAATGCCTAAAGTTTCCGTACAATGGGAGGATTATTAAAGTGATCAGTACACTTGTCCTTCATACAGTGGATGCTATTAATACCTCTCTGCCATCTGTTTGGCCATCTCACCGGCCCATATTGTCACTACTGGATGTGTATGACCCATCCCGCATTTCACTAACACCAAAAAAGCCATTTTCAGTACCAACGTCACGTCTCCCTCTTCATTCTAAGGGATGGGAGATAATGAGGAATATCGGTTATCAACAGGGTAAAGCCTCGGGCGCGCAATTCCAAGGAAGTTTGAAACCGCCAAAGAAAATAAGATTGAGCCACAAGTTTGGCCTAGGCTTTGAAGGACCGCTTGAGGCAGAGGGGAAACCCCTCACGTGGACCCTATCCTCTCACTTCAAGAAGGGACCCGTTGTTCAGATGGGGGATTACCCGCAAGAAACACATGGGGGATCGCATGTTGTATACTTGGCTGAGAAATGTTCAAGGGCTACTAAGAGAGGCAAGACCGAAGATCCGGGATGCGAATGGAGCAAATGGTTTGACATACAAGATATTTCCATCACGCTAAAAAGAATGTTCTCGCCTCCACAGTTGGAAGGGCCGCCAATGATCCCTGAAATGCTAGGGGATACCACTACTGTTGCCTGAGTTCCAAACCATCCTCGCCATGAGGACTGTGTCACCGACGGATCTCCATCTGTCATCAACATTACCATCGACGGCTCATTAGACATCGTCCTCTCTATTCACTCACCTCAGCCCTCGTTGTTGTCATCTTCTTAGGCCAGACGGTTGTCTAACGATCTTCCCAGGTCCCCTTCTCTAGTTACATACCTGCGTAAGTTTCTCAACCCGCGCCAGGTTTTCAATCATGATCTGCTCTATGAGCCTCCCAACCCTTTAGCCATAATCACTTTTCCCCCTCCTCCGATTTCTTTTCATTGCTTCGTCATCAAAAATGAAAATGAAAAAAAAAATCGTCAATTTTCAAACTCCTCAACAACACATCTTCGTTGAGGAAACCTCCTACATCTTCCACGAGTGCGTCCCGACCTACAAGCCACTCATCCAAGATCTTATGAGCGACCTTTTCTACCCCTCCTCTGAGGGGTCCTTCCCTGTACATTCTTCGGCATCTTCTTCAGCTTCTTCTTCGTCCGTAGGACAGCTCAGTCAACCTAGGAATAATGGGTCAAGGTTAGTACCCAAAAGGAAATCCAAGGGTTAGCAGATCCCTTGTCGATTCCTTCTAGATCTAGCTAGTAGGTGTCGAGCGTGCCTATCCATTCCTCAATTGCTAGAAGAATCCCATCCAACTGCCAAAGATAGATTGTGAGGAGAATTGCACAATTGATGAAGGGTATGGAGTCTACGAGATTACAGATGAAGAATGCCCTATTGAAGAAGAGGATGAAGAATATGAGGACGCGGTCGGTGCATATGCTAGTGGGATGAAGAGATTCGATGAGTCGTCAACCGTCGTAGAAGAGTCCACCAAAGAAGTCAACTTGGGAATTCAGGAAGACCCTAGGATCGTCCTCATAAGTAATAATTTGCCATCATCTGAAGAAAAGGCATTAATTGAAGTTCTCAAGGAGTATAAGGACACGTTTGCATGGAGCTATAAGGATATGTCGGGTTTAGATTCCACCTTGGTCGAACACCGCTTAACTTTAAAACCAGGGTCCGTCTCGGTAAAACAAAGGTTAAGGCGTTTCCACCCTCAGATGGCTTTGAAAATGAAAGAAGAGGTCCACAAGCTACACAAAGTCAGGTTTATTAGAGTCGTCCTTTATCCTCAATGGGTGGCAAACATTGTCCAGGTCATGAAGAAGGATGGGAAAGTCTGGATTTATATCGACCTCCGAGACCTTAATCGCGCATGTCCAAAGGACGATTTTCCCCTATCTCACATTGATGTGTTAATCGATAACACGGCAGGCTATGAAACCCTCTCATTTATGGATGGATTTTCGGTATATAATCAAATTCATTTCGCAGAAGAGGATCAGGAGAAGACGTCATTCACTACACCTTGGGGAACGTATTGTTATGAGGTCATGCCATTTGGGTTAAAGAATGCTGGAGCTACTTACCAAAGAGATATGATAGCCATATTTCATGATATGATGCATATATATCTGGAGGTGTATGTAGATGATTTATTGGTGAAATCAAGAGCTAGGGCGGTGTTGAGTCAGGTGTGATAGATTCAGAGGGGGGTGAATGAATCTCCCCTTTAAAAATATAGCCTAATTAAAAACTTAAGGCTCAGTTATGCGGAATTAAAAATAGTTGCAGCTATATTCTGAGAATACTTAGGATCATCTCGGCAAGACAACTCAATAGAATTAGCCCTCACTCGATCCTATGCAAACATCTAATACGCAGCAATTAAATGAACATATAAGAAAATCAAACCACAAGGGACACCAGGATTTTTAGGTGGTTCGGTCCACAGACCTACGTCCACCCCTCACTCCAAACCGAAGTGAGGCTTCCACTAGCAACGTTAGACAAGCAGACTCAGTCTGCAACAGATGCTGCCACACAGCTTGACCAGGGGAACAGCCTCCCCTCTTCCTCCCAACCGGAGGGAACCACTAGTGACACCAGTCACTAGCAAACCAGAGACGTAAGTCTCTCTTCCTCCAGACCAGGAGGGGACCTGCAAGTAGCAACTACTACCTGCAGCCGGAGACCCAAGTCTCCCTTCCTCTGAAGCCTAGAGGGAAGCGCAAGTGACACTAAGTCACCTGCAAACCAGAGGTCTCGGACCTCTCTTCCTCCACCAAGGAGGGAATCACTGATGACCCAAAGTCACCAGCAAACCGGAGAAACAAATCTCCCTTCTCCTGAAACCACAGGAGGAACCTGATCCCCAATAGGGCAATCGAAAGAACAAGGTAAAAGGAAAACAATAAAAGATAAAAATCACAGTGACATAAAGTTGGAGAAATGAAAAGCACAAAGACAAACTGGGTTGGATCTGATCCAAGGTCCAGTGAACAATGAAGCTCTCTTCTTCTTCACAACCTCTCTATCTCACTGTCTCTCCTCTTTCTCTGCTCGAGCTCTCTAGCTTTCTCTTTCTCTTCTTTCTCTTCTGCTCTTCTTCTCTTAGCTCTGGCTGCTTCTCCTTCGATCACTCTCTCCCCTCGATCAGCCTTCTTCTGAGGAAGAAGACATATATATATATATATATATAGCAGCAGCAGATTAGGGCGGCGTGTGCTCTCCACGATTCTCGCCCAAATGTTTCAGTCCACGTGGCGGCTTCTCAACATCTCGGATCACGTGCCAGATGCCAACCTCGTATCACGTGCCCAGACTCTGCAGGTTTAATGAAGAGTTCAGTCGATCAACAGAAACAACATAGGTTGTACATAGTTCAATTAAGCAGCAATGTATATACTTAGCAATGCAGTGTGTGGACTTGGACAGCTAGCCACGAGTGTATAGACTTTGCCTAAGTGTTTATCCATGAATGAGATGGCGATGTATAGACATGAACTAATGCAAGCAGTGTATAGACTTTGTGCCCCAAAGGCAATGTATAGACTTAGTGCTCTACATGCTACAGTGCTAATGTGTAGACTTGATCAATGCATCTTGAATGTTTAGACTTGAAGAGCTAGCCAACGAGTGTATAGACTTGAGGGGTGACAACGAGTGTATAGACTTGAAGACTTAATAGCAAGTGTATAGACTTGAAGGGTGACAACGAGTGTATAGACTTTCTGGGTGACAACGAGTGTATAGACTTGGTTGTGTGAGCATGCAGTGTATAGACTTTGTGAGACGCAAAGGCTATACAGACTTGACGAAATGCATGTGCTAGACAGTGTATAGACTAGACAATGCAAACGAGATGTTCAGACTTGCTATGAAGCAACCACAATGTACAGACTTATGTTGAAGCAACCAGAATGTACAGACTTAGAGTGAAGACAATGCAATATATAGACTTTGATGAACATATGCAATGTATGAACTTAACGACACAAGCGATGTATAGACTTTGGAACGCTTGAAGCACAGACACGCTGCCAATGTATAGACTTGGATGAGACATTGCATGAGACGGTGGATGTACAGACTTGGGCTGTACAGACTTGGAAAGTTTGAAAGCCAATGTATAGACTTCAAGTGAAGACCAATGTATAGACTTCAAGTGAAGACCAATGTATAGACTTCATGTGAAAGCCCAATGTACAGACTTGAGCTAGGCAAGCTACAGTGTCGATGTATAGACTTTGGCTAGACAAGCTATAGGGCCGATGTATAGACTTTGCAAATATTCAGACTTGAATGCTCGACCAGTGTACAGACTTGCCATCGACCAAAGTATAGACTTGAAAAGCTTGAACACAGCGATGTGCAGACTTTGTGATGTATAGACTTATGAATGCAACGTAGGTAAAGGTCCCAATGTATAGACTTCACCTGAAATAGTCCGATGTACAGACTTTGTCTGAAACAGTCGGATGTACAGACTTGAGTGAACGATGCATGAACAAGCCTAACCAATGTATAGACTTTGATGCACAAACACACAATGCAATGTATAGACTTTAAAGTAGATGCCAAGCCCATGTACAGACTTGAAGAGACAACCAATGTATAGACTTCTCATTATGCATCCAGACGAATGTACAGACTTGAGTTATGCAACTGAAGGCTGTACAGACTTGCTATGAAGTGAGATGCAACGTGAGACGCTCGAATGTACAGACTTGCTGATTGTGTTAAGACACAGCATGAGACGCTCAGAAAGACTGCCCACTGTATAGACATTGCCTTAGACATGCAGACACTGTGAATGTATAGACTTTGATCTTGTGCATGCAATGTATAAACTTGCTAAATGTATGGACTTAGCAGAACAAACGTTGCACAAACAATGTATGGACTTATGAGTGCAGCACAGACATATGCAATGTACAGACATGCGAATCTGGGGGGGTCGACCCATCTGGAAAGGGGGTCGACCCACTTCTGTCCAGACTATGTTGAAAGGTTATAGCAGCATCACCCATTGTACAGACTAACATCAAGCAATCCAGATAAAATGCAATTATGAAATGCATCAACAATTATGAAATGCACCAATGCACACACCACACAGCCTCAGCCTGTTCGTTGGTTATGCATCCAGATAAGATGTTCAATGAAACATACATATGCAACAAAAACAGATTTATATGCAGACTCAAACAGATGATGACTTATAGTGTTTGCTATCATCAAAATCACAGGGACACAACAATCTCCCCCTTTTTGATGATGGCAACACTATGAGTCAGTATGACTTGATCAAATATTTCTCCCCCTTTGACTTCAGCAAAAAGACATTAATTGAAGAGGGAAGAATAAGACTGCATAAGATGCGTGAATTAAAAGCTCCCCCTTTAATGACAATTAGCTCCCCCTGAATAGAATAATGATCAGAAATGTTTTGAAGGTTGAAATCAATTGAGATGAAGGGAGAATATCAACAAAAGCACAGGGACACTCAAAAATGCTGACTAGATCTCCCCCTTTATGAAAAACACTCAGCATGACATGGAAGCTCCCCCTAATTAGATGGTGTGAAAGAAGTGATGAGCATCTATCAGCAAAGCACATGGGTATACAAGAGTTACCACAGTCTGTAATCACAGTGAATAAATGAGGAAGCAAGATTTTCATTAGCACACCAAATTCATAAATCTTTGTAAACGAATTTCAGATTCTTCAATTATAATAGATTATGAATGAGTTTAAACTTACCATCATGATTTCAGAGTGATGTATTTAAGGTTTATCAGGAAAATTCATTACTCATATCTGACACATCTTTTAATAAAGATGAACCATCAACTCATTTGTAATTCATGTTGAACCTCCTTCCATCTTACTCATTTAAATTCAATGACTCCTATGGAAGTTACACAAGATACTATTGAGATTAAACAGAAATAAATGAGACTGAACTTGTCTTTAGATTTTCAGAATTTTCCATTCAACATCACTCATTTTTCATGAGCAAGTTTGGTTCAATCAACACCTTTTTACATGAGGCACAACACGTCTTAAGTGAAGTGACCCAGTTACTCAGTGTGACAATCACATTGCCTCTGAAGGATAACAGAGTTAGCAATGGAGTATCTTTTTACATGAGGAGACACCTTGATCAGAGGCCAGAATCCCCAGTTACTCAACACAACCATGCCATTGCTCTGCCAGATTTTCAAACATTTTGAAAAGAGAGTTAACTATGGCACTTCATGACATGGGCTTAATTCATTTCTTTGATAGAGAACCCAGTTTCTCTGTGACCAAAGTCATTGCTCTTGCTTTAAATTTTTAAGTGTTTTCAGATTTTTCAAATAATGCTCAGTACACTGAAATGTTTAAGAACAATACTTTCTATATGTATCTTAACCAAAGAAAGCCATGTCGTTTAAAATTTCAGATTTCAGAAGGTTTTGCATGAAGTTCATGAGACAACTGGTTAAGATTTATTAAGCAGAATGAATCAGATATTTTCAAGTCCTTTACATCAAAACTTAAGAAATACATTAGACTTAAATCAATTTGATTTATCAAAACATTCTTAAGCCAGTATAATAGAAGATTCTTCTTTTCAGAATGTGTCCGATTTATGTCTATGGTGCACTGACTAAAATCTTTCATCATTCAGATGAATCAATGGCATTGTCAAGAAATCAGTGGAGTCAAGAAAGTGTTTTTGTCGAGAGAGTAGCAGAGAGCAATCATGATGAGACAAGGATTTAACATTAGAACAGTTCAGTTTAGAAGACACTAGCTGAGTCTGGAGTACAGACAGAACAGCTACATAAGTGTAGACAGTAGGGAATTCAAGTGAACTACTCATTTGCCAAGAATGGATCAGATTGCTAGACAGAAGGAGTTCAAGAGGTGAAGAGATGAAACATGAATGCCCCCCCCCCTATCTAGATGTAATGAGTCATTTCTTTTTAGATTTTTCAATGCAAGGAAATGCAATGCAACTAACTACATGTATGCATGTTTAAAGGCTCTCCTGGAGAAATTTCCGGAACATAGATATGTAATGCATTCAGCAAATGAAATTATCATGATTATGCAAACATCAGTCAAACTCCCCCTTTCAAAGTGCATGAAATGCAATTAAAGCACTGAAACATGATTTTAAAATATATGCTCATTCAGACTGCCCTGTAAAGAGATATGACCCATGGCACTAGGCGGAGAGCTTGGTCTAAAAGACCATCTCACACATAGTAAGAACCTCCAGACAGATTTCACCTGCCTTTTAGTAGCTTACTATTTAATATACCATGGTGGTCATGCAAATCAGTGTAATATAACATACAAGAAGTTTGACGGATCATGCATCATTACATTTATATGCAATGCATTCAGAGATAAACTACAATCATTTCCATGAGCATTTTAGATTTTTCAATTAGATTCAGTTAGACAATGCACAAAAGAATTATCATGATATGCAGTGCATTCAGATCACACAAAATCAGAATACAGAGTTTTCAGAATTTACCTGAATGGGGCTTTATCATCTTGAGTCCCTTGGTTTATTTACCCCTCTTTTTATTTCTCAATCCAAGGCACACCTGCAAATTTTGATCATTTTGATCCTGCAGGGACCCAAGCAGCTTTGGGTCCTGCCTTAGCCCTGACAAGTGTTCTAACCTATTTCTTAGCTAGATCAACATCAAATTTCATCAGAAAGTAATCATTCATAGAATGTCCAAATTTTCCACAATATCTACATGTACCAACAGAATTTTTGACTTTATTATGATGCACATTAGCAAAAACATGAGGCCTATGTGCATGAGCATAAGATTGTCTGTTGCTTATATGAACATTTTGTATCTTATTCTTAATCAGCTAACATTCAGAAGATTTGTGACCTTGCTTCCCACAGTTATTACATGAAAGTCTTGTAAATGGTTTTGCAGGGAATTTGACTACATGGGGGTTAACAGACTTCATCTGAACATGCCAACAGTCCTTGACTGTATGGCCATTTTTCCCACACTCAAAGCATCTGATATGCTTACTTTTAAAACTATTTTTACTCCAAGTGGATCTAAACCAGCACTCAGCAGCCCTGTGCCCAGGCTTATTGCAGTTGAAGCACACAATGTGCTGACTAGTATTGTGTTTAGATCCATAAGGACCATGAAAATGAATGGAAGACTTGGCATGCAGTTTATTGTCTTCTTTCATGATAAAACATTCACTCATGAGATGACCATGCTTCCCATAATAGTAACATGAAGCATCAGGCTTCCTAGCAGCATGGTTTCTATCAAAAGAATTTCCAGAATGTGATGTTTCACTACCATGCTCATCTTTTAGCATTAATCTGCAATCTTCCATTATGTGACCTACTTTCCCACAATAATAGCACGACCCCTTTTTAGTATGAGTGTTTGAGAGGTCATGTGAATTGTGTGCAGCAGCCCTTGTACCAACAGGAGTAGTTTTGTCCTTTTTCTGTAGGTTTTCATCCTTTTTTAATTTTTGAGTTTGTCCTACAGTTTTGGGACTGACCGTGGGTTTTTGTGCAGTAAATTGAAAAACAGAAGAACCAACAGTTGTGTTTTGATCAGAAGCTTTTACAAACACAGTTGAAGTTTTATTGCTATTGATCCTTTTGTTTGTTGAACTATAACCCAGCCCCTCTCTCTGAGAGTTATCACTCTTTCCCAAAGCTTATTCAGATTGTCCTTTCCCTTGACAAATTTTGACAAGGAGTTTTTCAAATCTTGAATTTCAGAATTTAAGCCACAAATATTAGCTTCATATTTGGACAGATCTATTTCACAGGAAATGACTTGTTGATGCAAGGCATCATTCAGACTTTTGCGTTTTTCAACTTCCTGTTTTAACTTTGTTTCACTATCAGCTTCAGATAGAGACTTGTTAAGATCATCAATTTCTTGTTGAAGGGATGTGATAGTTGTAGATTCTAAATTTATGATTAACCCCCAAATTGATAAAAGATGGTGATATTTGGACAATATATAGCACCCAATTAATGACACAAATAGGAGGAAATCACATGCAATAATTAAGATCCGTGATCGCCACTGAGGCCAGAAACATGCCAAACCATGAGAAATTAGGATAGGGGCATGCTACATACCTCAGAAATTCATGAGGACCAGCTGTGGGCCTGGAGATTAACGCGCTATATATTCCTAGCGTGTTCTTCAGGTCGCGCTATCTTCGTATAGCGCGATATCAGACAGGTAGCGGGGTTTGTTTGGATCCGTTCCTTCCTTGCTCCAAGGCCGGCCAAGGTGCAAGGGCTCCACGTATCAATCTTCTAGTGCCTGCAAACAATAATAAACAACAAACAAAAAGCTCATTAGATCGAATTTGAAGTAGAATCTGCCCTATTCTTAATCAAAAGCATGCAAACAAGGGGGGCTCGATTACCTGGGGGTTTGGTGGTTTTTAAACCCCTATGAATGGGCAAAAGATAGGTGTGATGTGTGTGAATGCATATATTTTGTAAAAGGAGTGTTTTGAAACCAGGATGCAATGCTATGCAAAGATTAAAAATCCGGATGTTGGGGAAAAGAAAGATGAACGAGGAAGAACACAAGAAAAAGCCCTAAATACTTCCTTGAATGTGCGAGGAGCGAGGATTTGTTGTTTGTGCACGAAGTACTTCCTCCTCCTCGTCAATAACTCGAGTTGCATCCTCCTCAAACGACGGCCAAAGGGGTGAATTTATAGGAAGAAGATGAAGAAGAAACCCTAAGTCGGAGTTTGATTCAATTCAAAGATTTGGCGGCTCAAATCGAGGTAATCTTGTCGATTAAGGAGGGGGAAAGACTCCTGCTAGGTTTAGAAACCTTCCTGGATAAGAAACACAGTCAGCAACTTACCCAATAAGGCCTCTAAATCGAAAGAAGGGAGCCCGACCTGGAGAGGGACTCTGTCTGATATCGCGCTATACAACCATAGCGCGTTCATGAAGAACGCGCTATGACGATATAGCACGACAACTAAAAGCCCGTTAAATGATTTGAAAAGGAAAACTATCCTTTGGGCAGTCATTTAATCAAATATTGAATGAGAAAAAACATCCAAAGGGGATACTATAATGATCAAGTGTCAAGAAATAACAACTGCTCAAAGGATAACTTCAATTAGATCCATAACGCGCTATGAACAAGAAAGCGATAAGAGCGGATAGCGCGGGAATGCCAAACTTGAGATCAGATCCAAGGTAAGGAATTGAAATGTTGGGCCAAGAACAGAGAAAAAACCCAGAAAATCAACCAACTAAGGATCAATTGGGGCATTAACTAGGAGAATAAAGAAAATGCTCAATTTATCGGCCAAAATTGGGTGTCTACAGATGCCCCTCCTTGATATCCGCTTTGCAGGGGAGCGAAACGGAGGTGAAACGGAGACGACACGGAATGGTAGTGACGGGAAGATGAAGTAAAAAAGGAATGGAGCGGACTGATAAGTGGATATCAAGGAGAAAAAGACACCCATCACAACCGACAAATGATAGGAATAATTCAGAAAACTCCGAGCTAAACACAAGATCAAGCTAGCATCAGTGACTTCTGCCTAGAATGATAGGCACGGAACAAGAAAAATGGAACTGATCAACCTCTTGTACAAAAGAGGCATCCGCAGCGCGTAGCAACTACGAATTTCACTCAGTTAGTGGAATAGACGCGAGCCCGGCGGATCCATCGACGCCATCGTGCGGTTCACAGCTAAGGAGTGGATCAAAAGAAGGGGATTGGATTAAAAAGATGATAAGCAAATTCTAGGTAAGGGTCACATTGACCGGCGAGATCCAGTGCTCAACTTGGAGCAATCCTTCAAATTCGGAATGGAATTGAATTTCTTAGTTCAAGAACACAAGCAAAATCAATCCTCAATCAGGAAGAAGAATTGGGCATTTATGAATGCAAAAATGGCATGATGCATGCAGGCTAAAAAAAAATAAAAGAAATCATCAAAACAAATGCCCAGAAAAGATAAAATATAAGATACTCAAGGATAATATTGCTAAATCAAACAGATTCGAGTCAAGAATTATCCGCAACCACGGCGTGCGAGATGAAGTCCATCGTCCCCAAATTTGTTTTGACCTAACGGCCTATCCGACGATTAACTGCATGTTTCTAGATCATCACTGTTTTTGGTAGAGGGGAACTCAAATCCCGAAACATACAGAGAACCAGCCGGTCCTTGAGATAATATAATAATATAAATAGCATATAGTAATGCAATAAAAGAAAGGACAAAGAAATACTTACCTGATGGCGTGCCACTTTATTTCGGCCTTTTCTTTCCTACAGTCTCAATGTTAGGCACAAGCAAGTTCAAGCAAATGCAACCTCAATGTTAAGCAAATTCAAGCATATTTAAGCAAATTCCAGCATATATATAAGCAAAAGAACACAAGTTCTCACTCATTCTCATCATATGTTCTCATGTCATATCCTCTTCCCTCCCTTCCTTTCTATTTTTATTATTTATTCTTTTACTTTGATTATCGCGCTATATGTACATAGCGCGACAATGTCGCGCTATGAACAGGTAGCGCGTCATCTAGCCGCAGGGTTTCAAAAACCGGCCCTCCCCCTCTTATTATTCGAACCAACCATTCTTTCCCTCTCACGCCCTCCTCTCTCGCCCTCTCTCCCTCTCACTAGCCCAGCCCCCATTTGAACCGATCCGATGGAGGGAGACGCTCCCCGACGCTCCAAACGGCGCGTCACCCGCGGCCGCCAAAGATCAAACGTGGAAGAAGAACAGGCGCCCTCTCCCGCGGAAGAACACGCCGACTCGGAGGCGACGGTCTCGGCCCAACTCGAGGGAGACGAAATGGACATTCACCCAGACGAGGCCGAAGAAGTTGAAGGCGCCCCGGCGGCCGAGGAAGTTGCGGCGGAGCCCGTCGGAGGCGCGGCGGCCCGAAAATGCCGGGTGGTAAGAAAATCACCCTAAACTTATTTTTGATTTGATTTTTCTTATTTTTTCTTCCTTATGTGATGAAAACGGAAAGGGGAACACCCCTCCAGATCAAAATGTAGGGCAGAACGCCCATAGAACAAATTGCAAGAAACGGGGGTCACCCCCTACCTACAGAAGGGGAACGCGCTATGTCTTCATAGCGCGTTCTTGAAGAACGCGCTATGACGATATAGCGCGACATCTAACAGCAAACAAGTTTTTTCATTTTCTGATTTGTCTTTTGTTTGATGATCATAGAAATTGATTATTTCTTCTTTTATGTTGTGTGCAGGGTGTGGAGGGTGCAGTGCGTGCCCGGATTTCTTGGACATTGGTCCGGGCCGCGTACCACGCACTACCGGAGTTTTAAAGGGCCCGCCTCCGCCATATGGGCTTCAGGGAATTTCTGGAGATAGAAGTGCTGAGAGTTGACGTGGGGCTGATAAGGGCCCTAAAAGCCAAATGGAACACGGGATGCAAGGCCTTCCTCTTCCCCTGGGGTCATATGATCCCGACCTTGGAGGACGTCACGCGCATCACCGGGCTGCGGGTGCACGGATCGGTAGTGACGGGCTACACTTACCCCGACTACCGGGAGATGGCGCGCAGGCTGCTGGGCTTGGAGCTGGAGGGTACAGGCCGGACCTCACTAGTGTCGAGGATTGTCCTGCAGGAGAGTCTGGGCATGTTCCACACACAGAGGGTGGTGGGAGAGACCTTGACAGCTCATGAGAAGAGGCTGGAGGCAGGGGCCAGGGAGAGTTTTACGACCGAGGCAGGTCCACAGGCAGACCTGGAGCTGTGGAGGTTCCTCATTCTGATGATCGGCAAGCTGCTTTTAGCGACCCAGGGCGACGCAGTGAGCTGCCGTTTTCTACCCTTACTGGAGGATCTGGGCCGAGTCAGACGGTATGCTTGGGGTGCGGCAGTCCTTGCCCACTTCTTTGACAGCTTCGGCATCTCCTCACTCCAGTCTTCACTCGGGGGGTTCTACCCTCTACTTCAGGTTTTCTCTCTAAGCCTTAAACTCCAATGATTAAGTTATGCATTTTCCTCTTATATTGATCACATGAGTTTCATTTCAGGTTTGGAGTTATCTATATCTTCCTACCCTCAGGCGCGCCTGGGAGGATCGGGGAGATTTACTGCCCTTGGCCAGACGCTGGACCCCTACACGAGATGGCCGGTCTCTGAAGGACCAGGTCACCCACATCCAGGAGACGCTAGACATGATGCCCCACATAGAGGTAAGATTGAATTGAAATTGAATTGAATTGAATTATGAGTGGAATCGAGGGCAATGATAAATGGAATTATGCAGGTGGTCTGCACTCCCTATGTAGCAACCCTGAAAAAATTTAAAAAGAATAAATAAATCAAAATAGATTAAAAGATTTAGTAAATAAACGAAAGAGCTTGGAATAAAAATAATTAAACCCTGATGAAAATAACGCCTTAGATATAGGCGCTACTTTACAATAAAACGCCTTCACCCAAGGCGTGTTTTGAGAAAGGACGCCCACACGTCAAGGCGTCAAATTTCAAACGACCAAAATAAATAAAAAGGGCAAGTTTGCATGACGTCTTTTGAGTGGACGCGTTTCAACAAGTAACGACGCTGGACAAGGCGTCAATTCAAAATTCGACGCCCTTACTTAGGACGCTAATTTAATTTGAGTTTCGTTCGACCCAGGAGTCTATCCAGGGTAAGTTGATAACTATGAGAAAGAGTTCGAATGTAGTAATAACTCTAATATGGAAGTATTACTTCCCATCGAACACTAACCTTATTAGGATTTCCAATATCTTATAAATAACCTACTGCTTGAACCGAGAACGCTATTTGGTGTTCGGAGTTTTCTAAGGTATGCGAAGAACAGCAGGTTCTTCTTCTTCCTTCTTCCTTATATTGTGTTCGATCAACGCATGAAGAACTAATGATCTTCATACTCTTCTCTGCTTACAGGTTGAGAAGCTCCGGTGAAGGACTAGGTAACGTTCTTCTGCTTTCTCCTCTGTTACGTACGATGAAGAAACTAAGGTATATAGTTTCTTTTTCTTTTATAGGATCTGCAGACGGTTGACAGGGAAGAACGGGGAATTCTTCATCATCAACCAACATCTTCTGCATCTTCCCAAGCTCATATGTTGCCAAGGGAAGCTTATATCTTACTTGGCTATCAGTACGTCAGAAAACTCTGTTTATAAACAGAGTATCATTTTTTTTCCCAGAACCTGCATCCGTTCATCTTCAAATCAACTAAAAGGTAGGTTTTCTCAAGCAACGTAGCCCAAACAAGTTAAATTCATAGTAACACATCATGCATGTCATGTATATAAGTTTCTTGATAGTTTCTACACGTTTCTGTAATATTTTTGCAAGAGACGCCCGTGACTAGGGCGCTACTTTAAAGAAACGACCTGAACCAGGTCGTCAATTACAGATTTGACGCCCTGTCATGTAGGCGTTAATCTCAGGAAAATCACATGTAATTAATAATTGATCCACGTTTAAAAATTCAATAGATATGAAATATCCAATCTAATATATATTGCATGACTCGACCTGTGAATTCCTACTAATTTTCTATCATGATCATGTCTCTTGTCTCTTGGAATTCTATTTTCTGAAATATTGTAAAACGCTCAAATACACGACCCTGTATAGGTCGTCTCTCACTTGACTAACGCCCTGTTCAGGGCGTGAATTGAAAAGTAACGCCCCTGCACAGGGCGTATTTTTGATAAATTACTGAAAATATATATTCTGTAAAAATAGAAGTAAAGAATGAACGACCATTGTATACGTCGTCAACTTGTAATTAAACGCCCCTTACCAAGGCGCGTTTTTGGTAAAATACTGAAATATTGAAATTTTGTAAAAATGTAAAATAGATAAACGCCCTTACTGAAGGCGTTAATTACTTGAGTAGTGACTTTACTTAAGTCGTTATTTTCCTGTAAAAATGTTTTTATCTGTTTCTGATAACCGATGGTTTCAGTATACCTATATATATATATATATATATATATATATATCGGCACTATATCTCCACTCCGTGAGTATAGTCCCACGTTTCATGATGTTTTATCGATCACCCTTAATTCTCATTGACATACAAGCTCTCCATTGGACATTCCGTTCCTTTGGACTAGAGAGTTAGTCATAGAGACCTCCGTAAGACTCCTCGAGCCTTGGATTCCCTCAAGGCCGATTGAGCTGGTTGTACCCTAAAAACCCATTACACTATTGACTGCCATGTCACTCTAAAGAAACATGGTATACCGGCCCTTATGATATGCAAAAAGTATATCATGAGAATTCTGAATGGGATGATGATATCATGCCATTTGTTGATGTTCTTGTAGACCTCAATTCTATAATAAGAATGAGGGTATCTTGCCTTTGATATACTGTTCATGTGGACCTCAATTCTATATAAAGAATGTCCATACTTGTCATGGTACCCGAGTTAAGGGAACCTAATTCCACCTAGTTTCATCGTTTATCGTGATTGTACCGTTGTTATCGCCTATCTATGTCCAATGTCGTATTTTTGGACTCCATTCTCTCAAAGCTATCCTACGTGTCTACAAGCTTAAATTGTTGAAATTCCATATTGGCTATATATATATACAAGAGTGGATGTCAAATATACATGATAAATGCCTGTGCATATAGGGCCCGATCTGGTCCTGGGAGGAGCACCTGAAAGTACTTGTGCCCATGGGAGTTGAATGATAAGGTATCTGGCATTATACCGAGTGCATGACTAGCTTGATTGGACATACCACACAAATCTTATACTTGACTCGTACTTGACTTGACATGAATTGCGTGACCCGAGAAAGGGTAATTACTTGCTTGCTTGATACATGATAGCCAAAGTTCTTGACATGACTTGCTAAAAAGTACTTGCTTGAATATCTTGTTATCTTTTCTTTAAAGCTCATCACTAGTTCATCTTGCTGTCTTATTGATAAATTCTCTCTCTACCTTGTCGTTTTATACGAGCATGCATAGCTACAGTACATACATGAAAGATGTAATTATTTAAACCCCTTGCTAGCGCTTGAGATATAATTTCCTACTGAGCGTTCGCTCACTCCGTGTGTTCCCTACTTTTCAGGTAATTCCGATGACGAGGGAAGTCAATCGGATGGGAATGGTCAAGAGTGAAAGAGATAGAACTTCTCCAAGTGTCATCTAGTCTTTTTTCCTATTTTCTTGAGTCAATTATGTACTTTTCCTTTTTGTTTGAATAGAGTATTGGATTTGTAATAGTCTATCCATTATGAAGTAAAGGATTGGGTTATCTTTCTATTTTGCGCATCTCTGTTTTGGTGTCGAATACACTACTACTCTGATTGACAAGATTGATATAAACTCGTCGCGCCTATCCGAGTATCTTCCGCGCTCGGGGCGTGATAGTTTTTGTGGTATCAGAGCCTAGGGTATTCAATTCCTAGGAAAACCCAAGTCCAAGGATAGGTTTTAACCCTTTAACCAGTGAGATTGGGTAGAGCCAAGGGTTAAAGTTAACATAGAATGCTAGTCTTTAAGATACAAATTACGTATTAATCTAGTTATTATAATTGTAGGATAATGGCTGCCGAACGTGCTCAATGGCGCAACATGCAGCGTACACTGCAAGGCATGACTCAAGTGCTGTAACAAGTAACACTAGGAGGTGGACAACGAGCAGGAAGTCTCCACCAGACTTTCAAGAACATGAACCCGCCCAAGTTCACGGGTTCTACTGATCCAGATGACGCTGAACACTGGATTAGGGAAACAGAACGAATATTCCATGTTATGCAATGCACAGATCAAGATAAGGTCTTATTAGCTACTTTTCAGTTAGAAAGGGATGCTAGATGCTGGTGGGAATCAATAGAGGCTACTATAAATCAAGATCAGGTTTCGTGGGAGGAATTCGTTGAACACTTCAACGTAAAATATTTCTCGGACCGAGTTCAGGAAAAGAAGGCTGCAGAATTTGCTGCATTAAAGCAACGATCTTTGTCAGTGGCCGAGTATGAGGCCCAATTCTCTAGATTGTCTCGATATGCTAAGCATCTAGTTAGCACCAAGAAAATGAAAGCTAGGAGGTTTCTTAATGGGCTCAGGCCCCAAGCTATTACTCAACTGGCGCCGATGGACATTCAAGTCTACTCGGAGATAGTACGCCGAGCTCAACTATTAGAAGATGCCACGGAACTGTCTGATAGGATTCGTGGTAAGGATAAGAAGGAACAAGTTACAGGTTCGGGTTCCTTTAAACCCAACTTCAAGAAGAGGCCTAGCAATGGAGGTATTTCCTCACAAGACCAAAAGTTCAAGAAGACCAAGCCCTTCTCTATCACCACTACCTCTCCAAATACAGTGTGCAAACATTGTGATAAAGCGGGTCATAGAGCAGAAGAATGCTGGAGGAAACTAGGAGCATGTCTCCGTTGTGGGAGTCGTGAGCATCGGATTCCCGATTGCCCATTACTTAACAATCAAGCCGATGTCGGGAAACGCCCAGTAACCAAGAATGCTCATCTTCATGCAATCAAGGAGACCGAGCAAGAAGAAGAAGGCGGCTTAGTGGAAGGTACATTGAAAGTTTGTTCCAGGAATGCATATGTCTTAATTGATACTGGTTTATCGCATTCTATTGTTTCTAAGAAGTTTGCTGACCCATTACCCCTAGAACCGGAATGGATAAAGTTAGTTTTGTCTACTCCTCTGGATGATGAGACTGATATTACACATCATTACCAAAACTGCGAAGTATTGGTTCAGGGTAGAAATCTCCCTATTGATCTCATATGTTTAGATCTGAAAGAGTATGATGTTATACTAGGGGCAGATTGGTTATCCAAGTATCAGTCAACGGTTGATTGCCGCAATAGTAAGGTTACATTCAAGGAATTTCCAGAACTAATCTTGACTAGCCCCAAGGGTCAGAGCAGATCCCCTCTTATTTCAGCTCTCCGAACTAGCAAGCTCATCAGGAAAGGATGTACATCTTTCCTTGCCTTTGTCACAGTTAAAGAAGCTAAGAAAGCTAAACTAGAAGACATTCCAGTAGTACAAGAATTTCTGGACGTGTTTCTGGAAGATTTGCCGGGATTGCCCCCGCAAAGAGAAGTGGCCTTCACCATTGACTTAGTCTCTGGTGCTGGTCCGATTTCAAAGGCACCTTATAGGATGTCACCTGCTGAACTCAAGGAGTTAAAAGAACAATTGATGGAACTCATTAAGAAAAGATTCATTAGACCAAGTACTTCCCCGTGGGGAGCGCCTGTATTATTTGTAAAGAAGAAAGACGGATCCATGAGGTTATGCGTCGACTATCGACAATTGAATCATCTCACTATCAAGAACAAGTACCCACTATCGAGAATCGATGAATTGTTTGATCAAATTTTAGGATCCATGTATTTTTCCAAAATTGATCTTAGGTCAGGATATCACCAACTAAAGATCAAGGACGAGGATATTCATAAAATCGCATTCAGAAGCAGGTATGGCCATTATGAATTTGTTGTTATGCCTTTCGGACTAACGAATGCCCCTGCTGCCTTTATGCAGTTAATGAATAGTATATCCAGGCCTTATTTGGATCAATTCGTGGTGGTCTTTATTGATGATATATTGATTTATTCCAAGACCAAGGAAGAGCATGAGGAACATTTGAGGATTGCATTACAAATATTGAGGACAAAACCAATTATATACAAAACTTAGCAAGTGTGAATTCTGGCCTGAACAAGTGACTTTTCTCGGACATGTTATATCAAAGGATGGCTTGTCTGTAGACCCATCAAAGGTTGAAGCTGTAAGGAACTGGGGAAGACCGACCAATGCTAGCGAGATCCGAAGTTTCTTAGGTCTTGCCGGCTATTACAGGCGATTCATCAAGGATTTCTCAAAAATCGCCGTGCCACTTACGAGGTTAACTCGCAAGGAGATCCGTTATGAATGGGATGAGGAATGTGAAAGAAGCTTCCAAACTCTCAAGGATCATCTTACTACAGCTCCTATCTTAGCATTGCCAATTGAAGGAGAAAAGTTCGAGGTATATACTGATGCTTCTGGCATTGGCCTCGGGTGTGTTCTAATGCAACAAGGGAAGGTTATAGCCTACTCTTCTCGTCAATTAAAGAAGCATGAAGAGAACTACCCCGTCCATGACTTAGAATTGGCCGCGGTAGTATTTGCACTCAAAATATGGAGACATTATCTTTATGGAGTACAATTTACTGTATACTCCGATCACAAGAGTCTCAAATATCTTTTCTCACAGAAGGAACTAAATATGAGGTAAAGACGATGGCTGGAATATCTCAAGGACTTCGACTTCAATATACAATATCATCCCGGAAAGGGTAATCATGTAGCAGATGCCCTTAGTCGAAAGCCGAGAGCACTGTTAGCCAATTGTATGATTCAAGAATGGAGATTGCTGGAACAATTCTCTGAACTCAATATAAGCATGGACACGGACCCTAGATGTGTCACATTATCTCATGTAAGCATACAGTCAGATTTATTATCTGAAATACAAGCACTTCAGAATGATGATCCTACATTAGTAAACATCAAGGGCAGATTAGAAAGATAATCGGATTTCCAATTAGCTTCTGATGGAAGATTAATGTTCAAGAATAGAACTTGTATACTGGACTGCCCAGAATTGAAGAAGAAGGTCTTAGATGAAGCTTATAGGTCAAGGTATACGATTCATCCTGGATCTACCAAAATGTACCAAGATGTAAAAAGAAATTTTTGGTGGCCCAACATGAAAAGGGAAATAGCAGACTACGTATCACGCTGTCTCACGTGCCAACAAGTCAAGGCGGAACACCAAAAGCCTGCTGGAAAACTACATCCTCTAGATATCCCTAAATGGAAGTGGGAGGATATTGGTATGGATTTCATCATGGGTTTATCTAAATCAAAAAGAGGACATGATGAAATATGGGTTATCATTGACCGATTGACTAAATCAGCGCATTTCTTGCCAATCAAGAGTCGATGGTCAGTTGATGTCTTAGCTGCACTATACATCAAGGAAATAGTCAGATTACATGGTATTCCTGTTTCAATCGTGTCTGACAGAGATCCCCGTTTTACTTCTCATTTTTGGAAAGGACTACAACATTCGTTGGGAACGAGACTTAACTTTAGCATAGCCTTTCATCCTCAAACGGATGGTCAGACCGAGAGAACCAATCAAGTAGTTGAAGATATGCTAAGAGCATGCATTACTGATTTTGGTGGGAACTGGCATGATCACTTGCCGCTGGTCAAATTTGCATACAATAATAGCTACCAGGCAAGTATACAACTGGCACCTTTTGAAGCCTTATACGGAAGGAGTTGTCGATCACCCATATGCTGGAACGAAGTTGGAGAGAAACAACTGTTAGGTCCAGACATGGTAAGGGATACAACTGAGAAGATACAAGTAATCAGAGAAAGATTACAAGTTGCTCAGTCTAGACAAAAGGCTTATGCCGACACAAGAAGGAGAGATCTTGAATTCCAACTCGGAGATCATGTATTTCTCAAGATATCACCTGGACGTGGAATACGCAGATTTGGTGTTAAGGGCAAGCTTACACCAAGATTTATCGGACCTTTTGAGATACTAGAAAGAGTTGGCGAGGTTGCTTATCGCATCGCATTGCCACCTCAACTGTCCGAAGTACATGATGTGTTCCACATATCTATGTTGAAGAAGTATGTACATGACCCATCACATATTATTGAGTATGGAGATCTAGTGATCCAGAAGGATCTCACATATGAGCAGAAGCCTATGAAGATCTTAGATCGAGAAGTACGTACCCTAAGGAATAAGGTTATTCCCATGCTAAAAGTACAATGGAATAAGAATTCAGAACATGAAGCTACATGGGAGACCGAGAAATCTATGAGGAAGCGATTTCCAGATTTATTTTAGAAGGTACATACTCTACACTCTCCAAATGTAAATATATGATATGGAATTTGGGGACCAAATTCTTTTTAAGTGGGGGAGGGTGTAGCAACCCTGAAAAAATTTAAAAGGAATAAATAAATCAAAATAGATTAAAAGATTTAGTAAATAAACGAAAGAGCTTGGAATAAAAATAATTAAACCCTGATGAAAATAACGCCTCAGATATAGGCACTACTTTACAATAAAACGCCTTCACCCAAGGCGTGTTTTGAGAAAGGACGCCCACACGTCAAGGCGTCAAATTTCAAACGACCAAAATAAATAAAAAGGGCAAGTTTGCATGACGTCCTTTGAGTGGACGCGTTTCAACAAGTAACGACGCTGGACAAGGCGTCAATTCAAAATTCGACGCCCTTACTTAGGACGCTAATTTAATTTGAGTTTCGTTCGACCCAGGAGTCTATCCAGGGTAAGTTGATAACTATGAGAAAGAGTTCGAATGTAGTAATAACTCTAATATGGAAGTATTACTTCCCATCGAACACTAACCTTATTAGGATTTCCAATATCTTATAAATAACCTACTGCTTGAACCGAGAATGCTATTTGGCGTTCGGAGTTTTCTAAGGTATGCGAAGAACAGCAGGTTCTTCTTCTTCCTTCTTCCTTATATTGTGTTCGATCAACGCATGAAGAACTAATGATTCTTCATACTCTTCTCTGCTTACAGGTTGAGAAGCTCCGGTGAAGGACTAGGTAACGTTCTTCTGCTTTCTCCTCTGTTACGTACGATGAAGAAACTAAGGTATATAGTTTCTTTTTCTTTTATAGGATCTGCAGACGGTTGACAGGGAAGAACGGGGAATTCTTCGTCATCAACCAACATCTTCTGCATCTTCCCAAGCTCATATGTTGCCAAGGGAAGCTTATATCTTACTTGGCTATCAGTACGTCAGAAAACTCTGTTTATAAACAGAGTATCATTTTTTTCCCAGAACCTGCATCCGTTCATCTTCAAATCAACTAAAAGGTAGGTTTTCTCAAGCAACGTAGCCCAAACAAGTTAAATTCATAGTAACACATCATGCATGTCATGTATATAAGTTTCCTGATAGTTTCTACACATTTCTGTAATATTTTTGCAAGAGACGCCCGTGACTAGGGCGCTACTTTAAAGAAACGACCTGAACCAGGTCGTCAATTACAGATTTGACGCCCTGTCATGTAGGCGTTAATCTCAGGAAAATCACATGTAATTAATAATTGATCCACGTTTAAAAATTCAATAGATATGAAATATCCAATCTAATATATATTGCATGACTCGACCTGTGAATTCCTGCTAATTTTCTGTCATGATCATGTCTCTTGTCTCTTGGAATTCTATTTTCTGAAATATTGTAAAACGCTCAAATACACGACCCTGTATAGGTCGTCTCTCACTTGACTAACGCCCCTGTTCAGGGCGTGAATTGAAAAGTAACGCCCCTGCACAGGGCGTGTTTTTGATAAATTACTGAAAATATATAATCTGTAAAAATAGAAGTAAAGAATGAACGACCATTGTATACGTCGTCAACTTGTAATTAAACGCCCCTTACCAAGGCGCGTTTTTGGTAAAATACTGAAATATTAAAATTTTATAAAAATGTAAAATAGATAAACGCCCTTACTGAAGGCGTTAATTACTTGAGTAGTGACATTACTTAAGTCGTTATTTTCATGTAAAAATGTTTTTATCTGTTTCTGATAACCGATGGTTTCAGTATACCTATATATATATATATATATCGGCACTATATCTCCACTCCGTGAGTATAGTCCCACGTTTCATGATGTTTTATCGATCACCCTTAATTCTCATTGACATACAAGCTCTCCATTGGACATTCCGTTCCTTTGGACTAGCGAGTTAGTCATAGAGACCTCCGTAAGACTCCTCGAGCCTTGGATTCCCTCAAGGCCGACTGAGCTGGTTGTACCCTAAAAACCCATTACACTATTGACTGTCATGTCACTCTAAAGAAACATGGTATACCGGCCCTTATGATATGCAAAAAGTATATCATGAGAATTCTGAATGGGATGATGATATCATGCCATTTGTTGATGTTCTTGTAGACCTCAATTCTATAATAAGAATGAGGGTATCTTGCCTTTGATATACTGTTCATGTGGACCTCAATTCTATATAAAGAATGTCCATACTTGTCATGGTACCCGAGTTAAGGGAACCTAATTCCACCTAGTTTCATCGTTTATCATGATTGTACCGTTGTTATCGCCTATCTATGTCCAATGTCGTATTTTTGGACTCCATTCTCTCAAAGTTATCCTACGTGTCTACAAGCTTAAATTGTTGAAATTCCATATTGGCTATATATATATACAAGAGTGGATGTCAAATATACATGATAAATGCCTGCGCATATAGGGCCCGATCTGGTCCTGGGAGGAGCACCCGAAAGTACTTGTGCCCATAGGAGTTGAATGATAAGGTATCTGGCATTATACCGAGTGCATGACTAGCTTGATTGGACATACCACACAAATCTTGTACTTGACTCGTACTTGACTTGACATGAATTGCGTGACCCGAGAAAGGGTAATTACTTGCTTGTTTGATACATGATAGCCAAAGTTCTTGACATGACTTGCTAAAAAGTACTTGCTTGAATATCTTATTATCTTTTCTTGAAAGCTCATGACTAGTTCATCTTGCTATCTTATTGATAAATTCTCTCTCTACCTTGTCGTTTTATACGAGCATGCATAGCTACAGTACATACATGAAAGATGTAATTATTTAAACCCCTTGCGAGCGCTTGAGATATAATTTCCTACTGAGCGTTCGCTCACTCCATGTGTTCCCTACTTTTCAGGTAATTCCGACGACGAGGGAAGTCAATCGGATGGGAATGGTCAAGAGTGAAAGAGATAGAACTTCTCCAAGTGTCATCTAGTCTTTTTTCCTATTTTCTTGAGTCAATTATGTACGTTTCCTTTTTGTTTGAATAGAGTATTGGATTTGTAATAGTCTATCCATTATGAAGTAAAGGATTGGGTTATCTTTCTATTTTGCGCATCTCTGTTTTGGTGTCGAATACACTACTACTCTGATTGACATGATTGATATAAACTCGTCGCGCATATCCGAGTATCTTCCGCGCTCGGGACGTGACACCCTATCAGAGGGACATCGGGGTGATGCCTTGGGTGGAGATGGCCATCCCTTTCTTCGGGAGAGAGATCTGGTTGCATGCCCTCAACCTGGTCAAGCCACTATACCATAGACTGATCATGAGGACAATAGGGCTCCACCAAGCGGTAGTGGAGTTCCCGACCTAGGCGACGGACCCACGACCTGGATGACGCTTCCGAGGCCTGCAGGGTACAGACGACTGGCGGCAGCGTGCCCGAGAGCAGTTGGCAGATTGGAAGAAGCGTGGCCGAGCAGTCCCTGCGGGAGCGGATTCAGATGATGCCTACCTTCAGGCATACTCACAGGCATATGGCAGCCGAGTCTATCAGAGCGCTCGCGGACAGGTATGCTTTTAATTATTTGCACTTCCATTATAAAACCTAGTTATTGATATGTGTTTTAACATGTGTTATTGCAGTTCAACATAGAGGGGAGACTGGCCATGATACAGGGACTCCTTGATTCCACAGTCCAACAGCGCGAGGAGCTCCAGCAAACCGTCGATGAGCTGGTAAGCACTTGAAACTTAGAATGATTGGATTCGAAATTCAATTAATGGTAATGCTTTTCCTTTTCAGCGTGAGGAGCTGGAGGCAGTCCGATCCTCGCATGGCGCTTCATCCTCTTCACAGCCCATCTGCGACCACACCGAGCTAGGGAGCCAGCTCGCCAGTGCAGTGGCTCGGGCAGAGGCAGCCGAGGCCTCCCTTCAGGAGAGAGTAAGCAATCTGTTCTTTTAATCTTAGTCTTGGAGTTTTATCAATTATCAATTATTAATCAAGATTTTGGATGCAGGAACAGGAGCTGCGCGTGGCAGAAGCAGAGCTGAGGCGGCGCGATGCAGAGGAGCTCCCTCGAGATGTAGCAGAGCTGCGCCTTCTCCTCGGGGTGGAGAGGAGTGAGCGGCAGAGAGAGAGAGAGGATCGGGACAGAGAGAGGGAGAGATGGGAGAAAGAGAGGGAGAGATGGGAGCAAGAGAGAGTGGAGCAGGAGCTTGAGAGAGTGGAGCTACATACTCGATTAGGGATCACCGAGCAGCGGGCAAAGGATGCGGAGGATCGCTACCGACAGGGACGTGAGCGGGCCCAGCGTGAGGGATACTCCCGAGCCTACTCGAGCACAGATTACTTAGTTACTTCTTCTGAGCACCAGAGGAGAGAGGATGCAGAGAGGGGAGCACATGGTGATAGGGTTTCGGCTTCCCGGGCACAGATGGCTCCTCCTAGGTCTTCCCGGGGAGGACAGGAGGAGGCTGAGAGCTCACGTAGAGGGGGAGACCAGGAGGGTCGAGGGGAGAGTTGAGGGTTTGTTGTATCCATGTTATGTTGTACTCTTGACATGTTATAGTGGAATGAGATAGTTCTTGGTACTTGTTGCAGCTTGTGATTGCTTTTCCTTTTGCGCCTCTTCAAAAGAATGCCATAAAAATGCAATTTTTTTTGGAATGTTTGAAAATATGCAAATTTTTATATAATTTTTCGAAAAGAATATTTGAAAATATCAATTTTTTTATTTTTTTTTTTGAAAATATGTGAATTTTTTTTGGAATTTCTGACAATGGTTAAAATTTTGCTTAGGATTTTAGCAATATTCAAATTTTTATGGAATTTTGACTTTATTCAATTTTTTATGGAGTTTTGGTTTAGACATTGCTAATGCAGCATCAATGGATGTTTTAAACCACTGGCTAGGGGTTCTTGTTCCCTCCCTTTTTGCTTAAAACTGCCCAAAGCCGGGCGTGCATTGAAGGGTGGCGCCCTATAACTGGCTGCCCTTGATCAACGGTGCCCCTACCAAGGCCATACCCGAGAAACGTTTGGTCTTAGCGGCATAAGAGAAGAATAATTGGAGATAAGCTTTATGCAGGATGGGAGATGTCGAGATTTGAATTCCTTCCAAAGTATTTCCCCTCAAAGAGGTAGTCTGTTGTGCCGGGACTTTGTGCCTTTGATTTTTAGACCCTTGACATTCATACGACCAGGGTTTTCCCTGCGGGGACTTTGCCACTCTTGTCATGCCATAATTCATAATTTTTCATTTATCAAAATTTTGACTTGATTTTCATAATAGCCCTCTTGGCGAGATGTATATCATGAAATTCATATGAAAACTCATATTGATTTTGGGTCAAGACTGCCCCTATTTGAGACTCCTCTCGTATTGGGGATTATCGAAGTTGGTCATTTCCTCCATCAACCTCTTGCCCCTGCATTCGGCCAAGTAAAGAAGAGAAAAGACTTTCAGATATGCTCATGGCATGGCCAAAGTAGCAACAGTGTTTTATTAAAGGAGCCAGCTAAGGACGTCGTGAAGTGTGTGGGATGCCCAGCTAAGGGTTACTCTTAACAAGCAGGGAGAGAACGTTGAATTCCCAGTGCGGGGTTCTTATTAACCAAAAGTGTTGCAAAAGCAAGCCTAAAGACTCTTTTTGGAATATTTGAATTAAACAAAAGCCTAAGACGAAGGTCTAAAACACCACTTTTAATCTTGTTAAGAAGCACTTTATTTTGAAAATCCTGCGTGAATTAATGAGATAATGATATCATGAAATGAGTACTTACGCCAATATGTTACCTTGCAACCTTGTTGAAGCAGCTATCAGAGGCGAGGTTGATCAACGTGGGGTAGTCCTCTTTGGCAGATAAAAAGATTGGAAGCAAAGGGTTTGAAAGTGGCTTAACAAGAAGGAGTGGTGCCAAGACCAGACTCAGACGAATAAGGAAAAAAGGAAGAGAGGCAAGGGCTAGAACCCCCTCACTAAGGTGTGGAGACCCTGATCACATGAAATGTCTACAGAAGAAGCAGAGAATTAGAAGGAGGAGTGAGGACTAAAGCCTCGAAAGCAGTGGGAGAATGGGTAGATGCCCAAGGCAGTGGATGTGGAAGAAGTTGGGTCGGACCCATGATTAGGGGGAATCAGAGGAAAAAATTGATAGATGGAAAGAGGCGGATCCGGAGGGTCTGGAGGTTGTGGAGGAGAATCATGAGGGGAGGAATCATCCGGAGGCTCCGGAGGGATCAAATATCGAGGGACACGGTGCCCTGGGAAGAAATAGGGAAAAAGATGATGAAAAAGGAAGAAGAAAATGAAGGATGTGATGTCCTGGAAGAGTAGAAAGATGAATCGGAAGAAAGATGGATGGTACGGAGGTTCCGGAGGAAGAAAATGGAAAGGGGCGTCGTGCCCGAAGGAAAGGCATGAAGGATCCGGAGGGTCTGGGAGTAGAGGAGGAGAATCATGAGCGGGAGAAGAATCCGGAGGCTCCTGAGGGACAACGAAAGAAGGGACGCGATGCCCCTGGAAGAAATAGGAAAAAAGGTGATGGAAAAGGAAGAAGAAGATGAAGGATGTGATGTACCGGAGGAATAGAAGGACGAATCGGAGGAAGGATGGAGGGTCCGGAGGTTCCGGAGGAAGAAAATGGAAAGGGGCGTCGTGCCCGAAGGAAAGGCATGAAGGATCCGGAGGTTCAGGAGGAATGAGAAGGGAAGGGACGCGATGCCCAAAGTAGAGGGAAATAGAATCCGGAGGTTCCGGTGGATTAAGATGGAAAGGGACGCGATGCCCGAGGGGAAAGTCCGGAGGTTCCGGAAGAATAAGGTGGAAAGGGGCGCGATGCCCTGGGAGAAAGTTCGGAGGTTCCGGAAGAATAAGGTGGAAAGGGGTGCGATGCCCTGGGAGAAAGTCCGGAGGTTCCGGAAGAATAAGGTGGAAAGGGGCGCGATGCCCTGGGAGAAAGTCCGGAGGTTCCGGAAGAATAAGGTGGAAAGGGGCACGATGCCCTGGGAGGAAGTGAGAGAAATCCAG
Organism: Amorphophallus konjac; assembly: GCA_022559845.1. Taxonomy (NCBI): domain Eukaryota; kingdom Viridiplantae; phylum Streptophyta; class Magnoliopsida; order Alismatales; family Araceae; genus Amorphophallus; species Amorphophallus konjac. The sequence continues at coordinate 39,960,980 of CM040119.1, forward strand.
AGGGTCCGGATACAAGAGCTGAAAAGGGACGCGATGCCCTGAGAAGAGATTGGGGAGGGGGCAACGCCCGAGTAATGTAAGGGGACCTACAGATCCCGAGGATGAAGATGAATAAGATGGGAAATTCGGAATATCCGGAGGTGCCGGAAGGCGGGGAAGATACGGGTTTGGAAACCCGGGAAGCAGGGGGTGCAAATGTGTGCAATGGGATGGATGCGATGAATGCAGTGAATGCATGAATGCAATGAAATGCAAACAATATGAAGAATGTGAAGGGTGAGAGGATGAGATCTTCCTTTTTACCTTTAGAGTGGCCCATGAAGAAATTGTGATAGACAATAATGTGAATGGAGTTGAATAGAAGGTGGATAGAACAGTGGAAGGCCCCTTAGCACCAAGATAACTGCCCCTCCATGGCAGTGATAGAATAGGCATTCGCCCCTTGTATGGAAGAAAAGGTTCAAGATTTGAAAGTTGGAACAAGGGGTGCCCTGTCTGGCCTTTGGGCACAAGCCTACATGGCATCAAAGCTTGACATTCTCTTTTAGTGAGCAGTGTCGGCGACTTGGCATCTTCGACCATGCTTGGCACAACAACCCGGATTGGCATCCGGCAAATAAACTCTTGCATCTTGAATAGCTCGGCCGTGGCCAAATCTTTCTTGCCCGGCTCTTGCTCATCTTCGGCACAAGTACTTTCAGAAGGCCGCCCGTTCCGAGTAGTAAAGGGGGGTGAAGCGGAGGCAGAAGGTTCCATGGATGGTGGAGGTATAGTGGAAGGTGTTGGAGAAAGGGTGAGTGGAAGCGAAGGTTCAAACACGTCGAGCTTCCCCCTTTGCTCGGAAGCAGTAGGGGTTGGCTTGAGTGCAAAAAGGGGTGGACCTTGCTCAGGATTAGCCACGGGTAAGGGTGATAGGTTAAGTGGTGGAATAGGGGAAAGGCCTGGCAAAGCTGGTTTTGGCGTTACAGGGATAATGGACGGCTTAGGTAGCGAACAAAGAGGAGGGGTAATAGAAGGCTCGGCAGAGACTGGCGTAGTGGAGGGTGATGGAGGTTCGGCGGAGGCCGGTGGAGTGGAGAGTAGTGGAGGTTTGGCGGAGGCCGATGGAATAGAGGTTAATGGTGTAAAAGGAAAGGGTTTGGTGTGCTGAAAATGTCGGATGGGGCGAGAGGTGTCAGGTATAGGGGAAGGCGTATGATGCACCGGTGTGGGTGACTGGAGTATCGACCCATCATCGTAACACCAAGTATTGGGGTGAGGAGGAGACTCATGGTGCGGCGGTATGGGTGATTGGAGTATCGATCCATCATTGTAACACCAAGAGGTCTCATAAATGGGGGTTGGATCGGGGACTGTGGCATAGTCCTGAGCATAGGGGTCTTCTGACAGTGGAGGAAGAGGATGGCGAAGGAAACTCGGAAGGGATGCCTGCGGAGCTTCATCGTCATATGCCGCGAATTCTTCAATTGCCGGTTCTTCATCATCAAATGCAAGTGGACACTGTAGTGGAGGCGTATATGTGGATGGAGGAATGTAATGATGTTGCGTATGTGGAGGTGGAAGGCCATATGAATGAAGTGTGCGGTTGGGTGGAGGGCGGACGGTGTCCACTTGATCGTCGAAATCTGCCGACTGTTGCTTGTTTGAGCTGCCGATACCATAATCATCTCTCCTATCCTTCCATTCTTTCTCCATCTTAGTAATATTATCTAAAGCGGCATGGAGAGGATTGACCGGAGTAGGAGGAGCCATGACCCTTCTTAATTGTTCCTCCATCAAAGTGACTTTATCAAGAAGGGTTTGTTGGAGGGGTGTAACTTGAGCAACCAAGGGTTGGCAGGGCCTTGAAGGAGGGGTGGCATAAAAAGGCCGTGGAGGGGAGTTAACGGGATGACCCGCAGAAGAACCCGGATGGGCCGGATTGCAAGAAATAAATGGGCCTCGGGGCCGTGATGGAGGAGGAATAGAAGGAGGTGAGTGTCGGACCACCCGGGGAGGAATGTGAATAGAAGAGGATGGGTAATGGGCTACCTGATTAGGATTGTGAATAGAAGAGGGAGGTGGGTGATGGGCCACCCGTGTAGGGTTGGAAGGAGGAAGAGATGAAGGAGATGCACCCTCAACGGCGGCCTTAAGGGCTTGGATCTGTTGAGGGGTGAGATGATCTAATGCATGAATGATTTGGGAGACCTTCTCATCGTTGGGAGGAGACAGTCCCGAAGGAGTAGTGGCTTGAAATTGAGATGAGGGACCATAAGTTTGGACATTGCCCATGGGCCGGGCATGACCATAAGAATGAGGACGTGGTCCCTCGAAAGCATGGTGAGAGTTTAGATGAAAATGTTGAAATTGAGGAGAATAAGATGTGCATGGTTGTGCATCCTCATGAATTGGATTAAACATGTTGGTTTTCTTATCATGGTAAGCCATTATTCAATCAAAGTTCAAGCAAAATAATTTGCAAAGAAGCACACAAGTTGGAATAGTTACCGTTGATCTTAATTTGTTTGAACCTTGGTGAATTAATGAATTTTAACAAAGTTTGGTGTGATTCACACAAGGGAGGATCCTAGTTTCAATATGGTTTGAACTCCGGTGCCAACTAAGAACACTCTCTCACCGTGTATAGGCCAACTAACTCGGGACTTCAAAAGGGTACAACCTGCCCAGCGTCCGTGAGGGAATCCACGGGTGCAGGGACTTATGGAGGCTCGGTTTGGGAACTTCCAATCCAAAGAGACGGAATGCTCAATAGAGGGTCCTTCCTTCACCAAGAGGGTGTGTGGAATCCTAGTGTAGAGAGAGGAGGTCTCTCAAACCAAATGCAAAGATGAATGCAATGCTATGGAAGAATATCTAAACTAGCACAATAAAAGGACAATAGATGAAAGAAGTGAATATACAACAGGAAGTGTACAATGATGCAACCAGAGAACATGGCAATCCGAACCCCGACAAAGGATGTAGATGAAATATCCTCTGGTGATTATCGCGCTATATGTCCCCAGCGCGATCTATAGAAAGCGCTATGGACACATAGCGCGATATTCGACAGTGAGGAAGGGCTCAAAATCAAATAAACACACACACTGATGTACTGATAAGCAGGCAACTAGAAGCACGAATGTGGTAGCACAAAGTGTCCCACCGTGATCGCCAATTTGTAGATTCTAAATTTATGATTAACCCCCAAATTGATAAAAGATGGCGATATTTGGACAATATATAGCACCCAATTAATGACACAAATAGGAGGAAATCACATGCAATAATTAAGATCCGTGATCGCCACTGAGGCCAGAAACATGCCAAACCATGAGAAATTTGGATAGGGGCATGCTACATACCTCAGAAATTCATGAGGACCAGCTGTGGGCCTGGAGATTAACGCGCTATATATTCCTAGCGTGTTCTTCAGGTCGCGCTATCTTCGTATAGCGCGATATCAGACAGGTAGCGGGGTTTGTTTGGATCCGTTCCTTCCTTGCTCCAAGGCCGGCCAAGGTGCAAGGGCTCCACGTATCAATCTTCTAGTGCCTGCAAACAATAATAAACAACAAACAAAAAGCTCATTAGATCGAATTTGAAGTAGAATCTTCCCTATTCTTAATCAAAAGCATGCAAACAAGGGGGGCTCGATTACCTGGGGGTTTGGTGGTTTTTAAACCCCTATGGATGGGCAAAAGATAGGTGTGATGTGTGTGAATGCATATATTTTGTAAAAGGAGTGTTTTGAAACCAGGATGCAATGCTATGCAAAGATTAAAAATCCGGATGTTGGGGAAAAGAAAGATGAACGAGGAAGAACACAAGAAAAAGCCCTAAATACTTCCTTGAATGTGCGAGGAGCGAGGATTTGTTGTTTGTGCACGAAGTACTTCCTCCTCCTCGTCAATAACTCGAGTTGCATCCTCCTCAAATGACGGCCAAAGGGGTGAATTTATAGGAAGAAGATGAAGAAGAAACCCTAGGTCGGAGTTTGATTCAATTCAAAGATTTGGCGGCTCAAATCGAGGTAATCTTGCCGATTAAGGAGGGGGAAAGACTCCTGCTAGGTTTAGAAACCTTCCTGGATAAGAAACACAGTCAGCAACTTACCCAATAAGGCCTCTAAATCGAAAGAAGGGAGCCCGACCTGGAGAGGGACTCTGTCTAATATCGCGCTATACAACCATAGCGCGTTCATGAAGAACGCGCTATGACGATATAGCACGACAACTAAAAGCCCGTTAAATGATTTGAAAAGGAAAACTATCCTTTGGGCAGTCATTTAATCAAATATTGAATGAGAAAAAACATCCAAAGGGGATACTATAATGATCAAGTGTCAAGAAATAACAACTGCTCAAAGGATAACTTCAATTAGATCCATAACGCGCTATGAACAAGAAAGCGATAAGAGCGGATAGCGCGGGAATGCCAAACTTGAGATCAGATCCAAGGTAAGGAATTGAAATGTTGGGCCAAGAACAGAGAAAAAACCCAGAAAATCAACCAACTAAGGATCAATTGGGGCATTAACTAGGAGAATAAAGAAAATGCTCAATTTATCAGCCAAAATTGGGTGTCTACAATAGTGAGCTCATAATTAGCTACCTTCTCTTCACAGCATTTGACATTTCCACTCAACATTAGGTTGATGGTTTTTAGACTCTCAATTTCTTGTTCAGCATTCATCAACCTATCAGAATTATCTATGCTCACACACTTACCTTTTTCCATTGTCAATAACCTATCTGTCAGCTGGGTGTTTAGATGTTTCAGTTTGTTGATTTCTTCTTCCAATTTCCTATTTTTCTCTAGGAGATCATCATCAACCACCCAGTCATCTGTTTAAGACTAACATTCATAAAACATTTCCTGTTGTTTCTCATATTGAGGTTTGTTGAAATTTTTCTGAAACTCTAAGTTTATTACTCTCTCAGCCTCCAATTTCTCAGAAACCAACCTATTTACTTCTTCAAGATTATTTGATTTGTGTTCAGATTCTTTGAGCTGGTTTTTGAGTATTTCAATTTCAGATTTCATGTTTTCCAATTCAGAGTTGGCACACTCTAAATCTCTTACCAGCTTTTCATTCTGAACTACATTATTGTTATGAGCCTGATTATCATCAATCAAGCTAAGTCTTTCTTTTAGTTCAGCAACTTCACAAGCAAGCTCTTGATTTTCCTTTTCATGTAAGCCAATTTGTTTTATAAGCACTCCTTTCTCAGATTTCAAATGATCTAAATCTGAAGTAACAGAATCAAAATCTGTTAACTGTCTTCTAAATATGTCATTTTCAATTTTCAGAATTTCAGGGCTTTCACCTCGAGATTTAGCATCCTCATGATTCTTTAGCTTCCTTTTTAGAGAGTTATTCTATTTTGTCAGCTTTTCATAAGAATTAAGTAAATCATTGTATGCATCAATCCAATCATCCATATCATAATTATCAAATTCAGAAGGTGCCTCATCTTCATCTCCTTCATTTTCTTCTTGCTTGGATGCAGTTTCCTCATGATCATTTCTCCGATCAGCCATCATGCAAGTATCATCTTGTTGGTTATGCGCAGAAATGACTCTGTCATATATCTCTTTTCCAGAAGTGCACCTGAGAGCAAAGGGATATATATCAGTATTAATTGTAGCTCTCAAGATATTAAGAATTATGACATTGTCATGGTTCTTTATTCTGTCCTCTCTAGACCACTTGGTCTCATCATGAGGCAGTTTGTGTGGCCCTTTAGATAGTAGATTCCATAGTTTGGGATCAATGGAGTCTACATACACACATAGGCCTCCTATCCAACTATTAAAGTTAGAACCATCATAAACCGAAGGACGACCCATTTGGACAAATGGCACACAGATTCAATGCGCAAAACAATCGACAAGAGATGAACCAAAAACCAGATAAACAAGGCAAAGCACAAGTCAATGAAACAAAGCACCGAGCACGAAAAGCCCACTCTGAAATGCACCACGAACAAGCAAGATCCTCTGCAGATTGTTAGATCTGTTAGATCAGAGACCCGCTCTGATACCAATTGTTGAGTCAGGAGCGATAGATTCAGAGGGGGGTGAATGAATATCCCCTTTAAAAATATAGCCTAATTTAAAACTTAAGGCTCAGTTATGCGGAATTAAAAATAGTTGTAGATATATTCTGAGAATACTTAGGATCATCTCGGCAAGACAACTCAATAGAATTAGCCCTCACTCGATCCTATACAAACATCTAATACGCAGCAATTAAATGAACATATAAGAAAATCAAACCACAAGGGACACCAGTATTTTTAGGTGGTTCGGTCCACAGACCTACATCCACCCCTCACTCCAAACCGAAGTGAGGCTTCCACTAGCAACGCTAGACAAGCAGACTTAGTCTACAACAGATGCTGCCACACAGCTTGACCAGGGGAACAACCTCCCCTCTTCCTCCCAACCGGAGGGAACCACTAGTGACACCAGTCACTAGCAAACCAGAGACGCAAGTCTCTCTTCCTCCAGACCAGGAGGAGACCTACAAGTAGCAACTACTACCTGCAGCCGGAGACCCAAGTCTCCCTTCCTCTGAAGCCCAGAGGGAAGCGCAAGTGACACTAAGTCACCTGCAAACCAGAGGTCTCGGACCTCTCTTCCTCCACCAAGGAGGGAACCACTGATGACCCAAAGTCACCAGCAAACTGGAGAAATAAATCTCCCTTCTCCTAAAACCACAGGAGGAACCCGATCCCCAACAGGACAATCAGAAGAACAAGGTAAAAGGAAAACAATAAAAGATAAAAATCACAGCGACATAAAGTTGGAAAAATGAAAAGCACAAAGACAAACTGGGTTGGATCTGATCCAAGGTCCAGTGAACAATGAAGCTCTCTTCTTCTTCACAACCTCTCTATCTCACTGTCTCTCCTCTTTCTCTACTCAAGCTCTCTAGCTTTCTCTTTCTCTTCTGCTCTTCTTCTCTTAGCTCTGGCTGCTTCCCCTTCGATCACTCTCTCCACTCGATCAGCCTTCTTCTGAGGAAGAAGACATATATATATATATAGCAGCAACAGATTAGGGTGGCGTGTGCTCTCCACGATTCCCGCCCAAATGTTTCAGTCCACGTGGCGGCTTCTCAGCATCTCGGATCACGTGCCAGATGCCAGCCTCGTATCACGTGCCCAGACTCTGCAGGTTTAATGAAGAGTTCAGTCGATCAGCAGAAACAGCACAGGCTGTACATAGTTCAATTAAGCAGCAATGTATATACTTAGTAATGCAGTGTGTGGACTTGGACAGCTAGCCACGAGTGTATAGACTTTGCCTAAGTGTTTATCCATGAATGAGATGGCGATGTATAGACATGAACTAATGCAAGCGGTGTATAGACTTTGTGCCCCAAAGGCAATGTATAGACTTAGTGCTCTACATGCTACAGTGCTAATGTGTAGACTTGATCAATGCATCTTGAATGTTTAGACTTGAAGAGCTAGCCAACGAGTGTATAGACTTGAGGGGTGACAACGAGTGTATAGACTTTCTGGGTGACAACGAGTGTATAGACTTTCTGGGTGACAACGAGCGTATAGACTTGGTTGTGTGAGCATGCAGTGTATAGACTTTGTGAGACGCAAAGGCTGTACAGACTTGACGAAATGCATGTGCTAGACAGTGTATAGACTAGACAATGCAAACGAGATGTTCAGACTTGCTATAAAGCAACCACAATGTACAGACTTATGTTGAAGCAACCAGAATGTACAGACTTAGAGTGAAGACAATGCAATGTATAGACTTTGATGAACATATGCAATGTATGAACTTAACGACGCAAGCGATGTATAGACTTTGGAACACTTGAAGCACAGACACGCTGCCAATGTATAGACTTGGATGAGACATTGCATGAGACGGTGGATGTACAGACTTGGGCTGTACAGACTTGGAAAGTTTGAAAGCCAATGTATAGACTTCAAGTGAAGACCAATGTATAGACTTCAAGTGAAGACCAATGTATAGACTTCACGTGAAAGCCCAATGTACAGACTTGAGCTAGGCAAGCTACAGTGCCGATGTATAGACTTTGGCTAGACAAGCTATAGGGCCGATGTATAGACTTTGCAAATGTTCAGACTTGAATGCTCGACCAGTGTACAGACTTGCCACCGACCAAAGTATAGACTTGAAAAGCTTGAACACAGCGATGTGCAGACTTTGTGATGTATAGACTTATGAATGCAACGTAGGTAAAGGTCCCAATGTATAGACTTCACCTGAAACAGTCCGATGTACAGACTTTGTCTGAAACAGTCAGATGTACAGACTTGAGTGAACGATGCATGAACAAGCCTAACCAATGTATATACTTTGATGCACAAACACACAATGCAATGTATAGACTTTAAAGCAGATGCCAAGCCCATGTACAGACTTGAAGAGACAACCAATGTATAGACTTCTCATTATGCATCCAGACGAATGTACAGACTTGAGTTATGCAACTGAAGGCTGTACAGACTTGCTATGAAGTGAGATGCAACGTGAGACACTCGAATGTACAGACTTGCTGATTGTGTTAAGACACATCATGAGACGCTCAGAAAGACTGCCCACTGTATAGACATTGCCTTAGACATGCAGACACTGTGAATGTATAGACTTTGATCTTGTTCATGCAATGTATAAACTTGCTAAATGTATGGACTTAGCAGAACAAACGTTGCACAAACAATGTATGGACTTATGAGTGCAGCACAGACATATGTAATGTACAGACATGCGAATCTGGGGGGGTCGACCCATCTGGAAAGGGGGTCGACCCACTTCTGTCCAGACTATGCTGAAAGGTTATAGCAGCATCACCCATTGTACAGACTAACATCAAGCAATCCAGATAAAATGCAATTATGAAATGCATCAACAATTATGAAATGCACCAATGCACACACCACACAGCCTCAGCCTGTTCGTTGGTTATGCATCCAGATAAGATGTTCAATGAAACATACATATGCAACAAAAACAGATTTATATGCAGACTCAAACAGATGATGACTTATAGTGTTTGCTATCATCAAAATCACAGGGACACAACAGGCAGAACATCCGAGAGTCTTGGCCAAGGTATTACAGAGATCCAGGGAGTTCCAATTGAAAATGAATCCGAAGAAGTATGTGTTCGGCGTATCATCGGGTAAATTACTGGGTTTCATTATGAGTAAAAAGGGGATTGAGATAGATCCGAACAAAGTTAAGGCCATCGGGGATATGCCGCCTCCCAAAAATTTGAGGGAAGTTCGTGGTTTAATTGGGAGGTTGCAATTTATCTGTCGGTTTGTGTCTCAGCACTCACAAAGGTGTAAACCTTTCTATGAGTTGACCAAGCCAAGAGTAGAATTCCATTGGGATTCTAAATGCCAGAAAGCTTTTGAAGGGTTTAAGGAATATCTGGCTAATCCACCTATTCTCATTCCACCCAAGCCAGGGAAACCTCTGATCCTTTATATCTCAGTCTTGGATGACTCCGTGGGGGCCGTCCTCACACAAGCCAATGAAGAAGGCAAGAAACGGACAACCTATTACTTGTCCAAACTCCTCAATCCCTGTGAGCAGAAGTACACGGCCATGGAGAAAACCTGTGCTGCCCTCGTCTGGGTAGTGCAGAAATTGAAGCACTACTTCCTGGCTCATGAGGTCCATTTGATTGCCCGCATGAACCCTATCAAGTTCCTCCTGGAGAAATATATCCTCACTAATAGGCTAGCACACTGGCAGAGTTTCCTATCTCAGTTCGACATCACCTATATCCAGCAAAAGGCAATTAAAGGCTATGCTATAGCCGAGCATCTCGCTCACCATCCTCTCCCCAAGTTCGATCCTGTCCAATCAGAGTTTCCAGATGAGAAACTAATGTCCATCACCCAATCCGACGAGCCAATGTAGACATTATATTTTGATGGAGCTCTGAATTCCCAAGGGAAGGGTATTGGCATTGTCCTTCTGACGTCCGAAGGCATTACCATCCCGGGGGCGTTTCATCTCGCATTCCCAGTCACCAACAACATTGCTGAATATGAGGCTCTTCTAGCTGGCCTAGAACTAGCCCATTCTTTTTATATCACCGAATTACGAGTCGTGGGAGATAGTCAACTTGTTCTCCGCCAGGTGCTTACCAAATATCGCACCCCTGATCCCAAGCTCAAGCCCTATCAGGAGCTGGTCTCCGCTTATGCCAAATTGTTCACCAAGCTGATTTTTGTCCATGTTCCTCGCGAACAGAACATTCTGGCCAATGCCCTCGCCTCCTTGGCGTCATCTTTTAGATTCCATTTAGGTGTATGGTCTGAATCCATCACCATCTACAAGCGTCTCGTCCCTGCTGTTCAAGACCCTTACCTTTTAAGAATCAAAGAAAGAGGCCTACGGAAGGTTCGGGAGGGGGAAATTCTTGAAAAGAGGGAAATCATGTTGGCAGAACTTGAAGAAGAGCTGGCTGATGAGGAGAAACCATGGTTCTATGAAATTGTCAAATATTGTAAAGATCAGTGTTACTCTGAAAAAGCCACCGCAGAAGATAAGAAAGTCATAAGGAGGGTGGCCCTGAAATACACGTTGGTTGGAGGTCTGCTGTATAAGAGAAGTGTTACTGGTGTTCTTTTAAGATGCCTTGATGACAATGAGGTCTAGAAATGCATAGAGGAAGCACACTCAGAGGTGTGCGGTGGCCATGTAAATAGCCAAATGCTCTCTAAGAAGATCATTCAGCAGGGCTTTTACTGGCCCACCATGGAAGAGGATTGTGCTGTCTATGTCCGTCGGTGCGTCAAGTGTCAACTTCACATCGATAAAATTCATTCCCCATCTTCCTCACTTCATCCAATATCCTCCCCATGCCCTTTCTCCATGTGGGCGTTTGACATCATTGGTCCCCTAGGCGATCCCAACTCCCTCACCAAGTAGAAATCCTTCATCCTCACTGCAACAGAGTACTTCACCAAATGGGCTGAAGTAGAAGCTTACACGGAAATCAAGGCGTCAACAGTCTGCAAGTTCATCATGAAGAACATCCTCACCAGGTTCGGCATTCCAAGCACAATCGTCACCGACAATGGGCCATAGTTCATTTCTCAGGACCTTCAAGACCTCTGTAAAAGGTACACAATCACATTGCATCATTCATCACCTTATTATCCACAAGGCAATGGCCAAGCGGAGGCAACCAACAAAACATTGATCAAAATCATAAAGAAAACCTGCGAGTCTAGTAAGTTCTCAGACTGGCCAGAAAAGCTTATCGAAGCTCTATGGGCCTATCGCATTTCAATCCGTACCCCCACCGGGTAAACTCCATTTGCCCTTACTTACGGGATGGAAGCGGTAGTCCCGTACGAGACTCTGATTCCTTCTCTTCGGGTACAATTGGATAAGGAATTTCCCCTCGACGAACGTCGTAATTCGCTCCTTGCCCAGTTGGAACTCTTAGACGAGAAGCGGTTGGTCGCTGTCGAGCATGCACGTGTTTATCAAAATAGACTCACCCATTTTTACCAAAAGAAAGTCATTGAGAGAAAATTCAAAGTCGGTGAGATGGTCGTAAAAAGAATTTTTGTCAAACCTGGAGGGCAGCGTTCTAAACTGTTGTGCCTCTTAGGCACAAGCATGTGCTATGTCGCCTTGATGATAGCAATGCTATTTGATTTTGATGATAGCAAGACAGTGAGTGCATTTGAGTGCATTTGATATTGTATTTTGATGATAGCAATGTTATTGTGCATTGATGATTGCAATAAACAAAGTGCATTTCTATGCATTCTTATTCTTGAGCATTCTGCATATTGATAGCAACATGAATGATGATGTCTAGCATTGATGGCATTTGCTCTTTATATATGTGCATTGCATTCTGTCAGATATCATGTCTCTGCATATATCATGTCTGGGTAGTATAGTCTATACACTGGACTGTGTCATTGTGCATCATGCTAGTTTATACATTGGACTCTCGTTCAAGCCTATGCATTGCATTGGCTAAGTATATACAACGTCAGTTCATGCATTGTCTTAGGCTAAGTGTGTACAACGTCTTAGGCAAAGTCTGTACAGCGTCAACGCACTTCATTGGAAGTATGTACAGCGTCAACGCGTGAAGTCTGTACAGCCGTGTCATATGCTCCTAAGTCTATGCATTATTGTTCATGTATCAGTCTTCATCAAGTCTATACATTGACACGCCAACCTCCTTGAAGTCTGCACACTAGTCTTCACTGTCAAGTCTGCACATTGGTCTTCGATTTCAAAGTCCATACATTGGACTGTTCTTCAAAGTCTGTACATTGGCTTCACATCTTCAAGTCTGTACAGCCATTTGCTTTGAATTTCAAGTCTAGACATTGCACTGTAGCATCCATCGTCTTCGTGTTGTTTTAGTGTCTATGTCTTCGTGTTGTGTTTACGCCTTCGTGTTGGTCTGTCTTCGTGTCTTCGTGTCTTCGTGTTGTTTTTGCATTCGTGTCTCCGTGTTGCTACAGTGACACTTCGTGTCGTTCTCGTTTCACCTCGTGCTGTTCTCACTTACTTCGTGTCGGTTTCTATTTTTTGTCCTTGAGTTGTTGTCAACCCGTGTCGTTTCACCTCGTGCTGTTCTCACCATCTTCGTGTTGTTTTCAACTCGTGATGGTTTCTGTTATGTGTCTTCGTGTCGTGGTCAGCCCGTGTCGCCTCGTCTTCGAGTCATTCATTCGAGCTATTTTGTGCTCGAGTTGTTTTTCTTATGTTTTCAAGTGTTGTTTCACTACACGTCGTTTCCGTATTATGTCTTCGTGTTGTTCTTCCTAGACCTCGTGTCTTTCGTATGTTGAAACCACACTTCGTGTTGGTTTCTGTTTTGTCTTCGTTTGTATCTCGTGTCGTTCTCCTTTTTACCTCGTGTTGTTTTCATCTTCTTCGTGTCGTTCTCTTTGTAGTGTTATCTCTGTTACAGTATGTATCTCGTGTCGTTCTCTCCTTACTTCGTGTTGTAGTCACCTTGTGTATCTCGTGTCGTTCTCAGTGCATCTAGAATTGCTACCACATACCTCGTGCAGCTTTAGTTATTGTGGCCCTCAGTTTTAATGGTTTTCATCTCCTTGCAGGTCCGAGGAAGAAATATTCCCCAGTGACTGGCAGCACGTGATCCGAGGCTGGAATGAAGCCTGCTGAGAGACTGCCACGTGGTCCGAATTCTTAGGGCGGGAGCTGTAGAAGCCGCACGCGCCCTAGCTGCTGCTGTTGCTATATATATGAGCCTTCTTCCACAGAAGAAGGGTGATCGAGTTGGCGAGAAGAAAAGTCCATACAGAGAGCCACGATCCAGATAGAAAAAGAAAAGAGAAAGAAGAAGAGCAGAAGGAGAAGAAGAGAGGCAGAGAGCTCGAGAAGAGTGTGAAGAGAAGAAGAAGAGAGAGAGAGAGAAGGAGTTCGTTCCTCAGATCTTTGGTTCAAAACCAGATCTGAGGTTGCTCATTGTTAGAGCTATATTTTGTGCTTGATTGTTTCAGCTTTCCGTTGCTGTCTTGTTATGTCTTTTATTTTCCATTTTACATTTCCTTTCAAGCTGTTAGTCAGCGGGTTGCAGAGGTGCTACCTCTGGTCGGCTAAGCTGTATTGCCCAGCGGTTTGCAGTGGAGGATTCCACTGGACAGCAAGCTGTGTTGCTCAGCGGGCAGTGGAGGTTTCCACTGGACGGGTAAGCTGTAATCCCCAGCGGTTGCAGTGGTGGATTCCACTGGACGGCAAGCTGTGTTGCCCAGCGATTGTTGGCAAGCTGTGTTGCCCAGCGGTTAGTGAAGCCACACTCGGGTTGAGTGTGGGGTGGATGTAGGTCTGGAGGACCGTACCACCTAAAAATCCCTTGTGCATTGTGGTTTGGTTTATCTTCTTTTGCTTCCGCTAGATGATTGCATAGGGGCGCTCTAAGCGTTTGGCTTCTGTTTGAGCAGAAGAGTTGATTAGTTTTCTTAGAATATTTTAATCTGTCAAGAGAGCGAAATTCCAGTTGAGCTTCAGATTGTCGAATCTGTCTTGTTATTATTCTAGGTTTTAATTGGGTGAAGGTTTTTTTTTTAAACGGGTTATATTCATTCACCCCCCCTCTGAATACTGCACCGAACCCAACAATTGGTATCAGAGCGGGTCTCTGACTGAACAGATCTAACAATCTGCAGAGGATCCTGCTAATTGTTGGTGCATTTCAGAGTGTGTCTCTTTAAATCGTGTTTTACTTCATTGACTTGTGTTATTTTGATCATCTGGTTTCAGTGCATTTCGTGTCATTTGTTTTACTGCGCTGAATCTGTTTGCCACTTGTTCATATGGGTCGTCCTGCAGTTTATGATGGTTCTAACTTTGAAAGTTGGCTAGGAGGCCTAGCTGTGTACGTAGACTCCATTGATCCCAAACTGTGGAGTCTACTATCTAAAGGCCCACACAAATTACCTCATGATGAGACCAAATGGTCTAAAGAGGACAAAGTGAAGGACCGTGAAAATACCATGATTCTCAATATCTTGAGAGCTGTTGTTAATACTGATGTATATTCTTTTGCTCTCAGGTGCAATTCTGGAAAAGAGATATATGACAAAGTTATCTCTGCGCATAACCAGCAGAATGATAGCTGTTTGATGGACAACCAGGACAATGAAGATTCCTCATCCCAGGTAAATTCTGAATCTGAATCCGAAGAGATTTCAATTGTTGAATTATGGGATATGTACGATGAACTTTCTGAGAGATGTAAATATTTGAGATCTGAAAATAGAAAGTTGAAAAAGAAATGTGATCAGACTAATTCGAATGCTCATTGTGAAAAATGTCAAGAACTGAAAACATCTCATGATATGTGCTTAGCTGATCTGAATGTGAGTAAAGAAAAAATTTCTGTTTTGGAAAATAAAAATCAGAAACTCACAGATAAGATATCTGAACTGGAAGAAAAAATGAGCTCAATTAATGGTGATCAAATTTCACTAAATGAGCTAAGTCAGGATGAAAAACTAAAACAAGAAAATGAAGAATTAAGGCTGCTGAATTCTGCTAATTCTGAGAGACTTTTAATACTTGAAAAAGGGAAGAGTTCAGTTGAAAATGAATGTGAGAGAGTGAGCATATTAATGGAAGAAATAGACAGCTACAAAATTGTCAATACTATGCTTAATGAAAAAGTCACAAATTCTGAAATGCTCATTTCTTCTCTCAAAAATGAAATCACTGAACTGAACAAATCGTTGTTTGAATCTTTTAAGAATAAAGAAAATTTGAAGGCTACATCTAAGAAGAAAGTCTCTGATGAAGGCGGTAAACAGGAAGAGAGAAAAAGACTGTACATAACCTTTGTGCATAGCTCTGAGTTAGCTAGCACTTCAGCTTCTCCTTCATGTTTGCCTGCTAATCAGATAGAAAAGCAAAAGAAAATTGAGAGCGAGAAAACAAAACAGAATAAAAAGCTGTATGCTGAAACGTCTCAGGCCAAACAGTCTCATGTTAAAAGAAAGAATGTCAAATATTTTTACTGTGGAAAGTTTGGCCATGAGATGGCTGATTGTTTTGTGATGAAGAAGGATGAATTGAAGTATGATAGAATTCCTGCTAGGAAGCCTACTGTGAAGAAACCTTCTTCTGCTCAAACCAAAAGGCCTCAATATTTTTACTGTCATAAAATAGGTAATCTCATGCATGATTGTAGACAAATGAAATTAGATGATCTATCTGCTGTTAAAATGCATGATAAACTGTTCCATGTCAAAAATCATGCATCTCATGAAAAGAACACTCAATGTTTTCATTGTGGCAAATTGGGCCACATGGTTGAAAATTGCTGGCATGCTTAGGGAAATAGATTGAATTCTAAATTTGTAAAATTCCCTGCTTTCAATGATTCTGTTAGAAATAATTCAATTGATAAAAAGAAAAACTCTACATGCTTCAACTGTGGAAAGCCAGGCCACAGAGCTGGTAACTGTTGGCTGTCTGGTTATGAAAAGAAAAATTTCCATGTGAATAACAGAACCAATCATGTTCACTTACACCAATCTCATGCCCATGCATATAACAGAAACTTTAATGTTCATGCACATGAACTTAATGCTTACAATAAGGTGCATAAAAGGAACTTAAATTTTGTTCGTTATCATGGAAAGTCTGGTCAATTTGGTTATTCCTTGTCCAACCATAAGTTGATGGGCTATGATGATAGTTCTGTTAAGAAACCATTCAGAACACCTGTGAGGGTTAATTCAGGACCCAAGACTTCTTGGGTTCCTGCAGGATCAACTTGATTTTATCTTGCAGGTGTGCCTTGGAAATGAAAGGGGTTAACCAAGGCACTCAAGAATGAAAACCCCAGGATTCAATCCTTCAGGTTAGTTCTAAACTTTGTTTAAATTCATTATCTGAATTTGTGAGTATGAAAAATGAGAATTTCATGTTGATTTACCCTTTTGATGTATGATCTTCTCTTGTCTAGCTGATCAGTCTGCATTCCAGACTCAGCTACTGAGTTTACTTCTACATATATGATGCTCTTCTCTCTTGCCATATTTTGCATTGAGGCTCAATACATTGCATGCTTGTTGTTAAATGCATAACTTGCAATGATTTTAATTGGGTCATTTAGTACACTCAGTCAATGCATGTGTCTTATGTTTACACATTTCATCTGCATGACTATCATTTGCCTATTACTGAAGACTGCATGTTTTTCAATGCATAATAGGATTGCTTTGCACTGCATATATCATCTGCATAACCCTGGTATATCAAATGGTAAGTTACTAAAAGGCAAGGAAATCTGCCTGAAGGTTCTTACCATGTGTGAGATGGTCTTTGAGACCAGGTCCTCCGCCTAGTACCATGGGTCTAGTCTTCATGTAGAACAGTGTACTGCATCATATGTTGAAAAATCTGAAAAAGGATAAAAATGCTCATGACTTGGATGCATAAAGCTGAATTGATTGCATAGCATATCTCTTGCATCACGATGTCAGGGGGATCTGAGAGTTCTATTCAATTCATTGAATCCTATTCACTTCTCAGTGTTCTCATTCAAATGATTCATATTCTTTGACATTAGTTGCTCATTGAACCATTTTGCCAATTGCTATCCTTTTCTTATCATTCTCACTGAACAACAGTTCTGTATCTGGTTTAGTACATTGAGTTGTGATTATTACAATTGTTCTTTTATAAGAATTTATCTTACAAACTGAAAGGAATTAAAGGTATAACCTTTATAAATTGGAGAGTTAAGTGTCTGCACTTCAGAATTTGAGATAAAAGAAAACTTTTATAGCTCTTAATCTTTGTCTCATGGCTAAAATAGAAAAAGGTTTTTTTTAATGCCTAAATGTGTTAATCTGGAAATGTCTAGAATAGGTGAACAAGAGTGTATAATATTTTTTAAACAATCACTCTAAAAGAATTAAGGGCAGCAGTAAATAAGATCATTAATGTTAAGAACTGAACATAGTGACAGAGCAATGGCTGATTGCACTGAGAAACTGTGAACTCCTTCAAAGAAGCAGGAGACTTCACATGTCATGAGGTGATTCAGAATATCTCTGTTCATAGGGTCAAATCTATAGGGGGAGTCCTCACCAAGTAACTGAGAGTACTGGCCTCTAATCAAGGTGTACCCTTAATTTCAAAAGTGAAGACTATTCTTTGTGATTTTTGATCTGAAATAGGTCTAGTAGTTTATGCCTAGTAACTGGGGGTACCTGCCTCTGATCAAGGTGTACACCTAATGTCAACAGCATAAATGCCACCGGTCTATTCACTTAGTTCAGGTTCAGAAATTGAAAAATGAAAATCAAACTGCTGTAACCCCTTGAAATCAAAGGTCATTGAGTGAAAATTATTTTTCTCAATACATATTCAAGTTGTCTTTCTTGAACTTCCATGTTTAGACACAAAAGGGTATTATTTCAGACTTATCTATTAATACCATGTGCCCTAGATTCATTGCTATAAATGGAATCTAAAACTCTTTTTCAGGGGTCAGGTGTTTTACTCTAGATTTATCACTGTTAAACCTGAATTTGTGAAAATTGTATGTTGATGATTCTTATGCTTTAACTATTATTTATAATCAGGCTTATTCTCTGAACCAATGATTCAGCTGTTGTCGAGTGACCCTCCTACCTTCTCTATCTTGTTTATCTGTTCATATTCCTTCTCAAGGGGGAAGCATTTATTTAGGGGAAGAAATAATTCAGGGGAGTCTTACATTCAGGGGAAGAATGTTCTAGAGGAATTTGCATGCATAATGCACCTTGCACTCTTATTTTTACTATTTTTCTCTTTTTGATCATGTCAAAGGGGGAGAAAATCTTGTGTGTGACTCACTGTCACATTGTGTTAATCTTGTGTGTGACTCACTGTCACATTGTGTTGCCATCATCAAAAAGGGGGAGAATGTTGTGCCTCTTAGGCACAAGCATGTGCTATGTCGCCTTGATGATAGCAATGCTATTTGGTTTTGATGATAGCAAGACAGTGAGTGCATTTGAGTGCATTTGATATTGTATTTTGATGATAGCAATGTTATTGTGCATTGATGATTGCAATAAATAAAGTGCATTTCTATGCATTCTTATTCTTGAGCATTCTGCATATTGATAGCAACATGAATGATGATGTCTAGCATTGATGGCATTTGCTCTTTATATATGTGCATTGCATTCTGTCAGATATCATGTCTCTGCATATATCATGTCTGGGTAGCATAGTCTATACACTGGACTATGTCATTGTGCATCATGCTAGTTTATACATTAGACTCTCGTTCAAGCCTATGCATTGCATTGGCTAAGTATATACAACGTCAGTTCATGCATTGTCTTAGGCTAAGTGTGTACAGCGTCTTAGGCAAAGTCTGTACAGCGTCAACGCACTTCATTGGAAGTATGTACAGCGTCAACGCGTGAAGTCTGTACAGCCGTGTCATATGCTCCTAAGTCTATGCATTACTGTTCATGTATCAGTCTTCATCAAGTCTGTACATTGACACGCCAACCTCCTTGAAGTCTGCACACTAGTCTTCACAGTCAAGTCTGCACATTGGTCTTCGATTTCAAAGTCCATACATTGGACTGTTCTTCAAAGTCTGTACATTGACTTCACATCTTCAAGTCTGTACAGCC
Source organism: Amorphophallus konjac (assembly GCA_022559845.1). Classification (NCBI taxonomy): domain Eukaryota; kingdom Viridiplantae; phylum Streptophyta; class Magnoliopsida; order Alismatales; family Araceae; genus Amorphophallus; species Amorphophallus konjac. The sequence continues at coordinate 39,980,128 of CM040119.1, forward strand.
GTTTGCTTTGAATTTCAAGTCTAGACATTGCACTGTAGCATCCATCGTCTTCGTGTTGTTTTAGTGTCTATGTCTTCGTGTTGTGTTTACGTCTTCGTGTTGGTCTGTCTTCGTGTCTTCGTGTTGTTTTTGCATTCGTGTCTCCGTGTTGCTACAGTGACACTTCGTGTCGTTCTCGTTTCACCTCGTGCTGTTCTCACTTACTTCATGTCGGTTTCTATTTTTTGTCCTTGAGTTGTTGTCAACCCGTGTCGTTTCACCTCGTGCTGTTCTCATCGTCTTCGTGTTGTTTTCAACTCGTGACGATTTCTGTTATGTGTCTTCGTGTCGTGGTCAGCCCGTGTCGCCTCGTCTTCGAGTCGTTCATTCGAGCTATTTTGTGCTCGAGTTGTTTTTCTTATGTTTTCAAGTGTTGTTTCACTTCTTGTCGTTTCCGTATTATGTCTTCGTGTTGTTCTTCCTAGACCTCGTGTCTTTCGTATGTTGAAACCACACTTTGTGTTGGTTTCTGTTTTGTCTTCATTTGTATCTCGTGTCGTTCTCCTTTTTACCTCGTGTTGTTTTCATCTTCTTCGTGTCGTTCTCTTTGTAGTGTTATCTCTGTTACAGTATGTATCTCGTGTCGTTCTCTCCTTACTTCGTGCTGTAGTCACCTTGTGTATCTCGTGTCGTTCTCAGTGCATCTAGAATTGCTACCACATATCTCGTGCAGCTTTAGTTATTGTGGCCCTCAGTTTTAATGGTTTTCATCTCCTTGCAGGTCCGAGGAAGAAATATTCCCCAGTGACTGGCAGCACGTGATCCGAGGCTGGAATGAAGCCTGCTGAGAGACTGCCACGTGGTCCGAATTCTTAGGGCGGGAGCTGTGGAAGCAACACGCGCCCTAGCTGCTGCTGCTGCTATATATATGAGCCTTCTTCCACAGAAGAAGGGTGATCGAGTTGGCGAGAAGAAAAGTCCATACAGAGAGCCACGATCCAGATAGAAAAAGAAAAGAGAAAGAAGAAGAGCAGAAGGAGAAGAAGAGAGGCAGAGAGCTCGAGAAGAGTGTGAAGAGAAGAAGAAGAGAGAGAGAGAGAGAGAAGGAGTTCGTTCCTCAGATCTTTGGTTCAAAACCAGATCTGAGGTTGCTCATTGTTAGAGCTATATTTTGTGCTTGATTATTTCAGCTTTCCGTTGCTGTCTTGTTCTGTCTTTTGTTTTCCATTTTACATTTCCTTTCAAGCTGTTAGTCAGCGGGTTGCAGAGGTGCTGCCTCTGGTCGGCTAAGCTGTATTGCCCAGCGGTTTGCAGTGGAGGATTCCACTGGACAGCAAGCTGTGTTGCTCAGCGGGCAGTGGAGGTTTCCACTGGACGGGTAAGCTGTAATCCCCAGTGGTTGCAGTGGTGGATTCCACTGGACGGCAAGCTGTGTTGCCCAGCGATTGTTGGCAAGCTTTGTTGCCCAGCGGTTAGTGAAGCCACACTCGGGTTGAGTGTGGGGTGGATGTAGGTCTGGAGGACCGAACCACCTAAAAACCCCTTGTGCATTGTGGTTTGGTTTATCTTCTTTTGCTTCCGCTAGATGATTGCATAGGGGCGCTCTAAGCGTTTGGCTTCTGTTTGAGCAGAAGAGTTGATTAGTTTTCTTAGAATATTTTAATCTGTCAAGAGAGCGAAATTCCAGTTGAGCTTCAGATTGTCCAATCTGTCTTGTTATTATTCTAGGTTTTAATTGGGTGAAGGTTTTTTTTAAACGGGTTATATTCATTCACCCCCCCTCTGAATACTGCACCGAACCCAACATAAACTTCAACCCGATTGGGAAGGACCATATGTGCTTCAGGCTGCGTACCCTGGCAACGCCAACAGGCTAGTCACTGCTGAGGGGACCGAGTTATCCCACCCTTGGAACGGGCTTTACCTTAAAAAATACTACCCATAGATAGGTGTAACAACTGGCATGCCACGAGGACCATCGGAGCTGAAATTCACTCTTCGGTCTTTGTAGTCTAACTAAGGGTTGACCTCCGCGCACCCCCACACCCCGCTTTTGGGATCAGACGAAGCGGAACTCGAGGGAAGCTTATAAAAAAATAATAATAATAAACTAATGCTTGGTGTTCATCATGCAGTCAAGGCTTGGCATCTATCCCCCATATTAGGATAGGACCCATTAAGATTCGGTAGGTCTCGGGTCTTGGTCCGCCAGAACCATGGAGATTCATGTCCGGTCGTGTCGGCTTACGCCCACTAAAAGAAGGCAACACGCACATACGCAACTGTTTTAGCCAAGAAAGTTGGTAGTAGTACTTATTGTGGGGATGTACTCGAAGGTCTCTAGGAAAGCCGTAATCTTTGTTCTCTTCTTTCTCGACCCAATGAGACAGCCGACGCCCTTAAAACGCTTAGCATAAGGGAACCAAAATACCATACCCAGAAGGCAGAGTAGGATTCATCTCCTTGAACCCGAGTCAGAGCACGAGAAGAGGGCAGTGTCCCCACAGGCATACAAGAGGGACTTCGACATATCAAATTATCATGTCTCCCTAAAAAAAAGGGGGGGGATAAATCAAAGTCAAATAAAATCCTGGTCGTGGTCGTGCCTGATTTCAACAAGCGAAACCCCTCAAACCAAAGGCTAAATTCCACAAAGGGGCAACGTGATTCTATTCGAGGTTTGGTCCAAAGTCGCCCAAAAGGGGAAGGTCGAATAGGTCCCGGTTAGCTCGTCAGGTTAACGGTTTTGCCGGTCCTCTCGGAAGGTTTACCCCACCACACTCTTCTTTCTTCCCTCTAAGATGAAGCTCAATGGAAATCCCGAAAGGCGCACCCCACTAAGGCAAGCGACCTCGTTTTAGCAAAACACACATATAATTGTTTACTTCAAAAAGCAAAAGCTATCGCCGTGAAGGAGTCTCGGTATTTCTAGCCAGTCAAGACCTCTATCTACCACCTCGGTGGGTTCTTACTTCAACCTTGGGCTTAGGTCAATGCAAGCGCGCCACCAATAGGTACGACTGCGTCTGATTCCGGGTCAGCGTCGCGCGATTGACCGTTAGGGTTCCAAGGTGTTCCATCCTATACCGTCTAGAGTTGTGAGGAAATAGACCCGGGTCGGGCAAATCTTTTACCTTGAACGGTCTTTCGGTGTATCCTTGCGGTTGGAAGCGACTGGGAGCCTAAGCATGGCATGACGATTTTGTCATCAGGTTAAGTCTTAACCAGTAGGATTATCATTTGAGGAGTCTAGGGGCCCAAATCAATCTAGATGTGCGCACAGAATACCCGAGAGATTAGTAAGAAACCCTATTTTCATAGAGGTCAGCTGCCATAAGAACGGTCACCAGGCATTAGAAAAGGTGTAGGCCGAATCCAAAAATGGTAGCGATGTGATAAAGTGGCCCTCGGAGGACGCCATCGGATGAGCTCCCAAGTGGGAATTCTCTTGGAGCGCGTTAACCCTGCATTAAGCTACTTAAGAACGATTCAAACACCCCTAATCCAAGAACCATGCCGGTTGTGATAACAAGTGTCCTTCGTGTCAAAAAATAAAAAAAAAGAAAAAGAAAGAAAAAGAGTCCAATAATAATAAAAAAGGGATTTCAATAAAAATAATAAAAAATAAAAATAAAAAATAAAAACAAACAAACAAAAAATATATAATAAAAAAGGGAAGGGGCAAATATATATAAAAAAATTGCATCCGTGTGATCTCATTTGTGTGCCACATTTTTTAATTCTCGTTCTCATTTGTGTGCCCGTGTGTTGCATTCATTGTCTTTGCTTTTGCCTTAATTGATAAAGGCTTGGCCCCTTGACTCGTTATCAAGGTTAGTCTCAAAACAGTCACCCACTCATTGAGCAAGGGGCCAAGTCAGAACAGAGAAACAAACTTGTTCTTATTGAGCGATGTGTGAAGGGTTCAAAAAAGCAATGCTGGAAAGAGGGCAGAAAATAGAAATCGAACATTCTTTTATTTCCTTTTAGAAACTATACATTATGTTCCCTCCTCTCTCTCAGCATTACCCCTCTCTCCACCCTCCAGGCGAGGAACCTTGGAGGGTGTTGTTAAACCATGCGAGGCGGTCCCTCTACTGCTCTATACCCCTCTTCTCGTCTCTGCTCCCCGTCGATCGACAGGGGCAGCAAAGAAGCTACTAACACGAAAGCCATGCTCTTGTGCCCTTCGGTAGTGCTCTTCACCATCTCTTAGCCATTGTTCAGCAAGACCAAGGCTTGTTCGGAGCTCAAACAGTTGGGCCTCCATGGCCCTCCGCTCCTCCCTCTCAGCCAATATGTCACCTCTCTCTCTTTTAGTGACTTTTCCCCTCTCCGCGTGTTCTCTCTCTCTGTCCTCCCTTTCTAGCTAAAGGGTGATCCTCAGCTCCACGGCGTCCCAAGAAGAGCCATCGTCTGGGCGACGACGCAGTTCTTCCTCCAGTTTCGCTATTCTAGCTTCCCCCTACGCGGTACAGGCAAGTGCATCTTGCACCTCTTTCGTCTGCCATGACCACCATTTCAGATATGTGGAGGCACGAATAAGTGAAATTTAATGGTGAGACTCTCACCTGTGTGGAAAGCATTCCTTCTGCCTCCGCGGCTCGCTGCGTAGTGTGAGCAAATTTCTCATGAAGCAAGTCAAGCTCAGAAGTGGGGATCCATAAACTGGAAGAGACACCATCCGCCCCCGTTGTTGAAGAAGTCGCATCGAGCTGGGCGCGCAGCAACACACATAAGGTGGCACTAAGGGACTAGCACCAGGAATCTTGGTCTATGATCATGTGCATGCATGCTTACCGAAGAACACAAGGCGGCGCGAGTATCACGCAACTGCCGCTCCGTGCCTATGAGGCGAGCATGCAAGTTCGCTATCATGGTGTCGCGAGCATCCTGTGGCCATGTCATGGGTTAACACATACAAAAAAACAAAAAAAAAAGGAAGAAAAAAATATATACAAAAAAATGAAATAAAAAATTGTTCACCTCTATAGTCCCCTCGGGATGGAGTCGCTCTGCATACATTGCCTTATAGAGGCGTAGATAATCTTCACTGTCTTGAGCATGTGACTCCACGAGTGTGCCACCCCGTTGCCAATCTTCATATTGCTCAGGGAATCGCACTCGCCAATCAACGGAGGTCGCCGGCCCACGCGTCTTCCTCCCCACACGTGGTGTTGTAATCATGTCCACCCATTCCTGGGTGAGCCCTAAGGTCCTCATGGCCAATCGTAGCCGAAGTGACTCGATTTCATTCACACAGTTGTTGACACCCGTTTTATACCCAATAAGTCGGGTCGTCTCCTTATTCATTCTATACGATGCTCCGAGTTGTTCACCCTTCATTGAGTCTCTTGGTCAGTTGAAGCTTGTTTCTTGGGTCTTAATTCCTGGATTAAGATGTGGCTCCCGGTGGCATTGCGTTGGATGAATCTTAGCAAACCCTTCACTCTATTTTTGAACTTCAATGATAATAACGGTCCCAGTAAGGCGCGTTGCTTCCTTCTGACGGATGGGTCCTGGGCCGTTATTTTTCGAAGAGTCTTAAGGCTTAAGGCCTCGTTTCCGAAGCTTATCCTTTTAATTCCACGTTGATAATAACGGTCTGTCATCCAGCCGTTGTTTCATTCTGACGCCCTAGGCATTGGCCGTCGTTTCCTTGAAGAGTCCAGCTTGTTGGGTCTTCTTCCCGTTGATCTTATCTCTTTGGGATAGGGTTGAAAGTAACGGATGATCCCCCATGCGTCGCTTCCAAGTGGCGGTCTATCGTGCAGCCGTTACTTCCTCCGAGAGTCCTGGCAGTTCAGGCCTTTTCTCTGCTACTCCGTGGTCGAGATAAGGATTTGGATTGACGTTATCTCTTTCAAATCTGATCCTCAGGACCCCCCGTTTGTTTCTATGGACTCTTGGTGATATTATCTTCAAGGATTTGCTAAGAGTTATCTCTTTATCTTGCTGAATTATCCTTTGCTCGACCTAAGAGTTTGAGGGTCTATAAATAGAACCATTGACTTCATGGCCAAAGGGAGAGGAAGATTTGATTCACGACGAAGTGCTGCCGAACTCAGGAGCCATCTTCATCCAGGAGGAGCTGCTTCCCACGTCCATCCATCTCATAATCAAGGGAGTACTTTGGTTTTGTCTTTCAAGTTCATCCTTGCATGCTTGAGTTCTTCCTTGGTTTTTTTCCTCAATCTAAGCATTGTCCCTCCTCTTCCTCCACGTTTTTCACTGTTCTTTAAGCATACAAACATCCTCCCAAACTTTTAAAACACCCAGAGGGGTTAAAAAAGCCAAAACTCCCCGGTAATCCCCTCTCCTTTTGATGTTCTCAAGCTCTTTAAGAATTGATGCTATGCTTGTGAAAAGGGCTAATTGAGGTTGTCTTGTCTTGTCTTTCTACTTCTTTGGCAGGTTTACAGGTTCATTAGCACGAGGCCCAAGTCTTCTAGCCGGCTGGAAGAGTTGGAGTTAAAAGAATTCAAGCTTTACTACTGCAGGTTACCTGACGGTCTGGTGCAGGCGCGTCACTATCTTCCGGCGGTCTATCGTGCGGCCGTCACTTCCAAGCGACGCACAGGGTTCTGGCCGTTACTTCCAAGTTGATCTGCAGGCTTTCCTTGGTTTTCTCTCCCGTGGGCGGGTGCTTCATCCACCTATTTCCAAGGTATATTCAGGTCTTTGACTTGTGTTTACTTTGGTGGCGATCACATCTTTCCTTGGTATTGGGCATTAACTGTCTTCTTCATCGACAATCTTTATTTTCCTTGCTTGCTCCACCTAGCGGTGTGTTTTTATTTGTTCCTTGCTCCACGCCCCGGCGTGTGTTTTCCTTTTCCTTAGCGTAATTTGATTGAGGTAGCATGCCCATGCTAGAGCTAGCTATGATTGCCTAGGTTCATGTTCACATGTTCACAGGTTTGAGTAGATCTTTGATTGCTTGTTTGTCATCTTGCCATATTACTTTGCAAACCTCAAAAGTAAGATAAAAGATAGGCAAATAAATATCAACAGATAATTTTTTGGCGATCACGGTGGGACAGCTTGTGCCAATCGTGCTCTTGATTCTTGTTTAAAACCTGCCATCATCTGCTTGTTGGGTTGCCCTTTGTTTCCCCTTTGATTACTGCATATTCTGGTTTTCTGAGTTCTCTGACGGCCAGGTGTCCCCGCGTCACAGTTCTCTGACGCAGGGGCATTAGACCGCCACGTTGGTTCCGCTGTGTGAGCTCCCACGGGTTTCCCGGTTACTTCTGTTTGGTTTTTGTTCTCTGGCTCATCTGACGGTCTCATCCCCCTGCGCTATATATTATCTGGCGGTCTGGCCTTCGACCGTTATTGTTCTCTGACGCAGGGTTCTTCGACCGTTACTCTCCTGGCAGGTACGCATCCGAGGTGCATTGATTTCCGTAGTTTTTGCTGTGATTTATTGCTTGGGTGATACTTGACCTCCTTCTTGCTTTGCTCACATCTGCATATCATGGTGTGCACTATTGATTGTTAGATTGTTAGGCTAGACTTTGCATGCACTCCGGTGCACATAGGGTCATTCATCTTTTCATACATTAGATTGCATTTTCCCACCTTGTTGTGAGGACCTCTCGTCTCCATATTCCTTGGGGCCGACTAGGAAATCACAGCAGGGACCTCCATAAGTCCCCGCGAGCCGTGGATTCCCACACGGACGCCGGGCTGGTTGTACCTTTCCCACCCCGTGTCTAGGGTTGCATAAGTGATTGAGTGGTTACACTTAGAGTCAAACCAAGTCCCATATCCATCTCCTATTAGGAACCCATTGTTGAGAATACATATCGATCAATTCACTAAAGTTCCAAAGGAGAAATCATAAGAATCTTGTCGCATCATTCTAAACAACTTGCTTGATTTTTGAGTGTCTTCATCTTTTATCACTTACATCTTGTTAAAATCACCTAAGTTCGGTTGCTTATTGTGTGCTTTGTGTTGGTTGTTTTTGCTTTTTGTCAAGGTTGTCCGTTGCATGTGGAGTTGTTTTCGTCCGTCTGAATCGTCTTCTCGAGTCGCTTCTTCCTTCACGTTCTATTCCAATCCCCTCTTCGAATCTACCATGGCATCCTTCAATCCTCCGCGCTCCCAAGAGGACTCTCTTCCTCAAGGGCTCCTTGAGAACCCCCCTAGGGTTGCCACCTTTCCCTCCGGAGAAGGGACTGCCCCTCTCCCGTCCTCCACATCTGTGGGAGGTGGTCAAGGTACCCCTCCTCTTTCTACTCCTTCCGCGGGCTCCGTCCTTCACATGATGGCCCAATTGGACCCGACCCAACTTCAAGTCCTATATCAAGCTATGCAAGGGTCCAACGCTTCTCCCTCCGCCGCTGTTCAAGGTCAATCTAATCCTTCCATTATCGGGCCGTCCGTTCAGCCCACTCCGATTGACCTCACCCCGGTCCAACCTCGGACCATCACTTTCGCTGGCGTGGAGATGGGCCAATCTTCCAATTCAGCCCATCAGTCTTTTGATAAAGGGAAATCGCCTATCCCTTCTTTTGTCCAGGTAGATCATCACAATTCTGGTTCGGTGGCTTCACAGCTTCTCATGAACCCTTCTGATTTCTTACACTCTCAGCAAGGGGTGGCCCAAACTCACTCCCATCCGGGTATATCTCAGGCTCAATATCCTTCTTACGGGCCCCCTATTTCCACTGTCTATCCTTCTACTCATGCCTATGGGCCTCCCCTTTCTGCTACAGTCATTCCGTCCGCTCCTCAAATACAATCGGCGTCCTTCACTACCCCTGCTCCCTCCCAAGAGCAGGACTTGCTTAACAAGTGGGCCGCCATGCAGCAACAACTCGACTTCCTCCAGAAAAGGGTGGGCCCACAATCCTTGGCCGATATTCCTATTCCGAGCTTCCAGAACATTCGGTTCCCTCCGCAATCAGAGCTCCCCAACTATCGCAAGTACGATGGGAACATCAATCCCTTTATCCATGTGAGGGATTTTCTATATGAATCGGCGCAGTTCCAGTATGATGATCGCCTCATGGCGTACTTGTTCCGCCGATCCTTAGATGGAGTTGCTCTGGAATGGTTCTATTCTCTGCCACTGGAAGAGGCCGAAAGTTTCAAGGTAGTTAAGGACAAATTCATTCAGCAGTTTCAAGACAGGGTCGGGCCAGAATATTCATTTACAGACCTAGTAGCCGAAAAGATGAAACCGGAAGAAGAGTTCGCCACCTATGCAGACAGGTGGAGGCAGATGGCCGCCAGAGTGCCTGGCCATATTCCGGAGGAAGAGAAGGTCAAATTGCTGATCTCCAATGCCACGCCGACTTTCCGCAACATCCTGGCAATGAATGATATAGCTAACATGCATCAACTCTACAGCCGGGCGCGCTTCATACAGACTCGATTCAAGGACTCCCCTATCCATTCTCTTTTCGAAAACCAAAAGCCCAAGTACCACAAGAAACCACAAGGGCCGGTTACCGAGGGAGTCCAAACAAATGAGCAAGTACAAGCCGTTGCTTTTCCATTTCAGGCCGCACCCTTCCGCTACAACCAAAACCCCCGCCATCCACAAAACCCCGCTCCACAAAGCTTCCAGGCCACTCCACAAAACCCTCCCCCCGCCTTCACCATTCCTCAAAACACCTTCACCATTCCGCAACAACCACCGCCACCATCACAATACCATAACGTCCCTCCACCCAACGGCTACAATAATAACAACCCTAATAGCAAGCACCCGGCTCCCAAGAGAGCCCAGTATCCTCCATTGCCAGAGACACTTACAGATATTTTCTCGGCACTCATGTCAATAAATGCAATCAAACTTCCTCCGGAACGACCTGTTTGGAACCCGACGGTTGATCAGACTAAATATTGCATGTTCCATAGGCAGCCGGGCCATACCATAGAAGGATGCTTTCAGTTCTGAGATCTGGTATATGACCTTCATGAGGGGCAGAGAATCGACTGGGCCGAAATGCATAGGGCCATTGTTGAGATTAAAGAGAAGAGAAGGCAGCCGCAGGGGCAGCAAGTGCAGCAGCATCAAGCACCGTAGCCGCAGCAACCGCCACAACAGCAGCAACCGCAGCAAGTACAAGACCTGGGCATCCATCAGAACCCGATGCCGAATCATCCACCCGCTCCTCAGCAGCAGCCACCGGCACCAACACAAGTAAACGTGGTTCAACCCCCGGCCCCCAACGCCGGGTGGTCTTTTGATGATGATGGCGCCACACCGCAAGTAATGGCCTTCCACCACAACCTCCGCAACCATTCCTTCATCCTCCCTACACAACCGACACCCTCTCCGCTCGTCTTACCTTCCACACCCGCTCCAGCAAACCCTCTACCGCTCTCCATCCCATCATACCCTCCAACACTTACTCCCCTCACCATCATCACACCACCACCTAATCCTTCGCCCACTCTCAAACATCCACTAGCCTTCCCTCCACCCGCATCGACGTCCATCACCGCCGTGCCTTCCACCAATCCCTCACCTATCATCCGCTCACCCCCCATTAACCTCACCAACCCTACGCTCCACCAAATCACCTCCCCCGCACCACCTGTCCCACTCATCCACCCTACAGGGCCCATCATACTCTCTTCGGAGGCTGCGGCAAACTGTGCCTTAAGGAGCGGGAAGATGTTCCATCGGAATTACGTTACTACTTCAAATCCCCAGTCCACCCAGCCAACGGCCGAACAAGAAGAAGCTGAACCTCTGCCGGGTACCCAATATGACTTGCTACATCATCTGGATCGGGTACCCGCTAAGATATCCGTGCTGGAGCTGATCAAAAGGTCTACCCTTCATCAGGATGCACTGAGGGATTTCCTACAGAAGGTGATGGTTAGTGAAGACATGGCAGTCGACAGCTTACCAACGGCACTAGCAACTATCTCCAAAGGGCCAGCAATTACATTCTCAGAAACCGAGCTTGCACCTCCGGGGGCTCGGCAAATGCCGCTCTGCATAACAATTACCCTGAACAAAGTCGACATTGAAGCAGCACTGGTTGACACGGGGGCCTCAATTAATGTTTGCCCACTTAGCACCCTCCGAGCATGCAACATATCTGAAGAGTTACTACGGCCTACTCCCACCACTATAGCAGCATATGACAACTCAAGGCGAGCATGTCACGGGATAATCACCATTCAGGCAGAGCTCGGGCCCCTTGCTATGGCCGTGGAGTTCTATGTTCTCGATATCGACCCTATGTTCAAGGCTATCTTGGGTCGTCCCTGGATTGACACGCTTGGTGCCGTACCCTCCACCGCACATCAGTGCGTTAAATTCCCCTTCCAAGGGAGGGTCGTCAAAGTCAAGAGCTTGTCCGCGGTGCAGACAGTCAAGGCCATCTCAGATCAAGTTCTTCCCACACTCTGGCCGAGCAGCCGACCCGTTTTGTCAGTGCTTGATTTGAACTTTCCTTGGGCTTACACATCTCCCAAGCCCATCACTACTCCAGTTAATGTCAAAGTGAAGCCGCAGATCCGGGATTCAAAGGGGTGGAATATTATATTGAAACTGGGCTATCAACCGGGGAGAGGCCTCGGTGCGCAACTGCAAGGGATGACTAAGCCTATACCTAAGGGAAGAAAAATGGGCAGAAGAGGCCTCGGTTACAAGGAAACAGCATTATCGATGATGAGTGATTCTGGGCCACTCACCTGGGATTATCGTCAGCACTTTGTCAGAGGACCTCTCCAGCCCGGCACATTAGCTCCAAAGCCGGTTCAGCCAGAAAAGAATATGGTTTGTCCGATTGCCAGTCCGCCTCCCTTGCCAGGAGGGTCAGATGATGACTTGCTCGACTACAGTCAAGCCTTGCAGAGGCTCTTTCATGAGGAAGAACGCCAGAAGAAACAAGAGGTTCGGCTCGTGCAGTGGAGGCCGAAGAAGCAGCCCGCGGTTAAATTGCAGGAGGAGGAGAGCTCTCCAGTTATCTTCTCTTGGTCTCCCTCACGCTTCCAATCCATCTTTCAGCAAAAGGGGTTCATACCCCGCCTTCCTCCTATCATGGTAAATCCATCCGTCATTGATCCGCCGGAGATTCTATTCATTCCTTGTGCTTGCGGGAAGTGCCCGCGCATTGATCTATCCACTCTATTTACTCCTCCTCCTCCCAATGCTCAACTCCACGAGATGTGGTTCTCTTCTTCTGACCCCTTCTTCGATTGCATCTTCCCCGAGCTGTTCCCTATGCAGCTCCCACCTCCTCCGTCTTGCTATGTAGTCTCTACTGATCTCCAGGAAAAAAAAACGTCAAATTTAAAACGGAGATTTCAGTGGAAGATTACGCTATCTTGTCTCCATCCTCCTTCTCCCAGGGGCACGAGTCCCCTGCTCCTCCCCTTCCACTAAGTCTTCTCTCTCCTAGGATAGGGTTAGGGTCTAGTGAGTCTAAGGAAGTAGAGTCAGTTAGGTCTAGAGAAGTCAGGTCTTGTTCTGGGTCGTCCAACCCTTCCCATCCTGAGCCACGCCCGCTCGCGCGTCCTTCCCGATCTATTCCTGATAGGTTCTTGCAAGATCTAGCTCAGCGGTGTCATGCTCTTTTGAAGTGCCCGGAATTCGTCGCTACAGCAATTGTGATTAAAGACGAAGAGGAAATAGAAGGGGAGTGGAGCGACGACGGATTAGGCGTCTATGAGGTTTTGGATGAGAAGGATCCAATAGATGAAGACAGCAACGTAGATGACACTGCCGATTTATATGCACAAGGACTAAAAAGATTCGACCAGCCGTCGACGGCAGTGGATGAACCTACAAAGGAAATCAACTTGGGGACAGAAGAAGACCCAAGGCCCATCATTATTTCAGCTGATCTCCCTTCACAAGTAGAAGAAGATCTAATTAAAGTACTAAGGGAGTATAGCGATTCTTTCACCTGGTCTTATGAGGACATGCCAGGTCTTGACCCCTCCTTAGTGGAACATCGACTCGTGCTTAAACCAGGGGCAACACCTGTTAAACAAAGGTCAAGAAGATTTCATCCCCACATGGCCTTGAGGATCAAAGAAGAGGTCGACAAGCTATACAAGGCCAAGTTCGTCAGAGTAGTCTTATATCCCCAGTGGGTGGCGAACATAGTCCCTGTTCTCAAGAAGGATGGAAAAGTGCGCATATGCATTGATTTCAGGGATCTAAACAAAGTATGTCCCAAAGATGATTTCCCGCTACCTCATATAGATGTTCTAGTGGATAACACTGCCGGGTATGAAGCTCTGTCATTTATGGATGGGTACTCGGGCTACAATCAAATCCGTCTCGCTCCGGAAGATCAAGAGAAAACTTCCTTCACCACGCCCTGGGGCACGTATTGTTATGTGGTTATGCCATTTGGGTTGAAGAACGCGGGTGCCACCTATCAAAGGGCAATGATGGCCATCTTCCACGACATGATGCACATATACATGGAGGCTTACGTGGATGACATCTTGGTGAAATCAAGAACAAAAGAAGAACACCCCTCTGTTCTGGCTAAAGTGCTGCAGAGAGCCAGGGAGTATAAGCTTAAGATGAATCCGAAGAAGTGTGTATTCGGAGTCTCCTCAGGGAAGTTGCTAGGATTCATAGTGAGCAAACGGGGGTCCATATTGATCCTAATAAAGCACAGGCCGTCATGGACATGCCTCCGCCAAAGAATATTACGGAACTTCGAGGATTGATTGGTCGGCTGCAATTCATTAGAAGATTCATATCTCAGCATTCTCAGAGGTGCCGCCCATTTTATGAGTTGCTTAAGGCGGGGGTCAAGTTCGAATGGAATCAAGATTGTCAAAAGGCCTATGAGGACCTCAAAGAGTACCTAACCAATCCCCCTATTTTGCAACCTCCTGTCCCGGGGAAACCCCTAATCCTATACATCTCGGTTATTGAGGACTCCCTAGGGGCGGTCTTAGCACAAGCAGATGATGAAGGGAAAGAGCGGGCTGCGTACTACCTCTCTCGACTGTTTAATCCAGCTGAATCCAAGTACACCGCTATGGAGAAGACTTGTGCTGCTTTAGTGTGGGTAGCTCAGAAGCTTAAACATTACTTTCTCGCCCACCCAGTTAGGTTGATCTCTAGAATGGACCCGGTCCGTTATCTCCTAGAAAAGCCCGTCCTTTCTAGTAGGTTAGCTCGCTGGCAGAGCTTCCTCTCTCAGTTTGACATCACCTTTGTCGTTCAGAAGGCAGTCAAGGGATATGCCATTGCTGAGCATCTCGCACATCTTCCTATTCCTCATACCGATTCCATTCAGGATGATTTCCCTGATGAGCATCTCTCTGTCCTTTCTCATCATCCCTTCTGGTCTCTGCACTTCGACGGTGCACTCAACTCTCAAGGCCAAGGGATCGGGGCTGTCTTGCTTACTCCAGAGGGAGTAACCATCCCCTTCGCTTATCAACTTCGATTTCCTGCTACCAACAACATCGCTGAGTATGAGGCTCTCCTAGCCGGCTTGAAGCACACCTATCTCCTAGGCGCGCGCTATTTGAACATCATAGGAGACTCTCAGCTCGTTCTACGGCAAGTTCTGTCCACTTACCGTACTCGTGACCCCAAGCTCAAACCTTATCAAGATTTGGTCACGCTCATTGCTAAGCGATTCCGTAAGCTGATCTATATCCATACTCCCCGTTCTTTGAACATTCTAGCTGATGCTTTAGCATCTCTTGCTTCCTCCTTATCTTTCCTCTCAGTCGTAGTACTGAGACCATCGTCGTCCAGAGATTGGACGCACCTCTCTTCAAGATCCCTGGTTCATCAACCTCAGAAATCTGTAGAGGCGAGAGTTGAGAAGGAGATCTCAAGGAAGTTTCATTAACAGAACTAGAGGAGATTCTGGACGAAGAGAATTGCCTTGGTATCATGAAATCGAATTGTTTTGCAAAGAAGGGTCATTCCTAGAAGGGGCAAAGGCCGAGCAGCGTAAAGCAATAAGAAGAGCCGCCGCAAGGTACACTATCATAGCAGGAGAATTGTATAGGCGCGCCACTAATGGAATGCTCATGAGATGCTTGGATGATGTAGAAGCTTGGAAGGTGGCTGAAGCAGCCCATTCTAGTGAGTGTGGAGGTCATGTCAATGGCCAGGCTCTAGCAAAGAAGATCCTTAGGCAGGGCTACTATTGGCCCACTCTAGAGGAAGATTGCTCCCTCTATGTCCGGAGGTGTCTTAAATGCCAACTCCATGCTGATAAAATTCACTCTCCAGCTTCGTCCCTCCATCCTATGACTGCTCCTTGGCCATTCTCTATGTGGGCTTTCGACGTCGTCGGCCCACTCGGTGATCCTAATTCTCAGATCAAGCAAAAATCCTTCATCCTCACCGCTACTGAGTACTTCACCAAATGGGCCGAAGCCGAGGCATACGCAGAGATCAAAGCTACAACGGTGTGCCGCTTTATCATGAAGAATATCATCTCGTGGTTCGGAGTGCCAAGCAGCATCATCACCGACAATGGACCCCAGTTCGTCTCCCAAGAGCTTAAGGACCTATGTAAGAAGTTCAATATTGCACTGCATCATTCATCTCCATATTACCCTCAAGGCAACGGTCAAGCCGAGGCCACTAATAAAACCCTTCTTAAAATCATTAAGAAAACATGCGAAGCACATAAATTTTCTGATTGGCCTGAAAGATTAGTGGAAGCTCTGTGGGCTTACCGCACCTCCGTCCGTACCCCTACGGGGCAAACTCCCTACTCTTTAACTTACGGGATGGAGGCGGTGCTCCCATACGAGATCTTAATCCCTTCCCTTAGAGTGCAGCTCGATAAGGAACTTAATCTCGATGAACGTCGGGAGGCGTTGCTGGTCTAGTTGGAACTCTTGGATGAGAAGAGGATGAATGCGGCTGATCACGTGTCCGTTTATCAAAAGAGGGTTTCGCGTTATTTTCAAAAGAAGGTAATCGAACGAAAATTTTGTAAGGGTGAAATGGTTTTGAAACGCAAATTCATTCGGTCTGCAGGTCCTAGGTCCAAGTTGCAACCTAACTGGGAAGGGCCATTTGTAATAAAAGAAGCTTATCCAGGGAATGCTTATCGTTTAGTAAACGTGGAAGGTGAGGAGCTCTCTCACCCGTGGAATGGGTTGTATCTTAAGCGTTTCTTTCCTTAAAAATTTAAAACCATGTGCTTCTCCGGTAATAAGAACTTCCTCCCTATCTTCAAAAAGAGGGTCTCGAGTAAGGCAATCACACACTACACGGCATCCCTGGTCGGGTTCCTTGCTTATAAGACACCATTTTCCTCGGCCATGCTTTAGGAGAAAGTCGAAGTCCCTATCCGCTTCATTCTTCGGCTGAATCCAGGGGCAAGGAGTAAATAAGAAAGAGACCACCAATCCAAGCTCCCTAACGAGAAGAGGTCTCAAATAGGGGCAAGTCCGTTATGACCTGACGCCACAAGGAAGAAAGGACAAGAAAAGAAAAGGAGTGCTCTTTACCAACAAGATCAAAAGCATCATCTCAAAGTCTGTGAATGAAATTTCAAAAGCTCCAAAGGAAAAAGAAAACTAGGCATGACAAGAGTGGCAGTACAGTTCCCCGCGGGACGTTATGAGCCTGGTCGCATGCATGCCTAGGTGGAACAAAGGTTCGATGACGGACATAAAAGCCCCGGCGCAACAGACCAAACCTCTGATAGGGTTGTACGGTGAGGGAATCAAGTTCTGAAAACTCCCATATCTGGCCTAAGCTTACCCCCATGTTCCTTTTTCCTTTTAGGACTGAGATGAGTACCCTAGGTATGGCTTTGGTAAAAACACCGTCACAATGATTAGGTCTCGGCCAGGGGTTGTCACAATATTGCACGCCGGTCTCGAGACTCAACCTAAAACGAGGAAGGTCTCGTGTTGCTAGAGAGGCACTGGTTTTTCAAAATCCAAAAAAATAACAAATATTTTCAAAATCCAAAAATAATGAATATTTTCAAAATCCAAAAAAACAACAAATATTTTCAAAATCCAAAAACAACGAATATTTTCAAAATCAAAAAACATCAAATATCTTTCAAAATCCAAAAAACATCAAATATGTTCAAAATCCAAAAACATTAAATATTTTCCAAAACTCCCAAAAATACCATCATATGCATAGCATGCATCGCATGTTCATTATGTTTTCGCCTATTTAATCATGCTCCACCCCTTGACCAAACATCAAGAAACAGTCATTACCTAACTTACTTCAAGGCAAGGGGTTGAGTCTAAGAACAGATCTAACTTGTTTCATGTTTGAGTGTGTGCAGAATACAGGGGCAAGCCCAAAAGCAAAAGCTCACAACTATGCAGGTTCAGAGTGTGTAACGCGCCAGCATCAGACCGTTACGGTCATGTAACGGGCCCATATTTGACCGTTATTTCACTTCAGGCATGGGCCTTCTTCCTTTCCATTGAACCATCACTATAACGGTCTGAGATCTACCGTCACTTGAATATAACGGCTCAAGACCCATCCGTCATATCCTTCAGAGACCGGGCTCTTGTTACTCTCATTCTGACAGCCTGTCGCAGGACCATTATTTCCTTGCAGCGGCCCAGTGCACATCCGTCATATCCTCCAGAAGCCCTGTCTGTTCACATCAGTCTAGCCTTTCAAATGATGGAACTCAAGATCATTCAACTATGGTAATCTCATCTCATTCAAGCAAAGATTAATGAAATATAATTCTTGATAAATTCAACTTCGATTGTCAGTTACATGATATCTCTCATGAATAAAAAAAGGAAAATCAAGATACATTCAATTTCTTATCCGCAAGAGGGCGGATTCTTCTCAACTCTTTCATGTAATCTCGGCGTGTTTCATCGTTCTCTTCAACCTCTGCTTGCCACGGGCGCACCTTGCTGATCTCCCACATGGTCAGCGCGTTCCGGATCGCTCGTTCATCTTCCTCGGTCCCCATCTTCCTAGGTAGAAGGGGAGGGTAGTGTGATAGCGCGGGAGTTTCGGTTCGAGGTAGTCCGATCTGAAGATGGCATCGGTGCGGGTTGTAGATCGCCATGGTAGTGTTCCCTACTAGCTGGAGGTCCAGGCCTTGACGCCGCGGTATTTTGAGAAGAGTGCTTTGGAGGACTCTTGGTCGCATGATGAATTTGTCTATTGGCAAAGTGTTAAAGAAGAGGCGCCATTCGTCCCGAGTTTTCTTATCCGCTGTCTTGCATTCAACCCCAGAAGAGTATCCAAATGCCCCTCCAATAAAGAAGAGAGGGTGGCTCCCAAAGATCCGACTTGCTGAGATTATGTCTTCCTTAGGAAGGAATTTGATTCTTATTCCCATCCAGCACTCAAGGAGTATCATGGAGCCGAACAAAAGTCCTCCTGTACAAGCCGAGCTTAGTCCTTCATAAAGGTATGAGAGGACCGCTTGAGAGATAGACATTCCCCGCCACAGCCCGCTAATAATACCAAGATTTTGAATGTCTAAGAGGTGGTCGGTAGTGGTAAAAAGAAAGACTCCACACAAGCAAACCGCCACCGCCTTGGCTATCGCTTCATGTCTCTCCCACTTATTTTTACAATGAGACACTATCCACTGTGCTAAGGGTATCAAGTGGATGTGGTGTGGGCTGATCATGGTTCTCACGTCCTTTGGATTGTGAATGAAATCACTCAAGATCAAGGACGGGTCGATAGGCTCTATTGTATAGCAAACCCGGTCTTCATCCCCCACCTTAGTCTTAGGAAGGGTTAGGTAGGTTTCTACCTCCTCCAATAGGACGGTTGCTTCAAAGGAAGGGAAGATGAAGGTATGAGTTTGTGGATGCCATAATTCCACAAGTGCTGAAAGGCTTGGCCAATCTAAGGACAATTTCTGAAATTCTTGCCTAAAACCAAGAGGGGTTGGAGGTGCCATGCTTTAAGGATTGATGTGACCTCTATGGGGAGTGCCTTTACCATGGGAGCCACCCACTTCAGATTGGAATAGCACCTTGGACTAGGAAGGGGCTTGAGAAAAGAAGGAAGGAAGTCATGAAAAGAATAAGTGCAGCAAAATTCTGAACTTTGGATGAATTGTAAGGACTTACCACTCTTTGGGCATTGGAGCTTAAGTGCTTGGGAATTGATGTCAGCCGCTGGAGTTCTCTATGCTCTTTTCTTGCAGCTTTGGGGCCGGTGTAAGCTTTCTCCTCCATAGCCATCACCTCGAAGCTCCTCTTCATCATGTTTTCTGCTCTTTGGAAGAGCTCTTCAAACCCTAGAACAGAGGTTTCAGCAAAGTTGCGATTTTGATTAAGGTTTCAAGTTGCTAAGGCTTATATTTAACTTTGGAAGGATAAGACTCGGGCTAGAAGGCTTTATCTTCAATTAGGATAAGTTCTAGTGATGGATCAAGTGGCTAAACCTCGGGTTTTAGTTATCTCGGCTCAATCCGTTTTGGATTACAACCCAGATTCTGACGGTCCATCGTGCGGCCGTTACTTCAATCCGACGCGCCAGCCCTTGGCCGTCGCATTTTCTGTGGGTTTCAATTCCCCGAATCATGTTCTGTGGAGAATAACGGTCTAAGGGTCTACCGTCGCTTTCTGTAACGCGCAATCCCTAAGCCGTCACATTCTCAGCTACTCAGTTCCTTCTCTTCTGGGCTAAAACACTTCCTGACGGTCTTGCTTATGACCGTCTCTTTCTGACGCGTCCTCTTCAGACCGTCACATTTCCTGCTAGTTGCCCTGACCAACTATCGTTCTGCCATGATCAACGGTCTGACCCTTGGCCGTTACTTGTCTTTGACGCACCCTCGATTGGCCGTCGTTTATCCTGATGCCCCACTGCCAGAGTGGGCTTCTGATGATTAACGGTCTTTCACCAGAGCGTCGTTTGATTATGACGGTCAGATCCTAGACCGTCACTTTCTCTGCTGCTGAGTTCAGGCTATTTCTTCTACCCTTGCCTAGACCTGGCGGACTTTCACATTGTACACCTCGTTTTCTTCCCATTTTCATACATGCATTCCTGCATACATCTCATTCATTCATCCACATTTCGTCCATCCTGCTATTTTCACATTCATTCATTCACGCTCGCATCAAAAATTAAAACAAAACAGAAAACTAAAAAGAAGGGATCTCATTCCATTTTGCCAAAGGTTCTATACAAATGATAAATAAAAACATAAGAAAAGGCATCATTCGGTCGGCTTATCCGCTGGACCGCCCTCATCCTCTCTATCCTCGGGTCTCCTCACGGGTGGCGATGCTATGGAAGCACTCTCTTCCTGCTGTCCTCTCTCTGCCCTCTCATTCCTCCGCTGGGCAGAGGAGCTGACAAGGAAATTCCCTACTGAGCCGCTAGGGGCAGCACTCCTATGTACCCCACTCTGGGAGGCACTCCGCTCCGGTCCCCGGCCCATCATCCGGACCGTCTGCTCCAATGTCCGCAGCTCGATCTTCAGTGTAAAGATCTGACGCCGCGTTTCCCGTGCCTCGGTCCGGTAGCAATCCAAGTCGACCGTCCCGATCCGAAGCTCCTCCACCTCAGCTCGTGCCCGCGCTAACTCCTTCCGGAGTTGTTCCATCTCTGCGTCATTTGGGCGTCGCAGGGACTCCGCTATCAGCCGGGCCATCTCTGCCCGTACCAGCTCCGTCTCTGCTCGGGCTCGATCGGTCTCGGCCCGGCTTCTCTCTACCTCAGCTCTCGCCTGGCTGGCCTCGGCCATTGCTGCTGCTAGATCCCTCGCCTGTAGATTGCATTTCATGTCATTAGTCATTAAGCATTTAATGAAGCATAGTCATAAGTTTTTTTAGTCTCTTACCCGCTCCGTGAGGGTGGCCTCCGCCTCCTCGGCCCGGGCTACCGCCCGAGCAAAGTCGGCCTCCTGCTCAGCCCTGCCTCCCGCAGGCTGCGAGGAAGATGATGGGGCATCCGGTCCAGCGCGTTGGGCTCCCTCGGCCCGCTGCATTTAGAAGTCACGGTTAGTTGACATTGGCATTTGCATCATGAACATCATTGCATAAATCATGAGCATTTAAGTTTTTAGTCTCACCAGGAGTTCCAGGGCAGTCCGGTACCCGTCCCGCTGTTGGATGGTGGAGTGGAGTAGCCCTTCCAGCTCGGCTATCCGTCCCTCAGGTTTAGCTGCATTTTAGAAAGCATGAGTCAGCATATATCTCATTGCACATTGCATAATAGAAAATTTAGAGTTTTAGTTTGCATACCGGTCGTCGGGTACCTCGGTACACCCGGTCGCCGTAGAGTCGAGCGAAGGCCTTCAGATATGCCTCGTCGCTCTCATCTCGCTCCTTCACCGCTCGGCCCCGCCTGTTCCAATCGTGGACGTACTTCGCCTTCCGGGCGCACCAATCCACATTGCCGCTGATGCCCCTTGCCGACTTGCCGGGGTGATCGTCGCTGTGGCGTGGAAAGGTCACCTCGGGCTGGTGTAGTCCCCGGGTCCGCAGGATTAGCCTGTAGTGCAGAGGCTCGATGATATGGAGGCAATGCAACCATATGTCTCGCCCCCGGTACGATAAGGCCGCCTCCACCCATGGCTGTCCCGTATAGCCCTCGTCGCGGTATGGGGTCCATCTCACCTGAGAGCATTTAGTTCATTTATTAGCATATGAAAGCATTAAAAGATATTTAGAAAGCATTTTTAGAAAGCGTTTAGAAACATTTAGAAGCATATAGAAATCATTTTTGAATTCTGGACTTACCGATGTATGCGGGAAGGAGTCCAGGTCATCCTGGATCGTCCGGGTCAGTCTAATGATCGACCTTGTGTCCCTCGCCACCGACCAACGCCTCGCGATCGGTATGCGGCCGGGATGGAGTAAAGCGCCTCTCCCGATGCCTGGGAGGTACATATAGCTCCAGATCTGCATTTAGAAATCGAGTCAGTCGAATCATTGCATAAATCATTGCATAAATCATTTTTCATAAATCATAGCATCAATATTCATGGCATAATAGAAAGCATTTAGAAGTGCATTTACCTGTAGGAAAGGCGAGAAGCAGCCCAGCATCGTCTGCCTGTCCGTAGTGCTGAGGGACTCGAACAGGAATGCAAGCACTGCCGCTCCCCAGGCGTATCGCCTGACTCTGCCCAAATCCTCTATCATCGGCAGCAGTCTGCAGCTGATGACATCTGCCCGAGTCGCGAAGAGGAGCTTCCCGAATAGCAGCATCAGGAAGCGTCTGAGCACTCTATCTCCCTCTGGTCCCGCCTCCGCCACCACGCGAGGGCGCACCTGGTCTATCACTCTGCTCAGGTGCTCCTCAGGGAGCTCTCCCACGGCGATCGCCGCTCCTCTCAGTCCTAAGCTCTCCTGCAACACTGATCTCGAAAGCTGGGAGGAGGACTGTCCCGGCCTGATCAAATCTAGCCCAAGCAGCTGCTGCGCCATCTCTCGGTAGTCGCAGTATGTCCACCCTGTCACCGCGGCTCCGTGGACTCTCAATCCGGTAATCCTCGCTATGTCTTCTAGCGTGGGGATCATGTGGCCCCACGGGAAGATGAAAGCTCGGCTGATCGGGTCCCATCTCTCGTGCAAGGCGTACAGTACCGGAGTGTCCATCCGGATCACCTCGATGCTGAGCACCTCGGCGAATCCCATCTCGGCAAGTTTCTCTCTCTGGTAATCGGGCAATGCCTGGTACACTGCCCGGATCTGAAGCCAGGAGATCCGCGATCGTCTCTTCCCCTGCATTGCATATTAGATCATTAATTAGTCCAATTTGCATCATATAATCATTGCATAATCATTCTTAATTGAAAACAAAATAAAAATTTTGAAAATTAAAAACCCTAAAAATAGTTTAATTCCCTGGCAGAAGTAACGGCCCTGGGTTGGGGCGTCTCTTGTCTCTGACGCACGCAGGGTGGAGCGTCAGGGGAGTGACGGTCGCTGGCAGGACCGTCACTTCGTCTGCTAATTGGGGTTTTTTCCCCCGCATTCTCATGGCTTCCCATGTTGGCCAAATGGCCTACAATTGTGCCTAGTGGGTACGTAGACCCATTTCTACCCCTTTCCCTAACATGCATCCATAAATAAACACAAAAAATATATATATATTGGAAAATAGGGCGGAGGGCTTACCTCGTGGTCCATGTTTCTCCTCTTCTTCTTCTCTGGTTCCTTGGGCTCCTCTGCACCCAACGGAGCTTCCCCTTCGTCCCCCGTGGCCGTGGGGGCTTCTTCTTCTGCTGTTGGGCTTCTTCTCACCGGTTGTTCTTCTTCCACCGGCGGGATCGCCTCCCGTTCAATCCGGCGGTGGAGCCGCCGTATGGCCATCTTCTTCCCTCTCCCTCTCTTCTGTGGTGGAGGTTGGGGTGCCTCGTCGCCGGCCATGGTGGTTGTTGGGACGGTGGTCACCGGTGGTTTCTCTCGGTTAGGTTTTTGGGCGTTGAGTGGTGGAATGAGGGCCGTGACCGTTCGGTTGTTTTTTTTGAAAACTCAGGAAATATGACGGTCTATCGACCGGCCGTCACATCATTCTGACGCGTCTTTCATAGGTCGTCACATGTAATGGACTGTTTTATTGAAGAATGTGAACCGCCTTGTTTATGACAGATCAAGGGTGATCCGTTACTTTATGTGACGCCCTGTCATCAGACCGTTATATGCTTGCAAGTTTCTTGATGAATTAAATGGTCTAATTAATGTCAAAATGGTTCCATTTTCTATCATGATGTTCCTTATGGATGCCTCTTGCACGTACAATGGTTATGCCTTGATGCTTATTTTTGATTATTATTGGCTAACCTATCTTTCATGAAAGGAATTACGAGTAAAGTCACGCTTTGCTGTTCGTCCGGCAGGTAAGCCAGGTATTGTATATCATTCCCTCACTCCTTTAATGCATTACTATATGTTATCTATGATATATTACCTCGAGAACCGGCTAGTCATTCATGTGTCCTGGGATCTGATGTTCCCCTAAAACAAAAATGATGATGATCTAAGTTCACATGTTTAATCGTTGGATAGGCCGTTAGATTGGAAAATTTGGGGACGATGGTTCTATCTTGCACGCCGTGGTTGCAGATGGTGTCCTGACTCTGATTTCTCCGGTCTAGCAATATTATTCTCGAGTATTTTTTCTAGTTTATCTTTTCTTTGCATTTGTTTTGAAGATTTTGTTTTCCTTTAGCCCAGCATGCATCATACGCATTCTTTTGAGCATTTCATGAGTTTCATCTATTCAAGATATCTCGATGATGGTGAATAGCTGTGTTCTTAATCCCGAATAAGGAGAATCATTCCATTCTGAATTAGAAGGTTTCCTTCGATCTGCTCGCTTGATCTGGTTCGCTGAAGATTCCTGTCTGGAGTTTAGTCTCTTTCTTTTCCGTTGCCTCCGGCGGCTAGCCGTGTTTCCTTTCCTTAGATAAATAGTTCCTCCAGACTTGCATCCCTTTGGCTGGCTATTTCCTTGTGATCAATTCGAGGTTTTCCAGAAAAATTCCTATCGCTTGTTGGTACAGAACGGGTGTCATTTACCTTAACGCCCTCTTTTTGATACACTCCACTTCATTTCCGCTTCATTTCCATGTTCCATTTCGCTTTCGCTTCATCTCCGCTCGTTCCCCTGCAAAGAGGACGTTAAGGAGGGGCATCTGTTGACACCCGTTTTATACCCAATAAGTCGGGTCGTCTCCTTATTCATTCTATACGATGCTCCGAGTTGTTCACCCTTCATTGAGTCTCTTGGTCAGTTGAAGCTTGTTTCTTGGGTCTTAATTCCTGGATTAAGATGTGGCTCCCGGTGCCATTGCGTTGGATGAATCTTAGCAAACCCTTCACTCTATTTTTGAACTTCAAAGATAATAACGGTCCCAGTAAGGCGCGTTGCTTCCTTCTGACGGATGGGTCCTGGGCCGTTACTTTTCGAAGAGTCTTAAGGCTTAAGGCCTCGTTTCCGAAGCTTATCCTTTTAATTCCACGTTGATAATAACGGTCTATCGTCCAGCCGTTGTTTCATTCTGACGCCCTAGGCCTTGGCCATCGCTTCCTTGAAGAGTCCAGCTTGTTGGGTCTTCTTCCCGTTGATCTTATCTCTTTGGGATAGGGTTGAAAGTAACGGATGATCCCCCATGCGTCGCTTCCAAGTGGCGGTCTATCGTGTAGCCGTTACTTCCTTCCGAGAGTCCTGGCAGTTCAGGCCTTTTCTCTGCTACTCCGTGGTCGACATAAGGATTTGGATTGACGTTATCTCTTTCAAATTCGATCCTCAGGACCCCCCGTTTGTTTCTATGGACTCTTGGTGATATTATCTTCAAGTATTTACTAAGAGTTATCTCTTTATCTTGCTGAATTATCCTATGCTCGACCTAAGAGTTTGAGGGTCTATAAATAGAACCCTTGACTTCATGGCCAAAGGGGGAGGAAGATTGGATTCACGATGAAGTGCTGCCGAACTCAGGAGCCATCTTCATCCAGGAGGAGCTGCTTCCCACGTCCATCCATCTCATAATCAAGGGAGTACTTTGGTTTTATCTTTCAAGTTCATCCTTGCATGCTTGAGTTCTTCCTTGGTTTTTTTCCTCAATCAAAGCATTGTCCCTCCTCTTCCTCCACGTTTTTCACTGTTCTTTAAGCATACAAACATCCTCCCAAACTTTTAAAACACCCAGAGGGGTTAAAAAAGCCAAAACTCCCCGGTAATCCCCTCTCCTTTTGATGTTCTCAAGCTCTTTAAGAATTGATGCTATGCTTGCGAAAAGGGCTAATTGAGGTTGTCTTGTCTTGTCTTTCTACTTCTTTGGCAGGTTTACAGGTTCATTAGCACGAGGCCCAAGTCTTCTAGCCGGCTGGAAGAGTTGGAGTTAAAAGAATTCAAGCTTTACTACTGCAGGTTACCTGACGGTCTGGTGCAGGCGCATCACTATCTTTCGGCGGTCTATCGTGCGGCCGTCACTTCCAAGCGACGCACAGGGTTCTGGCCGTTACTTCCAAGTTGATCTGTAGGCTTTCCTTGGTTTTCTCTCCCGTGGGCGGGTGCTTCATCCACCTATTTCCAAGGTATATTCAGGTCTTTGACTTGTGTTTACTTTGGTGGCGATCACATCTTTCCTTGGTATTGGTCATTAACTGTCTTCTTCATCGACAATCTTTATTTTCCTTGCTTGCTCCACCTAGCGGTGTGTTTTTATTTGTTCCTTGGTCCACACCCCGGCTTGTGTTTTCCTTTTCCTTAGCGTAATCTGATTGAGGTAGCATGCCCATGCTAGAGCTAGCTATGATTGCCTAGGTTCATGTTCACATGTTCACAGGTTTGAGTAGATCTTTGATTGCTTGTTTGTCATCTTGCCATATTACTTTGCAAACCTCAAAAGTAAGATAAAAGATAGGCAAATAAATATCAACAACAGTGCATCCAGAGGTCACGCCCGAACTGGGCACGACTCGTTATGACCCATGGCTGATCGGCGTCGATCATGCCCGCATAAGGTCTCCAGATCACCTAGGTCAGGTCACACATATCTTCTTAATCACAAAAAGGGGGGAGACAAAACAAAATGAAATATATATATATATATATAAATAAATAATGAATAAATGATAAAATAATAACCACCATCGCTGCGGGGAACTCTTGCAACTCGCGTCTTAACACCATCAACTGGTAGAATAGAGGGGCTGGACTCATGATGGGCTGCCACCTCCTTGCCAGCGGCACCGCCACTGGGCGCCAATGACGGGCCTTTCCCATTGGGAGATAATTATAACTCCACAACTGCACCATCATGTGTCAAAATAATAATAATGATAATAAAAAAATAAAGGGGGGGTACCTGGATGAACGGCGTAAAACCACCCACTATTACCGCTCGGTCTGACCTTTCAGACAGACCCGCAAATAGATACACCAGCATGGCTGCTCCCCAGGCATATCGCCCCACTTTCTGAGGGTCTACCAAGAATTCTAAGAAGCGACAATGGATGCTGTCTCATTTCGAGCCCAGTAGCAATCTCCCCAACAGGAAGAAGAGGAACCTCCTTAAATCCATGTTGGCTCTCTCCCAATTGCTCGCATCTACACAGTAGACGGCGCGGCATCCTCTTTCAGTCCTTTCCATAAACTCTTCCAAGGACTCAGCATCACAGGGACGAGCGTCAGTAAGCCCCAACGTCTCCATGATAGGTTTCTTGGCTATGGACCTGTTCTTACGATCATCCAGGTCCACTCCTAGTAACCTCTGAGTAGCCTCTCTGTAATCAAAGTATGTTACACCAGTCAGCACTTCGCCATCCACTTTGAGGCCCGTGATTCGGACCACATCTTCTAGGATGGGCACCATGTGCCCCCAAGGCATCAAGAAGGCGCGACTCATTGGATCCCACCTTTCACACAATGCTTGGACGAGGGCGAGATCGAGCTTGATTAGCTCGATCCAGAGAAAGGCTCCAAGCCCCATCACGTCTAGCCTGGCCTTCTGAAAATCCAGGAGACCCCTGTATGCTGCCACTACTAACTCCCATGAAATATGTGATTTCATCACGCTCTGCACATACACAAGAAGTGGAGAAAGGGTTTTTGTCAAGAGAGAAAAAGGAAGAAATAACTAAAGAAGGGGCGAGAAGGCTCATTTTACGAGTTGCGATTGGGTCACTTCACTGAAGTGCCCTTCGAGGTCCGAGAGTCTCCTGGAACTGCTACCGCTGGACCTGCTCCTCTTCGAGGAGTGGGAAGATTCACCCTCCATCCCGAACCTTCGAACTCTTAGTTCCTCCTTTTCCGTGGAAACTTGTACTCTTCAAGTTGGCTCCCGATGCCCCTAGGAGAACGAAGAAGGGAGGTATTTATAGAAATGGGAGAAGTGCGAGCCAAAACTACCTCCATCACCTTTAACGATAGCCCTCGTAATAGGGCACCTTCCTTGCGGTCCCATGTGTCACTTCACCGCTCGCGCAAGGTAATTGATTGGATGGTGTGATGTGACGACTCGCTTCCTACGCAATCTAGGGATGTCCTGTCATGTTGTAGAGGTTGTCCGGGAAGGTTGAAAGGTCGTCCGAGAGAAGGGGCTAAAAGTCATCATTATTGACTTTGATGGCAGATTCTCGTGAAAAAATGGTCACGGCGAGACACGATTCCCTGTTTCACGGTGGGGTCTTGTCGAGCGCATCACATGGGAACATTATAAAGGAGAAGAAGCGTAGGGGAGAAGGAACACGCAAGAGAACAAATGAACAACAGAAAACCAAATCACTCCATTTATAGGTCTACATAAACAGTCATGAACATCACAAGAGAGGAGGAGGGTATGCTAACTCGCTAATTCCCGCCATCACCTTCACGCTCGTCCCCTAGTCATCTCTGTCCTCTCCCCTAAGGTGAGGGTCCCTAAGGGGCCTCCTAGAGCTCTGTGAGGCAGCACTTGCCTCACCCCGCAATGCCCACTCTGCTTCGCCGGCTCGCTGCTGCTCCCTTGGCATGGTGAAGAAGTTACCTACTGAAAGGTAGCCGGACTGGCGAAGGCACGCGCCAAATTCTCGTGCCCTCTCATAACTCTCCTCCATGTCCTTCAGCCTCCGCTCTACAACTCGAAGACCTAGCTGGAGCTCCATCACCTGGGTCTCTAGGGCCTTTCTCTCATCCCAAGCCCGTTGTCGCTCTGCCCTTCTTTCCTCTCTCTCCTTCTCCCTCTCCACTCTCTCTCTCTCTCCGCCTCTCTCCTCGCGACCTGGAGGAAGTCCCTCAGCTCGAGGATGCCTCGAGGCAGTCCCCCGCCTCATGACACCGCAGCTCCGCTACGGTGGCCACCCAGCATCACGCTCCTCCTCAGCTCAGACCGCGTGAGCTAGCGCATAAACCATCTCACCAGGTCAGTGAAAGGGCGGCAAATGTTTAACACTCAAGCAAGGCAGGCGCTCACCCGAGTTGAGAGCTCGCGCTCCGCCTCACCGGCGTGAGCCATTGCACTAGCAAGTTGCTCCCGGAAGAAGGTTATCTCCAGAAAAGGGGCCTGGGAGCTGGAAGGCACCCCACCGGCCATCCCCACCATCGCTGCTTGCTGGGCATGCTGAAAAAAAATAATAATAAACAACAGTCATCGGTTAAGCCTCAAGAAAAAGGGGAAGCTCCCTTTTCACCTCAGCTGATCTCCCAAACTGGGGATGCTCCGCATGGCTCTCCTTTCACTGCCTCAGGTAGTCGGCACTGTCCTGCGCCGACACGACACCTTACTGCCAGTCATGGAACTGAGCAGGGAAACTTGTGCGTCAGTCTTCAAGTTTTGCCTTGCCGCAGCTCTTTCTCCCGACACGGCTCGGCTCATCCGCACTTGCCCACTCATTGGCCAAGCCAAGGGTCCTTGTAATACCCTGCACATCAAAAGGGAGGGTCCTACATGAAAAAAAAAGTGCGCCTCCTGTCGAAGACGCGTTCATCATTCAAGTACAACACTCACTGAACCCTCTTCTCCCTCTCTACTTGTTCACTATAGAACCAAAATAAATTAAAGAGGTGGAGATCAAGGAGCTTACCGGGCCGTGCTCTCCCTCCACGCCTTCGGGCCCCTCAATAACCAAAAGAGGCCCTTCCTCTTCCGTGTCCGCCTCTTCGTGCTCCTGCACGACCCTCCTCGGATGAGGAACTCCTCGCCCCCCTTTCCCTCCACCACGGTTCGGCCCACCGTATTCCATAGATCAAGGGTGGGAGAAGACAAAGCTAGGCAAGCAAATCTTGACGAGAGGAGGGGTTGTTTGTGGGTGAAGTGAGGAAGGAGAAGGGCCGCCCTCCGGTTCTTGGTGGTTTAAATTTGAATTCAAAAGGTTAGAACGCGTCTTCGCGCCTACACGTCCCAACAAAAGAGAGAGAGAGAAAAAGGGGAGGGGAAGATGGTATGCCTTCTGCACAAGGCGTAATTCCCCATTTTCGGGGCAACATCCTGTAAAGCATGTCACGAGGGAGTAAGTAAAGGAGAAGAAGCGTGGAGAAAGGTACGTGCACAGAAATAGTCGAGTGACAGAAAAGAAACTATTCCATTTCATATAACAAACTGTCTGTCATATACATCATAAGTGAGGATGGTGGGGTGTACAAACAACTCTCTAACTCTCACCACCACCCTCCTCGTTGTCCCTCTGATCAACCCTCTCCTCTCTCCTCTGGCGAGGATCCCTAGGGGGCCTCCGCGACCTCTGTGACGTAGTGCTCGCCTCGCCCTGCGGTGCCTGGCCTGCCTCGACGGCGTGACGTCGCTCCTCGACCGAGGAGACTAGGAAGATGCCTACAGAGAAAGAATAAGACTGACAAAGTCACGCCCCGCGGTCCTTCACCCTCTGGTACCGCTCCTCACTTTCTCATAGCCTCTCCTCTGCCGTACCGAGACTCACTCGGAGCTCTGTCATCTGGGCCTCTAAAGCCCTCCTGTCCTCCCTCTCCCTCATAGCCTCTCTCCTCGACACCTCGAGGGAAATCCACAGCTCTAGCACGTCGCGGGGAAGCTCCTCAGCCTCCCATCGTCGTCGGTCCTCCTCCAGCTCCGCTATCTGAGCGTCGCGCTCTACAACCCGGGCGTCGCGCTCCTCCTCGGCACGGACTGCACGAGCCAGTGCATCTCGAACCTCCACCACCTGTCAAAGGCCCACATTCCCCTTGAAGTCAGTAAAGGAAAGGGAACACGTAGAAGGGGAATCCGGGTCAAGTAAACACTCACCCGAGTCGCCTGGTAGCGCTCGGCCTCCTCAGCACGGGCCACCGTGCCCACCAACTGCTCCTGGAGAGAAGAGACCTCCGGAGGAGGGGTCCGGGAGCTGGAGGTCGCTCCACCAGCCATCCTGACCGCCGCTGCTTGATGGGCACACTGAAACGTAGAAACAAACGACAGTCAGAGGCTAAGCATCAGGAATCCATGTGACAAAAAAGTGGTGATGCATTGTATAGGCTCACCAGGATGTCCAGCTCCTGACGATTGACTGCTAGCCGCTGCCTGGCGTCGGCCAGCTGGGCCCGCAGATCAGTGATGATGGCATCACGAGCATCCTGCATGCATGAGCATATAGATTAATGTCACATGCATTTGCACAAAAAAGAAAAAAGATCCTCATTTCATACTTACCCCTACTGGCCTCCCTAGGTAGAGGTGTCCTGCGTACGTGTCTC
This sequence comes from Amorphophallus konjac, assembly GCA_022559845.1. Lineage (NCBI taxonomy): Eukaryota > Viridiplantae > Streptophyta > Magnoliopsida > Alismatales > Araceae > Amorphophallus > Amorphophallus konjac. Next base: position 40,011,149 of record CM040119.1, read on the forward strand.
GGTACCGTCGTAGGTAGTCGATGCTGTCCTACACATGGGACACCACTCGAACGCCACCATGCTTCCAATCCTGGTACTGTACAGGAAAGCATGTACTCCAGTCCACGAGCTTCGCCTTGCCCCGGGTCTTCCGCCCGACGCGGCTCGGCTCGTCCACCTCCAACCACTCCTAGGTAAGCCCTAGGGTCCTCATAGCCACCGGAGTCACAGTGGCTCGATCTCGTTCAGGTAATGGACCCACAGGTCTCGCCTGAAACGAGGCCGGCCCGTTACAACCCAAGGCTGGCCAGCATCGACCATGCCCAAGTAGGGCCTCCATACCATCTGCATCTCCATACATGCAGCATATCAATTCCCACCTTAGTAAACAAAATAAATGCAACAAAATTATAATAATAATAAAAATCATACCATGGCCTCGGGGTACTCGGTCAGCTCACGTCGAAGCGACGTCAGCTGGTAAGTGTGTGGAGCCACGGTCGTGACCGGCCTCCACCGTCGCGCTAGAGGTACGATCGTCCAGTTCCATTGCCTGGCTCTCCCCATCGGGAAATAGTAGTAACTCCACACCTGCATCCATCACATGTCATTAGTATAAATAATTGCATGACCATAAACTAGGACTCGCTGTAAAATACATTAATGAGATGTTTACCTGGAGGAAAGGCGCGAAGCCGCCGACTATCGTCTCCTTCTCTGCCCCCTGAGAAAGATCAGCAATCAAGTGGGCGAGTAGGGCCGCTCCCCACGTGTAATGCCCCACTCGGTCTAGATCTGCCAGAATCCCAAGGAAACGACAGTGGATGTCGTCCCCCTTCGTCCCCAGCAGAAGGCGGCCCAATAGGAAGAAGAGGAACCTCCGGAGGTCCAGGTCCGCCCGCTCTCGGTCGCCCGCGTCCTGGCTACAAGCTCCCCGAGCTGCTCTCTCTAGCCGCGCTAGGAACTCCGCTCCGCTCTCGCCGACGTGCTTACGCGAGTCGACGAACCCGAGTGCCTCCATGATGTCTACCCGGCCAACTGTCCTACTGTCTCTATCAGTCGCGCTCGTCTCCAGCCCTAAAAGCTCTATGGCGCTCTCTCTGTAGTCGGGGTAAGTGACCCCACTAACAGCCTCCCCGTCCACCCGTAGCCCGGTGATCCGGACTACATCCTCTAGTGACGGCACCATATGCCCCCAGGGCATCAGAAACGCTCGGCTCGGCGCATGCCACCGCTCCCTCAACGCCTGGACGAGGGGCAAGTCGAGCCGAAAGGGCTCGATCTGCAAAAATGCTCCGAACCCCATGGCGTCCACTCGGGCCCCCTGGAAGTCCGGCAGCCCTCGGTATGCCGCCACCACCAAGAACCAGCTGATCCGGGTCCTCATCACACCCTGCACACCACAGAACAAAAAAGAAAAGGAATTACATCAGTAAGAAAAGGGAGTCAACAATAATGAACAACACATTTATAAAAAAAAGTGGGGGGGGGGTAAAGGCGTCTGGAAGCTTAGACGCTTTCATAATTTCTATTTTTGTCGCCTTAAAAAAATAAAATAAAAAAATAATAATAATGAATAAATAATGGACGCGTCAAGGCATCTAGACGCTTCTATATTTTTGTATTTTCTAAATTATATATAATATTTATAAACACGTCTGGGCACCTGGATGCATTCATAATTTTCTTGATTATTTAATTAAAATTAAATAATGGAGGCGTCTTCACCCTATGACGCGTCTAATAATTTTCTGAAAATTATTTAAAAAAAAGAAGAGAAAAAATATATAAATAAATAAAAAATAATTGAGGCGTCCACTGAATGGGATGCCTCCATCATTTCAAACCCGCCTTCGTTTCTACACCATCTCTCGCCCCTTTTCTCACAGAAAATTACAAAATAATGTAACAAAAGGAAGTTCTTGGGGGCCTACCGGGTCATGCTCATCCTCTCCCGCGCCACCGGGTCCCTCAGGGCCCTCAACGGCCAAGGCAAGCGCCTCCTCCTCCACGGCGGCCTCCTCCGCATGATCACGAGGCCTCCTCGGGTGGCGAGCGACTCGCTTCCGCTTCTCTCCGCCTTGGCTTGGGCCTCCACGCTCCATAGGGACAAAGAATGGGTCGTTTAGGGTCGAGATCGGGGAAGAATGGGCGGATGAAAGTTGTTTCGGTCGATTGTGAACAGGAAGAAGAAAGGCCGCCCGCGGCCGGTCGAAGTTGTTGAAATTTGAATTTTGGCGCGTCTTGGCGCGAAGACGCGTCAAATTGACGCGTCCAGGCGCCTAGATGCGTCAGATAAAAACAACAAAAAAGGAAAAAAGGGAAAAAGATGAAAAATAATTAAAAATGATAAAAACATGGACGCGTCTAGAGTCTTAGACGCGTCCAATGAAAATAAAATAAAATAATAATATCAAAAAAGGGAGGGGCTAATAATCTAAAAACCCTTTGCATGCAATAACTCCGCATTTATTTCATTAAAACAACAGAGTGAGCTACATCAGGGGTTTAGACGCTTCGGGCCTTAATTTCCCCTGTTTGGTTACATAAGCCCTCCATAGCTCGCGTTCTTCCTCCACATGCACTAATGCGTTTCCCGGAATACTCGTCTTCCATGACACTTTGATGGCCTTCACTTCCTTTGCATCTTCTTCCGTGCTTAATTCTCTCTTCCTCAAAGGAGCAACGTCAGATAACATTGGGAACAAATGGCGGGGAAGGCCGATTTGAATACATCACCGATATGCGTTGTAAAGAACAAACTCAGTCGTGCCAATAAGTTGGAGTTCAGCTTCAGGGGAAGATCTCGTGAGGAGTTCGCATGAGAGTAAACATGTCGGTGCACAAGTGAAAAAGCTTTGCGTCATAGTTTTCAAGTGAGACCTCCAGTCTTCACGTTTCTTCAGCCATGGACCGCGATTTACTATATTACCACCAAAGCCTAACACATCGGCTATGTGGTAAAGGGGGCTTTGTTGGAAAATCTTCGAGGAAGTTGGCATCCCCTCACGGTGATGAAATTTAAAATGTAAGTCAACCCAGCAATTCAGAAGAAGCGCGCAACCAAAAGGAGGCTTACCCATGCTGGAAGCAGTAAGGCCGCTGTAGAGGTAAGCAAGAATAGCATGCCCCACCCTTTCGCCATCCCAAATTCCGCAAATGGCACTCAATTGATCTTCCTCCACTATGTTGTCGGTAGAAGGGAATAAGAGAGCACCCGCCAAACAGATTGTGAACCCCTTCATAACTTCTTCCAAACGATCATCGCCTGGCATTTCTCTCAGGGCATCCATAACCCATTCCGCGTGCTTTTGCAGGTTAATTCCCTTCTGAGTCTGAACGTTTCTAATAGCACCAGACGACATGAAGCTTCCAAGGACGTCCTCGGAAGTCACCCTTTTCAACATCGGCATGATCTTTATCCTGCCATCCCTTTTGAATCTTTTCAAACCAAGCAGAAGTTCCACCTCCTCAAGAAGGATGGTCGCCTCGAAAGTGGGGAAGATGAAAGTGTGAGTCTGAGGATGCCAGATCTCTACCAGCGCACCCATAGCCGCCCAGTCCATGCGAATCTTCTCGTAATGCTTGGCGTGAACCAGGAGCCCTTGAAGGTGCCACCTCGTGATTATGGCCCTCATGTCGATGGAGATGTTGGAAGTAAGCTTCGAAAGCCACGGCAGTTTGGAGAATTTCCTCGGGCCTGGGAAGAGGGGGTACGGCTGGGAAAAAAGAAAAATAAAGGGGGAGGAGGTGAAAGAGAGGTTGTACAGGGAATTTGAAATGAACCAACTCACCATACGCGACTGGACCTTCTCACTCAGATGTCCTTCGAGGACGGAGAGCCGTTTGAATTCGCTACTAGGCTTGCTCCTCTTCATAGGACGGGAAGACTCGCCATCCATCTCGAAAAACCCAAGATCCTTCTCCTCCTCCTCTTAAGTTCTAAGGCTCTCAATTCACTCCTTGATGCATTTGGATGAACTAAGCAAGGGGGAGTATTTATAGGAAGGGAGGGGTTTAAAAGCCAAACACATCACATCAATGATGAGTCATCATTGTTGACTTTAGCAAAAGGTGTTTTATCTTGATCTCCCTTGTGCTGTTGTGATAAGTAAGGTGCAATTCTGCCGCTAATAATGTTGATGAGTGCATGTTTCACTAATGGGCACCACTGTCCCATCTTGTCCCGTCATCATTCGGTGATTGGTTCTACCATGTCATGCATTGTATTATAGTTACGCTACTAGAACATGTCAAGGACCTTACGACTTGAATGAATCTGGAATTGGAGTTCCCCTTCAATAAAAAGAGTGATGATTTCAGAGGAATTTGGGTTATGCGGATAGGCCGTTAAGTCGTAAAAGCATAGGGGATGACAGTTCCGTTCGGTGTGTCGGTGCGTGGATAAACAGGCCCCGGCTCAGCATCAGCTCACCGAATCGGTATCCTGACCCATCCTTAGCAACTTAACAATATTATCCTTGGCTATTTTCTACTTCTTAGTTTCTTTTATATTTTTCCTTTCAACCCAGCATGCATTCATGTAGGACTTTGATTCCATTGTGAAAGATCGTTCAAAGTAATTCGATTGTGAAAGCCGTTGTGCTTAAGTTCTTATAATATGAGATATTCCATTCCGAATGGAGTACTGAGTTTCCTTGAGACAGCCCTGGACTGTTCTTCCTAAAGAGACCCTTGTTTGGACTGATCCTCAAATATTCCTTTACTTTTACTCCATTTTGACCCACCTCGGCCGCAGCAGTTCCACATTGGCTGGTAACCGCTCCCCAAAGGTGAAACCTGCAGGTTTATGACCCAGGTACTTCTACACAGATAAGTTGGTCCCTTTTTCTATTTGTGCCTGAGCGCACATCTTCCCCTTCTTTGTTTGATTTCCATCCAAACGATTGTTGAATTTGGAAGCCCTTCTTCGAGGTCGCCTCATTGAAACTCTGAAAAGATTCCAAACCATAATGTTGAAAGCGTGTCTCATCACACCTTGGCATCTACTTTTCAGTCTGCTCTAACTTCATGCCATTCCACTACGTGCCACTTCCTTGCAAAGTAGACGCCAAGGTGGGGCAACTGTAGACACGCCGTTTCTGACATTACCTTGGGTAAATCTCATATTACAATATGACGCCCCGAAGTGGCTTTCACATTTTAGAATTACTTGAGTGAGTTCTTTTTTTGGTCTTTTTCGCCATTTTTTGAATTTTCTTTTCGGCGGGGGAGGGTGATGCCTCTTTTAACGTGGTCCGAGAGAAAAGCTGCCTCACTAAGGAAATCGTGCAGCACGCGGACGGTGCCGCTCTCAATCTGCCATTCCAAAAAAAAATCCGAACATGAGGACGTCTTGCTAAAGTAACGGTTAGGCGTCAAGATCACTCACTTTCTCCGCCATCGATGGCTTTCGATGTTGATCTAGCGGGATTCTTGGGCGCGTCTGGGAAAAGGGACGCCTCAATTTGAGGCGGCTGGGACCCAGGACGCCTCCCTGTTTAGCACCAGGGCAGCGCTGCTCCACCGCTCAGTTTGACGTTTCGAAAGAATCCAAACATAACAACGTCTTGCCGAGCAGACGTGCCTTTCGAGAGTCACGGTTGCGTGTCGAAACCACTCACTTTCTCTGCTGTCGACGGTTTCCGACACCGATTTGGTAGGCAGACATGGGCACATCTGGGGTCCTGGACGCCTCAAGTTGAGGCGTCTAGGAGCCTAGACGCGCCAATAACATGAAAATTATAAAAAAAATTATTGACGCATCTGGGAACCAGGACGCCTCAACATGCACGCGTCCCGGACCCATGACGCGCCCATAAAAAATTCCCCTATAAATAGAGGACCCCCTCCCTCGAAGTGGAGGAGCTTCAGATCCGACAGAGGAGAGGGAGACTCTGTCGGATCCCCTTTCTAACCCGTGGGTTTTGTAGGAGGAGGTTCTGTCGGATTTCCAGGTGCCGCGCTCGCAGGAGGAAGGCTAACTCCGTCCATCGTGCCTCCACGTCATCCTTACGCTATCGAAGCTCCGCCGGATCCTGCCACCGGCATCTTCAATAAGCCATTCTCTCCGACTCTCTTTTGTCATTTCTGTTGCATGCATCATCCCGTCGTCTGTCATCTCGCTTCATAAGAGAGATATTTTTTTATGCACGTTTGCATGATTTTCCATCCATTATAGCATTTTCCTCCTACTCGTGTCCGAGAGGGGTTTAAAAACAACACCAACCAGGTGTGTGTCTCGCCATGATTTCACCATTTTCATCACAAGGGACTAATACTACACTGTCATTTTTCTGATTCATTCGCTATCTGTCTATTTTGCAAGGGTAACCGAAGAAGGTCCTCTCCGTCGTCCGACTGAAGGCAGAGGAAGAAGCAACCCGCCATTTCCAGCTTTTGAGGAAAACGCGATCACTCTTCTTATTTTTGGGGTCTCCGGCCCCTGGCGATCACATCATATCTTCGAGGCCGCGGCGAGTCACTTCCCGCTATGGCTATTTAAATTTCTATCATTTAAATCTTGTGCCATTCTCATATCTTCGAGGCAACGGCGAGTCACTTCCCGCTATGGCCGTTTAAATTTACGTCATTTAAATCATGTGCCATTCTCATATCTTCAAGGCCGCGGTGAGTCACTTCCCGCTATGGCCGTTTAAATTTCTGTCATTTAAATTATGCACCATTCCCATCCCCCGAGGTCGCGGAGAGTCATTTCCCGCTATGGCCGTTTAATCCCCACATTTTATTACGCTGTATCTGTTTTGCATACCCCTCCAGAGCAATCTCCCGTGGGGGTCTCTCTATCTCTCTCCTTCTTTCTGTGTCACAGCCAAACGAGCCCGCGCTCCGCTCGCCGCCACATCTGCGTGACGTAGCTCACACCTCTCTTTTCCTCTCTCTAACCACCAGCCGCGGCCTCGTCTCCTCTTCACACACACACCACCGCAGTCCCAGCTCTCCTCTCCCTCCCTCCCACACACACGCACACACCGTAGCACCACGGCCACCTCTCTTTTCTATCTCCCGCACTACCTCTCCCTTCTGCTAACAGCCTCCGCCTGCAACGTCGCAACCACACCGTGGCAGTCCTCTCGTCGATGTTGCTCCCTTCATCCCCCCCTCTAGCTTCCTCTCTTCTCTCCCTCTCGCCCTCACAACTCTCTTTTCTCTCCCGCTGCAACTCTCTCCCTCTCTTTGCTCTCCCTCTCTCTCTCTCTCTCTCTCTCTCTCTCTCTCTCTCTCTCTCTCTCACCCAGCCTACACCGGCACTGCAAGTGCTCACTATCCCTCAGCCTCTCTCACCTCTCTCTCTCTAAAACTCTGGCCTACAGTCCTCAAACCTATCTCCCCCCTTCACTCCCCCTCTCTCTGCTATCTCCATCTTTCATGTCACGTCCCGAGCGTGGAAGGAACCCGGTTCGCGTGACGAGTTATATCATTCATGTCAATCAGAGCGTAAGGAATCTGACCATATAGATAGAGCGCGCAAAAGTAGAGATATGAACCAAATCTTTTATTCATTGAAACTACCAATTGTCTTACATAACATTCAAGTAGGAGAATACCAAATGACAAACTTAGACTTAATAAAGAGGAAAAATTACAATGATAGACTCAAGAAATAGGAAAAAGATATGACTAGATAGATGCTCCTATGACTGAGTGGCTCTACGCTCTTTACTCGTTCCCGTTCCCATCCGAGTGATCCTCGTCATCGAAATTACCTGAAAATAGGGGAAAAACTAGGGTGAGCGAACGCTCAGTAGGAATTATATCTCAAGTACAAGCTTGCTTAAAGTAGATTACATGTTACATAAATGCAAGTATAGCTATGTGTGTACGCAAGATAAAGACGAGAGTGAAGTATCAATAACTAATAGAGATGAACTAGCAATAGTTCATGATAGTCAAGTGAAGTATACCAGAATTTGTCAAGTCATGTAAATATCAAGTCATGTCATGTGAATTGGCTATTATAATATCAAGCAAGTAAATATCCATTCTGGGCCACACAAGTCATGTCATGTCAAGTCAAGTACGAGTCGTGGAATGCCATAATCTAGAAAGTCATGCACTTCGGTGCAATGCCACACCATGATCAATCAACTCCCATGGGCACAAGTACTTTCGGGTGCTCCTCCCAGGACCAGATTGGGCCCTATATGCACAACTATTGAGTCATGTATATTTTTAGACATCCACTATAGCTATAGCCAATATAGAGTTCTAAAGGAATAAACCATTATAGGATGATCATGTAGATTTTTTTCACTAATGAAGGAGTTCAAGGGCAGAACTTGGACAAGGAGGACATACCGATAAACCGTATGAAAAATTGTGACATGTCATGAAACTTGGTAATTGGCGTCACTCAGTCGCCACCAATTACAGAAATAGTGCCCACTGTCTGGTCGCTAATTCCTGTGAACAGTACAGGCTCGATGAAATAGCGTCCAGGTTCAGGTCGCTAAATCAGGGATATAGCACCAACGTCCAGGTCGCCAATTCCTTCTGGCGCCCAAGGCATGGTCGCTAATTATTGACAGAGACAGACTTCTCAAAAGAGGCCAGAAACAGCGCTCTATGAGGGCTAAAGCATCACGTTTCTTTAGAGTGACGTAATAAGTAAAGGTTCCAGGGTTTTTAGGGTACAACTTGCTCGGCTGTCTTGAGAGAATCCAAGGCTAGCGTAGACTTACGGAGGTCTCAATGAAGAAAGTACCAGTCTAAAGGATGGAATATCACATGGAGGGTCCAATCATCACCAAGAATTGAGTGTATAATCGATAGAAAACAAAACAGGGTCTCCATCTACGGATGTGACATGGGAGTGCCAAGTAACTCGCGATATGGGCTAGAAAACGCAATGAAAACAGAGAGAGAAGAATTGGCGAACATTCAGACGGGCGCTCAATCATGATTGTGCATCCGGGTGGGGTGTCGCTCAATCAATTATCTTAACGAAATTTCACGAAAAATCCTCAGACTTAGCGACCCTGTGAACGGGCGCTCATTCTAGTAAATTCCAGCAATATATACAATTTCATTATAAGTAGTGACCTTGCAAAAGGATGCTCAATATTTAAATGACGTCTATTATTCTGTCGTAGTTTCAGGATTTTCATGCATTGTCTATTTTATTAATTCTTTTTCCAAACAACACCTCCGTAGGAGGGCGCTCAATCTCTAATAGGCGACTGGGTGACGGTTGTTCATTCTTTGTTTGATGCTACGCATCGGGCAGATACAATCTTAGACACATAGTACTGTTCATATACTTTGAGTTTACATAATCAAGAAAAAAGACATGGATAGATAGAGAAAAATATCAGGAATCCAGAAGCGTGCTCATGCAATAATTTTAATGTCAGGTTACATAGATATTTAATTTTTAACATGTAGTATTTATTAAATTACACAAAAAGAATTAGCAACATGGCTAAGGTCGCTCATTAATAGGCGACTAGACTACTATCGCAAGTTAAGAATTTACGACCCTCTACGCAGTCGTTCATTAATTGGCGGCCAAAGATCGGTCGCTATTTTCATGCAGCCAGGAAAAACCTATAACTACGTAAAACTGAAGATCATGAATGCAAATACAAGAGGTAAACACACTTCTATGATCGTATATGCATGTACTATCCTTATTACTAACTTCTTGGGCTTCAAAACTTGAGAAAACCTACCTTTTTTTGGCTTAGTTTGGACGACGAATGATGCAGAGAAGAAAGTGAAGAAAATAACAGCAGTAGCAGCAGCTTTGGTAGCAACTACAGCAATACTAAGGCAGCAACGAACACCGCAACAGACGGAAGGAGAAGAGGTTGAAGCTTCTGCATGGTTGCTATGATAGGAGGATGTAGTAGAAACAACAACGTAGGAGAAGAAGAAGCCAAAACTCCTTCGTTGCTTCAACGGCAGGGAGAAACCTTCGTTTGCCAAGAAGAAGAGGAATCAGAGGAAGACGACAAGCTCTCTTCCCCCGATCACGGCAGCAAGATGTGGCAAGAAAACTTCCTTTGAACACAGAAGTAGCAGTAGCCAAAGCTCGTTCGACGGGGCTTATTTTTATAGGGAGAGGGATCCTATGGAGATTTAGAATCCTAGTGGGAATAATGCTTCCCCCCGGAGAGTCCTAACTGTTCTAGAGTTTCCAGCTAATCTAATTACCTGCAATGATCGAAGCCGCCAACTTGTTTAAGCTGAGAAACCCTAAGGTTCATGCAAGGTTCGAACGTGATAAGATTTGGGTTTTATAAACAACCCTTCCTAATACATATTTAGGTTTATATATATATATATATATATCCCACGCTCCTTTTGGCGTGGGGGAGTATTATGGGCTAGGCCCACTATTCACATATCTATTTATAGTGTTAAACACTCCTTTTCAAGTCCTTTGGCCCACTAACTATTTGGTTAAGGCCCTTTTTGCTCTTAAGCTAAACTCTCCTTCGTGAGGCCCATTAGATCTCACCTACGTGAGACTTGTCTAGGTCTGAGTGTGCATGGTTTAAAGCCCAAATAATGAGGGCTTGTTAGATAGTGATTGGTTTAGGCCCTTATTTAATTCATGCATTTAGGAAATCTTATTCCTATAATTTTATCTGGGTTGCTACATTTCCCTTCTCTCTCACACACACCAGCCTCACCACTCCCCGTTCTCCTTACTTCCCACACTGCACACACTCGCTCCGGCGACACCACGGCGTCCTCACTGTAGAGCCCTCCTTCTCCCTCTTCCACACTGTCTGCCAAACCACCTACTCCTCTTCCCCCTCTCTCCTAACGTGCCAGCCTCCCTCCTGTTGGAATCTTGATGTTGATAATGTCACACTATGAATCATGATGTGACTGAACTGCATATAGCCATTCATGTTGATCAAGTCATTTCATATTCTAAGTGTCAGAAAATCATGTCGATACACGTTCATGTCTTAGTCATATCAGGTCGATGCATGTTCATGTCCTAGCCACATAAGCTCGATGCACGTTCATGCCTTAGTCATATCAGGTCGATGCACGTTCATGTCTTAATAATACAAGGTCGATGCACGTTCATGTATAAGTCAGATAAAGTCGATGCATGTTAACGTCTTAGTCATATAAGGTCGATGCACGTTCATGTGTAAGTCAGATAAGGTTAATGCACGTTCATGTGTAAGTCTGATAAGGTCGATGCAGAGTTACAATTGAAGCACATAAGGTCGATGCACTTTCTAGTCTGATGCTTGTTAAGTCAGTGCAGTCTTGTATTTTGTTGAACACAACGTCAATGCACTTTCACGATTTCATCCTATCAGGTCGGTGCACATATCTGCATTGAGTCTATCAGGTCAGTGCACATACTTGCATTAAGACTGATAGGTCGGTGCATGTTGACCCCATATAATATTTTCATAAAGTTTTAGATTTTTAGAAGTTTATGAAAAGGAAATATGCATATAGTTAACAAGGGCAGACAAAATGGCCAAGGTTCGTCAATGCCGTTCAAAAGGAAAATGATCTTCGATAGCTCTTTGAACATGAATAAGATAAATATAAGTGCATGGAAAATACATATGTGGAAGTTGTGGTGAATATTATCACCCACATGTTCTCAAAACCAAGGCGGAGATGCTGCAAACAAGCCAAAATGAAGAAGAAACAAGCTCCACATATTGGAAGGGGAACTTTTTAAGGCTATACTGAGCTTTTTATAGAAGAAACAAGACCAAAGGAACCACCTTCGAACCTATACAGGCTAGAGGAAACCCCCTCCGCCCGCTGCCAGGCCGGAGGAAGGTCCCTCTGCCCTGCACAGGCCAGAGGGGGAGGCCCTCCGCCCTACCAGGTTGGAGGGGACCTCCCTCCGCCCTGTAGCAGGCCGGAGGGGAGGCCCTCTCCCCTTGGAGCAGGCTCTCCTCTGCCCATGCCCCATGCGGCTGTTAGAAAAAAAAACTAAAGAGGAAGAGGAAGAGACTGGGAGGAGGAGAAGATGAAGGGGCTTGCCCCTTAGGATTCCACCGGAGGAGAAGAAAAAGGGGGTCCTCCGACCCACCTCCAACCACTATAAAATGGAGAGGAGAGAAAGTGCAAAAAAAAAAAAGCAACAGCAAGTGCAGGAGCCGAGGCACAGGAAAGCAGCAACGCACATCATAGTTTTTTGAAGAGTAGGCCCAAGCATCAGTGCAGCAGACTTGTGGTCACCACAGCTGCTGTGCACTACAGTCCCAGGAGGGTCAAGCTATAGCAAGAGGCAATAGTCCCGTGAAAGCAATAGAGGAAGGAGTTGTTTTTTTGGGAAGTTGCCATGTTAGCATGTGAAAGTGGTATGGTCACCACAAAAAAGGCCCCCCTTGGGGGATCCGGTCACCTCCTTTAGGAATGGTGAGTCTAAGAGACTTTTCACCCACATGGCCAACAATATTATGCAGTGCAGATGCGATGCGATGCCATGTGAAAACATGATGATGTGATGTGAAAACATTACAGAAAAGTTTGATGCTCTGAAAACATTACAGAAACAAGTTTCATGCAGTGAAAACATTATAGAAACAGAAAAGTGCAGCAACAAGTCTTATGCTGTGAGACATTATAGAAATACAACATTACAGAAAGGTGCAGAGGTGCATAAATGCCAAATTACAGAAAAGTGCAACAAATATTACAGAAACGCAACAAGTTTCATGCTAAGAAAAGTATAGAGAAGTGTAGAGAAATGCCATGCTTTTCTGCCATGCTGTGAGACACTAAGCCATGCTGTGAGACACTAACAGAAATACAAGACACTACAGAAATGCAACAAGTTCTAACAACAACATAAGCCATGTTGTGAGACATTCAATAAGTTTCAACAACAACGACATTACAGAAATGCTGTGCAGAAATGCTGTGCAGAAATGATATGTGAAACATTACATGAATGCCAAGGAAAATTATGCAATGTTGAAACTGTACAGAAATTCTTGCATTATTGCATTTGAAATCATTGAAATGGCTATGGGCTTGTTTCCATGCACAAGTGGGCTAGTCAAAATGGGCTCAGAATGGGCTTGCATTATTGCATTTGAAATCATTGAAATGGCCTTATGCTTATTGCATTTGAAACCATCCAAAGCATTTGAAATCATCCAAAGGTAGAATGAAGATGGTTACAAATTAAAATTGCAAGTCTGACAAATGTTCAAGGCCCAATGGTCAGAAAATTACAAAAATACCCCCAAAGGTCTAGAGATTGCAAAAATGCCCTTGATGTTGGAAAAATTACAGAAATGCCCCAATTGTCAGAAAATTACAAAAATACCCCCAGTGGGTAGAAAATTACAGAAATATCCCCTACTTGTGGAAAATTACGGAAATGTCCCCTGTGGCGGGAAAATTTCAGAAATGCTCTTGATCACCGAAAAAATACAAAAATACCCCGATGGCGGGAAAATGCAAAAGACCCTAAAATATCATAAAATTATGAAAATACCACACTTGTGGGAAAGCTGCATGAAAGTCATTGTTCAGTCTAGAAACTACACAAAGTTCACAGTTTGTCTCAAAATCACCAAAGAATGCTCTTGTTCCGGTTGGCGTTGTTTGCACGACTCGGTGGAGCGAGACCACGCCTCTTCCTTGAAGTGGTGTGCGCTCTCCTGGGTTCGGCTTATGGCTAACCATTCAAATCCATATATCTTTTCATGGAGCCCTGAGAAGTTCATAAATTGAGACTCGGAATACCCAAGAAGTCAAGAAGTGATGGGGTTATCTCCGAGAAGTCAAATTGGCATATATACCCAAGAAGTCAAGAAGTGATGGGACTATCTCTGAGAAGTCAGGAAAGGTCAAATATATGCCGAAAAGTGAGAATGACAAGAATGCCCAGGAAGAAGATAAAATTGCGAGAATATTCCAAAGTTTGGGAAAGCCACAGAAGTACTCAGATGGAGGAAAATCACAAATATACCCCGCCTCAGGCGGAAATGTCCTTTATAGACACCAAGACAACTTAAGAGTCCAATTACAATCAAAACAGTGACTATGGCCATGAAGCAACTCCGACGGACCGGTAGTGATCATCTTGATGATCCAATGGTCCGATCCTTACGGAATTCAAGTCCAACCGTCTGATTAGGAGACAAGAGGAAATTTAATGGCCCGATCAGGATGAAAGCAAGTTCCAAGATCTAAATGTTGACTGAAGTAAATTCAAAGGCTCTGGTTGTAACCGGATGTTACCTTGAAGACCCGATTATACAATCGGGATCATATGTAAAGATCTTGAAGAACCGATTATAATCCCAATTATCTATCTTCAAGAAATGAAGTCTTCAAATTTCTTTGCAAGAGTATGTACCCGTAATGGGCGATCGTCAAGATCATTTATGTCACAACGTATAGAGGCAAAAGGCGTTCTTCGACAATTAATCAAAGGTGTTCAGACTTGTACCGATGTAAATTAACACCGACTTCGGTCGGTGGGGAAAAGTCCAATACACGAACCCTAAATCGTCTGATAAACCCCAAAAGTGCGGAATTAACAAATATGTCAAAATATATGACATATTCATCCAGCGAAATAGGATGTTCCGAAAATTATGCGTGGTAAACAGATTGGCACGCCCGGTTGGACATTTCTTGCCTTTCATTTTTCTGTCGAAGAATAGCCTTGCCTCGACAAAGGTAGTGACTCCTTCACACTCTTGCAAGAAGTTCAAAGGATTCCTACCGTTGAAGCTGTCGTCGGAGGCATCAATGTTAAGGCTGCCCGGGGCGTCAAGGTTAAGCAGTCCCTTTCAAAGGCCAAATGTCAACATGTATCTAAAGTTGTTCCTACTAGCAGGTATGTGGAAGTTGTGGTGAATATTATCACCCACATGTTCCCAAAAAAAAGGTGGAGATGCTCCAAACAAGCCAAAATGAAGAAGAAAAAAGCTCCACATATTGGAAGGGGAACTTTTTAAGGCTATATTGAGCTTTTTATAGAAGAAACAAGGCCAAAGGAACCACCTTTGAACCTATACAGGCCAGAGGAAACCCCCTCCGCCTGCTGCCAGGCCGGAGGAAGGTCCCTCTACCCTGCACAGGCCAGAGGGGGAGGCCCTCCGCCCTGCCAGGCTGGAGGGGACCTCCCTCCGCCCTGTAGCAGGCCGGAGGGGAGGCCCTCCCCCCTTGGAGCAGGCTCTCCTCTGCCCATGCCCCATGCGGCTGTTAGAAAAAAAAACTAAAGAGGAAGAGGAAGAGACTGGGAGGAGGAGAAGATGAAGGGGCTTGCCCCTTGGGATTCCACCGAAGGAGAAGAAAAAGGGGGTCCTCCGGCCCACCTCCAACCACTATAAAATGGAGAGGAGAGAAAGTGCAAAAAAAAAAGTAGCAGCAAGTGCAGAAGCAGAGGCACAGGAAAGCAGCAGCGCACATCATAGTTTTTTGAAGAGTAGGCCCAAAGCAGCAGTGCAGCAGACTTGTGGTCACCACAGCTGCTGTGCACTGCAGTCCCAGGAGGGTCAAGCTATAGCAAGAGGCAATAGTCCCATGAAAGCAACAGAGGAAGGAGTTGTTTTTTTGGGAAGTTGCCATGTTAGCATGTGAAAGTGGTATGGTCACCACAAAAAAGGCCCCACTTGGGGGATTCGGTCACCTCCGTTAGGAATGGTAAGCCTAAGAGACTTTTCACCCACATGGCCAACAATATTATGCAGTGCAGATGCGATGCGATGCCATGTGAAAACATGATGATGTGATGTGAAAACATTACAGAAAAGTTTGATGCTCTGAAAACATTACAGAAACAAGTTTCATGCTGTGAAAACATTATAGAAACAGAAAAGTGCAGTAACAAGTCTTATGCTGTGAGACATTATAGAAATACAACATTACATAAAGGTGCAGAGGTGCATAAATGCCAAATTACAGAAAAGTGCAACAAATATTACAGAAACGCAACAAGTTTCATGCTAAGAAAAGTACAGAGAAGTGTAGAGAAATGTCATGCTTTTCTGCCATGCTGTGAGACACTAACAGAAATGCAAGACACTACAGAAATGCAACAAGTTCCAACAACAACATAAGCCATGTTGTGAGACATTCAATAAGTTTCAACAACAACGACATTACAGAAATGCTGTGTAGAAATGCTGTGCAGAAATGATATGTGAAACATTACATGAATGCCAAGGAAAATTATGCAATGTTGAAACTGTACAGAAATTCTTGTATTATTGCATTTGAAATCATTGAAATGGCTATGGGCTTGTTTCCATGCACAAGTGGGCTAGTCAAAATGGGCTCAGAATGGGCTTGCATTATTGCATTTGAAATCATTGAAATGGCCTTATGCTTATTGCATTTGAAACCATCCAAAGCATTTGAAATCATCCAAAGGTAGAATGAAGATGGTTACAAATTAAAATTGCAAGTCTGACAAATGTTCCAGGCCCAATGGTCAGAAAATTACAAAAATGTCCCCGAAGGTCTGGAGATTGCAAAAATGCCCTTGATGCTGGAAAAATTGTAGAAATGCCCCAATTGTCAGAAAATTACAGAAATACCCCCAGTGGGTAGAAAATTACAGAAATATCCCCTACTTGTGGAAAATTACAGAAATGTCCCATGTGGCGGGAACATTTCAGAAATGCTCTCGATGACCGAAAAAACACAAAAATACCCCGATGGCGGGAAAATGCAAAAGACCCTGAAATATCAGAAAATTATGAAAATACCACACTTGTGGGAAAGCTGCATGAAAGTCATTGTTCAGTCTAGAAACTACACAAAGTTCACAGTTTGTCTCAAAATCACCAAATAATGCTCTTGTTCCGGTTGGCGCTGTAGCAACCCTGATAAATTTAAAAGGAATAAATAAATCAAAATAGATTAAAAGATTTAGTAAATAAACGAAAGAGCTTGGAATGAAAATAATTAAACCCTGATGAAAATAATGCCTCAGATATAGGCGTTACTTTACAATAAAACGCCTTCGCCTAAGGCGTGTTTTGAGAAAGGACGCCCACACGTTAAGGCGTCAAATTTCAAACGACCAAAATAAATAAAAAGGGCAAGTTAGCGTAACATCCTTTGAGTGGATGCGTTTCAACAAGTAACGACGCCTGACAAGGCGTCAATTTAAATTCGACGCCCTTACTTAGGACGCTAATTCAGTTCGAGTTTCGTTCGACCCAGGAGTCTATCCAGGGTAAGTTGATAACTATGAGAAGGAGTTCGAATGTAGTAATAACTCTAATATGGAAGTAGTACTTCCAATCGAACACTAACCTTATTAGGATTTTCTAATATCTTATAAATAACCTACTGCTTGAACGGAGAATGCTATTTGGCGTTCGGAGTTTTCTAAGGTATGCGAAGAACATCAGGTTCTTCTTCTTCCTTCTTCCTTATATTGTGTTCGATCAACGCATGAAGAACTAATGATTCTTCATACTCTTCTCTGCTTACAGGTTGAGAAGCTCTGGTGAAGGACTAGGTAACGTTCTTCTGCTTTCTCCTCTGTTACGTACGATGAAGAAACTAAGGTATATAGTTTCTTTTTCTTTTATAGGATCTGCAGACGGTTGACAGGGAAGAACGGGGAATTCTTCGTCATCAACCAACATCTTCTGCATCTTCCCAAGCTCATCTGTTGCCGAGGGAAGCATATATCTTACTTGGCTATCAGTACGTCAGAAAACTCTGTTTATAAACAGAGTATCATTTTTTTCCCAGAACCTGCATACGTTCATCTTCAAATCAACTATAAGGTAGGTTTTCTCAAGCAACGTAGCCCAAACAAGTTAAATTCATAGTAACACATCATGCATGTCATGTATATAAGTTTCCTGATAGTTTCTACATGATTCTGAAATATTTTTGCAAGAGACGCCCGTGACTAGGGCGCTACTTTAAAGAAACGACCTGAACCAGGTCGTCAATTACAGATTTGACGCCCTGTCCTGTAAGCGTTAATCTCAGGAAAATCGCATGTAATTAATAATTAATCCACGTTTAAAAATTCAATAGATATGAAATATCCAATCTAATATATATTGCATGACTCCACCTGTGAATTCCTGCTAATTTTCTGTCATGATCATGTCTCTTGTCTCTTGGAATTCTATTTCCTAAAATATTGTAAAACACTCGAATTCACGACCCTGTATAGGTCGTCTCTCACTTGACTAACGCCCCTGTTCAGGGCGTGAATTCAAAAGTAACGCCCCTGTCCAGGACGTGTTTTTGATAAATTACTGAAAATATATATACTGCAAAAATAGAAGTAAAGAATGAACGACCATTGTATACGTCGTCAACTTGTAATTAAACGCCCCTTACCAGGGCGCGTTTTTGGTAAAATACTAAAATATTTAAATCTTGCAAAAATGTAAAATAGATAAACGCCCTTACTGAAGGCGTTAATTACTTGAGTAGTGACTTTACTTAAGTCGTTATTTTCCTGTAAAAATGTTTTTATCTGTTTCTGATAACCGATGGTTTCAATATATCTATATATATGTATATCGGCACTATATCTCCACTCCGTGAGTATAGTCCCACGTTTCATGATGTTTTATCGACCACCCTCAACTCTCATTGACATACAAGCTCTCCATTGGACATTCCGTTCCTTTGGACTAGCGAGTTAGTCATAGAGACCTCCGTAAGACTCCTCGAGCCTTGGATTCTCTCAAGGCCGATTGAGCTGGTTGTACCCTAAAAACCCATTGCACTATTGATTGCCATGTCACTCTAAAGAAACATGGTATACCGGCCCTTATGATATGCAAAGAGTATATCATGAGAATTCTTAATGGGATGATGATATCATGCCATTTGTTGATGTTCTTGTGGACCTCAATTCTATAATAAGAATGAGGGTATCTTGCCTTTGATGTACTGTTCATGTGGACCTCAATTCTATATAAAGAATGTCCATACTTGTTTGTCATGGTACCCGAGTTAAGGGAATCTAATTCCACCTAGTTTCATCGTTCATCGTGATTGAACCGTTGTTATCGCCTATCTATGTCCAATATCGTATTTTTTGGACTCCATTCTCTCAAAGTTATCCTACGTGTCTACAAGCTTAAATTGTTGAAATTCCATATTGGCTATATATATATACAAGAGTGGATGTCAAATATACATGATAAATGCCTGCGCATATAGGGCCCGATCTGGTCCTGGGAGGAGCACCCGAAAGTACTTGTGCCCATGGGAGTTGAATGATAAGGTATCTGGCATTATACCGAGTGCATGACTAGCTTGATTAGACAATTCCACACAAATCTTGTACTTGACTCGTACTTGACTTGACATGAATTGCGTGACCCGAGAAAGGGTAATTACTTGCTTGCTTGATACATGATAGCCAAAGTTCTTGACATGACTTGTTAAAAAGTACTCGCTTGAATATCTGTTATCTTTCTTGAAAGCTCATGACTAGTTTGTCTTGCTGTCTTATTGATAAATTCTCTCTCTATCTTGTCGTTTTATACGAGCATGCATAGCTACAGTACATACATGAAAGATGTAATTATTTAAACCCCTTGCTAGCGCTTGAGATATAATTTCCTACTGAGCGTTCGCTCACTCCGTGTGTTCCCTACTTTTCAGGTAATTCCGACGACGAGGGAAGTCAATCGGATGGGAATGGTCAAGAGTGAAAGAGATAGAACTTCTCCAAGTGTCATCTAGTCTTTTTCCTATTTTTGAGTCAACTATGTACTTTTCCTTTTTAATTGCATAGAGTATTGGATTTGTAATAGTCTATCCATTATGAAATAAAGGATTGGGTTATCTTTCTATTTTGCGCATCTCTGTTTTGGTGTCGAATACACTACTACTCTGATTGACATGATTGATATAAACTCGTCGCGCATATCCGAGTATCTTCCGCGCTCGGGGCGTGACAGTTTTTGTGGTATCAGAGTCTAGGGTATTCAATTCCTAGGAAAACCCAAGTCCAAGGATAGATTTTAACCCTTTAACCAGTGAGATTGGGTAGAACCAAGGGTTAAAGTTAACATAGAATGCTAGTCTTTAAGATACAAATCACGTATTAATCTAGTTATTATAATTGTAGGATAATGGCTACCGAACGTTCTCAATGGCGCAACATGCAGCGTACACTGCAAGGCATGACTCAAGTGCTGCAACAAGTAACATTAGGAGGTGGACAACGAGCAGGAAGTCTCCACCAGACTTTCAAGAACATGAACCCGCCCAAGTTCACGGGTTCTACTGATCCAGATGACGCTGAACACTGGATTAGGGAGACAGAACGAATATTCCGTGTTATGCAATGCACAGATCAAGATAAGGTCTTATTAGCTACTTTTCAGTTAGAAAGGGATGCTAGATACTGGTGGGAATCAATAGAGGCTACTATAAATCAAGATCAGGTTTCGTGGGAGGAATTCGTTGAACACTTCAACGCAAAATATTTCTCGGACCGAGTTCAGGAAAAGAAGGCTGCAGAATTTGCTGCATTAAAGCAACGATCTTTGTCAGTGGCCGAGTATGAGGCCCAATTCTCTAGATTGTCTCGATATGCTAAGCATCTAGTTAGCACCGAGAAAATGAAAGCTAGGAGGTTTCTTAATAGGCTCAGGCCCCAAGCTATTACTCAACTGGCGCCGATGGACATTCAAGTCTACTCGGAGATAGTACGCCGAGCTCAACTATTAGAAGATGCCACGGAACTGTCTGATAGGATTCGTGGTAAGGATAAGAAGGAACAAGTTACAGGTTCGGGTTCCTTTAAACCCAACTTCAAGAAAAGGCCTAGCAATGGAGGAGCATCCTCACAAGACCAAAAGTTCAAGAAGACCAAGCCCTTCTCTATCACCACTACCTCTCCAAATACAGTGTGCAAACATTGTGATAAAGCGGGTCATAGAGCAGAAGAATGCTGGAGGAAACTAGGAGCATGTCTCCGTTGTGGGAGTCGTGAGCATCGGATTCCCGATTGCCCATTACTTAACGATCAAGCCGTTGACGGAAAGCGCCCCGTAACCAAGAATGCTCGTCTTCATGCAATCAAGGAGACCGAGCAAGTAGAAGGAGGCGGCTTAGTGGAAGGTACATTGAAAGTTTGTTCCAGGAATGCATATGTCTTAATTGATACTGGTGCATCACATTCTATTATTTCTAAGAAGTTTGCTGACCCATTACCCCTAGAACCGGAATGGATAAAGTTAGTTTTGTCTACTCCTCTGGATGATGAGACTGATATTACACATCATTACCAAAACTGCGAAGTATTGGTTCAAGGTAGAAATCTCCCTATTGATCTCATATGTTTAGATCTGAAAGAGTATGATGTTATACTAGGGGCAGATTGGTTATCCAAGTATCAGGCAACGGTTGATTGCCGCAATAGTAAGGTTACATTCAAGGAATTTCCAGAACTAATCTTGACTAGCCCCAAGGGTCGGAGCAGATCCCCTCTGATTTTAGCTCTCCGAGCTAGCAAGCTCATCAGGAAAGGATGGACATCTTTCCTTGCCTTTGTCACAGTTAAAGAAGCTAAGGAAGCTAAGCTAGAAGACATTCTGGTGGTACAAGAATTTCTGGACGTGTTTCCAGAAGATTTGCCGGGATTACCCCCGCAAAGAGAAGTGGCCTTCACCATTGACTTAGTCCCTGGTGCTGGTCCGATTTCAAAGGCACCTTATAGGATGTCACCTGCTGAACTCAAGGAGTTAAAAGAACAATTGATGGAACTCATTAAGAAAGGATTCATTAGACCAAGTACTTCCCCGTGGGGAGCGCCTGTATTATTTGTAAAGAAGAAAGACGGATCCATGAGGTTATGCGTCGACTATCGACAATTGAATCATCTCACTATCAAGAACAAGTATCCACTGCCGAGAATCGATGAATTGTTTGATCAAATTTCAGGATCCATGTACTTTTCTAAAATTGATCTTAGGTCCGGATATCACCAACTAAGAATCAAGGACGAGGATATTCATAAAAGACCGCATTCAGAAGCAGGTATGGCCATTATGAATTTGTTGTTATGCCTTTCGGACTAACGAATGCCCCTGCTGCCTTTATGCAGTTAATGAATAGTATATTCAGGCCTTATTTGGATCAATTCGTGGTGGTCTTTATTGATGATATATTGATTTATTCCAAGACCAAGGAAGAGCATGAGGAACATTTGAGGATTGCATTACAAATATTGAGGACAAACCAATTATATGCAAAACTTAGCAAGTGTGAATTCTGGCTTGAAGAAGTGACTTTTCTCGGACATGTTATATCAAAGGATGGCTTGTCTGTAGACCCATCAAAGGTTGGAGCTGTAAGGAACTGGGAAAGACTGACCAATGCTAGCGAGATCCGAAGTTTCTTAGGTCTTGCCAGCTATTACAGGCGATTCATCAAGGATTTCTCAAAAATCGACGTGCCACTTACGAGGTTAACTCGCAAGGAGATCCGTTATGAATGGGATGAGGAATGTGAAAGAAGCTTCCAAACTCTCAAGGATCATCTTACTACAGCTCCTATCTTAGCATTGCCAATTGAAGGAGAAAAGTTCGAGGTATACACTGATGCTTCTGGCATTGGCCTCGGGTGTGTTCTAATGCAACAAGGGAAGGTTATAGCCTACTCTTCTCGTCAATTAAAGAAGCATGAAGAGAACTACCCCGTCCATGACTTAGAATTGGCCGCGGTAGTATTTGCACTCAAAATATAGAGACATTATCTTTATGGAGTATAGTTTACTGTATACTCCAATCACAAGAGTCTCAAATATCTTTTCTCACAGAAAGAACTAAATATGAGGCAAAGACGATGGCTGGAATATCTCAAGGACTCCGACTTCAATATACAATATCATCCCGGAAAGGGTAATCATGTAGCAGATGCCCTTAGTCGAAAGCCGAGAGCACTGTTAGCCAGTTGTCTGATTCAAGAATGGAAATTGCTGGAACAATTCTCTGAACTCAATATAAGCATGGACACGGACCCTAGATGTGTCACATTATCTCATGTAAGCATACAGTCAGATTTATTGTCTGAAATACAAACACTTCAGAATGATGATCCTACATTAGTAGAAATCAAGGGCAGATTAGAAGGACAATCGGATTTCCAATTAGCTTCTGATGGAAGATTAATGTTCAAGAATAGAACTTGTATACCGGACTGCCCAGAATTGAAAAAGAAGATCTTAGATGAAGCTCACAGATCAAGGTATACGATTCATCCTGGATCTACCAAAATGTACTAAGATGTAAAAAGAAATTTTTGGTGGCCCAACATGAAAAGGGAAATAGCAGACTACGTATCACGCTGTCTCATGTGCCAACAAGTCAAGGCGGAACACCAAAAGCCTGCTGGAAAACTACATCCTCTAGATATCCCTAAATGGAAGTGGGAGGATATTGGTATGGATTTCATCATGGGTTTATCTAAATCAAAAAGAGGACATGATGGCATATGGGTTATCATTGACCGATTGACTAAATCAGCGCATTTCTTGCCAATCAAGAGTCGATGGTCAGTTGATGTCTTAGCTGCACTATACATCAAGGAAATAGTTAGATTACATGGTATTCCTGTTTCAATCGTGTCTGACAGAGATCTCCGTTTTACTTCTCATTTTTGGAAAGGACTACAACATTCGTTGGGAACGAGACTTAACTTTAGCACAGCCTTTCATCCTCAAACGGATGGTCAGACCGAGAGAACCAATCAAGTAGTCGAAGATATGCTAAGAGCATGCATTACTGATTTTGGTGGGAACTGGCATGATCACTTGCCTCTGGTCGAATTTGCATACAATAATAGCTACCAGGCAAGTATACAACTGGCACCTTTTGAAGCCTTATACGGAAGGAGTTGCCGATCACCCTTATGCTGGGATGAGGTTGGAGAGAAACAACTGTTAGGTCCAGAAATGGTAAGGGACACTACCGAGAAGATACAATTGATCAGAGAAAGACTGCAAGTTGCTCAGTCTAGACAAAAGGCTTATGCTGACACAAGAAGAAGAGATCTTGAATTTCAAGTTGGAGATCATGTATTTCTCAAGATATCGTCTGGACGTGGAATACGAAGATTTGGTGTTAAGGGCAAGCTTACACCAAGATTTATCGGACCTTTTGAGATACTAGAAAGAGTTGGCGAGGTTGCTTATCGCATCGCATTGCCACCTCAACTGTCCGAAGTACATGATGTGTTCCACATATCTATGTTGAAGAAGTATGTACACGATCCATCACATATTATCGAACATGGAGACCTAGTGATCCAGAAAGATCTCACATATGAGCAGAAGTCTATGAAGATCTTAGATCGAGAAGTACGAACCCTAAGGAATAAGGTTATTCCCATGCTAAAAGTACAATGGAATAAGAATTCAGAACATGAAGCTACATGGGAGACCGAGGAATCTATGAGGAAATAATTTCCAGATTTATTTTAGAAGGTACATACTCTACACTCTCCAAATGTAAATATATGATATGGAATTTGGGGACCAAATTCTTTTTAAGTGGGGGAGGGTGTAGCAACCCTGATAAATTTAAAAGGAATAAATAAATCAAAATAGGTTAAAAGATTTAGTAAATAAACGAAAGAGCTTGGAATGAAAATAATTAAACCCTGATGAAAATAACGCCTCAGATATAGGTGCTACTTTACAATAAAACGCCTTCGCCTAAGGCGTGTTTTGAGAAAGGACGCCCACACGTTAAGGCGTCAAATTTCAAACGACCAAAATAAATAAAAAGGGCAAGTTAGCGTAACGTCCTTTGAGTGGACGCGTTTCAACAAGTAACGACGCCTGACAAGGCGTCAATTTAAATTCGACGCCCTTACTTAGGACGCTAATTCAGTTCGAGTTTCGTTCGACCCAGGAGTCTATCTAGGGTAAGTTGATAACTATGAGAAGGAGTTCGAATGTAGTAATAACTCTAATATGGAAGTAGTACTTCCAATCGAACACTAACCTTATTAGGATTTTCCAATATCTTATAAATAACCTACTGCTTGAACCGAGAACGCTATTTGGCGTTCGGAGTTTTCTAAGGTATGCGAAGAACAGCAGGTTCTTCTTCTTCCTTCTTCCTTATATTGTGTTCGATCAACGCATGAAGAACTAATGATTCTTCATACTCTTCTCTGCTTACAGGTTGAGAAGCTCCGGTGAAGGACTAGGTAACGTTCTTCTGCTTTCTCCTCTGTTACGTACGATGAAGAAACTAAGGTATATAGTTTCTTTTTCTTTTATAGGATCTGCAGACGGTTGACAGGGAAGAACGGGGAATTCTTCGTCATCAACCAACATCTTCTGCATCTTCCCAAGCTCATCTGTTGCCGAGGGAAGCATATATCTTACTTGGCTATCAGTACGTCAGAAAACTTTGTTTATAAACAGAGTATCATTTTTTTTCCCAGAACCTGCATCCGTTCATCTTCAAATCAACTATAAGGTAGGTTTTCTCAAGCAACGTAGCCCAAACAAGTTAAATTCATAGTAACACATCATGCATGTCATGTATATAAGTTTCCTGATAGTTTCTACATGATTCTGAAATATTTTTGCAAGAGACGCCCGTGACTAGGGCGCTACTTTAAAGAAACGACCTGAACCAGGTCGTCAATTACAGATTTGACGCCCTGTCCTGTAAGTGTTAATCTCAGGAAAATCGCATGTAATTAATAATTGATCCACGTTTAAAAATTCAATAGATATGAAATATCCAATCTAATATATATTGCATGACTCCACCTGTGAATTCCTGCTAATTTTCTGTCATGATCATGTCTCTTGTCTCTTGGAATTCTATTTCCTAAAATATTGTAAAACACTCGAATTCACGACCCTGTATAGGTCGTCTCTCACTTGACTAACGCCCCTGTTCAGGGCGTGAATTCAAAAGTAACGCCCCTGTCCAGGACGTGTTTTTGATAAATTACTGAAAATATATATACTGCAAAAATAGAAGTAAAGAATGAACGACCATTGTATACGTCGTCAACTTGTAATTAAACGCCCCTTACCAGGGCACGTTTTTGGTAAAATACTAAAATATTTAAATCTTGCAAAAATGTAAAATAGATAAACGCCCTTACTGAAGGCGTTAATTACTTGAGTAGTGACTTTACTTAAGTCGTTATTTTCCTGTAAAAATGTTTTTATCTGTTTCTGATAACCGATGGTTTCAATATATCTATATATATGTATATCGGCACTATATCTCCACTCCGTGAGTATAGTCCCACGTTTCATGATGTTTTATCGACCACCCTCAACTCTCATTGACATACAAGCTCTCCATTGGACATTCCGTTCCTTTGGACTAGCGAGTTAGTCATAGAGACCTCCGTAAGACTCCTCGAGCCTTGGATTCTCTCAAGGCCGATTGAGCTGGTTGTACCCTAAAAACCCATTGCACTATTGATTGCCATGTCACTCTAAAGAAACATGGTATACCGGCCCTTATGATATGCAAAGAGTATATCATGAGAATTCTTAATGGGATGATGATATCATGCCATTTGTTGATGTTCTTGTGGACCTCAATTCTATAATAAGAATGAGGGTATCTTGCCTTTGATGTACTGTTCATGTGGACCTCAATTCTATATAAAGAATGTCCATACTTGTTTGTCATGGTACCTGAGTTAAGGGAACCTAATTCCACCTAGTTTCATCGTTCATCGTGATTGAACCGTTGTTATCGCCTATCTATGTCCAATATCGTATTTTTTGGACTCCATTCTCTCAAAGTTATCCTACGTGTCTACAAGCTTAAATTGTTGAAATTCCATATTGGCAATATATATATACAAGAGTGGATGTCAAATATACATGATAAATGCCTGCGCATATAGGACCCGATCTGGTCCTGGGAGGAGCACCCGAAAGTACTTGTGCCCATGGGAGTTGAATGATAAGGTATCGGGCATTATACCGAGTGCATGACTAGCTTGATTGGACAATTCCACACAAATCTTGTACTTGACTCGTACTTGACTTGACATGAATTGCGTGACCCGAGAAAGGGTAATTACTTACTTGCTTGATACATGATAGCCAAAGTTCTTGACATGACTTGTTAAAAAGTACTCGCTTGAATATCTGTTATCTTTCTTGAAAGCTCATGACTAGTTCGTCTTGCTGTCTTATTGATAAATTCTCTCTCTATCTTGTCGTTTTATACGAGCATGCATAGCTACAGTACATACATGAAAGATGTAATTATTTAAACCCCTTGCTAGCGCTTGAGATATAATTTCCTACTGAGCGTTCGCTCACTCCGTGTGTTCCCTACTTTTCAGGTAATTCCGACGACGAGGGAAGTCAATCGGATGGGAATGGTCAAGAGTGAAAGAGATAGAACTTCTCCAAGTGTCATCTAGTCTTTTTCCTATTTTTGAGTCAACTATGTACTTTTCCTTTTTAATTGCATAGAGTATTGGATTTGTAATAGTCTATCCATTATGAAATAAAGAATTGGGTTATCTTTCTATTTTGCGCATCTCTATTTTGGTGTCGAATACACTACTACTCTGATTGACATGATTGATATAAACTCGTCGCGCATATCCGAGTATCTTCCGCGCTCGGGGTGTGACAGGCGCTGTTTGCACGACTCGGTGGAGCGAGACCACACCCCTTCCTTGAAGCGGTGTGCGCTCTCCTGGGTTCGGCTTATAGCTAACCATTCAAATCCATATATCTTTTCATGGAGCCCTGAGAAGTTCATAAATTGAGACTCAGAATACCCAAGAAGTCAAGAAGTGATGGGGTTATCTCCGAGATGTCAAAATGGCATATATACCCAAGAAGTCAAGAAGTGATGGGACTATCTCCGAGAAGTCAGGAAAGGTCAAATATATGTCGAAAAGTCAGAATGACAAGAATGCCCAGGAAGAAGATAAAATTGCGAGAATATTCCAAAGTTTGGGAAAGCCACAGAAGTACTCAGATGGAGGAAAATCACAAATATATCCCGCCTCAAGAGGGAATGTCCTTTATAGATATCAAGACAACTTAAGAGTCCAATTACAATCAAAACAGTGACTATGGCCATGAAGCAACTCCGACGGACCGGTAGTGATCATCTTGGCGATCCAATGGTCCGATCCTTACGGAATTCAAGTCCAACCGTCTGATTAGGAGACAAGAGGAAATTTAATGGCCAGATCATGATGAAAGCAAGTTCCAAGATCTAAATGTTGACTGTAGTAAATTCAAAGGCTCTGGTTGCAACCGGATGTTACCTTGAAGACCCGATTATACAATCGGGATCATATGTAAAGATCTTGAAGAACCGATTGTAATCCCAATTATCTATGTTCAAGAAATGAAGTCTTCAAATTTCTTTGCATGAGTATGTACCCGTAATGGGCGATCGTCAAGATCATTTATGTCACAACGTATAGAGGCAAAAGGCGTTCTTCGACAATTAATCAAAGGTGTTCAGACTTGTACAGATATAAATTAACACCGACTTCGCTCGGTGGGGAAAAGTCCAGTACACGAACCCTAAATCGTCTGATAAACCCCGAAAGCGAAGAATTAACAAATATGTCAAAATATACGACATATTCATCCAGCGAAATAGGATGTTCTGAAAATTTTGCGTGGTAAACAGACTGGCACGCCCGGTTGGACTTTTCTTGCCTTTCATTTTT
This sequence comes from Amorphophallus konjac, assembly GCA_022559845.1. Lineage (NCBI taxonomy): Eukaryota > Viridiplantae > Streptophyta > Magnoliopsida > Alismatales > Araceae > Amorphophallus > Amorphophallus konjac. The sequence continues at coordinate 40,039,754 of CM040119.1, forward strand.
CTGTCGAAGAATAGCCTTGCCTCGACAAAGGTTGTGACTCCTTCACACTCTTGCAAGAAGTTCAAAGGATTCCTACCGTTGAAGCTGTCGTCGGGGGCATCAAGGTTGAGGCTGCCCGGGGCGTCAAGGTTAAGCAGTCCCTTTCAAAGGCCAAATGTCAACATGTATCTAAAGTTGTTCCTACTAGCAGGTATGTGGAAGTTGTGGTGAATATTATCACCCACATGTTCTCAAAACCAAGGCGGAGATGCTCCAAACAAGCCAAAATGAAGAAGAAAAAGGCTCCACATATTAGAAGGGGAACTTTTTAAGGCTATATTGAGCTTTTTATAGAAGAAACAAGGCCAAAGGAACCACCTTCGAACCTATACTGGCCAGAGGAAACCCCCTCCGCCTGCTGCCAGGCCGGAGGAAGGTCCCTCTGCCCTGCACAGGCCAGAGGGGGAGGCCCTCCACCCTGCCAGGCCGGAGGGGACCTCCCTCCGCCCTGTAGCAGGCCGGAAGGGAGGCCCTCCCCCGTTGGAGCAGGCTCTCCTCTGCCCATGCCCCATGCGGCTGTTAGAAAAAAAACTAAAGAGGAAGAGGAAGAGACTGGGAGGAGGAGGAGATGAAGGGGCTTGCCCCTTGGGATTCCATCGGAGGAGAAGAAAAAAGGGGTCCTCCGGCCCACCTCCAACCACTATAAAATGGAGAGGAGAGAAAGTGCAAAAAAAAAAAAGTAGCAGCAAGTGCAGGAGCAGAGGCACAGGAAAGCAGCAGCGCACATCATAGTTTTTTGAAGAGTAAGCCCAAGCAGTAGTGCAGCAGACTTGTGGTCACCACAGCTGCTGTGCACTGCAGTCCCAAGAGGGTCAAGCTATAGCAAGAGGTAACAGTCCCGTGAAAGCAACAGAGGAAGGAGTTGTTTTTTTGGGAAGTTGCCATGTTAGCATGTGAAAGTGGTATGGTCACCACAAAAAAGTCCCCCCTTGGGGGATATGGTCACCTCCTTTAGGAATGGGGAGCCTAAGAGACTTTTCACCCACATGGCCAACAATATTATGCAGTGCAGATGCGATGTGATGTGATGCCATGTGAAAACATGATGATGTGATGATGATGTGATGTGAAAACATTACAGAAAAGTTTGATGCTCTGAAAACATTACAGAAACAAGTTTCATGCAGTGAAAACATTATAGAAACAGAAAAGTGCAGCAATAAGTCTTATGCTGTGAGACATTATAGAAATACAACATTACATAAAGGTGCAGAGGTGCATAAATGCCAAATTATAGAAAAGTGCAACAAATATTACAGAAACGCAACAAGTTTCATGCTAAGAAAAGTACAGAGAAGTGTAGATAAATGCCATGCTTTTCTGCCATGCTGTGAGACACTAAGCCATGCTTTGAGACACTAACAGAAATGCAAGACACTACAGAAATGCGACAAGTTCCAACAACAACATAAGCCATGTTGTGAGACATTCAATAAGTTTCAACAACAACGACATTACAGAAATGCTGTGCAGAAAAGCTATGCAGAAATGATATGTGAAACATTACATGAATGCCAAGGAAAATTATGCAATGTTGAAACTGTACAGAAATTCTTGCATTATTGCATTTGAAATCATTGAAATGGCTATGGGCTTGTTTCCATGCACAAGTGGGCTAGTCAAAATGGGCTCAGAATGGGCTTGCATTATTGCATTTGAAATCATTGAAATGGCCTTATGCTTATTGCATTTGAAACCATCCAAAGCATTTGAAATCATCCAAAGGTAGAATGAAGATGGTTACAAATTAAAATTGCAAGTCTGACAAATGTTCAAGGCCCAATGGTCAGAAAATTACAAAAATACCCCCGAAGGTCTGGAGATTGCAAAAATGCCCTTGATGATGGAAAAATTGTAGAAATGCCCCAATTGTCTAAAAATTACAAAAATACCCCCAGTGGGTAGAAAATTACAGAAATATCCCCTAGTTGTGGAAAATTATAGAAATGTCCCCTATGGCGGGAAAATTTCAGAAATGCTCTCAATGACCAAAAAATTACAAAAATACCCCCATGGAGGGAAAATGCAAAAGATCTTGAAATATCAGAAAATTATGAAAATACCACACTTGTGGGAAAGCTGCATGAAAGTCATTGTTCAGTCTAGAAACTACACAAAGCTCACAGTTTGTCTCAAAATCACCAAAGAATGCTCTTGTCCCGGTTGGCGCTATTTGCACGACTCGATGCAGCGAGACCACGCCCCTTCCTTGAAGCGGTGTGCGCTCTCCTGTGTTCGGCTTATGGCTAACCATTCAAATCCATATATCTTTTCATGGAGCCCTGAGAAGTTCATAAATTGAGACTCGGATTACCCAAGAAGTCAAGAAGTGATGGGGTTATCTCCGAGAAGTCAAAATGGCATATATACCCAAGAAGTCAAGAAGTGATGGGACAATCTCCGAGAAGTCAGGAAAGGTCAAAAATGTGCCGAAAAGTCAGAATGACAAGAATGCCCAGGAAGAAGATAAAATTGCGAGAATATTCCAAAGTTTGGGAAAGCCACAGAAGTACTCTGATAGAGGAAAATCACAACTCTACCCCACCTCAGGCGGGAATGTCCTTTATAGACACCAAGACAACTTAAGAGTCCAATTACAATCAAAACAGTGACTATGGCCATGAAGTAACTCCGACGGACCGGTAGTGATCATCTTCGCGATCCAATGGTCCGATCCTTATAGAATTCAAGTCCAACCGTCTGATTAGGTGACAAGAGGAAATTTAATGGCCCGATCAGGATGAAAGTAAGTTCCAAGATCTAAATGTTGACTGAAGTAAATTCAAAGGCTCTGGTTGCAACCGGATGTTACCTTGAAGACCCGATTATACAATCGGGATCATATGTAAAGATCTTGAAGAACCAATTGTAATCCCAATTATCTATGTTCAAGAAATGAAGTCTTCAACTTTCTTTCCAAGAGTATGTACCCGCTATGGGCGATCGTCAAGATCATTTATGTCACAACGTATAGAGGCAAAAGGCGTTCTTTGACAATTAATCAAAGGTGTTCAGACTTGTACCGATGTAAATTAACACCGACTTCGGTCGGTGGGGAAAAGTCCAGTACACGAACCCTAAATCGTCTAATAAACCCCAAAAGTGCGGAATTAACAAATATGTCAAAATATACGACATATTCATCCAGCGAAATAGGATGTTCCGAAAATTTCGCGTGGTAAACAGACTGGCACGCCCAGTTGGACTTTTCTTGCCTTTCATTTTTCTGTCGAAGAATAGCCTTGCCTCAACAAAGGTTGTGACTCCTTCACACTCTTGCAACAAGTTCAAAGGATTCCTACCGTTGAAGCTGTCGTCGGGGGCATCAAGGTTAAGGCTGCCCGGGGCGTCAAGGTTAAGCAGTCCCTTTCAAAGGCCAAATGTCAACATGTATCTAAAGTTGTTCCTACTAGCAGGTATGTGGAAGTTGTGGTGAATATTATCACCCACATGTTCTCAAAACCAAGGCGGAGATGCTCCAAACAAGCCAAAATGAAGAAGAAACAAGCTCCACATATTGGAAGGGGAACTTTTTAAGGCTATACTGAGCTTTTTATAGAAGAAACAAGGCCAAAGGAACCACCTTCAAACCTATACAGGCTAGAGGAAACCCCCTCCGCCCGCTGCCAGGCCGGAGGAAGGTCCCTCTGCCCTACACAGGCCAGAGGGGGAGGCCCTCCGCCCTACCAGGTCGGAGGGGACCTCCCTCCGCCCTGTAGCAGGCCGGAGGGGAGGCCCTCTCCCCTTGGAGCAGGCTCTCCTCTGCCCATGCCCCATGCGGCTGTTAGAAAAAAAAAACTAAAGAGGAAGAGGAAGAGACTGGGAGGAGGAGAAGATGAAGGGGCTTGCACCTTAGGATTCCACCGGAGGAGAAGAAAAAGGGGGTCCTCCGGCCCACCTCCAACCACTATAAAATGGAGAGGAGAGAAAGTGCAAAAAAAAAAAGCAACAGCAGGTGCAGGAGCCGAGGCACAGGAAAGCAGCAACGCACATCATAGTTTTTTGAAGAGTAGGCCCAAGCAGCAGTGCAGCAGACTTGAGGTCACCACAGCTGCTGTGCACTGCAGTCCCAGGCGGGTCAAGCTATAGCAAGAGGCAACAGTCCCGTGAAAGCAATAGAGGAAGGAGTTGTTTTTTTGGGAAGTTGCCATGTTAGCATGTGAAAGTGGTATGGTCACCACAAAAAAGGCCCCCCTTGGGGGATCCGGTCACCTCCTTTAGGAATGGTGAGTCTAAGAGACTTTTCACCCACATGGCCAACAATATTATGCAGTGCAGATGCGATGTGATGCCATGTGAAAACATGATGATGTGATGATGATGTGATGTGAAAACATTACAGAAAAGTTTGATGCTCTGAAAACATTACAGAAACAAGTTTCATGCAGGGAAAACATTATAGAAACAGAAAAGTGCAGCAACAAGTCTTATGCTGTGAGACATTATAGAAATACAACATTACATAAAGGTGCAGAGGTGCATAAATGCCAAATTACAGAAAAGTGCAACAAATATTACAGAAACGCAACAAGTTTCATGCTAAGAAAAGTATAGAGAAGTGTAGAGAAATGCCATGCTTTTCTGCCATGCTGTGAGACACTAAGCCATGCTGTGAGACACTAACAGAAATGCAAGACACTTCAGAAATGTAACAAGTTCCAACAACAACATAAGCCATGTTGTGAGACATTCAATAAGTTTCAACAACAATGATGTTGGGTTCTGTGCGTCCCCTCATTATCTTTGACAATGATTTTGATGATTGTAATATATTGTGTGTTTTGTGTTTACTTGTTTTGTGTTTACTTCAAAGTGGAAATCTTGATTGTCTATGTTTTATGGCATCCTGATGGTAAAACAAACTAACACGATGATATCTTGTTTTGCAGGTGGTTCAAACACAATGATCCTTCATGCACACATCCTTGATGTTGGTGTTTGTATTGGTGCCTTCATGCATGTCCTATATGGGACACCTGATGTGGATTTCTGCTTAACATGCTTTTTATGATTCTTTTTGATCCAAGGTTATTGGAGGTTCTTAAGACCCTCTAACCATGCTATCTAACTTAGTTATATCATGTTCACAATTTGGGTCATGACTCTTTTAATGAATTCATATAAATGCTTGACATTGTGTTTCATGCATACTCAAAGTCCATACATTCTGTTTCATACATTGGCCTTCATAATCCAAGTCTACACATTGGCCTTTGGCCACCAAGTCTGTACATTGGCCTTCATCAGCCAAGTCTGTACATTGGCCTTCATCAGCCAAGTCTGTACATTGGCCTTTGGCCACCAAGTCTATACATTGGCCTTCATACTTCAAGTCTATACATTGGGCTTCATATTTCAAAGTCTGTACATTGGCCTTCATCAGCCAAGTCTATACATTGGTTCAAGCCACCAAGTCTGTACATTGGCCTTCAATCCAAGTCTATACATTGGCCTTCTGCCAAGTCTATACATTGTCTTGTGCCTTCAAGTTTCCATGTCTATACATTCTGTTTCATGCATATACAAAGTGAAGATTTGAGTTTGCTCTCAATTCATCTAATTCATGTTGGCTTGATTAAATTGTATTTGAAAGGTGAACCTGTGAAAAATATGGTTTGGAAATGTTTGAATCAGTTGTGCATATAGTTGCACTTTCAACATACTAATGTGCAGGTTCATCAAGGTTGAAATGCATTGAAGAGGTGGTAATTGTGTGGGTTGTTTTCTGAACACCTTCTATGAGGTATTATTAGATTAAATGTGTTTCATGCATCATGAAGATGAAGTTTTTGAGTTTTTCAGGTTATGCTCTCAAAATCATGAATGACAAGGTAAGAATTTACTTTTTAATGCAATTCATGTTTTAATTTATTGGGTTGCATGCTTAGAACATTCGGATTGGTTTAGAAACCTTTTTATCATGTTCCTAGGTCAGTGGGTCGACCCCCCATGCTCAATGGGTCGTCCCCTGGGCTAAACAGGGTGTTTTCAGCACCCTGTCTAAAAGTGGGTCGACCCCCCTCACAAAGTGGGTCGACCCCCCTGTAAAATATGCTAAAAAATAGCTTCTGGGAGTAGATGGGTCGACCCCCTCTGAAAGTGGGTCGACCCCCCTGTTTCGCAGGTCCGCGCGGCTTTTTCGTAAATTACCGAAACCTATCCAAATGACCTCCGATTGAGCTGAAAATTTACACACTTACCCTTGAGTTACTAATGAACATATTGGGGTGGTTTTGCTAGGGTTTTGCAAGGGTATTGTGGTCTTTTGCACAACTCATCCTTCTTGTATATATAACATACGAATTTGGGGTTTTAATTATCTCCTAAGGCTAACCTTGTTCTATTTGTTGTAGGAGAGAAAGAAGAGAGCTCAAGGAAGCTTCAACGCTAGATTCGATCTACATCCCTCGACATTTGGAGCTCGTGGAAGAAGAAGAAAAGGAGCAGATCATCAAGGGGATCAAGAGGACACTCTCAACATCATCATCCGGCTACCCTCCGACCCGTGGCATAGAGAAGACATTCTATAGCCCTTGTTATTCGATAGGAATTTCTTTCTACATTCTTTTTGTGCTTAATGGAGTCAATCTCTTTAGGTTTCTAAAGTTATATTGATCATATCCTTCGTTTCTAAACATCATGTCTGTGAGTGTGTGAACCGTCGGTGAACGGTTGTGGAGTTATTGTGCCGCGGGCATTGCGGCTTGTGTGTGTGTGATTGTTCGTCCCTTGTGGATCGTGTACGGAGCTGCGTCTCGGTGTGTGCTTATTGTCTGGGGTGTGTTCCCCGTCGTGTGTGTGTGGATATTGCTACAGAAGTAGCGTGTGTGTGTGGTTGGGGTTCATCCCCGGGTGCTACGAAAGTAGCGTGTAGTGAATCCTCAACCGATTGGGTGAGGGGTGGACGTAGGGTGCTCGTCGTGGTCCCGAACCACCTTAAAAATCTGTGTCTTGTGGTTTTGCTTGTGTGTTTGCCATTTCTTCAATCTCCCTTCACAGGTTCAATACATAGGTTTTTATCTCACTACGCTATCACACATTGCTACCTCCGTTATTTGTATTTGAGCTTAATCTCCTTGTTAATCACTGTTTAATCTTTGTTAAACTTGAACTCTCTAAATTGTTGCATTGTCAATTCGAGTGAGATCAGAAAGCGTGAGAGAACTCTTTAATCTCACTCCTGTTTAAGAAATCAACGTTGCAATTTTAAACTCCGATGTGGTTGTCAAGGAAAGCTTTTAAAAAATCCGCCATCTCGGCAAGGGGACAATTCAACCCCCCTTCTTGTCCGCCATCTCTATCTGGGCCAACAATTGGTATCAGAGCCCAGTCTCTGATTTTTATTCAGCGGATCTCACGGTCTAGGAGAAAAGATCTTTTTATGATGGCCAGTCTGAATTCAGTTCCTGTCTTTGATGGTTTTGATTTTACATCATGGCTTGGAAAATTGTGTGTTTGGATTTCTGGGATTAATCCTAAGCTTATGAAATTCATAAGTCATGGTCCTCATGTTTTACCAAAAATGAGTCAAGGTGGACCGATGAACATAGGAAGATGAATTCTGATAATCTTTTTGTTTTGAATACTCTTAAAGCTGCAGTATGCATTAACAAATTTCCATTTATTTCTGATTGTAGCTCAGCCAAAGAAATCTTGGATGGATTGATTAAGTTTCATGAAGGAAGGCTGAAGGATACATGTATGATGGCAAACGACAGTGCTCTTTCGAGCAAAGAAAATTCTGATGGAGAAGGAAATCAGGAGGTAAGTTCTGAAACCGATGAGATTTCCTTGGAAGAACTAATGGATGCCTACGATGACTTGCTTGATAGATATAAGGCATTAAAATCTGAGAACAGAAAAATGAAAAAGAAACTTAATGATCATTCACATGTTAACCTTCCATGTGCTAAATGCTCTCAAATTGAAAATACATGTGTTGATGATCTTTCATGTGAGGAATGCTCGGAGCTTAGGATCTTGAATAAAAATTTGTTGCATGATGTTGCTGTGCATGAAGAAATTATTTTAATTCTGAAAGCTGAAAACAAATCCTTACAGGATAAAATTTCAGAACTTCAACTCATTGAAGAAGACAATGAAAAGCTAAAAATAATGAATTTTGCTATGTCTGAAAAATTACTTGTGCTTGAAAAAGAGACATGCATATCTGTTGATAAATCTGAATGGTTAATGGAGCTGAGACATGAAATTGAAAGCCTTAAAAGCGTGAATGACAAATTTGAATGTAATAAAACCATGAATGAAATGGTTGATGAACATGTGAGCCTTCAAAAGAATGAACTTGGACATACCTCCACGACTGTAAATCCACTTGAAAAACTTGCTGAAGAGATTCAGAATTTGAAAGAACGAAATAGTTTGTTGGTTGATGAACTCCACATGTTTGAAAAAGGAAAACATGTTGTTGATAATTCTAAAAATCTTCATGTTTTGGAATTAGAAATTGCTAGCTCTAAAACTATCAATTCTTTGTTGAATGAGAAGCTGGCATTGTGTGAGAAAGAAATTACTGAATCTAACTTGCATATCTCATCATTGGAAGATGAGATCATAAATTTGAATGAATCCATGGTGTTGTGCAATAAGCAAAATGAAAAACAGAAAAAGGATGTTGATTGTTCTTGTATGCATGTAGAACCCTCATATGATAAACATGTTCATGCACCAAGAAAAAGAAGGAATGTCTTTTGTGACTATTGTGGCAAATTTGGCCATGAAATGTATGATTGCCTTTTAATGAAGTTTGATGATGATGTGGCTTTGAAATCTAGAGTGGAAAATGATAATGGTTCCAAAGATCATGAGAAATCCACAATGAAAAACCTCAACACTCATTGTTACTATTGTGGGTTACGTGGTCATGTCTTTGAAAATTGCTTCGTTAAGAAAGATGATGATGAATGGTTTGCCAACAAGAACTTTTCATGTTATTATTGTGGTGAACAAGGACACATGATGGATAATTGTTCCTTAATGAAAAATGATGAGAAATTATCCATGAAAAGAAAATCTTTCTACTGCTATTACTGTGGTGAGAATGGTCATTCTATGGATGATTGTTTCACAATGAAAATCGATGATGAGTGGTATGAAAGGAAAAATAAGAAAAATACATTTATTCATGCTAGGACTGACCCCTCGGGACCCAAGATGGTTTGGGTACCCAAACATCCAACTTGAGAATCTATTTTGCAGGGGTACCTTGAGATGGAAGAAATTAATAAATATTGGGATCTCAAGGTGAGGAACAAAAATGATTTGTTTTGAAACTTTGTCTCACTTGGTTCTCTTTAAAAAAATCTGAAAAATGTAAAATTTATGTTTTGAGAAAAATGCTTTCAACTTGGTTCACTGGTTATGGTATCTTTTGGAAATCTTGAGAATCTTTGAGTTCCATATCAGAATGACTTGATCACTTCTATTTTCACTCCATGTGAATAAATTCTATCTTCAAATGCTTTACTCTTCTCATAAAGTGTTTTCACACTTATAATCAACTCTTGTAAATAAAATTTGGTTTGAATGCTTCTCATTGTGCATAGAGTTTTCAAACTCTTACTTACTTTTTGTAAATAATCACTCACTTGTGCATACATAGATCACATGCTTAAGTTGCATAAAACATGCTGCACATATCATATACATCCTCACTTGCATACATTTGCACTTGCTTGCATACATTTGCATATTCCTCATATTCGTGTGCTTGATTGCTATGATTTTTCGGTATATAAAATAGTGTTTGTGGAAGGTTGGATTATGTCTAGCCGGAAGGTCTCACTATGCGTGATGGTGGTCTTCGGACCTATGTTCCCCGCCGCGTACCGAAAATCACTTTGTTTGAATAGTTTGCTATATCCTTGCTTGAATGCATGTACATAATTTTAGAACACAATTCCTTGCAAATCCTCTAAGACCTCACCTCCTTGCTATATAAAATGCAGTGATTTTAATCATTTGTGAAAAGTGACATATACAAAGGAGGATGATTCATTTCAACTGTGCATACATTTAGGGGGAGTCATAACTGTGTATAGGCAAATTCATCTTCTACATCCAAAGCAATTACCCATACATTATTCCAAAATGATGCATATGACTTTGATTGATAAGGATTTCAGAAATTCTTTTTAACACTTCATGGGAAACAAATTTCTACATGAAAATTGAGAGAATCGTGAGGAAAAAGCTGCCTACCCCGCATGCTTAAATAAGTGGTATGTCTAACTGAGTAGCCGGGAATCCCCACTGAAATAAATGAGGAAACTCGCATCGAAAGGTGAAACAAAATCCACATTTTGTGATGAATCCTAGTAAGCCGGGAAACCCCATTGAGACACATGAGGTGACTCGCGCCGAACAGTGAAATCTAATAAAAGAAAAACAAAAAGGGGTTGAGCGAAGCTACCAATAGTCGAGGATCAAAATGGAAGTGTAGGAAGGAAATAACCCTCTAGTGTTTTCTAGAAACTCTGCTAATATCCATATAAACTTGAAGTTCATTGCTCATTTACATAAATTTCAATTGGGTATTTTTGTGATGATTGTATATCTTGAATTTGTTCTTATCATGGCTTATGTAGTACCTTGCATATATGAATGCACTACCTTTTTTTGATTATGGTTCATATCTCACATTTTGATTTTGAATGAACTGTTCTTTTGCTATCCCCTTATCCCATTAAGGGGGAGCTATAGTACTGTATGTGTGCTTAACTCCAATGCATGCTTGCGTGTTTGCTTGGTTGCATACTTCATTTCACATTTAAGTTTGCATAGATGCATCTTCAGGTTACTTAATCCCATTGTCTATTGGCTTTTGTTCTTGACAATTGGGGGAGAATAATGTGCTTTTTAGCATAATACACTTTTTGTGCCTAACATAGTTTTCAGGCTTCACATATCATTTACCTTCATTACAAGTGCATAATTAGTCATACATAAGGCAAAAAATCACAAACAATTGAGCTTATGCACTAATTTCACACATCTGCTAATTACAAATAAAATTTCAAATTCCTGCTTATTTTTGGTCTCCACACCTTCCTCTCATGATAGGTGTATTGCTGGATTCGTGCGTTCATGTCTAACTCATTTTTGGAAGGTTTCCAGCTACTTTTCAGTCCCCCATTTTTTTTGCTAATGACAAAGGGGGAGAGAACTTTAAAATTATCACAATATATTGTCATCATCAAAAAGGGGGAGATTGTTGAGTTCTGTGCGTCCCCTCGTTGTCTTTGACAATGGTTTTGATGATTCTAATATATTGTGTGTTTTGTGTTTACTTGTTTTGTGTTTACTTCAACGTGGAAATCTTGATTGTCTATGTTTTATGGCATCCTGATGGTAAAACAAACTAACACTATGATATCTTATTTTGCAGGTGGTTCAAACACAATGATCCTTCATGCACACATCCTTGATGTTGGTGTTTGTATTGGTGCCTTCATGCATGTCCTATATGGGACACTTGATGTGGATTTCTGCTTAACATGCTTTTTATGATTCTTTTTGATCCAAGGTTATTGGATGTTCTTAAGACCCTCTAACCATGCTATCTAACTTGGTTATATCATGTTCACAATTTGGGTCATGACTCTTTTAATCAATTCATATAAATGCTTGACATTGTGTTTCATGCATACTCAAAGTCCATACATTCTGTTTCATACATTGGCCTTCATAATCCAAGTCTACACATTGGCCTTTGGCCACCAAGTCTATACATTGGCCTTCATCAGCCAAGTCTGTACATTGGCATTTGGCCACCAAGTCTATACATTGGCCTTCATACTTCAAGTCTATACATTGGGCTTCATATTTCAAAGTCTGTACATTGGCCTTCATCAGCCAAGTCTATACATTGGTTCAAGCCACCAAGTCTGTACATTGGCCTTCAATCCAAGTCTATACATTGGCCTTCTGCCAAGTCTATACATTGTCTTGTGCCTTCAAGTTTCCATGTCTATACATTCTGTTTCATGCATATACAAAGTGAAGATTTGAGTTTGCTCTCAATTCATCTAATTCATGTTGGCTTGATTAAATTGTATTTGAAAGGTGAACCTGTGAAAAATATGGTTTGGAAATGTTTGAATCAGTTGTGCATATAGTTGCACTTTCAACATACTAATGTGCAGGTTCATCAAGGTTGAAATGCATTGAAGAGGTGGTAATTGTGTGGGTTGTTTTCTGAACACCTTCTATGAGGTATTATTAGATTAAATGTGTTTCATGCATCATGAAGATGAAGTTTTTGAGTTTTTCAGGTTATGCTCTCAAAATCATGAATGACAAGGTAAGAATTTACTTTTTAATGCAATTCATGTTTTAATTTATTGGGTTGCATGCTTAGAACATTAGGATTGGTTTAGAAACCTTTTTATCATGTTCCTAGGTCAGTGGGTCGACCCCCCATGCTCAATGGGTCGTCCCCTGGGCTAAACAGGGTGTTTTCAGCACCCTGTCTGAAAGTGGGTCGACCACCCTCACAAAGTGGGTCGACCCCCCTATAAAATATGCTAAAAAATAGCTTCTGGGAGTAGATGGGTCGACCCCCCTCTGAAAGTGGGTCGACCCCCCCTGTTTCGCAGGTCCGCGCGGCTTTTTCGTAAATTACCCAAACCCATCCAAATGACCTCCGATTAGGCTGAAAATTTACACACTTACCCTTGAGTTACTAATGAACATATTGGGGTGGTTTTGCTAGGGTTTTGCAAGGGTATTGTGGTCTTTTGCACAACTCATCCCTCTTGTATATATAACATACGAATTTGGGGTTTTAATTATCTCCTAAGGCTAACCTTGTTCTATTTGTTGTAGGAGAGAAAGAAGAGAGCTCAAGGAAGCTTCAACGCTAGATTCGATCTACATCCCTCGACATTTGGAGCTCGTGGAAGAAGAAGAAAAGGAGCGGATCATCAAGGGGATCAAGAGGACACTCTCAACGTCATCATCCAACTACCCTCCGACCCGTGGCATAGAGAAGACATTCTATAGCCCTTGTTCTTCGATAGGAATTTCTTTCTACATCCTTTTTGTGCTTAATGGAGTCAATCTCTTTAGGTTTCTAAAGTTATATTGATCATATCCTTCGTTTCTAAACATCATGTCTGTGAGTGTGTGAACCGTCGGTGAACGGTTGTGGAGTTATTGTGCCGCGGGCATTGCGGCTTGTGTGTGTGTGATTGTTCGTCCCTTGTGGATCGTGTACGGAGCTGCGTCTCGGTGTGTGCTTATTGTCCGGGGTGTGTTCCCCGTCGTGTGTGTGTGGATATTGCTACAGAAGTAGCGTGTGTGTGTGGTTGGGGTTCATCCCCGGGTGCTACGAAAGTAGCGTGTAGTGAATCCTCACCCGATTGGGTGAGGGGTGGACGTCGGGTGCCCGTCGTGGTCCCGAACCACCTTAAAAATCTGTGTCTTGTGATTTTGCCTGTGTGTTTGCCATTTCTTCTATCTCCCTTTACAGGTTCAATACATAGGTTTTTATCTCACTACGCTATCACACATTGCTACCTCCATTATTTGTATTTGAGCTTAATCTCCTTGTTAATCACTGTTTAATCTTTGTTAAACTTGAACTCTCTAAATTGTTGCATTATCAATTCGAGTGAGATCGGAAAGCGTGAGAGAACTCTTTAATCTCACTCCTGTTTAAGAAATCAACGTTGCAATTTTAAACTCCGCTGTGGTTGTCAAGGAAAGTTTTTAAAAAATCCGCCATCTCGGCAAGGGGACAATTCAACCCCCCTTCTTGTCCGCCATCTCTATCTGGGCCAACAAATGACATTACAGAAATGCTGTGCAGAAATGATGTGTGAAACATTACATGAATGCCAAGGACAATTATGCAATGTTGAAACTGTACAGAAATTCTTGCATTATTGCATTTGAAATCATTGAAATGGCTATGGGTTTGTTTCCATGCACAAGTGGGCTAGTCAAAATGGGCTCAGAATGGGCTTGCATTATTGCAGTTGAAATCATTGAAATGGCCTTATGCTTATTGCATTTGAAACCATCCAAAGTATTTGAAATCATCCAAAGGTAGAATGAAGATGGTTACAAATTAAAATTGCAAGTCTGACAAATGTTCAAGGCCCAATGGTCAAAAAATTACAAAATTACCCCCGAAGGTCTGGAGATTGCAAAAATTCCTTTGATGCTGGAAAAATTGCAGAAATGCCCCAATTGTCAGAAAATTACAGAAATACCCCCAGTGGGTAGAAAATTACATAAATATCTCCTAGTTGTGGAAAATTACCGAAATGTCCCCTGTGGCGGGAAAATTTCAGAAATGCTCTCGATGACCGAAAAAATACAAAAATACCCCGATGGCGGGAAAATGCAAAAGACCCTGAAATATCAAAAAATTATGAAAATACCACACATGTGGGAAAGCTGCATGAAAGTCATTGTTCAGTCTAGAAACTACACAAAGTTCACAGTTTGTCTCAAAATCACCAAAGAATGCTCTTGTTCCGGTTGGCGCTATTTGCACGACTCGGTAGAGCGAGACCACGCCCCTTCCTTGAAGCGGTGTGCGCTCTCCTAGGTTCGGCTTATGGCTAACCATTCAAATCCATATATCTTTTCATGGAGCCCTGAGAAGTTCATAAATTGAGACTCGGAATACCCAAGAAGTCAAGAAGTGATGGGGTTATCTCCGAGAAGTCAAAATGGCATATATACCCAAGAAGTCAAGAAGTGATGGGACTATCTCCGAGAAGTCAGGAAAGGTCAAATATATGCCGAAAAGTCAGAATGATAAGAATGCCCAGGAAGAAGATAAAATTGTGAGAATATTCCAAAGTTTGGGAAAGCCACAGAAGTACTCTGATGGAGGAAAATCACAAATATACCCCACCTCAAGCGGGAATGTCCTTTATAGACACCAAGACAACTTAAGAGTCCAATTACAATCAAAACAGTGACTATGGCCATGAAGCAACTCCGACGGACCGGTAGTGATCATCTTGGCGATCCAATGGTCCGATCCTTACGGAATTCAAGTCCAACCGTCTGATTAGGAGACAAGAGGAAATTTAATGGCCCGATCAGGATGAAAGTAAGTTCCAAGATCTAAATGTTGACTGAAGTAAATTCAAAGGCTCTGGCTGCATCCGGATGTTACCTTGAAGACCCGATTATACAATCGGGATCATATGTAAAGATCTTGAAGAACTGATTGTGATCCTAATTATCTATGTTCAAGAAATGAAGTCTTCAAATTTCTTTTCAAGAGTATGTACCCGCTATGGGCGATCGTCAAGATCATTTATGTCACAACGTATAGAGGCAAAAGGCGTTCTTTGACAATTAATCAAAGGTGTTCAGACTTGTACCGATGTAAATTAACACCGACTTCGGTCGGTGGGGAAAAGTCCAGTACACGAACCCTAAATCGTCTAATAAACCCCAAAAGCGCGGAATTAACAAATATGTCAAAATATACGACATATTCATCCAGCGAAATAGGATGTTCCGAAAATTTCGCGTGGTAAACAGACTGGCACCCCCAGTTGGACTTTTCTTGCCTTTCATTTTTCTGTCGAAGAATAGCCTTGCCTCAACAAAGGTTGTGACTCCTTCACACTCTTGCAACAAGTTCAAAGGATTCCTACCGTTGAAGCTGTCGTCGGGGGCATCAAGGTTAAGGCTGCCCGGGGCGTCAAGGTTAAGCAGTCCCTTTCAAAGGCCAAATGTCAACATGTATCTAAAGTTGTTCCTACTAGCAGGGGGCATGCCATTCCAACCGTGGCTGCTGCCGTTGGGGGCATCAAGGTTAAAACTCCTTGTCAAAGGCCAAATGGCAACTCAATACATGTCCAAGTGGCAATTACTAAGAGGGGACAAGGCCACCACAGTCATGGCCACCGCTGCTCGATACGTCCAAGTGAAGGCTTCCTGTTGAAGACTAAGTGCCAACAAAGTTCATATGTTGTTCCTGCTAGCCGGGGGCAATGTCGTCGCCCTGGAAGAAAATCTATTGTGTCTATATCTAAGTCTGGCAAGATTTGTCCTTGACCAAAAGCAAACCAAAGAAAAAGAAGAAGAAGAACGCAACTGGCCAAATAAAGGCGAGCCGATCTCATAACAATACTTTGCTGAATACATCAAGTTAAGGTAGAGATGAAAGAATCCAATGCCTAAGCTTCGTTCTGAAGCCAAGGCACCAGTGGGAAGTCAAAGCCTCTAAGTTTGGGCAAGGGGGAAATATTATTGCCATCTACATCAAGTGAAAGGTGAAAATGAAAGAAGTTGACATCCAAGCCTCACTTAAAAAAGTCAAAGCCCTTAAGCCTAGGCGAGGGGGCAATTCCGTGAACCAACTTCTTATCAAATAAATATGGTCACCATGGAGGAGGCTTCGAACAATCTAAGCCTTCTAAGGCAACAACTTGATGCAGGAATTTCAACCCTGGGGGCATGTTTACCCTGGGGGCATGTTCCAATCAGCCCCTAAATAGATATTCCTCTCCCTCAAGCCATGACATAAGACAGAAAAGGAAGAAGAATAGATAAGAAAAGGGAAGAAGGAATAGAAAATTGGTGAAGCATCAGGCTGCCACCTTAGAAACTCAAGAGGGCGTATCTGGAAAAGAAAACTCCAAGAAGAGGTAGGGGCAAAGCACTAAATAATGCTTCGAGCAAAATCTCAGGCGAAACCTCAAGCAGGTAACTATGGCAAGCAATAGCCGGATCAGAAGTCCAAAGCAGAAGGCTCCAAGTCAAGCCCAGGCAAAGCCAGAAAGGCCAGTCCAGGAAGAAGGCTTCAAGCAAAGCTCTAAGTGAAGACAAAAAAAAATACAAGCCTGAAGAAAAAAGAAGACGAAGTAAAACCACTGGCAAAGCCAAGGCGGTAGATTCAAGGGGGACCTCTGTCTTTTCCCTTTCCAATTTCAACACTCTGTTAGTGGAGTTTGTCCCAAAACCGTCAGTTTATGAAGCTCTTAAGGCTCCAAACATGTCTGTCTGACATCAAGCCATCTATGCATGACATCCAACCAATGCTTTAGTACCAAATTGGTGTTGAACACCAACTTATTTTTTGATCCGCCAATTTTGGGTATTGTTCCACTTCGGACTCTAGGCCACCCTAGACAATCAAGCTCATTTTATGGTAACACAAAGCTAGCTTCAGGCCTAAACCTGTGCTTGTGGCACCAAACCAATTTTGGCATCGACTTCTCTCCCCGCTGTCCACAGGGAAATTGTAAAAAAAAGGAAAAAGAAAGAGAGAAAGAGAGAAAGGGGCACTCTTGGCCCAGGCCCTCCAAGGCAGAAGCTCAAAGCGAGAATTTCATCTCGAGAGGGATGAATTCCACCCAACTCGGTCTTCAAACAATCAATCCTCATGAAATGAAGCGCAAGCTGAGGAGGAGAAAATAGGAAAGAAGCGTTTGAAGAGAAATGTAAAGAAGCAAAGTTGAATAGACAGTTGCCTTGGAAATCCCCAGAAAAGGAAATCCTTTGCAAAGAACTACGAAAGAGAGAGAGTAACCCTTCCTTCCACTCAATGAAAAGCATGTGAAGTTGAAGTTGCATCTGTTATGTGATCCACCTCAGTTGGATCATCACTTTGTCAGAGCTCAAATCTAAAGTTCAAAAAATTGGGGGGGGGGGGGCTTAAAAAAGAGGTTCCCCGGCGGACTTAGCCATTCCCATCACAGGGATGGTTGAGGGTAAAAAGGTTAAAGAAACCCGACTGAGGTGAAAAGTCGAAAGGGCGTCCTACGTAAAATTGGGTAACCCCTCAGCGTGAAAACCCGAAAGGGCACGCTGGAAAAGGCTAAAGGGGGCCAGCTTCGGCAAAAATCCGAAAGGGCGTTGGGGTTGGTAAGGTGAAAAAAAAGAGAAATATATTTCCAGCAATCATCATGAACCGGCATCGTGATTATCTTCCACTTGAAAATCTTATCCTATCAAGGGGCACAAATGCAACAAAACCCAAACCCTTGGTTTGAAACCCCTTTTGGGTCAGCCACCATTAAAACCAACTCTTTGGTTACCCAAGCCTTCCTTGGATAACCACAAAAAAAGACACAAAGCCAAAATCATTGGTTCAAAACCCCTTCCGGGTTAGCAACCACAAAATAAAACTAATTTTTTGTTACCCAAACCTTTCGAGTCAAAAAAATAGAGAGAAACCCAATGTCATGGTTCCCAAACCCCTTCTGGGTCAGTTACCATTCCAAAACCCAAAAACTTCATCGGCAAGCCCCTTTCAAGCTAAAAGGCTACGAGCCTATAAGTCATTGGCCCCACATCTTCCTTATGGTGGAGGATCAATGGAAATTCAGACACTTTGTCCCAACGACAACGTCAAGTAACAACAACGTCAGACAAAAAAAAATAACAAAAAAAGAAAAAGAAAAAATGGGGCTTGAAATTGAGGTGCCCCGATGGACTTGGGCATCCAACTTGTTGGTTGCCTAAGGGTAAAAAGGTCATAAAACCCGGTTGGAGTGAAAACCCAAAAGGGCACTTCAGGCAAAAATGGGTAACCCCTCAGTGTGAAAATCTGAAAGGACGCACTGGAAAAAGCTAAAGGGGGCTAGCTTCGGTGAAAACCCGAAAGGGGGGCGAAGCTGGTAATGTGAAAAAAAGAGAGGAAGAAGAACAGAGGAACACCTCATCATTATGCACTACCGTCTCGAACATCCTTCGTCTAATGGTTTTGTCCCACCGTGACGAACACATTATGAAAACCATCAAATCACAAGTCCCAGAAAAACTCACCCAAATTCCAACTTTTGGCTTCCAAATCACAAAAGTCAGCCAAACCCTCAGCGCAATCCTCAGCTCCCAAATCACAAATGTTAACTAACTCCAGCTCCATTTCCTAGTCCTCAAACCGCACAGGTCAGCCAAGTTTTCTAAGCCCAAAGGTCATCCAAAATCTAAACTCAAGTCCCAAATTCTATTGGCCCTCAAACCATCAAGGTCACCCATAGTAAATTATAAATCTCAATTCCAATCTTTGGCTTCCAAACCACAAGGTTAGTCAACCCCAATTCTAGTCTTTAACCCCACCTTAACTCCTAATGCTTGACTTCTAAGCCACGGAGGTCGGTATAAGAGAAAAAAAATGAGAGGTAAAAAAGAGATGAAAAAAAAGAGACCAAGAAAAATGAGAGAAAAAAATAAAAAAGGGGAGAGAAAGAAAAAGGAAAAGAAGAGAAAAGAAAAAAATGAAAAAAAGAGGGAAAAAAGAAAATAAGAAAAAATGAAGGAAGAAAAGAAAGAGAACTATTGTTATTCATCACCATGAGCCGTCACCATCGACGCCTCTTTTTATCCCCATTCGGGACAAGCATATCTCAATACTAAATTTCCATAGTAGTGTTGGCATTCATGTCCGTTTGGGCCGTCAACCCTACCTAAGTCACAATGTTTGGTTTTGACCTGCAAGTCCTTTTAGATCGTCAATTTCACTAAATTTCTATGGTAGTGTTGGCATTCATGTCCGTTTGGACCGTCAACCCTACTTAAGTCACAATTTCTGGTCTTGACCTACAAGTCCTTTTTGGACCGTCAATTCCAAAAAAATTCTCAAGTTTTTGGTGTTTATTCACATATGTCCTTTTGGGCTTGTCGACGCAAAAGACCACCCCAACTTCTCAAATTTTCAAATGATGAAGAAGCTGAAGATTGTGCATGAAAAGGTCAAGCATGTCCTCTTACGTTGCCTCTCTCCAAAGGAAGTCAAGATGGTCATGTACGAGGTCCACCCAGAGCTCTGCGGTGCCCATCAAGTCGAGGATAAAATGAAGAACAACATAAAACTTAAGGGTTTCTATTGACCCACCATGTATGTGGATTGCAACCGATACGCCCGCATATGTCATCAATGCCAAGAAGACTTCCAAGCTCGTTGCACACCATGGCTCCTACATGGCCCTTTACAGAATGGGGAATGAATATCGTGAGACCCTTCCCACCATCCGCAAAAGGCTATAAATTCATCCTAGCCACTACAAATTACTTCTCTAGGTGGGCCGAAGCTATCCCTCTACGGGAGGTCACAAGAGAGGCAGTCACCCAATGTGTCAAGCACCATGTTATATATCAATTTGGCACCCCCCGTCGAATCATGTCAGATAATGGCACTCCATTCAAAAACATGACCATTTACTAGTTGGCAGCAAAATTTCATATCGACTGGAGAACGTCAACGGTCTACAATCCCCAAGCCAATGGATTGGCCGAAGCCTTTCAACAAGATCCTCTGCAAGCTCTTAGCCAAAATAGCAGGTAGTCGTAAAAGGGACTGGGGAGAGAAAATTCATGAGGCTCTCTGGGCATATCGAACTGTGTATAAGACTCCTACCAGTTGTTCACCCTTCTCTCTAGTATATAGGGCAGAAGCCGTAATCCCAGTTGAGATTGAAATGTCTTCCTACAGGGTGGCCTTGCATGCTGGCCTCCAAGTCCATGAATAGGATGAAACACAGAGAAGACTTGAAGAGCTCTCCGATCTAGAAGGCAAGAGGTTGGAAGCTTACAAACACCTACAGCTCTATCAAGCCCGAATGACCAGAGCCTGTGATAAGCTTATAAGACAAAGGGCGTTCAAAAAGGGCAATCTCGTCATGATTAAAGAAAGAGAGGTCATGGCTGGAAGATCCATCGATAAATTACAACCAAATTGGCAAGGGCCATATATTGTCTCCAAAGTCTACCAAGGTGGCGCTTACAACTCGTCAACCGTAAAGGAGAAGACCTCTTTCCACCACTGAACGGGAAGCATTTAAAGCTATACAATGCTCTTGAGTAGGAGTTCAAGCAACAATCTATACAATACTTGCCCTCTTCCGCAGGAGGGTAAGGAAGGATAAGGGAGTTTCCCCCCAAGAAAACCCAAAGGTCACGGTTGCTTTAAACAGTTCTCGTTCATGTCCCACCGTGCCAAAATCTCAAATTCCAAGTTTCGGTTTGCCAACATAGTTGGTCGGCCCCAAATCCCAAATTCTAAGTTTCGGCTTTCCAATTTCATTGGTTAGCTGCCAAATCCCAAATTCCAAGTTTCGACTTTCCAATTTCATTAGTTAGTCGCCAAATCCTAAATTCCAAGTTTCAGCTTTCCAATTTCATTGGTTAGTGGCCAAATCCCAAATTCAAGTTTTGGCTTTCCAATTTCATTGGTTAGTCCTTAAATCCCAAGTTTCGACTTCCCAACACCGTTGGTCAACCCCAAGTTTATCGGCTTCCCAACACCGTTGGTCAGTCCCAAATCCCAAGTTTCGACATCCCAACACCATTGGTCAGCCCCAAGTTTATCGACTTCCCAACACCGTTGGTCAGTCTCAAATCCCAAGTTTTGACTTCCCAACACTGTTGGTCAGCCCCAAGTTTATCCGCTTCCCGACATCGTTGGTCCATCCCAAATCCCAAGTTTTGACTTCCCAACACCATTGGTCAGCCCCAAGTTTATCGACTTCCCAACACCATTGGTCAGTCTCAAATCCCAAGTTTCGACTTCCCAACACTATTGGTCAGCCCCAAGTTTATTGGCTTCTTGACACCGTTGGTCAGTCCCAAATCTCAAGTTTCGACTTCCCAACACGGTTGGTCAGCCCCAAGTTTATCGGCTTCCCGACACCATTGGTCAGTCCTAAATGTCAAGTTTCGACTTCCCAACACTGTTGGTCAGCCCCAAGTTTATCGGCTTCCCAACACCATTGGTCAGTCCCAAATCCTCAAGTTTTGGCTTTCTAAACTTCATTTTTTCAGCCCCAAATCCTAAGTTCAGGCTTTCTAAACTTCATTTAGTTAGCCCCAAATCCTAAGTTCTGACTTTCTAAACTTCGTTTGGTTAGCCCCAAATCCTAAGTTCTGGCTTTCTAAACTTCGTTTGGTTAGCCCCAAATCCTCAAGTTTTGGCTTTCTAAACTTCGTTTGGTCAGCCCCAAATCTTAAATTCTGGCTTTCTAAACTTTGTTTGGTTAGCCCCAAATCCTAAGTTTTGGCTCCTAAACCATTTGTTTGGTTGGCCCCAAATGAAGTTCTGGCTTTTCCGAACCCCGTTTGGTTAGCCCCAAATCCTAAGAAAAAAACGGGAGAGATCAATAAAAAGAAGAAGAAAGAAGAAAAAAAAGAAGAGGAAGAAAAGAAGAAAAAAGAGAAAGACTACAAATCCAATGAAGGAAGCAAATTATATTGCACTTGTGAAATCGTGTCAAGTGTCTGAGACAAGTCCCCAGGATGACTGTAAATAAATAAAAGAATGCACAACAGGAGTCCCGGGACAAGCCCTTAGGATAGCTGTAACTAAACAAAAGAATGTGCATCAAGTGCGAAGCTTAACGCCTCCTGGGTGTATCTTGTTCCAGCTTTCCTTTGCAAAGTTGCCATGCACAACTCCAATGGAAGGAAGACACTCCTAATGAAGCAAAGGCTACAAATAAAAAGACCGCGTCTGTGGCAGCATTAGGTCACTCAAATTTGAAGCTGTGGAAGCTCTAAAATTCTCCCGATACATGGACCTGATGTGGCAGCTCGGAAGGAGCCTGCAAAGTAAAAAGGGAAAATCATCAGTATACAAGAAATCTTAAGTTTTACTAACAAAGCTGATGTGGAAATTAAAGATTGGAATATCAATTTCCACATTTGTGATTCTTCAATGAAACTCAGCCTCAGGTCGACTTGGTGGAGCGGGTCCATGCCACTTCTCTGAAGTGGTGTGCACTCTCCTGAGTTCCCTCTTAGAGATTACTGAGTCAAGAAGTATCCAATTCAACCAAGCTGAAAGAAGAAGTCAGATGGCCCGACGTAAAGTATGTGATAGTACCAAACGTCGGTCCAAACTCAAATGTCAAACTCTACCCAGAATTGGTGACAACACCATGCAACAATGGATCTCCATAGCAATGTATAATGTCTTTGAGTTACACTCCCAGACTATCGTCACTTTCAACCGAATTCTCCTTTATGTCATCAGCACTCAAGGGGGGAAAGAACAACTTCAACAACATACTCTGCCATGTCACGAAGACTGAGGAGAGTAACGAAAGTGCCAACATGCACGGGCCGCCCGTCATCACCCTCGGCTCCGACGGAGGTCCCGTGGGGGGCATTTGTTGACCCCATAAAATATTTTTATAAAGTTTTAGGTTTTCAAAAATTTATGAAAAGGAAATATTCATATAGTTTACAAGGGCAGACAAAATGGCCAAGGTTCGTCAATGCCGTTCAAAAGGAAAATGATCTTCAATAGCTCTTTGAACATGAAGAAGATAAAATTAAGTGTATGGAAAATACATATGTGGAAGTTGTGGTGAATATTATCACCCACATGGTCTCAAAACCAAGGCGGAGATGCTCCAAACAAGCCAAAATGAAGAAGAAAAAAGCTCCACGTATTGGAAGGGGAACTTTTTAAGGTTGTACTGAGATTTTTATAGAAGAAACGAGGCCAAAGGAACCACCTCGAAACCTGTACAGGTCAGAGGAAACCCCCTCCGCCTACTGCCAGGCCGGAGGAAGGTCCCTCTGCCCTACGCAGGCTGGAGGGGGAGGCCCTCCACCCTGCCAGGCCGGAGGGGACCTCCCTCCGCCCTGTAGCAGGCCGGAGGGGAGGCCCTCCGCCCTTGGAGCAGGCTCTCCTCTGCCCATGGCCCATGCGGCTGTTAGAAAAAAAAAACTAAAGAGGAAGAGGAAGAGACTCGGAGGAGGAGAAGATGAAGGGGCTTGCCCCTTGGGATTCCACCGGAGGAGAAGAAAAAGGGGGTCCTCCGGCCCACCTCCAACCACTATAAAATGGAGAGGAGAGAAAGTGCAAAAAAAAAAGCAGCAGTAAGTGCGGGACTAGAGGCCCAGGAAAGCAGCAGCGAATAGCATAGTTTTTTGAAGAGTAGGCCCAAACAGCAGTGTAGCAGACTTGTGGTCACCACAGCTATTGTGCACTGTAGTCTCAGAAGGGCCAAGCTACAGCAAGAGGCAACAGTCCTGTGAAAGCAACAGAGGAAGGAGTTGTTTTTTGGGAAGTTGCCATGTTAGCATGTGAAAGTGGTATGGTCACCAAAAAAAAGGCCCCCCTAGGGGATCCGGTCACCTCCTTTAGCAATGGTGAGCCTAAGAGACTTTTCACCCACTTGGCGAATAATATTATGTAGTGTAGATGTGATGCGATGCCATGTGAAAACATGATGATGTGATGATGATGTGATGTGAAAACATTACAGAAAAGTTTGAAGCTCTGAAAACATTACAGAAACAAGTTTCATGCAGTGAAAACATTATAGAAACAGAAAAGTGCAGCAACAAGTCTTATGATGTGAGACATTACAAAAATACAACATTACAGAAAGATGCAGAGGTGCATAAATGCCAAATTACAGAAAAGTGCAACAAATATTACAGAAACGCAACAAGTTTCATGCTAAGAAAAGTATAGAGAAGTGCAGAGAAATGCCATGCTTTTCTGCCATGTTGTGAGACACTAAGCCATGCTGTGAGACACTACCAGAAATGCAGGACACTACAGAAATGCAAAAAGTTCCAACAACAACATAAGCCATGTTGTGAGACATTCAATAAGTTTCAACAACAATGACATTACAGAAATGTTGTGCAGAAATGATATGTGACACATTACATGAATGCCAAGGAAAATTATGCAATGTTGAAACTGTACAGAAATTCTTGCATTATTTCATTTGAAATCATTGAAATGGCTTTGGGCTTGTTTCCATGCACAAGTGGGCTAGTCAAAATGGGCTCAGAATGGGCTTGCATTGTTGCATTTGAAATCATTGAAATGGCCTTATGCTTATTGCATTTGAAACCATCCAAAGCATTAGAAATCATCCAAAGGTAGAATGAAGATGGTTACAAATTAAAACTGTAAGTCTGACAAATGTTCAAGGCCCAGTGGTCAGAAAATTACAAAAATACCCTCGTAAGTTTGGAGATTACAAAAATGCCCTTGATGTTGGAAAAATTATAGAAATGCCCTTGATGCTGGAAAAATTACAGAAATGCCCAAATTGTCAGAAAATTGTAGAAATACCCCAAATGGGTAGAAAATTATAGAAATATCCCCTGGTTGTGGAAAATTACAGAAATGTCCCAGGTGGCTGGAAAATTTTAGAAATGCTCCTGATGACCGAAAAATTACAAAAATACCCCGATGGCGGGAAAATGCAAAAGGCCCTGAAATATCAGAAAATTATGAAAATACCACACTTGTGGGAAAGCTGCATGAAAGTCACTGTTCAGTCTAGAAACTACACAAAGTTTACGATTTGTCTCAAAATCACCAAAGCATGCTCTTGTTCCGGTTGGCGCTGTTTGCACGACTCGGTGGAGTGAGACCGCGCCCCTTCCTTGAAGCGGTGTGCGCTCTCCTGGGTTCGGCTTATGGCTAACCATCCAAATCCATATATCTTTTCATGGAGCCCTGAGAAGTTTAGAAATTGAGACTCGGAATACCCAAGAAGTCAAGAAGTGATGGGGTAATTATCTCCAAGAAGTCAAAATGGCAGATATGCCCAAGAAGTCAAGAAGTGACAGGACTATCTCCGAGAAGTTAGGAAAGGTCAAATACATGGCGAAAAGTCAAAATGACAAGAATGCCCAGGAAGAAGATAAAATTGCGAGAATATTCCAAAGTTTGGGATAGCCACAGAAGTACTCTGATGGAGGAAAATCACAAATATACCCCGCCTCAAGCAGGAGTGTCCTTTATAGACACCAAGACAACTTAAGAGTCCAATTACAATCAAAAGAGTGACTATGGCCATGAAGCAACTCCGACGGACCGGCAGTGATCATCTTGGTGATCCAATGGTCCGATCCTGACAGAATTCAAGTCCAACCGTCTGATCCGGGGACAAGAGGAAATTTAATGACCCGATCAGGATGAAAGTAAGTTTCAAGATCTAAATGTTGACTGAAGTAAATTAAAAGGCTCTGAATGCGACCGGATGTTACCTTGAAGACCCGATTATACAATCGGGATCATATGTAAAGATCTTGAAGAACCGATTGTAATCCTAATTATCTATGTTCAAGAAATGAAGTCTTTAAATTTCTCTGCAAGAGTATGTACCCATAATGGGCGATCATCAAGATCATTTATGTCACAACGTATAGAGGCAAAAGGCGTTCTTCGACAGTTAATCAAAGGTGTTCGGACTTGTACCGATGTAAATTAACACCGACTTCAGTCGGTGGGGAAAAGTCCAGTACACGAACCCTAAATCGTCTGATAAACCCCAAAAATGTAGAATTAACAAATATGTCAAAATATACGACATATTCATCCAGCGAAATCGGATGTTCCGAAAATTCCGCGTGGTAAATAGTGCATTTTACGCCATCTGTTTATAATGTCGGTGCACATTCGATCTTGTATTCAGTAAGGTCAGTGCACATTAGGATCTTGCATTCAGTAAGGTCAGTGCACATTGAACCTTATGTTCAGCAAGGTTGGCGCACATTGGACCTTGTGTTCAGCAAGGTCTGTGCATATACATGTATTCATTCTATCAGGCCTATACTCATGCAAGCATCAATCCATCAGGTCTAAGCACACACGTCTATCATCAGACCCTGGTCGGTGTAGATATATATATTGGATTCTTCAAGTCAGTGCATTCTCATGTGCTACAGTATCTAAGGTCTATGCATATGCATAGTCTAAGGTCTGTGCACATGTAGAGTCTAAGGCCCGTGCACATGTCGAGTATGTGCACATGCATAGTCCAAGGTCTGTGCACATGTAAAATCCAGGTCATCAAGTCTGTACACTGAGCCTATACATCGAAGCATTTGCATCATCATACATTCATTTGATCAGAGTATCTAGTTTTTCTGAAATTGACTAAGTATGTATTCTCTGAAGCAAACAGAATGAAAAGGTGTTTGATGAAATGTTTTTATGTCTTATTGATAGGGATTCGATCAAACACTTAAAGGGCAGAGAGCAGCAAAGGCTTAAGTGATCACGTGATTTGATATTGAGTAAATAGGCACGTGATCCAAGGCTCCCAGTTCTTCAAGATAGATTGTCCACGTGGATTTGCCTCATCTTCAAGATCTGACACATGGACCTTCTCAAGACACTTTTCTGAAAAGTACTGGCGGGAATCCTCCCTCCACACGTCGGTATAAAAAGGGGAGCTCTCGTCTGAACCAAGAGAGAGGAGTGAAGCGACAAGAGTAGAGAAGCGCATAAGAGCAGAGAAGAGAAGACAATCAACTGAGAGAGAATTGAAGCAGATGAGAAATCAGAAAAAATAGAGTTGCAGACAGCGTGAGACAAAAGAGACAGAGTAAGATAAGAAGAGAAGAGAAAAAGGCAGAGTACTGGAGAGAGAGTGAGATAGTTGCAGAAAAGAGAGGAAGAAGGCAGAACAGAGTATCGGAGACAGAAGGAGAATTCATGGGAGAAATTGTCACATGTTGTTTTGGATCTCTAGATCAGATCTAGAATCCATTGCTCATCTCTGAGCTACATTGTGTTTCGAGTCTTATCCATTTATTGTTCTGAGTTTTTCTTATTTTTCTTAAACCTTGCCACAAGCTGTTAGTCAGCAGAGTCCAAGCTGTGAGTCAGCGGCGAGCTGTGATCCTCGGACATCAAGCTGTGTTGCTCAGCGGTTAGCAAGTTGTGAGGCTCAGTGGATAGCAAGCTGTGTTGCTCAGCAGTTGTAGGGATTCATCTCCGAAGCTGTGGATCAGCGATTTAAGCTGTGTATCAGTGGAAGCCTCACTCTAGTTTGAGTGAGGGGTAGACGTAGGTCTTAAGGTTGAGACTAAACCACCTAAAAAAATCTTGTGTCTTTAGTGCGATTGCTTTCCTGTTCTCATCTTCAATTAGATGTATGCTTAGGGCCGTTCTTTGTCAATATTATATTTTCATTTGAATGACTCATGCTGAAATTTGTATACTGAGTGACTGATAGTTGTTTATGTGAAGAGATCACTCTGCAAGTCAGAGCTGATATCTCTTTAGTTCAGTCAGCATAGTTTAAATCTTTTAATTCCGTAAAAGTTTTTAAAGGGGATCCATTCATCCCCCCCCTCTGGATCTCAGTTGTGTACGCTCCAATCCTAACTCTTAGAATCAGTGCGGATCACCTATCCTATCAATTGGTATCAGAGCTGGTTTCTATGATATCAGATCCAACGATCTACAGATCTGATCCTACGTTTTGGTGCATCCTTTGTTTTCTTTCTCTGATTTAAATCAGTTTTCAATGGACAATCCTCCAAAATTTAATGGTTCTAGTTTCTATATTTGGCTAGGAAGATTCAGAGATTATGTAAACTTCATAGATTCAAATATATGGGTTCTGATTGCATATGGTCCATATGATGTTCTAGAGGATGAATCCAAATGGAATGTCATGCATAGACTAAAGAATGCTGATCACATGAAAGCCCTGAAGATGATAAAGAGGGTGATAGATATTGACGAGTTCTCTAGTGCTTCTATGTGCATGAGTGCGAAGGAAATTTTGGACAAGCTGGCTGCAACTTATAATCAAGAAGGGAACAAGTGCTTCATGGCAAAAGATCACAGTAATGATCAACTAGATGAATCTTCATCACAGGTAAAATCTGAATCTGATGAACTTACATTTAATGAATTGATGAAGATGTATGATTGTTTGCTTGATAAGTATAAGGAAGTTAAGTCTGATAGTAAGAAATTGAAGAAGAACATGTCATCTGAAATAAATTTGTTGAAATCTGAGAATGAATGTCTTAAAGTTGAAATAAAGAAATCTAAAAATTCATGTGATAAATGCTCATCGGTAAATAAGTTGAATGCTAGTCTTCAATCAGATTTAAAGTGGCAAGAAGAGTTGATTGATTCTCTTAGGGAAGAGAATGAACGGTTATTAAATAGGAAAATGGAATTTGAACAGATTGAAGAAGATTTGAATGAAAAGCTGAATTCAATGGCTAAAGTTGATTTGATTAAAGAAAATAAAAATCTGAAAGAACAAAATAAAAAACTGATGGTTTTAAACATTGTTTTATCAAAGAGATTGTTAACCTTTGAAAAAGGAAAGTGTGTTGAAGTTGACAATGAACAGAAATTGAAACAGGAAATTGTCACCCTCAAAGGTTTCAATGATGTATTACATCAACAAGTAATTTTCTGTGAATCTGATATTGCTTGCTATGAGGTTAACATTGCTTCTCTAAATTCTGAAATCTAAGATCTAAAAAATTCCATGTCTAAATTTGTTGAAGGTAAAGATAATTTGGATAAAATTCTTGGAACAAAGGTTAATTTCTAGAGAGAAGGATTGGGTTACATACCAGTTAATGAGAAGCAGTCTAAAAATAAATTGTCTACTTCTTTTGTGAACAGTTCTGAGAAAACCAAACCATCCTCCTCATCTATTTTTCAGTTCACTGCTCAAAAATCTGAAAAACAAACTAAAAATCTGAAAAAATCTGACAAATAGAAAAAGGTTTGTGATCTGAATAAATCTAAAAATGCTTCTGCTACAAATGTGATTCCTGCTACCCAAGTGGATGTAGTTCATAAATTTCCCACTCATTCACATGCACATAAAAAGAAAGTTTTATGTCATTATTGTGGTAAGGCAGGGCATGTGATGTATGACTGCCATGTTATGAAATCCGATGACATGAATGCATTTAAAATTTTGAATGGCTTTAAGAATGGGAAAAAGAACTTGCAGAAATAGTTTAGAAACATTTCTGGTGACAATGCTTCTTTGCATGTTAAGCATAATGTTAGTTCGCACACACATGCAAACCAAAATAAATTTGGAAATTCATGTTTTTACTATGGAAGAAATGGTCACCATATGCATGACTGTGAACTAGTGAAACAAGATGAACAAATGTTTGGAAAACTTCATGCTAGAGATAGTCATGTAAAGAATAATCATGCTAGAAAACATGTAGTTCAGAATGTTGAAAGTTTCAATTGTGAAAAATATGGGCATGTTGCATCACAGTGCTGATCTGCTAAGAAGAAAAGTTTTTATTCTAAACATGCTCATTTGTCTGCATTTAGAAATGCTCATGTCAGGAATAATTTTGCTTCAATTCATAGACATCCAATATGCAAATACTATGGAAAATCTGGACATTTAATGTTTGAATGTTATTGGATGAAGTCTGATCATTTAAATGCTTGGAATTCATGGAGAACACCTGTTAGAGGTGTAACTCATCTGACAGGACCCAAGAATTCTTGGGATCCTAGATATTCGAAATGATTTCTGTCTACAGGTGTGTCATGATGGCAAAAAAAAAAGTAAAAATCAAGGCACATGAAGGTCAGTCAAACCCCATTCTTATTTTCTTTACTGTTGCTTGAATAATTCTCTTTGGAATATTGCATGATTGGTCATACTGAACTCATTGATATTGTTTGATGCTTCCTTGCCATGAATTTAATTTGAATATCTGCCACATCTAATTCCAAATGAGCATCTGCATATTGAATAGTCATTTATAATTCAGGTTAGAAGTATTTTCATGTATAACCCTTTAGTATATCATTTTGCTACATCTCATTCAATAAGTGTTGACTAGGTGGTATATTAAATGGTGACTGTGGAAGGGTAGGTTATACTTGTCTGAAAACTATCACTAAGCATGATGGTGATCCATTTTGGATCTAAGTCCTCTGTCAAGTACCCTTAGTCAACTTGCATGTAGTGATAAATTTGTATTGTGCATTTCATATCTACATACTTGTGTACAATAAGAAAAGGACTATTGCTTAATTAAAATTACTGTACTCAGTGAGGGGGAGCTTAATAAGTTTTGATTTATGGCTGAGTGTTATTCAGTGGAAGAATAAGAATTTATGCTGTCAGAATCTTTGGTCTGCTTAAGTTGTTAGAATGAGTGTTCTTGCAATTGCTGCTAGTTGAATTGGTATAAGGGTAAATCTTTGTCTGGGAAAGTCAATGCAATATTGCTGTATGGCTGGAAATGCCAATTTGGTTAAGCTGGAAGGTCGATGCATATGGAAGGTGCACCGACCTTACCACATTGGTAGGTCAAAGCATGAGGAAGAAGCACCGACCTTGCCTTGCTTGCAAGTCGGAGCATATGAAAGGAACACCAACCTCACTATGATGGAAGGTTGATGTATATGAAGGAAACATCGACCTTACTACACCTGGAACAAGTCATCTATTGTTAGGTGGTATGCTCTATGAAGAAGGCTGATATCTGATGAGAGGCTATTAAGGATGGGCTTATGGTTGTCTGCAAATCTGATCTTAGTGTTACCTTTTTCTTCTCTGTGGCTTTCTACTTTACTCCTCTTACCTATCTTTACCCTCATTGAATTCTCCATCCTTGTTTGTCTCATATGTGTTATCTATGACAAGTCTTTCCCACTTCTTAATCTTCTATGCATTCATTCAGGGGGAGTCTGGTATAAAAGTCTATTCTCCTTACTAATCAAGAGACTTCATTACTATACCACCCAGATCTAAGAAAAATTGCTTAACTTTACAAAATTGTGATCTGATGTTTATTGGGATTAAATCAAATCTTAAATGTTCAAAGATTATCCATGAATGCTCTTACAATGGCTCTAAAACATTCTAAAAATGGAACTGTCCAGTCTATTTCCTGAAATCTAAAATTTTAAAGTAATAGGACATCTTTGGTTGAAAATCATATTCTTATATTGACCTAAAACTTTTTCAAAGTAAACTGATAAAAGGCCAGGAAATACGCCATAAAATGAGAATAATAATATGGCAGAGCAATGGCTATCTTTTGGAGAAACTAACTATCTGTATCAAGGAAATGCAGAAGTTATGTCATGATGAAAGAGGTTAACTCTGTTCAAAATTTGAAGCATAACTGCCAATTACACTGAGTAACTAGGGATTCAGGCGTCTGATAAACATGTATCCTTGAGTAAAAAGGTGTGATCACACTTGAATGCTCAAAGCTTATAATCAAAAAGAAAAGGAAAAATATGGTTGACTCTGTGTCATTTTCAGAAACTTAAAACTGTTTATTTTCAATATAAGACAGATTTTTTATACAATTTTTGTCTAATGAAAATGACAAGTAAGATTGATGGTCTTTGGTTTGGGCACAGTACATTAATCAGATTGACTTATCTCCATTGTCTCTGCATAATTTGTTTAATTTGAGAACACTTTTGTATCAAGATTTAATCCTCATAAGCAGAAAAGCATATAAATGTAAGGAAAGGCAATTAATCTTAAAGGTAAGGGAAATCTGGTAATTGGTCTTGGAATTGGTAAAGTCGGTAGAATTTTTGTCTGCAGTCCACCCTATTTCAAGTGTCTGCCTCACCGTAGAAACATTATACATCCAGGTCGAGGTTTCTCCTTTTCAAAAATCCTTCGCACCAACGCAGTTGAGTCGTCCTCGCCTCTTCACCTCTTGCGTAAACTTGTTTTTTGTAACCTTGCTCTCCATCTTTCTCTAATCCTTACTGTTAGCCTCCGCTTCACACTCTCGTATCAACCATGTCCTTTCCGGCCCTCAAGGGCAAAGGGAAGCAAAAGGTTTCTGAAGAGCAGCAACTAATGGATGTTCAATCAGAGAAAGTTGTTGAAGCACCACGCACGGAAAAAAGATCAAAGATCTCGCATGAAAAAGGCACTGCTTCAGCCATGCATGTAGCAAAACCAGCTACTTGTAAAGAGAAGGTGTCCGAGGCACCAGCAAAGCAGCGCTAGACTTCTGCCGCAGAGGAAAGTCACAGGTTAGCTAAAGAGGAAAATGTTTCTGATATTTCATCTATGCAAGCAGAATATGTGGTTGAGTCTGCCAAGATTATATTTCCTCGGTATGTAGACTTTCATGATCAGATGATGTTTAATGAATATCTTGATTTATCAAGTTTGATCAGATTCCAAGTTTGGAAGAAATTCATGGGAAAGCATAGATGTTACTACCCTAGATTGGTCATTGAGTTCTACAAAAATTTGAAATATGATTCAAACCTATCTAGGATATGGTCAAGTGTTAAGGGGATCAAAATGGATTTGTCTCAGCACTCACTTCATAAGATTTTTAGGATACATGAGAAAGGTGCATGTGAAAAGGACTTTGATTATGATCAATTTGAGGCATATACAATTCTGACAGATCAGTCCAGTGATTCACATAATTACAAGCAAACAAGGCTGACAAATTTCAACACAAACAAGTTCTCTCCATTAAAGAGACTGCTGCATCATATGCTCACTACCATAATCACCCCACAAGATGGAGGAAGAGGGAGACTGACAGAATCATAGATTTTTATATTCTATTGCATGTTTAAGGAAATCAAAATATGTCTTCCCGAAATTATGATGCAAATAATGGGATGTACTAAGGAAGACATAAGACATTTTCCTTATGCAGCTCACTTGACTACAATTTTCAAGAAGATGAAAGTTCCTATGGAGGATGAGAGCTTCAAAGAAATTCCTAAGGTAAATGTGTACAACATGAACTTCATTACAAAGTTCATGAAATTGAAGCCTAAAGTTTTAATGGAGTTGCCACAGCAATAGCAAGAGCTTGAATTGCAATCAAAATAGCCAGAAGAACAGCAAGAGCAGTTGCCAACACAACAAAAGCTGATAGAGCAAGTTCTGCCAACACAACAGCAAGTGACAGAACAGGTAGAGCAGCAGGCTGATGAGGTACAGCAAGAACAGATGCCAACAGAACAACAAGAACAACCACAATTGGAAGAACAGATAAAGCAGTTGGAAGAAGAACAGCTAGCAGAACAGCAAGAGCTGCAACTAGAGATGGAAGAAGTGCAGCAGATAGAACAACATATTGACCAGTTAGTAGAACAACTTGATCAGCAAATGGGAGAACAACAAGAGCTAGTGCGGGAAGAAGAGCAACATCAACAACAACTAGAGCAACAGCAAGAACAGCAATAGCAGGAAAGTCAACAAGAAATAGTACAACAGGTAGAGCTGTAGATAGAAGAGCAGCAGATACAACAAGAGCAGCAGCATGTAGAATAACAAGAACAAGATCCTGCCATATATTTTGGACCTCATCATGGACATCTAATGGCATTTGGCATTCAGCCACCAAGATCTCCTGAGTAATGTCACGCCCCGAACCGATAGCAGCGGGAAGCGATGCTCGGAACGTGGCAGCAAAACAGTCATGATAATTAGAGCAGAAAATAAATAAACATAATAAATAATATTCAATCACATGGAGGCCATTAATTTGACAAAAAATTTGACTCAATTTAATAATAGGCTCAATAAAAGAAATAAAGAAGAGAAAATAGCAAGACCCACTATACTAACTAGACTGAAGAAAATAAAAAGACTCAGGTCTCTATGTTCCAGGTTCGCTCGATCATGCTAGCCCGAGCCCAGTTTCAAGCGTCCAACTACCACGTTACCTGAAAAGGATGGAAATAAAGGGGGGTGAGCAAGAAGCTCAGTAGGAATTACTCTCTATCATAATGCAAAATTTAAGTAATTAATCATTTTCTGGAATGTATAAATAATGCGAGAGAACTCAAATAAAGCAAACTAGTAACCAACAAGATCATAAGATAATCGATATATAAATGGAAAGGAACAATTGCATGTCGAGAATATCAAGCACCATTAACAAGAACTTTCTAATGAATGGCCATGTACCAAGTCAAGTCAAGTCATGTCACGCAAGCAAGTATTTCATGCTTTTAAGCATGAATAGCAAGTTTCATGAGAATGTGGAATGTCGTAGACTTAACACGCTAGATAGTATTCGGTGACAATGCCACACCCAGTCATTCACCTCCCCGGGGCACAAGTACACTTCGGGTGCTTCTCCCAGAACCAGACTGGGCCCTTAAATATGATTGCCTTGGCATTGATTTTCTTGGATCATAGATCCCACAAAATCTAGACATCCACAAATAAAAATGGCCAAGAGTTCCAAGATCAAGCTCAGGTAATCAAGGTAATATACATAAGAATATTGATTTTCTTGGGATTCCAAACAATAAGCTCATTAGTCGAGAGGAATAGTCATTCCAGGGAATGACAGAACGGGTAAATATCATCAATAGACCTAACAATGGGTCAAAACTCGAGGTGTAATTGCCTAGATAGGCTAGAGCGGTTCACACAATTTAAAACATGAAAAACAAAAATTTTCGGAAGGCTTGAATGCGAAACGGTCAGCAAAAGACCGCTAAGATGGGGAAATAGTCTAATCAGGACCACATACACAAGAAAAGCGGTCTAGTCATGGCCGCATACAAGTTTAAACGGTCTAATAATGATCGCATGCAGGCCCAGGCAGACAAGCCATACGAACTTGGTTTGTCTAGCACAAAAATCACGAATCGATGGGTACAGGCTTTAATGGTACAACCTGCCCGGCATCCTAGTGGGAATCCCAGGCTCGCGGGGTCTTCCGGAGGCCTTGAAACAAGAATACCTAGTCCGGCGGAAGGAGTATCCGATGGAGAGACATTCATTGCTCAAGATTTAGGCTAATAAACCAAGCAGAAAACGGACGTGATCGATCCAATCACGTCCACCGGAGTGGTGTGACCTTAAAACAAATTCTAAATATATTCATGACAGGTATAAGAATTAAACTCAACCATTCCAAGGCATTGATCTACTTCATTCTTTAAATATCACAAAGATATGAAAGATGGACATGAATGGAGCAATTATTATTAAAGAAAGAGTGTCACTTAGTTCATGTATTTCATAATCCCTAATTATAGTGCGTTTAACCCTGACCAACAAATGTACTAACCAGAGTAGAACATGCCGATATATGTTAAACATGCCACTGAAACAGGGTAGAAAACAGTCATATAACATACCGCTAGAGACCATAAACGGTCAAAAGAAGACCGCTTACGCACTGGAAAACCTTTTTTTTTTAACATTCACTGGCAAGAAACGGTCTGTCGTTGGACTGCTAGACCAGGGTAAACGGTCTATCGTATGACCTCTAGACGCTTGGCGGTCCCTGTAACGAGCGTTTCTTCCAACCGAACCCCAAAACATGAAAAATAAGACACCGGTCTAATGAAAACAAGATTAAAACAAGGATATAGCATGAAAATTAGACTATTTACTATCAAAATGTAGGTAGCTTTAAAACGCACATCATGACATGATCAATTTATAGATTCCATTCCACTATGATTATGTGCTGTAAACTAAACAAAAGCGAACGTGAGAAAATTCCTAATTACATGCTCGACATAAAACTAGGAATACGCCCAAATTAGATAGCCAAAATTGGGCAAATTATACTCAAAAGAAAGCTGAGAACGAGATCTATCTAATCATATTATTTAATTAGATTGGGCCTGAGAGAAACCTACCTCAATTGAAGAAGAAAGGAGGAAGAAACCACGCCGGAACCCTAATCTCGCACCGCCCTAAAACGCCCAAATTCGCTCGACTCCGACCACGATCGCCCATGCCACCGACCAAGGAACCAAATAGAGAACCCTAGCCATCGAAGCCCTCTACTTAACGACCCTTTTGAAGCTTCTAGAGATCGAATTCGACCCAAGAGTCCTAATAGAAGAAAATGGCGAAAAATTTAGGATGAAGCCTAATTCGCCGTCACCGCCGCCAATCTACAGGTCTAGGGTTAGGGTTTTCGAAGGGTAATCGATCTACTGGAGTTAACCTTTCGATTGAGTCTGGTTTGGGCTCGATTGATTAAGAATTGGGCTCCAATTTGGTCGTTTAAGATTGATCTATTAAAATAATGAAATTGGCCATTAATTCCTTAATACAGCCTAATTAAATTTTTATTAGGGGTCGGCCCAGTTGACAATATTGTTAAACACTTTGTTATCTATAAGAATATAAGTTTTTCATATTTTTATAAATTGGTCAAAACTTTGGCTTACGGCAAAATTAAATTAATTTAATCTATATACATATTAAATTCAAATTATCATGAAAAATTCAATTACATCTTGAAATATGAAATTCCTTTTATGGTAATTGTAGAAAAATAATTATTTCTTTTTATTGATATAATTTGTCCACTTTAAAAATAAATAATATTCTTTAACTAAGAAAATTATTGAAGTCATTAAATAGCAAGTTAAATAACCTTAATCCATTTTAATATATCTTACGTTGAATTAATAATTCGATTAGTCATTCAAATTTCACAAAACTTAGATTCCCTTTTCTTTTCTTTTATTTATTTCTATTTATCACATTTTATTCCAATACCTATTACCAAATTTTGAATTTTATATTTTATTATTTAACTGGGGTGTTACATCCTCCCCCACTTCAAGAAATTTGGTCCCCAAATTCGTCGATCGCCATTAACTATTCAAATAGTTAAACTAAGATGATCTTACCTATTCCAAATAACATGTTAATCATATAATTAATGGAATGCAAAAGAATTTAACTATAGTTAAGGATGAGGGAGAATGGTACCTTATATAATTCCTCATTTGATAGAAATCGGTTCCAATTCTCCTTGTGTTTTTGCTTGTGGAAGTAGCTTAGGGCAATTAGCCATTATATGATCTTTATTTCCCCAACGAAGACACGCTCCGCTCCTTCGCCAGCACTCCTTGATTAGATGACCAAATTTGTGATAGTGAAAACATTTCATTTGCGAAAGGTTATTCTTTTTCTTCTTATTATTTCGAATTTCTTTACGACGGACTCGCCACCTTTTAACGGAACTAGATTTTAGCTTACTCGTGGACCCTCTCGCCTTCATGTCAAAAGGAGCTTAGATACCTGCAAAATAATTATAATGTTAAAAATTTTATTATCCTTACGTGTTGTGCTACGCAATCTTATACATATTTTATTACTTAACCCAAAGCACTACCCAATCTCACCAGGTGACAAAAGGGTTAACAAGGATTACACGACCTATTACTTAGGGTAACCTATACTTATGGACAAGAACCTAGGACTCAAACAACCAAGTCTCTGATACCACTTCTGTCACGCCCCGAACCAATAGCAGCGGGAAGCGATGCTCGGAACGTGGCAGCGAAACAGTCATGATAATTAGAGCAGAAAATAAATAAACACAATAAATGATATTCAATCATATGGAGGCCATTAATTTGACAAAAATATAGTTTTATTGATATTTGGAATTTGAATTATAAATTTGACTCAATTTAATAATAGGCTCAATAAAAGAAATAAAGAAGAGAAAATAGCAAGACCCACTATACTAACTAGACTCAAGAAAATAAAAAGACTCAGGTCTCTAAGTTCCAAGTTCGCTCGATCATGCTAGCCCGAGTCCAGTTTCAAGCGTCCAACTACCGCGTTACCTGAAAAGGATGGAAATAAAGGGGGGTGAGCAAGAAGCTCAGTAGGAATTACTCTCTATCATTATGCAAAATTTAAGTAATTAATCATTTTCAGGATTGTATAAATAATGCGAGAGAACTCAAATAAAGCAAACTAGTAACCAACAAGATCATAAGATAATCGATAGATAAATGGAAAGGAACAATTGCATGTCGGGAATATCAAGCACCATTAACAAGAACTTTTCAATGAATGACCATGTACCAAGTCAAGTCAAGTCACGTCATGCAAGCAAGTATTTCATACTTTCAAGCATGAATAGCAAGTTTCATGAGAATGTGGAATGTCGTAGACTTAAACACGCTAGATACTACTCGGTGACAATGCCACACCTAGTCATTCACCTCCCCGGGACACAAGTACACTTCGGGTGCTCCTTCCAAGACCAGACTGGGCCCTTAAATATGATTGCCTTGGCATTGATTTGCTTGGATCATAGATCCACGAAATCTAGACATCCACGAATAAAAATAGCCAAGAGTTCCAAGATCAAGCTCAGGTAATCAAGGTAATATACATAAGAATATTGATTTTCTTGGGATTCCAAATAATAAGCTCATTAGTCGAGAGGAATAGTCATTCTAGGGAATGACAGAACGGGTAAATATCATCAATAGACCTAACAATGGGTCAAAACTCGAGGTGTAATAGCCTGGATAGGCTAGAGCGGTTCACACAATTTAAAACATGAAAAACAAAAATTTTCAGAAGGCTTGAATGCGAAACGGTCAGCAAAAAGACCGCTAAGATGGGGAAATATTCTAATCAGGACCACATACACAAGAAAAGCGGTCTAGTCATGGCCGCATACAAGTTTAAACGGTCTAATAATGATCACATGCAGGCCCAGGCAGACAAGCCATACGAACTTGGTTTGTCTAGCACAAAAATCACGAATCGATGGGTACAGGCTTTAATGGTACAACCTGCCCGGCATCCTAGTGGGAATCCCAGGCTCGCGGGGTCTTCCGGAGGCCTTGAAACGAGAATACCTAGTCCGACGGAAGGAGTATCCGATGGAGAGGCATTCATTTCTCAAGATTTAGGCTAATAAACCAAGCAGAAAACGGACGTGATCGATCCAATCACGTCCACCGGAGTGGTGTGACCTTAAAACAAATTCTAAATATATCCATGACAGGTATAAGAATTAAACTCAACCATTCCAAGGCATTGATCTACTTCATTCTTTAAATATCACAAAGATATGAAAGATGGACATGAATGGAGCAATTATTATTAAGGAAAGAGTTTCACTTAGTTCATGTATTCCATAAGGCCTAATTTTAGTGCGTTTAACCCTGACCAACAAGTGTACTAACCAGATATAACATGCCGGTATATTTAAAACATGCGACTGAAACAGGGTAGAAGACGGTCATAGAACAGGCCGTCAGAGGCCATAAGCGGTCAAGGGAAGGGCCGCTTACGCACTGGAAAACCCCTTTCATTTTTAAAATTCACTGGCCAGAAACAGTCTATCGTTGGGCCGCTAGACTAGGGCAAATGGTCTATCGTACGACCGCTAGTCCCCTGACGGTCCCTTGAAAGGCCGTTTCTTCCAACCCGAACCCAAAACGTGAAAAATAGGACACCGATCCAATAAAAGCATGATTAATACATAGATATAGCATGAAAATTAGGCTACTTACTATCAAAATGTAGGTAACTTAAAAACGTACATTATGGCATGTCAATTTAAGGATTCCACTATGATTACTTGATGTAAACTAAACAGAATGAACGTGAGAAAATTCCTAATTACATGCTCGACATAAAACTAGGAATACGCCCAAATTAGATAGCCAAAATTGGGCAAATTATACTCAAAAGAAAGCTAAGAACGAGATCTATCTATTCATATTA
The DNA here is from genome assembly GCA_022559845.1 of Amorphophallus konjac. NCBI lineage: Eukaryota > Viridiplantae > Streptophyta > Magnoliopsida > Alismatales > Araceae > Amorphophallus > Amorphophallus konjac. The sequence continues at coordinate 40,079,992 of CM040119.1, forward strand.
TTTAATTAGATTGGGCCTGAGAGAAACCTACCTCAATTGAAGAAGAAAGGAGGAAGAAACCGCGCCGGAACCCTAATCTCGCACCGCCCTAAAATGCCCAAATGCGCTCGACTCCGGCCACGATCGCCCATGCCGCCGGCCAAGGAACCAAGTAGAGAACCCTAGCCGTCGAAGCCCTCTACTTAACGACCCTTTTGAAGCTTCTAGAGATCGAATTCGACCCAAGAGTCCTAATAGAAGAAAATGGCGAAAAATTTAGGATGAAGCCTAATACGCCGTCACCGTCGCCAATCTACGGGTCTAGGGTTAAGGTTTTCGAAGGGTAATCGATCTACTGGGGTTAACCTTTCGATTGAGTCTGGTTTGGGCTCGATTGATTAAGAATTGGGCTCCAATTTGGTCGTTTAAGATTGATCTATTAAAACAATGAAATTGGCCATTAATTCCTTAATACAGCCTAATTAAATTTTTATTAGGGGTCGACCCAGTTGACAATATTGTTAAACACTTCGTTCTCTACAAGAATATAAGTTTTTCATATTTTTATAAATTGGTCAAAACTTTGGCTTACGGCAAAATTAAATTAATTTAATCTATATACATATTAAATTCAGATTATCATGAAAAATTCAATTACATCTTGAAATATGAAATTCCTTTTATGGTAATTGTAGAAAAATAATTATTTCTTTTTATTGATATAATTTGGCCACTTTAAAAATAAATAATATTCTTTAACTAAGAAAATTATTGAAGTCATTAAATAGCAAGTTAAATAACCTTAATCCGTTTTAATATATCCTACGTTGAATTAATAATTCGATTAGTCATTCTATTTTCACAAAACTTACATTCCCTTTTCTTTTCTTTTATTTATTTCTATTTATCACATTTAATTCCAATACCTATTACAAAATTTTAAATTTTATATTTTATTATTTAACTGGGGTGTTACATCCTCCCCCACTTCAAGAAATTTGGTCCCCAAATTCGTCGATCGCCATTAACTATTCAAATAGTTAAACTAAGATGATCTTACCTATTCCAAATAACATGTTAATCATATAATTAATGGAATGCAAAAGAATTTAACTATAGTTAAGGATGAGGGAGAATGGTACCTTATATAATTCCTCATTTGATAGAAATCGGTTCCAATTCTCCTTGTGTTTTTGCTCGTGGAAGTAGCTTAGGGCAATTAGAAATTATATGATCTTTATTTCCGCAACGAAGACACGCTCCGCTCCTTCGCCAGCACTCCTTGATTAGATGACCAAATTTGTGATAGTGAAAACATTTCATTTGCGAAAGGTTATTCTTTTTCTTCTTATTACTTCGAATTTCTTTACGACGGACTCGCCACCTCTTAACGGAACTAGATTTTATCTTACTCGTGGACCCTCTCGCCTTCATGTCAAAAGGAGCTTAGATACCTGCAAAATAATTATAATGTTAAAAATTTTATTATCCTTACGCGTTGTGCTACGCAATCTTATACATATTTTATTACTTAACCCAAAGCACTACCCAATCTCACCAGGTGACAAAAGGGTTAACAAGGATTACACGACCTATTACTTAGGGTAACCTATACTTATGGACAAGAACCTAGGACTCAAACAACCAAGGCTCTGATACCACTTCTGTAACACCCCGAACCGATAGCAGCGAGAAGCGATGCTCGGAACGTGGCAGCGAAACAGTCATGATAATTAGAGCAGAAAATAAATAAACACAATAAATGATATTCAATCACAAGGAGGCCATTAATTTGACAAAAATATAGTTTTATTGATATTTGGAATTTGAATTATAAATTTGACTCAATTTAATAATAGGCTCAATAAAAGAAATAAAGACGAGAAAATAGCAAGACCCACTATACTAACTAGACTCAAGAAAATAAAAGACTCAGGTCTCTAAGTTCCAAGTTCGCTCGATCATGCTAGCCCGAGTCCAGTTTCAAGCGTCCAACTACAACGTTACTTGAAAAGGATGGAAATAAAGGGGGGTGAGCAAGAAGCTCAGTAGGAATTACTCTCTATCATTATGCAAAATTTAAGTAATTAATCATTTTCGGGATTGTATAAATAATGCGAGAGAACTCAAATAAAGCAAACTAGTAACCAACAAGATCATAAGATAATCGATAGATAAATGGAAAGGAACAATTACATGTCGGGAATATCAAGCACCATTAACAAGAACTTTTCAATGAATGGCCATGTACCATGTCAAGTCAAGTCACGTCATGCAAGCAAGTATTTCACGCTTTCAAGCATGAATAGCAAGTTTCATGAGAATGTGGAATGTCGTAGACTTAACACGCTAGATACTACTCGGTGACAATGCCACACCTAGTCATTCACCTCCCTGGGACACAAGTACACTTCGGTTGCTCCTCCCAAGACCAGACTGGGCCCTTAAATATGATTACCTTGGTATTGATTTGCTTGGATCATAGATCCCACGAAATCTAGACATCTACGAATAAAAATGGCCAAGAGTTCCAAGATCAAGCTTAGGTAATCAAGGTAATATACATAAGAATATTGATTTTCGTGGGATTCAAAACAATAAGCTCATTAGTCGAGAGGAATAGTCATTACAAGGAATGATAGAACGGGTAAATATCATCAATAGACCTAACAATGGGTCAAAACTCGAGGTGCAAAAGCCTGGATAGGCTAGAGCGGTTCACACAATTTAAAACATGAAAAACAAAAATTTCCAGAAGGCTTGAATGCGAAACGGTCAGCAAAAGACCGCTAAGATGGGGAATCGGTCTAATCAGGACCACATACACAAGAAAAGTGATCTAGTTATGGCCGTATACAAGTTTAAATGGTCTAATAATGTTCGCATGCAGGCCCAGGCAGACAAGCCATACGAACTTGGTTTGTCTAACATAAAAATCACGAATCGACGTGTACAGGCTTTAATGGTACAACCTGCCCGGCGTCTTAGTGGGAATCCCAGGCTCGCGGGGTCTTCCGAAGGCCTTGAAACAAGAATACCTAGTCCGGCGGAAGGAGTATCAGACGGAGAGGCAGTCATTTCTCAAGATTTAGGCTAATAAACCAAGCAGAAAACGGACGTGATCGATCCAATCACGTCCACCGGAGTGGTGTGACCTTAAAACAAATTCTAAATCTATTCATGTCAGGTATAAGAATTAAACTAAACCATTCCAAGGCATTGATCTACTTCATTCTTTAAAAATCACAAAGATATGAAAGATGGACATGAATGGAGCAATTATTATTAAGGAAAGAGTGTCACTTAGTTCATGTATTTCATAATCCCTAATTATAGTGCGTTTAACCCTGACCAATAAATGTACTAACCATAGTAGAACATGCCGCTATATGTTAAGCATGCCACTGAAACAGGGTAGAAATGGTCATATAACGGATCGCCAGAGACCATAAACGGTCAAGAAAAGACCGCTTACGCACTGGAAAAGCTATTTTTATTTTTTTAACATTCGCTGGTAAGAAACGGTCTGTCGTTGGACTGCTAGACCAGGGTAAACGGTCTATCCTATGACCGCTAGACACTTGGCGGTCCCTGGAACGACCGTTTCTTCCAACCGAACCCCAAAACATGAAAAACAAGACACCGGTCCAATGAAAACAAGATTAAAACAAGGATATAGCATGAAAATTAGGCTATTTACTATCAAAATGTAGGTAGCTTAAAAATGCACATCACGGCATGATCAATTTACAGATTCCACTATGATTATGTGCTGTAAACTAAACAAAAGCGAACGTGAGAAAAATCCTAATTACATGCTCGACATAAAACTAGGAATACGCCCAAATTAGACAGCCAAAATTGGGCAAATTGTACTCAAAAGAAAGCTGAGAACGAGATCTATCTATTCATATTCTTTAATTAGATTGGGCCTGAGAGAAACCTACCTCAATTGAAGAAGAAAGGAGGAAGAAACCGCACCGGAACCCCAATCTCGCACTGCCCTAAAACGGCCAAATTCGCTCAACTCCGACCACGATCGCCCATGCCGTCGGCCAAGGAATCAAATAGAGGACCCTAGCCGTCGAACCCTTTACTTAAAGACCCTTTTGAAGCTTCTAGAGATCGAATTCGACCCAAGAGTCCTAATAGAAGAAAACTGTGAAAAATTCGGGATGAAGCCTATTCCGCCATCGCCGTCGCTAATCTACGGGTCTAGGGTTAGGGTTTTCGAAGGGTAATCGGTCTACTGGGGTTAACCTTTCGATTGGGCCTGGTTTGGGCTCGATTGATTAAGAATTGGGCTCCAATTTAATGGTTTAAGGTTGATCTATTAAAGCAACGAAATTGGCAATTAATTCCTTAATCCAGCCTAGTCAAATTTTTATTAGGGGTTAGCCCAGTTGATAATATTGTTGAACACTTCGTTCTCTATAAGAATATAATTTTTTCATATTTTTATAAATTGGTCAAAACTTTGGCTTACGGTGAAATTAAATTAATTTAATCTATATACATATTAAATTCATATTATCATAAAAATTTTAATTACATCTTGAAATATGAAATTCCTTTTATGGTAATTGTAGAAAAATAATTATTTCTTTTTATTGATATAATTTGGCCACTTTAAAAATAAATAATATTCTTTAACTAAGAAAATTATTGAAGTCATTAAATAGCAAGTTAAATAACCTTAATCCGTTTTAATATATCTTACGTTGAATTAATAATTTGATTAGTCATTCTATTTTCACAAAAATTAGATTCCCTTTTCTTTTATTTATTTTTATTTATCACATTTTATTCCAATACTTATTACAAAATTTTGAATTTTATATTTTGGACCTCATCATGGACCTCTGATGGCATTTGGCATTCAGCCACCTAGATCTCCTAAGGTACCTCAGATTCCACCTGAGTTCCATGCATCCACATCTACAGGACAAAGTTCAGCTTCAAATATATCTGATGTTAATCCTTCTCTGGTAAATCTCCTGATGACTCAATTTAGGATTATGAATGCATCCTTTGTGCAATTGAATTTGGTTGTAGAAAGGTTAGATGCAAGAATGATGCATGTTAAGGAAACAGTTAATAGCCAATGGGAAAAGTTTGTGAGAGACAAATATAAATCAGATGAAAGATTGAATGAATTTTTGAATTCTTTGGTACATGCTTGTGAAACAGCTGGTACTATAATGAATATTCTAAGAGAAAATCTGGCTGAAACTCATCTAAAAGTAACACAAACACTAGTTCATGCCTTTGACATTAGGAGAGAACAGCAGAGAATTAGAGAAGAGTTGAACATAGTTTGCCAAGAACAGCAAACACTATCTCAAAGGATAAATAATACGTCAAATGAAGTCCAGGGGAATATCGTTCAGATGGGAAACATTTATGCCAAGCTTGACACAGTCCAAGAAAGAGTGCACATACTTGCAAATCAGGTCGATGCACGTTCATGTCTTAATCATACAAGGTCGATGCACGTTCATGTATAAGTCAGATAAAGTCGATGCATGTTAACGTCTTAGTCATACAAGGTCGATGCACGTTCATGTGTAAGTCAGATAAGGTCGATGCACGTTCAGGTGTAAGTCTGATAATGTCGATGCATAGTTACAATTGAAGCACATAAGGTCAATGCACTTTCTAGTCTGACGCTTGTTAAGTCGGTGCAGCCTTGTATTTTGTTGAACACGACGTCGATGCACTTTCATGATTTCATCCTATCAGGTCGGTGCACACACCTGCATTGAGTCTATCAGGTCTGTGCACATACTTGCATTAAGACTGAAAGGTCGGTGCATTTCATGGCATCTGTTTATAATGTCGGTGCACATTCGATCTTGTATTCAGCAAGGTCAGTGCACATTAGGATCTTGCATTTAGTAAGGTCGGTGCACATTGAACCTTATGTTCAGCAAGGTCGGCACACATTGGACCTTGTGTTCAAAGGTCTGTGCATATACATGTATTCATTCTATCAGGCCTATACTCATGCAAGCATCAATCCATCAGGTCTAAGCACACACGTCTGTCATCAGACCCAGGTCGGTGCAGATATATATATTGGATTCTTCAAGTCAGTGCATTCTCATGTGCTACAGTATCTAAGGTCTGTGCATATGCATAGTCTAAGGTCTGTGCACATGTAGAGTCTAAGGCCCGTGCACATGAAGAGTCTGTGCACATGTAGAGTCCAAGGTCTATGCACATGTAAAATCCAGGTCATCAAGTCTGTGCACTGACCCTATACATCGAAGCATTTGCATCATCATACATTCATTCGATCTGAGTATCTGGTTTTTCTAAAATTGACTAAGTATGTATTCTCCTAAGCAAACATAATGAAAAGGTGTTTAATGAAATGTTTTTATGTCTTATTGATAGGGATTCGATCAAACACTTAAAGGGCAGAGAGCAGCAAAGGCTTAAGCGATCACGTGATTTGATATTGAGTAAACATGCACGTGATCCAAGGCTCCCAATTCTTCAAGATAGATTGGCCACGTGGATTTGCCTCATCTTCAAGATCTGACATGTGGACCTTCTCAAGACACTTTTCTGAAAAGTACTGGTGGGAATCCTCCCTCCACGTGCCTGTATAAAAAGGGGAGCTCTCGTCTGAACCAGGAGAGAGGAGTGAAGCACAAGAGTAGAGAAGCACGTAAGAGAAGGGAAGAGAAGACAATCAACTGAGAGAGAATTGAAGCAGATGAGAAATCAGAGAAAATAGAGTTGCAGAGAGCGTGAGACAAAAGAGATAGAGTGAGATCAGAAGAGAAGAGAAAAGGCCAGAGTACTGGAGAGAGAGAGTGAGATAGTTGCAGAAAAGAGAGGAAGAAGGCAGAACAGAGTATCGGAGACAGAAGGAGAATTCATGGGAGAAATTGTCACTGGTTGTTTTGGATCCCTAGATCAGATCTAGAATCCATTGCTCATCTATGAGCTACATTGTGTTTCGAGTCTTATCCGTTTATTATTCTGAGTTTTTCTTGTTTTCTTAAACCTTTCCTCAAGCTGTTAGTCAGCGGAGTCCAAGCTGTGAGTCAGTGGCGAGGTGTGATCCTCGGACAGCAAGCTGTGTTGCTCAGCAGTTAGCAAACTGTGAGGCTCAGCGGATAGCAAGTTGTGTTGCTCAGCGGTTGTAGGGATTCATCCCCGAAGTTGTGGATCAACGGTTTAAGCTGTGTATCAGCGGAAGCCTCACTCTAGTTTGAGTGAGGGGTGGACGTAGGTCTCAAGGTTGAGACCAAATCACCTAAAAAAATCTTGTGTCTTTAGTGTGCTTGCTTTCCTATTCTCATCTTCGATTAGATGTATGCTTAGGGCCGCTCTTAGTTAATATTATATTTTCATTTGAATGACTCATGCTGAAATTTGTATACTGAGTGGCTGATAGTTGTTTATGTGAAGAGATCACTCTGCAAGTCAGAGCTGATATCTCTTTAGTTCAGTCAGCATAGTTTAAATCTTTTAATTCTGTAAAAGTTTTTAAAGGGGATCCATTCACCCTCCCTCTAGATCTCAGTTGTGTACGCTCCAATCCTAACTCTTAGAATCAGAGCGGATCACCTATCCTATCACCTCCTGTTCTCACCCCCTACTCATCGCCTCTACACACACCAGCGCTCTCCATGCGCTCACCTCACCTCCGTCGTCCCACCACACCAACACTCATGTTGCATGCCCCTCATCCCTCTTCTCTACACTACACCGTGGCCTCCCACAACTGTCGCACACCTTTTCTGCCTCCCTCTCATGTCCGTCTCTGCACCACTACATAGCCTACTCCCCCACTCTTTCTCTTCTCTCTGCTACACACACAACACATCTCTACTAATGCATAACCTCCGGGTCCCCCTCTTCTACCCACCATCGCGGCTTCTCCCTCTCACATTCCCTGCCACGCACGCACCATAGGCCCTCTCTTTGTCCTTCTCCTCTAAACACTCCACACACACCGCCGCACACCACCTGCGTGGGTTGACTCTCACACCCAAGGGGTCGACCCATCTCTCCCTGCCTCTCTCTCTGTTTCGCTCTAACCACGTCTATCTCTCCTCCCTCCGTGTCCAACACCCTCTTCTCCCTTCCTCTCTCACCCAACGATCTCCCTCTCTCTCTTTATCTCTCTTTCTCTCCCCTCCATCCCTCTCTTTCTCTCTCTGCCACACACATCTCACATATTTTATTATGTTTTTCATTTAATTAACCCTCTCTCATCCTCTATCTTTCTCTCTCTATAGCTCTCCTTATCTCTCTCTCTAAGGCTCTCTCTCTCTCTCTCTCACGGCGGCATCTACACCTTGTTCAGCAGCTTTCCAAGACACGTGGGCTATGGCTTCTTCATCCTCATCTCGGCTATTTTTCTCCCCATTTCCTTATTTTGGTTGGAATTTATTTGGGATTGTAATGTTTATTTTTCTTATCATTCTGTAAATGTTTAACTTTTGAGTAATAAAATTAGTTCAGTGTTATTTTTTCTCTCTAGTATTTTCTCTCTCTTCACCTTCTTCCTTTTTTTCTCTCTAAACCATCTAAATTTCTTTAAGTGGATTTACTATCATGCAATTTTAAATTCTAAAAAAATATCATTTCATAATTTTTCTCAAAATATAAGGTTTTCAACATTAAAATTCCGACCTCCTCATGGGATCGACTCGTATTCACCACTATGCTGAAATTTCAATTTTATCGTGTGTGAGTGCGGATTTTTGAAATTGTGTGCGCAGTATTTTTAACGACGAGTATCCGCTCGCATCAATTTTTGGCACCGTTGCCGGGGAGGAAATGATTTTTGATAGTTGAAAATTCTTGTGTTTGATGTGTATATTTTTATATTAATTTTTTTATTTTTATTTTACAGGAAAAAGAAAAAAATCATAAAAAAAATCAGACCTGAAAATCACAGGAAATAAACTGTTGCAGAAAGTGTCGCTGAAGAGGTTGATTCTGTCACCAAAGAGAGCAGAAAACCTGAAAATCTGAAAATCCTGAAAATTAAGCGTCGCCAAAGGTTAGTAAGCATAAGAACATGTTCTATTTTGTGAATTTTTAGAAAAATCTAAAAAACTCTTGAAAAATCTAAACAAATCAGACAAATTCCTGAAAAATATAAAAAAATCACAAAACCAGAAACTTCAGAAACACATGATTTTAGGTTTTATTTTCCAGTAGATTTACATGTTGATTGGTATTTTAGTTGCTAGTTTTCTCATATTTATCTATCTTTGAAAAAAAATCAAAAAATTCCTGAAAAAAATCAAAAAACTAAAAACAGAAATAAAAACTCATCGTCATCATGATATCATGCTTTCATCTTAGTTGCATCTCTTGCATGCATTTGTGCATTTAGTTAATTCTTTGTTCATTTACTTGCATCATTTGAAAAAAAAAACACATTTCATTCTCTTCTTCTCTTTCTCCCTTCTTAAGGATAATTAGGCACACCTCTCTTGAAATTTGAAGGACCCTCCAATTGAGCACTCCGTCTCATTGGACTGGAATATCCTTTTTCAAGACCTCCATAAGTCTCCGCACCCGTGGATTCTCTCACGGACGTCGAGCAGGTTATACCAAGAAGCACCCCGGAGTTAGCTTGCCCTTAGAAGTTTTTAAAATAAGTAAATAAATATAAATATAAATATAAAAACAAACAACACACATTCTTTGGGTCCTTTTGCTTTGCATGCACGGTAGGAGATCCCTACATCCATAATTGCTAGAGTCCATTAGTGAAATTAAGAGGTTAGTGCATCTTAGAAACTATCATCAACCTAACCTCATGGCGGACCATAATCAAAATGAAGCTCCCAAGCAAATGAAGGATTTCTTCATGCCAAATCAATATCAACCATCCTTCTAGGTCCAAGCACCTCAAAACCAAGCAATCCAGTATGAAATTAAATCAAGCACCATTCAGATGTTGCCATCATTGTATGGAAATACCAATGAAGATCCCTATAAACATCTTCATGAATTTCTCCAGATTTGCTCAACTGTCAAAATTCAAAACTTCTCTGATGATGCCCTTTGCTTGACTTTATTTCCATTCTCCTTGAAAGACAAAGCCAAATATTGGTTAGGAGTCGTGGGTAGACCTATAGAAATCGGGTAAAGTGACATTGATCAATTTTGTCCATACATCCATTCCTGTATACTTAGCTGCCTCCTCCTCCATTCCTAAAACCATATCCAATTATATTGAAAAGGCTTGTGCAAGCTTCTTCTGGAGTGACAGTGCAGATAACCCCAGGCATCACTGGGTTTCCTGGGAGATTCTGAAGATGCCCCATCAGGAGGGTGGCCTTGGTATCTGGAGTTTAGAGCACATCCAAGTCTCTCTTGCTACAAAGCAGATTTGGAACATCCTGAATGGGAATTCTCTTTGGGCCAATTATGCCTACTGCAGGTACATGAATGGGGCTACCCAACGCCCCGGCCCCTTCCCCCGGGGTCTGTCAAAAGCTACCTTCAGTCTTGCCTATGGCCTGGTTCAAGGCAATTCGAGATGGACAATTGGCAATGGCTCATCGGTCGATTTCCTTGATGACCTGTGGATTGGTAACTCACCGCTGAGGACCATCCTTCCCACCCCTTACGATGGCCCTCCGGCCTCTATTCATCAGGTTCTCAATGACAACAGCCACCCGGTGCGGCACCTTCTTCCTTCTACTAGCTTCCTTGATGAAGTCTCGCTATGTGAGGAGTTACCTGACTCCTGCAATTGGGCTCCCTCTCCGAGCGGAGTCTTCACCACCAAGTCTGCTTACCAGCTGGTTAGACCGATGGGGATTCACGGACCGCCGCTCTCAAAGCTCTGGCATAATGCCTTTTATCGGCATGCCTCAGTTTTTGGCTGGAGAGTCCTTCATAGAGCCATCCCTGTGGATAGCCGTGTTGTAGACTGCGGCATTCAAATGGCTTCCAAATGCTCCTGTTGTCGCATTCCTAAGGTCGAGGACCTCAACCATCTCTTTATCAATGGTGATTTGGCAGCAAAGCTATGGTGTTGGTTCTGTCCTTTGATAAGCCCGGGAGTTGTTCTGCACAGCCAGGTGACCATTCACCTCTGGAGCTTCCTCGAACGCTAAAGTGTTGGTTCACCCTTCGACTTTGCTTCTCCATATACCTATCTCCTTATTCTCTGGGAGTTGTGGAAGGCTAGATGCTCCAGGAGGTTCCAGTCCGAGTCTGCCTCCTGCCAGCACATTATCTCCTTAATAGCTAACAAAGTTAGCTGGGCATTGAACAAGACCAGCTTTCGATCGAATATTACACAGTATCAGGCTACTACACTTGCTCACTTTAGTTATTAGCCGAGGTTGAAACAGAAGGCCCTCAAGCTGGTATGATGGATACCTCCCAACTCAGGTCATTGCCTAAACGCGGACGGTGCTTGTAAAGGGAACCCAGGCCCATGTGGAGGCGGAGGATGTATTAGAGATCCTGCAGGTAATGTCATAGTGGCCTTTGCCTACTTCTACGGCACGGGAATAGTCTTACTGTGGAGGTCTGGGCGTTATGTGATGGACTACGGTTGGCCGCTGCATATGGTTTCGACCTCTCTTCTGTACAGTCTGATTCTGATGTGCTCGTCTAGTCTATCAACAGCGCATTTTTCCCGTTTGGGCATATTCTCAAGTGGTGGCACAACGTGCTGCGCTATCTCACCGCTATCAAGCTCACTGTAATGCCCCAGACTTTTTGGATTTTTTTTTCCGGATCATTTTATTGGGTCTCGGAGTGTATTTTACGCTTTACATATGTTTTTCCCTGATGCACCTTCGGAACTCTGTGCAGGGTGAACCGTGGCGTTCTCCGACTCCGAGACAATACCAGCGTGTTGTGCGTACTCCGAGGCTCACGGGGATAATTTTTTATAATTTTCTGAATTTCTGAATTTTTGGGTTTTTCTATATATACTAACCATTTCTCTCTCTCCCCTCTCATTTCTCTCTTCCCTCCCTCTCTCTTCTCACGCACTCTCCTCTCTCCCTCTCTCTCCGACGGCCGACAGAGTGGAGCGAGGGCGAGACGGGGATGGCGCGGGTGAGGCACGGGCGAGGATGGGTGAGAATCGAGGCGGCGGAGGCGCGGTGAAGCTCGGCCGTGAGTTCGTGTCCCGACGAGGCTTCAACGGCGTTTTCTTCGTGGATCGGCGTCCACGGCGCGCGAAATCTTCGGTGGAGGTAGGGAGATGGACCCCCAGCTCGTGAGCTTCCTTTCCCACAAGTTTTGTAGACCGCAGTGAGCCGAGCGGGAGTATTTGGAGATTTTTGGGGAAAATCCATGTTTTAGGGGTCGTGAGCTGATCTACCATTTCATCGCGTTTTTGGCCGATCTGAGGCCTTAGATGCATGCTAGGGGCTATTTGGGGGCATCCCCCTTGTTTTCCCCCTCTCCCGTGGAGGTATGGGGACGTAGGGTGATTTTTGGGTTGTTTCCCGCCGTCCCGCTCTCGGGACGGTGTGACGGTCTTTCCAGTGACCGTCACAGGCTGTGACGCCCCAGGGTGGGTGCGTTACATGCCGTGATGCCCCAAGGAGGGTGCGTCACAGGGTCAAGTTTCATGGTCAGGTCGTCGGTCGCTCTGACGGTCTTACGATAAATCGTCAGAGGGTGTGACGCGCCTGGACCTGACCGTTACATCTGTGTTTCATGATTTTGATCGATTGGGGTCTTGAGACTCTGACGCACCAGGGGTGGACCGTCAGAGCTCTGTGATGCCCTAGCTAGGGTGCGTCAGAGTTGACGTATCCCTTCTTCTAACGCACCTAGGTAGGTCCGTTAAGGGTTGTGACGCCTCGAGGGGTGTGCGTCACAACCTATTTTGGTCTGTCTTCTAACGCACCAGGATTGGTCCGTTAGAAGCTGTGACGCCCCAGGGTGGGTGCGCCACAGCCAGTGTTGCCTGTTTCGTGTAACGCTCCTACGTTGGACCGTTAGAGTGCTGTGGCGGCCTAGCTTTGGACCGTTATAGCCGTGACGGCCCAAAGATACACCGCTAGGCACTGTGTTGTGCCGAAGTGGTTCTTCGTGCTTGCCGCGATCGTTTCGCATTTTTTAGGTCCCTGGTCGACCCAGTTGGGACCCAGTGGTCGACCTGCGGTCTTGTGAATGTCCCAGGCACCCCGAGGGTTTTGTGTCCGTGGTTTGAGGGTGTCGGGAGAACCGTACTACCTCGTTTAGCGTGCTCATAGTTTTGAGAGTCCGGGTGACTCCTCGTGTTCTGAGCTTTTGTGTTACGCTTGACCGAGTCACCGTGCGTCGGTGCGAGTGCGGCGAGGGTTCCCCGCACGTCGTGAGTTTCTCCAGAAAGAGGTTTCCGAGTGGGCCATGAGTAAGGCCTTGGATTGAGAGTCCAGTTGCCCAGCCTAGGGCTAGAAGGGTTTCCGCCTTTCCCTGAGAGTGGGATTCGGTTTGGCGGCCTGTGAGCTACCTTGGGAATCGTGTTTCTACGTTTCTGCGTGGCCGGGTGCGTGGGCCGTGGACTATGAGTCCCGTTTCTTCTCCGACTGTGGTCACCGTGCGACGGTGCTGGTACGTGGGACGGTCCCCGTACTTCGTCGGATTCGGACGTTGTTTTCTGTTGACTTAAGATTCTACTCCTTCAGTGACCCTCCACTAGTCGTAGCCTGCTTACACGTTTAGTGGTCTCACCAGGGAGTGGTGGAGAGGCTACCCTGAGGATAGTTTTTAGACTGGTTTTCGCAGGGCCCCATGTCTTGCAGCCAGAGTCTGGCTGAGGGGAAAACCAGTTAGAGGCCAGACCTGGGACGCATGGTCTGTGTGTGCACACGTGGTTGGGGGCGGTTGGACCCACGCTGACGGGCGTGACCCCAGCTAGTCACTTACTTTGTGGTTACTTGTACGGTGTCTCAGTTCCCACTGGGCCGGAGGGAGACACATGAGGCGCGGACTAAGACGTCAGTAGACTCATCCGGCCTTGCTTCTAGTGGGAGGTACTCCTATCAAGTCGGGAGTGACAGACTGTCAGTCTCTGTGACTTCGACCTTCGAGTTTTTGGTCATGTTGACCGTTGAGTCCAGGTTATTTCTCCGTGGCGCGTGTGTCAGTTTTTGTGCCGTGAGACTGGTACTAGTAGCTTTACCGAGGTTGCGTCTTGTTGGTGCGGGGTCCGCGACTAGGTGGTCGGGGTTTCACCTTGGACAGTGTGTCCAGGTTGGCCGTGTCTTGGGAGACAGGCCTCTACGGCGTGGTTGCCGTGGGTTTTTACTTCGGTAAGTGGTACTAGTGTGGTTCGGTAGCACCCGACCGCGAGATCGGGGTGTGTTTTCTGGTACAGTAGGAGTAGCTGTAGTGCCGAGTTTTGACCGGCCACCGGTTCGCTGTTCCTGCTGTCATTGTAGCTTTCCTTTCCGCTACCGCCGTTGTTTCCGGTTGGGGTTCCACGGGATCCCTGCTGAGTCTCTATTTTGGAGACCCATCCCTACTTTTCAGGTGTGGCGGTTCTTCCTCGAGGTTCGAGGGTGTTGTTCGGAGGTTCTCAGTTGCCAGCTCGCTGGGCCGAGTGTTCACTCGACATGTGGTACATTTTACTACTTTAGACTGTACTTTCGGTTGGACAGGACTCTGTTGTTATAGTAGTTGTTTATTTATTCCTGTTAATTGTTGAATTGTCCTGCTTTATTTCCTATTTCTTTATGCCTTCGCACTCCTTTTTAGCCCTTCCGAGTCCTCTGACTCATGGGCGACGGACCAGGATTCGAATGGTATCGGGTCCGTCCTAGTATCCGGATCTTGGGTCGTTACAGATGGTATCAGAGCGTAGTTGTGGACGTGCATGGGAATTCAGAATATTGCAGTGATCAGAGTCCAAAAGGTCTTGTACAGTCGACAGCTGGCTTAGGATTTTGTGTTCACTTTTCACCTAGTTTCTTGCTTGAGAGCTTGAGTGCGCTGTGCGGCATTGTGAAGGTGGTGCTGTCCGCGGCTTTCATGCCAGCATGGGGTCTAAGGATCAAGGTCGAGAGCCTTCTCCCTCATCGGTGGTGGCCCTGGTTGTGCTGCGTTGGGCAGAGGTTGCTGGCAGGTGTGAACTCGTGGTGCTGCGTTCGAGGAACCTGCAGCGTGGTCAGGTGGCTGGAGAGGATTGTTCGTGGTTAAGTGGCCATGAGCGTGCTCTGAGGGAGCTGCTGTCGGTTTTGGCCACTCCAGCTTGAGGTTTGCCCAGCCCCTGAGCTGTTCTAATCGAGAAGTGTGCTCGGGT
This sequence comes from Amorphophallus konjac, assembly GCA_022559845.1. Lineage (NCBI taxonomy): Eukaryota > Viridiplantae > Streptophyta > Magnoliopsida > Alismatales > Araceae > Amorphophallus > Amorphophallus konjac. Next base: position 40,095,215 of record CM040119.1, read on the forward strand.
GAGCGGAGGATCTTCTCGGTGAGCTGCTGTCTCGTCGAGCCTGGTGTTCTTGTCGTGCTCTGTGGCGTCAGACATGACGTGTTGGTCCCGATTGTTCTGTGGATTTTGAGGCAAGATTGGGCTATGGTGTCCCAGTAAGTCTTGCTCCTGCGCTCTTGTGTGCGAATGGATTATGTTCACCTTGGATCTGGTTTGAGATATGAAGGTTCCGTGGTGAGTTCGGGACTCGGGGATGAGCGTTGACGGTCGTCGGTTATGGCTCATGTTGCGGCTCTTGGCGTGGTGTGTTGCAGTTTGAGGAATTGCAGCGGTGGTGCATCGAGAGATGATGTGATTGTGGTTCGATGTGACACTCGTCGAGTGTGTCGGAGGCGCTGACCTGATGGAAGTGATGGTTTTCTTGGTGCTGGAAGGTTCTGTTTCCAGCGTGCGCGAGGTTTAAGGTCTGGTCGAGCGTGGAGTTTTTTCGTTGGTCAGGAGTGCGTTTGGTTTCTCAGTTGGCTGGAGAGTATTGTGTTTGGCTAGGATTTTCGTCTTGCATCATGTGTCCAGATTGGTTGCCCTTGTGTGCCATGAAGTCCGTGCGAGACGTGCTCCTTGTCTTGGCCAGGTGGTTGCTTGTGAGAAGTTGTGCCTATTCCCTTGTCGTGTGAGGGTGTGTTGGCACCTTTTCTGAAGGATGAGTGCCGGTTGGGCAGTGTTTTCAAGAATTTATGGCCGTGCGCGTGGATCAGAGTGCGCAGCGGAAGCCTGGTGGACCTGTGACCCACTGGTTCAGGATCATAGCATTGGTTGCTACGGGCGGATTCCTGAGTTTGCGTTGAGCATTGGAGGATTGGTTCCTCTGTGTGAAACGTGTTGTTGCCGTGTCGTTGCTCGAGGTATTATGGTTCTTGGCACTGGCAGGATGGAGTGTTGGGGAAAAGTGTTGGCAAGTATGCCGCATGAGTACCATGTTCCTGTGATGGAAGTCGTGTCAGGCGTCGGTATTAGACCCGGATGGGGTTGTTGAGGATGTCGTCTGATGGAGGTCGAGGATGTGTTGGTCAGAGTCGGTGGCTTGGTGCCCGACTTGTATTGGAGGTTGTGTCTTCGGTTGAGATCGTGTTTTGAGGAAGTGATCTGGTGCAGACACCGGAGCACAGGAGCGGCACGGGTCGGTGAGCCACCGGTACCGCACGTGGAGCATGACTCGAGCCACTTCAGCGTTCATCTGACTCGGAGACAGCCTGGAGACTCCCCCCTGAGTCTCGAGATTTATCATATTTGTTTAGACGTTATTTGTGTGTAATGTGTGTGTGTTTCATTTTATTCGGTTTGTAATTTTGATTGTAAGAGGGGTTTATTTGTAAAATGGGACCCCCGGGCCCCACGGGCCCCCCAGACCTCTTCCCATTGATCCACCTCAGCCTAGGGCCCCATGTGGGGTCAGTCAACATTTCAAATGGAGACATCTAGAAGGTTGAATGGTAAATGCCACATGGGTAGACAATTGGACTTTAAAGTCCAAGGTAGGCGACCTACCATTCTACCATGTCCCCCCTTGGTCAATAGGTTGCCCCCCCCTTATATTTTATTTAATTTTTGTGTGTGTGTCACATTCAATCTAGGCCATCCATTCCCCCATCCCTAGATCTAAGGGTGGCTATTGGATTTGATATGTAACCTATAAGTACCTAGTATTTTCTCATTTAGGAGAATTAATGCATTTGAATTGGAAGAAAATCCCCTTGAGCAAGGCCTAGGCCGCCCCTCTCTTCTCCTTGCAGTTGGGAAGGCTGTATTCGGGTGGTGTGACTCCACCCCTATCAGTTTCGGTCACCGCCGCCGCCGCCACGTGCCGCCATCGCGCCTCCACCATCACCGTCGGTGTTCTGTCCATCCAGGACAGAGGTGTCTTCTCCGAATTCTTGCTCTCCACCCCGTCGTGTTTTTGAGCTGGGATTTTGAGGGGATGTTTCGGAGGTGTTCCTCACGATCCACAAAAATTGGTTGGTCATGAATCTTCCATTTGATAATTTTCCATTTTCGTCCAACCTCTTTTCCCAGATCTGTCTGCTTGCTGTTTAGATTTCCACCCGCCCTATGTTTCTAGTGTTAGGACCCCATTGTGATTTTTCCAGGGGCTCTCCATTTTACTGGGAGTTCTATCCATCAACCCCTCCCTTCACGCTACAGTGATGTCCACCTCTGTCCAGATCCGACCCCCTTCCAATGAAAAAATCATAATAATTCGTAGCCACCTCCAATCCTTTCATAAAAAATATTTTCGTTTTCCTTGTTCCAAATCCTACAACTTTGGTGAAGAACTCAGAAGCTGAATCGGACGTCTTCCAGGCGGTCAATGGCAGTTCTCAGACAACTCACCGACAGATCTGAGAGCTAGGGCACTGTACAACAGAAGCTTAGAAATTCAACAAAGTCTAGATCCGTGCAGATTCAGTAGATCTATCTGAGCCTAGATTGAAGTTCTTCAAGAGAGCTTTCCAACGATAGCTTATGTGCCTCGATCCGACATCGGGGTTGATCGCAGCGGCCGCTCTCGCCGGAGCGCGCGCCTGAAAATAGCAACCAAAATCCGTGGGCAGCAACTCCAAAACGTGGGAATCGGAGCCGATCGGCCACCGACCGGAGCTTCCGGCCGACCGCCATCTAGGGAGGCGCACCACCAGGGATCCCCATCACAGTGGGTCCCACCCCACCAGAGCCGGAGGTCGGGGCGATCTGTGGGCCCCACGGACCCGTAGATCGCGCCGTCCGATTTGCACAAAAATGCGAGTTTCGGCACCGCCGGGCGACATCAAAATGCTGCCTGTCAACCCAATTCGCGTGATTCCCGGGCCCCGCATGTGACCTTTTACCTCCCTGCGTGGAGTGGGTCGAATTAGTGTATTACTGTAATAATTGTTAACCGGGAGTCCGTGATTGGCCGGGGTCGTCTTCCCCACGCCGGGTGCATGGAGGTAATGGTCCTAACTTCTCGGCGTTCATTTGCTAGTTTAGTATATGGTCTTATGCCGCTGTCGAGAGCGCAGGATACTAGCCCGTGTGTCCATGTCACCGCTGTGAGCGTGAGAGTGACCCGTCCCGCGACTCGATCCGAGTCCGAAAGTTGAGTCGGACTACCTTGAACTCTGCCGGTTCCTTAACCGCGCACGATCCACGCTTTCCCTCGCATGGGGACGACGAGTGAGTTTGCACTTCTGTTAGCGATGTGTAGCCTGTAGAAGCTCTTAGTGTCGAGCCGAGGTCGCTCTATTAGTCGTGTCATTGCTAGTTGAGTCGTGTCCATCCCATATAGTGTCGTCTCCTCAGTCCGTCCCACATCAGTTTGGTAGCAGAGCGAGTCGAGTTTAGGGTAGTCTTTGCATAAGTCTTGCATAGTCTAAGGTTACCCCACACACCTTTCCTCAGTATATCAAAAGGTGTTGTCCGAACGTTAGGCTACGCCTATCGGGAAGACCGCACACTTGCGCGAGTGACCTTCAGGTCAATTATCTCCGCCACGTATCGAGTCTTGCTTGTGTCTAGGGTGTAGTGGAGTCCCATTATTTTCAAAACAAATAAAAAAAGAGTGTTTTCAAATTGCATTTTATCCCAATAACCCGGTATATAAAAAGGTGTTGTCCGAACGTTGGGTTATGCCTATCGGGAAGGCCGCACACTTGAGCGAGTGATCTTCGGATCGATTAACTCCGCCCCGTACCGAGTCTTGGTGTCTTATCCTTAGTGTGCATACATCCCAACCTTGCATAGTTGGTCTCGTGTCATGTTCAAATGGCCTTGCATGTCCATTCCTAGGGATTCGTTTCCATCCTTTGGCAACTATGGCCAACCCATGCCAACCCATCCAGGGTGACAAGTCCGTGTCCGAGTACATTAGGGACTTCGAAGTGTACCGGTTTGGAAACGAGAGCACCACGACTGCCTCCCAGTTTCGGAGAGGTTTGCGACTTCATTTTCGGTATGAGTGTCTTATCCGTGACGCGTTCTCTCTGGCGCAGTGTTATCAGGTCGCTCTCGAGGTCGAGCCCTTCGAGGCCCGGTTTGATGCCGCCATTCGACGAGCAGATGCCGCCCTTTGGCAAGCATCTACCTCTTAGTCGATTCCCGAGCTGGTCGGACAGCCTACCCCATGGTCTTCCCCACCCACGAGAGCTCCCACGCTACCACCCTCTACTTCTGAACTCTATTCGGAACCATCTCATTTGGAGCCACCCAAGCCCGAACCACCCGTATTTCTAACGGGTACACTTTACATAGCCGAGTCACTACTTAGTTGGCTCAAGGATAGCTTGGTCCCACTTCCCTTCCAATCTATGGACCCTATCCTACCTCTGGTGCCAATCAACTCATTCCATACCACTTTCCGGTCTAGTCACTATGCGGATACATTGGATGACCTTCTTAAAGGGTTAGATCGGCAATTGACATTTACGCACTTGTTGGCTCCAGGCTTCGACCGACCCACAGGTCGTAGTTTCACTCATCCCGCTTTAGGGTCCATCACCTCCGTGTACACCGTGGGTCATGTTACCACGGAGGTTCTTCTACTCCTCACATTACCGGTCGAGCCCGACTTCATTCCTTTTATCCCGAGGGAGGAGCCATATCTTCTATACACTGTCTCATCTACCACGATGGATGGAGGTGACCATCACCTTCCGGAATTTCAAACATGGGACTATGTAATGGAAGAATCGAGGGGTCACACATTCTTTGACCCATTCGACCCCTTCGCTAGTGGGCCTCGTGATCCACCACTTCCCTTCTACCTTGTCAAGGAAGTCCCCTACCACTCTCTTCCCACTCAGGCCAATCATCCTCCACATAGCAATAGGTCCGATGATTGGGGAACATGGCATACCTTACCTACATCTAGGGGTATTGACAAAGGTAGTTTTAGATCTCCCAATCCTCCCACATCCAAGCCCGATACACCTACTTCCGGCCCTCCCAAATCCCATGGGCAGCCGCATGCTAGGGACAAAGTAGGATGTCTAGGAGTCCCACTTTCCACCAACCACCGGTTGCATCTAGTGCATGCTTGGCACACATTCGGGTGTCCTGATCCACCTTTTGCATATGTATGAGTCGGATTAGCTGTATGGTTGTTTATGGTTGTGTGTGCATCCGTGTGTTTTTTTCTTTTGCTAAGCATGTTAGAAGTTTTCATGACGACATTCGTCGTCACATTGAGTCCAGCAATGCGCATTACAAAGAGCTAGCCGATGCTCACCGACACCACCGAGAGTTCCAAGAGGGCGAATATGTCATGATCAGGGTAAGACCTGAACGGTTTCCCTCTGGAACCGTTAAGAAGTTGTAAGCTCGCGGAGCCGGTCCATTTAGAGTGTTGAAACGCGTTGGATCCAATGCGTATGTTGTGGACCTGCCCGAGGAATACGGTATAAGCTCTACTTTTAATATTTTAGATCTAGTTACATATAGGGACCCAGCGGTGATCCCTAGTGAGCCTTTCGAGCCATCTCCACCTCTTGAGAGTGATCCCACACCTGAGTGTCCACCTCTAGCCCCGTTGTCACGGCAGCGTGAGCATATCGATCATATACTAGATGAGCAGGTGACAAATTACCAGGAGTGGATCCTACCCGCGCTACCTAGTGCGATGGAGAGGACGGCCCGCTACCGAGGACACGTGGATCACGCATGGAGAGTTGCAGCAGATTGATCCGGACCTTCTGGAGTGATACCGGAGTGATGCAGACCCTTACTCGACAGGGTCGAGTTTCTCCCACCCGGGGAGAATTGGTGCGGACACCGGAGCACACGAGCGGCACGGGTCGGCGAGCCACCGGTACCGCACGCGGAGCACGACTCGAGCCACTTCAGCGTCCATCTGACTCGGAGACAGCCTGGAGACTCCCCCCTGAGTCTCGACATTTATCATATTTATTTAGATGTTATTTGTGTGTAATGTGTGTGTGTTTCATTTTATTCGGTTTGTAATTTTGATTGTAAGAGGGGTTTATTTGTAAAATGGGACCCCCGGGCCCCACGGGCCCCCCAGACCTCTTCCCATTGATCCACCTCAGCCTAGGGCCCCATGTGGGGTCAGTCAACATTTCAAATGGAGACATCTAGAAGGTTGAATGGTAAATGCCACATGGGTAGACAATTGGACTTCAAAGTCCAAGGTAGGCTACCTACCATTCTACCATGTCCCCCCCTTGGTCAATAGGCTGCCCCCCCCCCCTTATATTTTATTTAATTTTTGTGTGTGTGTCACATTCAATCTACGCCATCCATTCCCCCATCCCTAGATCCAAGGGTGGCTATTGGATTTGATATGTAACCTATAAGTACCTTGTATTTTCTCATTTAGGAGAATTAATGCATTTGAATTGGAAGAAAATCCCCTTGAGCAAGGCCTAGGCCGCCCCTCTCTCCTCCTTGTAGCTGGGAAGGCTGTATTCTGGTGGTGTGACTCCACCCCTATCAGTTCCGGTCGCCGCCGCCACGTGCCGCTATCGCGCCTCCACCATCACCGTCGGTGTTCTGTCCATCCAGGACAGAGGTGTCTTCTCCGAATTCTTGCTCTCCCCCCCGTCGTGTTTTTAAGCTGGGATTTTGAGGGGATGTTCCAGAGGTGTTCCTCACGATCCATAAAAATTGGTTGGTCATGAATCTTCCATTTGATAATTTTCCATTTTCGTCCAACCTCTTTTCCTAGATCTATCTGCTTGCTGTTTAGATTTCCACTCGCCCTGTGTCTCTAGTGTTCGGACCCCTTTGTGATTTTTTCAGGGGCTCCCCATTTTACTGAGAGTTCTGTCCATCAACCCCTCCCTCCACAATTTTTTTGGAATTTTGATTCGCCCTTCACCTATTTTTCAAAAATCTCTTTCAGAGCTAGCTACAGTGCTGTCCACCTCTATCCAGATCTGACCCCCTTCTAATGAAAAAATCATAACACTTCATAGCCACCTCCAATCCTTTCATTAAAACTATTTCCGTTTGCCTTGTTCAAAATCTTACAACTTTGGTGAAGAACTCAGAAGCTGAATCGGACGTCTTCCTGGCCGTCAACGGTAGTTCTCAGACAACTCACCTACAGATCTGAGAGCTCAGGCACTGTACAACAGAAGCTTAGAAATTCAACAAAGTCCAGATCCGTGTAGATCCAGCAGATCTATCTGAGCCTAGATTGAAGGTCTTCAAGAGAGCTTTCCAACGATAGCTTATGTGCCTCGATCCGACATCGGGGTTGATCGCAGCGGCCGTTCTCGCCGGGGCGCGCGCCTGAAAACAGCAACCAAAATCCGTGGGCAGCAACTCCAAAACGTGGGAATCGGAGCCGATCGGCCACCGACCAGAGCTTCCGGCCGACCACCATCTAGGGAGGCGCACCACCAGGGATCCCCATCACAGTGGGTCCCACCCCACCAGAGTCGGAGGTCGAGGCGGTCCGTGGGCCCCACGGACCCGTAGATCGCGCCGTCCGATTTGCACAAAAACGCGGGTTTCGGCACGGCTGGGCGACATCAAAATGCTGCCCATCAACCCAATTCGCGTGATTCCCGGGCCCCGCATGTGACCTTTTACCTCCCTGCGTGGATTGGGTCGAATTAGTGTATTGCTGTAATAATTGTTAACCGGGAGTCCGTGATTGGCCGGGGTCGTCTTCCCCACGCCGGGTGCGTGGAGGTAATGGTCCTAACTTCTCGGTGTTCATTTGCTAGTTTAGTATATGGTCTTATGCCGCTGTCGAGAGCGTAGGATACTAGCCCGTGTGTCCATGTCACCGCTGTGAGCGTGAGAGTGACCCGTCCCGCGACTCGATCCGAGTCCGGAAGTTGAGTCGGACTACCTTGAACTCTGTCGGTTCCTTAACCGCGCACGGTCCACGCTTTCCCTCGCATGGGGACGACGAGTGAGTTTGCACTTCTGTTAGTGACGTGTAGCCTGTAGGAGCTCTTAGTGTCGAGTCGAGGTCGCTCTAGTAGTCGTGTCGTTGCTGGTTGAGTCGTGTCCATCCCATATAGTGTCGTCTCCTCAATCCGTCCCGCATCATGATCTCTGAGAGATTTTGGGTTCCGGTTGGTAGCTGCGAGTGACTGGTAAGGCTATTCTCGTAGTCGACCACGGTAAGATGTGTATTGTTAGGGACCCATTGTGCATTGGTCGTGGTGCTGGTGACTTGGTTGCCGTAATTTTGGTTGGCACTTTCTCCCCTAGAGACAGGTGCCATGAATTGTTCCGGTGGTGTCCCGTAGCTCTACGGTGAGGGCATAATCGGGATTGGCAGGTGTCCACTTGGATTAGTCGAGAGATGTGATGCGACAAGATGGAAGAGTGACGCCTGTGGGCGGAGGCCTTTTAGTGAGATTGGCGTCGGATGGTGGTCCTTAATGGGACGTTGGTGTCGTAATGGTTATCCCTACTTTGGTGACCAACATGGGATGGTTCCCCAGTAAGTCTGAGTCGAGTAAGGTGATGACCGAAGACGCCAGGATCTTGTCATTTGGTTTCATCGTGCTCCCCCTGTAAGAGAAGTGTTGGCGCAATGATAGGCCTGGTTGTGGTGTTGGTCTATGCGTGAGTCAACAGATGGCTTGTCGAGGTTTGGAATGTTCTCTTCGGATCTGGTGGACGACCAGGAAAGAAGGAAGAACCTGAGCAAGCGGAGGTTTCCCATTGACGTGTACCTGGCGATCAGTGGATGGTCTTTTCACATACAGAAGATGTTGTTGGTTGTGCATCGTGAACGGTGAGGGCCGTGTGCAGGTGAGACCTTTGGTGGTCGTTTTTGTGATGTGCCTTTCCGGACGGGATCTGGGCTTTGTTAAAGTTTGACTTCTAACAGAGTTGGCACAGTGATATGTCAGGCTTTCAGCTTGCCATGTGTGAGGTGATTCTTGGTGTTGAGCCGATGTTCTGGTTGCGGTCTGTTGAGATGGCTGCGTGAGCTGGTGGAGGCTCTGTATTAGTTGTTCCCTTGAGAGGGAGTGCGACCGGTCAGCTGGCTGTGAAGCTGACGTGCGATTTATCCACCGACCATAGGATGGATCGGTAGCTATTTCTAGTGTCGAAGACTGCCTTTCCACGGTGAGCGAGACGGTGGCAGCAATGCCATGATTGGGTTGGTTGTGACTGAGGTGACACCAGACTACATTTGTTTGTGTGCCTGCTCTAATGGCCGGTGTGCACAGTGCGCGGAGCGAGGTGTTGTTCGTGATTGTAAGTCTGGCTGCGTCCCTCAGGTCAAGAGCTTTTCATGTGAATCGAGGTTTTCTATGCTAGGGCTCTAACGACGTTCTTCCCCCGTGTTCCCGTGGTTGTCCCAAATTTTGAGGATGAAATTCCTTTAAGGGGGGAGGGATGTAATGCCCCGGATTTTTTGGATATTTTTTTTCCGGATCATTTTATTGGGTCTCGGAGTGTATTTTATGTTTTTCACGTGTTTTTCCCTGATACACCTTCGGAACTCTGTGCAGGGTGAACCATGGCGTTCTCCGACTCCGGGACAGTACCAACGTGTTGTGCGTACTCCAAGGATCGCGGAGGTAATTTTTCATAATTTTTTGAATTTCTTGAATTTTGGGGTTTTTCTATATATACTAACCCTTTCTCTCACTCCCCTCTCATTTCTCTCTCCCCTCCCTCTCTCTTCTCACGCTCTCTCCTCTCTCCCTCTCTCTCTGACGACCGACGGACTGGAGCGCGGGCGAGGTGGGGACGGGCGAGGATGGGTGAGGATCGAGGCGGTGAAGGCACGGTGAAGCTCGACCGCGAGTTCGTGTCCCGGCGAGGCTTCAACGGTGTTTTCTTCATGGATCGGCGTCCAGGGCGCGCGAAATCTTCGGTGGAGGTAGGGAGATGGACCCCCAGCTCATGAGCTTCCTTTCCCGCAAGTTTTGTAGGCCGCGGTGAGCCGAGCGGGCGTATTTGGGGATTTTTGGGAAAAATCCATGTTTTAGGGCTCGTGAGCCGATCTACCGTCTCATCGCATTTTTGGCCGATTCGAGGCCTTAGATACATGCTAGGGGCTATTTGGGGGTTTTCCCCTTGTTTTCCCCCTCTCCCGTGGAGGTATGGGGGCGTGGTAGATTTTTGGGTCGTTTCCCATTGTCCCGCTCTCGGGACGGTGTGACGGTCCTTCCAGTGACCGTCATAGGCTGTGACGCCCCAGGGTGGGTGCGTTATATGACGTGAGGGCCAAGGAGGGTGTGTCATAGGGTCAAGTTTCGTTGTCAGGTCGTCGGTTGCTCTGACGGTCTTACGATAAACAGTCAGAGGGTGTGACGCTCCTGGACCTGACCGTTACATCCGTGTTTCATGATTTTGACCGATTGGGGTCCTGAGACTCTGACGCACCAGGGGTGGACCGTCAGAGCTCTGTGACGCCCTAGCTAAGGTGCGTTAGAGTTGACGTATCCCTTCTTCTAACGTGCCTAGGTAGGTCCGTTAGGGGTTGTGACGCCCCGAGGGGTGTGCGTCACAACCTATTTTGGCCTGTCTTCTAACGCACCAGGCTTGGTCCGTTAGAGGCTGTGACGCCCCAGGGTGGGAGCGCCATAGCTAGTGTTGCCTGTTTCGTGTAACGCTCCTATGTTGGACCGTTAGAGTGCTGTGGTGGCCTAGCTTTGGACCGTTACAGCTGTGACGGCCCAAAGATAGACTGCCAGGCACTGTGTTATGCCGAAGTGATTCTTCGTGCTTGCCGCGATCGATTGGCGTTATGTAGGTCCCTGGTTGACCCGGTTGGGACCCAGTGGTCGACCTGTGGTCTCGTGATTGTCCCCCGAGGGTTTTGTGTCCGTGGTTTGAGGGTGTCGAGAGGACCGTGCTACCTCATTTAGCGTGCCCGTGGGTTTGAGAGTCCGTGTGACTCCTCGTGTTTTGGGCTTTTGTGTTACGCTTGACCGAGTCATCGTGCGTCGGTGCGAGTGCGGCGAGGGTTCCCCGCATGCCGTGAGTTTCTCCGGAAAGAGGTTTTCGAGTGGGCCATGAGTAAGGCCTTGGATTACGAGTCCAGTTGCCCAGCTTGGGGCTGGAAGGGTTCCCGCTTTTCCCTAAGAGTGGGATTCAGTTTGGCGGCCTGTGAGCTACCTTGGGAACCGTGTTTCTACATTTCTGTGTGGCCAGGTGCGTGGCCCGTGGATTGTGAGTCACGTTTCTTCTCCGACCGTGGTCACCGTGCGACGGTGCTGGTACGTGGGACGGTCCCCGTACTTCATCGGATTCGGACGTTATTTTTCGTTGACTTGAGAGTCTACTCCTTTAGTGACCCTCTACTAGTCGTAGCCTACTTACACGTTTAGTGGTCCCACCAGGGAGTGGTGGAGAGGCTACCCTGAGGACGGTTTTTAGACTTGTTTCCGTCGGGCCCCACGTCTTGCAGCCAGAGTCCGACTGAGGGAAAAACCAGTTAGAGGCCAGACTTGGGACGCATGGTCTGTGTGTGCAAACGTGGTTGGGGGCGGTTGGACCCACGCTGATGGGCGTGACCCAGCTAGTCACTTGCTTTGTGGTTACTTGTACGGTGTCTCCGTTCCCGCTGGGTCGGAGGGAGACACCTGAGGCGTGGACTAAGACATCAGTGGACGCATCCGGCCTTGCTTCTAGTGGGAGGTACTCCTGTCGAGTCGGGAGTGACAGACTGTCAGTCTCTGTGACTTTGACCTTTGCGCTTTTGGTCGTGTTGACCGTTGAGTCCAGGTTGTTTCGCCGTGGCGCGTGTGTTGATTTTCGTGCCGTGAGACTGGTGCTAGTAGCTTTATCCAGGTTGCATCTTGTTGGTGCGGGGTCAGCGACCAGGTGGTCAGGGTTGCACCTTGGACAGCGTGTCCAGGTTGGCCGTGTCTTGGGAGACAGGCCTCTACGGCGTGGCTGCCATGGGTTTTTACTTCTGTAAGTGGTACTAGTGTGGTTCGGTAGCCCACGACTGTGAGATCAGGGTGTGTTTTCTGGTACAGTAGGAGTAGCTGTAGTGTCGAGTTTTGACCGGCCACCGGTTCGCTGCTCCTACTGTCGTTGTAGCTTTCCTTTCCGCTACCACCGTTGTTTTCGGTTGGGGTTCCACGGGATCCCTGTTGAGTCTCTGTTTTGGAGACTCATCCCTACTTTTCAGGTGTGGCGGTTCTTCCTCGAGGTTCGAGGGTGCTGTTCGGAGGTTCTCAGTTGCCAGCTCGCCGGGCCGAGTGTTCACTCGGCATGTGGTACGTTTTACTGCTTTAGACTGTACTTTCGGTTGGACAGGACTCTGTTGTTGTAGTAGTTGTTTATTTATTCCTGTTAAATGTTAAATTGTCCTGCTTTATTTCCTATTTCTTTGTGCCTCCACACTCCTTTTTAGCACTTCCGAGTCCTCCGACTCGTGGGCGGCGGGCCAGGATTCGAATGGTATCGGGTCCTTCCCGGTATCCGGATCTTGGGTCGTTACTCTCACTGTTGTTCATGCCTATAGGGAGGCAAATCGAGTTGCAGACTCCCTTGATTCATATGCCTACATAATTGCGGACAATACAATCTTCTGTTCGGCCTCTACTCTCCCCCGAGCCTGCAGAGGAAATGTCCTTCTAGACAAAGTCTCCTTTGGCAGTATAAGAATGGTCTAGCTTTGTGTCTATCCGGGGTTTGCCCTGGCTATTTTTGTATTCCCTATTTTTCATTAATAAAATAATCTTATTTCTAAAAAAAATTATGAGGGGACATCGAAGGTAAGGGCCACCAAGGCCAACATGTTAACTTCTGATTACGAAATGTTTAGAATGAAACCAGATGAATTTATCTCTTAAATGTTTGCAAGATTCGCTCAACTAACAAACAACTTAAAACTTCTAGGAAAATAATACACTCAGAGTGACCTTGTTAGGAAAAAAAAGAATTTCTTAAGAAGTTCTACCCCATAGGGCGGACCAATACAATGAGGAGGGCTATCACCGGGTCTATACAGAATCTTGGAGAACAAATCCATGAGGCATGGGAGAGATTGAAAGATTTTCTTACAAAATGTCCACACCATGGTTTATCAAGATGGCAAATAGTTCAGGCGTTTTATGAGGGACTAACTAATAATTATCATCAAATGGTGGATGCCTCATGTGGGGGAGCTTTCATGAGCAAAAGCGAGGACGAGGCATATGATCTTTTTGAAATGTTGAGTGAGAATTCTATTAGTCATGTCTCGCTCTCATCTTATGAGAGAATGATTGGGCCATCTAAGAAGGTAGGGCTATATGAAATTAAGAACCAAGGAGAGACTGAGAATATGATTGATATTGATTGGGCCATCTAAGATGGCAGGGCTATATGAAGTTAAGAACCAAGGAGAGACTGAGAATAGGATGGATATTAATGCCCTTACACAGAAATTGAACAAAATGGATATGCTGGCGCAGAAGATGGAGAAAGTTGATTTGGTGGCTCAAAAGTTCACTACAAAAAAGGGGGTATTAGCGATGGAAATTTCAGACATATTAATTTATGTCATAAATCCGTCTGTAAATTCAGACGAATATATTTCGTCTCAAATTTCATCTATATTTCTGACAGAATCATATCCGTCTGAATATCCATCTCAATTGGCGACGGTTATTCAGACGATAATTTTCAAGTCTAAAATTAGCGATGAATATTCAGACGAATAAAATTACGTCTGAAATTTGAGACAAAAATTTGTTCCGTCTGAAGTTTCGTCACAAAATTTCCCCCTCAAGCCACGGTCGACACCCTCATTTCCCATTTCCCCCACCCTCCCTCTCACCTTCACTCTTTCTCCTCCGTCGTCCCCGTCGGAGCCCCCGCCCTCCTCCTCCCTCTCGTCGTCGCCGCCGCCGGCCGCGCCGTCTCCGCCGGCCTCCGTCGTCGCCGCCGCCTCTTGCCATTGCCGCCGTCATCCTCCTTCTCGTCATCTACGTCGTCGCCTCCTCCCTCTAGTCATCACCGCCACCTCTTGTCGTTGCCACTGCCGCCAGCCTCTCAAGTAAGTCCCATCCCCCTTCCCCTCCCCCTCCCCCTCCCTCGCCGGCGCCAGTGCCATTTTTTTTTTAGATCATCGGAGGGGTTCAGGGAGGGTGGGGGGGAGGGGGAGCTCGAAGGGGGAGGGGGGGGTCGCCAGTGGGAGGGGAGGGGGGTTCAGGGAGGGGCGAACAGTGGCAGGGAGACCGGTGGCAGGGAGGGGGAGCTCAGAGGGGGAGGGGGGGAGCTCAGAGGGGGAGGGACGACCGGTGGCAGGGAGGGGGAGCTCCGAGGGGGAGGGGAGCTCATCGGTGGCAGTGGGTTCAGGGAGGGGGGAGGTCGCCAGTGGGAGGGGAGGGGGGGTTCAGGGAGGGTGGGGGGGAGGGGGAGGAGGAGGCCTCCTCTGATCTCAGATAACCGGGCTGGGCCTCCTTTGATCTCATCATACCCTTGTTTCTCAACTGAATCTTTTGCAGAATGGGTAGGATTTCCAGCAGAGGTAGATTGCTTGCCGATTGAAATAATATGAAGGCAAGATTGTTAGCCAATCCGATTCCTGATGCATGTAACCATATTATAGGGCTATTTTTTTTTCCTTATGCGTCTACATGTTTGTGAAATATACTGTAAATTATTCAATGCCATCCGGCATCCTTCATATGGACTATGGTGTATTCTGGGAATCATCTCAAAACCCTGTGACGAGGGTTCTTCAGGAACGATGGAAGAATATGATTAGTAGAGTAGACTAGAATGCTTTGAAAGAGTAGTGACTTGATCGTCCCGTTTGTCATTTTCTGAATTTTAGGCATGGTGGTTCAACTTCAGAAATTGTACTTTCGCATACACGGCTGCTCGAAGGAGTGCCAGAGATTGGGACTGTAGATAAAATTAGACACTTTAGGTCTTATTGCACTCATGCGTAAAGACGTCATATATACGAATCTGAGATTCAGAGAAGTTTACTATGATTTTTGTCATCCACTAGTGTTTGAATGGAGTGCTTTTTACCACTGGCTTCCTAACAAATACACCTGAACCACATCTGTGACTCAACTGGCATAACAGTCCTTTTGGAAGCCTCATTACAACTTGACTATTGATAAGAAAAGAACTTAACTGCTTTCATATCTATCATTCTCGGTAGAACCCTTCTTGCAGATTTTTTTAGGTTAGACCAAGATATCCTCTCGCCATTTGTTGGGAAGAAGTAGCTCTATACATTTCTATTCTGATAATTTATAATCTAGATAGATATTTATGTCTATTTATATCCAACAATAGATGAGGGCTTGAAGATGCTTACTAGATTTCATTAATTTCTTGGTCTTTACGTTAGTGGTCCCAGATTTTCCCCATCATTGACTTGATGCGTTTTTGAATGTGAAGGAGATTACAATGCCAAACTTGGAATCACCTTTCTTGATATATTTCAGTCTTTGATCCCATTGGTTGTCTCCATGGTTTTATCAATTTACCTTTCAAAAGTGAGACCTCAAAAATGATTTGACTGATCTTCTCTGCCATCAAAAAACCAATCAAGGAGAGGTCATGGCAGTTGAAGATGAAGCTGTGGTGATTAACCAAATTGTTCTACCGTGCAGTATCTTACATTTTCTTATTGTATCTGAAAAAGAGTTGTAATATTTATGTGTACTTTATGGATCCAAAAATACATCCAAATTGCACAAAAAATTAGATTTAAGTGTAATGTTTGTGTATAATGTGTGGATCCAAAAATAGATCCGTATTTAATTTTCATTTTGGAGTATACCATATTTAGTGTCTCAACAAAAGAGAAAAAGAAAAAGAAAAGGGGAAGGAGAAGCCTCGAAGGTCCCACCTCAGGGTTCTGTGCTGTGCAACCTGAAGGAGGAAGGGGGAGCTCATCGGTGGGAGGGAAGGGGGGGTTCAGGGAGGGTGGGGGGGACGGGGAGGTCACCGGTGGGAGGGGAGGGTGCGATTATTTCGAAGGGCATTTTAGAGATTTACTAAAATATATGTCATAGACACATGTTGACAAAAGAAGCATGTGGATGTCATGGAGAAAAAAATTGGATATATTAGCTTCAGTTCAAATTATATAAAATAATAAGTAGAAAGCAACTTAGTTAAAAAATTAAGGAAGTAGAAGAAGAGTACCACTAAAGTTTTGAATAAACTATATGTGGAAAAATGATGAATTCTTATTTTAGTGCTTTTAACCTTCATTTTTCAATTATGTGATACTGGAGCTAGATTTATTGTTTGTGTTTCTTAGAGAAAGAGGAGCAATATTTCTAACTATATGACATAATCATATGCAAGAGATGCCTAGGAATATCATGAAGAAGAATTTGTTTATCTTTGGAACATGGCCATAAGAGAAAAAGGAACTTGATTGAAGTCAAAAATTTGAGGAACTGCTAAGATGGACATCTAAGATTACCACTCTTGGTGCTCCTATAAGAGAGATGCCCTCTCCACATGCCTTAATTGAACCAAATAGAACCTTAGCATCATATGAGTTGTTGAATTGCTTCATTGCCAATTCCCTTGGCTCAGTATTTGTGTCACCAGAAATCATGAAAATTTCCTTTCCGGGATGCCAGCCCTTAATCTTGATTATTAGCCTCTCCAAAAACCTAAGTGGAAGAATGTAATGGCTGAATACAAGCACTTTCTCTCTAGTAGAGTCTGCCATTGACAAAATGTTCAGAAAGAATTTTGTCTTCACTCCATCTTTCAAGTCTATGGAGTCCAAAAGATTATCAATCTCTTGATCTTTCACTTTCATGACACTCCGATCTCCAGAAGCATAATCAGCACAATCTTTCAAACATGGATGTAAGTACACTGCACTACCAACAGCAATTCTCTTAAACTTCTCATATTTCTCGAACTCTCCTAGAAGTTTTTCCTGTTTGAGACTCAGACACAATAGCACAGTGAAATCAACGTGTCCTGGCAACTCATCCAAGAAATCACCTTTGTAGTAATGCAAAACATCTCCGGTCATCTCCCGAAGGTCCTTTATGATAGAAATTCCCCTTTTACAATGATCGTCATTTTGCAATGTTTCTTCCACTATATCAAAGAAAGCTACCTCTGCATCAACTTTCAGGTGCCTCCTACTGCCACCTGATATAGATGCTCTACTCAGGATACGTCTCATGGCATCTCGTGATGAGTCCATGTTCAGGAACTTACGACGCACTAGATTCAATATATTAAAAACTTCTTTGACATGATTCTGAAATAGTGTCCCTGAAAGAACCACCTTACGGGGAGTTTGCACCTTTTCTAGCGTAGAAAGAATATTTGTGTCTTCGTTTCTGAGAGTATGGCCTTCATCTAAAATGAGAAGGCTAGGGAACTTTAGTAACCTCTCCTGACATGCAGCCCCTATCTCGTCTCTTATATCGCACATAATTCTAGAAAATTGCTTATAGCCCAAGAAAAGAATACTCTTGTTCTCCTCCCATTTTTGAAGAACATCAAGTTGTTGAGATCTATTGTCAGCCTTAACAGAGTAGAAGTCATACAGAGGATGTTCTTCTACTTGCCAATGATGGAACTCTCTCTTCCACGTTGGTAGAATTTCTTTAGGAAGAATGATTAAAGGCCTTACAGAAGGATATTTAGCCAAAAAACTCTGAATAAAGCTAATGAGCATGAACGTCTTTCTTGACCCTCGTGCATGTGCCAGAATGCAACCTCCAGGATTATCACCCACTAGGTTTCTCACCAAGAAATTGAAGCTCTCTATCTGATGTGGCTTCATTTGTTTCAGGTGTCTTAAGTGCAGAGAAAGTTCACATGAAACTATATCCTCTTCAGACAATTTAGGTCCCAGGAATTGCATTTTCTCATCAGCATCCTTGAATTTCCGTGATCCAGAAATATACGTCCTTCCTGTTTGAGAGCCCTGGCCAGATTCAAAAGCAAGATTACAATTTTTTAACTCATGGAATACAAATAATTTTTGAAGTTGGAGTACATTCATTATGCAATCCTAATAATTCCTTTATGAATAAGTTGACCCAGGTGGATCTAAACTTGAACTCAGCCATTATACAAATGTAAACGAGCCAAGTAGCATTAAGCTTAAACTTCGCTCATTTACTTAATAAATGAGGCAAGCTCAAGTAACTTGTCAAGCATAATAGTTCATTGCACCCCTAGCAGGAACCATCGCACTCTAGGTGTAAGGACACCATCTACCCTATCCAAGCGGAGAAGGGACAACAGAAAATGCGGTATTAGCGACGACATTTTTCGACAGATTATTTATCTTATTTATCTTTGATGTTGATCTGACTCAAAAATGTGGATTATTTAGCTTTCATGTTCTTCATTTGAATATTTTGTAAATTGGATGTTATTTAATGTGCTGTATACATAATGATAAGTAAGATGTTATTTAATTTTATGTTATATAAATACATGGGATATTCCCTGTGAGCTGAGGTGCGTGGGTGCGACCTAACATTACACGCACCACAGGAGAGCGTGTTAAACCCGTGTTAATGAACATTCCCATTCAAGACTTTGGGATTGATGTGTATGTTCTCATTTTTTTACGAGATTGTATATATCTACCTCAAAGTCTTGAATTGTCCCATTTGGACAGTCTGTGAATGTTTGATCGCACTTAGGCAGTCATTTACTATATGTGTTTGTATGGTTTGTTGAGAATTTCGGTTGCGTCTCCTCACTCTTCTCTGATATACCTTTATTGATTTTGAGTGTTTTCTTAACCACTTACTTGTAAGTGTTTAAGAAAACTTCAAAATCAATAAATATTTTTGGTATATTGGGAAGTATGGGTAGATGCTGCCGAAATTTTCAGCAAATCGTGTAACACATATAGTAAGTGATTGTGCGATCAAACCTTCATGGATGGGTTAAAAAGTGATAATCTAAATAATAGTCCTCTTCCAACTGCAAATGGTCTATGACGAATGATGTGAGAAAGGGTCGGGTTTATTTTGAGGAGTAATGATTTCAAAGTTATTTGTGTATTAATATTACTTGGGTGCAGGTAAAATGTTGACAGATCGTTCATGGATGTATCATAGAATAGTTGACCGGGTGGTGTCAGATGACTTTAAGCATGGAGTTGAGAGTTTCATTCAATTTGCATTGGGGAATCCAAATGCAGCAATAGACCGCAATGGTCACATTCGATGCCCTTGTTCAAGTTGTAGAAACTTGAGGTGGCGTTCACCATAGGATGTGGAATATCATTTGTACAACAAATGGTTCGTGGATGGTTATACGAATTGGACGTGTCATGGTGAGAAATTCTGGACGTATGAGCCCGATAATATTGCAGGCACAGGTGGGTACGTGGATATGGTTGTAGATGCTGCTGGTCTTAGTTTTAATGTTCATGAGGAACATGCATACATGGAAGAAGCGTCGAATAAGACAGCCAAAAGATTTTATGAACTACTTAGGGATGCTGATGAGCCACTGTGGGATGGTTGTGAAAAGCACACTCGGTTGTCTGCAGTGTCACAGTTGTTGAACTTGAAATCTGAATTTCACATCAGTGAGACTTGTTTTGACCGTCTCCTCCTCTTGATCAAGTGTATGTTGCCTCGAGACGAGAAGTTGCCAGAAACTTGTTACCGTGTAAAAAAAATGGTCAATGAGCTAGGGCTTGGATATGTGAAAATAGACGCATGCCCAAATCACTATATGTTATATTATAAAGACGATGCAGATAAGATATCATGTTCTATTTGTCACCATGATAGATTCAAACCTAAGAGAGGGGACAATTCAAAGTAAAAAGATGTACCTTATAAGGCATTGCAATACTTCCCTCTTGTGCCTAGGCTGTAGCGGCTGTATATGTCCTCAAAGACGGCTCGACATATGACATGGCACACCAAAAGAGTACGTCGTGCCGATGATCAATATAATAAGTCATCCCGCCGATGGTGAAGCTTGGACTCACTTCAGTCGTACTCATCTTGCTTTCTCAAAGGAGCCACGTAATGTTACGTTGGGTTTATGCACAGATGGTTTTAATCCATTCGGTGGTTCAGTGGCATCTTATTCTTCTTGGCCAGTGTTCATGACACCGTACAACCTTCCGCCGGACATGTGCATGAAGCGAGAAAATATATTTTTATCTTTAATAATTCCTGGTCCAAAAAGTCCCAGAAAAAATTTGGACATATATCTCAGGACGTTGATTGATGAGCTCAAATTTTTATGGACTGATGGAGTTGTTACTTATAATGCATGTAGGAAGTAAAATTTTATTATGAAGGCTGCACTGATGTGGACAATAAGTGACTTCCCTACATATGGAATGCTATCTGGTTGGAGCACACATGGGAGGTTAGCATGTCCTTACTGTATGGAAGATACCAAATCATTTGTATTGAAACATAGTGGGAAAGCATGCTGGTTTGATTGCCATCGGCGGTTGCTACCAAGTGACCATCCTTTTTGAAGGCAAAAGGACTCGTTTAAAAAAAATATTGTTGAAATGGATGAAGCAGACTTACAATGGGTGTCGGGTCGACATATGGAGACACGGGTGCATAATTTACCAGATGTAGTACAATTATCTGGTAGCACACGCCAACTCTCTAGCTTTGGAAAGGATCACAACTGGAACAAGAAAATTATTTTTTGGGAATTGCCTTATTGGTCACCTCTTCTTATACGACACAATCTGGATGTCATGCATACCGAGAAGAATTTTTTTGATAATGTGTTCAATACGATCATGAATGTTAAAGGCAAAACAAAGGATAACGCCAAAGCGCGTATGGACTTAAAGATGTTTTGTAAACATCCAGAATTGGAACTACAAAACGTAAATGGAAAAATTGTGCAGCCTAAAGCAACTTACGTGCTTAATGATACACAGATCAAAGAAGTGTGCCAGTAGTTGAAACAGTTGAAATTCCCAGATGGATATGCATCCAACATAGCCCAGTGTGTGAATGTTAATGAGGGAAAAATATATGGTCTAAAAAGTCACGACTGTCATGTGCTCATGGAGAGGCTAGTGCCCATTGTATTTCGTGATTTGTTGCCAAAGCCTATATGGGGAGCACTGACTGAGCTGAGTCAATTTTACAAGATTTTATGTGCATCAGAACTCAGACTTCGGGATGTACAAACTATCGAAGAAAATGTGGTCACAACCGTTTGCAAGCTAGATAAGATATTTCCTCTGGCGTTCTTTCATTCGATGGATCACCTAGTCGTCCATTTGACATACGAGGTTATTGTCGGAGGGTCAGTACAATTTCGTTGGATGTATCCATTTGAGAGGTATGTGAGAATTTTTGTTAAGTTACATGTCGTCCATGGTCGGTAAATGTCATTGCCATCTAAATTGTTTTTGTAGGTGCATGCATGAATTAAAAATGAAAGTTCGCAACAAGGCGAAGGTGGAGGGTTCGATTGCTGAGACATATATTCTTGAAGAAATTTCAAACTTCTGTTCCATGTACTTTGAGCCAGAGATTCTAACTCGTCGTACTCGACCTCCACGTAATGATGATGGGGGAGTTGATGATTCCTCTGATCAACTCTCTATATTTAAGCAACCTGGACATGCGTTCGGACGTTGCTCGACGCACACGCTCGAAGATAGAGAGTTGTATGCCGCTGAGATATATATTCTTCTGAATTGTATCGAGATTCAACCTTATGTTGAGTGAGTTCTTAACTCATATTTCCAGCGACGTTCATAAGTTGTTCATCCTTGTTCTACAGTTCATTTAAAGTAGTAGTGTATTTATATTGTAGACAAATTGATTCAGAATTAGCACAAAAATGTCCAAATATCCAAGACGTGGAGATTGAAAAAGAACGCGATAATTTTTTTGCCAAATGGCTGAGATATCGAGTTAGTGTCGATCTATACCAAAATATATGTTTATATTTACTTATGTTGAGGTAATTGTTATTATTTTAACTACTCTAATTTACATATAGGTTGAACAAGGTCTCATTACTGATCAAAGAGTACAAGAGATAAGTTATGGCCCCTCGAATGTTGCACGTGCCTATCCAGGATATATTGTGAATTGATATATATTTCATATGATGGATTATGTACGAAGTAAGTCTACGATCAATAGCGGCGTATCTGTTAAGTGAAGTGTATACAATGAAGTGGAATTGCACTACTATGGTATTCTTGAGGAAGTCTTAAAACTTTAGTATTTGGGATGAGACAATCATGTATACATATTTAAGTGTCATTGGTTTGATCCTAATTCTGTTCGACATGACACAACTTATGAGATTGTCGATATCAAACATAGGTCTAAACTTAATGCCTATGAACCGTTCATTTTAGTCGCACAAGCCCAGCAAGTGTATTATTCAAGCTATCCATCATCCAAGAATAAAGATTGGTGGGCAGTTTGTAGGGTTAAAGCAAAACTCTTTCCCACTTATGAGTTAAATATGAGTGAAAATGTCTTAGAGGTTGCCAGTGCTGAATATTTTCAATCAGACGAAGTTGGCGTTGTCGGTTCCACGCATATTAATCTGGACAAATCTGATGAGCCACTGTCATTACGTAAGGGAGATGAAGTGGAAGAACTCGATCTAACGGAGCTAAATGTTGATGTTAGAGGGGAGGAGGAATCGGATGAAGAGGAAGAGTTCGAATCTGATGAGGCTACTATGGATGACGAAGTTGATGATGAGTTAGATATATCATCAGCATGAGGGAGGCACGTTTTGATAATTTAGTAAGATATTTGATTTTTTGCATAATTTTTAATAATATTTGTCTAGCCTTATATAATTATGGATTAATATGTATTGATTATTTTGTTAGTAATAAAGAAATGGTCCGAGGAGGTCGTACTAGGAGTGGGAGGAGACAGGGCAGTGACAGGGGCTCTACTCCCTCCTCTTTGGCGTCTTCTTCGGGCACAGGTATATCTATTAAAATAGTTAGCTATATAAATATTTTAATTATTTACTAGCTTAAAAGAATTTTTTTATAGGTCCAAGTGTCGACTCACGACCACTTGTACAGACGCCACCCCAACCACCTCCCGCTGCAGGTATGTATATTTTAATTTTCAGTAAAATATCTATTTTACTTATGAAAATTAATTCATACAGGTCCCAGTACTTTCCCAATTATGTATATTTTAATTTTTAGCAAAATATCAATTTTACTTATGAAAATTAATTCTTACATGTCCCAGTGCCCTCCCACCACCACATGTATAAACGTCACCCCCACCACCTCCCGCTGCAGGTATGTATATTTTAATTTAGTGTAAAATATTCATTTTATTTACTATATGTTAATTCTTACAGTCCAAGTGCTTTCCCAATTATGTATATTTTAATTTTCATCAAAATATCTGTTTTACTTATGATATTTAATTCTTACAGTTCAGTCCCCTCCCACTACGACCACATGCGCCACCCACACCACCTCCCGCTGCAGGTATGTATATTTTAATTAGGGGTGAAATATATGTTTTACTTATGAAAATTAATTCATACAGGTCCCAATGCTTTCTCAATTATGTATATTTTAATTTTCAACAAAATATCCATTTTACTTATGAGAAATACTTGTTACAGGTCCTAGTGCCCTCCCACCACCACCTGTACAGACACCACCTCCACCACCTCTCGTTGCAGGTATGTATATTTTAATTTTCAGCAAAATATTCATTTTACTTATGAAAATCAATTCTTACAGGGCACACCCCCACCACTCAGCCACTTGACGATGCCAGCAGTCGACACGAGGGAGGCACGGCCCATGATGGACGTCGCCTGTGCTGGATCTCCATGTAAATTTATAAGGTTATTACATTCATTATTTAGCCTTCAACTGTCTAATGTGAATATTTTGACATTTACAATTACAGTTCTAAATTTGAACCTTCCGATGTAGTCCGTCATTCTATGGATCTACTAATCGCACATGTGCCCGGGCCAGTATTGTCTTTCAAAGAATTTTCGATAGGCCTCCGCGATTCATTGTTCGACATGTTCTTAGTAAGTAATTACATCATTTAATTCAAGTATTTTCCAAACTCAATTCACTACAGTATACTAACTGTGAAACTTATTTTATTTATAGCAAAGTTATCGATTCACGAGTGGACAGTCCCTGGCGCGCTGTCGTTCTGCCTGGGAGTCTCATGTACAGATAAATTACAGAAAGAAAGTACATGCGGAATGGCTAAAAAAAGGCTGGTGGGAGTGAAGACTAACAACTGTGGAAGGAGCACCGCCCTCTGTGGATGAGGATAGAGGATTGGGACATAGCGTGTGACAAATTTGCCTCGCCCGAGTGGATAGAAAAGTCCCGAAAAGCCAAAGCAAATAGGGCATCACAACCGGGCACAAATTTGCATACAGGTGGGTCCGTCTCTTTCGCGGCTCATAAATAAAAATTGGTAAGTAATGTTTCAATTTAATTAGTTACATTTTATTAATATATATGACATTTTTTTACTATGAATTATATAACAGGCTGTGGAGTTTAATCGAGCTCCGTCGTTCCTCGAAGTGTTCGACAGAACACACAAAAAGAAGGGGACAGATCAATTTGTGAGTGAGATAGATCAGTCAGTAGCGGTAAGTTTAGCTACATATGCAACTTCTACCGTTCATTTAAATCGGATTGAGTCATATGAAATTGACTAGTTATTTTATTCAATTTGTAGGAAACATATAGCAGAGCTGTGATAGAGAAGTAAGGGGGAGACGCGCAACAGTCGGAGTTCGATCCGGCGGAATGGGTGGCAGTAGCTGGCGTACTGAAGAAAGGCCGGCTATATGGTTTTGGGGAGAGCCTGGACTCTAGCGCGGTGATATCATCATGTCCGAGTTCAGGCTCTGCTCAAACCAGTAGCAGTGCCTTCAGTACACCTCCACCTGGCCCCAGTACTTCTGCCAGCAACGTCAGAGACATCGTCCGATCAGAGATCTCTGATTTGCAGCGGTAGATGCAGCTGCAGATCCGAGAGGAGATGTCTAGCCAGTAGGCAACCATGTTGCAGGTAATCACTGGCCTCCTCTCCCAGGCGGGAATTCTCCCTCCTGGATCCACCACCACGGCACAGGCCCATCAGGTGAGTATTTATTATGTTCTTATTTTGGCAGAATTACTTAATTATAAAAATAATTAATTCAAAAACTAAGTTAGTTTTCAAAAGTAACTTAGTTATGTATATTCATAAAATTTGGGGTTCGGTGGTCCAAAATGTAAAATACTGGCCTGATCGGCATGCCGATCGTTCCAACATGACCTGGGAGGTAGACGTGACTTGTGAGTGCTGACGGATTCCAAATCAGATATCCGATGTGAGCCTGACTCTCAAATAACTAAGTTAGTTTTCAAAACTAACTTAGTTTAGAAGAATTCAGTCCATTCGGGGTTTGGGAGTCCAAAATGTAAAATGCTGGCCTGATCGGCGTGCCGATCGTTCCAACACGACCTGGGAGGTAGACGTGACTTGTGAGAGCTGACGAATTCCAAATCGGCTATCCGATGTGAGCCCGACTCTCAAATAACTAAGTTAGTTTTCAAAACTAACTTAGTTTAGAAGAATTCAGAAAATTCGGGGTTCGGGGGTCCAAATTATAAAATACTGGCCTGATCGGCCTACCGATCGTTCCAACACCACCTGGAAGGTAGACGTGACTTGTGAGAGCTGGCAGATTCCAAATCAGATATCCGATGTGAGCCCGACTCTCAAATAACTAAGTTAGTTTTTAAAACTAACTTAGTTTAGAAGAATTCAGACAAGTCGGGGTTCGGGGGTCCAAAATGTAAAATATTATCCTGATCGACATGCCGATCGTTCCAAGGAGGTAGACGTGAGTTGTGAGAGCTGACGGATTCCAAATCGGATATCCGGTTTGAGCCTGACGCTAAAATAACTCAATTCAAAACTAAGTGTGTTTTGAAGAGTAACTTAGTTTAGAAGAATTCAGTCCGTTCAGGGTTTGGGGGTCCAAAATGTAAAATACTAGCCTGATCGGCGTGCCGATCATTCCAACACGACCTGAAAGGTAGACGTGACTTGTGAGAGCTGACGGATTCCAAATTGGCTATCTGATTTGAGCCCGACTCTCAAATAACTAAGTTAGTTTTCAAAACTAACTTAGTTTAGAAGAATTTAGAAAAGTCAGGGTTCGGGAGTGCAAAATGTAAAATACTGGCCTGATCGGCCTACTAATCGTTCCAACACGACATGGGAGGTAGACGTGACTTGTGAGAGCTAACGGATCCCAAATCGGATATCCGATGTGAGCTCGACTCTCAAATAACTAAGTTAGTTTTCAAAACTAACATAGTTTAGAAGAATTTAGAAAATTCGGTGTTTGGGGGTCCAAAATGTAAAATATTACCCTGATCGGCGTGCCGATCATTCCAACACGACCTGAGAGATAAAAGTGACTTGTGAGAACTGGCGGAATCTAAATCGGATACCCAGTTTGGGCCCGGCGCTCAAAAGTGTATTTTCTAAATGCACTTAGTTTAAAATTAAAGAAGTCGGGTCCGGGGGGCTAAAATCTGAAATACCGGCCTGATCGGCATGTCGATTATTCCAACACGATCTGGGAGATAAAAGTGACTTGTGAGAACTGGCGGAATCTAAATTGGATAGTCGGTTTGGTCCCAGCGCTCAAAAGTACATTTTTTAAATGCACTAAATTTTAAATTAAAGACAAAGGGTTCGGGGGTCTAAAATCTGAAATACCGATCTGATTGCCGTGCTGATCATTCCAACATGACTTGGAGATGAAAGTGACTTGTGAGAACTGGCGGAATCCAAATCGCATACCTAGTTTGGGCCCAGCGCTCAAAAGTGTATTCTCTAAATGTAATTAATTTAAAAGACAGATAACTAGGGGTTGGGGGGTCTAAAATCTGAAATACCTATCTGATCGACATGCCGATCATTCCAACACGACTTGGGTGATAAAAGTAACTTGTGAGAACTGGCGGAATCCAAATCGGTTACTCGATTTGGGCCCGGCGCTTAAAAGTGTATTTTGTAAATGCACTTAATTAAAAATTAAAGAAGTTAGGTTCGGGGATCTAAAATCAAAAATATCGGTCTGATCGGCGTGCCGATCATTCCAACACGACCTGGGAGATGAAAGTGACTTGTCAGAACTGACGGATTTCAATTCGGATACCCGGTTTGAGCTCGGCACTCAGAATTGCATTCTCTAAATGTAATTAATTTAAAATACTGATGAGAGTTAGGTTAGTTGGGGTCTATAACATCTATGCAGTTATCGATTTGGTATTATGTTTGATTTGAATTTATGCAATCTAATAAAATATTTAATTTATCTTCGCACAAATTTTTTTTATCTATGAATGAATGTTATTATTTTTTTAATATTGGAGGATCCTTCTGCGAGAGGCGGAAGAGGAGATGAGCAAGGCGGGGAGGATGAGGATATGGATGACCTGGAGGATGATATTTGTTGAGTTTCTTATGTGTTTTGTTTTCTATTCGTTGATTTGATTGTGATATTTGATGTATTTTTAATTAAACAGGTTTTTAGTACATTTTTTTAATTTTTAAAAAATAATAATAAAAGTATTTCGGACAGATTTTGAGACGGATCCGTCTGAAATTTGCGACGAAAATAGAGACGAGCCTCGCCCGAGTGGATAGAAAAGTGAAGACCGACAACAGTGGAAGGAGCACCGCCCTCTATGGATGAGGATGGAGGATTGGGACATAGCGTGTGACAAATTTGCCTCGCCCGAGTGGATAGAAAAGTCCCAAAAAGCCAAAGCAAACAGGGCATCACAACCGGGCGCAAATTTGCATATGGGTGGGTCCATCTCTTTTGTGGCTCATAAACAAAAATTGGTAAGTAATGTTTTAATTTAATTAGTTACATTTTATTAATATATATGACGTTTTTTTACTATGAATTGTATAACAGGCTGTGGAGTTTAATGGAGCTCCGTCATTCCTCGAAGTGTTCGACAGAACACACAAAAAGAAGGGGACAGATCAATTTTTGAGTGAGAGAGATCAGTCAGTAGCGGTAAGTTTAGCTACATATGCAGCATCTACCGTTCATTTAAATCGGATTGATTCATATGAAATTGACTAGTTATTTTATTGAATTTGTAGGAAACATATAGCAGAGCTGAGACAGAGAAGTACGGCGGAGACGCGCAGCAGTCGGAGTTCAATCCGGCGGAATGGGTGGCAGTAGTTGGCGTACCGAAGAAAGGCCGGCCATATGGTTTTGGGGAGAGCCTGGACTCTAGCGCGGTGATGTCATCATGTGCGAGTTCAGGCTCTGCTCAAACCAGTAGCAGTGCCTTCAGTACACCTCCACCTGGCCCCAGTACTTCTGCCAGCGACGTCAGAGACATCGTCTGATCAGAGATCTCTGATTTGCAGCAGCAGATGCAGCAGCAGATCCGAGAGGAGATGTCCAGCCAGCAGGCAACCATGTTGCAGGTAATCACTGGCCTCCTCTCCCAGGCGGGAATTCTCCCTCCTGGATCCACCACTACGGCACAGGCCCATCAGGTGAGTATTTATTATGTTCTTATTTTGGCAGAATTACTCGATTATAAAAATAATTAATTCAAAAACTAAGTTAGTTTTCAAAAGTAACTTAGTTATGTATATTCATAAAATTCGGGGTTCGGGGGTCCAAAATGTAAAATACTGGCTTGATCGACGTGCCGATCGTTCCAACACGACATGGGAGGTAGACGTGACTTGTGAGAGCTGACGGATTCTAAATCAGATATCCGATGTGAGCCTGACTCTCAAATAACTAAGTTAGTTTTCAAAACTAACTTAGTTTAGAAGAATTTAGAAATTTCAGGGTTCGGGGGTCCAAAATGTAAAATAATGGCCTGATCGGCCTGCTGATCGTTCCAAGGAGGTAGACATGAGTTGTGAGAGCTAACAGATTCCAAATCGGATATCCGGTTTGATCCCGATACTAAAATAACTCAATTCAAAACTAAGTGTGTTTTGAAAAGTAACTTAGTTTAGAAGAATTCAGTCCATTCGGGGTTCGGGGGTCCAAAATGTAAAATACTGGCCTGATCGGCGTGACGATCGTTCCAACATGACCTGGGAGGTAGACGTGACTTGTGAGAGCTGACGGATTCCAAATCGGCTATCCGATGTGAGCCCGACTCTCAAATAACTAAGTTAGTTTTCAAAACTAACTTAGTTTAGAAGAATTTAGAAATTTCAGGGTTCGGCGGTCCAAAATATAAATACTGGCCTGATCGGCCTGCCGATCATTCCAACACGACCTGGAAGGTAGACGTAACTTGTGAGAGCTGACAGATTCCAAATCAGATATCCGATGTGAGCCCGACTCTCAAATAACTAAGTTAGTTTTCAAAACTAACTTAGTTTAGAAGAATTCAGAAAATTCGGGGTTCGGGGGTCCAAAATGTAAAATATTATTCTGATCGGCGTGCCGATCGTTCCAAGGAGGTAGATGTGAGTTGTGAGAGCTGACGGATTCTAAATCAGATATCTGGTTTGAGCCCGACGCTAAAATAACTCAATTCAAAACTAAGTGTATTTTGAAAAGTAACTTAGTTTAGAAGAATTCAATCCATTCGGGGTTCGGGGGTCCAAAATGTAAAATATTAGCCTGATTGGCATGCCGATTGTTCCAACACGACCTGGGAGATGTAGATCTAATTAAAAATCCACTTAGAATAAAGATGATGAAAGAAAAAGCATGAGAAGAAAAAGCATTACACGAGGTGCAAAAATAGGAGATGTGATCGCCAGAGACGCGAGGGCCTCAAAGGATATAAACAATAATAAATAGGAGGGATCGTGAAAAATACCTTGAAACGCGGGGATGTGAGTGCTCCTTTCTCTTCCAATCGGCCGGCCGATGAAGAGAGTTCTTCAATTTGATTACCCTTGTAAAACAATCAAACACGAATAAAGAATATGGAATTTGAACATGGTAAGTGTAGCATCAAGTTCTTAATAGGATGAGCATGAAAAATTGATTATGAACACACCTTAAGGGTGGTTGCCCTTAAACCCCTATGCAAAAGGGTGTGGGAATATGAATGATATGAATGTAAATAAAAACGATGAAAGGTGTGCAAGAGTGCACTGTGGGAAAAGACTCAACGTGGTTGAGTGATATGAAATTATTAACAGGATCATGCATGCATAAAATAAGAAGAATAAAAATAGAAGATAGAATAACGGGAAGCAAGGGGGAGCTGTGCTGTTGGCTTTGATGCTCGATGGTGGAGGTAGCCTTTCAAGAGGATGAAAGCATGAAACGTATATGCTCCTCCTTCAGCCAATGCAGCAGCAGCACCTCCTGCATGAAGGTTAGAAAAGAAAAAAAGAAAACAGAGAAAACGGGAAGAAGAAGAACGTCGGAAAGGAAGAGGGAGGTGAAAAAAAAAAACAACAGAGCCACGAAGCTCTATTAATAGGATCGAATCACATAGAAGGATAAGAATGGGCAAGAGCCCAAGGAGGGAAGGATAAGAATGGGCAAGGTGACCAAACGAAGCATGGACTCTCTGGGACAGGCTGCGTTCGTTTAGAACCCGAAAGGTGAAACACGACCTGAACAAGGGCGTCAATTCAAGAATTGACGACCTGCAAGAGAGCGTCTCTTAAAAACACGCCTAAGACCAAGGCGTTAATTTCTTGAAATCTTGTGAAAGACGTCTAAAAAAGAGGTGTGATAAATAGTCAAAAGAAAAGACGACCGATTCAAGGTCGTTAAATCAAAATATTCAAAATAGGGCCAGCTTTCATTTCTCAATATTATTTTCCCATTTTTTAGGTGGAGGTGCATCTCATTGTGCTGATTCCAATGACTATTTTTGCGTATTTTTCTGACACCCGGAAGTCCACCAAATCACCTCTCGAAGGGGGTTGAAAATATTAATAAAATAATCAATTTGAAAAAGACGACCGTGCATAGGTCGTGAATTCAATTTTTGATTTTTTTTTATTCTTTTCAAATTCAAAATAACGTCCCCTTGTAAGTCGTTAATTCCCAAAAAATTCTGAAAAATTTCCAGAAAAAAACCAGAAAAAATGGAAATTTGAAAGAATGGACGCCCTCCACTATAGACGTCAATTTTTTAGAAACGCCCAAGGTTAAGTTTATTTCTGAAAAATACATAAAAATAGAGAAAAATACCTAAAAAATTTAGAAAAATCTAGAAAAATAGGGAAAATAGGAAAAGAGAGGAAAAAGGGAGAAATCCAAGAAAAGTGAGAAAAACCACTCAAACAGAGCTAATTTGAGGGTCAAATTGGGGCGTGACAAGGTAATATGAGATGTACTCACAGTAACGTCAACTTTGGCGTGTCTACAGTTGCCCTGCCTTGGCGTCTGCTTTGCAAGGGAGCAGAGCAAACTGAAAAGTAGATGCCAAGGTGTGATGAGACACGCAATCAACATCACTTGATGAGAATTAAATCAAAAGCTCGAGATGAAGCAATCCCGGGAAATTCAATGAAATCAACGATGTTTGGATAAAAAGAGGGAGTGTGCACGTGGGCACGAAGGAGATAAAAGAAGATGATCAACTTCCAGCGCAGTGGAAGTACCTCAGGTCACAAACCTGCAGGTTTCACCATTGGGGAGCGGTTACCAGCCAATGTGGACGTGCTGCAGCCAAGGTGGATCAAAGGGAAAATGATTAAAATAAGATGATAGAAATCCAAACAAGGAGCTTTCGAGAAAATGACCCAAAACAGCGACAAAACGAACTGAGGACACAATTCGGCATGGAATATCTCATATCTGGAAACAGGATCAAATTTAACCCTCAAAATCAGCTTATCAGAGTGATTTTCCAAAGTTGATTCAAAATCCTACATGAATGCATGCTGGGTTTAAAGGGAAAAATTAAATCAAACGAAAATATAAGATAATCAAGGATAATATTGTTAAACTGTCCAGACTGAGTCAAGAAACCCATTCTGCGAGCTGATACTAAGCCGAAGCCCGTTTATCCACGCACCAACTCACAAAAGGGAACCATCGTCCCCAGTCTTGGACGGCTCAACGGCCTATCTGTATGACTAAGACTCCTCTGGAATCATCATTATTTTTGATGAAGGGGAACTCAAATTCCAGATTTACCAAAGCCACAAGGTCCTTGATATAATCTAGTAGCGTATGTAACATATAGTAGAATGCATACAGGGAGAGATGGTGATAGCAATGAGCATATGGGGAACTGAGATGAAATAATGTGCAAACACCGTGGGGCTTGGATGTTGATGATGCCCAGTCAGTGGGACCAAGAGCTTCTTCCTGCGCTCAAAGATTCATCACCCAAGATATAAAAGATAACAAGCAATGAATAAGGCATTTAAGCATAGTCATCAAAGCATGAATCAAAGCATCAATCAACCATTATGAGTTGAATCATGATATTACCAAGCATCATTATTTGTTATTTCGTCATGAGGATGACAATCTTGGCTAATCAAGATGTAGAGTTGAATGATCAGAGTGATATAATGCCCAGTGGCAGAATTGATCAAGAGAAATTAGCAGGAGTTGATTGAAAGATCTGGAGATGAATAATCAGGATGATAATCAGGAGATATGATAATGAGAATGATATAGGGAGATGATAATCAAAAAATGCCCAGGGTGGCATGTCATAGAATATCGGGAGAAATTAATAGATTGATAGCAATGAGTGGAGATAGGACTTATCCCGTGCTCTTGATCCTTGCAAAGTTGTTCCTGCAAAACACCATCAGAAAATACAATGCATTTTTTTGGATTTTTGAAATATGCAAATTTTTATGAGTTTTGGAAAAGATATTCAAATTTTTATGAATTTTTGGAAAATATTTCAAATTTTTATGGATTTTGGACAAGAAATATTCAATTTTTTGTTTGAATTTTGGTTAGACATTGCTAAAGCAACATCAAAAGGTGTTTTAAATCACTGGCTAGGGGTCCTCGTTCATTCCCCTTTCGCTAAAAATTGCCCAAAGCCAGGCGTGCATTGAAAACGACGTCCTATAACCAACTGCCCATGGTCAACGGTGCCCCTACCAAGGCCATACCCGAGAAACATTCGGTCTTGGAGGGAGAAGAGAAGAAGAATTGGAGATAAGCTTTATGCAGGATGGGAGATGTCGGGACTTGAATTCCTTCCAAGGTGTTAACCCTCAAAGAGGTAGTCTGTTGCGCCGGGGCTTTGTGCCTTTGATTTTTAGACCCTTGACATGCATACGACCAGGGTTTTCCCTGCGGGGACTTTGCCACTCTTGACATGCCATAATTCACAATTTTATTTTTAGCGAAATTTTGACTTGATTTTCATAATAGCCCTTTTGGCGAGATGTATATCATGAAAACTCATATGAAAACTCATATTGATTTAGGGTCAAGACTGCCCCTATTTGAGACTCCTCTCGTATTGGGGATTACCCGGATTGGTCATCTCATCCGTCAACCTCTTGCCCCTGCACGCGGCCGAGTAAAGAAGAGAAAAAGACTTTCAGAAATTCTCATGGCATGGCCAAAGTAGGGACGATGTTTTATTAAAGGAGCCAGCTAAGGACGCCGTGAAGTGTGTGGAATGCCTAGCTAAGGGTTACTCTTAACAAGCAGAGAGAGAACGTTGAATTCCCAGCGCGGGGTTCTTATTAACCAAAAGTGCTACAAAAGTAAGCCTAAAGACTCTTTTGAGAATGATTTAATTAAGATAAAGGTTTAAAACACCACTTTTGATTTTGTTAAGAAGCACTTTATTTTGAAAATCATGCGTGAAGTAATGAGAAAATGATATCATAAAAATACGTACTTACGCCAATATGTTACCTTGCAACCTTTGTAGAAGCAGTTGTCAGAGGCGAGGTTGATCATCGTGGGATAGTCCTCTTTGGCAGTCAAAAGGATTGGAAGCAAAAGGGTTTGAAAGTGGCTTAACAAGAAGGAGTGGTGCCAAGACCAGACTCAGACGAATAAGGAAAAAAAGAAAGAGAGGCGAGGGCTAGAACTCCCTCACTAAGGCGCGGAGACCCTGATCACATGAAAGGTCTACAGAAGAAGCGGAGAATTAGAAAGAGGAGTGAGGACTAAAGTCTCGAAAGTAGTGAGAGAATGGGCAGATGCCCAAGGTAGTGGATGTGGAAGAAGTTGGGTCGGACCCAGGATTAGGGGGAATCAGAAGAAGAAATTGATAGATGGAAAGAGGCAGATCTGGAGGGTCTGGAGGTTGTGGAGGAGAATCCTGATAGGAGGAATCCGGGGGCTCCGGAGGGATAAAATATCGAGGGACGCGGTGCCCTGGGAAGAAATAAGGAAAAAGATGATGAAAAAGGAAGAAGAGGACAAATGATGCGATATCATGAAGGAGCAGAAAGATGAATCGGAAGAAAGATGGAGGGTCCGGTGGTTCCGGTGGGAGAAGATAGAAAGGGTCAGGATGCCCTGAAAGAAGATAGAAAGAATAAGATGTAGAATCCGGAGGTTTCGGAGGAAGAAGATGAAAAGGGGCGCGATGCCCGAGGGATGAAGAGAGGGGTGAAAGATCCGGAGGTTCCGGAGGAATAAGACGGAAAGGGATGCGATGCCCAAGGGATAAAGAGAAGGGTGAAAGATCCGGAGGTTCCGGAGGAATAAGATGGAAAGGGACGCGATGCCCTA
This sequence comes from Amorphophallus konjac, assembly GCA_022559845.1. Lineage (NCBI taxonomy): Eukaryota > Viridiplantae > Streptophyta > Magnoliopsida > Alismatales > Araceae > Amorphophallus > Amorphophallus konjac. Next base: position 40,129,784 of record CM040119.1, read on the forward strand.
AAAGGAGGGATAAAACGCCTGGAGGTTCCAGGGAAATAGCAGGAAAGGGGGACGCGATGCCCAAGAAGGAAGGCCGAAAATTCTGGGAGAATGAGATGAAAAAGGGCGCGATGCCCTAGCAGGATAAAGGAGAAATCCGGAGGGTCCAGGTGCAGGAGTTGGAAAGGGGCGCGATGCCCTGAGAAGAGATTGGAAAGGGGACAATGCCCGAGCAATGAGGATGAAGATGAATAGGATGGAAATGCGGGATATCCGGAGGTGCCGAAAGGCGGGGAAGATACGGGTTTGGAAACCCAGGAAGCAGGAGGTGCAAATGTGTGCAATGGGATGGATGCGATGAATGCAGTGAATGCATGAATGCAATGAAATGCAAATAATATGAAGAATGTGAAGGGTGAGAGGATGAGATCTTCCTTTTTACCCTTGGGGTGGCCCACGAAGAAATTGTGATAGACAATAATGTGAATGGAGTTGAATAGAAGGTGGATAGAACAGTGGAAGGCCCCTTAGTACCAAGATAACTGCCCCTCCTCAGTAGTGAAAGTGTATAAGAAATAGCCCATGCCGAAGCTTCAATGGTGAATGACAACTCCCTTGGAGAGTGAAAAGTAATAGTGCGAGGGAGTTGGAGAGTTGGGACAGGAAGCATCGTGTTGCCCATTGATTGTGACGTATATGGAGTGTTGAAAAAAATGGGCATTCGCCCCTCGTAAGAAAGAATGGGTTCAATATTTGAAAGTTTGAACAAGGAGTGCCCTGCCCTGCCCTTGGATGGCATCAACGCTTGGCATTCTTCTCTGAGCAATGGCGGTGACTTAGCCTCTTCGACCATGCTTGGCACAATAACCCGGATTGGTATCCGATAAATAAATTCTGGCATCTTGAACAGCACGGCAGTGGCCAAATCTTTCTTGCCCGGCTCCGGATTATCTTCGGCACAAGTGCTTGTAGAAAGCCTCCCATTCCGAGTGGTAGGGGAAAGTGAAGCGGAGGCGGAAAGCTTCATGGATAGTAGGGGTATAATGGAAGGTGTTGGAGAAAAGGTGAGTGGAAGTGGAGGTTCAAACACATCGAGCTCTTCCTTTTGCTCGGAAGCAGTCGGGATTGGCTTGAGTGCAAAAAGGGGTGGATCCTGCTCAGGATTAACCATGGGTAAGGGTAATAGATTAAGTGGTGAAATGGGAGTGGCCAGGTTTGGGGTTACAGGTGTAATGGAGAGTTGAGGTGGCGGTAACGGGAGACTAATTGGGGAAGGTTCGATGGTGGACTCGGTGGAGGGCGGTGGTGTGGAGGTTAATGGCTTAATGGGTGGAGGTTTAGTAGAAGGCTCGGGGGAGGCTGGTGTTGTGAAAGGTAATGGCATAGCTGGTGGAGGTGTAACTAGCGGAGGTTTAATGGGTGACGGTTTGGTGCGGAGGAAACGTCGAACGGGGCGAACGGTGTTAGGAGTGGGAGTAGACTCAAAATGCACCGGCGTGGGTGATTGGAGTATCGGCCCATCGTCGTAACACCAAGAAGTCTCGGAAACAGGGGTTGGATTAAGGACGGTGGCTTCGTCCTGAGCAGGAGGTTCATCAAGTGGTAATGGAGGGAGAGGGAAGCGAAGGAAACTCGGAAGGGGTGCCTGCGGAGCTTCATCATCGTATACCGCCTCAAGTTCTTCAATTGCCGGCTCGCGCTCGCTTGAAATGCCGATGCCATAGTCATCTCTCCTATCCTTCCATTCTTTCTCCATCTTAGTAATATCGTCCAAAGCGGCATGGAGAGGATTGACCGGAGTAGGAGGAGCCATGACCCTCCTTAATTGTTCCTCCATCAAAGTGACTTTGTCAATAAGAGATTGTTGGAGGGGTGTGACTTGAACAACTGAGGGTTGGCAGGGCCTTGAAGGAAGGGTGGCATGAAAATGCCGTGGAGGGGAGTTAATGGGCCGACCCATAGAAGAACCTGGATGAGCCGGATTGCAAGAAATAAATGGGCCTTGGGGCCGTGGTGGAGGAGGAATAGAGGGAGGCGGATGTCGGACCACCCGAGGAGGATTGTGATTGGAAGAGGATGGGTAATGGGCTACCCGATTAGGAACATGAGTAGGAGAGGGAGGTGGGTGATGGGCCACCCATGTAGGATTGGAAGGAGGATGAGAAGAGTGCGATGAATGAGATGTACCCTCAACAGCGGCCTTAAGGGCTTGGATCTATTGAGGGGTGAGATGATCTAATGCATGAATGATTTGGGAAACGTTCTCATCGTTGGGAGGAGACAGTCCAACTGGAATAGTGGCTCGCAATTGAGGTGAGGGACCACGGGATTGGACATTGCCCATGGGTCGGGCATGGCCATAAGAATGAGGATGCGGTCCCTTGAAAATATGGTGAGAATAATGTCGAACATGTTGAGATTGAGGAGAATAAGATGTGCACGGTTGTGCATCCTCATGAATTGAATTAAACATGTCGGTTTTCTTACCATGGTAAGCCATTATACAAGCAAAGTTCAAGCAATATAATTCGTAAAAACACACAAGTTGGAATGTTGATTTGAACTTTGGTGGATTAATGACTTTTGCAAATAGATATGCTCACTCAAGGGGCGAACCTAGTTTCAAATGAGGTTTAACTTCTGTGCCAACTAGGAACCCTCTCTCACCATGCATAGGCCAACTAAACCCGGGGAACTTCAAAGGTACAACCTGCCCAGCGTCCGTGAGGGAATCCACGGGTGCGGGGACTTATGGAGGCTTGGTTTAAGAATTTCCAGTCCAAAGAGACAGAGTGCTCAATGGAGGGTCGTTCCTTCACCAAGGGGTGTGTGTAGCTCCTAAAGATGTGAGGAGAGGAGGTCTCCCAAACCAATATGAATGAATGAATGCAATACGTGCACGGAGATAAGCAAATCACCAATAGAGCTAAATAATCAATATAAATCAATGAAGCACAAATAAATCACAGAAAGAGATGACCTGTGGAAGGTCGCTACTAATAAAAACGCGCCCTGGTGTGGGGCGCTATCCATAAAAAGGACGCCTGCTCCAGAGGGCGTCAAATGCGAGTGGTGCACACGCAATCAAAACAAAACGCGCCTGCGCCAGAGGCGCTACTCAATAAAAAGACGCCCTCACAGAAGGCGTCAAAAGTGTAAACGACGCCCTAGGGCAAGGCGTGACATAAAAAGGCACCCTCGTGGAGGGCGTTAATTCTCCTGTCCCAGAAACCCTCCAGCGGCCAGAAATATCAAACATCAATACACTCACAATCACATGGCAATCAATAAAACGATAACATGCTCATCAATTTTTATTTTTAAGAGGATAAATGGAATTTCTAAAAAAACTCTAACAAACTAGCCAATCACTAGTGGGGAGGGTGCTACGTGGAGCACGAAGGGAGGCGCACCGTGGGTGCAAAAAGGGAGATGGCACACGTGGGTGCCTAAGGGAAAGGGTAATAAAAAGAAGAACACAAGGTGTCCCACCGTGATCGCCAATTTGTAGATCTAATTAAAAATCCACTTAGAATAAAGATGATGAAAGAAAAAGCATGAGAAGAAAAAGTATTGCACGAGGTGCAAAAATAGGAGATGTGATCGCCAGAGACGCGAGGGCCTCAAAGGATATAAACAATAATAAATAGGAGGGATCGCGAAAAATACCTTGAAACGCGGGGATGTGAGTGCTCCTTTCTCTTCCAATCGGCCGGCCGATGAAGAGAGTTCTTCAATTTGATTACCCTTGTAAAACAATCAAACACGAATAAAGAATATGGAATTAGAACATGGTGAGTGTAGCATCAAGTTCTTAATAGGATGACCATGAAAAATTGATTATGAACACACCTTAAGGGTGGTTGCCCTTAAACTCCTATGCAAAAGGGTGTGGGAATATGAATGATATGAATGTAAATAAAACTGATGAAAGGTGTGCAAGAGTGCACTGTGGGAAAAGACTCAACGTGGTTGAGTGATATGAAATTATTAACAGGATCATGCATGCATAAAATAAGAAGAATAAAAATTGAAGATAGAATAACGGGAAGCAAGGGGGAGCTGTGCTGTTGGCTTTGATGCTCGATGGTGGAGGTAGCCTTTCAAGAGGATGAAAGCATGAAACGTATATGCTCCTCCTTCAGCCAATGCAGCAGCAGCACCTCCTGCGTGAAGGTTAGAAAAGAAAAAAAGAAAACAGAGAAAACGGGAAGAAGAAGAAGAACGTCAGAAAGGAAGAGGGAGGTAAAAAAAAAAAACAACAGAGCCACGAAGCTCTATTAATAGGATCGAATCACATAGAAGGATAAGAATGGGCAAGAGCCCAAGGAGGGAAGGATAAGAATGGGCAAGAGCCCAAGGAGGGATGGATAAGAATGGGCAAGGTGACCAAACGAAGCATGGACTCTCTGGGAAAGGCTGCGTTCGTTTAGAACCCGAAAGGTGAAACACGACCTGAACAAGGGCGTCAATTCAAAAATTGACGACCTGCAAGAGAGCGTCTCTTAAAAACACGCCTAAGACCAAGGCGTTAATTTCCTGAAATCTTGTGAAAGACGTCTGAAAAAGAGGCGTGATAAATAGTCAAAAGAAAAGACGACCGATTCAAGGTCGTTAAATCAAAATATTCAAAATAGGGCCAGTTTTCATTTCTCAATATTATTTTCCCATTTTTTAGGTGGAGGTGCACCTCATTGTGCTCATTCCAATGACTATTTTTTGCGTATTTTTCTGACACCCGGAAGTCCATCAAATCACCTCTCGAAGGGGGTTAAAAATATTAATAAAATAATCAATTTGAAAAAGACAAGACGACCGTGCATAGGTCGTGAATTCAATTTTTGATTTTTTTTTATTCTTTTCAAATTCAAAATAACGTCCCCTTGTAAGTCGTTAATTCCCAAAAAATTCCGAAAAATTCCCAGAAAAAAACCAGAAAAAATGAAAATTTGAAAGAATGGACGCCCTCCACTATAGTCGTCAATTTTTTTAGAAACGCCCAAGGCTAAGCCGTTATTTAAAAGACGCCCCACATCAAGTCGTTATTCCTGAAAAATACATAAAAATAGAGAAAAATGCCCAGAAAATCTAGAAAAATCAAGAAAAATAGGGAAAAATAGGAAAAGAGAGGAAAAGGGAGAAATCCAAGAAAAGTGAGAAAAATCACTCAAACAGAGCTAATTTGAGGGTCAAATTGGGGCGTTACAAGGCAATATGAGATGTACTCACAGTAACGTCAACTTTGGCGTGTCTACAGGAGATAGACGTGACTCGTGAGAGCTGACGGATTCTAAATCGACTATCCGATGTGAGCCCGACTCTCAAATAACTAAGTTAGTTTTCAACACTAACTTAGTTTAGAAGAATTTAGAAAATTCGGGGTTCGGGGGTCCAAAATGTAAAATACTGGCCTGATCGGCCTGCCGATCGTTCCAACACGACCTGGGAGGTAGACGTGACTTGTGAGAGCTAACGGATTCCAAATCGAATATCCGATGAGATGCGGGACGGACACGGGGACCGACTCTAAGTGATGCGGACCTCGGACTCTAAATGGAGACGCGACCAGCAACATATGAATAGGAGAGACACTTCGGCCCGACACTACGAGTTCCTATGGGCTATACGTCGCTAACAGAAACGCAAGCTCACTCATCGTCCCAAGCGAGGGGAAACGTGGATCCGCGCGGTTGAGAAATCGGCAGAGTCAAGGGTGGTCGACTCACTTCCGTGCTCGGATCGAGCCACGGGACGGGTCACTCTCTTGCTCACAGCGGTGACATGAACTCACGGGCTAGACTCCTAACGCACTCACAGCGGCATATGACCATATACTAAACTAGCAAATGAATGCCAAGGAGTTAAGACCGTTACCTCCACGCTCCCGGCGTAGGGAAGATAACCCCGGCCAAATCCGTACTCCTGATTAAGCAAGTTGTACTGCAGTACAAAGTTTTGACCCACTCCACGCAGGGAGGTAACAGGTCACATGTGGGGCCTGGGAGTAGCGGGAATTGGGTTGATGGGCAGCATCTTGATGTCGCTCCGACGGTGCCGAAACCCGCGTTTAGTGCTGTCCGGACGGCGCGATCTGCGGTTCGTGGCGCCCATGTGCTGCTCAATCCTCCGGACCTGACAGGGTGGGTCCCGCTGAGATGGTGACACATGGTGGCGCGCTTCTCTGGGTGGTAGTCAGGCTGGAGCATCGGTCGAAGGCCGGGTGGCTCCGATCTGCACTTGTCGGAGTTGCTGCCCACGGATCTGAAACTCAATTTCAGATCTTTGCGCTCCAACGACAGAAGCTGCTACGACGAGCACCGATGTCGGATCGACACACAAGTGGTACCGTTGGAAAGCTCTCTCAAAATTCTTCGACGCTCTGGGACTCCATAAAATTCGTTGGGACCGTACTTCTGATGGGGGATTTTAGAACCGGACTGATCTCTGTTTCAGATCTGGCCTGGCAGAAATGAACTTTCCTGAGAGTTGGCGTTGACCGTGATGTAGACCTCCGAATCAGAAGATGAGCTCTTCATGAAAGTTGTAGAGGGGAGAGAGAGGAAAACGGTGATAATTTTTATGAAGGGTTTGGTGGAGATTTGGATAGGGAAAGGTATTTAATACTGCTGGGTGGTCGGATCTGGACAGTGGCAGGCAGAGCTGAGCTAGGATCTGAAGTGAATTTTTAGAAAATATGAACGGGATTATAAATTCACACGAAAATGTTTGGATGGTGTACTAGGTGGACAGAACCTCCAATAAAAATATCAAGTCATTTGGGTCACGAGAAGGTGGGTTCATGAACGACCTATTATGGTTCTGGAAATCTGGGCAGACTGCTGGCAGATCTGAGAGAAGGTGGAGAACGAAAATGGAAAAATGGAAATCTGGGCAGACTGTAGGATGTGGTGATGACCCCTAGAACTCACCCTAAAAGTTTGGGCTCCAGATGAACTCATGGCTGAGAGCAAAAAATCTGAGATCAAGTGGCTATCCTGAGTGGACAGAACTCCGGCGACGATGGCGGTGGTGCGACGGCGGCACGAAGGCGGCGGCGGCGACGATCTACACACCTGATAGATGAGGCTTCACACCTCTAATTCACAGTCTTCCCAGCTGCAGAAGGGGGAGAGAGGAGAGAGATAGGGGGCGGCCCTTGCTCCTTTGGAGGAAATTCCAATATTTTCTTTCATTAATTCCACTCAAAAAAGAAATACAAGGCTTTTATAGGAAATACAACAAGACTAGTTCTATCCCTAGATCTAGGGTTGGGGAGGGGTAAAAGAGGGAGTCCACAATTTATTTCTCCCATGTGATTTGGAACTAAATAAAATAAACTACAAATCCTAATAAACTATAATAGAATGGGGTGCCCCCTTGACTTATAGGTTTCCAAATTTGAAATTTTGTACCCTTTGTCCCCCCATTGGTCCAACCCTTCTAGAAGCCCACATTGGAAGGTTGACTGACCCCACATGGGCCCTAGAGATGAGATGGATCAATGGGAGAAGGGATGGGGGGGCCGCGGGACCCAGGTGGTCCTAAATTATAAATAAACCCCTCTTACAATCCGAATTACAATCCGAATAGAACCAAATAAACACACATTACACACAAATAAAACCCCATAAATATGATAAATGCTAAGACTCAAGGGGGAGTCTCCAGAGTGTCTCCGAGCCAGATGGAAGCCGAGGTAGCCTGAGTGGTGCTCCACGTACGGTATCGACGGCTCGTCGGTTCGTGCCTCTCGATCGCTCTGGTGTCCGCACCAATTCTCCCCGGGTGGGAGAAACTTGACCCTGTCGAGTAAGGGTCAGCATCGCTCTGGTAGCGCTTCAGTAGGTCCGGATCTATCCGCTGCAACTCTCCACCGATGATCCAAGTATCCTCGATGGCGGGTCGCCCTCTCCAACGCACTAGGTAGCGCGGGTAGGATCCACTCCTGGTAACTGTCACCTGCTTATCCAGTATACGATCTATATGCTCTCACTGTCGTGGAAATGTGGCTGGTGGTGGACACTCAGGTGTGGGATCACTCTCAATGGGGGAAGATGGCTCGAAAGGCTCACTAGGGATCATCGTTGGGTCCCTATATGCAACTAGATCCGACACATTGAAAGTTGAGCTTATACCATATTCCTCGGGCAGGTCCACAACATACGCATTGGATCCAACGCGTTTCAGCACTCTAAATGGACCGGCTCCGCGAGCTTGCAATTTCTTTACGATCCCAGAGGGAAACCGTTCAGGTCTTACCCAGATCATGACATATTCACCCTCTTGGAACTCACGGTGGTGTCGATGGGCATCAGCTAACTCCTTATATCGTGCATTGCTGGCCTCAATGTGACGACGAATGTCGTCATGCAAACTCCTAACATGCCTAGCAAAAGACTCGGCAGACTCAGACACTCGTGCATGAATGGGCATGGGAACAATATCCACTGGCTTCCTAGGCCTACGACCTGTGACAATCTCGAATGGACTCATACCGGTAGACCTGTTAACCGAATCATTATATGCAAATTCTGCCAGTGGTAATGTGAGATCCCAATCCCCTACATGGTCCCTGACAAGACACCTCAAAAGGTCACCCAGACTCCTATTGACCACCTCGGTCTGACCATCTGTCCTGGGATGATATGCAGTGGAAAACTTGAGGTGAGTACCCAACATATGCCACAGTGTCTTCCAGAAATAACTGGTGAATCTAACATCACGGTCAGACACTATGGTGCGAGGCAACCCGAACTTGCACACCACATGAGTAAGGAATAGGCGGGCTACCCTCAAAGCATCCGAAGTCTTCGAGCAAGGAATGAAAAGGGCCATCTTCAAGAACCGGTCAACTACCACATAGACCGAGTCATGCTTCCTAGAGGTACGTGGTAATCCCAAGACAAAGTCCATGCTAACATCATGCCACGGGGCATCAGGCATGGGAAGAGGCGTATAAAGGTCCGAGCTTTGGTTCTTCATTTTGGCCGTAGCACATGTACGGCACTGAGCCACTATATGAGCAACATCACGCTTCAAGATCGGCCAATAAAATCTATGCTCAATAGCCTCGATAGTCTTGTTCCGACCAAAGTGGCCAGCTAGACCTCCCGCAAGTAGCTCCCAGACTAAGAAGTCTCGAACTGAGGTTCGGGGAACACAAAGCCTGCCTCCTTGAAAGAGGTAACCCTCCTGGAGCACATAATCATCAAGGGCTCTCGAGGGTCCGGCCTGGAGAGTGGTATAAATCTGACTGAAGTCAGGACAGTCAACATAGGCCTCTCACATCTTCTCTAACCCTATGACCTCGGCACTCATGGTGGTCAGCAAACAAGCACGCCGACTCAAGATATCAGCTACCTTGTTCTCCACTCCAGCCTTATGTTTAAGCATAATTGTGTACTGCTAGAGATACTCAACCCATCGACTGTGACGCGCATTAAGCTTCTTTTGGGAATGGAGGAACCTCAAAGCTTCATGATCAGAGTACAAGATAAACTCCTGATGTAAAAGATAGTGCCTCCAATGCCTAAGAGCCAGAACAACTGCGTAGAATTCTTTATCATAAGTGGAGTATCACAGTTTCGCGTCATTCAGCTTTTCACTAAAGTATGCGACCGGGTGGGCCTCCTGACTCAGCACTCCTCCAATCCCAACACCTGACGCATCACAAAAGACCTCAAACACCTTCGAGAAATCTGGCAATCGAAGGATCGGTGTCTGGGTCATGCGCCCCTTGATATCCTTGAAGGCAGCAGCAGCGGCCTTCGTCCATACAAACGTGCCCTTCTGAATACAGTCCGTGATCGGGGCAGTGACGGAGCTAAATTCGCAGATGAAATGACGATAGAACGTCGCGAGGCCATGGAAGCTGCGGACATCATGGACCGTACGGGGTTCCGACCACTCAACAATGGCCCGGACCTTCTCCGAATCAGCGGAGACCCAAGTACTAGACACAATAAAACCCAAGAAGGTAAGCTGAGGTGTCATGAATGTTGTGCCCCTGTGGTTTTGATGATGGTTTTGATGATTGGTTTTTGATGTGAGTTAATCACTGTGAGTCATCTTGCTGTGTGTCATCATGCTATTATTCAGTCATTCTCTGATTATAATGCTTTCTTTTATATGCACGATAAATTCATGTTTTAACATGTAAATGTATGGAGTTCATAGGGCTGTCAGATAACATGCTCTACTTAATTCTGTCTACACTCTGTCTGCACAGTCTCCACAGCAGTGCATCAACTCCTTGAGCTGATGCGTCGACTCTTTAGTTCAATCTTCATCTATCTACACTCTGTTTGGATAGTATGGACAGTGGTGGGTCGACCCACCCTTGCTGATGCGTCAAACCATCAGAACATTGTTCTTTATAGTAAGCACACACATTGGTCTTCTTGACTCAAAGTCTATACATCGCTAAGTCTGTACATTGCCTTTGTGCTTCAAAGCCTGTCGATTGAAGAGTCTACACATTGGTTGTTCACACGTTCCTTCAGTCTGAAGTCTCTACATTGCTTTCGCCTGTTTTTCATCTAAGTATCATAAAGTCTATACGTTGCTTTAGCATTTACCTTCACAGCAAAGTCTATACAATGCAATGCATAAACTTAAAACTGATGACTTCGTTTCATCTATCTGACAGGGACTGAAGAGGCTAATGAACCCCTTAAAGCAAGAGGGCTGAAGCCATCCAATTTCCGCTGCTGGAACACACCAATGCGTCAACGCATTGATCAAGTAGCGTGGACGTAGCAGTTCAAGTATCCCTTATTACAGCCTCTGGAGTACATTGGCAGCATCGACGCTGCAGCTCCATGCATCAACGAAGCATGCTTAAAGCGTCCACGCATCAGTTGAAGAAGCCTTCACTGATATCCACAATGTTAACTCCACGAAGCAGAGACCCTCACGAGTTGTTTCACTGCGTCAACGCCAAAATAGAGCAGCGTCGACGCAGCAGTTACAAAGGAAGAGCCAATGGCTTACTGGATTACTCTGGTGCGTCAACGCATTCATCAAGTAGCGTCGACGCAGTAGGTTGATGGATCGACAAGGTGACCAGAGGGTGGACGCAGTTGCACAATGCGTCAACGCACTCCACACGAAACGTGAGAGGGCTGAAGCCATCTAAGTTCAGATGCCGGAACACCAATGCGTCAACGCAGCATGCTGAGAGCGTCGACGCAGCACTTCTATCTGTTGAAGACTTGATCACTGGATCACCGATGCGTCAACGTAGCAGGCTGATGGAGTCAACGCAGCAGACTTGAGATTTGCTGTAGAATGTCCTTGAAGGCTACGTCAACCCTTTGGAGCAAGTGAGTTGACGCCACCTGACTCTAGTTGCTGACACGTGGGCCAAGTATTGGGCAGGAAATGTGGAAGACACACGCCCTAGCTGCTGCTGGTATATATTGGAGCCTTCGTCTCCAGATGGAGGCTGATCGAAGAAGAAGCCTGGAGAGCAGAAAGCCCTTCGATCTAGAAAAAGAAAAAGAAGAAGGAAGCAGAAGAAGAAAGAGAAGAGACAGGGAGAGCCTGCGAAAGAGAAGAAAATAGAGAGTGAGAGCAGAAGAGAAAGATTGCGTGAGCTGAGAAGAAGAAAGAAGAGGAAGAAAAGAAGAAGAGGAGAGAGTCTATTGAAGACCTGTTTAGTCTGTTCGTGGATCAAATCCAGAACGACTATTGTGTTTCATTTCCAGTTTTTGTTACTGTGCTTTTTATGTTTCCTTATTTTCCCTTTTGTTTCTCTAGTTAGCTTTGTTCTTCCGATCCTCTGGACTGAGGTCGGGTTCCTCCTGGTGGGTCAGGAGAAGGGAGATCTGATCTCCGGTTGCAAGTAGCTGGGAGCTACTTGTGGGTTCCCTCCGGTTTGGAGGAAGGGAGACTTGTCTCCGGTTCTGGGCTTGTGGGTTGCAAGTCCAGGGGTCCCTCCTGGTCTGGAGGAAGAGAGGTCTTCGACCTCTGGTTTCCAAGTGGCTGGGAGTCACTTGGGGTGTCCCTTCGATTGGGAGGAAGAGGGGAGTTTGTTCCCCTGGTCAAGCTGTGTGTCAGCACCTGTTGCAGACTGAGTCTGCGGTTTCTAGCTTGTGCTAGTGGAAGCCTCACTCCGGTTGGGAGTGAGGGGTGGACGTAGGTCTGTGGACCGAACCACCTAAAAACCTGATGTTCTGTGGTTTGCTTGTAGTGTGTTCTTCCATATCTCCTACCACCCTTCACAGATTGTCTTGAGCTTTCTTATTCTCATTTGTGCTGCTTCCGCTAGTTGGTTATTGGGCGCCAGTTACATATTTGCTCTTTTGTTTAAAAGAATATTCAACTTGTTATTAGATTGCTTGTTCTGCCTGGATAGTGTTCGAGTCTTTTATTTAGCGAAACGTTTTTAAGGGTGAGATTCATTCACCCCCCCTCTGAATCCTTGCACCGATCCTAACAGTTGGTATCAGAGCGGTGTCTGCATGCAAGGTCCAGCGACCTGCAGATTCGATCTCTGGTTTTCGGTGCTAATTTGTTTTTAGTGCATCAATATTCCTGTTGCATTAATCTGTTGTGTTCTCATGGCTCATCCTCCACTATTCAGTAGTTCAAATATTAAATTCTGGCTATATCGTATGCACAAGCATGTTAACTCTATTAATCCACAATTGTGGAAGGTTATCTCTCACAGTCCACATGAACTTCCTAAGGATAAGTCCAAGTGGACTCATGTTCACAAGTTGAAAAATGATGATAATGTGAGAGCTCTAAATCTAATGAAGGCTGCAATCGGTTCTGATGATTTTTCCTCTTTCTCAGGTTGTAGCTCGGCAAAGGAAATATTGGATGAATTGCTTCGCATCCACAATGGAAAGGAAAAAGAATGTCTCATGGCAAGAAGGAGTGATCAATCAGATGAGTCCTCATCCCAGGTAAACTCTGAGACCGAGGATATTAGTCATGATGATTTAGTTGCCATGCATGAGTATCTACTGGAAAAATATGAAAGAGTTAAATCAGAAAAGAGAAATTTAAGGAAAGAGAAAATTTCTGAAGTCAAAAGTCTGAAAGCTGAAAATGAAAACTTGAAATCTGACATGATAAAAGAAAAAGATGAGTTAAACAGGTTGAAATCTGAAAATGAGAATATTAGAAATAAACTCATTGGTGAAAATAATTCTTGCAAAACATGTGCCATTCTCGAAGACATGATTAATGATTTTGATTCTGATGACAGTTTTCAAAAAGAACAAATCAAATCTTTAAAAGAAGAAAATGTCTACTTGAAAGATCAAAATAAAAAGCTAATGGTTCTTAATACTGTCTTCTCTGAAAGATGGGTGTCAATTGAAAAAGGAAAAACTGTTGTGACGGAAAATGAGAACAACTTTGAAATAATGGTTCAACAAGAAAATGAAACTCTGAAGAACCTGAATGATGCTTTGCAACAACAGCTGATTGTTTGTGAATCTGAGCTATCCAAGTATGAAGTGAGTATTGCTTCATTGAATTCTGAGATTGAAGATCTAAAAAATTCTTTGTCAAAATTCGTTAAAGGAAAAGACAATTTGAATAAGCTGCTTGGTTCTAAAGTGAATTTTCAGAAAGAAGGACTTGGGTATGTGCATGTTAATAAGAAAGTGAATGAAAAGAAGAAGTTAACTGTATTCATGAAAAGCTCTGAACAAGCTAATCAATCTAGTTCTTCTATTTTTCAATTCACTGTTAAGAAGGCTGAAAATTCAGATAAGAAACAGAAAAAGATTCAAAAACAAAAGAAAAATGCTGATTTGAATAAGTCCAAATATGTCTCTGATTTACATGTGCATGCTGCTCACTGCTCACACACACATTCACACTCTCATGAGAATATCAATCTTGTCAAACAAGTGAATGTGGATAAAAAGGCTATAACATGTCACTATTGTGGGAAAGTTGGCCATATTATGAATAACTGTGTAGCATTGATAAATGATGAAAGAAATGCTGTTAGAAAGTATCATAGAAATCATCTTAGGAAACATTCTACTGATCAGGAAAAGAAAATTCAATGCTATTGCTGTGGGAAGTTTGGTCACATTGCTGCCTTCTGCTGGCATGCTCAGGGAAAGAAAACTAACTCTGGATTTGTTAATTTCCCTGTTAATAAAAACATTGTTGATAGAAAGAAGTTTGGTTCTAGAAGCAAACACACTGTATGTTTTGAATGTGGAAAGCCAGGCCACAGAGCTGTTAACTATTGGTTGGCCGGTTATGAAAAGAAAATTTTTCATGTTAATAACAGAATTAATCATGTTCACTCACACAATGTTCACGCCAATGCTGATGTATACAATGAGAACATGAAATCTGTTATTTCTTGTTATCATTATGGGCAGGTAAGGCATTCCATGTATAATTGTCATATCATGTGTTGTGATGATAAACATGCGAAAAATCTGTTGAGAAAACTTGCTAGGAGTGTCACTACTAAACCAGGACCCAAGGTTTCTTGGGTACCTGTTACATCAAAATGATGTGTCTGCTACAGGTGTGCCTTGGAAGCTGAGGAATAAAAAGGGGGAAATAAACCAAGGCACTCAAAGAAAAACCCCTTCTGAAATTTTCAGGTAATTTCTCTGCATCTCCTATTTTGAAATTCTTGCGTATCTGCCATGTGTAGTTGTTTGATAATTGTTGAAATGCATAACCTCTGAAAACAAATTGCATTCCGAATTTTCTGGAAAAATCTGAACTGCTTATGAATATGGCTTGAAATTTGTCTATTGCATAGTTCATTGAAAATCTGTCCATTGCATTCTGAAAAATCATATGTTCAGTTTTCAGTGCAAACATTGCATGTTTTCAGGGGGAGTTAATTGCATGTCCTTGCATAGCATTCAGTGTTGAGTCTTTGCATGCATGTAGTTAATTACATTGCATTTTACTGCATTGAAAATACCAAAAAGGGTAATTAAATGCATAGTGTCAGGGGGAGTCAATGCATTGCATGCAGGTGGTCAAGTGCATACATCTCTGTCAGAATTCACTGCATGTTATCCTTGGAAATCCTGAAACTTGCCAGACCTCCTGATATCTTGCTTGTTGTGCATAACCTTTTCCTCATTATTTTTTTTTCTTGTGACAAATCTTGATCTTATTCGAAAAACACTGAGCTTCAAAATCTCTCCTATCAATTGGTATCATTTGGCTTCAGAATTCTATCAGCCTGTCATGAAGATTTCAATGGGACTATCTCGATCATAAATCTGAAAATTCTTGAACTAGAAATCTTCTATTATACATTTTTATGAATGACTGAAATAACTCATGTGGTTTAACTTTAATGTATTCAATGAGTTTGGCTTTAAAATCTCTTAAAAATATCTGAAGCATGTTTAATAAACATTAACCTTCTGTTTCATGCTGTGTCTTGTAAAATCTTCTGAAATCTGCATTATTGAATACATGACTTTATTTGGTTAAGTACATGAAATTGTTATTGATTTGAAGCAAATGAATTTTTCTGAAATGTCTAAAGGGTATTTTCTGTCAGAGCAATGACCTTTGTCATTAAGAAACACATGTCCAAAGGACTGTGTCATGAGGTACTATAGTTAACTCTGATTAAGAATAATTGAATTTCAGGCAGAGCAATGGCATGCACACTGAGAAATACAACTCACTCATCAAGAAATGATTTGCAGTGTGTCATGATGTGTAAATGATATCTCTGTTCATATAAAGCATGACAGTTAGTCACACTAAGTGCTTAGGGATATTGACCTCTGATCAAGGTATATCCTCTAGTTACAAGGTGTGCACTGAACTAGAGTGCTCGTAAAATTTGTAGCATGAAAAATTGTTGAACGAATTGAAATATCTGAATATTGATGCTAAAATCAAATTGCTACAACCCTAGACAAAATCATATGACTTCATAATTGCTTGATTTCAATACTGATGCATGTAATTTCGAAAGAAGTCAATAAATTTGATTGTGTAAGAGAAAGGGAGTTTTATCAAAATAAATATGAGGGCTTGGTTTATTTTTATTAAGCCATGGTTTTAGATATCAATACAGAATTTTATTGATAAACTCTACATACATCATGTTTAAACCATGCTGTTCAATAAAGCTCATTCATAAGCCCTTATAATGGAAGACATTGAAAACCCTATGTTTTAGATTTATGAGATTGATATCTCTCTGAAAATCTGACTGAATTTTCTGAGATTGGAGCTTCTTTAAAAATCTGCTAATTGAACCTCTTCTGCTCATTGACCTGAACTTCTCCTTGTTTGCCCCTGTGGTCTCCTTCTCATCTATCTCATAAGATTCCACTTATTGAGGGGGAGCTTCCATGTCATATGCATCATGATGCATAGAAACTCTTAGAGGGGAAGATCTTGCATTCTGGTATCGGCATCTACATTCACCCCTTCCCATGGTTCATCCTGATTATACTAAAGGGGGAGATTGTTTGCCAAAGGGGGAGAACTATGTTCTTGCAAGAGGGAGAAATTGATTGAATTTTTATACATGCTATAATTTCTCAAACTATTTTCTTTTTGATGAAGTCAAAGGGGGAGAATAGTTTGTGTCATCAGCATTACTCACAGTGTAGTATTGCCATCATCAAAAAGGGGGAGATTGTTGTGCCCCTGTGGTTTTGATGATGGTTTTGATGATTGGTTTTTGATGTGAGTTAATCACTGTGAGTCATCTTGCTGTGTGTCATCATGCTATTATTCAGTCATTCTCTGATTATAATGCTTTCTTTTATATGCACGATAAATTCATGTTTTAACATGTAAATGTATGGAGTTCATAGGGCTGTCAGATAACATGCTCTACTTAATTCTATCTACACTCTGTCTGCACAGTCTCCACAGCAGTGCATCAACTCCTTGAGCTGATGCGTCGACTCTTTAGTTCAATCTTCATCTATCTACACTCTGTTTGGATAGTATGGACAGTGGTGGGTCGACCCACCCTTGCTGATGCGTTGACCCATCAGAACATTGTTCTTTATAGTAAGCACACACATTGGTCTTCTTGACTCAAAGTCTATACATCGCTAAGTCTGTACATTGCCTTTGTGCTTCAAAGCATGTCGATTGAAGAGTCTACACATTGGTTGTTCACACGTTCCTGCAGTCTGAAGTCTCTACATTGCTTTCGCATGTTTTTCATCTAAGTATCATAAAGTCTGTACGTTGCTTTAGCCTTTACCTTCACAGCAAAGTCTATACAATGCAATGCATAAACTTAGAACTGATGACTTCGTTTCATCTGTCTGACAGGGACTGAAGAGGCTAATGAACCCCTTAAAGCAAGAGGGCTGAAGCCATCCAATTTCCGCTGCTGGAACACACCAATGCGTCAACGCATTGATCAAGTAGCGTGGATGCAGCAGTTTAAGTATCCCTTATTGCAGCCTCTGGAGTACATTGGCAGCATCGACGCTGCAGCTCCATGCGTCAACGCAGCATGCTTAAAGCGTCCACGCATCAGTTGAAGAAGCCTTCACTGATATCCACAATGTTAACTCCACGAAGCAGAGACCCTCACGAGTTGTTTCACTGCGTCAACGCCAAAATAGAGCAGCGTCGACGTAGCAGTTACAAAGGAAGAGCCAATGGCTTACTGGATTACTCTGGTGCGTCAACGCATTCATCAAGTAGCATCGACACAGTAGGTTGATGGATCGACAAGGTGACCAGAGGGTGGACGCAGTTGCACAATGCGTCAACGCACTCCACACGAAACGTGAGAGGGCTGAAGCCATCTAAGTTCAGATGCCGGAACACCAATGCGTCAACGCAGCATGCTGAGAGCGTCGACGCAGCACGTCTATCTGTTGAAGACTTGATCACTGGATCACCGATGCGTCAACGTAGCAGGCTGATGGAGTCAACGCAGCAGACTTGAGATTTGCTGTAGAATGTCCTTGAAGGCTACGTCAACCCTTTGGAGCAAGTGAGTTGACGCCACCTGACTCTAGTTGCTGACACGTGGGCCAAGTATTGGGCAGGAAATGTGGAAGACACACGCCCTAGCTGCTGCTGGTATATATTGGAGCCTTCGTCTCCAGATGGAGGCTGATCGAAGAAGAAGCCTGGAGAGCAGAAAGCCCTTCGATCTAGAAAAAGAAAAAGAAGAAGGAAGCAGAAGAAGAAGAAGAAGAAGAAGAAAGAGAAGAGACAGGGAGAGCCTGCGAAAGAGAAGAAAATAGAGAGTGAGAGCAGAAGAGAAAGATTGCGTGAGCTGAGAAGAAGAAAGAAGAGGAAGAAAAGAAGAAGAGGAGAGAGTCTATTGAAGACCTGTTCAGTCTGTTCGTGGATCAAATCCAGAACGACTATTGTGTTTCATTTCCAATTTTTGTTGCTGTGCTTTTTATGTTTCCTTATTTTCCCTTTTGTTTCTCTAGTTAGCTTTGTTCTTCCGATCCTCTGGACTGAGGTCGGGTTCCTCCTGGTGGGTCAGGAGAAGGGAGATCTGATCTCCGGTTGCAAGTAGCTGGGAGCTACTTGTGGGTTCCCTCCGGTTTGGAGGAAGGGAGACTTGTCTCCGGTTCTGGGCTTGTGGGTTGCAAGTCCAGGGGTCCCTCCTGGTCTGGAGGAAGAGAGGTCTTCGACCTCTGGTTTCCAAGTGGCTGGGAGTCACTTCGGGTGTCCCTCCGGTTGGGAGGAAGAGGGGAGTTTGTTCCCCTGGTCAAGCTGTGTGTCAGCACCTGTTGCAGACTGAGTCTGCGGTTTCTAGCTTGTGCTAGTGGAAGCCTCACTCCGGTTGGGAGTGAGGGGTGGACGTAGGTCTGTGGACCGAACCACCTAAAAACCTGATGTTCTGTGGTTTGCTTGTAGTGTGTTCTTCCATATCTCCTACCACCCTTCACAGATTATCTTGAGCTTTCTTATTCTCATTTGTGCTGCTTCCGCTAGTTGGTTATTGGGCGCCAGTTACATATTTGCTCTTTTGTTTAAAAGAATATTCAACTTGTTATTAGATTGCTTGTTCTGCCTGGATAGTGTTCGAGTCTTTTATTTAGCGAAACGTTTTTAAGGGTGAGATTCATTCACCCCCCCTCTGAATCCTTGCACCGATCCTAACAGTTGGTATCAGAGCGGTGTCTGCATACAAGGTCCAGCGACCTGCAGATTCGATCTCTGGTTTTCGGTGCTAATTTGTTTTTAGTGCATCAATATTCCTGTTGCATTAATCTGTTGTGTTCTCATGGCTCATCCTCCACTATTCAGTAGTTCAAATATTAAATTCTGGCTATATCGTATGCACAAGCATGTTAACTCTATTAATCCACAATTGTGGAAGGTTATCTCTCACAGTCCACATGAACTTCCTAAGGATAAGTCCAAGTGGACTCATGTTCACAAGTTGAAAAATGATGATAATGTGAGAGCTCTAAATCTAATGAAGGCTGCAATCGGTTCTGATGATTTTTCCTCTTTCTCAGGTTGTAGCTCGGCAAAGGAAATATTGGATGAATTGCTTCGCATCCACAATGGAAAGGAAAAAGAATGTCTCATGGCAAGAAGGAGTGATCAATCAGATGAGTCCTCATCCCAGGTAAACTCTGAGACCGAGGATATTAGTCATGATGATTTAGTTGCCATGCATGAGCATCTACTGGAAAAATATGAAAGAGTTAAATCAGAAAAGAGAAATTTAAGGAAAGAGAAAATTTCTGAAGTCAAAAGTCTGAAAGCTGAAAATGAAAACTTGAAATCTGACATGATAAAAGAAAAAGATGAGTTAAACAGGTTGAAATCTGAAAATGAGAATATTAGAAATAAACTCATTGGTGAAAATAATTCTTGCAAAACATGTGCCATTCTCGAAGACATGATTAATGATTTTGATTCTGATGACAGTTTTCAAAAAGAACAAATCAAATCTTTAAAAGAAGAAAATGTCTACTTGAAAGATCAAAATAAAAAGCTAATGGTTCTTAATACTGTCTTCTCTGAAAGATGGGTGTCAATTGAAAAAGGAAAAACTGTTGTGACGGAAAATGAGAACAACTTTGAAATAATGGTTCAACAAGAAAATGAAACTCTGAAGAACCTGAATGATGCTTTGCAACAACAGCTGATTGTTTGTGAATCTGAGCTATCCAAGTATGAAGTGAGTATTGCTTCATTGAATTCTGAGATTGAAGATCTAAAAAATTCTTTGTCAAAATTCGTTAAAGGAAAAGACAATTTGAATAAGCTGCTTGGTTCTAAAGTGAATTTTCAGAAAGAAGGACTTGGGTATGTGCATGTTAATAAGAAAGTGAATGAAAAGAAGAAGTTAACTGTATTCATGAAAAGCTCTGAACAAGCTAATCAATCTAGTTCTTCTATTTTTCAATTCACTGTTAAGAAGGCTGAAAATTCAGATAAGAAATAGAAAAAGATTCAAAAATAAAAGAAAAATGCTGATTTGAATAAGTCCAAATATGTCTCTGATTTACATGTGCATGCTGCTCACTGCTCACACACACATTCACACTCTCATGAGAATATCAATCTTGTCAAACAAGTGAATGTGGATAAAAAGGCTATAACATGTCACTATTGTGGGAAAGTTGGCCATATTATGAATAACTGTGTAGCATTGATAAATGATGAAAGAAATGCTGTTAGAAAGTATCATAGAAATCATCTTAGGAAACATTCTACTGATCAGGAAAAGAAAATTCAATGCTATTGCTGTGGGAAGTTTGGTCACATTGCTGCCTTCTGCTGGCATGCTCAGGGAAAGAAAACTAACTCTGGATTTGTTAATTTCCCTGTTAATAAAAACATTGTTGATAGAAAGAAGTTTGGTTCTAGAAGCAAACACACTGTATGTTTTGAATGTGGAAAGCCAGGCCACAGAGCTGTTAACTATTGGTTGGCCGGTTATGAAAAGAAAATTTTTCATGTTAATAACAGAATTAATCATGTTCACTCACACAATGTTCACGCCAATGCTGATGTATACAATGAGAACATGAAATCTGTTATTTCTTGTTATCATTATGGGCAGGTAAGGCATTCCATGTATAATTGTCATATCATGTGTTGTGATGATAAACATGCGAAAAATCTGTTGAGAAAACTTGCTAGGAGTGTCACTACTAAACCAGGACCCAAGGTTTCTTGGGTACCTGTTACATCAAAATGATGTGTCTGCTACAGGTGTGCCTTGGAAGCTGAGGAATAAAAAGGGGGAAATAAACCAAGGCACTCAAAGAAAAACCCCTTCTGAAATTTTCAGGTAATTTCTCTGCATCTCCTATTTTGAAATTCTTGCGTATCTGCCATGTGTAGTTGTTTGATAATTGTTGAAATGCATAACCTCTGAAAACAAATTACATTCCGAATTTTCTGGAAAAATCTGAACTGCTTATGAATATGGCTTGAAATTTGTCTATTGCATAGTTCATTGAAAATCTGTCCATTGCATTCTGAAAAATCATATGTTCAGTTTTCAGTGCAAACATTGCATGTTTTCAGGGGGAGTTAATTGCATGTCCTTGCATAGCATTCAGTGTTGAGTCTTTGCATGCATGTAGTTAATTACATTGCATTTTACTGCATTGAAAATACCAAAAAGGGTAATTGAATGCATAGTGTCAGGGGGAGTCAATGCATTGCATGCAGGTGGTCAAGTGCATACATCTCTGTCAGAATTCACTACATGTTATCCTTGGAAATCCTGAAACTTGCCAGACCTCCTGATATCTTGTTTGTTGTGCATAACCTTTTCCTCATTATTTTTTTTTCTTGTGACAAATCTTCATCTTATTCGAAAAACACTGAGCTTCAAAATCTCTCCTATCAATTGGTATCATTTGGCTTCAGAATTCTATCAGCCTGTCATGAAGATTTCAATGGGACTATCTCGATCATAAATCTGAAAATTCTTGAACTAGAAATCTTCTATTATACATTTTTATGAATGACTGAAATAACTCATGTGGTTTAACTTTAATGTATTCAATGAGTTTGGCTTTAAAATCTCTTAAAAATATCTGAAGCATGTTTAATAAACATTAACCTTCTGTTTCATGTTGTGTCTTGTAAAATCTTCTGAAATCTGCATTATTGAATACATGACTTTATTTGGTTAAGTACATGAAATTGTTATTGATTTGAAGCAAATGAATTTTTCTGAAATGTCTAAAGGGTATTTTCTGTCAGAGCAATGACCTTTGTCATTGAGAAACACATGTCCAAAGGACTGTGTCATGAGGTACCATAGTTAACTCTGATTAAGAATAATTGAATTTCAGGCAGAGCAATGGCATGCACACTGAGAAATACAACTCACTCATCAAGAAATGATTTGCAGTGTGTCATGATGTGTAAATGATATCTCTGTTCATATAAAGCATGACAGTTAGTCACACTAAGTGCTTAGGGATATTGACCTCTGATCAAGGTATATCCTCTAGTTACAAGGTGTGCACTGAACTAGAGTGCTCGTAAAATTTGTAGCATGAAAAATTGTTGAACGAATTGAAATATCTGAATATTGATGCTAAAATCAAATTGCTACAACCCTAGACAAAATCATATGACTTCATAATTGCTTGATTTCAATACTGATGCATGTAATTCCGAAAGAAGTCAATAAATTTGATTGTGTAAGAGAAAGGGAGTTTTATCAAGATAAATATGAGGGCTTGGTTTATTTTTATTAAGCCATGGTTTTAGATATCAATACAGAATTTTATTGATAAACTCTACATACATCATGTTTAAACCATGTTGTTCAATAAAGCTCATTCATAAGCCCTTATAATGGAAGATATTGAAAACCCTATGTTTTGGATTTATGAGATTGATATCTCTCTGAAAATCTGACTGAATTTTCTGAGATTGGAGCTTCTTTAAAAATCTGCTAATTGAACCTCTTCTGCTCATTGACCTGAACTTCTCCTTGTTTGCCCCTGTGGTCTCCTTCTCATCTATCTCATAAGATTCCACTTATTGAGGGGGAGCTTCCATGTCATATTCATCATGATGCATAGAAACTCTTAAAGGGGAAGATCTTGCATTCTGGTATCGGCATCTACATTCACCCCTTCCCATGGTTCATCCTGATTATACTAAAGGGGGAGATTGTTTGCCAAAGGGGGAGAACTATGATCTTGCAAGAGGGAGAAATTGACTGAATTTTTATACATGCTATAATTTCTCAAACTATTTTCTTTTTGATGAAGTCAAAGGGGGAGAATAGTTTGTGTCATCAGCATTACTCACAGTGTAGTATTGCCATCATCAAAAAGGGGGAGATTGTTGTGCCCCTGTGATTTTGATGATGGTTTTGATGATTGGTTTTTGATGTGAGTTAATCACTGTGAGTCATCTTGATGTGTGTCATCATGCTATTATTCAGTCATTCTCTGATTATAATGCTTTCTTTTATATGCACGATAAATTCATGTTTTAACATGTAAATGTATGGAGTTCATAGGGCTGTCAGATAACATGCTCTACTTAATTCTATCTACACTCTGTCTGCACAGTCTCCACAGCAGTGCGTCAACTCCTTGAGCTGATGTGTCGACTCTTTAGTTCAATCTTCATCTATCTACACTCTGTTTGGATAGTATGGACAGTGGTGGGTCGACCCACCCTTGCTGATGCGTTGACCCATCAGAACATTGTTCTTTATAGTAAGCACACACATTGGTCTTCTTGACTCAAAGTCTATACATCGCTAAGTCTGTACATTGCCTTTGTGCTTCAAAGCCTGTCGATTGAAGAGTCTACACATTGGTTGTTCACACGTTCCTGCAGTCTGAAGTCTCTACATTGCTTTCGCATGTTTTTCATCTAAGTATCATAAAGTCTGTACGTTGCTTTAGCCTTTACCTTCACAGCAAAGTCTATACAATGCAATGCATAAACTTAGAACTGATGACTTCGTTTCATCTGTCTGACAGGGACTGAAGAGGCTAATGAACCCCTTAAAGCAAGAGGGCTGAAGCCATCCAATTTCCGCTGCTGGAACACACCAATGCGTCAACGCATTGATCAAGTAGCGTGGACGCAGCAGTTTAAGTATCCCTTATTGCAGCCTCTGGAGTACATTGGCAGCATCGACGCTGCAGCTCCATGCGTCAACGCAGCATGCTTAAAGCGTCCACGCATCAGTTGAAGAAGCCTTCACTGATATCCACAATGTTAACTCCACGAAGCAGAGACCCTCACGAGTTGTTTCACTGCGTCAACGCCAAAATAGAGCAGCGTCGACGCAGCAGTTACAAAGGAAGAGCCAATGGCTTACTGGATTACTCTGGTGTGTCAACGCATTCATCAAGTAGCGTCGACGCAGTAGGTTGATGGATCGACAAGGTGACCAGAGGGTGGACGCAGTTGCACAATGCGTCAACGCACTCCACACGAAACGTGAGAGGGCTGAAGCCATCTAAGTTCAGATGCCGGAACACCAATGCGTCAACGCAGCATGCTGAGAGCGTCGACGCAGCACGTCTATCTGTTGAAGACTTGATCACTGGATCACCGATGCGTCAACGTAGCAGGCTGATGGAGTCAACGCAGCAGACTTGAGATTTGCTGTAGAATGTCCTTGAAGGCTACGTCAACCCTTTGGAGCAAGTGAGTTGACGCCACCTGACTCTAGTTGCTGACACGTGGGCCAAGTATTGGGCAGGAAATGTGGAAGACACACGCCCTAGCTGCTGCTGGTATATATTGGAGCCTTCGTCTCCAGATGGAGGCTGATCGAAGAAGAAGCCTGGAGAGCAGAAAGCCCTTCGATCTAGAAAAAGAAAAAGAAGAAGGAAGCAGAAGAAGAAGAAGAAGAAAGAGAAGAGACAGGGAGAGCCTGCGAAAGAGAAGAAAATAGAGAGTGAGAGCAGAAGAGAAAGATTGCGTGAGCTGAGAAGAAGAAAGAAGAGGAAGAAAAGAAGAAGAGGAGAGAGTCTATTGAAGACCTGTTCAGTCTGTTCGTGAATCAAATCCAGAATGACTATTGTGTTTCATTTCCAATTTTTGTTGCTGTGCTTTTTATGTTTCCTTATTTTCCCTTTTGTTTCTCTAGTTAGCTTTGTTCTTCCGATCCTCTGGACTGAGGTCGGGTTCCTCCTGGTGGGTCAGGAGAAGGGAGATCTGATCTCCGGTTGCAAGTAGCTGGGAGCTACTTGTGGGTTCCCTCCGGTTTGGAGGAAGGGAGACTTGTCTCCAGTTCTGGGCTTGTGGGTTGCAAGTCCAGGGGTCCCTCCTGGTCTGGAGGAAGAGAGGTCTTCGACCTCTGGTTTCCAAGTGGCTGGGAGTCACTTGGGGTGTCCCTCCGATTGGGAGGAAGAGGGGAGTTTGTTCCCCTGGTCAAGCTGTGTGTCAGCACCTGTTGCAGACTGAGTCTGCGGTTTCTAGCTTGTGCTAGTGGAAGCCTCACTCCGGTTGGGAGTGAGGGGTGGACGTAGGTCTGTGGACCGAACCACCTAAAAACCTGTTGTTCTGTGGTTTGCTTGTAGTGTGTTCTTCCATATCTCCTACAACCCTTCACATATTGTCTTGAGCTTTCTTATTCTCATTTGTGCTGCTTCCGCTAGTTGGTTATTTGGGCGCCAGTTACATATTTGCTCTTTTGTTTAAAAGAATATTCAACTTGTTATTAGATTGCTTGTTCTGCCTGGATAGTGTTCGAGTCTTTTATTTAGCGAAAAGTTTTTAAGGGTGAGATTCATTCACCCCCCCCCTCTGAATCCTTGCACCGATCCTAACAATAAAGGCACACTTCTGTGGGTTCGCAAACAACTGCTCTCCCCTCAAAAGCAGACAGGCCTGCCGTAGATGGTCCAAGTTGTCCCCCTTAGTGCGACTATATGTAAGGATATCATCGAAATACACTACCACAAAGACTCTAATGAAAGGTCGAAGGATCTGAGTCATGAGTCGCATGAAGGTGCTAGGGGCATTGGTCAACCCAAAGAGCATAACCAACCACTCATATAGACCATCCTTGGTCTTAAATGCGGTCTTCCACTCATCACCTGGCCTAATCCTCACCTGGTGGTAGCCACTCTTAAGATCGATCTTCGCGAAGATAGTGGCACCGGCCATCATGTCTAGCATATCATCTAGGCGGGGAATAGGGAACCTATACTTCACGGTGATTTTGTTGATGGCACGACTATCAATGCATATTCTCCACGTGCCATCCTTCTTTGGGGCGAGTAATGCGAGAACAGCACACGGACTCATGCTGTCTCGAACAGAGCCTCTCTGCATCAACTCATCGACCTGCCGTTTTAGCTCAGCATGTTCCGTGGGACTCATGCGATAATGAGGAAGATTGGACAATGAGGAGCCCAGAATCAAGTCGATAGCATGCTGAATATCCCGCATAGGTGGGAGTCCCTCGGGAAGCTCCTCGGGAAAAATATCAGCGAACTCCTGCAGAATAGGAATGACATCAGGTGGGAGTTCACCCCGGACTTCGGCTCCACCTCTCTAACCGTAATAGCAAACACAGTGCAGCCCCTACTAGCCTCCCGCTCCATTTCTCGGGAGCTAATCATCATCAACCTCCTAGTCGAGGGCTCACCCGTGCCAGAGGTAACGGTCATAGCCCGGGCTGGGGATGGGGTACTGGGCACGGGGATGGAAGGCTCCGGAGTACTAGGGCCAGTAGGACCCCTAACTGATGGGCTCTTGGGCTGAGTGTGGTGGAGGGTAATCCGTCGGCCATCATGGTCGAAGGTACAGGTGTTCGACCGGCCATGGAGTGTGGCATCCCTATCAAATAACCACGGCCTACCAAGAATGATATTACCCACCTCCATGGGGAGGACATCACACCATATCTCGTCACGGTAGGCATGGAACTGCAGTGGGACCAAACACCGCAGCCTGATCGGAATGGAGGTGGAATCCACCCATGATATTCGATAGGGGCAAGGATGGTCCACGGGAGTAAGACCAAGACGTGAGACTGCGCCCGTGGAGATTGCATTGATGCAACTCCCACTATCGATAATCACTTTACACACATGCCCTCCCAGCCTACAGTATGTATGAAAGATGGTGGTCTGACGCCAGTCATCACTGGCCTGTGGCTGGGTGAGAATACACCTGACGACCCCCAAGTGGGTATCGTCCGAATGCTGGGCATCCTGGCCATCACCTTCAATCTCATAATATTCGCCAGCTAGCTCCTAATCTGCTTCATAGTTGACTAACACAAGATCTGAAGAGGTGCCATCCCCGGCCTGTGTGTCCCCAATGACAAGAGACTGACGAGTGGGACACTGGTTGGCGAAGTGGCCAAACCCATTGCAGTGATAACACTGCTTCCATGATCCACTAGGCTCACCGATCAAGGGTCCTTTCCCCTTATCCTCCCGACGGATAGGAGGTGTAGGCAACAAAGGACGAGCAACGGGTGAGGGTGCCGGTGGATGGACCGTGGGTGCCGTGGGTTGGGGACGAGGAGGGATATCCCTCGAAGGTGGAGGGCGAGGCCTAGGAGCGAATGGCTCGGGACGAGTGAGCTCCTGAGGTTGAGCCATGGGGACCCTCGGATATGTGCCTGAAGAGCCACGGGGTCGACACTACGAATGGGAAAGGGGCCCAACCGATGGGTAGGCTCAAACTCGGCCTCGAATTGCTCCAATTCGAGAGCAACCTGATACGCATGTTCCAAAGTGGTCACATTATGGCAGAAAAGTTCATATTGGTAGTTCGGCCGCATACCTCTTTGAAAGCGTGATATGGTCATGGTGCTCTCTTCCGTAACTCCACACCGCAAATAATACTCATCAAACTCGGCGGTGTACTCAGTCACGGACCGGTTCCCTTAGGAGAAACTTTACCATTTGTCTATGAGACACTGGCGATACGTGGTAGGAAGGTATTCCTGCCTCAACTTCATTTTCATGTCATCACAAGTATCGATCGGGGGTTGATGTCGCTGCACTAACAGGCTCTCCACATTGATCCAATAAGTTTGGGCCTGCCCATGCAACTTCATATTAGCATACCAAACTCTTCGGTGGTCCGTCATCTCAAACCACTTGAAGTACCGGTCCATGCCGGCCTCCCAATATAAATAGACCTTCGGATCCAAAGACCCGTCAAATAGGGGAGGGTCCGCACGCACGCTCCTAAGAACACAGTCATCATCACCATCACGATTCCGTCGTTGTTTTGACGATCACGAATGTAACCCCCTTGTTCATTATTAGATGCATAGTCATCCACCTCGTGCACCTGCTGTCTCCCAACATCTGCCCTTTGAGCCCCTAGAGCAATAGGTTGCTGAACCGGCGCTTGTTGGCCATTTTTTGGCGCGGGTTGCGCCGCCACTGGGGCCCTCTCAAGGACATCAATCCTCCCTACAAGACCCTGAATGGACTGGTCCGATGCATCGGCCTGAACCTCTAGGGCTTTCATCCTTTCTTCTAGACGCGTTCCTACGCCATCTAGACGCGTACTAAGGCCATCAATACGCGTATCGAGACGATCCATGAAGGCACGAAACATCTCGACCGTCGAGGGTTCATCGGAACCACGGGCTCGGGAATCTGCCATAGGTGGTGGTGGTGAGTATTGGGTGCCTCGACGGGTGGGCATGTAAAGAAACATGGACTAGGAGACACAGACTAATGCAATGATGATGCACCTAGACTTAGCCAATATCCGGTACGTGGCGGAGGGTCGACCCGAAGATCTCCTCTACGCGAGTGTGCGGCCTTCCCGATAGGCGTAACCTAACGTTCGGACGACACCTTTTGATATACTGGGTTATTGGGATGAATGCAATTTTAAAACATTTTTTTTTTTGAAAATAATGATGATCCTAGACTCGACTTAGACCGTGCAAGACTTATGCAACGACTACCCTAGACTCGACTTGCTCTGATTCCGATGTGATGCGGGACGGACACGGGGACCGACTCTAAGTGATGCGGACCTCAGACTCTAAATGGAGACGCGACCAGCAACATATGAAAAGGAGAGACACTTCGGCCCGACACTAAGAGTTCCTATGGGCTATACGTCGCTAACAGAAATGTAAGCTCACTCATCGTCCCAAGCGAGGGGAAACATGGATCCGCGCGGTTGAGAAACCGGCAGAGTCAAGGGTGGTCGACTCACTTCCGTGCTCGGATCGAGCCACGGGATGGGTCACTCTCTTGCTCACAGCGGTGACATGAACTCACGGGCTAGATTCCTAACGCACTCACAGTGGCATATGACCATATACTAAACTAGCAAATGAACGCCAAGGAGTTAAGACCGTTACCTTCACGCTCCCGGCGTGGGGAAGACAACCCCGCCAAATCTGTACTCCCGGTTAAACAAGTTTTACTGTAGTACAAAGTTTTGACCCACTCCACGCAGGGAGGTAACAGGTCACATGTGGGGCCCGGGAGTAGTGGGAATTGGGTTGACGGGCAGCATCTTGATGTCGCTCCCACGGTGCCGAAACCCGCGTTTAGTGCTGTCCGGACGGCGCGATATGCGGTTCGTGGGGCCCATGTGCTGCTCAGTCCTCCGGACCTGATAGGGTGGGTCCCACTGAGATGGTGACACCTGGTGGCACGCTTCCCTGGGTGGCAGTCAGGCTGGAGCACCGGTCGGAGGCCGGGTGGCTCCGATCTGCACTTGTCGGAGTTGCTGCCCACGGATCTGAAACTCAGTTTCAGATCTGCGCGCTCCAGCGACAGAAACTGCTACGACGAGCACCGACGTCAGATCGATGCACAAGAGGTACCATTGGAAAGCTCTCTTGAAATCCTTCGATGTTCTGGGACTCCAGAAAATTTGTTGGGACCGTACTTCTGATGGGGGATTTTAGAACCGGACTGATCTCTGTTTCAGATCTGGCCGGGCAGAAATGAACTTTCCTGAGAGTTTGCATTGATCATGATGTAGACCTCCGAATCAGAAGATGATCTCTTCATGAAAGTTGTATAGGGGAGAGAGAGGAAAACGGTGATAATTTTTATGAAGGGTTTGGGGGAGGTTTCGATGGGGAAAGGTATTTAATACTGCTGGGTGGTCGGATCTGGACAGTGGCAGGCAGAGCTGAGCTGGGATCTGAAGTGAATTTTTAGAAAATATGAACGGGATTCTAAATTCACACAAAAATGTTTGGATGGTGCACTAGATGGACAGAACCTCCAATAAAAATATCAAGTCATTTGGGTCATGAGAAGGTGGGTTCATGAATGACCTATTATGGTTCTGGAAATCTGGGCAGACTGCTGGCAGATCTGAGAGGAGGTGGAGAACGAAAATGGAAAAATGGAAAATAAAAACTGGAAGCTTCACCAATTTTTATAGGACGTGGTGATGACCCTTGGAACTGACCCTGAAGGTTTGGGCTCCAGAAGAACTCGTGGCAGAGAGAAAGAAATCCTAGATCAAGGGCTGTCCTGAGTGGACAGAACTCCGGCGACGATGGCGGTGGTGCGACGGCGGCACGAAGGCGACGGCGGTGATGATCTACACACCTGATAGATGAGACTTCACACCTCTGATTCACAGCCTTTCCAACTGCAGAAGGGGGAGAGAGGAGAGAGATAGGGGGCGGCCCTTGCTCCTTTGGAGGAAATTCTAATATTTTCTTTCATTAATTCCACTCAAAATAGAAATACAAGGCTTTTATAGGAAATACAAAAAGACTAGTTCTATCCCTAGATCTAGGGTTGGGGAGGGGTAAAAGAGGGAGTCCACAATTTATTTCTCCCATGTGATTTGGAACTAAAGAAAATAAACTACAAATCCTAATAAACTATAATAGAATGGGGCGCCACCTTGACTTATAGGTTTCCAAATTTGAAATTTTGTACCCTTTGTCCCCCCCTTGCACTACAAGAAAAATCGCGGATAGCGACCGACCTAGCGGTCGCTATTCAGTCTTAGATCGGTCGCAAATCTGCATTGCGACCGAACAGAGACTATCTAGCGACCGAATATGTCGGTCGCTATATACTGGTCGCTATATAGCGACCGACATAATTCGGTCGCAGTATCAGTCGTTAGCAGAGACCGATTATAATCGGTCGCCTGATCGGTCGCTAATTAAGTCGGTCTCAATTCGGTCGCTATTCGGTCTCTAATTATGTTGTATTTTTAAAAATAAAATTAACCTATCGGATTTATTCGGTCTCAATTCGGTCGCCAATCGGTCGCCAAGTATAATTATTTAATAAAAGAAATATAACGTATAGTCGCTATTCGGTCGCAATTCAGTCTCCATGCGGTCGCTAATTTTGCATTATTTTTTTTTAAAAATTTATTTAAACTGATAAATAAATTACCTGATAAATAACAAATTCATAACATAAATATAAAATCAACTACACAGACAACAATATCGACAAATCTCAAATTCATCACATACAAACACCTGATAAATAACAATTTCATAAAACAATAATAAATCAACTACACGGATCACAATCTCCACGAACCTCAAATTACACACAATTAAAATAAAATCACAAATTAATCATACATCCATAATAATAAAATGACAACATACACAACTAAAATAAAATCACAAATCCTCCACATATGTCTCATCCTGGTCGTCGTCTCGTCCAACATCATCCTGGTCGTCGTCTCGTCCAACATCTCGCGACGGATGATCCTGTATATCATTTAAAAAAATTATAATCAAATCCTTAATAAAGAAATCAAGCATTAACAAGACTTAATAAAGAAATCAAGCATTAACAAGAGTATGCCAATAGTTTAAGCCAGCTCATTTTCATATATATAAATACACACACACAATATAAGTTCAAATTTCATCTTGTATTTTAAAAATGAAGTTTGAGCGCCGAGCTCAAACCGGGCATCCGATTTGGATTCCGTCAGTTCTGACAAGTCACTTTCATCTCCCCGGTCGTATTGGAATGATCGGCACGGCCATCCGACCGGTATTTCAAATTTTAGACCCCCGGACCCGTCCTAACAGTTCATTTGAACTAAGTGTATTTTAAAAATGAAGTTTGAGCGCCGAGCTCAAACCGGGCATCCGATTTGGATTCCGTCAGTTCTGACAAGTCACTTTCATCTCCCCGGTCGTATTGGAATGATCGGCACGGCCATCCGACCGGTATTTCAGATTTTAGAACCAAATGCCCCGTCCTAACAGTTTATTTGAACTAAGTGTATTTTAAAAATGAAGTTTGAGCGCCGAGCTCAAACCGGGCATCCGATTTGGATTCCGTCAGTTCTGACAAGTCACTTTCATCTCCCCGGTCGTATTGGAATGATCGGCACGGCCATCCGACCGGTATTTCGAATTTTAGACCCCCGGACCCGTCCTAACAGTTCATTTGAACTAAGTGTATTTTAAAAATGAAGTTTGAGCGCCGAGCTCAAACCGGGCATCCGATTTGGATTCCGTCAGTTCTGACAAGTCACTTTCATCTCCCCGGTCGTATTGGAATGATCGGCACGACCATCCGACCGGTATTTCAGATTTTAGAACCAAATGCCCCGTCCTAACAGTTCATTTGAACTAAGTGTATTTTAAAAATGAAGTTTGAGCGCCGAGCTCAAACCGGGCATCCGATTTGGATTCCGTCAGTTCTGACAAGTCACTTTCATCTCCCCGGTCGTATTGGAATGATCGGCACGGCCATCCGACCGGTATTTCGAATTTTAGACCCCCGGACCCGTCCTAACAGTTCATTTGAACTAAGTGTATTTTAAAAATGAAGTTTGAGCGCCGAGCTCAAACCGGGCATCCGATTTGGATTCCGTCAGTTCTGACAAGTCACTTTCATATCCCCGGTCGTATTGGAATGATCGGCACGGCCATCCGACCGGTATTTCAGATTTTAGAACCAAATGCCCCGTCCTAACAGTTCATTTGAACTAAGTGTATTTTAAAAATGAAGTTTGAGCGCCGAGCTCAAACCGGGCATCCGATTTGGATTCCGTCAGTTCTGACAAGTCACTTTCATATCCCCGGTCGTATTGGAATGATCGGCACGGCCATCCGACCGGTATTTCAGATTTTAGAACCAAATGCCCCGTCCTAACAGTTCATTTGAACTAAGTGTATTTTAAAAATGAAGTTTGAGCGCCGAGCTCAAACCGGGCATCCGATTTGGATTCCGTCAGTTCTGACAAGTCACTTTCATCTCCCCGGTCGTATTGGAATGATCGGCACGGCCATCCGACCGGTATTTCGAATTTTAGACCCCCGGACCCGTCCTAACAGTTCATTTGAACTAAGTGTATTTTAAAAATGAAGTTTGAGCGCCGAGCTCAAACCGGGCATCCGATTTGGATTCCGTCAGTTCTGACAAGTCACTTTCATCTCCCCGGTCGTATTGGAATGATCGGCACGACCATCCGACCGGTATTTCAGATTTTAGAACCAAATGCCCCGTCCTAACAGTTCATTTGAACTAAGTGTATTTTAAAAATGAAGTTTGAGCGCCGAGCTCAAACCGGGCATCCGATTTGGATTCCGTCAGTTCTGACAAGTCACTTTCATCTCCCCGGTCGTATTGGAATGATCGGCACGGCCATCCGACCGGTATTTCGAATTTTAGACCCCCGGACCCGTCCTAACAGTTCATTTGAACTAAGTGTATTTTAAAAATGAAGTTTGAGCGCCGAGCTCAAACCGGGCATCCGATTTGGATTCCGTCAGTTCTGACAAGTCACTTTCATATCCCCGGTCGTATTGGAATGATCGGCACGGCCATCCGACCGGTATTTCAGATTTTAGAACCAAATGCCCCGTCCTAACAGTTCATTTGAACTAAGTGTATTTTAAAAATGAAGTTTGAGCGCCGAGCTCAAACCGGGCATCCGATTTGGATTCCGTCAGTTCTGACAAGTCACTTTCATATCCCCGGTCGTATTGGAATGATCGGCACGGCCATCCGACCGGTATTTCAGATTTTAGAACCAAATGCCCCGTCCTAACAGTTCATTTGAACTAAGTGTATTTTAAAAATGAAGTTTGAGCGCCGAGCTCAAACCGGGCATCCGATTTGGATTCCGTCAGTTCTGACAAGTCACTTTCATCTCCCCGGTCGTATTGGAATGATCGGCACGGCCATCCGACCGGTATTTCGAATTTTAGACCCCCGGACCCGTCCTAACAGTTCATTTGAACTAAGTGTATTTTAAAAATGAAGTTTGAGCGCCGAGCTCAAACCGGGCATCCGATTTGGATTCCGTCAGTTCTGACAAGTCACTTTCATCTCCCCGGTCGTATTGGAATATAGTAACAGCAGCCCATACTGAAATGCCTCAGATGATCAGAATCACCTTCGCATCATCATTGGGAAACAGTGGTGGAGCTAAATCGCATTGAATTACTCATTGATAAATAGCAAACCAAAATATTGGAAAACCAATAGTTAATCCGTGTAGTCAGAAAGAAGGGATAATGATGATCGATCCAAAGTGATAGGGAAGTTTAACTGGTTCAGAATGGATAGCATACTCCCATGCGTTGATGCATATAAAACCAGTCTGTTTGAATCTACAAAGCAATCATCACACATTGACAGTTTAATTGGATCTACACAAAGCAATCATCATGGAATTGTGTCATTTAAGTCTACAAATAATGCCGACACACTTGATGATAACTCCTCAATAAATCAGACACCAATGAGTAAAGCTTGACATGATCGCTCTCCATGCACATAATGCCATTTGTGGAGCTATTAGGGGTGCTTTCGCCTTTCAGTAGGACTATATCAAACGGCAGAATAGAATTAACAACGAGCTTCTGTATAAACAGAGCAGTGGCATCCCTGCAAACCTTTTGAGAGTTGAGTCGAATGCTTATGGTAGGTTGAGTGCTTGTGGTACAAATTTATACTAAACCGAGGAGCAAAATTTAGCAATCTTAAGTTAATGGCTAAGCATGTGAAGTTCATAACAATCCAATGTCTAATCATCTATATTACTATAATTTAACGGAGGGGTACATTTCATAATTTGCAGCAATATTCCAGCAGGTATCCAATATCTAAACATCTCTATATCTATCATCATGTCTCCAAGAGATGAGAAAAGTAGACTTCAAGAGCAGGCATTAGAATTACAGAACCCTTCCGGGAGGAAAAGAACAAGAAAGAAAGGTGAAGAACGTTAACCATTCTTATAGCAATAAAAATCCGGTCGTGCAAGCAATTCCCATTTTTCTATTCACACCTTCATTGATCAGAATATATGTTACTAGCTTCCAATTCCAGTATGACGCACGTACGATTTAGTCAGAGACTGACAGCAACCTGCCAAAGAAACGTGCTAAGCACTTCTTCCGCACCTCAAACCTCTGACAATCTTATCTTATTAATCAAGCGGGACCATGCACTCCCCTTATGCACGCAACAAAACTAATCAAAGAAACGAAACTCCAAAAAAACCAAATAAAAAAAATCCAGGGATAGCAGACCTCTTGGCGGAAGAACCACCCGACGCATCCGCCGCCGCCGGCTTCTCGTCCCTGTTCTTCGCCGCCGATCACAAGTCGTATTGGAATGACCGGCACGGCCATCCGACCGGTATTTCAAATTTTAACTACTCTACGGTACATCCATGAACGATCTTCAGACATTTTCCCTATGCAAATGAAATGTAAACACACAAAACTTTAACATGTTTAACAAAATAAAAACTCCAACCCTTTCCTCACATCGTCCATCTCTGCCATTTTAAATAGGAAGGAAATATCATTTAGATTTTCACTTTTTAACCCATCTGTGAAGGTTTGATCGCACGATTAATTACTATATGTGTTGTGTTATTTGCTAAAAATTTCGGCAGCATCTCCTCACACCTCTCCGATATACCACAAAATATTTATTGATTAAGAAATTTTCTTAAACACTTACTAATAAGTGGTTAAGAAAATAATCAAAATCAATAAAGGTATATCAGAGAGGAATGAGAAGACGCATCCAGCCAAAATTTTTAACAAACAACACAAACACATATAGTAATTAACCACCTAAGTGCGATCAAACATTCACAGACTGTCCAAACGGGACAATTCAAGACTTTGAGTTAGATATACACATTCTCATCATTCAAAATGAGAACGTGCACATCAATCCCAAAGTCTTGAACGGGTAGATTGATTGACACGGGCTTAACACGCTCTCCTAAGATACGTGCAATGTTAGGTTGCACCCACGCATCTCAGCTAACATACAACACCCAACTAATTAAATATTGACAAGATACTAACACATTCTAAAAACATAGCAATAACATGTGAAATTGACAATACATGTACACAATGAAAACATGAATTTTATTGTAACATCCAACACATTCAGTTAATTTTCTTGGTCGGCTGTACCATCCCAACCTTATGAGTTTGATAGGGTACTGTTTGGAGGATGACCACCGGCTGCTGGTGTATGAGTTCATGCCACGGGGAAGCCTGGAGAACCATCTTTTTAGGAGTATGTCTGTTTCGATTATTCTCTGCACCGTTTGGTTTGCTGACTCATTTAGGCACCTGTTTTCTTAAAGAAAAAAAATTGCAATGCGCAGTGGCCTCACCTTTTACCCAATGGTTACCTACGTAGTTCTTTTGAATCAGTTTTTGAACCCCACAATGTCGATTCTGCAGGGGGTTCATACTTCCAGCCTCTCTCCTGGAACCTTAGGATGAAGGTTGCTCTTGGAGCCGCAAAGGGGCTGGCCTTTCTGCATGGTGCTGAAACAAAGGTTATATATCGGGATTTTAAGACATCAAATGTGCTTCTTGATTCAGTAAGTGGAGACCCTTGTCTTATAGTTGATGGATGATATGTTTTCTTGATTAACGTTCCCCGTCATGATGTTCTGCCTCTCAAATCCCTTCTTTGCAAACCTACAAAATTATAATGCCAAGCTTTCCGACTTTGGCTTGGCAAAAGATGGACCAACTGGTAACAAGAGCCATGTGTCAACTAGGGTCATGGGAACATACGGATATGCTGCTCCTGAGTACCTTGCAACAGGTAAACCTTTGGTTCCAAACTGCTTGTATGTCCCTCCATCTTTTTGTCTTTAGGTGTTCCATTTTCAAGTGCTGATCAGTGTGTCTCAGATTTTTGGATGGCATTTGTCTTGCTTTTTTTTTTCTCTGTGGGTAACAAGATGCCATTTTCTCTTCGTAAATGAGAAAATTGTGCCGAAATGACACGAGGAGTCGGCAAATAATTCGGATTAAAACAGAAACTGAGTTGGTAAGGGACCTTGAATAAAACATAGATTACCCATGAATTTCTCCTTGAATAAAGTGTTGACAGCTCAGGAATATTTGATCTGGAGAGTGATAGTATTGTCCATTGGCATGATTAAGATTCTCTAGTGTAATATTTGATTGTCATCTCCGAGATATTTTTGGAGTGAATTAGGGGCGGGTATATCACCCCGACTGACCCACTCCTAACCCACCTCGGGTGATTTATTTCACCCCTTTTTAAGAATTCACATACCCTAACTTTATCTCTAACCGACTCCGATTAAGAAAAAAAAACGAACTAAATAAGAATAACTCGTCTCACCCTAATTAATCTATCGTAATCGGATTTACTTCTTTATCAAAGTGGCCCTACGAAATTAGTCCATCGCTTGCGGGTCGTGACAAAGTGCCTTCAAACGTTAAGATTGCGTTTGAGAACGCAGATAGAAAAAGAGGCCATGGAATGATTATTTAAGCCTCAGTCTTTAAATAAAACTCTAGTGACACGTATTACATCTGTTGAATTTTTACACTATTTTTGGTTCTCATAAGAATGATGGGGTCATATGTAGAGTTCATCTTGTACCTTTGCTTTAAAATTCTCATAATCCAATGTTTGGATTTGTTGGTTCTCAAGTTCTTGGATTTTGGGTTTGCTACAGTTTTAAATCGAAAAATAAGAATTGGGGAAAATACATGACACAATAAATGGACTGCATATTGAAGCCAGAACATTAATAACGGACCGGACAAACTAAAAAGATAATCTTATAATATTTCACACTATTTTACAGGAGAACAAATGATATGTGGACACCATCTCAAGAGTCTTAAATAAATCAGGTTCATTGCACGAGCATAGCCCCTCCCCCGGAGCCCCTCCACCGGAGCCCCTCCCCCTCCACCGGAGCCCCTCCCCCTGCGCAGCCCCCCCTCCACCGGAGCCCCTCCCCCTGCGCAACCCCCTCCCCTCCACCGGAGCCCCCTCCCCCTCACCCCTGCATGCGGAGCCCCCTCCCCTCCACCGGAGCCCATCCCCCTGCGCAGCCCCCCCTCCACCGGAGCCCCTCCCCCTGCGCAGCCCCCTCCCCTCCACCGGAGCCCCCTCCCCCTCACCCCACCGGAGCCCCTCCCCCTGCGCAGCCCCCTCCCGTCCACCGGAGCCCCCTCCCCCTCACCCCTGCGGAGCCCCCTCCCCTCCACCGGAGCCCCTCCCCCTCCCCTGCGCAGCCCCCTCCCCCTCCCCTGCGGAGCCCCCTCCCCCTCACCCGAGCTCCACCCCCCCTCCCAGACCAACCTCCCCCGCCACCCCCTCCCACCGAAACCCCCCTCACTGGAACCCCTCCAAGAAGAAAAAAAATGAGAAATAGGGCATGGTCGATGGCCGGCGGGGAGGGAGAGGGGGGGGGAGAGAGGCGCGGGGCTGGAGGGAGAGGAGAGGGGGGGGAGATCGAGAGGGAGAGGACTTACCAGACCGAGGAGGGTGACGACGAGGACGACGGGGACCGACGAGGTCGACGGCGAGGATGGTGCGGGGCTGGCCGAGACAGCGAGCTCCGGCGTCCGTCCACCACCACGCCGCTCGCCACGCCCGTGGCCGCAAGGCAGAGGGGGGGGGGGGAGGGCGAGGGGGCCGGAGGGGGAGGGGAGAGCTCCGGTGGAGGAAGGGTTATCAATGCAGGGGGGAGATGGTCGCGGGGTAAATGCAGTCATATCAGCGACCGATTA
The DNA here is from genome assembly GCA_022559845.1 of Amorphophallus konjac. NCBI lineage: Eukaryota > Viridiplantae > Streptophyta > Magnoliopsida > Alismatales > Araceae > Amorphophallus > Amorphophallus konjac. The sequence continues at coordinate 40,168,653 of CM040119.1, forward strand.
GAGACCGAAATATATTCGGTCGCAACATCGGTCTCCAATTCGGTCGATTTTGAAAAAAAAGAGACCGGAATAAATTCGAGCTAAATATAGCGACCGATTGGAGACCGAAATAAATTCGGTCGCCAAAACGGTCTCAGATATGCGACCGATTATTTCGGTCGCCGAATTGGTCTCTATTTGGGACCGACTAGCGACCGATTTAATCGGTCTCTAATTCGGTCGCTATAGCCACTTTTTCTTGTAGTGTTGGTTCAACCCTTCTAGAAGCCCACATTGGAAGGTTGACTGACCCCACATGGGCCCTAGAGATGAGGTGGATCAATGGGACAAAGGATAGGGGGCCCGCGGGACTCAGGTGGTCCCAAATTACAAATAAACCCCTCTTACAATCTGAATTACAATCCGAATAGAACCAAATAAACACACATTACACTCAAATAAAACCCCATAAATATGATAAATGCTAAGACTCAAGGGGGAGTCTCCATACTGTCTCCGAGCCAGATGGAAGCCGAGGTAGCCCGAGTGGTGCTCCGCGTACGGTACCGACGGCTCGCCGATTCGTGTCTCTCGATCGCTCTGGTGTCCGCACCACGATGTGAGCCCGACTCTCAAATAACTAAGTTACTTTTCAAAACTAAGTGACTTGTGAGAACTGGAGGAATCTAAATCGGATACCCGGTTTGGGCCCGGCGCTCAAAAGTGTATTTTCTAAATGCACTTAGTTTAAAATTAAAGAAGTCGGATCCGGAGGTCTAAAATCTAAAATTCCGACCTGATCGGCGTGCCGATTATTCCAACACGACCTGGGAGATAAAAGTGACTTGTGAGCGGAATCTAAATTAGATACTCAGTTTGGTCCCAGCGCTCAAAAGTGTATTTTTTAAATGCACTTAGTTTTAAATTAAAGACAGGGTTCGAGGGTCTAAAATCTGAAATACCGGTCTGATCGCCATGTTGATCGTTCCAACACGACTTGGGAGATGAAAGTGACTTGTGAGAACTGGCGAAATATAAATCGGATACTCGATTTGGGCCCAACGCTCAAAAGTGCATTCTCTAAATGTAATTAATTTAAAAGATAGATAACTAGGGGTTGGGGGGTCTAAAATCTGAAATACCTATCTGATAGACATGCCGATCATTCCAACACGACCTGGGTGATAAAAGTGACTTGTGAGAACTGGCGGAATCCAAATCGGATACTCGGTTTGGGCCCGGCGCTCAAAAGTGTATTTTGTAAATGCACTTAGTTAAAAATTAAAGAAGTAGGTTCGGGGATCTAAAATCTAAAATACTAGTCTGATCGGCGTGTCGATCGTTCCAACACGACCTGGGAGATGAAAGTGACTTGTCAGAACTGACGGATTTCAATTCGGATACCCGGTTTAAGCTCGACGCTCAGAATTGCATCCTCTAAATGTAATTAATTTAAAATACTGATAAGAGCTAGGTTAGTTGGGGTCTATAAAATTTATGCAGTTATCGATTTGATATTATGTTTGATTTGAATTTATGCAATATGATAAAATATTTAATTTATCTTCGCACAAATTTTTTTATCTATGAATGAATGTTATTATTTTTTTAATATAGGAGGATCCTTCTGCGAGCGGCGACAAAGGAGATGAGCAGGGCGGGGAGGATGAGGATATGGATGACCTGGAGGATGATATTTGTTGAGTTTCTTATGTGTTTTGTTTTCTATACGTTGATTTGATTGTGATATTTGATGTATTTTTAATTAAACAGGTTTTTAGTACATTTTTATAATTTTTAAAAATAATAATAAAAGTATTTCGGATAGATTTTGAGACGGATCCGTCTGAAATTTGCGACGGAAATAGAGACGAGCCTTGCCCCATCTGAAACTCATATTTTTTATATAAAATTTTAAAAAAGTTTCAGACTGATTTTATGATGGTTCCGTCTGAAATTTACGACGGAAAAGCGACGCAATTATTCCATCTAAAATTCCAAATCTGACTCTTGCGACGGAAATAAGGACGGAATTTTTTTGTCTGAAAGTTCAGACGGACTTGGGACGCTATTTCGGACGGAGTATTTGCGATGGTATTACAGGCGGAAACCGTTCCGTCTAAAATTTAAGACGGAATTTCAGACGGAATGGTATATGTCTAAAATTTGTGACTAGGAATATAAGACGGCCATTTTCCATCCCAAATCCGTATGTACGGCGTCGTAAAAAGGTTTTCAGACAGATTTGCGATGGATTTGTGATGGAAGGATGCTATCGTAAACTCCGCCTTTTATTGTAGTGGTTAGATCAACTTTTGAATAGACAGGAACCTTCTTTCTCTTCTGCCCCTCAATCTCAACCATTCTCAGATTCCAATCCTCAAGAAGTTTATGTTCTTTGCTCAAGCTTGCATCATGCTATTTCTGACTGCCCTATAGCAGCCCTGTGGAACACATATTTTATGTTTTTTATTAATTTATTATATATTTATTATATATTTGATTTTAGTTTTATTTATTTATTGATTCATTAGTTAGCTTGCTAGGTGTGCCAGTCACCGAAGTGACAATTTATTATGCGCTCGATTTGACTTAGTCAGTCGATTGTGAAGTCCGAGTCGGGATCGAAAGTCTGTCATACCATAAAGGCTATGACGTTAATTACGCCCTTCCAAAGAAGGACAACCATTGATTAATCGCCAAAGTAAGAGGGGCCCCGGGGGCAAAACAAAGTAAGACTGTGATGCTGACTCTATTTGCAGGATGTGAAATGCGTGTGGATGATCATGCGATGCAAGATATGATGACAACATTTGGGATAAATCTGGCAGCGTATCCCCTTATCTTGGTCTGTGCGAAGTGGGGATATAGGACATCCATCTACGGAGTGCCGAGATGGAAGCCAAAAGAAAGATGGGCGTAGCCCGAGATCCAGAAGGATCTAGATGTTACGGGACAATGTCCATTATCATGGTATTTATTGATATCCCCTTTAGAAACCATTGGAGGACATGTAGTGGCAAGACTCCAAGGGTCCGCAGGGTCAGAAGAAAACATCATAGTCAAACGGTGTAATGTGGGGGTAAAACCCCATTAATTAAGCTCCCTGCGACATGGATGAGGAACCATGATTCCCCCATGATATGATGAAGGTTGGCACGAAGGCTAATGAGGTTGGGATGTTGGGTTTATACTGAGTTTAGAGCTCATTGAGGTTGCTGGGAAGTCAAGTGTTTGAATGATAGTTGGTGTTGAGATGAACCAGCGCGAATAGGAATCGGCGCGAAGGCAAACCGGCGCGATGGAGTTTCGACGGTGTCTGCTTCGGCGTGACGGTGAGCACAAGGGGGGGCATCGGCATGGTGTCTGGCCGGCGTGACTATTGTCTCGGCACGCAAATCACTCGACGCGGAACTCGCGCCGAGAGAGGGCTGCGTCGGGAGGCTATATGGCGCCGACAAGAAGGATTTCTTTAGGTTTTAGGTGTTTTGAGGGCTTTGTGAGATTATGGGTTTTTGATGGATTCTATTGAGGGGGTCTCTTATGTTCAGTAAGGGTTTCATGGGCTCATCAACGATGATATTCATGTAAGCTGAAAGGTGGGGATAAACTCATCCACAGAAGGTCTAGGGAGACCATGTGACCGTAATGATTATGTTCCCCTTTTACAGTGACCAAATAGCCATAAGATAGTCTTTCTCAGGATTTTTGCCACACCAAGTGGGGTTGATTCATCAATTTTAACGAGGGCATCACACGATACGATAAATCAAGGATCGGGAATGAATTTTGGCAGCATCTCCCCTTGTTTTGGACTGTGCCAAAAGGAGAGTATAGGTCATCCATCCACGGAGTGTCGAGATGGAAGCCAAAAGAGATATGGGCATAGCCCGAGATCCAAAAGGATCGCAATCCGATGGGACAATGTCCACTCATCATGGTATTTATTAATATCCCCTTGGAGAGGCCATAGGAGAGCATGCAGTGGCAAAACTCCGTAGGCCAATGGGGTTGCAGAATGTAGGGGGGTTAACCCCGTTGATTTAGCTCCCATGGGCTTGAGTAGAAGGCTGTTGTTCCACCCCTGGGTGACAGAATTTTGTACTGAAGGATCATAGGGCTCAATGAGGGCGTCGGCGCGAATGCATCTCGGCGCGGCAGGGAGGATGGGTCTCGGTGCGATGGGGAAATCCCCAATCGGCGCGGGCGACACTCAGCGCGGAACTCGAGCCGAGAGAGGGCCGCGCCGGGAGGCTTTGAGGATTTTCTGAAGATGAGGGTTTTAGGGGATTTGAAGATATTTTTGAGCTGAGGATGTCAGAGACTTCTTTGAGGGTTCTAAAGGGTTCTATTCAAGGATTTTGAAGTGTTTTACTCAAAGTTTCATGGAACTTTAGTCTGAGGATTCTGAGGGGGTTTATCCGAAGGTTCAGGAGACTTTACACAGGGTTCCAAGGGGTTTTGTTCAGGGTTTTAAGATGACCACTGAGGATGGTTCTGGAAGAAATCATCAGAGGAGGAAATGGCTTTCACTCTGGAGCTTCATTGGGAGCCAGATTATCGATTGACTCATGTGAGCCTTGACGCGAACATATCCCTCGCTATTTCATGAATGAGAAGCCATGAGATGGACTGTCTCAGGCTCTCATCCTGATTGCAAGGTTGAAACTACAGAGATGATGCGATAGAAATCACCTAGACGATATGAGGGACATACATACAGTGGAATGAATTCTGTTCACAGTGACTTTTGAATATGGTAGATTTCAGAGAGGCAGAGAGAGAGAAGGAACTTTAGCATCCCATATTTTCATTTCATCCAAACAGAGCGCATACATTTAGTACAGAGGAGAACCATACCACAGGAATATGCGTATAGGCTAAGCATCGAAAGAAAGCTGCCGACCGGCACCTGACATCGACCGAGGAACAACCCTCAGAAGCAGAATAGAGAAAACAGATCGAAATAAGAGACAAGAAAGGGGAGAATATAGCCCCTGAGGGCATTCGATAGATGGCTCCCACCTTGAATCTTCTTCCCAAGACTTCTATTGCTCTCTCTCTCTTTCGAATCTTCTTCAGCTGACTCTCAGACCCTCTTCTTTTCAGTGGCTAACCTGGCTCTGATCACCTTTCTGCTCTGTGTCCCTCCTTTTTGCTTGTCGAGGATCACCTATTTTATAGAGGGGTGGCCCTCTTTCACCGGCATGAACTCCTCAACGCGATGACCTGCAGCATCTCGGCGGGCCTGGCATATAGCATTTCGGCGCGCTCGTCTTGTGTTGGGCTTGGGCCCATTTGATTAGTATATCGGCACCGGACAGGGGCTCATCTAATGGGCTTTTATTCATTGGTCATATGGACTCCTTAGAGTAGATTTTTGTTTTTCCTGAGGCTTGCTTAACACATTGCATTCACGAACATGTGTGAGGCAATGTGAATCCCATTTTATGAGCATCAAAATTGTCTGAGGATCCTCTTCAGCAAGCAGATGATTGCCCGGGGCTTGTCGTAGTCTTCATCAGCCTGACTATCTGAATGATAGCCGTGCTGTACAGCAACCTAGCCATAGATGGCTTCAGCCGAACAGAGTGTCAGGGATAGTGGATCTCTTCTATTATGATTCTCAGAACTTCCAGGGGTGGCACAGGAGCCGCACCCTTGATTGGTCTTCAGAGCCTTGAGCTTGCTTCGGCTTCTTCTTTTATCTTTGTATATTTTAGGTGTCAACAAATGCCCCCCACCCGCAGGTGGCGTAAGTGAAGAATGAGCGACACGGGACTCGCGAGTGTATATTGCAACGTACTTTGTACTTTTCTTCAGGCCTATTCCTGTTGGCCATTTTTTGGCGCGGGTTGCGCCGCCACTGGGGCCCTCTCAAGGACATCAATCCTCCCTACAAGACCCTGAATGGACTGGTCCGATGCATCGGCCTGAACCTCTAGGGCTTTCATCCTTTCTTCTAGACGCGTTCCTACGCCATCTAGACGCGTACTAAGGCCATCAATACGCGTATCGAGACGATCCATGAAGGCACGGAACATCTCGACCGTCGAGGGTTCATCGGAACCACGGGCTCGGGAATCTGCCATAGGTGGTGGTGGTGAGTATTGGGTGCCTCGACGGGTGGGCATGTAAAGAAACATGGACTAGGAGACACAGACTAATGCAATGATGATGCACCTAGACTTAGCCAATATCCGGTACGTGGCGGAGGGTCGACCCGAAGATCTCCTCTACGCGAGTGTGCGGCCTTCCCGATAGGCGTAACCTAACGTTCGGACGACACCTTTTGATATACTGGGTTATTGGGATGAATGCAATTTTAAAACATTTTTTTTTTGAAAATAATGATGATCCTAGACTCGACTTAGACCGTGCAAGACTTATGCAACGACTACCCTAGACTCGACTTGCTCTGATTCCGATGTGATGCGGGACGGACACGGGGACCGACTCTAAGTGATGCGGACCTCAGACTCTAAATGGAGACGCGACCAGCAACATATGAAAAGGAGAGACACTTCGGCCCGCCACTAAGAGTTCCTATGGGCTATACGTCGCTAACAGAAATGTAAGCTCACTCATCGTCCCAAGCGAGGGGAAACATGGATCCGCGCGGTTGAGAAACCGGCAGAGTCAAGGGTGGTCGACTCACTTCCGTGCTCGGATCGAGCCACGGGATGGGTCACTCTCTTGCTCACAGCGGTGACATGAACTCACGGGCTAGATTCCTAACGCACTCACAGTGGCATATGACCATATACTAAACTAGCAAATGAACGCCAAGGAGTTAAGACCGTTACCTTCACGCTCCCGGCGTGGGGAAGACAACCCCGCCAAATCTGTACTCCCGGTTAAACAAGTTTTACTGTAGTACAAAGTTTTGACCCACTCCACGCAGGGAGGTAACAGGTCACATGTGGGGCCCGGGAGTAGTGGGAATTGGGTTGACGGGCAGCATCTTGATGTCGCTCCCACGGTGCCGAAACCCGCGTTTAGTGCTGTCCGGACGGCGCGATATGCGGTTCGTGGGGCCCATGTGCTGCTCAGTCCTTCGGACCTGATAGGGTGGGTCCCACTGAGATGGTGACACCTGGTGGCACGCTTCCCTGGGTGGCAGTCAGGCTGGAGCACCGGTCGGAGGCCGGGTGGCTCCGATCTGCACTTGTCGGAGTTGCTGCCCACGGATCTGAAACTCAGTTTCAGATCTGCGCGCTCCAGCGACAGAAACTGCTACGACGAGCACCGACGTCAGATCGATGCACAAGAGGTACCATTGGAAAGCTCTCTTGAAATCCTTCGATGTTCTGGGACTCCAGAAAATTTGTTGGGACCGTACTTCTGATGGGGGATTTTAGAACCGGACTGATCTCTGTTTCAGATCTGGCCGGGCAGAAATGAACTTTCCTGAGAGTTTGCATTGATCATGATGTAGACCTCCGAATCAGAAGATGATCTCTTCATGAAAGTTGTATAGGGGAGAGAGAGGAAAACGGTGATAATTTTTATGAAGGGTTTGGGGGAGGTTTCGATGGGGAAAGGTATTTAATACTGCTGGGTGGTCGGATCTGGACAGTGGCAGGCAGAGCTGAGCTGGGATCTGAAGTGAATTTTTAGAAAATATGAACGGGATTCTAAATTCACACAAAAATGTTTGGATGGTGCACTAGATGGACAGAACCTCCAATAAAAATATCAAGTCATTTGGGTCATGAGAAGGTGGGTTCATGAATGACCTATTATGGTTCTGGAAATCTGGGCAGACTACTGGCAGATCTGAGAGGAGGTGGAGAACGAAAATGGAAAAATGGAAAATAAAAACTGGAAGCTTCACCAATTTTTATAGGACATGGTGATGACCCTTGGAACTGACCCTGAAGGTTTGGGCTCCAGATGAACTCGTGGCAGAGAGAAAGAAATCCTAGATCAAGGGCTGTCCTGAGTGGACAGAACTCCGGCGACGATGGCGGTGGTGCGACGGCGGCACGAAGGCGACGGCGGTGATGATCTACACACCTGATAGATGAGACTTCACACCTCTGATTCACAGCCTTTCCAACTGCAGAAGGGGGAGAGAGGAGAGAGATAGGGGGCGGCCCTTGCTCCTTTGGAGGAAATTCTAATATTTTCTTTCATTAATTCCACTCAAAATAGAAATACAAGGCTTTTATAGGAAATACAAAAAGACTAGTTCTATCCCTAGATCTAGGGTTGGGGAGGGGTAAAAGAGGGAGTCCACAATTTATTTCTCCCATGTGATTTGGAACTAAATAAAATAAACTACAACTCCTAATAAACTATAATAGAATGGGGCGCCACCTTGACTTATAGGTTTCCAAATTTGAAATTTTGTACCCTTTGTCCCCCCCTTGGTTCAACCCTTCTAGAAGCCCACATTGGAAGGTTGACTGACCCCACATGGGCCCTAGAGATGAGGTGGATCAATGGGACAAAGGATAGGGGGCCCGCGGGACTCAGGTGGTCCCAAATTACAAATAAACCCCTCTTACAATCTGAATTACAATCCGAATAGAACCAAATAAACACACATTACACTCAAATAAAACCCCATAAATATGATAAATGCTAAGACTCAAGGGGGAGTCTCCATACTGTCTCCGAGCCAGATGGAAGCCGAGGTAGCCCGAGTGGTGCTCCGCGTACGGTACCGACGGCTCGCCGATTCGTGTCTCTCGATCGCTCTGGTGTCCGCACCACGATGTGAGCCCGACTCTCAAATAACTAAGTTACTTTTCAAAACTAAGTGACTTGTGAGAACTGGAGGAATCTAAATCGGATACCCGGTTTGGGCCCGGCGCTCAAAAGTGTATTTTCTAAATGCACTTAGTTTAAAATTAAAGAAGTCGGATCCGGAGGTCTAAAATCTAAAATTCCGACCTGATCGGCGTGCCGATTATTCCAACACGACCTGGGAGATAAAAGTGACTTGTGAGCGGAATCTAAATTAGATACTCAGTTTGGTCCCAGCGCTCAAAAGTGTATTTTTTAAATGCACTTAGTTTTAAATTAAAGACAGGGTTCGAGGGTCTAAAATCTGAAATACCGGTCTGATCGCCATGTTGATCGTTCCAACACGACTTGGGAGATGAAAGTGACTTGTGAGAACTGGCGAAATATAAATCGGATACTCGATTTGGGCCCAACGCTCAAAAGTGCATTCTCTAAATGTAATTAATTTAAAAGATAGATAACTAGGGGTTGGGGGGTCTAAAATCTGAAATACCTATCTGATCGACATGCCGATCATTCCAACACGACCTGGGTGATAAAAGTGACTTGTGAGAACTGGCGGAATCCAAATCGGATACTCGGTTTGGGCCCGGCGCTCAAAAGTGTATTTTGTAAATGCACTTAGTTAAAAATTAAAGAAGTAGGTTCGGGGATCTAAAATCTAAAATACTAGTCTGATCGGCGTGTCGATCGTTCCAACACGACCTGGGAGATGAAAGTGACTTGTCAGAACTGACGGATTTCAATTCGGATACCCGGTTTAAGCTCGACGCTCAGAATTGCATTCTCTAAATGTAATTAATTTAAAATACTGATGAGAGCTAGGTTAGTTGGGGTCTATAAAATTTATGCAGTTATCGATTTGATATTATGTTTGATTTGAATTTATGCAATATGATAAAATATTTAATTTATCTTCGCACAAATTTTTTTATCTATGAATGAATGTTATTATTTTTTTAATATAGGAGGATCCTTCTGCGAGCGGCGACAAAGGAGATGAGCAGGGCGGGGAGGATGAGGATATGGATGACCTGGAGGATGATATTTGTTGAGTTTCTTATGTGTTTTGTTTTCTATACGTTGATTTGATTGTGATATTTGATGTAATTTTAATTAAACAGGTTTTTAGTACATTTTTATAATTTTTAAAAATAATAATAAAAGTATTTCGGATAGATTTTGAGACGGATCCGTCTGAAATTTGCGACGGAAATAGAGACGAGCCTCGCCCCATCTGAAACTCATATTTTTTATATAAAATTTTAAAAAAGTTTCAGACTGATTTTATGATGGTTCCGTCTGAAATTTACGACGGAAAAGTGACGCAATTATTCCATCTAAAATTCCAAATCTGACTCTTGCGACGGAAATAAGGACGGAATTTTTTTGTCTGAAAGTTCAGATGGACTTGGGACGCTATTTCGGACGGAGTATTTGCGATGGTATTACAGGCGGAAACCGTTCCGTCTGAAATTTAAGACGGAATTTCAGACGGAATGGTATATGTCTAAAATTTGTGACTAGGAATATAAGACGGCCATTTTCCATCCCAAATCCGTATGTACGGCGTCGTAAAAAGGTTTTCAGACAGATTTGCGATGGATTTGTGATGGAAGGATGCTATCGTAAACTCCGCCTTTTATTGTAGTGGTTAGATCAACTTTTGAATAGACAGGAACCTTCTTTCTCTTCTGCCCCTCAATCTCAACCATTCTCAGATTCCAATCCTCAAGAAGTTTATGTTCTTTGCTCAAGCTTGCATCATGCTATTTCTGACTGCCCTATAGCAGCCCTGTGGAACACATATTTTATGTTTTTTATTAATTTATTATATATTTTTTATTTATTTGATTTTAGTTTTATTTATTTATTGATTCATTAGTTAGCTTGCTAGGTGTGCCAGTCACCGAAGTGACAATTTATTATGCGCTCGATTTGACTTAGTCAGTCGATTGTGAAGTCCGAGTCGGGATCGAAAGTCTGTCATACCATAAAGGCTATGACGTTAATTACGCCCTTCCAAAGAAGGACAACCATTGATTAATCGCCAAAGTAAGAGGGGCCCCGGGGGCAAAACAAAGTAAGACTGTGATGCTGACTCTATTTGCAGGATGTGAAATGCGTGTGGATGATCATGCGATGCAAGATATGATGACAACATTTGGGATAAATCTGGCAGCGTATCCCCTTATCTTGGTCTGTGCGAAGTGGGGATATAGGACATCCATCTACGGAGTGCCGAGATGGAAGCCAAAAGAAAGATGGGCGTAGCCCGAGATCCAGAAGGATCTAGATGTTACGGGACAATGTCCATTATCATGGTATTTATTGATATCCCCTTTAGAAACCATTGGAGGACATGTAGTGGCAAGACTCCAAGGGTCCGCAGGGTCAGAAGAAAACATCATAGTCAAACGGTGTAATGTGGGGGTAAAACCCCATTAATTAAGCTCCCTGCGACATGGATGAGGAACCATGATTCCCCCATGATATGATGAAGGTTGGCACGAAGGCTAATGAGGTTGGGATGTTGGGTTTATACTGAGTTTAGAGCTCATTGAGGTTGCTGGGAAGTCAAGTGTTTGAATGATAGTTGGTGTTGAGATGAACCAGCGCGAATAGGAATCGGCGCGAAGGCAAACCGGCGCGATGGAGTTTCGACGGTGTCTGCTTCGGCGTGACGGTGAGCACAAGGGGGGGCATCGGCATGGTGTCTGGCCGGCGTGACTATTGTCTCGGCACGCAAATCACTCGACGCGGAACTCGCGCCGAGAGAGGGCTGCGTCGGGAGGCTATATGGCGCCGACAAGAAGGATTTCTTTAGGTTTTAGGTGTTTTGAGGGCTTTGTGAGATTATGGGTTTTTGATGGATTCTATTGAGGGGGTCTCTTATGTTCAGTAAGGGTTTCATGGGCTCATCAACGATGATATTCATGTAAGCTGAAAGGTGGGGATAAACTCATCCACAGAAGGTCTAGGGAGACCATGTGACCGTAATGATTATGTTCCCCTTTTACAGTGACCAAATAGCCATAAGATAGTCTTTCTCAGGATTTTTGCCACACCAAGTGGGGTTGATTCATCAATTTTAACGAGGGCATCACACGATACGATAAATCAAGGATCGGGAATGAATTTTGGCAGCATCTCCCCTTGTTTTGGACTGTGCCAAAAGGAGAGTATAGGTCATCCATCCACGGAGTGTCGAGATGGAAGCCAAAAGAGATATGGGCATAGCCCGAGATCCAAAAGGATCGCAATCCGATGGGACAATGTCCACTCATCATGGTATTTATTAATATCCCCTTGGAGAGGCCATAGGAGAGCATGCAGTGGCAAAACTCCGTAGGCCAATGGGGTTGCAGAATGTAGGGGGGTTAACCCCGTTGATTTAGCTCCCATGGGCTTGAGTAGAAGGCTGTTGTTCCACCCCTGGGTGACAGAATTTTGTACTGAAGGATCATAGGGCTCAAAGCTCATGAGGGCGTCGGCGCGAATGCATCTCGGCACGGCAGGGAGGATGGGTCTCGGTGCGATGGGGAAATCCCCAATCGGCGCGGGTGACACTCAGCGCGGAACTCGAGCCGAGAGAGGGCCGCGCCGGGAGGCTTTGAGGATTTTCTGAAGATGAGGGTTTTAGGGGATTTGAAGATATTTTTGAGCTGAGGATGTCAGAGACTTCTTTGAGGGTTCTAAAGGGTTCTATTCAAGGATTTTGAAGTGTTTTACTCAAAGTTTCATGGAACTTTAGTCTGAGGATTCTGAGGGGGTTTATCCGAAGGTTCAGAGACTTTACACAGGGTTCCAAGGGGTTTTGTTCAGGGTTTTAAGACGACCACTGAGGATGGTTCTGGAAGAAATCATCAGAGGAGGAAATGGCTTTCACTCTGGAGCTTCATTGGGAGCCAGATTATCGATTGACTCATGTGAGCCTTGACGCGAACATATCCCTCGCTATTTCATGAATGAGAAGCCATGAGATGGACTGTCTCAGGCTCTCATCCTGATTGCAAGGTTGAAACTACAGAGATGATGCGATAGAAATCACCTAGACGATATGAGGGACATACATACAGTGGAATGAAATCTGTTCACAGTGACTTTTGAATATGGTAGATTTCAGAGAGGCAGAGAGAGAGAAGGAACTTTAGCATCCCATATTTTCATTTCATCCAAACAGAGCGCATACATTTAGTACAGAGGAGAACCATACTACAGGAATATGCGTATAGGCTAAGCATCGAAAGAAAGCTGCCGACCGGCACCTGACATCGACCGAGGAACAACCCTCAGAAGCAGAATAGAGAAAACAGATCGAAATAAGAGACAAGAAAGGGGAGAATATAGCCCCTGAGGGCATTCGATAGATGGCTCCCACCTTGAATCTTCTTCCCAAGACTTCTATTGCTCTCTCTCTCTTTCGAATCTTCTTCAGCTGACTCTCAGACCCTCTTCTTTTCAGTGGCTAACCTGGCTCTGATCACCTTTCTGCTCTGTGTCCCTCCTTTTTGCTTGTCGAGGATCACCTATTTTATAGAGGGGTGGCCCTCTTTCACCGGCATGAACTCCTCAACGCGATGACCTGCAGCATCTCGGCGGGCCTGGCATATAGCATTTCGGCGCGCTCGTCTTGTGTTGGGCTTGGGCCCATTTGATTAGTATATCGGCACCGGACAGGGGCTCATCTAATGGGCTTTTATTCATTGGTCATATGGACTCCTTAGAGTAGATTTTTGTTTTTCCTGAGGCTTGCTTAACACATTGCATTCACGAACATGTGTGAGGCAATGTGAATCCCATTTTATGAGCATCAGAATTGTCTGAGGATCCTCTTCAGCAAGCAGATGATTGCCCGGGGCTTGTCGTAGTCTTCATCAGCCTGACTATCTGAATGATAGCCGTGCTGTACAGCAACCTAGCCATAGATGGCTTCAGCCGAACAGAGTGTCAGGGATAGTGGATCTCTTCTATTATGATTCTCAGAACTTCCAGGGGTGGCACAGGAGCCGCACCCTTGATTGGTCTTCAGAGCCTTGAGCTTGCTTCGGCTTCTTCTTTTATCTTTGTATATTTTAGGTGTCAACAAATGCCCCCCACCCGCAGGTGGCGTAAGTGAAGAATGAGCGACACGGGACTCGCGAGTGTATATTGCAACGTACTTTGTACTTTTCTTCAGGCCTATTCCTGTTCCTATTCATAGTGCATTTTCATAGCTTGGAATCTTCATTATGTTTGTGTAATCCCAGCACTTTGTAAGCATATTTGGACGGATGCCTACATTTTGGATTTAATCTCCTGGTTGCAGCATCCCAGGGTTAGCAAACCGACGTGGTTGATGGTCTCGGCACGTGCATCTCGACGCGGTATATAACCGGCGTGAGGCTCATATCGGCGCTACACTGGTCTCGGTGGACGGATGCCTACATTTTGGATTCAATCTCCTGGTTGCAGCATCCCAGGGTTAGCAAACCGACGCGGTTGATGGTCTCGGCACGTGCATCTGGACGTGGTATATAACCGGCGTGAGGCTCATATCGGTGTTGCACTGGTCTCGGTGCACTTCTCTCATATGTTGCTCTCGGTGCAATGGCGTCGACACGCCTTTTCTTGGTCTGGCGCTCTCTACGCGGGGGTGTTCTCGACGCGCCTTAGGGTTTTACCCTATTTAGCGCCGAGAGGATGAGGGGAAAGCTCATTTCACCCTGAGCTTCCTCTCTCTTCTCTTCTTCATCTTCACCGCGGCAGCGCTCGGCGTGAGCTTCTTCAGAGGAGTTTTCTCCTTCTTACTCATCTCTTCATCGTGAGGTTCCCCTTCTCTGCTTCTCATACGGGACTACGTCCCTCTTTACTAAGGAGTCATCCCCTCTTGGTGGATGTTCATCCTATTTGACTTCTGGGCATACCCCGGTCATGGGGAGGTGCTGTCAAAATTTTTGTGGGATCCCCTCCTCTGTTTCTGTCTTCAAATTGTCTTATTTTCTTTGATTTTCATCTTGCAGTTGCTGAAATGGCCGCCACATCTAGCCGTGCTGCTTCTGGAACTACTGATGTTGGTGCCTCTTCTCAGGGTAGGGTACTTGGCCCTACTGTGACTTGGATCACCATCGGGTAGCTGGACCGAGGTCTTGGGAGGACCGCCATAGTTGACGAAACTTCTAACTCAGAAACGGACATAGTGTCTGCATCCCGCGTCCTTCCCACTGAAGACGGGTTGAACTTCAATCGCGATGACGGCTATCGCCCGGACTTTCTGAAGGATCGCCATCTTGTATCATTCATCTGCACCTTCAATGTAGCGGGGAAGAGAGATGTTATGCTGGCTCGGATGGTAGAACGGGCCATGTTGATGGATAGGGACAGCTTGAAAGGCTCCGTATATCGTGGAGAAACCATCTATCTCCCGGGAGAGCGGTGCAAGTGGAACGCTGTCTTGGGAGTAACTGAGTTGGAGACGGAGCAGAAGATGCTGACGCGGGCTCTTGAATTCACACCAGCTAGGTGGGACACTGTTGCAGGTCGGGTCAACAGAGAGAAGCCCGGCTATGGTCTGTTCTTGGGGTCCATCAAGTGGGGCTATAGGGATTAGCCGTTTGTTCTGAACTGCCTAGCTATTCAATTTAAGTTTTAGTTGGCTGCTAGATGGTTTGCAGACACCAGAGTGACCGATGCTCATCTTTTCTGCGTGGGAGCTGTAGAGTTTACAGAGTATGTTCTGAAGGAATATGCTCCTTTACTGGTCAGGGCCGGGGTATATCACAGTGTATATGCATCCTGTTTCAGGTACCCCATTTCCAAAGGATTGTGCTGCGGCATGTTTGAAGTGTTCTGCCCACAGTTTAATACTTTCTACACAGCAGAGGGTGAAACTTCTTTGGACCTCTGGAGTTTGTCACAGTTGTCAGGTCTGCTGATTGACGGAGAACCTTATGAAGAGGTTTGCCTACATGACTTCATCAAAGATGAAACTGACGGTGAGGGTCAGTATTACTTCAGCTTTTCATATCAGTATTTGATGAAAGCATACCGCTCCCTTTGTCTGGCACACAACATGGGATCATCTAAGGGATATCACACCCGGGAGAAGAGTAGTAAGCTAAGAGTCCGAGTAAGACATTGGATCCAATATTTCTTTGGCGGTCCTCTAAAGTATAATGAGATCCCTCATGTGGCTCCTGTTGCGGGTAAGCCAAGTAAGCCTCCCAAATTCAAGTCAGGGTTGCCTGCTTCACTTTGACGAGTCAGTCGAGGAGGACCGAATCCGACTGGAGTGGATCCCTTGACTCATTGCGCTGCTTATCTCACTTTATGGCTGTGCACTTTTACTCTCCCGCAGGGAGATGAGACAGTCATTAGGCCGGAGGCAATATACCCTGCATGTCAGATGGCTTGGGGCATGCGGCTCGCTCTATGTCCGGCTACCCATTACCTGGTTTACAAATCTCTAGGAGACATGCATAGGCATCAGATCCCTCGCTCTTTCAGAACAATGGGTCCATTCCATTTCTTTAATGCCTGGGTATGCAATTTGTTCCCAGAACTTGCTCCCAGGACCTTGCAAATAGCTACATTGTACCCCAAGATGCTGAAATTTCCAAGCGCTGAACCCGACCCAGTGTCTCAGCAGCTTTTCTCTATCAGGGGCCGGCTAACAAGGGTTCCAGTGGACTCAGCGGGGACCATTCATTTCTAGAATTTAGCAGCACATTCTGCTCCATTGGTGAACCGCCAGCGTGAGTGCAAGCTCGAGGCAGTGGAGACTTTTACACATTTCATTTTGGGTAACACAGTGACCCATCCAGTCCTGGAGCCTGAGATCATTTATTGGGCTCTATCAATCCGCCCCAGTATTTTAGTGTTCAGAAAGGGGGGTGTGGTTCATCTAGAACCCTATTACCCGTTTAGATTTGGCCAAAATTGCGGCTATGATCAGCACATTCCACCCTCAGCTGCTCAGTTTTCCTTGGACAGCAGGTCAAAGCATAGCTCGGCCGTTGCAAGCGAGGGTCGCACCTGGTGGGATTACTTCCACCGTCGGGATGCCAATGTTTTCAGAATGCCAGTGTCGAACCGTGTTCCCCGGGTCACTCCAGAATATGTGAAATTGTGGAATGCCCGAACCGGCTTCTATCACAATGCCAGGACGACATGCTGGGACGTAGCCGAGCGCACCTTTCTAAGCCAGCAGTCTGGGCCAATTTTTGATATTGATGAAGCCCATTTGAAGAGACTATTCTCCCAACACCCAAGGAAGGTAGATGCATATATAGCACGCAGCAAAGTCACGAAAGAGGATGCGACTAAACAGCTGATGCATGTGCTTGCTGACATAGATGAAGATACTTTCACAAAGAATCTAGAACATCTGTGCCAGATTGTTGATTCCTGCTTGGAGCTTCAGCAATATCCCTTTCCCATTGAGGAGCCGCTCTCCAAAGCAATTTCATGGAAATGTGAGGTTGACCGCTTTTGCCCATACCAGGCGTTCATTAGCAGAGAAGATAGAACCCTGACATATTATCAACATACGTCTTGGCTGTTCATTTTGATGAATGTCCATGGGCTGACTCTTGACAGTCCTATAGCAAGTATCCTGGACAAACCTCGGTTTGTGTCTTTTCATTATGCCGACGGCTGGGGTCTTGACCACCTTGGCTTGTATCATTGCATTGCTTCCCACGGTCATGCGGACTTGGATGACCTAGCCGAGAAGTGTAAGAAAATTGGCGACATCTGTTGGCTTGTTCGGGAGGCTACATCCCGAAGCAAAGAGGTGGCTTATCAGTACTGGCCCCTCTCATCTTTTTATAATGGCCAGGCAGGTAAAGTTTTCTTCAGTTGGCATATCACCTAGCTTGTTCCTCAATTTTTTTATAACGACATGCACCTCATTTGACAGATCGACAAGACATAAAGCAACATGGCCTTTATAGGAAGATCATCTATCAAGCCCAGAAGCCGCAATATTTTGACACTCCCGCACCAGCGCCAACCACTACTCCGCTACCTCCTGGCAGAAAGAGAGCGGCTTCTTCACTGAAGGTTGCCTTGGGACGGGCAAAGAAAGCTCGGAGAAATTTGTCGAAGCAGTCATCGGCTGATGTCACTGAGGCTCCTTTTCCTGACATGCCATCATTTGAACAGTTTGTCGCTCAGAAGGAGGCCACTCAACAAGTAGCTGAAGGTGACATCACTTTTCTTCTCGATCTGTAGGAATATTCTTTCCGTGGCGTCTTCATTCTTTGACACCTTCTTTGTTGGGTATTAGCTCAAGGAGCAGCTGCCACCACTATGAGTACTAAGGAGGTCGCCGCGAGGGTGGAGGATATGGGACCTTTTACCGTGGCCATGGTAGAGACAACTGGGACAGTGAAGCCATAGGGGAGAGTCTCCCCACTATTGAGGAGGATGTTAGACTCCCTTCTCCCACGCCTGCCAGTGAGGCCGAGGGTGAGCCAAGTGACTGCTATCCTTCTGACTCTTATTTCTTAGTGATCTTCTTGCCCTGCCTTATGCATGCTTTTGTGCTGTAGTGGCTGGGATAGTCAGTGTCGGGGTTGAGACGCCTGCTGTGGATGCCCCTCTGCCATAGGAAGGACATAAAACTGTATTGAAGAAGGGTACCACCCCCCTGCGGCGTGTGATCACCCGTTCGGCAGCTCGCAAGGCGACGGAGGAGGCGGGCAAACCCGAGCTTAGCATAGATATTTCTTCCAGCAGCTCTTCCACCCCTTTTGACGAAGAAGTTGACTATAATTCTTCAGAAGGTGGCGAACAAGCATCTGAGGCAGCCAACGAAGGGGCAGTGGCACCCTCCATGCTGTTGAGTGGTTCTTTAATATTTAGTCCCCCAAAACTGCTAGCATCATCATTCGAGGGAATATTGCCAGAGGAATTTGCCGGGATAGACATGGAGGTGGAGATAACCCCTCCCTTTGTTGCCTCCTCTGCCGAGTTAGTATCTTCTATATAGGCACTTGAAGAGATGGATGCTACGGCCATGGTAAGTTCTGCATACCCTTTTGCCGAGCTGCATAACTTTTTCATTCTTCTTTGCCATCTTGGTGCTTACTGAAACTTTGTTCCAGGAGTCAGACCCAGCCGATCACCTTTTGGTACCGTCTTCTGACATCATCATCGTTTCATCGGAGGCTTTAGATATGCTGTCGCCTGCCACCATGTCTTCTTCAGAGGCAGTTACTATACTTCGTCATGTGCCAGTGAGAATACAACCGACCGCGGAAGCATCATCAATAGAGTTGGGCTCACTAGGAGAAAGTTCTGCTCTAGTGCCTGCAAAAGAGCTGAGGGCTGAAGCCGATCCGTCAAGAGGTTCTGCCTTCGTTCCAGCGGCCATAATGACCATTGCACCCGACCCTACGGCTCCATCGGTGTAGACTACAGAGTCGAAGTCTTTGCCTCCTCCAGCACTTGTAGCAGAGAGTTCTCCAAAGAGTCCAGCGACGCATAAGCAGACTGCTGAGGTGCCTGCCCCTTTAGCTTTGGTGGCCATCCTGTCATCTTCTTCCGAGCTGAAAACTGGCCTATGGGCATCTATAGACCATGAAGTTACTTTTGATGTGGTACCAGCAGCCTCCCTTGGCTTTACATCATCAGAGGATTTTGTTTGGCAACATTTAGAGATGTTGCGTCGGGTCGTAGAGTCTCAACCGACATTGTCGTACCTCCAACTGAAGGAAGTGGCTGAACGACTGACGGTTGGGCTGCAGGCACTAGGCTATCCCTTGGATATTTGGACCCAGTGGGTTGTTGACACCCGTTTTAGCCCACAAGTTGCGTCGTTTCTCTTATTCATCATTTTTGATGTCCCGAATTAGCCATTATTTTGGAGCTTTCTTGGATAGATTTTGAGCCCATTTTTACCATTCCATATCCTTTGAGTCTTGGAGATCATGATTTCTTAGAGCCCCGGAGCTTATCTTTTCAAATTCTGGCTTCTAAGTCGACTTTCGGCCCATTTATGCCGGCTTCCCTCAAGTAATCGGCTCTCTCTCACTGCGCAGTCCTGAAAGTGGTTCTTTTTCACCCTCTTCCAATCCTCTTTTCAAAAAGTTGTCTTCATCAAAGTTGTGCGTCTTTCAAAGATCTACAACTTCTTCTTCTACACCGTTGGCCGGTTCTGCCCCGATTGTGAGCTATTCACATTTTTCTGGCATGCCGTGCTGTTCACCTACATTCCAGAATTTTCCTCTCTCTTCCAGCCCCATTTTCACCATCTTCCAATCATTTTCTCACCTTTCTTTCTTCATGAAAGTTGTTCCTCTCTCAGTTATCTACAACTTCTATGTTTACCACTTTGTCTAATTCTCCACCGTTTGAGAGATACGCTTCGATTTCTAAAGTCGCACGCAGTCTGCCCAGAATCTGCCTTCATCGATGTGAAGGTCATTTGCAGGTGCGTTACTTCATTGAAGTGACGGCCCAGTGAAGACTGTTACTTCAGTGTGACGGTCCTACGATAGACCGTCACACCAAAACTTGCCTAAAACAGCCCGGTTCAACCCCTAGAGTGTGGCGGTCCTATCCTTGACCGTTAGACCAAGTGACGGCCCTGTTTAGGTGCGTTACATCCAATCTCATCCAAAAACGTCTCGTTCGACCTCCAGAATGTGACGGACCTACCCTAGTCCGTTACATCACTCTGACGGTCCTACGATAGACCGTTACATGCACCAGAGAGTCCAATTCGTGCTGGACTCTGCTCCGTTTTTGTGCGCCGTGGCCCTCTTGAAGAGTCCATAACTTCTTGACTTCTTATCCAAATTGATCCCCGTTTTTTCCTGCTTCTAGCCCTTGGTATTATCTTGAATTCGGTTCATAGGAATCAAATTTTCATTGGCTATATCTCTTGGGATCTAGGTCGCAAGATCAGGATTTATGTTCCCTAGTTCAACTCAAACTCTGCAGATAAGGCTCCGGGGCTACCTTCCAATAACCATATCTTCTAGAATCCTCCTCTGAATTGATCCTCGTTTGTTCCTATCTCTTGTCCTTAGTATTATCTCGAGTTTGATCCAGAGAACTCGATTTATCTTGGACTCTATCTCCGGGAGTCGTGATAAGAAGATGAGGCTTTCTTGCAAAACTCTATAAAAACTGCCCAGCTCGCAGTCGCGACGGGGGGCTCTTTTCGGACGTGGGGCGAAGCCATGCTGCACCGCTGACTCAATCCTTCGACCTCATCTTGAAGAGGGAAGTATTAACTTTCAATTTCATCCTTCTGGGCTTGATTTCATGATCTCCACTCTTAGTTCTCTTCCTCTCAAAATCACAAATCATCACAGTTTCCTGCACTTTTTGCTACACATGCATTTTTCTCCGTTTTGCATCATTGATTTCTCTCTACTCTCTCAATCAAATCTCGTGATTTCAAATCTCATGCATGCACAACACACCCACCTATTATTTCCACCCTTCCACAGGGGTTAAAAACACTCCCCCGGTGAGTTTGCCCTCAATTTCTACCCCTATTTTATCACTGCGGGATTGATACTACACATGCATGTTCTAATGGGTGTTTTGTCCTTGTTTGATCTTTGTTTTGCAGGAGAGCATGAATACAACGTGAGGCCCTCTTCCTCTAGCCGGCTGGAAGGAGAGGAGGTTTGAATCCACAAGTTCCCCGCACCCCGTTTCAAGCGCGATCAAGTCTTTAAGTTCCAAGGTATACGGCGCAGTTGCACTCCTTTCTTCATCCTTGCGGCGTTGTTAATCCTTGGTGGCGATCACGGTTAGTATTTCCATCCTTTCATCCCCCTTGTCTTTGATTCACATATTTATGCATGTATGTATTTAAAAAGGGGGCGGGATAGGAATCTAATCTAATTAAAAAATAAATCAACAGTTTTTTGGCGATCACGGTGGGACACCAATGCCCATCACGCTTGTTTTCATGCTCTTTTGTAGGTTGGGTGGGTGCATGTTCATGTTTAGGTGATATTTCTTCCATTCTCCAACTATTTTTGGTGTTTTAAGGGCTCTGGTAGTGTGACGGTCCTACAGTAGACCGTCACAAGCAGGTAACGGTCCTTTGGTAGACCGTTACACGGCTTCTGGCAGTCTTGCGTGCATGCTCACAGGGCCGTGTTCATCGAGGCATAACTTTTGATCCCGGAGTCCGATTGAGCTGATTCTTATTGCGTTGGATAGCCCTTTGTATTGTCTTTCCATCCATATATCATTTGCATCATTTGGTTAACATTTGCATATTCTAATCTTGTCCATCTTTTTGAGTTTTGTGCATAAGTTCTGCAGGCAGGCTCAGGGACATGTTCACAGGTACATCTTTAATGAGTGATTTGACTGCCTTCCCGATGTCTGATTACACTGATTTTTGATCCATTGGATAGTCCTTTGTATTGTCTTTCCATCCATAGCTTATTTGCACCATTTGGGTCTCATTTGCTTAGTTAAAAATTATCATCATTTTATCATTTTGTCCATAAAATCTGCATGTGGTCTGTGCATAGGTTCACAGGGGCATCTTTGCTTAGTGATTTGATTGACCTCCCGGGGTCAGATTGATCTGTTCTTGGGGCCGTTGTGCATATCTTTGTATTGTCTTCCCATCCATATACTATTTGTTTTTGTTGGATCATGTTTGCATAGTTTAATCTAGTCTTGATTTTTAGTTTTAAGCTAGAATTTGCATGCACTCCGGTGCACATAGGGCCATACATTGCATATCATAGTTGCATTTCCTACCTTGGTGCGTGGACCTCTCGTCTCCATATTCCTTGGAGCCGACCAAGAAAACACATCAAGGACCTCCATAAGTCCCCGTGAGCCGTGGATTCCCACACGGACGCCGGGCCAGTTGTATCTTTCCACCCCTTTAGGCTTGCATTTGCATAAGTGTGAGGGAGTTAACCTTAGTCAACCCAAAGTTTGGACCTTATTCCTATGAGATTCCTATCTTGAGGGAATTGTTATTAATTCAAATCATTAAAAGGTCTATTGAAACTCCTAAAAGATTTCCCATCATATTAACTTGTTTGACTTGGGTGAAAACTCTCACATTGCATTGTTCGTGTTGATTGGGCTTGTCCAAGCTCATTAGTGATTTTTGTGTTGCATTCTTTCATCATCCACATGTTTTGTTATTGTTAGGCCCATTTAGCTTAGGCCATTTTGTGTGTCCATTGTCTAGTCCATTGTCCCGTGGTCCGTTGTCCATTCATCTTTGCATTAGTGGGTCGGCCCCCCTTGTTCTCAAGCCCATTAAGCCATTGCTTCCCCACTTGTATTCTCCTTGACATCCTTGTATTAAGTCTCCAGTTGCCCTCATGGAGCATCATTCTAACCCCTTGTATCATTCTTTTTCCCAATCTGCTTCCTATTCCTGCGTGGGTCCATCTTCTCGTGGTCCCTCTGACCCATCTGAGGAACATGCTAATCTCATGGCCCGTATTTCAAGCCTTGTTTGCCAAATGGACCCGGCCCAGGCCCAATGTTTTATTGCATCTCATCTTCATGGGCCTTCTTCTCATAATGGGCCATCTCCTATTCATGGGCCTCCTCCTTCTCCTTCATATGTTACTGGCCCAATTGCTAATGGGCATTATTCTCTTAATGGGCCTCATCCTTCTGCCCATGTTGCTGCCAGCCCATTCAACCCATATGCTCATGTCTCTTCCAAGCCCACATATCCTTCCATTCTCAGAATGGACCCTTCTTCTTCTCAGCCAGGATCCTCTTATCTGGCCCGTTATCATCCTGGTCCTAATTCACAACCTCTTGCTCAAGTTGGCCCATATTCTTCTCGATCTCTCCCTACCCAGTAGATGATTGCTCAAACCCAATGCCAACTTGATGAGCTTCAACGTCGGATCGATCCCAAATCCTCTTTAAGTGTTCCGTTCGCATTTCAAGGTCTTCGGCTTCCACCATCTTCGCAAATTCCCGCATATCGCCGTTATAGTGGAGTTGGTGACCCATATGTGCACTTGAAGGAGTTCGTTTATGAGTCGGCCCAATTTCGACATGACCAACACTTGATGGCTTATCTGTTTGGTCTGTCATTGGAAGGCCCAGCTCGGGATTGGTTCTTCTCTCTTCCGCAAGAGCAAGTTGTGAGTTTTCATGCCGTTGAAGAAAAGTTTATTCAGCAGTATCAAGACCAGGCTGGGCCCAAGTATTCTATCGCGGATCTAGCCCAAGAGATGATGAAGCCCGAAGAGGATTTCTGCACCTTTGCCGACCGCTGGCGTCACCTTGCTGCGCAAGTCTCGGGACACATTCCGGAGGGAGAGCAAATCAAGATGTTGATATCCAATGCCGTGCCCGAGTATCGGTTCATCTTAGCCCTCAACAACATCACCTCCTGGCAGCAACTTTACAGCCGAGCCCGCTTCATTCGCCAACAAATCCAAGATTCCCTTGACCTCGAGTCTCCACCAACCACCTCCACATATCAACCTTCACCCTCCACATGTCAACCCTACGCTCCCATGAGTCAGCCGGCCATGAGTCAGCCTTCCGCCACATATCCCTCCACGAGCCAACTTCCTGCCTCTACATACCCATACGCCTCAGCATATCAACCTTCCATGAGTCAGCCTCCCGCATCCACATACCCGTCTCCATCTCCACTTCCGGTCAAGGGAACACCACATCCCGAGCAAGTAGATGCCGTCTACATACCCCCTCATCCCGTTCCACACATGCCATCACCAAAGCCCTCCACCACTAGCCACGCACTCCTGCCTACGCAACCTCCACTTCCGTCTCCACAACCTTCTCCACCATTACATATCCCTCGGCATCCACCTTGCCCGAAGCAGGCTCCTCACCTTCCATTGCCAGAGTGTTTCACAGATATATTTCGGGCTTTGATGGCCAGTCACGCATTGTCGCTCCCTCCGGTTGTGCCTTACCGACCCGTGGTCGGGGATATGCTTCAGTTCTGTGATTTTCACCGCCAACAGGGGCATTTGGTTGAGGATTGTCCTGAGTTCCGGGATTATGTTTATGATCTGGAAGCTAAGAAAAGGATTGACTGGGCCGCTATTCACAAAGTCATTTTACATCTTCGCAACCAACAGCAGCAGCAAGAAGTGTCACCGGGGCAGCCGTCTCCCTTACTTCAAGGCCAGGGGCACCCTTGTGATTCCTCGTCTAGTTCTGCACTCGCTCCATCACCTACTACCTCACCTACTCCATTACCTCCGCCATCTTCTATCCAATCTCCGCAACCTCCACAAACCCAATCCTCTACTCAAGCTAGTGCCTCCTCTTCTTCTCCCACCGTCACTACCACTACTTCTACCCTTAACACCGCTCGACGCGTTGTGTCGACACGTCGACGGTGGACTCCACAACCTCCATGTCCACTACCCCCATCGCCTTCATCACTATCCTCACCATCTCCATTGCCATCACCATCATCTCCATCTCCACTACCAATGCTTCCATCACCACCTCCATCTCCACCCTCGCCTCCATCTCCGCCATCACCTTTGCCCGAGCCTGAGAAAGCCAAACCTTCTCCTTTATCTCTACCCTCAGCCACGCCTTCGCCGTCGCCTTTATCGCCACCCGAGCCTATCATCGCCACATCGCCTGCGCCTTCACTTTCCATCACCACTCCCGTTGGAGCCTCCATGCCTTCCAAACCTTCACATGTTCCACCGAAACATATTCCCTTTACTTCTCCAACCACTTCCACCCCACGGAGCGGGTGTGCGCTTCCTTTGGTGCCCCTCGGGTCTAATCCCCAGGGAGACAATAAGTCAAGTCAGGATGATTCAGTGCCGGCCGTGCATTTCAAGATTCAAGATTTTATCTGTCGGATGCCGGTTCGTGTCCTCGTCCCTGGTTATTTTGGGGATGATCCGCCTCTACTTTCAAAGATGAGAGTTGCTAAGAAGAGTTCCCTTGAGTTGATGCCAGTTTCTTCACAAGCGAGGCCGGTGGCAATCTCCTTGCTCACCGGAGAGTTCACCGTTGATGTTATTATTTCTCCTCGCTCTATTGTTGTTCAGATGATAGGCCAAGAAGGGTTCTCTACCCGTGTTGTGCTAACGCATACAGCCGCCAAGCAGATTATGGGTTCTATGTTCAAGGGGCAATTGGCCGTATCTTCTACACTTTCCAAGGATATTCTGCACCTGTTATGTAATCTTCCTCGGTTTATTAGCAAACCGGCCATGTCAACGCCGTGTATTACTCTCCCTCAGCTTCACCCGTCTCTTCTATCAAGGGAGTTATGCTTCAAGACTGAGTTCCGAGTGGAGTTACCGAATCTCATGCTTCTAGTGCCGAGAGACAAAACCCTGTGGGTTTGTGATATTCATCACTCTGAAGGGTTACTCGCTCAAGAGTGTTCGCATATTGCTAGCACCGGGTGTCTAGGGGCAACCGCACTGATGAAGTTGCATGTTCACAGTCGGGCCAGGTCATCTGCTAGGTGGGCCCGTTATTTGAGAAGGTATTACAGATTAAGAAGCCCGAAGGTCCAAGCCCGCACCAGGTGGGTCCATTTTCAAGAAATTTCTGCCAAGAAGAGGCGGCGACGTAAACTCAATGGCTATCGGTTGTGCATTCAGGGGTCCACCTCTTCCTCCTTTTCTTTTCATTCATCCTTCCTTCTACTCAGTTCCCACCCTTGGGTGGTGTATCTTCCTCCATCTGATCCTATCTCCATCATTTTCTACTCCTTCCATAGGTCCATGCGTCCCCATTCCTCTCTTTTTTTCCCGGATCCTCCAGATTTTCCCTCCTCTCACGATTCTAGGCCCTGGCCTATGTCATCATTCCATCCTAATCTCGGGACATCACCTGATTATTCTTCCCCGAGACTTCCAGGTGTTGCCTCTAATTCTTCCCCTCCGGTATCTCCGGGTTCTTCTTATTCCCCGACCTTGACGGGTGTCTCCCATTCTCCTTCTCTGGCACTGTTGGATGATTCTCGTCCCTCTTCTCCGACCACGTCGGATGATTCTTCTTATCGTCTTTCTACTCTTTCCTCTTCACCCTTTCGGGGTCTTCGCCCTTTCTCTTGCTATTTTCGAGGATTTAGTCCGCCTTGATCTCAGCTAATTTGGTTTATTCTGTATCTGGTTCCTTGTTATCAGGGCCTCAGTGCCTTAACGAGGGAGTTCTAGCCCTCATCTCTCTTCCTTTTTTATTCCTCCTTCGTCTAGTTTGGTGTCTATCGCTCCTCTGTGTAGAGGAATCTTTGATCCTTTGCTATCCTCTCCCTTTCGTCCTGACAAGCAAGGAATACAAAGCTACTCGCGCTCCTTAAAGCTCGATGATCAAGATCACTTCAGGATTCCGGTTTCCACGCCATGGATTTGTAAAGGTATATTTATTTTGGGCAAAGAAACATGCTTTCATTTTCATTATTTCTATGGTTTCTGCACATGGCTATAACGCTATTCCTCAACATGGTTAAGTGGCTTTTAGAAATTTGCTTAGTTCATTTAGAATGAGTTCGCTTCTGCAGCATCCTTAGGCCAGTGATAGCTCCGCGCTGGGAGTCTAGTTCTTTCCCCGATCGTTGAGGGTGACCTTTGAGCATGGGTTTTTCACACACTTCACGGCAAGCCATAGCCAATCTCTCTAGTGCAACACCGTTGCTGCTTTGGCCATACCATGGGTATGCACAAAGGTCTTTTTCTTTTCTCTACTCGGCCAAGTGCAGGGGCAAGAGGTTGATAGATAAGATGACCAACCTAGGCGCTCCCTAATACGAGAGAGGTCTCAAATAGGGGCAGTCTTGACCCTCGAAAGTAAGCTTTCATGCAATATCTAGCCAATAAGGGCTGTCAAAATCATATATGGATGAATCAATGATGAATCAAAAAGAAGATTATGAAATCGAAGGCATGGCAAGAGTGGCGAAGCCCCGCGGGACGTCATGAGCCCGGTCGCATGCATGCCTGATAAATATGGGTCTCAAAATCAAAGACACAAAGCCCCAGCGCAACAGACTATCCCTTTGAGGGGTAGTGCCCTGGAAGGAATTCAAATCCTGATGTCTCCCATCCTGCATAAAACTTGTCTCCATTTTTCTTCTATTTCTCCCTCTTAGGCTGGGTTGTATCCCGGGTATGGCCTTAGTAGGGGCACCGTTCTTTAGAAGCAGTTGGTTGTGGTAAGCCACCCTCACATGCACACCCTGCTTAAGGGAAGCCTTTAGTGAAAGGGGTCGGAACGGCGATCCCTGGCCAGTAGTTCGAGCCTGTCTTTGGGTGCTGCAGATTGCTTTGTCAAAAAAAAAAAAAGAGATATTGTCAAAAATCCAAAAAAAATTAATATGTCAAAAAAAAATAACAAAAATTTGAATATGGCAAAAAATAGAAATACAAAAATCTAAAAATACTTCTCTTCTATTCCTTTTATTTTTATCTTGAGGACAGATACGTAATATGTTTGCTAAGTGTGCAGGCTGCAGGTTGCAGGTTCAAGCTTTCTTTGCTCTATCTTTCGCTCTGCCTCCTGCTCACATTCTTCGATCTGTTCTCATCTCTTCAATCCTATCTCTGGATCTATTCTGAAGCTCATGGCTTTCTCAGCTTTTGCTTATCTGCTTAATCATGTCTCCATGAGTGGGCAATATCTCACGATCTTGAACCTGGCGGTTCCGCTTCATCTGATCTTGGGCTTTGATTGAAGAATGTGTTTGTTGTCTTTATCATGTCTATGGTCCTCCATGTCTTTATCTCGCCGTGTCATTCATCACGCGTGTCCCTATCCCGTCGAGTCATTCATCACACGTGTCTTTGTTCTCCGTAGTATTATCATCTCACGTGCCTTTGTCCCACCATGTCCTTATACCACTGCGTGTGCTGTCCCGCCGTGTGCATGTTGTCTTGTCCCACCGTGCCTTTAGTCGCATGCATGCTTGCCATTTGTTTGTGTGTTATGTTTCATCCATCTTTGTTACGTTATGTTGTGCCATGTTTCGTTCATATTTCTCTTATTATGTTGTGTTCATGTCATGCTCGTTCATATTCGTTCATGTTCACATCATGTCATGTCATGTGGTTGTGTCTTATGATGAAAATCCATAAAAGTAGAAATTAAAAATTCTAAAAAAGATGCCGTTTCGCTTGGCAGGTAAGTCAGGTATGGCTTTCTATCCCTGCTCATTGTTGCATTAATGGTATCTACGTTATTATAGCCTCTCAAGGACCGGCTGGTTGCCCGTGTGTTCTAGGATCTGATGTTCCCCTTTAACAAAAACAATGATGATCTAGGAGCACACGGTTAATCGTTGGATAGGCCGCTCGGTTGAGTCGAGTGGGGAACGATGGACTCTGTCTCGCACGCCGTGGTTGCAAGAAGACTCTTGACCCCGTCTTGGCACAGTCTAGCAATATTATCCTTGAGTACTTTCTATTTTATCTTTCTTTGTATTCATTTTAATGATTTCTTTATTTTAGCCCAGCATGCATCATGTCATTTTGAGCATTCATGTCTCGTGATCCATTCAAGGATTTCTCCTCGGTAATGGTTGATTGCATTCAGCTCTCTTGGATAAGAGATTCTTCATTCCACTCCGAATTTGAACGATTTCTCTGATCTTGCCGCTTGGTCTGGTTGGCCAGCGTGATTCCTGTCTGGATTTTATCTGAGTCTTATCTCTCCTTTCCAGCTCTTATGCTGTGTTCCTTCCGACCCACTCATTGTCCGTGGATTGTGTCCCCGATGAGGCTGGTCGTGTTTCCTTTTTCCTCCTTTAGTTTAGTTCTCCAGACATGTCTCATCCTTGTCAATCATTTCAGGTGGTTAGTTTGGCGTTTTCGGGAGAATTCCTGTCGCTTGTTGGTTGTAACGGGTGTCTTTTTTGGCCTTGATGCCCGCTTATCAGTTCTCTCCGCTTCATCTCCGCTTCATCTCCATTTCACGTCGCTGTCGCTTTCACTCCACCTCCTTTCCATTTCGCCTCCACATCACTTTCGCTCATTCCCTTGCAAAGCGGACATCAAGGAGGGGCATCTGTTGACACCCGTTTTAGCCCACAAGTTGCGTCGTTTCTCTTATTCATCATTTTTGATGTCCCGAATTAGCCATTATTTTGGAGCTTTCTTGGATAGATTTTGAGCCCATTTTTACCATTCCATATCCTTTGAGTCTTGGAGATCATGGTTTCTTAGAGCCCCGGAGCTTATCTTTTCAAATTCTGGCTTCTAAGTCGACTTTCGGCCCATTTATGCCGGCTTCCCTCAAGTAATCGGCTCTCTCTCACTACGCAGTCCTGAAAGTGGTTCTTTTTCACCCTCTTCCAATCCTCTTTTCAAAAAGTTGTCTTCATCAAAGTTGTGCGTCTTTCAAAGATCTACAACTTCTTCTTCTACACCGTTGGCCGGTTCTGCCCCGATTGTGAGCTATTCACATTTTTCTGGCATGCCGTGCTGTTCACCTACATTCCAGAATTTTCCTCTCTCTTCCAGCCCCATTTTCACCATCTTCCAATCATTTTCTCACATTTCTTTCTTCATGAAAGTTGTTCCTCTCTCCGTTATCTACAACTTCTATGTTTATTACTTTGTCTAATTCTCCACCGTTTGAGAGATACGCTTCGATTTCTAAAGTCGCACGCAGTCTGCCCAGAATCTGCCTTCATCGATGTGAAGGTCATTTGCAGGTGCGTTACTTCATTGAAGTGACGGCCCAGTGAAGACCGTTACTTCAGTGTGACGGTCCTACGATAGACCGTCACACCAAAACTTGCCCAAAACAGCCCGGTTCAACCCCTAGAGTGTGGCGGTCCTATCCTTGACCGTTAGACCAAGTGACGGCCCTGTTTAGGTGCGTTACATCCAATCTCATCCGAAAACGTCTCGTTCGACCTCCAGAGTGTGACGGACCTACCCTAGTCCGTTACATCACTCTGACGGTCCTACGATAGACCGTTACATGCACCAGAGAGTCCAATTCGTGCTGGACTCTGCTCCGTTTTTATGCGCCGTGGCCCTCTTGAAGAGTCCATAACTTCTTGACTTCTTATCCAAATTGATCCCCGTTTTTTCCTGCTTCTAGCCCTTGGTATTATCTTGAATTCGGTTCATAGGAATCAAATTTTCATTGTCTATATCTCTTGGGATCTAGGTCGCAAGATCAGGATTTGTGTTTCCTAGTTTAACTCAAACTCTGCAGATAAGGCTCCGGGGCTACCTTCCAATAACCATATCTTCTAGAATCCTCCTCTGAATTGATCCTCATTTGTTCCTATCTCTTGTCCTTAGTATTATCTCGAGTTTGATCCAGAGAACTCAATTTATCTTGGACTCTATCTCCGGGAGTCGTGATAAGAAGATGAGGCTTTCTTACAAAACTCTATAAAAACTGCCCAGCTCGCAGTCGCGACGGGGGGCTCTTTTCGGACGTGGGGCGAAGCCATGCTGCACCGCTGACTCAATCCTTCGACCTCATCTTGAAGAGGGAAGTATTAACTTTCAATTTCATCCTTCTGGGCTTGATTTCATGATCTCCACTCTTAGTTCTCTTCCTCTCAAAATCACAAATCATCACAGTTTCCTGCACTTTTTGCTACACATGCATTTTTCTCCGTTTTGCATCATTGATTTCTCTCTACTCTCTCAATCAAATCTCGTGATTTCAAATCTCATGCATGCACAACACACCCACATATTATTTCCACCCTTCCACAGGGGTTAAAAACCCTCCCCGGTGAGTTTGCCCTCAATTTCTACCCCTATTTTATCACTGCGGGATTGATACTACACATGCATGTTCTAATGGGTGTTTTATCCTTGTTTGATCTTTGTTTTGCAGGAGAGCATGAATACAACGTGAGGCCCTCTTCCTCTAGCCGGCTGGAAGGAGAGGAGGTTTGAATCCACAAGTTCCCCGCACCCCGTTTCAAGCGCGATCAAGTCTTTAAGTTCCAAGGTATACGGCGCAGTTGCACTCCTTTCTTCATCCTTGCGGCGTTGTTAATCCTTGGTGGCGATCACGGTTAGTATTTCCATCCTTTCATCCCCCTTGTCTTTGATTCACATATTTATGCATGTATGTATTTAAAAAGGGGGTGGGATAGGAATCTAATCTAATTAAAAAACAAATCAACATGGGTGTTGTCCTTGCTGAAATTTGTGAATCGCCGAGACATTTTCGAGCGGATAATGACTGACCGACTGATGGCCCTTAAGTTGCAGAATGCCGACTGTCAGACGGAGCTGGAGTCTCTGAATTTTGATCTTCATAGGAACAAGGCCCAGGTTGACGCTTCAGCTACTCGTGCATAATTCCTGCGTAGCTGACGAGAAGAACTCCGGGCTGAATTAGATGCTATCGAAGCTGAGATACCGTTGCTGGAGGCGGCAGAAGTTCAGGGTATCGAGGAGACCACCTTGCTAGAGGGTCGAGTTGCGTCCTTACAGAATGAGATGGCTCGCGTTCAGGAGGAGGAAATGTAGCTCTGTGAACTGGGAGCGGCTCCACATGTCGGACTTCTCGACTTTGAAGATATCTTCAGGCGATCTTAGCTTATCCGCCTTTTGTAATCCATCCCCCTTGAAGGGCCCCTATTGTCTTCATCTCTCCCTTTTTTGCAATGAAATACAAGTTTCTCTTAATGCTTTAGGTGTCCACCTCCACACTTGTATTCTATCATATATTGTGACAATTTTGGCGACCTGTATGGAAGCATGCCCGTATCTGTACCGCAGGAGAGTGTCCACCCTTTCAAGGAAAGGACGGGGGCCTCGCTCCACCGCGTGCCGGGGTTCCAGAGGTTGCCAAACTGGCACAAATGTAAGTCTCATTGGCCAGAAGTGCCACTTGTGACTGCTTGCTGAGATATGTGTATGAAGGGTTTATATGTCTCATTGAAATGGACAGAAGGTCCATCTCAGACAGGTTTTAGCATTGACCAAGGCGAAGTGCCGTAGGATCATAAAAAGCTTCATCATCGGTATTGGGTTTATGCCGATGCAAGGAAATGGGTGTGCTTCATCAGAATAGACGAAAGGTCTACTCCGGGTAGGTTTCATTATCGATCCGGGCGATGATGTCTTACGATCGATAGAGGGTTTTATCGTCGGTGGGGCTTAGGATAGTAGAAAATGGGTGAGTTTCGTCAGAATAGACGAAAGGTCTATTTTGGATAGGTTTCATTATCGATCTAGGCGATGATGCCTTGTGACCGACAGAAGGTTTCATCATCGACATTGGGTCTATGCCGACGCAAAGACATTGGTGAGTTTCATCGGAACAGACAAAAGGTCTATTCTGGATAGGTTTCAATATCGATCTAGGCGATGATGCCTAATGACCGACAGAAGGTTTCATCATTGACATTGGGTTTATGCCGACGCAAAGTAATTGATGAGTTTCATCAGAACAGACGGAATGTCTATTCTGGATAGGTTTCATTATCGACCTAGGCGATGATACCTTGTGACCGACAAAAGGTTTCATCATCGACATTGGGTTTATGCCGACGCAAAGAAATTGATGAGCTTCATCAGAACAGATGAAAGGTCTATTCTGGATAGGTTTCATTATCGATCTAAGCAATGATGTCTTGTGACCAACAGAAGGTTTCATCATCGACATTGGGTTTATGCCGACGCAAAGAAATTGATACGTTTCATCAGAACAGACGAAAGGTCTATTCTGGATAGGTTTCATTATTGATCTAGGCGATGATGCCTTGTGACCGACAGAAGGTTTTATCATCGTCATTGGGTTTATGCCGACGCAAAGAAATTGATAAGTTTCATCAGAACAGACGAAAGGTCTATTCTGGATAGGTTTCATTATCGATCTAGGCGATGATGCCTTGTGACTGACAAAAGATTTCATCATCGACATTGGGTTTATGCCGATGCAAGGAAATTGGTGAGTTTCATCAGAATAGACGAAAGGTCTATTCTGGATAGGTTTCATTATCGGTCTAGGCGATGATGCCTTGTGACCGATAGAAGGTTTCATCATCGGCATTGGGTTTATGCCGACGCAAAGCAATGGATAAGTTTCATCAGAGTAGACTGAAGGTATATTCTGGATAGGTTTCATTATCGGTCTAGGCGATGATGCCTTGTGACCGACAGAAGGTTTCATCATCGGCATTGGGTTTATGCCGACGCAAAGAAATTGATAAGTTTCATCAGAACAGATGAAAGGTCTATTCTGGATAGGTTTCATTATCGGCGGGACAACTGGTGGAAGTGTCACCAAGGGGTGTAGCATGTGTTTCATTGTATGGTAACCACATTACTGACCCAAGTGCCCTTTCGGATTTTCACTAGAGCCAGCCCCCTCTTGCTTTTGCCCATGCGCCCTTTCGGGTTTTCGCGTGGTGGGGTACCCGATTTTGCCTGCAATGCCCTTTCGAGTTTTCACCACAGCGGGGTTATAGCCCTTTTTACCCTTGTCCAAGATGTCTGAACAAGTCCGGCGGGGCACCTCTATTTTAAGCCCCATTTATATATTTTTTTTCTTCTCTCCTTTTCTTCTTTCTTTTTTTTTGTAATATCTGAGACCGTACGTTGCTTGTTGAGCATGTAAAAGAATTCATCGTTGATGTGGGTTTTAACATCAGCGCAAAGAAAATGTGGTTTCATCATCTATCCAGACGGAAGGTCCGAATTGGTGTTTGCATGAAGGAGGCTTAGGCCCGAAGCCGTTCGCCTATATGTCTCATCGTTGATGTGGGGTTTACATCAACGCAAAGGAAATAAGGTTTCATTATTGATCCCGACAGAAGGTCCAGATTGATATTTATATGGAGGAGGCTTAGGCCCGAAGCCGTTCACCTATGTGTCTCATCGTCGATGTGGGGTTTACATCAACACAAAGGAAATAAGGTTTCATCATCGATCCAGACGGAAGGTCCGGATTGATATTCATGTGAAGGAGGCTCAGGCCCGAAGCCGTTCGCCTAGAATGTATATATGTCTCATCGTTGATGTGGGGTTTACATCAACACAAAGGAAATAAGGTTTCATCATCGATCCAGACGGAAGGTCCGAATTGATATTCATGTGAAGGAGGCTCAGGCCCGAAGCCGTTCGCCTAGAATGTATATATGTCTCATCGTTGATGTGGGGTTTACATCAACGCAAAGGAGATAAGGTTTCATTATCGATCCAGACGGAAGGCCTGGATTGATATTCATGTGAAGGAGGCTCAGGCCCGAAGCCGTTCGCCTAGAATGTATATATGTCTCATCGTTGATGTGGGGTTTACATCAACGCAATTGGAATAAAGTTTCATTAGCGACCCAGATGGAAGGCCCGGATTGATATTCATGCGAAGGAGGCTTAGGCCTAAATCCGTTCGCCTAGAATGTATATATGTCTTATCGTTGATGTGGGGTTAACATCAACGCAAAGAAGATGAGGTTTCATTATTGATCCAGACGGAAGGTCCGGATTGATATCTATATGGAGGAGGCTTAGGCCCGAAGCCATTCGCCTATATGTCTCATATTTGATGTGGGGTTAACATCAATGCAAAGAAGATAAGGTTTCATTATCGATCCAGACAGAAGGTTTGGATTGATGTTCACATGAAGGAGGCTTAGGACCTAAGCCATTCGCCTAGAATGTATATATGTCTTATTGTTGATGTGGGGTTAACATCAACACAAAGGAGATAAGGTTTCATTATCGATCCAGACGGAAGGTCCGGATTGATGTTTACATCATACTGGGAGGAGTAGCCATTCTCATTGTCCTCATCGTTCTTCAGAGCTTTTATCACCATCATTTCCTTATGTTGAGGCTTGTTTATTCAATCATTTGCTACTCCCTCAAAGGGCAGTGGTGCAGTGTGGTAGAGTTTCAGGTGCTTCCCATTGAGCGGCGGGAATTGAACTTCCCCCCGATGGTTGAAGACCACATAGGCTCCACCTTCATAGACCCTTTGGACCACATACGGACACAACCAGTTTGCAGTCAGCTTGCCCTTTGGGTTGGAAGCCATGACTTCTTTCTTCTTGACCATAACTAGGTCACCTTTCTTAAACTCTCGCCCTTTGACGAGGTTGTTGAAGGCATTTGCCATGCGGGCTTGATATGCCTAGATATTCTTCTGTGCCTGAAGGCGTTTTCCTTCCAACTCAGCTATTTCCTCGAATCTTCTTCAGTATTTGATTGCTCATCGCGAGCTAATCCATATTGAATTGCAACCCGGAGTGATGGAACTTCCAGCTCTATGGGGACTACTGCCGCGGAGCCGTATACTACGGAGAAAGGTGAACACCCTGTAGGGGTCTTATAGACGGTACGATATGCCCATAATGCTTCGTACATCTTTTCCCCCCAGTCTTTCTTGTTAGAGCTGACAGTCTTAGCAAGGAGGGTGCACAGGGTTCTATTGCATGCTTCAGCCAATCCATTTGCTTGTGGATTGTAGGGGGTGGATGTTCTCCAATCAATCTTATATTTCTCAGCAAGCCGATATACTTTCTGATTTTTGAAATGGCTTCCATTTTCAGAAATTATTTGGTTGGGAGCACCAAATCGGAAGATAATGTTCTGTTTGATGAACCTGGCGACCAGCTCGCCAGTCACTTCTCTGAGTGCTATAGCTTCTGCCCATCTGGAAAAGTAGTCTGTTATAGCCAAGATGTACTTGTGCCCAGATGAAGACGTTGGTAGAGGTCCAACCACATCGGTCCCCCACTGAGCAAAAGGCCAGCTGGGAACTGTCGGATTTGGGGCACAGGCGGCCTTCTAGGCACGGTAGCATGCTCCTGGCATTTCTGGCATGTTTTTGTAAACTGACAGCAATCTTCAAACATAGTGGGCTAGTAATAGCCCAGTTTCTTAATTTTGATCTTCATCTTTGGTCCAGCTTGGTGTGCTCCAGCTGTCCCTACATGTATCTCTTTCATCACTTGCCAAGCTTCATTGGTGGATAGGCAGTGGAGCAGAATCTTCTTACGAGCGTCTGCCATGATTCGGAATAGTGTTCCGCTTCGGAGCTCATAGGAATCTTTAGTCCGGAGAAGTCTCATTCTTTCTTTTTTGCTTTTGGGTAGCTACCGGTGAAGGAACCACTATAGCAAATGCTGCCTCCAGTCGGACTCTGGTGCTTCTTCGGTTATATTGACCTCATATTCTTCTGGGCATGATTCTAATACACTGGGAACCTGCGGTTTATCACAACAATGTTGAGTGTTTCATCTGGCGGGACTGCTAGTGAACTGGCTAGTTTTGCCAAAGCATCAGCCTGAGCATTATTTCCTCAGCCCACATGATTGAGTTTGATCTGGTGAAAGCTTGCCATCATGCGTAATGCTTTTTGATAGTAGGGGTTTAGTTCTGGCTTTCGTACCTTAAACTCCCCTTGCATCTATTTTATTATCAGCATTGAGTCGCCGAACACTTGGAGCATATGGATTCCCATGCTGAGTGTGATTTGTAGGCCGATTATCAGAGCTTCATACTCGACTTCATTATTAGTGCATGGCTTGTTTATTGAGCATGAAGTGTATATCACTTCGCCTTCAGGTGACTTCAGAACAATGCCAGCTCCTGCTCGAACTCTGACCTATCCAGCTGAGGTAGTTTCTGTTCTTGATGCCACATCACCGGCTGGGCTTGACATGCCTCCAGTGTCTCGTTATCAGGGAGTTTAGCTTCTAATGGAACATCCTCTGGTGCAGGGTGTGCTGCAAAGAAGTTGGCTACGGCCTGGCCTTTTACGGCCCTTTGAGGCACATATGAAATGTCGAATTCCATCAGGATCACATCCCATTTGCCAAGTCAACCTTTAAGTGCTGGCTGAGATAATATATACTTGAGCGGGTTTGCTCCAGATATCAATTTGATCTCATGGGATAGCATGTAATGCTGGAGTTTCTTGACAGCGAAGACTAGCGCCAAACAAGCCTTCTCTATAAAAGTGTATTCCTCTTCAGTCCTTACCAGCCTTCTACTGAGGTAGTAGAAGGCTTGCTCTTTGCCTTCTTCATTTACCTGAGCTAGCATTGCCCCCAGTGAACAGTGAGTAGCTGCTATATAAAGAATCAGAGGTCTTCCTTTGATCAGCGCTCCCAACACCGGAGGGGTCTTTAGATATTCTTTCAACTTTTCAAAAGCTGTTTGGCATTCTTCATCCCAGAAGAATGGCATATCCTTCATCATTAGCCTGTGAAAAGGGTGACATCAACCCGATAGGTTTGAAATAAATCGGCGAATGTACGCCAGTCGGCCTTGCAAGGACTGCAGTTCCGACAGACTCTTCGGAGGAGGGAGTTCTTGAATAGCTTTAATCTTGGACGGATCAATCTCAATGCCCCTGTGCCGGACAATGAATCCAAGAAATTTCCCACTGGACACGCCGAAGGCGCATTTCATGGGGTTCATTTTTAGCTTGTATTGGCGTAGCCTTTGAAACACCACCCTCAAGTCTTGCAGATGGTCTTCCTTTCTTTTGGTTTTCACTACCAAATCATCAATGTAGCACTCCACCTTCTTGTAGAGAAAGTCATCGAATATCTTCGTCATGGCTCTTTGATATGTGGCGCTGGCATTCTTGAGGCCGGACGGCATTCTTTTATAATGGAATATCCCCTTTGGGGTGCGAAATGTAGTATGGACCTTGTCTTGCTCAGTAATCCAAATCTGGTTATATCTGGACGATCCATCCATGAATGAGAGGGCTTCATGGCCAGTGGTGGCATCTATCATCACCTCGGTGATCGGCACAGGGAAGTCATCTTTCAGGTATGCTTTGTTGAGGTCCCGAAAGTCAACGCATATTCTTATCTGCCCAGTTTTCTTCTTCACGGGCACTATATTTGCTAGCCATGTTGTATATTGGTTCTCTTCGACAAACCCCACATCAATGAGTTTGTCGACTTCCCCATTAATTTGTTTGATCAGCTCGGGCCGCATTCGCCTGGAAGGCTGCTTTACATGCTCCGCTCTTGAATCAATGGACAGCAGATGTTGGGCTACATCGGGGTTCAACCCTGGCATCTCATTGTAGGTCCAGGAAAAACAATCCCAGAACTCCTTCAGAAATTGTATATATTGTTATTGTTCTTCTGTTGACAATAGTGCACTAAGAAAGGTGGGTCTTTAATCCCCCTCACTCCCTAGGTTCAAGTCTATCAACTCATCAACGGTAGCTTGACCGCCGTCTTTGACTTCTGGTGGAGCTTCTTCAAGGTTGATGAAGCCTCCATTGATGTAGTCTTCTTCAGCCTCTAGGGCCTCCAGCTTCCCGGCTAGTGATTGTTGGCTTTCTTCAGACGGGCTCTCTAAGGTTAGAGGAGCTTGTCTCTGAGCTTCTTGGCTCCATTGCTGGACTACTAGACCCTCCACCGGTCTTGGTCAGCTCCGATCGGCGGTTTTGGCGTCTCATCTTGTGTTCCCGACATAGGAACTTCTGCCCCCTGGGGGTCTGCAGGTAAATTTTCTCCTACTAGATCCGCTAGGTCTTGCATGGCCCGGATCTCCTCCAGTATGCGCTCAAACTCTAGGCGATCTCTTTCTTTCTCATCGGCTTGATCTTCTTCAGGTGTTCCCCTGTCAAATCTGACTTCATCTTGGAATAGATCCTCCCTGGGCAGGGGTTCCTTCTAATACTAGCATAGAGTAACTTCATCTTGTTCCCTTGAGCTTTCATAACTATCATGGGTTTCAGCACCATCTTCGGGGCTTTGTGTTGTCTCTTCGCCATATAGCGGGTAATCATCATAATCTGCCTCGAAGGGGTCTTCGTAGGCAAAGTAGGTGGAGATAACATCTACCTCCATCTCATAATACTCCGGTAGAGTATAGCCTAGCCCCGGATGCCGGGTGACCTTCAGCAACTCTTTGTTGTTGTTGGGCGGATCCCAGAGCTTCTGGAATGACTTCTTCTGGCCAACTGGCTGCAGCAAGGGCATTTGCATTTTAGCAAACATCTGGGAGACTCGTTGGGTAGTGTAATCAAGACCCGATATCGGCACCATTCTATTAGTTGCCTCCTCCGGTATTACACAGTCTTCATCATCTTCATCGGCAGGCACTCCCGGATAGAATACCATAGGGGGTTCGACGATACGGGGAACTTCCATAGTCTTCAGTGGCTGCACTGTCTGGCATTCCAGGCTTGGAATGGGTTTGAATAGTCCAAGCGGGACCTCAACAAGACTGAGCTTTTCTTTTATGTTATCATCTACTTCGACAGGGTAAGTAGCTGGTGGTGCAATTCTAGCAAAATCCCCAGTCTGAGAAACATGGGCGACCTCCTGCTGCTCCACGTAGCCCTGAGGTGGTAGAGGGGACCATTCATCTGGTTCTGACATTGCTTTCTTCTGGCTCGCAGGAGCTTCTTTTTTCTTCACCCCTTGGGAGACCTCTGTATAGAATGGTGCATTAAGCAAGTGGCATTCATATACTTCGAAGGGGTGTAAATCTGCAAACACCCTCTCTTCTTTGCCATTGTGGCAGTATTTGATACATTGATGTAAGGTGGAGGGTAATATCCCGTATCTATGTAACCAGGGTCGTCCCTGCAGTGCCCCAGAATTTATATAAATAATTTTTGAATTATAAAATAATTTTCTAGAATTTATAAAGGCCTAAATAAATTTATAAATGGATTAGTAGAATTATAAGTCATTATAAGGCCCAATTAGGTTAAAATAGTTAACCTAGCCTATCTAATTATTATCCAAAAGGTTTAAGGACCAAGCCCATTAAGTTTGGCCCATGTGCTAGAAGGTTATTTAGCTTATTTACGGATTTCAAGGATAAAGAATAATTATCTAAGATAATTATATGGATAAATGAATAAAAGAGTTTTATTTATTTGAAACTCTATATACGTTGAATGTAACGGTCTATCACGCGACCGTCACATGCTTGTAACGCATGGGTCTACGACCGTTACACTCTGTGAATTCCGCAAGTTGAAGAACTTATAAAAAGATGGGAACTTGATGATCTTATCCACTAGGGATCAACTTGGGAAGAGTTATAACATTACTAAGGACTCTTAGAGATCAGGTTTTAGCAGATTAAGGACTCTAGAATCGATCTAATCTTCAAACCCTAGCTAGAACCCTATAAATATGACCTAGTTCTGAACTGCGCGACCCTTACTTTTGCTCGCGTGGAATCAAGGTAAGGAGTCATAATCTCGGGTAAGTTCTTTAGAGGAATTTGTTTACAATACTTTAGACTAACTACTCTCAAAATTTCACATCTTTAGGTTAAGAGGTCGTGGAGTTAGAGCCCAAGGAAGTTGCTAAAAAGTCACAGGAAAAGGAGAGCTAGGGCACGTTTTTCAAACCCTAAATTGGAAGTTTAAAGCCAAGCTAAGAGGTAGGTCATCTCATGAACAGAAAAAACATCTTGATAGGACTAAAAGCCCTCTGATTTGACTGAATTTCATGCATCATAGATCATCAATTTCATGTTTTCATAGTTCCATGCATTTCATACATCTCTTAGCCTTAAATAGAAATAAAAGAAGTTATCTTATCTATTCACTGGAACCCATGCATATAGATAGCCTATACTTCGTTATTATGCCTAGAATAGACATGGTCTTTGATTTAGATATGATGTGAGTTGATCTCTTAGGTTTCATATCATTTTCTGTCAGCAGATACTGTAACGCACCATAGTAGGACCGTCACACTCAAGTAACGGCCATACGATGGACCGTCACACTCCCTAATTGCCTATTGATTTCTCTGTTGACTCTGACGCATCTATGCAGGAGCGTTACATTCTGTAACGGTTTCTCGATAGACCGTCACACTCCCTGTGACGCACCTTGGCTAGACCGTCAGGTGCCTGTGTACTGTCAACTCAAGATAGATTGGAAACCTGCCAGATTTAATTATTATTATGCCTAGTTACCTAAGTGTTAACCTGATTACGTGACTTTGAGATTATTTAATCATTTATGATAGGTATTGCATGTTTTGGTATCTCACTATTACTTTAAGTTATATTAATTTCATGAGCCCAAAACTCTATAGTTTTATAATTAGAAACATGATTTTGAATGATGTATTGATAGAGTTTTTATCATGATTTCACATCGATATATATATATATATATTCTTTCTCTATCAATGGAGTCATTTCTATAAGTACATGGCACATACTCCGGTATGTTGACCATTAGTTCACATTTTGCACTATAGGAACATATTCTTGGACATGAGGACCTCTCTATTGGATATTCCTTCCAATGGACTAGGAAATCTTGTTTCAAGG
Organism: Amorphophallus konjac; assembly: GCA_022559845.1. Taxonomy (NCBI): domain Eukaryota; kingdom Viridiplantae; phylum Streptophyta; class Magnoliopsida; order Alismatales; family Araceae; genus Amorphophallus; species Amorphophallus konjac. The sequence continues at coordinate 40,210,559 of CM040119.1, forward strand.
CCTCCGTAATTCTCCACGAGCCTGGGATTCCCACTAGGACGCCGAGTTGGTTGTACCATTAAAGCCCATTAACTAGAATACACTATCGTTATTTTCTGGATCTAGTAATGTAACGGCCTTACATTGGACCGTCAGAATCACATAACGGCCCATTGCATGACCGTCACATTTCTTTGAGTCTATTTTGATAGTTCTGGACTCTGATCACTGTAATGGCCCTCTACTGGAGCGTCACATGATGTAACGGCCCAGTAAACGACCGTCACAGACCTTGTTCTGTTAACCCAAGGTTTGACCAAAGGGTTGATTTTCTAAGATTCTAGATGGACTAATGATAGTTTAGAACTTATCATATTGACCAAGAAACCCAATGCGATGAATGAAAGATTTAGAATGTACCGTTATGCTGTCAATTTATTTTATGAGCATAACCTTGTTTAATGTCATTCTTGAATTCCTCATATTCAAATTGAAGCGTTCATACATTGATTTTCATTATTTGATATTGCTATATTCTTGGCCATACTTTATTATCATGCGTGGTAAGAGCTTGATTTATACTTGAAGATGCGATCGAGCACTGATTGTGTTCAAGGGCTCTATACTAGTCCCCTCGGCTGATTGTCGAAAACATACTATTTTATAAACCATGGGGTATGATGCTACTGGCGTCGCATTGCGTTGGGAGTACTTTCTTTATAAATAAGTGAATTATCCACGGCTCGTGAAGTGAAAAATCACAACGCGATGCAGCATGATCAAGTTCTTGTACATGACTTTCTTGCTCGATATTCCACAGAAATTCACGAAGCACTTGCTCATAAGCAAAAGATGCTGGAGTGTTGATTATGTGGCTTGCTAGTACATTCTTGTTCATGAAGGGCCAATCTCATGTTCTTGTCATATTCATGCTAGTTCATTCTACATTATATGATTATCTTGTTACTTTGGTTAAATCGAGTGATTGATCGCATTGCATGTTTTTGCCTTATTTCTTTAGAGCAAAAATATTAATCACTTTAATAGTGCTTTCATGTTGATGCGAAGATACCTACTGGACAAGTGTGCTCATTACCTATTTTCCAACATTTTTCAGGAGATGGAAGTAGTTCAGATTCGGATTCGGGCTATACTAGTGGCGGGTCCGGAAGTGAGTGAAAGTCTTGTAAAGCTACGAGTGAAGACTTAGGAAGTCTATAATGCTTAGATTGAGTCAGTGTAATTTTCTTATTTCTTGAGTCTAGTAGAATGAAAGGTGATTATTGTAAAGGAATACTTTGATCATTTATGAAATAAGTTGGAGTTTGATTAAATTTTGTGCAATTACATTTATGTGTGTGATTGTCTCGTGCTCTGGTCATTCTTGCTTGCAAGAGGCTTACTATGCCGACTGTTCGCGTTTCTCGAGTGAGTCTTCCGCTGTAATAAAGGCTCGAGACGTGAGAGTTAAGTTGGTATCAGAGCCTAAGTTTCAGGACTTAGGAAAAGGAATCATGTCATAGGATAAGTCCAAGGTTGAAGGACCCCTACCTATGAACTAAGGAAGAAATTCCATACCCATGTGAGGATTGGGTAGAGCCCGGGATAAGATAATTAATTAGCTTTAAGGTTGATTTTCATGAGAAATAACAAGTTGATATTTTTCTCTCTCAGGTACCCTATTTTACAAATGGCTCATCGCGTAGATTGGGACGGTATGCAACAAACAGTTGCCGGCCTCACTCAAGCATTGCAAACTATAGCACAAGGTGGTGCAGGGGCAAGGGCTGGTGACCTACATCGCAACTTCTGGAGTCTAAATCCTCCGCGATTCTATGGATCTTCAAATCTCGATGAGGCAGAAAATTGGATCGATGAGATGAATAGGATATTTGACGTTATTCAATGCACTGATCAGGAGAAGGTGCGTCTAGCAATATTTCAACTAAATAAAGATGCCCGTACATGGTGGAAGTCGGTTCCGGCACCTCCGGCCGATGCACCGCATACATCGGACGGTTTTCTTACTTTATTCCGTACCAAGTATTTTTCCGAGCATGTAAAGGAAAGGAAAGCCATGGAGTTCGCCTCCCTTAGACAAGGGATGATGTTGGTGGCAGAGTATGAACTACAATTCTCAAGGTTAGCACCGTACGCATCACATCTAATCAATACCGATTTATTGAAGGCAAATCGGTTTATGGACGGGTTACGACTCAGCTTCATTCAGCAGCTCGGGACCCAAAACATCCGTACCTATGAGGAGATGGTTCAACGAGCATATTTATGTGAAAGGACCTTAGAAAAGGTCGAGAAGTTAAAAGGGAAAGGAGAAGAGTCAAGCCGACGTTCTGATCAGCGTCATAAGAAGGAGAAATTTAGTATCACGGAACCCTACCAAAGCCGTGATAATAAGAAAATATCTAGGAATGGGAACGGTGGGAGTTTCCATAAGCAAAAGAAGGTTAAGGAGGAGAAGGAACAGGCCGTCACGGCTTGCACTTTCTGTTAGAAATTCAGTCATTCGGCTGAGGAGTGTTGGAAGCGCCTCGGCGCTTGTTTACGTTGTGGGAGCAGGGAGCATCGCATGCCGGATTGCCCCCTTATGAAGGACCAGTCATCTGGAGGATGCAGGAGGCAGGCTCGCCTCAATGCCGTTCTAGACGAAGAGGAAGCGCCCAGGGATGATGGGCTTATGGAAGGTACTCTTCAATTTTGTTCTCGTCCTGCATTTGTGCTATTTGATACTGGTGCCTCTCATTCTTTTATTTCCACTACCTTTGCAAAAACGTTGTCAATTGCATCAGTCCCCTTACCTTCAGATCTTGCTATTTCCACACCCTTAGGATCTGGAACTAAGCTTACCAACTATTATCCTGATAGCGAAGTGGTAGTAGAAGGTCACAGTCTCCCCGCAAACCTCGTGTGCCTTGACATGAAAGGTTATGATGCCATTTTAGGGGTAGATTGGCTTGTAGACCACGATGCTTATATCAATTGCCGAAATAGGATAATATCCTTTCGAAAATCTGGTCTTCCAAGATTCTCTTTTCTTGGCATCAAATATAAGAAACACCCCACTATTATATCCTCACTTCACGCTTGCAAACTTATCTCGCGAGGATGTGAAGCTTTCCTTGCTTCTGTCATTATTTCAAAATCCAAGGATATTATTATAGCAGACATCCCTATTGTAAATGAGTTCCCAGATGTATTTCCATCCGAACTACCCAGTTTACCACCCGAGAGAGAAGTGAACTTCACAATCGAACTCATTCTAGGAGCAGCACCTATTTCTATAGCCCCTTACACGATGTCCCCTACAGAACTCAAGGAACTGAAAAGGCAGTTGCAGGAACTACTAGATAAGGGTTTCATCAGACCTAGCACATCCCCTTGGGGTGCGCCAGTTTTATTTGTCAAGAAGAAGGATGGTTCTCTCAGGCTATGCATCGATTACCAGCGACTGAATCAACTGACAATTAAAAACAAGTATCCATTGCCGCGTATTGATGAGCTCTTCGATCAACTTTCGGGAGCAGAATATTTTTCTAAGATTGACCTCAGATCAAGTTATCATCAGCTTAGAATCAAAGAGGAAGATATTTATAAATCAGCTTTTCGAAGTCGTTATGGCCACTATGAATTCGTGGTAATGCCATTTGGGTTAACTAATGCCCCAACAGTATTTATGCAACCTATGAACAGTATCTTTCAGCCATACCTGGATCAATTCATTGTCGTCTTCATCGATGATATCCTGATATACTCCAAGACAAAAGAAGAACATTAAGAACATCTAGGGATAGCTTTGCAAACACTTAGAGAACACAAGCTTTATGCCAAACTCAATAAGTGTGAATTCTGGCTCGATGAAGTCTCATCCCTAGGCCACATTATTTCAAAAGAAGATATTGATGTGGATCCTTCTAAGGTAGAAGCTGTCAAGAATTGGAGTCGGCCTATGACTGTGTCTGAAGTAAGGAGCTTTCTGGGTCTAGCTGGTTATTATAGAAGATTCATTAAGGACTTCTCAAAGATAGCAGTTCCTTTAACTAGACTCACCAGAAAAGAAAATCCTTTTGTCTGGTCAGAGGAATGTGAGAAGAATTTCCAAACTCTTAAGAATCATCTTACAACAGCCCCTGCTTTGTCACTACCAATGGAGAGTGGTGGATTCGAAGTGTATACGGACGCGTCTGGCATTGGCTTAGGATGCGTTCTCATGCAAAATAGAAAGGTAATCTATTATTCTTCAAGACAACTGAAATGGCACGAGGAAAACTATCATGTACATGATTTAGAATTGGCAGCAGTTATTTTTGCCTTAAAAATTTGGCGTCATTATCTTTATGGAGAGAAGTTTACGGTCTACTCAGACCACAAGAGCTTGAAATGTTTATTTTCTCAAAAAGAGTTTAACATGAGGCAGAGGAGGTGGTTAGAATATCTCAAGGACTTTGATTTTGCCATTCAGTATCATCCTGGCAAGGTAAATGCTGTAGCAGATGCACTCAGCAGAAAACTAATGGGTATGTTATCAAGTCTTATGATTAGTGTAGCCGACCTTGTTCCTCAATTTGCTCAATTGAACTTAGATATTGACATAAAGGAAGAAGATTATTTCATAGATAATATTCGAGCTCAACCTACATTAATAGAGGACTTGGTCAAGTTACAAGATGATGATCCTATATTACTGGAAATTAAGGCCAATGTTGAACAAAGGACGGATTTTTCTATTTCCAATGACGGAAGATTGTTATTTAAGGGCCGAATATGTATACCAGATCATGAGGCTACGAAGAAACTAATCCTAGATGAAGCACATAAGTCCAAGTACTCCATTCATCTAGGAGGTATAAAGATGTATCAAGATCTGAAAAGAAGTTTCTGGTGGCCCAATATGAAGAGAGAGATAGCTGATTTCGTGTCTCGTTGTCTAACCTGCCAACAAGTTAAAGCTGAACATTTTAGACCCGCAGGTAAATTACATCCCTTGGATATTCCCGAATGGAAATGGGAGAGTATAGGGATGGACTTCATTATGGGTTTACTTAAGACCAGAGGAGGACACGATGGCATATGGGTAATCATAGATCGATTGACTAAATCTGCACACTTTATACCAATAAAGAGCCGATGGTCTGTGGATATCCTGGCAGCATTATACATAAAAGAAATTGTTAAACTACATGGTGTCCCTGTCTCTATTGTATCTGATAGAGATCCGCGATTCACATCACAATTCTGGAAGAGCCTGCAACATTCACTAGGGACTAGATTGAATTTCAGCACAGCCTTTCATCCACAAACTGATGGTCAGACGGAAAGAACGAATCAGGTGGTAGAAGATATGCTCAGAGCCTGTGCTATCGATTTTGGAGGTAGTTGGCATGATCACTTGCCTTTGGTAGAATTTGCATATAATAACAGTTATCAGGCTAGCATACAAATGGCACCTTTTGAAGCCATATATGGTAAAAGTTGTCGATCACCAATATGTTGGAATGAAATAGGGGAAAGCAATTTTTAGGCCCCGACCTTATCAGGGATTCTACGGAGAAAATCAAACTCATTCAAGAGAGAATGAAAATGGCACAAGATAGGCAAAAGTCTTATGCCGACAATCGAAGACGTGACTTGGAGTTTCAGGTAGGAGATCATGTATATTTGAAAGTTTCTACAGCACGTGGTATTCGAAGATTTGGCATTAAAGGAAAGCTAACTCCAAGGTTTATTGGCCCATTTGAAATTCTTGAAAGGGTCGGTGAAGTGGCTTATAGATTGGCTTTACCTCCACAATTAGCAGGAGTACATGACGTATTCCACGTCTCTATGCTGAAGAAGTATGTATATGATCCTGACCATATTATCACTTATGACAATCTGGAGATTCAGAAGGATATGACATATGAGCAAACGCCAATAAAGATTCTGGATCGGGAAGTGCGTCAACTAAGGAATAAAGTTATTCCTATGGTCAAGATCCAATGGAAGAAAACATGGCCATATGAAGCAACATGGGAAACAGAGGAATTTATGCGTAGAAGATTTCTAGAATTATTCAACTGTAAGTACACTCCCCATAATCCATGTATTGAATTTGGGGACCAAATTCTTCTAAGTGGGGGAGGGTGTAGTGCCCCAGAATTTATATAAATAATTTTTGAATTATAAAATAATTTTCTAGAATTTATAAAGGCCTAAATAAATTTATAAATAGATTAGTAGAATTATAAGTCATTATAAGGCCCAATTAGGTTAAAATAGTTAACCTAGCCTATCTAATTATTATCCAAAAGGTTTAAGGACCAAGCCCATTAAGTTTGGCCCATGTGCTAGAAGGTTATTTAGCTTATTTACGGATTTCAAGGATAAAGACTAATTATCTAAGATAATTATATGGATAAATGAATAAAAGAGTTTTATTTATTTGAAACTCTATATACGTTGAATGTAACGGTCTATCGCGCGACCGTCACATGCTTGTAACGCATGGGTCTACAACCGTTACACTCTGTGAATTCCGTAAGTTGAAGAACTTATAAAAAGATGGGAACTTGATGATCTTATCCACTAGGGATCAACTTGGGAAGAGTTATAATATTACTGAGGACTCTTAGAGATCAGGTTTTAGCAGATTAAGGACTCTAGAATCGATCTAATTTTTAAACCCTAGCTAGAACCCTATAAATAGGACCTAGTTCTGAACTGCGCGACCCTTACTTTTGCTCGCGTGGAATCAAGGTAAGGAGTCATAATCTCGGGTAAGTTCTTTAGAGGAATTTGTTTACAATACTTTAGACTAACTACTCTCAAAATTTCACATCTTTAGGTCAAGAGGTCGTGGAGTTAGAGCCCAAGGAAGTTGCTGAAAAGTCACAAGAAAAGGAGAGCTAGTGCACGTTTTTCAAACCCTAAATTGGAAGTTTAAAGCCAAGCTAAGAGGTAGGTCATCTCATGAACGGCAAAAACATCTTGATAGGACTAAAAGCCCTCTGATTTGACTGAATTTCATGCATCATAGATCATCAATTTCATGTTTTCATAGTTCCATGTATTTCATACATCTCTTAGCCTTAAATAGAAATAAAAGAAGTTATCTTGTCTATTCACTGGAACCCATGCATATAGATAGCCTATACTTTGTTATTATGCCTAGAATAGACATGGTATTTGATTTAGATATGATGTGAGTTGATCTCTTAGGTTTCATATCATTTCTTGTCAACAGATACTGTAACGCACCATAGTAGGACCGTCACACTCAAGTAACGGCCATACGATGGACCGTCACACTCCCTGATTGCCTATTAATTTCTCTGTTGACTCTGACGCATCTATGCAGGAGCGTTACATTCTGTAACGGTTTCTCGATAGACCGTCACACTCCCTGTGACGCGCCTTGGCTAGACCGTCAGGTGCCTGTGTACTGTCAACTCAAGACAGATTGGAAATCTGCCAGATTTAATTATTATTATGCCTAGTTACCTAAGTGTTAACTTGATTACGTGACTTTGAGATTATTTAATCATTCATGATAGGTATTGCATGTTTTGGTATCTCACTATTACTTTAAGTTATGTTAATTTCATGAGCCCAAAACTCTATAGTTTTGTAATTAGAAACATGATTTTGAATGATGTATTGATAGAGTTTTTATCATGATTTCACATCGATATATATATATATATTCTTTCTCTATCAATGGAGTCATTTCTATAAGTACATGGCACATACTCTGGTATGTTGACCATTAGTTCACATTTTACACTATAGGAACATATTCTTGGACATGAGGACCTCTCTATTGGATATTCCTTCCAATGGACTAGGAAATCTTATTTCAAGGCCTCCGTAATTCTCCGCGAGCTTGGGATTCCCACTAGGACGCCGAGTTGGTTGTACCATTAAAGCTCATTAACTAGAACACACTATCGTTGTTTTCTGGATCTAGTAATGTAACGGCCTTACATTGGACCATCAGAATCACGTAACGGCCCATTGCATGACCGTCACATTTCTCTGAGTCTATTTTGATAGTTCTAGACTCTGATCATTGTAACGGCCCTCTATTGGAGCGTCACGTGATGTAACGGCCCAGTAAACGACCATCACAGACCTTGTTCTGTTAACCCAAGGTTTGACCAAAGGGTTGATTTTCTAAGATTCTAGATGGACTAATGATAGTCTAGAACTTATCATATTGACCAAGAAACCCAATGCGATGAATGAAAGATTAAGAATGTACCGTTATGCTGTCAATTTATTTTATGAGCATAACCTTGTTTAATGTCATTCTTGAATTCCTCATATTCAAATTGAAGTGTTCATACATTGATTTTCATTATTTGATATTGCTATATTCTTGGCCATACTTTATTATCATGTGTGGTAAGAGCTTGATTTATACTTGAAGATGCGATTGAGCACTGATTGTGTTCAAAGGCTCTATGCTAGTCCCCTCGGTTGATTGTCGAAAACATACTATTTTATAAACCATGGGGTATGATGCTACTGGCGTCGCATTGCGCTGGGAGTACTTTCTTCATAAATAAGTGAATTATCCACGGCTCGTGAAGTAAAAATCACAACGTGATGCATCATGATCAAGTTCTTGTACATGACTTTCTTGCTCGATATTCCACAGAAATTCACGAAGCACTTGCTCATAAGCAAAAGATGCTGGAGTGTTGATTATGTGGCTTGCTAGTACATTCTCGTTACATTCTTGTTCATGAAGGGCCAATCTCATGTTCTTGTCATATTCATGCTAGTTCATTCTACCTTATATGATTATCTTGTTACTTTGGTTTAATCGAGTGATTGATCGCATTGCATGTTTTTGCCTTATTTCTTTAGAGCAAAAATATTAATCACTTTAATAGTGCTTTCATGTTGATGCGAAGATACCTACTAGGCAAGTGTGCTCATTACCTATTTTCTAACATTTTTCAGGAGATGGAAGTAGTTCAGATTCGGATTCGGGCTATACTAGTGGCAGGTCTGGAAGTGAGTGAAAGTCTTGTAAAGCTACGAGTGAAGACTTAGGAAGTCTATAATGTTTAGATTGAGTCAATGTCATTTTTTTATTTCTTGAGTCTAGTAGAATGAAAGGTGATTATTGTAAAAGAATACTTTGATCATTTATGAAATAAGTTGGAGTTTGATTAAATTCTGTGTAATTGCATTTATGTGTGTGATTGTCTCGCGCTCTGGTCGTTCTTGCTTGCAAGAGGCTTACCATGTCGGCTATTCACGTTTCTCGAGCGAGTCTTCGCTGTAATAAAGGCTCGGGGCGTGATAGTCCCAGCAAAGCCTTGTATGTGGTATTTGAATTTATCACATAGAATTGCATGGTGGTGGTGAAGTCGCCCAGTGTGAGGTTGAATTCTGCCACTCCGAGTGGAGTCTCGCACTTCTGATTGAAGCCGGCAATCCTCATATCCTTCACCTTGGTGAGGTGCAGATCGAAGTAGTACTTCTGGTAGATGCGGTAGGGCAAGATGTTTACAACAGCTCCTGGATCTATCAGAATCTGGCTTAGTGGCTGACAGTTGAGATGCCCCCTTATATACAGAGGCATGTTATGGTTAGGGTCAGGAATTAACATATCATCGTCCGTGAATGTAACAGTTGGTCCGGAGTTAACTTCTGTCAGAAGTGCTTCATATTGGGCTGGCACTTGTAGGGCGTCAATAATGGCTTGGCGAGCTTCTTCGCTCAAGGAGAGGATCTCCCATATAGAAAATCTTGTTGGGAGCTTCTTCAGCATCTTCATAATTTGGCTGCCCACACGGACGTTGGACAGTCGCATCTCCTCTGCCCAGCGGGGTTTGGGAGGCTCATGTGGCGCTTGCGTCATGGCTTGCCCTTCTCTTGCTTCTTTCTTCTGCGGAGACTGTTGGGGAGTTTCCATTGGGGCTGTTGCTCCTGCTGTTGAGGGAAGGTTGATGTCTGCTTCATCTTTTTCTTTGATCGTTGCGGCAGATGGTTGCTGAGGATTCTCATTTTCAATAACAGTGTTTGGGGCCGGCTGTTTGCCTTCCAAAATAGAGAGAAGTTCAAGAAATGATGGGGTCTCATCACCCCCTTTTGTCTTTGCGTAGAGGCCTGATGGGGGATGGATCTCAATACCCCGAACTTCCGGCTCTGGTATCTGATAGGGTTGCCCACCCCTGAAAATAATATTGTGGTTAGGTGGAGGGAAACGTCCCCACCTTCTCCCAGAGCAGGTAGCATGCATTGAGGTCAAAGCCTCGGCCTGATTTGCTTCTAGTGATGGAGTGGAAGACTCCCCTTCATCTTTTTCCCCTGGTAGGGTGAACAGTACTGATAGAGTGTTACACTGCAGTGTGACTGTTTTCTTCTTGTTTCTTTGCTTATTCTTCTTTCGGTGCCTGGATTTGGCTAGCTTATGCCCCCAGAAGAGGGAGGTCGGCTTCAGTTTTCTCTTGCTCTTTTTCTAATTGCTCTTTGATAGTCAATCCCTCCAGCTGTTCCCAGAGGACATGGTCTTTCACCAGTATTGGCTTCAGCTTAGGTTGCTCATATTCATCAAGATGGTTTATATATTGATGCAGGCGCCTGACCTCGGGGCTCGTCTTCTCATGGGTCGGCAACAGAGTCTGGTTCTTCCGGTTGGGAGTGAATATTCGGACAGCCGGTGGTGACTCTGTAGTGCGCCACACAGGGTTTATTGCTGGCGGGGGTTGCTTTGGAGTGACACCCCAAACGGAGGCCCCTGATACTGCAGAGACTAATGGCCGTCTCTTGGTTTTGGCAGGTATTGTCTGCCATCCCACTTGATCTTTGATAGGGGTAAGAAAGCATGCTTCATATGTGTGTTGTGTGCATGTCTCAGCAGCCTCTTCAGGCAATTGTTGGTATATGGAAAGCATATTGACAGTTGGTCTCATCACTGGGGGTTCATGAGGGCGTAGAGGATCCATGTGGTGCTCTCCCATTTGGAGCTCGCCCTTCTTAATCATGCTTTCCATGACGTCTTTGAAGATGTAACAATTTTCAATGGTATACCCCAATGCCCGGTGATACGGACAGAATAGGGGATCATCCTTCTTGGCTGCATCTTCGGGTCTCTTTGGCTCGGGCAATGTTATCTTGTTGTATTTGTATGCCCAATTGAACAAAGGCCCTATCTTTTCTTTGGGAAAGGAATATAACTTCCTCATCTTGTTCCTCAAAGAGACTTTTTCTTTCTTTTCTGTCGCCTCTGCTGGCGGAGGGGTAGCTGTTACTTTGGCCTTTACTGTTTGCTGGTCAAAGGTATTGAAATCAACAGTATTTGCTTCAGTCGGCGCTGGTCGCCGTTCAACAGCCTTCCCTTTCTGGGCAGTAGGAATGTTGTTGGCAGGATGTCTGGATAAGAAGGTCTCGACCTTTGCCACTACACTGTTCAGACGGTCAAATGTCTTGATATCTGTTCCGATCATCATCTCAAGCACTTCCCGCCTGAGGTTTTGCTTGCATATTTGCACAGTGTCTTCTAGGTATGAAGGTCGCTTGCATCTCATGGCCAGGTTCCTCCATCTTTTAATATAGTCCAGGGTCGTTTCATCCTTCCTCTTTTTGGTAGAGTATAATTCTACCACTGTAATCTCTCTTTCTGTGACATGGAATCTTTCGCGGAACTTTCGCTGCATATCTGGCCAATCAGCTACGGACCCAGCAGGTAAGCTGGAGTATCATTCGAAGGCCAAGCCCGTGAGTGATGAGCTGAAGAACTTCAGCAAGTAAGCTTCATCAGCAGCCAAGTCTCCCATGACTGTTGTGTAGTAAGCAATGTGTTCCCTTGGGGAGCCCTGCCCATTGAATTTGTCAAACTTTGGTGACTTGTTAATGCCTGGGGGTAGTCTCTTCGCAGCATATTGCGGAAGATAGGGTACCCGGTAGATATCAAAGGTCCCATAATCACCATCGGCCCTCTCGGACAGCTTCATCTTTATCATTCTTTCAACCATCAACTTGTTCACCAAAGTAGTGTCGACAAGCTCTGGATAGAAGTGCGCCTGTTGTTGTGTGAAGGGGGTCGTCATGACTATGGCATGTAAACCCGGCTGCACTCCTGAGGGAGAGGGTTGCACCGTCGGCTATGGGAGGAAAGATTGGCATGGAGCTTTCCCGTGACTTGCTTGGGGGGAAACGGCAGGTATCACAACCTCCGCAGAACTTGAAACTTCCCTTGCTGGCTCCGCATGCTTGGAGACAGGAGTTTGTTCATTTTTTTCATCTAGTTGCCTTTGAAGAGCTTCAATATTCTGCTGATATCTCTCAAACATCATAAGGATGGTTGGGCCCAGAGATGCAGCCATAGGTATATCTTCTATCACCCGACTAGATGTTCCCTCAGCCGGGTTCATGAGCGGCACATCTTCTTCTTCTAAAGTCACCACATTTACAGTTAGAGTGGTGACTCTTGATGTATCATCGACAGCCATGAGTTTCTCCTTTGCTGCCTGACTTCACCTGGTTATGAGGCCAGGTCTTTGAGCCAGTCTGGCGAGCTCTTCAGGCTGGTCAGGTAGAGCACCATATCTTCTGGCAACTCCAGCCATATTACAAGCAAAGATTTGCAACTTTCCTCTTTGCCTGTGTACTCTTCTTTTGGCGTGACCAGGGAAGGTCAACCTATCGAACACAGATTTCCTATCTTTTTCTTCTCCCCGCTGTGGAGCATCCTTCGAACATCCGACCCTTTGGCCATCTTCAAGCTCATTGGAGTCTGAACACGAGACTCCTGGTGTAGCAACCCTGATAAAAATAAGATTTTTAAATAAATCAAATTAAAATAAAAGATAAGTAAACAGATGATGAAAGCCTAAACGTATAAGAATAAGCCAGAAGGAAAATAACGCCTTGGGTCAAGACGCTACTTCAAGAAGAAACGCCCTTATACAAGGCGCGAATTCCAGAAAGGACGCCAACAGATGAAGTCGTCAATTCTCAGCGGCCAACATAAATAAAAAGGGCAAGTATAAGTGACGCCCTCTACATGGGCGCGTTTTACATACGAAATGACGCTTGACAAGGCGTCAATTTAAATTAACGCCCTCTCTTAAGACGTTAATTCAGTTCGAGTTTCATTCGACCCAGGAGTCTATCCAGGGCAAGTTCTGGATAACTACGTCGAAGGTGGAATATGGTAAGGACTCTATCATGGAAGTATTACTTCCAATACAACTCTAACCCTAATAGGATCCCCAAAATCCTATAAATACCCTCCTAAACCAACCCTTGATCGCTATTTGGTGATCTACTGCTGCTGTCATCAACGTGAAGAACAGGTAATGTTCTTCCTCTTTATTTCTGGTTGTGTGTGTTGAAAGAACGTTGATGTTCTTTTTCTTCCTCATCTTCCTATACAGGTTGTCTGTGTTGAGAAGACGATCACCCCTTTTGACTGAAGATCGGGTATTCTTCGTCCATCTCTTGCAAAGTTATCTCTGTTCGAGAATAGAGCATCGTTTCTTCTCCAAACCTTCATCCGTTCATCAATTAAAAACTTCAAAAGGTAAGTTTTCTCAAGAACGTAGCCCAAACTAGTATAAATTATGAAATAAACTCATCCATGATCTCATGCATATAGTTTTACTGTGTTTCCAAATATTTTCTGAGTGATTTTAAAGAAGCGACCCAGACAAGGGCGCTAATTCTTGTTTTGACGCCCTACCCAGAAGTCGTCAATTTCATATAATTGATAATTATCCATGTTTAAAATTCTATAACTATGAAACCATGAATCTAAATTAATGCATGATCATACCTATCTAATCCTGCTATTTTTCTTATCCTGACCATGAAATTATTTTCCTGAAATTTTATCATGTGAAAATTGATAAATTGTTGAATTAACGACCTGCACAAGGTCGTCTCTTATTGAACTGACGCCCCAGACCAGGGCGCTAATTGAAAAGTAACGCCCCTTGTCCAGGGCGCGTTTTTGTTAAAATTCCTGAATATTGATTTTCTGCAGAATAGAAATATTGAAGGGCCGACTAATGTATAAGTCGTCAAATTGTAAATAAACGCCCCTCTGTAAGGCGTTAATTATATAATTAATGACTTGGCTAAAGTCCCTATTTTCTGTATTACTGTTTTCCCTTGTTTCCGTTAACCGAGAGTTTGATATATATATATATATATATATATCGGCACTATATTCCAGTCCGTGAATATAGTCCCATGTTTCATGATGTTTTATCGTTTACCCACTAACTCTCATTGACATACAAGCTCTCCATTGGACACTCCGTTCCTTTGGACTAGCGAGTTAGTCATAGAGACCTCCGTAAGTCTCCTCGCAGCCTTGGATTCCCTCAAGGCCGACTGAGCAGGTTGTACCATAAAAATCCATTACACTATTTTGCCATGTCAATCTAAAGAAACATGGTATACCGGCCCTCATGTTATGCAAAGTGTGTACCATGAGAATTCTCTTAATGGGATGAGGTTATCATGCCATTTGATGCTGTTCTTGTAAACCCCAATTCTATATCAACATTGTTATGATGTTCTTGTAAACCTCAATTCTATATTAAACTTGATGTTCTTGTGGACCTTAATTCTATATAAAGAGTGTCCATACTTTTTTGTCATGGTACCCAAGTTAGGGAACCAATTCCACCTAGTTTTATCGATAATCATGATTGTACCGTTATTATCGCCTATCTATGTCAAATGTCATATTTTGGACTCTACTCTATCCAAGTTTATCCTACAAGCTTTATTCTTGAAATTCCATATTGGCTATACATAAAAGTGGATGTTAAAATACATGATTAATGCCTGCGCATATAGGGCCCGATCTGGTCCTGGGAGGAGCACCCGAAAGTACTTATGCCCATGGGAGTTGATTGATCACGGTATTGGCATTATACCGAAGTGCATGACTAGCTTGATTGAACATTCCACAAATCTTGTACTTGACTTGATATTACATGACTTGCGTGGCCCGAGAAAGGGTAATTGTATACTTGCTTGACTTGAAACAAAATAGCCAAATTCCAACATGACATGATGAGTCTACTTCCTTGAATATCTTGGTATCTTTTGATATAAGTTCTTGAAAGTTCATGACTAGTACTTCCTGCTATCTTATTGTTATCCACTCTCTCTATCTTGTCGTTTTGCGAGCATGCATAGCTATAGTGCATTCATGGAAAAATGTAATTACTTAAACCCATTGCTAGTTCTTGAGATATAATTTCCTACTGAGCGTTCGCTCACTCAGTGTTTCCCTACTTTTCAGGTAAGTCCGACGATGAGGGAATTCAATCTGATCGGGAAAGTCAAGAGTGAAAGAGTTAGAGCTCCTCAAGCGTCAATTAGTCTTGTCTTTTCTCTATTTTTCTTGAGTCAAGCGTTGTATTTTTATTTTATTGAGTCTAGTATTTGCACGGGTTTGTAATAGACATATTCTTAATAAAGGAATTAATGGATTGGGTTATCTCTATATTTGCGCACTCTGTCTTTGTGTCGAATACACTACTACTCTGATTGACATGATTGATATAAACTCGTCGCGCATCTCCGGGTACCTTCCGCGCTCAGGGCGTGACAGTTTTTGTGGTATCAGAGCCTAGGGTATTCAATTCCTAGGAAAATCCAAATCCAAGGATAGGTTTAACCTTTAACCGGTGAGATTGGGTAGAACCAAGGGTTAAAGTTAACATAGAAATGCTAGCTTCTAAATGAGATCACGTATTGATCTAGTTATTGTAATTGTAGGACGATGGCTGCCGAACGTGCTCAGTGGCGCAACATGCAGCGTACACTTCAAGGCATGACTCAGGTGCTGCAACAGGTAGCACAAGGAGGTGCACAACGAGCAGGGAGTCTCCACCAAGTCTTTAAAAATATGAACCCGCCTAAATTCACGGGTTCTACTGATCCGGACGACGCAGAGCACTGGGTCAGGGAGACGGAACGTATATTCCGTGTTATGCAGTGCACGGATCAAGATAAAGTCTTATTAGCTACCTTTCAGTTGGAAAGGGATGCCCGAGGCTGGTGGGAATCAATAGAAGCTACTTTAAATCAAGACCAAGTTACTTGGGAAGAATTCGTTGAACATTTCAACGCTAAATATTTTTCGGACCGAGTCCAAGAAAAGAAAGCTACCGAATTTGCCGCACTGAAGCAACGGTCCCTGTCAGTGGCCGAGTACGAGGCCCAATTTTCTAGATTATCTCGGTATGCTAAGCACTTAGTTAGCACCGAGAAGATGAAAGCTAGGAGGTTCCTAAATGGGCTCAGGCCCCAATATATCACACAGCTGGCGCCAATGGATATTCAAGTCTATTCAGAGATAGTACGTCGAGCCCAGCTTCTAGAAGATGCCACGAAACTATCTGATAGAATCCGTGGGAAGGATAAGAAGGAACAAGTTACAAGTTCGGGTTCCTTTAAACCCAACTTCAAGAAGAGGCCTAGCACTGGAGGTACTTCTCCTCAAGATCAGAAGTTTAAGAAGACCAAGCCCTTCTCCATCACCACTACCACACCTTCGAATATAATATGCAAGCATTATGACAAGGCTGGACATAAAGCCGAAGAATGCTGGAGGAAACTTGGAGCATGTCTCCGTTGCGGGAGCCGTGAGCATCGGATTCCCGATTGCCCATTACTTAATGATCAAACCGGTGACGGAAAGCGATCCGGTAACCAAGAATGCTCGTCTTCACGCATTTAAGGAGACCGAACAAGAAGAAGAAGGCGGACTAGTAGAAGGTACACTGAAAGTTTGTTCCAAGTATGCCCATGTCTTATTTGTTACGGGTGCATCACATTCTTTTATTTTCAAGAAGTTTGCTAACCCACTACCTATGGAACCGGAATGGATAAAATTAGTCTTGTCTACTCCTCTAGGAAACGAGACTGATATTACACACCATTACCAGAACTGTGAAGTATTGGTTCATAGTAAGAATCTCCCTATTGATCTTATATGTTTAGATCTAAAGGAGTATGATGTCGTACTAGGAGCGGATTGGTTATCTAAATATCAGGCAACGGTCGATTGCCGCAATAGCAAGGTTACTTTCGAGGAATTTTTAGAACTGATCTTTACTAGCCCCAAGAGGCGAAGCAAAACCCCTCTTATTTCGGCTCTCCGAGCTAGCAAGCTCATCAGGAAAGGATGTGTATCTTTCCTTGCATTCGTCACGATTAAGGAGGCTAAGGAAACTAAGATAGAAGATATCCCAGTTGTGCAAGAATTTTCGGATGTGTTTCCGAAAGATTTGCCTGGATTACCCCCACAAAGAGAAGTGGCCTTCACCATCGATTTAGTTCCTGGTGAGGGTCCAGTTTCTAAGGTACCGTATAGAATGTCCCCTGCTGAACTCAAGGAGTTAAAGGAGCAATTAATGGAACTTCTTAAGAAAGGATTCATTAGACCGAGTACTTCCCCGTGGGGAGCGCCTGTATTATTTGTAAAGAAGAAAGATGGATCCATGAGGTTATGCATCGACTATCGACAGTTGAATCATCTCACTATCAAGAACAAGTATCCACTGCCGAGAATCGATGAGTTGTTTGATCAAATTTCAGGATCCAAGTACTTTTCCAAAATTGATCTTAGGTCGGGATATCATCAGTTAAGAATCAAGGATGAGGACATTCATAAGACTGCATTCAGAAGCAAGTACGGCCATTATGAATTTGTTGTTATGCCTTTCGGACTAACGAATGCCCCTGCTGCCTTTATGCAGTTAATGAATAGTATATTCAGGCCTTATTTGGATCAATTCGTGGTGGTCTTTATCGATGATATATTGATTTATTCCGAGACCAAGGAAGAGCATGAGGAGCATTTAAGGATTGCATTACAAATATTAAGGACAAACCGATTATATGCCAAGCTCAGCAAGTGTGAGTTCTGGCTCGAAGAAGTGACTTTTCTCGGACATGTTATATCAAAAGATGGCTTGTCTGTAGATCCATCAAAAGTTGAAGCTGTAAGAAATTGGGAAAGACCGACCAATGCTAGCGAAATCCGAAGTTTCTTAGGTCTTGCTGGCTATTACAGGCGATTCATCAAGGATTTCTCTAAAATCGCCGTACCACTTACGAGGTTAACTCGCAAGGAGATCCGTTATGAATGGAGTGAGGAATGTGAAAGAAGCTTCCAAACTCTCAAGGATCATCTTACTACAGCTCATGTTTTAGCTTCACCAATGGAAGGAGAGAAATTCGAGGTATACACTGATGCTTCTGGCATTGGCCTCGGATGTGTTCTAATGCAACAAGGAAAGGTTATAGCTTACTCTTCTCATCAATTAAAGAAACAAGAAGAGAACTACCCCGTCCATGACTTAGAATTAGCCGCGGTAGTATTTGCACTCAAAATATGGAGACATTATCTATATGGAGTACAGTTTACTGTATACTCCGATCACAAGAGTCTCAAGTATCTTTTCTCTCAAAAGGAACTAAATATGAAGCAAAGGTGTTGGCTAGAATATCTCAAAGACTTCGACTTCAATATACAATATCATCCCGGAAAGGGTAACCATGTAGCAGATGCCCTTAGTCGAAAGCCGAGAGCACTGTTAGCCAATTGTATGATTCAAGAATGGAAGTTGCTGGAGCAATTCTCTAAGCTCAATATAAGCATGGACACGAACTTCAAATGTGTCACATTATCTCATATGAGCATTCATCCAGACCTATTAACTGAAATACAAGCACTTCAAGATAATGACCCAAAATTAGTAGAGATCAAAGGCAAACTGGAAGGACAATCTGATTTCCACATAACTTGTGAAGGAAGATTAATGTTCAGGAATAGAACTTGTATACCGGATTGTCCCGAGTTAAAGAAGAAGATCTTAGATGAAGCTCATAGATCAAGGTACACAATTCATCCTGGATCTACCAAAATATACCAAGATGTGAAAAGAAATTTTTGGTGGCCCAACATGAAAAGGGAAATTGCGGACTACGTGTCGCGCTGTCTCACATGCCAACAGGTCAAGGCGGAACACCAAAAGCCTGCTGGAAAATTACATCCTCTAGATATTCCCAAATGAAAGTGGGAGGATATTGGTATGGATTTCATCATGGGTTTATCTAAATCAAAAGGAGGACATGATGGAATATGGGTTATTATTGACCGATTGACTAAATCGGCGCATTTCTTGCCAATAAAGAGCCGATGGTCAGTTGATGTTTTGGCTGCATTATACATCAAGGAAATAGTCAGATTACATGGTATTCCTGTTTCAATCGTGTCTGACAGAGATCCCCATTTTACTTCTCATTTTTGGAAGGGACTACAACATTCGTTGGGAACAAGGCTTAACTTTAGTACAGCTTTTCATCCTCAAACGGATGGTCAGACCGAGAGAACTAATTAGGTGGTTGAAGATATGCTCAAAGCTTGCATCATTGATTTCGATGGAAGCTGGCATGATCACTTGTCGTTGGTGGAATTTGCATACAATAATAGCTACCAGGCAAGTATACAAATGGCACCTTTCGAAGCCTTATACGGAAGGAGTTGCCGATCACCCTTGTGCTGGAACGAAGTTGGAGAAAAATAATTATTAGGACCAGACATGGTAAGGGATACCACTGAGAAAATACAAGTGGTTAGAGAAAGACTGCAAGTTGCTCAGTCTAGGCAAAAGGCTTATGCTGATACAAGAAGGAGAGATCTTGAATTCTAAGTTGGAGATCACGTATTCCTCAAGATATCGCCTGGACGTGGAATACGGAGATTTGGTGTTAAGGGGAAGCTTACACCAAGATTTATCGGACCTTTTGAGATATTGGAAAGAGTTGGCGAGGTTGCTTATCGCATCGCATTACCTCCTCAATTGTCTGATGTTCATAATGTGTTCCACATATCTATGTTGAAGAAGTATGTACACGATCCATCACATATTATTGAACATGGAGACTTAGTTATCCAGAAGGATCTCACATATGAGCAGAAGCCCATAAAGATACTAGATCGTGAAGTACGTACCCTAAGGAATAAGGTTATTCCCATGCTTAAGGTACAATGGAATAAGAACTCCGAACATGAAGCTACATGGGAGACCGAGGAATCCATGAGGAGGCGATTTCCAGAATTATTTTAAGGTATATACTCTACACTATCCACTTATATATACTATTGAATTTGGGGACCAAATTCTTTTAAGTGGGGGAGGGTGTAGCAACCCGGATAAAAACAAGATTTTTAAATAAATCAAATTAAAATAAAAGATAAGTAAATAGATGATGAAAGCCTAAACGTATAAGAATAAGCCAGAAGGAAAATAACGCCTTGGGTCAAGACGCTACTTCAAGAAGAAACGCCCTTATACAAGGCGCGAATTCCAGAAAGGACGCCAACAGATGAAGTCGTCAATTCTCAGCGGCCAACATAAATAAAAAGGGCAAGTATAAGTGACGCCCTCTACATGGGCGCGTTTTACATACGAAATGACGCTTGACAAGGTGTCAATTTAAATTAACGCCCTCTCTTAAGACGTTAATTCAGTTCGAGTTTCGTTCGACCCAGGAGTCTATCCAGGGCAAGTTCTGGATAACTACGTCGAAGGTGGAATATGGTAAGGACTCTATCATGGAAGTATTACTTCCAATACAACTCTAACCCTAATAGGATCCCCAAAATCCTATAAATACCCTCCTAAACCAACCCTTGATCGCTATTTGGCGATCTGCTGCTGCGGTCATCAACGTGAAGAACAGGTAATGTTCTTCCTCTTTATTTATGGTTGTGTGTGTTGAAAGAACGTTGATGTTCTTTTTCTTCCTCATCTTCCTATACAGGTTGTCTGTGTTGAGAAGACGATCACCCCTTTTGACTGAAGATCGGGTATTCTTCGTCCATCTCTTGCAAAGTTATCTCTGTTCGAGAACAGAGCATCGTTTCTTCTCCAAACCTTCATCCGTTCATCAATTAAAAACTTCAAAAGGTAGGTTTTCTCAAGAACGTAGCCCAAACTAGTATAAATTATGAAATAAACTCATCCATGATCTCATGCATATAGTTTTACTGCGTTTCCAAATGTTTTCTGAGTGATTTTAAAGAAGCGACCCAGACAAGGGCGCTAATTCTTGTTTTGACGCCCTACCCAGAAGTCGTCAATTTCATATAATTGATAATTATCCATGTTTAAAATTCTATAACTATGAAACCATGAATCTAAATTAATGCATGATCATACCTATCTAATCCTGCTATTTTTCTTGTCCTGACCATGAAATTATTTTCCTGAAATTTTATCATGTGAAAATTGATAAATTGTTGAATTAACGACCTGCACAAGGTCGTCTCTTATTGAACTGACGCCCCAGACCAGGGCGCTAATTGAAAAGTAACGCCCCTGTCCAGGGCGCGTTTTTGTTAAAATTCCAGAATATTGATTTTCTGCAGAATAGAAATATTGAAGGGACGACTAATGTATAAGTCGTCAAATTATAAATAAACGCCCCTCTGTAAGGCGTTAATTATATAATTAATGACTTGGCTAAAGTCGCCATTTTCTGTATTACTGTTTTCCCTTGTTTCTGTTAACCGAGAGTTTGATATATATATATATCGGCACTATATTCCAGTCCGTGAATATAGTCCCATGTTTCATGATGTTTTATCGTTTACCCACTAACTCTCATTGACATACAAGCTCTCCATTGGACACTCCGTTCCTTTGGACTAGCGAGTTAGTCATAGAGACCTCCGTAAGTCTCCTCGCAGCCTTGGATTCCCTCAAGGCCGACTGAGCAGGCTGTACCATAAAAACCCATTACATTATTTTGCCATGTCACTCTAAAGAAACATGGTATACCGGCCCTCATGTTATGCAAAGTGTGTATCATGAGAATTCTCTTAATGGGATGAGGTTATCATGCCATTTGATGCTGTTCTTGTAAACCCCAATTCTATATCAACATTGTTATGATGTTCTTGTAAACCCCAATTCTATATTAAACTTGATGTTCTTGTGGACCTCAATTCTATATAAAGAGTGTCCATACTTGTTTGTCATGGTACCCAAGTTAGGGAACCAATTCCACCTAGTTTTATCGATAATCGTGATTGTACCGTTATTATCGCCTATCTATGTCAAATGTCATATTTTGGACTCTACTCTATCCAAGTTTATCCTACAAGCTTTATTCTTGAAATTCCATATTGGTTATACACAAAAGTGGATGTTAAAATACATGATTAATCCCTGCGCATATAGGGCCCGATCTGGTCCTGGGAGGAGCACCCGAAAGTACTTGTGCCCATGGGAGTTGATTGATCACGATATTGGCATTATACCGAAGTGCATGACTAGCTTGATTGAACATTCCATAAATCTTGTACTTGACTTGATATTACATGACTTGCGTGGCCCGAGAAAGGGTAATTGTATACTTGCTTGACTTGAAACAAAATAGCCAAATTCCAACATGACATGATGAGTCTACTTCCTTGAATATCTTGGTATCTTTTGATATAAGTTCTTGAAAGTTCATGACTAGTACTTCCTGCTATCTTATTGTTATCCACTCTCTCTATCTTGTCGTTTTGCGAGCATGCATAGCTATAGTGTATTCATGGAAAAATGTAATTACTTAAACCCATTGCTAGTTCTTGAGATATAATTTCCTACTGAGCGTTCGCTCACTCAGTGTTTCCCTACTTTTCAGGTAAGTCCGACGATGAGGGAATTCAATCTGATCGGGAAAGTCAAGAGTGAAAGAGTTAGAGCTCCTCAAGCGTCAATTAGTCCTGTCTTTTCTCTATTTTTCTTGAGTCAAGCGTTGTATTTTTATTTTATTGAGTCTAGTATTTGCACGGGTTTGTAATAGACATATTCTTATTAAAGGAATTAATGGATTGGGTTATCTTTATATTTGCGCACTCTGTCTTTGTGTCGAATACACTACTACTCTAATTGACATGATTGATATAAACTCGTCGCGCATCTCCGGGTACCTTCTGCGCTCGGGGCGTGACACCTGGCATTATCTCTTCTTCATCATCTTCTTCTTCTCCTTCGGCGCACATGGCATGAAGTAACCTTTGATGTCCTAGGGATGAATTCCCTAGACAGTGGAAATAGTCTTGGACTACTCTGCCCATTTCTTCTCGACTATGCCTCTGAGGATCAGATCAAGGCATTAGTCGCTCTTGTGTCTTTGGCTGATAAGCCTGCCTTATCATCTGTGCGTCTTGATACATCTTCCGGGGATACCAGAATACATCTACCTGCCGGGCGCAGGCCCTTGGCATGTGGGAAATAGCCATTGGAATAGCCTCTTTCTCTTCTTCTTCTCTGATCAGAACTTTCTTGCCCCCTCTCCTGGGGTGCATGACAGCAGCTTCCTCCCTCGCAGGGACTGGGGCTGGGCCCTGTGTTCTCTTTGGCACCCAGACTTGTTTAAATCTTGCCAGCTTGGGCACCAGTGACTTTCTTTCTTCTCTTTCCATGTTGGCCCTCCTAGTGGCCAGCACCTGGAACCTGTTGTTGGTGGGGACCGTCGGAACAATGCAGTCGGGTAGTGCTTCAGCCGAGCGACTGTTGAGGTACACTCGCATCCCTCCTATTAGCATGGATTTCCTCGAGACCGATAGACGTCCCTCGGGTGCAGCAATCCGGTTCCTCCGGTAGTTCTTCCTCTTTCTACCGACACCAGTAGGAACAACAGCTCTTCTGTCCAAGTAGTGGACGTAGCATGAGACGATAGTTGGTACAGTCGTTGTCTTTTGCAGCTCTTTCTCCTTGGGTACATCTGCAGCTTCTACCACAGCAGTCTTTTCAGTTCCATCATCGATCTGGAGTAGATCAAAGAACACAAGCCCCAAGCAGTTAGGTAGGCCCACCATCGGGGGCAAGGATCCGAATGCAGTCGGTACCGCCAGGTACCCATCACGGACGTGGTTACCAACTACTTGATGGCCGAACTCAACAGAAACTAGTCCAGTTTCCATTTGGCTTCTTGCAAGTAAGATTAGCATACAGTAAGAATTTTTGGAGAGGCCGCCAGGCCTCTTACTTTGGCAAAGAGATGAAGGGAGACTTGGTCCCACCGGGCGTGCCAGCTTTGTGGAACATATATTTTATTTTATTTTTATTAATTTAATATATATATATTATTTATTTGATTTTAGTTTTATTTATTTATTGATTCATTAGTTAACTTGCTAGACGTGCCAGTCACCGAAGTGACAATTTATTATGCACTCGATCTGACTTAGTCAATCGATTGTGAAGTCCGAGTCGGGACCGAAAGTCTGTCATACCATAAAGGCTATGATGTTAATTACGCTCTTCCAAAGAAGGACAACCCTTGATTAATCGCTAAAGTAAGAGGGGCCCCGGGGGCAAAACAAAGTAAGACTGTGATGTTGACTCTATTTGCAAGATGTGAAATGCGTGTGGATGATCATGCGATGCAAGATATGATGACAACATTCGGGATAAATCTGGCAGCGTATCCCCTTATCTTGGTCTGTGCCAAGTGGGGATATAGGACATCCATCTACGGAGTGCCGAGATGGAAGCCAAAAGAAAGATGAGCGTAGCCTGAGATCCAGAAGGATCTAGATGTGACGGGACAATGTCCATTATCATGGTATTTATTAGAAACCATTAGAGGACACGCAGTGGCAAGACTCCAAGGGTCCGCAGGGTCAGAAGAAAATATCGTAGTCAAACTGTGCAATGTGGGGGTAAAACCCCATTAATTTAGCTCATTGGGACATGGATGAGGAACCATGATTCCCCCATGATATGATGAAGGTTGGCATGAAAGCTAATGACGTTGGGATGTTGGGTTTAGAGTGAGTTTAGGGCTCATTGAGGTTGCTGGGAAGTCGAGTGTTTGAATGGTAGTTGGTGTTGAGGTGAACCGGCGTGAATAGGAATCGGCGCGAAGGCAAACCGGCGCGATGGAGTCTCGGCGCAGTCTACTTCGGCGCGACGGTGAGCACAAGGGGGGGCATCGGCATGGTGTGTGGCCGGAGTGACTATTGTCTCCGTGTGCCAATCACCCGACGTGAAACTCGCACCGAGAGAGGGCTACGCCGGGAGGCTATATGGCGCCGACAAGAAGGATTTCTTTAGGTTTTAGGTGTTTTGAGGGCTTTGTGAGATTATGGGTTTTTGATGGATTATATTGAGGGGGACTCTTATGTTAGGTAAGGGTTTCATGGGCTCATCAACGATGATATTCAAGTAAGCTGAAAGGTGGGGATAAACTCATCCACAGAAGGTCTAGGGAGACCATGTGACCGTAATGATTATGTTCCCCTTTTATAGTGAGCAAATAGCCATAAGATAGTCTTTCTCAGGATTTTTGCCACACCAAGTGGGGTTGATTCATCAATTTTAACGAGGGCATCACATGATACAATAAATCAAGGATCGTTAATGAATTTCGGCAGCATCTCCCCTTGTTTTGGATTGTGCCAAAAGGATAGTATATGTCATCCATCCACGGAGTGCCGAGATGGAAGCCAAAAGGGAGATGGGCATAGCCCGTGATCCAAAAGGATCACAATCCGATGGGACAATGTCTACTCATCGTGGTATTTATTAATATCCCCTTGGAGAGGCCATAGAAGAGCATGCAGTGGCAGAACTCCATAGGACAATGGGGTTGCATAATGTAGGGGGGTTAACCCAGTTGATTTAGCTCCCATGGGCTTGAGTAGAAGGCTGTTGTTCCTCCCCTGGGTGACAGAATTTTGTATTGAAGGATCATAGGGCTTAGAGCTCATGAGGGCGTCGGCGCGAATGCGTCTCGACGTAACAGGAAGGATGGGTCTCAGCGCGATGGGGAAATCCCCAATCGGCGTAGGCGGCACTCGGCGCAGAACTCGCCCCGAGATAGGGCCCCGCCGGGAGGCTTTGAGGATTTTCTGAAGATGAGGGTTTCAGGGGGATTGAAGAGATTTTTGAGCTGAGGATGTCAGAGACTTCTTTGAGGGTTCTAAAGGGTTCTATTCAAGGATTTTGAAGTGTTTTACTCAAAGTTTAAGGGAGCTTTAGTCTGAGGATTTTGGGGGGGGGGTTTATCCGAAGGTTCAGGAGACTTTACACAGGGTTTCAAGGGGTTTTGTTCAGGGTTTTAGGATGGCCACTGAGGATGGTTCTGGAAGAAATCATCAGAGGAGGAAATGGCTTTCACTCTGGAGCTTCATTGGGAGCCAGGTTATCGATTGACTCATGTGAGCCTTGACGCGAACATATCCCTCGCTATTTCACGAATGAGAAGCCATGAGATGGACTGTCTCAGGCTCTCATCGTGATTGCAAGGTTGAAACTATAGAGATGATGCGATAGAAATCACCCAGACGATATGAGGGACATACATACAGTGGAATGAAATCTGTTCACAACAACTATTGAATACGGTAGATTTCAGAGAGGCAGAGAGAGAGAAGGAACTTCAGCATCCCATATTTTCATTTCATCCAAACAGAGTGCATACATTTAGTACAGAGGAGAACCATACTACAGGAATATGCGTATAGGCTAAGCATCGAAAGAAAGCTGCCGACCGGCACCTGACATCGACCGAGGAACATCCCTCAGAAGCAGATTAGAGAAAATAGATCGAAATAAGAGACGGGAAAGGGGAGAATATAGCCCTTGAGGGCATTCGATAGACGGCTCCCACCTTGAATCTTCTTCCCAAGACTTCTATTACCTTCTCTCTCTTTCGAATCTCCTTCAATGGACTCTCAGACCCTCTTCTTTTCAGTGGCTAACCTGGCTCTGATCACCTTTCTGCTCTGTGTCCCCCCTTTTTGCTTGTCGAGGATCACCTGTTTTATAGAGGGGTGGCCCTCTTTTACCGGTACGAACTCCTCGGCGCGATGACTTGCAGCATCTCGGCGTGCCTGGCATACAGCATTTCAACGCGCTCATCTTGTGTTGGGCTTGGGCCCATTTGCTTAGTATATCGGCGCCGGACAGGGGCTCATCTAATGGGCTTTTATTCATTGGTCATATGGACTCCTTAGAGTAGATATTTGTTTTTCTTGGGGCTTGCTTAACACCTTGCATTCATGAACATGTGTGAGGCAATGTGAATCCCATTCTATGTGCATCAGAATTGTCTGAGGATCCTCTTCAGCAGGTAGATGATTACCCGGGGCTTGTCGTAGTCTTCATCAGCCTAACTATCTGAATGATAGCGGTGTTGTACAGCAGCCTAGCCAGAAATGGCTTCAGCCGAACAGAGTGTCAAGGATAGTGGATCTCTTCTATTCTGATTCTCAGAACTTCCAAGGATGGCACAGGTGCCGCACCCTTGATTGGTCTTTAGAGCCTTCAGCTTGCTTCGACTTCTTCTTTTATCTTTGTATATTTTAGGTGTCATCGGGCCCAGCTCCCTCCGTTCAT
This sequence comes from Amorphophallus konjac, assembly GCA_022559845.1. Classification (NCBI taxonomy): domain Eukaryota; kingdom Viridiplantae; phylum Streptophyta; class Magnoliopsida; order Alismatales; family Araceae; genus Amorphophallus; species Amorphophallus konjac. The sequence goes on from CM040119.1 coordinate 40,237,924, forward strand.
CCAAGAACAGATTTTTGCTGCTCAGGGTGTCTCCAAACTGGCCTATGATCCATACTCTAGTACTTACAATCCAGGCTGGAGAAATCACCCAAATTTGTCTTGAAAAAATCAGCAAGGACCATCCCCATCATCTAATCCCTCAAACCAGCTAGTCTCCAAACAATCATTCCAAGTTCCAGCTCAATCTTATCTGAATTTCTCTTATGCACCTTTTCCAAATCAATCTCAATTTCAGCAACCTCCATGTCAGCATTCGCAGACCCCATATCATCAAGCTCAATTTTCTCAAGGCCAACATCAACAGTATCCTCCTTATAGATTCAATCAAGCTTCAGTTCCTTATCAACCACCTCCTCCACAGCCCAACTTTGATGAGAAGTTTGATCAACTCTAACAACTAATTCTTACTCAACACTAATCCATTTCTAAGTTGGAGAGCCAGATAGGGCAGTTAGCGGTAGCTAGCATGAGAAGAGAGGTAGGGCAGCTCCCTAGCCAACTAGTGGCCAACCCCAAGAATCAACCTCCTGGCTTTCCTCAAAGAGCTCCTCTTCTTCGTCAGCCCAACCCTCCTCAGATTCCTCAGATTCCCCCTCCTACAAGACCCCAATTTGAAAATGCTAAGGCAATCTCTACTCTTAGGAGTGGGAAGGTTTTAGATGACCTATATAAGGTTAGGGGGGTTGGCAGTAGTTCGGGCCAAGGGGTCCAGGATGGAAGTGATAGTGAAGAGGAGGAGCCAATGATCATTAAAGGAAAGAAGAAGCCAAAAGGCAAGGGGCAAGATATGGAGCTTGACAATGGAAAAACTAAGATTGAGGAAGGACCCCAAGGGTACATGCCAAAGGTCCCATTTCTAGATGCATTACAGTCAAAAGCTAGCAAAAAGCATCCGGTTCAACAAGAGGAATTGATGGAATTATTCAAACGAGTGAATATCAATATTCCATTGATGGATGCAATCAAGCATGTGTCGGCATATGCGAAATTTTTGAAAGAGCTTTGTACACCAAGTAGGGAACCCAAGGCAGTCACTCAAAAGATCTGTCTGTCTGAGGACGTTAGTGTTGTGGTAATGAATCATCTTCCTAAAACGTTTAAGGATCCCGGAGCTCTATTGATCTCATGTGACATAGGTGGAGTTACCTTTGATCGGGCATTACTAGATTTAGAAGCCAGTGTGAATCTACTACCCACCTTTATTTATGGGCAGTTTGATCTGGGGGAGCTAAAACGACATCAATAATCCTTCAATTGGTGGATCAATCAGTGAAAACTCCAAGAGGTCTTTTGGAGGATGTTATTGTTAAGATTCATGAATGCTACTTTCCTGTGGACTTTTTAATCTTGGACATGGCCTCGTCTCAGGAACTGAACCACACGCCAATTATTTTGGGACGTCCTTTTCTTGCTACAGCTAAGGCCAACATCAATTGTGCCACGGGAATGATGGACATATCTTTTGGAGGAGAGAAAGTTTCATTAAATGTTTTTAAGGCATCGCAGTACCTGGACCAGGAGGAAGAATGTAATGTAATTGATATATTTGAGGATTTGATTGAAGAAAGTCTGGATGATGTTAAGGACACCCTAGAGGAGGGTAGCATATTCCAAGACTCACCTCTCTCTTGCGTACCCTGGTCTAGGGTAGAGCCACTTCCTGCATTACATTTCTAGCCTATCCTTCCATCTCTTGAACATCCTCCTACTCTAGAACTCAAACCTCTCCCGGACTCCCTGAAATACGTGTATCTGGGCCCTGATCACACTCTTCCTGTTATCATTTCCTCCAATCTCACCTTGGCTCAAGAATCCAAACTCTTAGATGTTCTTAAGAAGCATAGGGGGGCAATAGGTTGGTCAGTGGCAGACTTAAAAGGGATTAGTCTGGATGTTTGCATGCACTACATTTATTTGGAGGAGAATGCTAAACCAAGAAGGGAGATGCAACCACGGTTAAATTCCAACATGAAGGAGGTGGTAAAGAAAGAAGTGGTGAAATGGCTGGATGCTGGGATTATTTATCCCATATCGGATAGCAAGTGGGTCAGTCCAATGCAGGTGGTTCTAAAGAAGTCAGGACTGACGGTGATTAAAAATGAGAAATGAGAAGAGGCGCCCATGAGACTACAGACGGGGTGGAGAGTCTGTATTGATTATAGAAAATTAAACTCACTGACAAAGAAAGATCATTTCCCTCTCCCCTTTGTAGATCAGATTTTGGAGAAATTGGCTGGGCAAAAGTATTTTTACTTCTTGGACGGATATTCTGGGTACAATCAGGTTGCTATATACCCAGATGATCAAGAGAAAATCACATTTACGTGTCCTTATGGCACATTTGCTTTTAGGAGAATGCCATTCGGGCTCTGTAACGACCTCGCTACCTTTCAAAGATGTATGATAGCAATATTATCAGAAATGGTGGGTAAATTTTTGGAAATCTTTATGGATGACTTCTCAGTGTTTGGTGACTCATTTGAAGGATGCTTGGAAAATCTAAAAAAGGTGCTGAAAAGATGCATAGAGTCGAATCTGGTGCTTCGTTGGGAGAAGAGTCACTTCATGGTCGGAGAAGGGATAGTGTTAGGCCATATTGTTTCAGAAAGGGGAATAGAGGTCGACAAAGCCAAGGTCGATCTAATTTCTAATCTTCCTCATCCTACTTCTGTCAAACAAAATCAGTCTTTCCTTGGCCATGCTGGATTTTATCGTAGATTCATCAAGAACTTCTCTGCCATTGCCCATCCTCTCACCCAGATGTTGGCAAAAGACACTCCGTTTCAATTAGATGAATCTTGTCTAGAGGCTTTCCATTCCTTGAAGGCAGCACCTGATTCTGCAATCTCTAGATTGGTCGCTGCCCTTTGAAATAATGTGTGATGCCTCGGATTATGCTATAGGAGCTATCTTAGGTCAAAGAGTTGATAAGAAACCCGTGGTGATTTACTATGCGAGCCGCACCCTCACCGACGCTCAGATGCATTACACCACCACGGACAAAGAATTACTTGCTGTTGTTTTTGCCCTAGAGAAATTTTGCTCGTATTTTTGGGGGGCCAAAGTCATTGTCTATTCCGATCACGCAGCTCTTAAATATCTACTTTCCAAGAAGGACGCTAAACCCCATCTTATTCATTGGATTCTCTTGCTATAAGAATTTGATCTTGAAATCAAGGACAAGAAGGGGTTAGAAAATGTTGTGGCTGACAATCTGTTTAGAATTGTGATCCCTGAAAGTGCCCCAATGTCTGATTCCTTTCCTGATGAACAACTTCTGTCTATCTCTCATACCCCAACCCCCTGGTATGCTCATATCGTCAACTATCTGGCTGTCGGTCAAATTCCAGGTGGGTGGACTAAGCATGAATAGGATCATTTCTTTTCGAAGGTCAAGAATTATTTTTAGGAGGACCCATAGCTATTTCATATGGGTCCAGATCATATTATCAGAAGGTGTGTCCCTAAAGAAGAACAACAATCTGTGTTGAATTTTTTTCACACTCTTGCATGTGGGGGAAACTTCTCAGGTAAGAAGACTACGGCAAAAGTTTTGCAGGGTGGATTCTACTGGCCCACGTTGTTTAAAGATGCTTATGAATTTGCCAAAACTTGTTTAAAATGTCAAGTTGTGGGCAATATTTTAAAAAAAGATATGATGCCACTGAATCCCATTCTGGTAGTCGAAATCTTTGATGTTTGGGGTATAGATTTTATGGGACCGCTTACACCATCTTTTGGAAATGAATATATTATAGTGGTGGTTGACTATGTTTCAAAGTGGATTGAAGCCATAGCCAAAAGGACCAATGATCATAAGCTTGTGATGAAGTTTGTGAAAAAGAATATTTTCTCTAGATTTGGGTGTCCGAGGGCTATTATTAGTTATGGGGGTTCTCACTTCACTCATTCTGAGTTTCGAGGTTTGCTTCGCAAGTATGGCATCACACATAAACTCGCCACCCCTATCATCCCCAAACTAGTGGTCAGGTGGAGGTATCCAATAGGGAGATTAAGCACATTTTGCATAAAATAGTTAGGCCTGATAGGAAAGATTGGTCTGATAGATTAGATGATGCATTGTGCGCCTATAGAACTGCATTCAAAACTCCCATTGGCATGTCACCATATAGACTCATCTTTGGAAAAGTCTGTCACCTCCCTATAGAATTAGAACATAGAGCATATTGGGCCATCAAACAAGTTAACTTTGACCTCATTCAGGCTAGATCCCAAAGAGCTCTACAATTAAATGAACTAGAGGAACTGCGTAATGAATCCTATCAGAATTCAAAGATTTATAAAGCCAAAGACAAAGCATTACATGATAAACATATTCACAGAAAAAAATTTCATGCTAATCAAAAGGTTTGGCTTTTCAATTCAAGGCTACGCTTGTTCCTAGGTAAATTGAAATCTAGATAGGATGGACCGTTTGTTGTTATTAAGACATTTGACCATGGAGCTATTAAAATCTTGAATCTCCAAAATGGTCACATTTTCACTATTAATGGTCAAAGACTAAAACCTTACATGGAAAATGAACAGTTGTTGCCAAAAGAATCCATTGTCTTGTGTAATCCAGAATAATTATTCTTGAGCTTACATGCGTCTGGCTGAAGACGGTAAACTTAGCGCTTCTAGGAGGCAACCCAATATTTTTGTTATTTGATGCTTTGTTTCTAATATGTTTTTCAGTGGTCAGGTAAGAGTCGAGGAGATGACGTTGTCACCATCATCACCAAGGAATAATTCCCTCCAGATATCAGGTTGTACCCTTCCTTCTCAATAGTATTTCTTGCTGCATTGTTCTACTGTTCTATTGTTTCACCATGCCATTGAGGACAATGTCATTTAAGTTGGGGGGGAGAGAAATTCATGCCGCATTTAATACAACCCATCTGACATTTTATCCTGTATTTACATCAAAATGTTAAAAAAAATATTGAGGAAATCCCGAGTGAGTTTGCTTGATTCATGCTCTCATTGAAAGTAATTCTAGAATAGAAAAGACTAGAAAGAAGGATGAAGGAAAATTTATTCGATCTAGCCATAGAAAACTAATTTAAGAATCTCTTTAAAGTTCATGTGCACTTAAAAAAAAGAAAGAAAAGAAAATTCACTTTGCACATTAATGAAACAAGCAGGACAAGCTTTATCGTGGAGTGATGTCTGATACTCTGCATTTCTTAGAAGAGAGACCTTTATGATATAGCTATCTGCCAAAGTATCTATCAAACAAGTGCAAAAGCACATTGTTGAAAAAAATATAATAATAATAAAATACCATGAAAAATACCCCTGATCTTAGTAACCGGAGTTGCTTCTCCTAAGGTAAGAGTTGAGGTTCGCGTCAAACGGTGAAAGGTTGTGCAGTATCATGTGTGTAAAAAAAAAAAAGAGAACGCAGACAAAAGCTAGTGCACCTAATACTTTAATCTAGGAGGTGCAGAGTTGAAGGATACCAATCTAGAATAGCAAATGAGGGGTGCCATTGCCTATGCTGTGGATTTAGTATTACACATGCACAAGTACTATTGAACTTTGCGATGTATTCTTAAACATGTACCTAAATTTCTAAACAAAGGTTAGTGTGCATTAATGATTCCGGATTTCTGATCTCTGGTTGATTCTATGAAGGAAGATCTTGACTTGAGGCATGAAACCTTTAAACTCTTGTTGGTTCCTAATATTTAACATATCTGCATTGTTAAGGGACTAGCAATGAGTAAGTTGGGGGTGTGATAAACACTTATTTATTTATATCACACATCAATTTTGGGGCTTTAATGAAGTCAATTATGCAATTTTTTACACGATAATCTCTGTCTCCCACAAAATGAAGATTTATCTATAATTAATGGGACTTGAGATATTTGCATAATTAAATTTTAATGAAACTTAATTCATAGGAAATTTAGCTATAATTACTTTTTACAAAACTTATTTTTGTGTGAACAAAAGAGGAACAAAAGGGCAAAGCATATGCTCATTGTAAATTTTTTGTTGAAGGGACTGTAATATAATTTTTTTCATTTTATCCCAACCTTGTGTATAGGAATCACATGCTCTCTTTGACACAGCAACAGTATGCATGGGCCTCCCCTCCTCATGCACATGCAACAGCATGGCAGCGGCTCCTCCGGCATTGGCGGCTCTAGCCGACCTGTTGGCAGGCAGACAAGGCAGGCAGGGGAAGTAACAGCATGCAACAGCAACGTGAACTCCGGCATAGTGGTGTGGGCTCACAAGCATGCAGAGAATGGGAGTGAGGCGGCAGCATCTACATAACCGAGCCTTCCCTCTTACAGATTTTGAAACCCTGGCTGGGCACTTCTTCTCCCCCCGAACCCATCTTCTCATCCCCTCCTTCTCTCCTTCAAGTCTTCTCCCACTCCCTCTCTTCATTACACGCACTTGCACCCTCTCCCTCTCTCACTCCCCTCATCGAACTCACAACACACACACCATCGCTGCCACCGGCCTCTCCTCGGTCTCTCTACAGCACACTTGCACAATACCTGCAGTCACCCCTCTCCCTTCTCTGTTCTCCACTGCCCTCCATTCTCGCCACCGCACTCACACGGCGGCCCTCTCTCCCTGCGTACACTAAACTCAGATGCACCACAGTCCCCCCTCTCACTATCTCACACACTCCGCTGCATACACACACGCAATGCACACACCGCAGCAACTTCTCTCCCCTCTCCCTCTCTTTACACTTCTCTCCTCACTCTCCATTCCCTCTCTCTCTTTCCCTTTCTCTCCCTACACATAGCACCGGACGGCGTCCAACACCTTCCGAGACCCATCTTCCTCTCCCCCCTTCTCCTCCAGTCTTCTCCCCTCACTTCCCCTTCCTCTTCTTCTTCTTTCTCCTCCTGCTGCTTCTCTCTCTTTCTTCTCTCCCCTCCGATCTCCTTGGCTGGCGGAGTCCCTATTTTGAACAAGGGTGCCGGCCAATGCGTCACCACCTCCCTATCTCTTCTCTTCGCAACTTCTACCCCTCTCTGCCTCAGTCCCTCTCACACCTCCACACTCCGTGACCCCTGCACCGGCCTCTCTTCTCCGTCGCCTGCACCCCCCGCCACAGTCATCATCTCCGCCTGCTAGCCATCGACGCGAGCCCGATCTCAACCTCTCTCTTCCTCTCTCTAACCATCGGCCGCGGCCTCATCTCCTCTTCACACACACACCACTGCAGTCCCAGCTCTCCTCTCCCTCTCTCCGACACACATGCACACACTGTAGCCCCACGGCCACCTCTCTTTTCTCTCTCCCGCACTACCTCTCCCTTTTGCTAACGGCCTCCACCTGCAACGTCGCAACTGCACCGCGGCAGTCCTCTCGCTGCTGTTGCTCCCTTCATCCCCCCCTCTAACTTCTTCTCTTCTCTCCCTCTCGCCCTCACAACTCTCTTTTCTCTCCCTCTCTTTGCTCTCTCTCTCACAACCAGCCTACATCGGCACCACAAGTGCTCACTATCCCTCAGCCTCTCTCACCTCTCTCTCTCTAAAACTCCAGCCAGCTGTCCTCAAACATGTCTCCCCCCTTCGCTCCCCCTCTCTCTGCTATCTCTATCTTTCCCTTCTCTCTCACACACACCTGCCTCACCACTCCCCGTTCTTCTTCCTTCCCACACTACACACACTCGCTCCGGCCACACCACGGCGTCCTCACTGTAGAGCCCTCCTTCTCCCTCTTCCACACTATCTGCCAGACCTCCCGCTCCTCTTCCCCCTCTCTCCTAATGTGCCAGCTTCCCTCCCATTCTCACTTCCCTACTCACCGCCTCTGCACACCCCTGTGCTCTCCCTACGCTCACCTCACCTCCGTCGTCCCACCACACCAACACTCACGTTGCATGCCCCTCATCCCTCTTCTCTACACTGCATCATGGCCTCCCTTAGTTGTCGCACACCTCTTCTGCCTCCCTCTAATGTCCATCTCTGCACCACTACACAGCCTACTCCCCCACTCTTTCTCTTCTCTCTACTACATACACAACACATCACTACTCTTGCATAACCTCCGGGTCCCCCTCTTCTGCCCACCGTCACGGCTTCTCCCTCTCACATTCCCCGCCACGCACACACCACAGGCCCTCTCTCTGTCCCCCCTCCTCTAAACACTCCACACACACCGCCGCACACCACCTGCGTGGGTCGACCCTCACACCCGAGGGGTTGACCAATCTCTCTCTACCTCTCTCTCTGTTTCGCTCTAACCACGTCTATCTCTCCTCCCTCCGTGTCCAACTCCCTCTTCTCCCTTCCTCTCTCACCCAGTGATCTCTCTCTCTCTTTATCTCTCTTTATCTCTCTTTCTCTCCCCTCCATCCCTCTCTTTCTCTCTCTACCACACACAACTCACATATTTTATTTTTTTCATTTAATTAATCCTCTCTCATCCTCTATCTTTCTCTCTCTACATCTCTCCTTATTTGTCTCTCTAAATCTCTCTCTCTAAGGCTCTCTCTCTCTCACGGCAGCATCTACACCTGGATCGGCAGCTTTCCAAGACACGTGGGCTACGGCTTCTTCATCCGCATCTTGGCTATTTTTCTCCCCATTTCCTTATTTTAGTTGGAATTTATTTGGGATTGTAATGTTTAGTTTTCTTATCATTCTGTAAAAGTTTAACTTTTGAGTAATAAAATTAGTTCAGTGTTACTTTCTCTCTCTAGTATTTTCTCTCTCTTCACCTTCTTCCTTTTTTTTCTCTCTAAATCATCTAAATTTCTTTAAGTGGAATTACTCTCATGCAATTTTAAATTCTAAAAAAATATCATTTCATAATTTTTCTCAAAATACAAGGTTTTCAACATTAAAATTCTGACCTCCTCATGGGATCGACTCGTATTCACCATTATGCTCAAATTTTAATTTTATCGTGTGTGATTGTGGATTTTTGAAATTATGTGTGTGGTGTTTTTAACGACGAGCATCCGCTCGCATCACCCTGTTGATCATCAAGAAGGCTCCCCGTTGTCTTCAAGTGCATCGACGCAAACTATAAGGTGTGTCGACACAACTGCTGATTGCCTAGAATGCTTCTCTTCTTTGTCTTCAAGTGTGTCGACTCTCCTGGTGATGTGCGTCGACGCACTTTCGTAATCCGCATGGACTGCTGGTTGCTCGCCTAGCTGGCAGCTCTATCCTTTTAGTGTCGTCGACGCAGCTTGTGAGGTGCATCGGTGCTCCTCATCCTTTACGCGGGCTGGACTGCGAGCCACAACGTGCATGCGTCGACTCACTCAGTGATGCGCGTCGACACACTCAGTCGTTCAGGAGTCCTTTCAGCCCTAATGGCCTTAGAAGCTACGATGCTGGGTCGACACACTCTTATGAGTGTGTCGACACACTCTTCTTTTCTTCCTCAATTGCCTTTACTTAGCTTCTTGACGTCAAATTTTTAGGCATCAACAAATGCCCCCCACCCACAGGCAGCGCGAATGAGGAAAGAAGGAGCGGGGCCTACGGGTGTAACCTCCTGTTTAGATAGCATGTGCGAGAGTATGAGAGAACGCTCACCTCTTCAAAGAATGGATGAGTAGGTTGCTCCACCATTATTGCTCATGTAAATCTGGTAGTACATTCATCAACATGGGGTTAATGCCGAAGCAAGGATAAGGGTTTATTTATTGGCTCAAATAGAAGGTTTGGGCCAATTGATTTAAGTTGTTAGCTCCAACTGTGAGCCAGGAACTGGAGCACTTCATTCGTCGGCATTGGATAAATGCCAAAGCAAAGAGATTGTTTATCAGCAGAGACGTAAGGTCTGAGCCGCCAGGATTTGCTTGTCAAGAAGGGTTTATTTATCAATAGAGGCGTAAGGCCTAAGCCGGCAGGGTCTGCTTATCAAATTTGATGATGTCGAGAGCTAGTGTTGGTGTATTCAAGGGTTGGTCCATCAATAGGGACGTATGGTCCAAGTCGTATAGGCTTGTTTCTTATATATGAATCTTGCAGATGACGACGGAAGTTGATAATATCATCGACACCGGCCAAGTGCCGATGGAAGGAATGAGTATCATCGGGATAGATGGAAGATCTATGCCGACATAAATATCGTTGACTTTGTCGATGATGACAAAAGCTGACAATATCACCGACACTGGTCGAGTGCCGATGCAAGGAGTGACTATCATCGAGATAGATGGAAGGTCTACATCGACGCATATATCATTGGTCTTACCGATGATAATGAAAACCAACAGTATCATCGACACCAGTGGGGTGCCGACGTGAGGTATAGGTATCATCGGAATAGACAGGAGGTCTATGCCGACATGAATATCATTGGCTTTACCGATGATGACAAAAACCAACAGTATCATCGACACTGGTGAGGTGCCGACGCAAGGATTGAATATCATTAAGATAGACGAAAGGTCTACGCCGACATGAGTATCATTGGCTTTGCCGATGATGACAAAAACCAAAAGTATCATCAACACAAGTGAAGTGCCGTTGCAAGGAAGTTACTTCGTCGATGATGACGAAAGCTAACGGTAAGTATCATCGACACTGACCAGGTGCTGACGTAATGAATGAATATCATCAGGATAGACGGAAGGTCTATGCCGACATGAGTATCGTTGGCTTCGCCGCCGATGATGACAAAAACCAACAGTATCATAGACACAAGTGAAGTGCCGACGCAAGGAATGAATATCATCGCGATAGATGGATGATCTATGCCAACATGAATATCATTGGCTTTACTGATGATGACAAAAACCAACAGTACCATCAACACTAGTGAGGTGTCGACGCAAGGAGTGAGTTTCATCGGGATAGACGGAAGGTCTACACCGACATGAATATCATTGGCTTTGTCGATGGTGACAAAAACCAATAGTATCATCGACACTAGTGAGGTGTCGACACAAAGAATGAATATCATCAAGATAGACAGAAGGTCTACGCCGACATGAGTATCATTGGCTTTGCCGATGATGACAAAATCCGATAGTATCATCGACACTAGTGAGGTGCCGACGCAAGGTATATTATCATCGGAATAGATGGAAGATCTAGACCAACATGAATATCGTCAGCTTTGCCGATGATGACAAAGGCCGACAGTACTGCAATGATATCTCCTAGTAGGACTGGGAGTGAGTGTTTAGGAAAGGGAAGCTTTATCAGTGCGGACGGGAGGTCCAGCATCCGAGTGGGATTTTTGGTTGGCTCAGGCAGGGTGCCAAGAGCCAGGAGAGACTCGCGATGCGGGAGAGGAGCTCTCGATGAGAAATATACTTTTTTAACACATTATTGACCCAAGCGCCCTTCTTGCCTTTGCCCACGCACCCTTTCAGATTTTCACGTGGCAGGATACCCAATTTTACCCGCAGCGCCCTTTCGGGTTTTCGCCATAGTCGGGTTATAGCCATTTTGCCCTTGTTCGGCGGGATACCTAAACAAGTCTGGCGGGGCACCTCTATTTTAAGCCACATTTTTTTTAAACAAACGGGTGAAAATGTTGACAAAATATCTTCTTCATCGATCAGCACCATCCCATTTGAGTGGGTGACTGTTCGTTAAAGTGAATTGTTCATTGGCGTAGGTTAAATGCCAATGAAAAGGAGAGGGTTTATTTATCGATTCAGACGTAAGGTCTAAACCAATGTTGATGCATAGATTGGCTCAGGCAGGAAGCCATTTGCCGAAGGAAGCTCTTCGTTGGCATCGGGTCAATGCCCACACAAAGGGAGAGGTCCGTACGCTGATCTGGATGTAAGGTCCTAACCAACAGTGATATACACATCAGCTTAGGCACGAAGCCGTTCACCACCAAAGACTTTATCATTGACATTGGGCCGATGTCAACGCAAAGGAAAGGTTTAAATGTTGATCTGGATGTAAGGTCCAAACCGACGGTGGTATACGTATCGGCTTAGGCACAAAGCCGTTTGTCGCCAAAAGACTTTATCGTTGACATTGAGTCGATACCAATGCAAAGGAAAAGGCTTAAATGTTGATCCAGACATAAGGTCCAAACTAATGGTGATATTCATATCGGCTCAAGCATGAAGCCGTTTGCCGCCAAAGACTTTATCGTTGACATTGGGTTGATGCCAACGCAAAGGAAAAGGTTTAAATGTTCATCTGGACGTAAGGTCCAAATAGACGGTTGTGTACGTATCGGGTTAGGCACAAAGCCATTTGTCGCCAAAGACTTTATCGTTGACATTGGGTCGATGCCAACGCAAAGGAAAAAAGGTTTAAATGTTGATCCGGACGTAAGGTCCAAACCAACAGTGATATTCATATCGGCTTAGGCACAAAGCCGTTTTTCGCCAAAGACTTTATTTCTAACATTGAGTTGATGCCAATGCAAAGGAAAAAAAGTTTAAATGCTGATCCAGACATAAGGTCCAAACCAACGGTGATATTCATATCGGCTTAGGCACGAAGCCGTTTGCCGCCAAAGACTTTATCGTTGACATTGGGTTGATGCCAACGCAAAGGAAAAGGTTTAAATGTTGATCTAGACGTAAGGTCCAAACCAATGGTGATATTAATATCAGCTTAGGCATGAAGCCGTTCGCCGCCAAAGACTTTATCGTTGACATTGGGTTGATGCCAACGCAACGGAAAAGGTTTAACTGTCGATCTGGACGTAACGTCCAAACCAATTGTGATATCTATATCGGCTTAGGCACGAAGTCATTTGCCGCCAAAGACTTTGTCGTTGACATTGGGCTGATGCCAACACAAAAGAAAAGAGGGGTATACGTTGATCTAGATGTAAGGTACAAATCCACGATAGTAGGAGGAATCCATTTGGATTGGAGGATGATATTTGAGAGCTTGACCAGGGCGAAGGGCCACAGGACGAAGAGAGAGGTTCATGCGTCGATTTGGACGTAAGATTCAAACCAGTGATGGTAGGACGGGCCCGATGGGACTAGGGATCAATATTTGAGAGCTCAACCAGGGTAAAGTGTCTCAGGCCAAGGAGAAAAAAGGTTTATGTGTCCACAATAATAGGACTAGGGGTTAATGTTTGAGAGCTCGGCCAGGGCGGAGTGCCTCAGGCCAAGGAGAAAGGTTTATGTGCCGACTTAGACATAAGGTCTAAACCAGTAGCGGCGAGGTGAGCCCAGTGGGACAAAATTTGATATCTCTTGGTGTGCTGCAGCAGAACGCCAAGGGACAACGGGAGTATATCAGCTAGAATTAGTGGTTCCAAGCTGAGGGTAGAGGGTCAATCTCGGTGGGACTGAAGGAGAGTATTCCCGCAGGGTGAAAAGTTGGCAGAACACCACAAATCCTGGTGGGACCGAGGGAGGCACAGTGGACACCAAAAATTGCATGCACAGATATCCTACTCGGCCCAGCACCAACAACGGCACCAAGTGAAGAAGCCCCGGAGAGACTGGTCATCCGGACTCCCCAAATATGCACACTGCCGCGAAGCCGTCCCCGGAGTCACGACAGTCAAGAGAAACCAACCCCCGGGAAGCTCACAATCCATGGCCCCCAAAGGAAATCAAATGAACCATAACTCGTGCTCAAAACGGGCTCAATTCAACCCCAGCGGCACACCCCCAGGGTGTCTCCAGCGGCACACCCCCGGGGTGCCTCCAGCGGCACACCTCCGGGGTGCCTCCAGCGGCACGCCCTCCAGGCCGCCCAGCGGCACGCCCCCCAGGCGCCCAGCGGCACCCCCTCCAGGCCGCCCAGTGGCACGCCCATCTGGGCCTTCAGCGGCACGCCCATTGGGTGCTCCTGTGGCACGCCTTTTTGGCCCTCCTGCGGCACGCTTCTTGAGCCCGCCAGCGGTACAGCGTGAAGGCATTTCAACGCCCGAACGACGTGACGCCCATGCCCTACGTATCCTTGGCGGGCAGTGAGCTGTCCGAGGTGTCAACTAGAGGTTGGGCCACGCAGGTTACTCCCCTGACGTCTAGGACGGGGGAAGTCAAACCCCATCATGACTAGCCGCTTCCCGCCTCCGACTGCCGTGCTCGAGGGCTCCCGCTGCTGGGAGTGTAAAACCACTCCCATTTCGGCGAAGAGAAGGGGGGCAGAGAGACGGAAGGACACACACACAGAGGGGGACGGACACACACACACAGACACGTAGAGAAAAGAGAAGAAGGGGAAGAAGAAGAGGAGGGAGGTGCCTGCCCTCCCGCTGCTCCGTCCACCGCCGTCAACGCAAGGAAGAAGAGAAGGAAAAGAGAGAAGAGAAGAAGAGAGGAGTGAAGTCTGGGAGGGGAGGAGCCCATGCTCCGTTCCCCTTCCCACCTTGTATTCTCATTTCTTTTCCCTCTTTTTGTTGTTGTCCCCCTTTTCTTTTGTTCTTTTGTTTCTCTCTTGCTAGTAGTCTTAGGTCGAGCATGCTTTGCAATGTATTTGACCAGCCACGGTCATTCCCTTTCTTTTATGAATGAAAGTCGCCCTCCTTGGGCTCTCTATTGCTTCCATTGGTATGTGCCACCGTGTTCTTGACTGTCCATTTTTTCCCCTTCTCCGGCGTTTGCTTTGAGTCGTCGTGTCGATGGTTTCTCCCGGACGCCACACCAGCTTGAGTGGTCTGGGGCCACGAATCTCTCCCTGCAAGGCCCAATCCCTTCATCCGTGCTAGCCCCCTCGGGCCATTGCCCCCTTCTGCCGAGGTTTTCTGTGGGTTTCATCGACCTAGTAGCCCCGGTGCACCTGCACTTTCCCCCAGCGGCACACCCTTCCGGCACCTTGGCCGGCACACCCATAGTAGTCCCCCCCCAGCGGTACACCTCCCCTTGGTGCCCCAGCGACACACCTGGCCTCTCACTAGCCCGGTACACCCCTCAAGCGCCCTGTGCTTGTCCTTGGCCGGTACGCCTTGACTAACCCCCAGCCCACCCTGTCCAGTCTTAGAGGTCTTCGGCTCGTTGTTTTCCCCGTGTTTTCTGAGGTTTTATCAAGGTGTTGTCGCCCTCGGCGCCCACCTCCAGTTGTCGGGTTCCGCCACTCCATGTGGGCGCGTTCCCTTATCTCCCTTACGCTCGGGTCAAGGGGAGATGCTACCGAATTTTTGTTAGAAAATAACAACACATAAAAAAAAGGGGGCAAAAGGACGCAACAAACGAATGGGATAAGAAATACATATCAAAAGACAACAAAACCATCAAACGAATAGAACAACAACAAATTGCAAGAAGAAGGAGGAAAGATTTGTATAAAACTACGCAAAACTCAAAGAAAAGAAGAAAAGAAAAGCCTTAAAAACAAGTAACAGAGGAGTGGACCTTCATCGGCACGTCCGTTCCAGCCTTCGCCAGTACACCCTATCAGCCCTCTAGCGGCACACCCTATCAGCCCTCCAGTGGCACACCCTATCAACCCTTCAACGGCACACCTTCTTGGCTCCTCACCGGCACACTCCTCCACCGTCTCATTCTTCCCCTCGCCGATACACCCTATCAGCCCTCCAGCGGCACACCCTATCAGCCCTCCAGCGGCACACCTTAACAACCCTTCAATGACACACCTTCTCGGCCCTTCAGCGGCACACTCTTCTCACCCTCAACACAATGTATAGACTTTAGATTGATGCACGAACATAGCAACAAGCAATGTATAGACTTTGAGTTGGCCAATGTACAGACTTTGGGCTGGCCAATGTACAGACTTTGAACTGCAGCCAAGGGACAATGTATAGACTTTAAGCTGAACAATGTATAGACTTTAAGCTGAACAATGTATAGACTTTGAGTTGGCCAATGTACAGACTTTGAACTGCAGCCAAGGAGCAATGTATAGACTTTGAGCTGGACAGTGTACATACTTTGAGCCGGCCAATGTATAGACTTTAATGGACAATGTATAGACTTTGAGCCGGCCAATGTATAGACTTTAATGGACAATGTATAGACTTTGAGCTGGCCAATGTATAGACTCCAATAGACAATGTACAGACTTTGGGCTGGCCAATGTGTGGACTTTGAGCTCCAATGTATAGACTTTGAACTGCAATGTATAGACTTTAAGCTGGCCAACGTACAGACTTTAGGCTGGCCAATGTATGGACTTTGAGCTCCAATGTATAGACTTTGAACTCCAATGTATAGACTTTAAGCTGGCCAACGTACAGACTTTGGGCTGGCCAATTTATGGACTTTGAGCTCCAATGTATAGACTTTTAACTGCAATGTATAGACTTTTAACTGTAATGTATAGACTTTGAGCTGGCCAACGTACAGACTTTGGGCTGGCCAATGTACGAACTTTGAGCTGCAATGTACGGACTTTGAACTGCAATGTATAGACTTTGAGCTGGCCAACGTACAGACTTTGGGATGGCCAACGTACGGACTTTGAGCTGCAAAGTACAGACTTTGAACTGCGATGTATAGACTTGGAGCTGGCCAAGGTACAGACTTTGGGCTGGCCAATGTACAGACTTTGCGCTGGCCAATGTGTAGACTTTGAGCTGATGAACCCAGCCAATGTACCGACTTTGAGCTGGCCAACGTACAAACTTTAAGCTGGCCAACGCATAGACTTCGAGCTGATGAATGCAGCCGATGTACAGACTTTGAGCTGAAGAACGTATAGACTTTGTGTGCTGGTTGAATAGACAACGTATAGACTTTGGGCTGATGAATGTACGGACTTTATGTCGCAGCGACCGGCCAATGTGCAGACACATGCCCTTCACCGGTACACCCTACAGCGCCCTTCGTCGGCACGCCCCAGCCCAGCTTCCCCCGGCACGCCTCGTTTGGCCTTTCGCCGACACGCTCCCCCTGCGCTCAGCGGCATGCTTGCTCCAACCCTTCGACGGTACGCCCTCAAGCTCCTTTGACAGCACGCTCCCGTGACCCCTTCGTCGGCACGCTCTCCCCTATTCAACCCTTCGCCGGCACGCTCGGCCAGGCCCTTTGCCGGCACACCTAAGGCTCCTTCATCGGTACGCCTCCCATAGCCACCACACCTGCCCCTTCGCCGGCACCCTTGGCCAAGCCCTTCCCCGGTATACCTCCCGCGAACCTCCAGCAGCGCACTCCCTCAGCCCCCTCAGCGGTGCACCCTTCCACCTTCAGCGGCACGCTCCTTCAGCCCCCGTTTGGCCCTCCAGCGGCCCACTCTCTCTCCAGAAGAATATGTATAATAATAATAATAATAATAGTAATAATAAAATTAATAAAAACTATGATGAATAAATAAATCTGGATATATATATGAAATAAACAAAAAATGTAAAATAATAATAAACAAAAAAAGGAGAGAAAATATAATAGCAATAATAATAAACAAAATGGATAAATCATCCAGAATAAATACATGAGAGGGAAATAAGTAATAAATAAATATATATATATATATAATTTAAAACCCAGATAAAAAATAATAAAATCAACTTTGCAGCCCCGTCTCTCTCGTGACCCGGTGCTGAAGGAACAACAATGTCGCCCTTCCAAGTTGGGCCTGAGTCTTGGGAATTATCCCGAAATGGCCATGGCCCGACCTCGCCTCGGGCTGACATTCCGATTAAGCCGGACTCGTTTCTCAGGCCGGATCCCTTCCGAGCCACTACTAAAATTGCCGCACGCTCGGCAGACATTTGAACGGGTTCACCTCGGTTTTCGCCGTGTTTCTATTACGGACCTGTGTCTGAACATGAAAAGACCCGTGAGCAACCAATATGGCCGACGGCTCCCTCCCCGACATGGTCGTGAGCCGGCATTGCTCCGGGCCGATAGCCCGTTAAATCGGATTCATTCTAATGGGATTCGTTCCCGTTCTTTCATTGAAACTGCCATAAACTCGGCATACATTTGTACGGGATCGTTTCCATCCACGTCGTACTTTCAACATGGGCCCTTGCCCGAACATGAAAAGGTCCGTGAGTGACCGACAAAATTGGAATAGAACGAGACGGTCCTCGTCACCCATGGACCCCTTCCATGGGAATATCAATAAGACCTCCGTGGGCCACGCTTAGACCTCGGGTCCGTCCCAATTGTGGTCGCCGTTCGGCTCATATCCTCGATCTACAGCCCGCTCCATTCGAACACGTTTTCAATTTTGGAGTCTAGTCCTGGGACTCTCCCCCGTTGCCCTCCGGCACCGAAAATATTAATGATGCCCGTGCAAGCCTCGTTCGGACCATGGGAGGCGCCCCCGGTATGGTCTTGACTTGATCTCGCACCGGGCCAATAGATTTACCTGTTTCCTGCTACACTAACCGAGATTTGACCGAATGTTTTCAGTGTCTCAAAATCATAAACTTGTCATATCCCGGCATGCATATGTTCCAGGTCCTCCCACGACGATTACAATATTCTCAAGCCTGACTCCCGTCCGAATATTAAACGGTCTCCCGAATGACCGACACGTTTCGAACGTCCGCTTCCCTAGACACAGGGCTTTTCAGCCGATTCAAGGGATATTCCCTCGTTGCCCCTTGGCACCGGAAATATTAATGACGCTCATGCAAGTCTCGTTTCGATCACGGGGGGCCCACCGTAGTATGGTCGTAGCTTGCTCTTGCACCGGGCCAACAGATTTACTGGTTTCTGACCGCTCTGACCGAGGTTTAGCCGAACGTTCTCCGCTCTTCCGAACAATAGATTTGTCGCATCTCGGCATACATGCGTTCCGGTTTTCCCGCGACAACAGCGATCTTCTCAAGCCGGACATTCGTCCGAACATTAAATGGTCAGTACACGACTGACATGACCGCGAAGGGTTTTCTTCTCGCCCTAGCGCGAGGATTTCAATACCTCGTAATAGACCATCCATGCAATTGATTTCTTGGCCATGAGGCCCTGAATCCCGGCGATTAATCAAGGGTGTTCCCTCGTATGGGGGATGTAAATGACGCCGTGACCTTTATGGCGCGGCGGGTTTTGGTCCCAACACGAACCACACAATCGTCTGACCGAGTCAGATCGAGCGCACCGTGGGCTCTTCGGAGCCCGAATAAATTGTCACTTTGTGACTGGCACGCCCACGCACTTAATAGACGAATCAACCATTCCTAAAGAGACGAGCATAATAAACGATCGAAAAGTGCGTCCACAAGTCTGGCACGCCCGGTGGGACCTAAACCACCCTTCATCTCTTCGCCGGGATTTAGGGCCTCATGGCCTCCTAATTAACGATGTTTGCCTGCTTTGATGAATGGCAGGTGATGTCTTCGCCAGTCCTATGGGGAGAAAAGCCAAACTCGGTGCAGCTGCCTTCGTGGCCTCGAGGACGCTGCTTCGAAGCATATGCAGCTTCCAAGAATCATGGGGGCTGTTATAAAAAAAGGGGAGAAGAGAAGGGAGGGGAAATCAAACCCCCCTTTTCCTCAAAAAGAAAGAGAAGAAAAGAAGGAAAAGAAGAAGAGAAGAAGAGAAGAAAAGAAGAAAAGAAGCAAAAGAGAAAAGAAAGAAGCAAAAAAAAAGAGAAAGAATTGGCAAGAGAGGGTTGTACGGCCACGTCCGTCGAAACCCGTGCTGAACGAAGATTACCACTATGGGGTTGATGCGGTGGAGCGAACCACTCATTCCCTCCCTGAGGGGGTGAGCGCTCTCCTGCACCTCTACCCTGGTCAATCATACAAGAAGAAGAAAAGATGAAAAAAAGAAAAAAAAGAGAAAAAAAAGAGAGAAAGAGAGAAGAAAGGAAGAAAAGTTGGCCAGCATCGCCGACTAAAAGAGCAAGAAGAAACCCAGCATCCCGCCCGACTCTAGGAGGCTCCGAGTCTGTGGTGCAATGACCCCGCTCGTTCCTCCTTCCTACTCCCTCCATCCGGCATAAGACGGCCCCTCGAGTGGCTGTTAAAAGACCCAGCAAGCCACAATTGTAGCTTGGTGAATGGCTGCCCGCTGTGGGGAATGCTTTATAGCAATGAGGCCAAGCACGGCCACCAGTCCCGAAGAGAGCATGCATATACCCCGCCATGGGGGATAAGAAGAAGATATATACCCTGCTACGGGGGCATAAGAGGCAAAAAAAAGAGATACACCCCATTCCCAGTGGCACATGAAGAGAATCCACCCCGACTGAGGGGCACAAAGCAAAGGCTACACCCCGGCTTCTGGGCATTTGAAGAAGAATCCGCCCTGACCTGGGGACATAAGAAGAAATAGAGTTGCACCCCAGCTTAGGGGCATTTGAAGAAGAGAAATACACCCCGATATGGGGGCACATGAAGCAAAAGACATACCCCTCCATGGGGGCGTAAGAAGAAAAGAATTCACCCCGACTCGGGGGTACATGAAGTGACAAAGAATACACCCCGCCTTAGGGGAATTTGAAGAAGAAGCATACACCCCACCAACGGGGGCACAGGAGCCATCAAGAACACACCCCACTTTCGGGGCACAAGAAGCAAACATTCCCCGGCGTGTCGGGGAAAAAGAAGAAGAATCCCCCTCGGGGGCATAAAAAGCAAAGATACACCCTCGTGCCGGGGGCACATGAAGAGAATACACTCCATCCCGGGGTCATGAGAAGCAGAAGGCGCATCCCACCCTGGGGGCATATGAAGCGAAAAGAATACACCCTGGCTTAGGGGAATACAAAGAGAAGTATACCCCACTCTGGGGCAGAGGAAGCGAAAGAAGTATACCCCACTCTTCACATGCCCCCAGGCGGGATATATGTCTTGGGGGTATTTGAAGAAGAAGTATACCTCGCCTCGAGGGCCTAGAAGCTATAAAGAACACGCCCCGGCTTAGGGGCATTTGAAGAAGCTACATCCCGCTTCGGGAGCATAAGAAAGAGAAGAGTACACCCTGTCCTAGGGACAATTGAAAAATAAATATACCCCGCCTGGGGGCATAAAAGCCATAAAGAATACGCCCTGGCTTAGGGGCATTTGAAGAAGCTACATCCCGCCTTGGGAGCATAAGAAGAGAAGAATACACCCCGACTTAGGGGCATTCGAAGAAGGAATACACCACAGGCTCGGAGTCCATGAAGCAACATATATCCCCCCCGGGGGGCATCTGAAGCAGAACAAACAACATTCCCCGACTTAGGGGAGCATATGAATAAAGGAATACACCCCGATATGGGAGCACATAAGCAAAGAAGAAGAGTTCACCCCGCCTCGGGAGCGTAAGAAGCAAGAATTACACCCCGCCTTGGGGGCATCGGAAGCAGCAATACACTCCACTCTAGGGGCACTAGAAACAGAATACATCCCAGCCTGGGGGCACAAGAAGCAAAAAACACCCCACCTTGGGGCATAAGAAGCCAAGAACATACCCCGCCATGGGGGGCATTAGAAGCGGAATACATCCCTGCCCCGGGGGCATATGAAGCAACATACACCTCGTCTCGGCGGCATATGAGGCCAAGAAGCATACCCGGGCCTGGAGGCATAAGAAACAAAAGCACACCCCATGCTAGGGGCATATGGAGAGGAATGCACCTCGCCCTGAGGGGCGCAAAAAGCATAAGAACACACCCTAGCTTAGGGGCGTTTGAAGAAGAAACACACCCCGCCAGGGGGCATAGAAGTCATGAAGAATACGCCCCGACTTAAGGGCATTTGAAGAAGTCACATCCCGCCTCGGGAGCATGAGAAGCAGCAAGAATACACCCCGACCTAGGGGTATTTGAAGAAGAAATACATCCCGCCTGGGGGAATAGAAGCCGTAAAGAACACGCCTCGGCTCAGGGGCATTTGAAGAAGCTACATCCTGCCTTGGGAGTATAAGAAGAAAAGAGTCCACCCCATCTTAGGGGTATTTGAAGAAGAAACACACCTCGCTATGGGGGCATAGAAGCCATAAAGAATACGCCCCGGCTTAGGGGTATTTGAAGAAGAAGGATACCCCGTCTCGGGGGACATTGCAAGCAACGATACACCCTGCTAGGGCGCACAGGAAGCAAACCACACCCCACTCCTGGGGACACATAAAGAGAGTACACCCCGCCATGGGGGCACATGAAGAGAATCCACCCCGAATCGGGGGTACATGAAGCAACAAAGAATACACCTCGCCTTAGGAGAGTCTGAAGAAAAAGCATACACCCCACTTTGGGGGCACAAGAAGCAAACATTCCCCAGCGTGTCGGGGTAGAAGAAGAAGAATTCCCCCCTCGGGGGCATATAAAAAAAGAAAAGCAAAGATACACCCGGTGCCCGGCGCACATGAAGAGGAAGGCACCTCCCTTTGGGGGCACAACAAGCAACAAAGATACACCCCGACTGAGGGGCACAGGAAGAGAAATACACCCCTGCGCCAGGGGCATATGAGATAAAACTATACCCCGATTTAGGGGCATTTGAAGCAAAGACTTCACCCCGAAGGGGGGGGCATAAGAAGTGAAAGATATACCCCACCCCGGGGGCACAAGAAGAAAACACACCCCACCTTGGGGGCGTAAGAAGCCAAGAGATACGCCCCGCCACGGGGCAGTAGAGGTGAAATGCATTCCCCCCGGGGGCACATGAAGCAACATACCCCTCGCCTCGGCAGCATATGAGGCCAAGATGCTACATCCCGGCTCGGGAGCATAAGAAACAAAATATATACCCCACGTCGGGGGCATATGAAGTCAGGAATCACACCCCCGTCTTAGGGGTATTTGAAGAAGAAGCATACCTCGCCTCGAGGGCCTAAAAGCTATAAAGAGCACACCCCCACTCAGGGGCATATGAAGAGAAGTCCACCCCGGCCTAGGAGTATTTGAAGAAGAAACATACCCTGCCAGGGGGCATAGAAGCCATAAAGAACACCCCCCGGCTTAGGGGTATTTGAAGAAGATACATCCCGCCTCGGGAGCATAAGAAAGAGAAGAATACATCCCGTCTTAGGGATGTTTGAAGAAGAAATATACCCCGCTAGGGGGCATAGAAGCCATAAAGAATATGCGCCGGCTCAGGGGCATTTGAAGAAGAAACATACCCCGCCTGGGGGACGCAGAAGCAAAGAGACAGAGTACACCCCCACCCGGAGGCACCAAAGCAAAGAGGCATACATCCTGACCTGGGAGCACATGAAGAAAGAATATACCCCGACCTAGGGGCGTCAGAAGAAGAAACATATGCCCCGATCCAGGGACAAGAGAAGCAAGAGAATACGCCCTGCGAAAAGGGTATGAGAAACATGAAGAATGTACCCCAGCCTAGGGGCATAGAAAGAGATACACTCCGCCCTTGGCGCATAAGAAGCAGAAGCACCTACCCCAGCCTGGGGGCACAAAAATACACTCTGCCCTTGGCGCATAAGAAGCAGAAGCATCTACCCCGACCCGGGGCACAGAAACAAAGAGACATACATCCCGATCTGGGAGCATAAGAAGAAAGATATACTCCGCCCAAGCGGCATTTGAAGAAACAACATACCCTGCTTCGTGGGGCACAGAAGCCGTAAAGAGATACACCCCCGCCTCAGGGGGGCGTAAGAAGCAAAAGATACACCCCGGCCTCAGGGGGGCATAAGAAGCAAAAGATACACCCCCGTCCCGGGGGCATTTGAAGAGAGCTACGCCCCGTACCAGGGGCATATGAAGAAGAAACATACCCCGCCTGGGGGCATAGAAGCCATGAAGAGTATACCCCGGCTTGGGGGTATTTGAAGAGAGCTACACCCCGGCTCAGGGGCATATGAATAAGAAACATACCTCGCCTCGAGGGCCTAGAAGCTATAAAGAACACGCCCCGGCTCAGGGGCATATGAAGAGAAGTCCACCCTGGCTTAGGGGTATTTGAAGAAGAAACATACCCCACCTGGGGGCATAGAAGCTGTGAAGAGTATACCCCACCATGGGGGCATTTGAAGAGAGCTACATCCCGCCTCGGGGGCATTAAAAAAAACACACCCCGGTCTGGGGACATAGAAGCCAAAAAAATACACCCCGCCTGGGGGCACAGAAGCGAAGAGGCAAAACACACCCCCTCAGGGGGGATGCATACCAAATGAAGCTACACCCCGACCTGGGGGCACATTAAAAGAAATACACTCCAGCATAGAAGCATTAATGAGAAAAGAAGAGCAGAATAAAGGAAAAGACACGCACGGGACAGACGTGGTCTTTGAGCACGCCTCATCACACAAAAGAAAAGAAGAAAAGAAGAAAAGACACATGAGGCAGACGTGGTCTTCGAGCCCGCCTCATCCCATAAAAGAAGAGAAGAAAAGAAAGAAAAAGAGTCACGAGGCAGACGTGGTCTTCGAGCCCGCCTCATCACATAAAAGAAGAGAAGAAGAGGAGGAAAAGACACATGAGGTAGACGTGGTCTCTGAACCCGCCTCTTCACACAAAAGAAGAAGAGCAGAACCAAAAGAAGACACGTGAGGCAAACGGGGTCTTCGAGCCCGCCTCTTCACACAAAAGAAGAAGAGAAGAAATGAAAGAAATGATCATGAGGCAAACATGGTCCTTGCACCTGCCTCTCATAAAAGAAGAAGAGAAGAAGAGAATGAGCAATCATGAGGCAAACATGGTCTCTACACCTGCCTCTCTACAAAAGAAGAATAGAAGAAAAAAAGAGAGACATGAGGCGAACATGGTCCCTGCACCTGCCTCTCCATAAAAGAAGAAGAGAAGAAGAAAAAGAGCGATCATGAGGCGAACATGGTCTCTGCACCTGCCTCTCCATAAAAGAAGAAGAGAAGAAAAAAAAGAGCAATTATGAGGCAAACACGGTCCTTGCACCCGCCTCTCCACACAAAAGGAAAGAAGAAGAGAAAGAACAGCAACGAGGCAAACATGGTCTTTGTACCTGCCTCTTCAAAAAATCTTTATGAGGTAAACTTTTACCTCCGCCCTCCAACCACCCAACAAATAGAAACCAATCAGCATTCCGCCGACGGGGTGTTAAACCGGAAAATATTCAGCCATCGGGGCTTCAAGCCGACAGATATCCAGCCATCGGGGCTTCAAGCCGACAGACATTCAGCCATCGGGGCTTCAAGTCGACAGATATTCAGCCATCGGGGCTTCAAGCCGATAGATATTCAGCCATCGGGGCTTCAAGCCGACAGATATTCAGCCATCGGGGCTTCAAGCCGACAGATATCCAGCCATCGGGGCTTCAAGCCGACAGATATCCAGCCATCGGGGCTTCAAGCCGACAGATATTCAGCCATCGGGGCTTCGAGCCGACAAGACCTTCCGGCGACGGGGCGTTAAACCGACTAAACCTTCCGCCGACGGGGCGTTAAACCGACTAGACCTTCCACCGACGGGACGTTAAACCGACTAGACCTTCCACCGACGGGGCGTTAAACCGACTAAACCTTCCGCCGACGGGGCGTTAAACCGACTAAACCTTCCGCCAACGGGGCGTTAAACCAACTAGACCTTCCACCGACGGGGCGCTAAACCGACCAACTTTCAGCCATCGGGGCTTCAAGCCGACAACTACCCCTTCATCGGCCTTCGGGTCGACAGCTATTTAATTATCGGCCTTTGAGCTGACAGCTACCTCATCATCGGCTCTTAGCTGACAGCTACCTCATTATCGGCCTTTGAGCCGACAGCTACCTCATCATCGGCTCTTAGCCGACAGCTACCTCATCATCGGCTCCTAGCCGACAGCTACCTCATCATCGGCTCTTGGCCGATGGCTACCCCTTCATCGGCCTTCGGGCCGACAGCTATCCAATCATCAGCCTCCAAGCCGATAGCTACCTCATTATCAGCCTTCGAGTCGACAGCTATATAATCATCGGCTCCTAGCCGACAGCTACTTCATCACTGGCACCTTAGCCGACAGCTTCCCAGTTAAAAAAAAAAATAATAGACCTCTCACTTTGGTTCGGATCCTTCCCCGGCCAGAGGACAATAGAATAAACCTTTCACTTTGGTCCGGACCCTTCCCCGGCCAGGGAACAAAAGAGACCCGTCTCTTCGACTCTCACATCCCGCTACCCAACGCCCCTCTACAGGGCCATTTCGGCCGAGGCCCACTGTCAGGGTTAATCCATCTGTCCCACCACGCTTCCCATAACTTCGGCTCATGCAGCCCGCTTCCTAATTTCGGCCCTTATGGCCCACTCCCCTAATGTCCCTTGGGTTCTGTAGCCCGCTTCCCCAATACCCTTTCAGCCGTTCGCGGTCTGCTTCCCTAATACCTCTACTACCACTACACTTATACGTAACAACAATATTTTCTTATGCCACACAAAAAATAACAAACAAAAAAAAACACAGAAAAACAAAAAAAACAACAACAAAACAAAAAAACAAAAAAGAAGAAAAAAGAGAATGCTTGATTACCCTGTTTGCATGGTTGCTTAATATAGAATAATACACCTCCTTGGAATTTTCTAGGATCGTGTTTCCTTGCTAAATAATACCGCCCGATTCCGGATGCATGGGCGTCAGGGCACGCGCTCGAAGGGAACCCTATTATGGCGGGTGCACACGTCAAGGGGAAGAGTCATGGCTGAATCGCTAAGCCCAACTCACAAAATAAACTTGAGGCAACGCTCCCACACTTAGCACGTAGCGTGTTCAATAGCTTTTAACTATAGGGATTGCCCAAATTTCTTCTTAGCACTCTACGGATGCTTGAATTCCTGCACTCGCGTGAAAGGTAATCGTGAGGAAAAAGCTGCCTACCCCCACTGTAAAAAACAAAAAAATAAGAAAAAAAGAAAAAAAGAAAAGAGAGAGAAACGTAGAGCCGAGTAGCCGGGAATCCCCACTGAAACAAATGAGGAGACTCACGCAAAATGGTGAAGCGAATCACAATAAGGACGAATCTTAGTAGCCGGGAATCCCCATTGAGACACATGAGGAGACTCGCGTCGAACGGTGAAATCCGCTTCCAAAATAAACAGATGGGGGCTGTGTGAAGCTACCGAAAGTCGAAAGCCTGGAACTAATGTGTAGGCACTAGAGTGATCCTCGAATGTCACCAGGAAAGCCTGCATATCCCTATGGTTAGGGCTCTTTGTTCGCACATTTGTATTGCCATGCCACAGAGAATTGCCTCAGGTGAAATGCGTGAATTTAGGCTATGCATGTAAGACATGCGATATCCTCTTGACGGGTGCACCACCCCCCAATTGTGCCTCGTGGCCCGCACCGTGTCTACGAATTTTGGGCGATGTCCCTATCCTATCCCCTATAGAGGGAGCTACCTTACTTATATTTATGTTATGTCTGCTGATGAATGCTTGCATGCTTGAATAAAAAAAATTTTATAATATAAAAAAATATAATATTAATAAATAATAAAAATATGTGTATACAATAAACTTAATTTCGGCTAACGAAGCCTACTTTCTCAGCGCTGGCTCGTAGAGCCCAATCTTGGCCCCCATGGCCTACCTCTTGCCCTCGCGGCTCGTTAATCTCCCAACTCCGGCTTCTATAGTCTGCTTCCCCGATTTGGGCGTTCACATCTTGCACCCCAATTTTGGCTCTTGTAGCCTGCTTCCCTGATTTGGCTTCCGTAGCCTGCTTCCCCAATCCGGCCTCCACGACCCGCTTCCTGTAACCTTGGCTCGTGTAGCCTGCTTACCTTCGGCCTTTGCGGCCTGCTTCCCAATTTGGCTCCCGCAGCCCGCTTCCCATAATTTCAGCTCTCGCAGCCCATTTCCCGATATCTTTGGCCCTTGCAGCCCGCTTCCCAGAACTCGGCTCTCGTAGCCTGCTCCCCAGAATTTGGCCTTCACGGCCCGCTTCCCATAATTTTGGCTCTTGCAGCCCGCTGCCCAATACCCTTGGCTTTTATGGCCTGCCTCCCCAATTCGGCTTCCATAGCCTACTTCCCAACTTTGGCTCTTGTAGCCTGCTTACCTCGGCCCCCATGGCCCGCTTTCCCAATTTTGGCTCTAGCAGCCTACCCGCTCCCCAATTTAGGCTTTTGTAGCCCGCTTTCCCGATTCGTGGACACTAAATAAATTCTCACCCCATGTTTACGTGCAGGGGAATATAGAAGGGGAGAAAAGAGAAGAGAAGGTGAAAAGAAGAAGAGAGGAAAAAGAAACACTCTTGAAGTGCTCCAACGGCGTAGTAGCATGCAAGGCCTCCAGCGACACACTACTAAGTGCCCTCAGCGGCACACCCATTGTGAAGCCTCCAGCGGCACGCCCTTATGTCGCTCCAACGGCACACTCCCGGCGCCCCAGCAGCACACCGATGACATGCCCCATCCGGCACGCTCCCACGCGCCCCCGGCGGCACACCTTCGGAGTGCCTTATGCGGCACACCTTCCTGTGCTCTCTCCCGGCGCGCCCTTCAAGTGTCCCGGCGGCACGCTCTAGCTAGCCCTTCAGCGGCGCCCCGCCCCCCGCCCCCCTTATACGGCAAAAAAAAAGAAGAGGAAAAAAAGGGGAAAGAAAAAAGTGGAAAGACGGTAAAAGAGGAAGAGAACAAAAAAGGAAGGGAAGGAGGGGATTTCGACAAAAGAAAAAGAAAAAAAAGAGAGAGAAGAAAATAAAAACAGAGAGGAAGAGGAAAAGAAAAAGAGAGAGAAAGAAGGGAAAATGATAATAATAATAATAATAATAATAATATATATGTGTATATACATATGTCCCCCATATGCACGCCCCTACGTATCGACAGACATCCGCACGGGCAAAGACGGCTCCACCCCTGCGTTGGCATCAGTTCCTTGCCAACAAATAAGTCCTTTTCCGGAGCAAGGCTTCGTGCCCTAGCCACCCGCTCTCACACAATATTGCCATTACGGACCCTACGTCTGAATTGGCACGAATTCTCCTGTTGCGCTGGCATTTTTTTCTTGCCAACAAATGAGCCTTACCTTCCAGCGCAAGGCTTCGTGCCCTAGCCGACGCTTGCGTATCACTCGCTCATCAAAAAAAAGAAAAGAAAAGAAAGTGGGGTTAAAAATAGAGGTGCCCCGCCAGACTTGCCCCAACAAGGGGACAAGGGCAAACATGGCAACAACCCAGCTGTGGCGAAAACCCGAAGGGGCGCTGCAGGCAAAATCGGGTACCCCGCCTCGTGAAAACCCGAGAGGGCGTGTGGGCAAAAGTAAGAGGGGGCCGGTGCCGGCGAAAACTCGAAAGGGCGCTTGTACCGGTAATGTGGCTCAAAAAAAAGGAGAAAAGAAAAGAGACAAAGAGACAAATAAACTACGTCAGCCCCCGGCACCCTGTCGGCACTGACGAAGAGACAAAGAGACCAACAAACCAGGTCAGCTCCCGACACCATGTCGACACTGACAAAGAGACAAAGAGACCAACAAACCAGGTCAGCTCCCGGCACCTTGTCGGCATTGGCAAAGAGACAAAGAGATTAACAAACCAGGTCAACTCCCGACACCCTGACGGTACTGACGAAGAGACAAAGAGACCAACAAACCAGGTCAGCTCCCGACACCCTGTCGGCACTGGCGAAGAGACAAAGAGATCAACAAACCAGGTCAGCTCCCGACACCCTGTCGGCACTGACGAAGAGACAAAGAGACCAACAAACCAGGTCAGCTCCCGACACCCTGTCGGCACTAGCGAAGAGATAAAGAGATCAACAAACCATGTCAGCTCCCAACACCCCGTCGGCACTGACGAAGAGACAAAGAGATCAACAAACCAGGTCAGCTCCCGACACCCCGTCGGCACTGACGAAGAGACAAAGAGACCAACAAACCAGGTCAGCTCCCGACACCCTGTCGGCACTGACGAAGAGACAAAGAGACCAACAAACTAGGTCAGCTCCCGGCACCTTATTGGCACTGGCGAAGAGACAAAGAGATCAACAAACCAGGTCAGCTCCCGACACCCTGTCGGCACTGGTGAAGAGACAAAGAGATCAACAAACCATGACAGCTCCCGACACCCCGTCGGCACTGACGAAGAGACAAAGAGACCAGCATACCATGTCAGCCCCCGACGCCCTGTCGGCACGGATGAAAAAGAGAAGAAGAGACCAACATGCTACGGCAGCTCCCGACGCCCTGTCGGCACTGATGCAAAAGAGAAGAAGAGGCCAACACGCTATGGCGGCTCCCGACGCCCCGTCGGCACTGACGAAGAGTAGAAGAGACAAGCATGCTACGTCAGCTCCCGACACCCCGTCGGTGCCGATGAAGAGAAAAGAGACCAGTACACCCGCGGGCACCGCCCAGCTCATCCTTCGCCTGCGCTACCCGTAGGTGGGGGGCATTTGTGGACACCAAAAATAGCACGCACAGATATCCTACTCGGCCCAGCACCAACAACGGCACCAAGTGAAGAAGCCCCAGAGAGACTGGTCATCCGGACTCCCCAAATATGCACACTGCCGCGAAGCCATCCCCGGACTCACGACAGCCAAGAGAAACTAACCCCCGGGAAGCTCACAATCCGTGGCCCCTGAAGGAAATCAAACGAACCATAACGCGTGCTCAAAACGGGCTCAAGTCAGCCCCAGCGGCACACCCCCAGGGTGTCTCCAGCGGCACACCCCCTGGGGAGCCCCAGTGGCACACCCGCGGGGTGCCTCCAGCGGCACACCCCCAGGGTGTCTCCAGCGACACACCCTCCAGGCCACCCAGCGGCACGCCCCCCAGGCACCCAGCGGCACGCCCTCCAGGCTGCCCAGTGGCACGCCCATCTGGGCCTTCAGCGGCATGCCCATTGGGTGCTCCCGCGGCACGCCTTTCTGGCCCTCCTGCGGCACGCTTCTTGAGCCCGCCAGCAGTACAGCGTGAAGGCGTTTCAATGCCCGAACAATGTGATGCCCATGCCCTACGTATCATTGGCGCGCAGTGAGCTGTCCGAGGTGTCAACCAGATGTTGGGCCATGTAGGCTACTCCCCTGACGTCCAGGACGGGGGAAGTCAAACCCCATCATGACTAGCCACTTCCCGCCTCCGACTGCCGTGCTCGAGGGCTCCCGCTGCTGGGAGTATAAAACCACTCCCATTCCGACGAAGAGAAGGGGGGCAGAGAGACGGAAGGATACACACATAGAGGGGGATGGACACACACACACAGACACGCAGAGAAAAGAGAAGAAGGGGAAGAAGAAGAGAAGAAGAGGAGGGAGGCGCCTGCCCTCCCACTGCTCCGTCCACCGCCGTCCACGCAAGGAAGAAGAGAAGGAAAAGAGAGAAGAGAAGAAGAGAGGAGTGAAGTCTGGGAGGGGAGGAGCCCACGCTCCGTTCCCCTTCCCACCTTGTATTCTCATTTCTTTTCCCTCTTTTTGTTGTTGTCCCACTTTTCTTTTGTTCTTTTGTTTCTCTCTTGCTCGTAGTCTTTGGTCGAGCATGCTTTGCAATGTATTTGACCGGCCACGGTCATTCCCTATCTTTTATGAATGAAAGTCGCCCTCCTTGGGCTCTCTATTGCTTCCGTTGGTCTGTGCCACCGTGTTCTTGACTGTCCATTTTTTCCCCTTCTCCGGCGTTTGCTTTGAGTCTTCGTGTCGATGGTTTCTCCCGGACGCCACATTAGCTTGAGTGGTCTGGGGCCACGAATCTCTCCCTACAAGGCCCAATCCCTTCATCCGTGCTAGCCCCCTCGGGCCATTGCCCCCTTCTGCCGGGGTTTTCTGTGGGTTTGATCGACCTAGTAGCCCCGGTGCACCTGCACTTTCCCCCAGCGGCACACCCTTCCGGCACCTTGGCCGGCACACCCATAGTAGCCCCCCCCAGCGGTACACCTCCCCTTGGTGCCCCAGCGGCACACCTGGCCTCTCCCTAGCCCGGTACACCCCTCAAGCGCCCTGTGCTTGTCCTTGGCCGGTACGCCTTGACTAACCCCCAGCCCACCATGTCCAGTCTTAGAGGTCTTCGGATCGTTGTTTTCCCCATGTTTTCCGAGGTTTTATCAACGTGTTGTTGCCCTTGGGCGCCCACCTCCAGTTGTCGGGTTCCGCCACTCCATGTTGGCGCGTTCCCTTATCTCCCTTACGCTCGGGTCAAGGGGAGATGCTGCCGAATTTTTGTTAGAAAATAACAACACATTAAAAAAAGGGGCAAAAGGATGCAACAAATGAATGGGATAAGAAATACATATCAAAAGACAACAAAACCATCAAACGAATAGAACAACAACAGATTGCAAGAAGAAGGAGGAAAGATTTGTATAAAACTACGCAAAACTAAAAGAAAAGAAGAAAAGAAAAGCCTTAAAAATAAGTAATAGAAGAGTGGACCTTCATCGGCACGTCCGTTCCAGCCTTCGCCAGTACACCCTATCAGCCCTCCAGTGGCACACCCTATCAACCCTTCAACGGCACACCTTCTTGGCTCCTCACCGGCACACTCCTCCACCGTCTCATTCTTCCCCTCGTCGGTACACCTATCAGCCCTCCAGCGGCACACCCTATCAGCCCTCCAGCGGCACACCCTATCAACCCTTCAATGACACACATTCTCGGCCCTTCAGTGGCACACTCTTCTCACCCTCAACACAATGTATGGACTTTAGATTGATGCACGAACATAGCAACAAGCAATGTATAGACTTTGAGTTGACCAATGTACAGACTTTGGGCTGGCCAATGTACAGACTTTGAACTGCAGCCAAGGGACAATGTATAGACTTTGAGCTGAATAATGTATAGACTTTAAGCTGAACAATGTATAGACTTTGAGTTGGCCAATGTACAGACTTTGAACTGCAGCCAAGGAGCAATGTATAGACTTTGAGCTGGACAGTGTACATACTTTGAGCTGGCCAATGTATAGACTTTAATGGACAATGTATAGACTTTGAGTCGGCCAATGTATAGACTTTAATGGATAATGTATAGACTTTGAGCTGGCCAATGTATAGACTCCAATAGACAATGTACAGACTTTGGGCTGGCCAATGTGTGGACTTTGAGCTCCAATGTATAGACTTTGAACTGCAATGTATAGACTTTAAGCTGGCCAACGTACAGACTTTGGGCTGGCCAATGTATGGACTTTGAGCTCCAATGTATAGACTTTGAACTCCAATGTATAGACTTTAAGCTGGCCAACGTACAGACTTTGGGCTGGCCAATGTATGGACTTTGAGCTCCAATGTATAGACTTTGAGCTGCAATGTATAGACTTTGAGCTGGCCAACGTACAGACTTTGGGCTGGCCAATGTACGGACTTTGAGCTGCAATGTACAGACTTTGAACTGCGATGTATAGACTTGGAGCTGGCCAACGTACAGACTTTGGACTAGCCAATGTACAGACTTTGGGCTGGCCAATGTGTGGACTTTGAGCTGATGAACCCAGCCAATGTACCGACTTTGAGCTGGCCAACGTACAGACTTTAAGTTGGCCAACGCATAGACTTCGAGCTGATGAATGCAGCCGATGTACATACTTTGAGCTGAAGAACGTATAGACTTTGTGTGCTGGTTGAATAGACAACGCATAGACTTTGGGCTGATGAATGTACGGACTTTATGTCGCAGCGACCGGCCAATGTGCAGACACACGCCCTTCGCCGGTACACCCTACAGCGCCCTTCGCCGGCATGCCCCAACCCAGCTTCCCCCGGCACGCCTCGTTTGGCCTTTCGCCGACACGCTCCCCCTGTGCTCAGCGGCACGCCTGCTCCAACCCTTCGGCGGTACGCCCTCAAGCTCCTTTGACAGCACGCTCCCGTGACCCCTTCGCTGGCACGCTCTCCCCTGTTCAACCCTTCGTCGGCACGCTCGGCCAGGCCCTTTGCCGGCACACCTAAGGCTCCTACATCGGTACGCCTCCCATAGCCACCACACCTGCCCCTTCACCGGCACCCTTGGCCAAGCCCTTCCCCGGTATACCTCCCGCGAACCTCCAGCGGCGCACTCCCTCAGCCCCCTCAGCGGTGCACCCTTCCACCTTCAGCGGCACGCTCCTTCAGCCCCCGTTTGGCCCTCCAGCGGCCCACTCTCTCTCCAGAAGAATATGTATAATAATAATAATAATAATAATAATAATAATAATAATAATAATAATAATAATAATAATAGTAGTAGTAGTAGTAGTAGTAGTAGTAATAATAAAATTAATAAAAACTATGATGAATAAATAAATCTGGATGTATATATGAAATAAACAAAAAATGTAAAATAATAATAAACAAAAAAGGAGAGAAAATATAATAGTAATAATAATAAACAAAACCGATGAATCATCCAGAATAAATGCATGAGAGGGAAATAAGTAATAAATATATATATATATATATATAATTTAAAACACAGATAAAAAAATGGTAAAATCCACTTTGCAGCCCCGTCTCTCTCGTGACCCGGTGCTGAAGGAACAACAATGTCGCCCTTCCAGGTTGGGCCTGAGTCTTGGGAATTATCCCGAAATGGCCATGGCCCGACCTCGCCTTGGGCTGACATTCCGATTAAGCCAGACTCGTTTCTCAGGCCTGATCCCTTCCGAGCCACTACTAAAATTGCCGCACGCTCGGTAGACATTTGAACGGGTTCACCTCGGTTTTCTCCGCGTTTCTATTACGGACCTGTGTCTGAACATGAAAAGACCCGTGAGCAACCAATATGGCCGACGGCTCCCTCCCCGACATGGTCGTGAGCCGGCATTGCTCCGGGCCGATAGCCCGTTAAATCAGATTCATTCTAATGGGATTCGTTCCCATTCTTTCATTGAAACTGCCGTAAACTCGGCATACATTTGTACGGGGTCATTTCCATCCACGTCGTACTTTCAACATGGGCCCTTGCCCGAACATGAAAAGGTCCGTGAGTGACCGACAAAATCGGAATAGAACGAGACGGTCCTCGTCACCCCTGGACCCCTTCCATGGGAATATCAATAAGACCTCCGTGGGCCACGCTTAGACCTCGGGTCCGTCCCAATTGTGGTCGCCGTTCGGCTCATATCCTCGGTCTACAGCCCGCTCCCTTCGAACATGTTTTCGATTTTGGAGTCTAGTCCTGGGACTCTCCCCCATTGCCCTCCGGCACCGGAAATATTAATGATGCCCGCGCAAGCCTCATTCGGACCACGGGAGGCGCCCCCTGTATGGTCTTGACTCGATCTCGCACTGGGCCAATAGATTTACCGGTTTCCTACTACACTAACCGAGATTTGACGGAATGTTTTCGGTGTCTCAGAGTCATAAACTTGCCATATCCCGACATGCATATGTTCCAGGTCCTCCCGCGACGATTACAATATTCTCAAGCCGGACTCCCGTCCGAATATTAAACGGTCTCCCGAATGACCGACACGTTTCGAACGTCTGCTTTCCTAGACACAGGGCTTTTCAGTCGATTCAAGGGATATTCCCTCGTTGCCCCTTGGCACCGGAAATATTAATGACGCTCATGCAAGTCTTGTTTCGACCGCGGGGGGCCCACCGCAGTATGGTCGTAGCTTGCTCTTGCACCGGGCCAACAGATTTACTGGTTTCTGACCGCTCTGACCGAGGTTTAGCCGAACGTTCTTCGCTCTTCCGAACAATAGATTTGCCATACCTCGGCATACATGCGTTCCGGTTTTCCCGCGACAACCGCGATCTTCTCGAGCCGGAAATTCGTCCGAACATTAAATGGTCAGTACACGACTCACATGACCGCGAAGGGTTTTCTTCTCGCCCTAGCGTGAGGATTTCAATACCTCGTAATAGACCTTCCATGCAATTAGTTTCTTGGCCATGAGGCCCTGAATCCCGACGATTAATCAAGGGTGTTCCCTCGTATGGGGGATGTAAATGACGCCGTGACCTTTATGGCACGGCGGGTTTTGGTCCCGACACAAACCACACAATCGTCTGACCGAGTCAGATCGAGCGCACCGTGGGCTATTCGGAGCCCGAATAAATTGTCACTTTGTGACTGACACGCCCACGCACTTAATAGACGAATCAACCATTCCCGAAGAGATGAGCATAATAAACGATCGAAAAGTGCGTCCACAGGCACTCCTTACCATGTTTGTTATATCAGCTGAGGTGGGCCACCAGAAGCCAAAGGGAGTTTGTTTGCTAGCTTGAAGAGAGGGTGAAGTCAAGGGTGGAGATGACCTCGGCATGATTTAGACTTGTGTTTTCTGCAGGGTTTATATATCCACGTGGTAAGGTGCTAAAAGCCAAAGAATGCTTATTTGGTGACCTAGCTGGATGATCCAGGCTAGGAGTGGAGGGGTACCCCAATGGGGCCTAGGACCGTATTCGTAACGGGAGGCCTAGTGGCCAATGAGGGATTTTTAGTCCCAGTGGGGCTGATGGTGGTGCTTTCTCATTTTGTCGAGGTGGGAGCCAATAGCCAACACAGGTTTGTTATCTCCGGTGGGACCTGGGGCTATTCTTGTCCCGTGGGAAACTTTCATTGGTAGAAATGGAAGCTCTAACATCATAGGATTCATTTAATCTTTTGGTAAAAGATAACTATATCTTTTTCTTCTCCCCCCTTTTTCTTGTTTTCCTCCCCTTTTCTTAAAATACTACTAGGGAAAGGCTTTCAATAGGGAATATCACCTGCTATGTAGAGGTTGGAACGGGTTGCTTGTCGGCATAGCCATGCAAAAGGGTTCAGTGATTCGCTCGAACGCGAAGCTAGTTTCAAAGCAGGTGTAAGTATTCGTAGAAAGGAGAGGAAGTATGCGGCCATCGGTAGGGATGAAAGGTCCACTATCCAAGAGTCATTTCATTCATATGGCTGGATGCTGAAGCACAAAAGAGGATCTTTATGTTGGCTGCAACAGTAAGATGGCGACCCGTTGAGCTCATACATTACTTTGACATCGGGGGTAGAAATGCTTGGAAGTGTGGAAAGAAAATGACTTAGTGCCCAAAATTTTAAATGACCCAACTGGGGGTTATGGCTAGAGAGGAGTTTGTCAATCAACCTATGGAGACTACCTATATTGAAATATCATTGCATCCGTGGGAGATTATCGTGTGGAGAGAGGCCCACATTGCAAGAGATGACTTTCAGAGTTGCTGGCGCGGCATACTCTATTCTTTTCTCTCTTTATTTCTTCCTATTCTTTTCTTCTTCTTCTCTTTTTTAATCTTGGTAGGGGGTACTCCCATTCCTTCCAGACCCTGTAGGAAGGGTGGAAGTTGAAGTTTCGGCTTGACTCACCACCATTGTTTGCAAGGTGCGTTTCCTTTTTTGTTAGGATATGCCCTTTTCTTTGTTCACGGGCTTCTCCTTTTGACATTTGCCCCGAGGGTTAGGCACCATCACCGTGCTCGGCCATCTACTCAGCTTTCGACTTTCACCGAAGAAATCTGGGACGCTTCTAGGGAATGTAGCTTATTAGTTATTGTGAGCTGGGTCGCCCATAGTTGTTCAGCCACTTTCTGGTGACGGGACATGTCCCCTCTGGCTCCCTGTGGGCGTCCCTATTGCTGTGTGAAGGTTTATTGCATTATCATGTTGACAGTTCAGCCGGTGGGACTATTGTAGATACTTATAATGGGGCTGGACGTTGAGTGCTTTTCTCCTAGCCTTATTTAGCATCATATTTTGATTATCTTACTCCCTGGTAAGTGTGAAAATATCAGCTTCATAACTGTGTTGAACATCGGCCTCCGATATATTCTCAGGGGGCCGCTGATATATCGAGGTCTTATTGCCTGCCCTCCGAAGGTTAGGCAATTCATGCGGGCGTGGTGGGTCCACCCTGTATTCACCCATTTGTAGTTCACCCCTTTAAATGAGGCTTTCTATGATATCCTTGAATACATAACAATCCGCCAAAGGATGCCCGTTTGTTTGGTGATAGAAGTAATAGCGAGGGTCACCCCTCTTGGCGGCATCGCCCGATATCTTGGGTGCTTGTAAAGCAATTTTGCTATACGCTTGGGCCCATTCAAAAAAGATGTGAACCTTATCCCTTGGAAAGGAGTAGGGCTTCTTCATTTTGCTTTGAAGTGAATGAGCTTCTTTCTTATCAGCAGCCTTGGCTAGGGAAGGGCTAGCTACTTCTTTCGCCATCTTTCTTTGTCATTTGAAGGCTTTGATATCAACAATATGAGCCTCCTTTGCCATTGGTTGCTTGCTGACTGACTTGTTCTTCAGATTCCAGGTGGTAGTGGCTGAGGAATGCCTTGGCAAGTGGATGGCCTCCCCAGCTACAGCATTATTCAGCTGCCGACTTAGATGTGGGGCTTGATCACCCTCCGTCTTTTCAGCTAATTTCATCTTGATCATCTGATCTATCATGAGCTTGTTCATCATTATTGGATCTTTCATGCTTGAGGAAGCTTGAGCCCGTTGGGCATGTAGGGCAGCCGGCACGACTGGCCGTGAAGGAGCTTCAGCCAAATCAACAGCTTGTGGTACTTCAGGTGAAGTATTTGCCTGTTTGGATGTAGATGGGAGTGTATCCCTTTCATTTAGTTGCCTTTTCAACATCTCGATCTCTTGCATGTATGCTTGCAATAGGGCCAATAAGGCAGGATCATGCTGAGAGGGGCCAGGGGTGCTAATTCCAGACTCGGTTGGAACCCCTTCCAGTGGGATAGGCGATCCTCCACCACCTTCCTCTGTTGTAGTTACGTCAACAGCCGCATTGGCAACAATTGTGTTGAAGCACATATCACTGGGGGTAGTCATCATCATCTCATCTATAGTTGCTTCTCCCTTTGTGAGGGGATTTGGCCTCTCACCAAACTTGAATATCTCTTCTTGCTCACGGAGTGGAGCTTCGTATCTTCCAACTATTTTTGTAGCATGAGGGAAGTCAAATTCATTGCCATGCGCGGCTCCTAGCTTCATTTCTTCATGGTGAGGGAAATTGTGGGGATACCCTTGTTCATTGGCATGCTTCTCAGCCAATAGTACTTGACAGCCCTGAATTTCTTTTGTAGCATCTGCCGCCATTGGGGAACCCTGACTGCTTGGGAGTATGTGCTGGAGGCCATAGAAATATTCAGGAATAGTCAGACTTACATTATCTTGCCCTCGTGAGGGGGAAGGCGTAGGCAATAGAGATCTTTCTTCTATGAAAGGTGAACGCCTCATCATAGCAACTTCACTATAGGGCTTGGGACGGGTATATGCACCCCCTAGCCACACTCTTATAGCATGTGCCGAGGCCAGAGTCTCGGGCTGATTTGCCTCAAATGATGTGAGGTGACTTTCTTCTTCTTGGTCTTCCCATGACAGGTCAAGTAAAGTCGACAAGGTATTGCAATGCAGGGTGAGCACCCTTTTCTTATTCTTCAGTTTCTTCTTTCGTCGACCTTGTTTAGCTGGCCTCTGCCCCCAAGGCTGGCTATTATCTGCTTCTGCCGACTTGTACTCATCCAGCCAATTGAGGGAAAGGCATTTGAGTTTCCCCCAGGGTAGCTGAATGTCGGCCTTCGATGCTATTTTCGACAATTGCCAGTATGAGGAGATCACATTTATCGCTTGATTTAAGGCGGCATCTCGTGAGGCTATGGCGGGTCCACCTTATATTCGCCTATTTGCAACTCACCTTTTCTGATCAAGTCTTCAATAATATTTTTGAATACATAGCAATTTTCTATTGGATGGCCCAGTATCTGGTGGTAAGGATAGAAATAGGGGTCCTTCTTCCTCCTGGGATCCACTGGATTCTTTGGTTCGAG
Source organism: Amorphophallus konjac (assembly GCA_022559845.1). Lineage (NCBI taxonomy): Eukaryota > Viridiplantae > Streptophyta > Magnoliopsida > Alismatales > Araceae > Amorphophallus > Amorphophallus konjac. The sequence goes on from CM040119.1 coordinate 40,277,289, forward strand.
GGGAACCACTTTATCATATTCGCAGGCCCATTCAAAGAGGACCTATGTCTTGTCTTTGGGGAAGGAATTAATTTCTTCATTCTGTCTCTTAGTGAAGGGCCTTCTTTTCTTCCAACTGGCTGGGCTGGAGGAGGTGCAGCTACTGCCCTACCACTCCATTTTTGCTGTTCTGAAGTCTCCAGATCAACAGCATGGGCTTCTTTTGGGGTTGTCTACCGGTCCACGGTCTTCCCTCTTCGTTCATCATTTTTTGCAACCGAGCCATGGTGTGCCAAGAAAGATTCTATTTCAACCACCAGGTTGTTCAAACGGTCAAAGGACCTTATGTCAATGCCGATCATTTTTCCCAACACTTCCCTCTTCAGGTTCTGCTTGCAAATCTGGACAGCGTCCTCTTGATGTGGGGGGCGCTTGCATCTCATGCTAAGATCTCTCCACCGCTTGATATATTATAGTGTAGTCTCATCATATCTTTACTTCGTGGAGTATAGCTCTGCCACTGTCACTTCTCTTTCGGTCATATGGAACCTCTCGCGGAATTTCCGCTGCATATCTGGCCAATCCAAAATGGATCCAGATGATAAGCTGGAGTACCATTCAAAAGCGATTCCCGTAAGGGAGGACCCGAAAAACATCAGCATGTAAGACTCATCAGCTGCCAAGTCGCCCATGACAGTCGTATAATATGTAATATGCACCATTGTAGAGCCCTATCCATTGAACTTCTCGAACTTGGGTGATTTGTTGATGCCAAGTGGAAGTCGCTTCGCCGCATGATGCAGCGGGTATGGTACTTTATAAACATCAAATGTAACAGAGTCAGTATCAGCCCTTTCGGCTAGCCTCATCTCGATCATCTTTTCGACCATCAACTTGTTCACCATAATTGGATCTACCGGCTGAGGGTAAAGGTGAGCAGGCTGCATCAGTGGCGTGGCCAGAGCGGTAGCATGGGGTGCCAAAGGTAGTAGTGGTCATATTTGTTGTATTTGAGGAAACATCGGTTGTGCCGGTAGAAGTTGTTGGGAATAATACTGGGGAGTAGCCCGGCTATGGTCGGCAGGTGGTGGGGAACAATCCACGGGGTCGAAACCTCGTCATGATGACTCAACTTGTGCCCCAGTTGCTTGGGCACCAGAGTGTGTCCAGCTCTTTCATTTAACTGCTTCTTCAGTAATTCTATCTCTTGCTGGTATCTTTGCAACATCATCAGAACGGCAAGGTTCATGGCCGTCTTGCTAATAACGTTCTCGAGCATTTCACCAGAGGCACTTTCAGTTGGTGGAGGTGGGAATACTTCTTGTTCTTCAGACGTTACCACATTAGCAGTGGCAGTGGCAGTGGCGACGTCCTCCTCAGCAACTTGTTTTCCCCAGGTGACTCGCAGTAACTCACTAGCAGCCTTGCTCCGTCTTGTCACCAGACCTTCTCTTTCGGCCAGCTTGGCCAATTCTTCTTGTTCAATTGGTAGGGTATCATGCCTATCCATCACCCCTGACATATTGTAGTTGAAACCTGCACCATTCTTCGGTGTCTTCTGGCTCCCCTTCTGGCTTGACGGAGGAAAGTCAGTCTTTCAAACACTTAAATCCATTTCATCTCTCCATACCGTGGAGGCGCTTTAAAGCCTTCAGCCCCAACTTCTTCCCCATCTTTCTGCGTCCATGAGTGACACTTGTTGGTCCCCGGGTAAACGAGCGGACAAGAAGGGGGGTTGAATTGTCCCCCACGCGATGTGTCAAATTAAAACTTTCTTAAGCGGAATTAACAAGTTAACGAGATTGAAGAAATTAAACTAAGCAAGGTAAACTTAGTCCTCTCAATCTCACCGTTCACACACGATCAAGATAAATAACGTTAACATGCAAACCCACAAACACACATATCACATGGACACGGTGACTTTTAAGGACGTTTGGGACCACGACGGGCGCCCTAAGTCCACCCCATACCAAATCGGTAAGGCTTCACTCGGGGATAAATCCCCAACATGGAGAAATGCTCCAACACACACAGGACGACGCCTGTACACACACACGGGGACACATCCCAACACACACATGGAGACGGAGTCTCCAACACGATCCGATAGTGGATCTACACACACACACACACGAGCTGCAACAACCGCAGCACAATAAACACAACCGTACGCAGATGGTCCACACACATGAATATCTCTAGTTCAGAAAAATCAACACAAATATTGAAAACATGCTTAACCCAAGATATAGATCATAAAGCATATCACAAACAATATAGAAAGGATGTAGAAATAATCTCCCTAGATCTCCGATATTGAACATATTCCTTGATGCACAAGTCGGAGGGAGAATGGATCGACACGATTTCAGCATCTTCTTGATCGTCTCTTCATTCTGCTCCTCCTTTTCTTCTTCCTCGAACCCTAGAAATCACTTGAAGGAGATGAAATCTCCCTTTCTCTTGCAGCTCCACTCCTTTTCCCTCTTCTTCACCTGCAAGATAGAAATAATAAGCTCATTAGGGTTCCTCCTCTCCCAAATTCGGAGTTCACACATATGCATATATAAGAGACGTCAAAAGGCCATTATAACCCTTCTAGGATTCTCCAAAAGTCCCCCAATAGGTCTACCAAGAACCCAGGGCCATAATGGTAAAGTTTAGACCCCAAATGGATTGAGTTTAATGGGTTTCGGACTTGATTCGTAAGGGCGTTCGCCATATTTGGTCAACCGAAGTTGGCCGTCGGTCAACCAAACTTTTACAGGTTTCAGTCTGGAGGGCATTGGCTAGTTCGATCGACCGAACTACCCAGTTTGGTCGACCGAACTCTGCTGCACTTCCCATTTTTCAGATCTGGCCAAATAGGTCGACCGTTCCCTTACCATTGGTCGACCAAAATCCTACAAAACAGAAAAATCAAGTTAAAACCATGTAAATTCATCCACTTTGATGCCCTCTTACATTTGATCAAAGTCTAGGTGTCTTGGGAGCCTATTAAGCAATATGAAACATATTTTTAAAGCCATGAAATAATTCACACTTCATAACAAGAGAGTTATATGATTCAATACATGAAACTCAAAGACCTCTTGTAGAAGATACATGAAACACAAATTGAGCCCAATTTTCTCAATCCAAAGTTCAAGACCAATTGGCCATTCACTCAATCAAAGTGTTAAAACCATGTAATAACCATTCAATTCACATTCACTCAAGTTTTGTATGAATAGATTGAACATGATGCTAGCCCAAGAACCTCATGTAAGAGATGCACGAAAACATAAAGTTTCCCAACCAAGGATCAAGTTCATTCTACATGAAGTATATGAAAAAGGTGCATGAAACCTTTTGTTAACTTGATTAACCACAACTAGGATAAAGGTCATATGGCAATGCAATTTATGCAACTTGAATGAACATCATGAAGCCAATTTTCATGAAGACTTGTATGAATATCTCAAATTACAAACTCCAAAGCCTCATGTGGAAAAAGCATGAAACACATTCATGCCTTTAGCAACTCATGAAGAATATGTATGAGAAACCAAAAAGTCTCAACCAAAAGTCACTTCTTATGGCCATGCATTTAAACATGTATAAGCCTCAAAATGCATTCATCATCTTAACCATATTGGAGCATCAAGAACACAAAGGCTCATAACACGTGCAAGGGGTCGACTCCATGTAGGGATGGGTCGACTCCACATGTCACAAGACTGTATAGAATGTAGAAATTCCTCCACATATCACAATACCATATAGCATGGGCATCAAAGACAGAATCATCAATCTTCAATATAGATCCATTAACACAAACTTAGTTTTCAGAATAGAAAGAGCAAACTCGTAAAGCACAAGTGTGTTCCATGAACACAACCTCATAGATTGAACCCAATCAAGCTATCTTCAGAGAAGAACAACTCTATGCAGTTCTTTCAAACATAAGAAGTCAATAGACCAAGCTCTTTAAATAATGTTTGCAGATTTATGAAGCAAGACATTTAATAGCAACAGTCATCAAAAGCATACACAAACATAAAGTTTAGTTATCATCAAAATCACATGCAAGTCACACAACAATCTCCCCCTTTTTGGTGATGACAAACTTTATGATACTTTATGAGATCAAAATACTTTCTCCCCCTTTGACATAATCAAAAAGTGGGAGAAAGGTAGTAAAGTTCAAATTTCAGCAAAGCAGATTCATGAATCAATAAGAGCCCACTTCAGAAGTTCAAATGAGGCATTACCAAAGCAAAGATAAGATGATCAAAACATGTTGATTATTTGTGATTCCAATTGTTGATCATGGAGACAGGAAGGTGTGTAGACTTAAGACTTACAGACCAAGTAAACAAATCAAGATGATACCATTCAAAGTCTAAAGCCCATTTCAGATTTTCACAAGATGTAATAGCAATGCAAAGGCAAGATATTTGCCAAAAAACATAACAATTGAAACATCAAATGCTTTTCTTTGATTTTTAGATTTTTAGATTTTTCTTTTGAAATGCATACAAACGATGACACTATGAATGCATGCAATGCAACCAAACAGATACGTATATATACATGCAACATAGCTCCCCCTTACTTATTTAAGAAGGGAATAGGTATAAGAAAGGTGCATGAGAGTCATGACAACCAGGATGCTCATGTGTAACACCTAAGAGTTTGTGCAATCATATAGAGGAGTCATGCAAAAGTTAATGCAGTCAATCAATTTTCTGAATACATATTAAATCAAAGTTTCAAGTGTGTAAGTGAATAACATGAAAATAGATTGTTGCCATATAGATATTCAATTTTCAGATCAACACACTAAAAGATTATACTTCAATTTATGAGAACAGCGTATTGGAGGCTACGCTCTGCCACAAAGAATTTTCACCAGAACTTTTTAACTCAAGCAAATCACATTGACATTCAGAATTTTTCAAGAGTGATCAAGTTCAAATAACTCTTTTTTACGCGAGGAGACACATGGAGCTCATGCCAGACTCCCCAGTTACTCAGAGTATTAATTGTTTCACCTCATTTTGAGCAGATGCACTTGAGTACAATACTTTTCAGACATGAATCACATCACGTCTCAGGTGACGTGTATCCAGCTTACTCAGTGAGACTGAGCATTGCTCTGCCATTCATTTTCTTTTCAGATTCTTTCTACGAAAATAGGCAGGCAGCTTTTTCCTCACCTGCCTCTTTAACATTCATGCAGCAAGTTTAAAATCTCTAAAGTGTTGAAAAGAAATTCATATATCTTTATATTTAACACTCATTTTCACATTTAGTGCATGAAGTGTATGAATTTGATTCAACATATATACTGAAAATATATGAACACATAACAATGCAGCTCCCCCTACATAGATGCACTTATCAAATATTTACTCCCCCTGAGTGTGTGACATGAAACACTCCAGTGATGACTCAATAGCAACATTATTTAGCAAAAAGTATAAGGTCTTAGAAATTTCAAGGATGGGGGTAAATAGCATATATAACATGCAAGCGCACAATTTGGAAGATATGCAATGTGCAATGTAAAATGCAGAATGCATTATGAATGCAAATTTTTAGATTTTATTTGAATGTTCCAAATTCATTTCAGAATTTAACATGGGGTGCAAAATGTGAAAGTTCAATTTTCATTTGAATGATCTAATCGCACCTAATGCATGAACTTTAATGCATGCAACCTATAACAACATGAGAATGCAATGCAAGATGCAAAAGTTTGATTTTCAGAACCTTATGATAGATTCCACAAGAAAGCATTCAGATTCAAATGATAGACCACAAGCATTTTTTATCACATGTCATTTATAAACAAGGATGTAAAAATGATTAGAAATAAGTAATGCAACCCAATTATTTTTAGAAACGTTCAAAAATAGATTTTCAATGACTTTTCAGAAGAAAAAGAATCCAATCACAAGTTAGCCATTTGATTTCTCCAACTTCCGGTACAAGATAGAGTTTGAGGTCCGAAGACCCGACTCACACATGGTGAGAGCTTCCAAGTTGATGTAATCCACTCTTCCACAATCACACCATTTTATATATCAGAAACTCAGTTAATCTCAAAGGCTCATGCACATCCAATAGATGAATATTCAATCCATTCAAACATTTTTCAGCACAGCACAATATAGGAACAACAGTTCAAGTTTTTCAGAATCAATTGCTGTCATAAGAATAATACCACCTAGTGCCATAAGCTAATGTATGAAATTTCATTTCCATAGCAAAAGATTGAGTTACCTTAGTTCAGCAAGCAGTACCATATGCCTTCAAGCATCAAAATCACTAATCTCATGAAGGTCAACATTTTAGCAAGTTCAATCTTCATTGTCCAAGCCATGCTGCAGCAAAAACTTTAAATGAGCCAGCAGCTTTTAGCATAGACATTAGCACAAGATGTACTTTCTTAGAATGAGCCTTAGCCTTGAGCACATATCAACCAACTAGTAACTCCCCCTCACAATGTGCATGAATTACACAAATGATATTTTAACAGAAAATCATGCATCCTATGACTTATATGAACAAATGACTCATGGTACCGGGCGGAGGCACATTCTCACTCATGGTGTTAGATTTTAGACATGAATAATCTGTCCTTCCTCAGGTCACCATTTAATATACCATGTAGTCATGCAATGATAATCAGATTGATGCAATGCAATCTTACAAGAAAAATAGACTTTTCATGATCTTCTTAGATGAATTTTCAGTTAAAGCAACTTTTAGTTTTTCAAAAAGAACTCAAAAATTTATTTTCAAACCAGTGCCTTGAGCAGCCATTATTTTTGAAGACTTCCACTTGGCCTCAAGGCATCCCTACAACAAAGTTCTCATTGAACAATTTTGGGTACCCAAAACTTCTTGGGTCCCGAATGATTAGTTGCACCTCTAGTGGGTGCTCTCCACATTCTTTGGGCATGCATATCATCAAAATTTATTAAAGCACAGTCATACATGGTATGCCCAAAATTGCCACAGTAGTGACAACTAACAGAAGACCTAGCATTCTTCTTGACAGGATAAGCATGGGATTTCTGTGGGTTGGCAAAATTATAATTATTTTTGACATGGAAGTTCTTTCTTCTATTTACTTGCCAACACTGTGACACATGGTGTCCTGACTTTCCACAGGAATGACAAGAAATGTCTCTTCTTTTGGAAAGAAATTCATTTCTGCATGCTTTCAGGTCATCCTTTTTCAATTGAAAATAGAATTCCATTTTATGACCATATCTCCCACAGTTGCAACAAAACAAAGATGCATTCCTAGCATATGGTCTTTGAGCATGAATTTTAGGATTTTCACATCCCCTTTTTCGATTTGAATACCTCCTTATGTTTTTGAAATCAGCTTTTCCATTGTATGCTTTCAATTCATCATTTTTCAAAACAAAACAGTCATGCATGATGTGACCACGTTTATCATAATAAAAATAGGAAGGATTTTTATTAGAAACATGGTGTTTAGCATTGTGCTTCCTAGCATGGACATTTGTATAAATAGAATTATTTTTCAGCTTTGGGTTTTGGTTCAATTTCTGCTTAACATCATATTTTTAGGTTTTCTTGATAGCATGTTGAACCGGGTGAACGTTTGAGGTACTAGCTACATCCGAACTTGAGACAAAATATGTGTACAATTTGTTTTCAAAATTCTTTTTGTTTACCGGATTGTAGCCAAGGCCTTCCTTTTGAAAGTTCACTTTGGTTCCAAGTATCTTGTTCAGATTTTCTTTACCATTCATAAATTTAGACAATGAAGTATTCAAATCATTGATTTTAGTTTCAAGGGATCCAATATACAACTCATAACTGGCAATTTCTTGTGCACTGTTAACAATACTTTCATTCAATACTCTATTTACAGTTTATAACTTTCAAATTCTTGTTCTAGCACATGCAATTTTTCACATTCATCAACAACCGAACTTTTTCCCTTTTCAAATGCAAGTAATTTTTCAGACATGGTTGTATTCAGATGTTTCAACTTTTCATTCTCTTTTCTCTCATAGGAAATGGTTTCTTCATGCTTTTGTATATCAATCAATAAGGACTCATTTTTAGTTTTGATTTCTAAGCATTTATCACATGAAGAATTTTCATTAAAGGATTTTTCAAGATTTTTTAACCTACCTTCAAGCAAAGAAGTCTGAATCAACATAGCACTATTTTCCTTTTGGAGTTTTTCATTATCTTCTTTCATACATGAAATGATTTCTTCATGCTTTTCAATATCAATCAAGAGGGATTCATTTTTACTTCTTAAGCATGCAATGGTTTCGTTGTGACAATTTACATCATGCTTTAAAAGTTCACTCAATTTATTAAGGTCAGAACATTTACCACAAGAACCATTCTCAAGAAGGGTATTTTTAGATTTCTTTTCAATTTTCTATTTTTAGATTTAACGTTCTTATATTTCTCAAGCAATTTATCAAAAAGATCCATAAGCTCTTCGTAAGAGATTTCCTCACCTTCAGAGTCTGACTCTGAGCTTTCCTTACTTGATTTATCGTGCTTATCGGCCATCAAGCACTCAGTGTCCTTCTTTCCTTTATAGTTCTCGATCAAGCATTTCAATATTTCCTTGGTCATCCTGCATGAGACAACAGTAGAAATTTATGAAGATCAATTGAACTTCTAAAAACATTTAAAAGCTTAGAATTGTCTTTGTTTTTCTTCCCATGCTCGATAGTCCACTTAGACTCATCACTAGGCAACCCATATGAATCATGCTTAACTAAATCCCGGAGTTTGGGATCAATGGTTTTAACATAACGACTCATGTGCACAAGCCATTTGTTAAAATTTGAACCATTAAAACAAGGAGGAAGAGAAGACAAACAAGTATTAGACATGATGCTCAAAAAACTCGCTGAGGGATCTCTCTATAGGTCGTGAGACCTTAAGAAGATAGAGTTGTGGCTCTGATACCAATTGTTGGTCCCCGGGTAGGTGAGCGGACAAGAAGGGGGGTTGAATTATCTCCCATGCAATATAGCAAATTAAACCATTCTTAAGCGGAATTAACAAGTTTAACGAGATTGAAGAAATTAAACTAAGCAAGGTAAACTTAGTTCTCTCAATCTCACCGTTCACACACGATCAAGATAAATAACATTAACATGCAAACCCATAAACATACATATCACAGGGACACGATGATTGTTAAGGTGGTTCGGGACCACGACGGGCTCCCTACGTCCACCCCTTACCAAACCGGTAATGCTTCAGTCGGGAATAAATCCCCAACACGGAGCAACGCTCCAACACACACAGGATGACGTCTGCACACACACACGGGGACACGTCCCAACACACACACGGAGACGGAGTCTCCAACACTATCCGACAGTGGATCTACACACACACACACGAGCTGCAATAAACGCAGCACAATAAACACAATCGTACGCAGACGGTCCACACACATGAATATCTCTAGTTCAGAAAAATCAACACAAATATTCAAAACATGCTTAACCCAAGATATAGATCATAAAGCATATCACAAACAACGTAGAAAGGATGTAGAAATAATCTCCCTAGATCTCCAATAGCCGGTTGAACATATTCCTTGAAGCATAAGTCGGAGGGAGAACGGATCGGCACAATTTCAGCATCTTCTTGATCATCTCTTCATTCCGCTCCTCCTTTTCTTCTTCCTCAAACCCTAGAAATCACTTGAAGGAGATGAAATCTCCCTTTCTTTTGTAGCTCCACTCCTTTTCCCTCTTCTTCACCTACAAGATAGAAAGAATAAGCTCATTAGGGTTCCGCCTCACCCAAATTCGGAGTTCACACATATGCATATATAAGAGACGTCAAAAGACCATTATAACCCTTCTAGGATCCTCCAAAAGTCTCCCAATATGTCTACCAAGAACCCAGGGCCATAATGGTAAAGTTTAGACCCCAAATGGATTGAGTTTAATGGGTTTCGGACTTGATTCGTAAGGGCGTTCGCCATATTTGGTCAACCGAAGTTGGCCGTCGGTCAACCAAACTTTTATAGGTTTCAGTCTGGAGGGCATTGGCTAGTTCGATCGACCGAACTACCCAGTTTGGTCGACTGAACTCTGCTGCACTTCCCATTTTTCAGATCTAGCCAAATAGGTCGACCGTTCCCTTACCACTGGTCGACCAAAATCCTACAAAACAGAAAAATCAAGTTAAAACCATGTAAATTCATCCACTTTGATGCCCTCTTACATTTGATCAAAGTCTAGGTGTCTTGGGAGCCTATTAAGCAATATGAAACATATTTTCAAAGCTATGAAATAATTCACACTTCATAACAAGAGAGTTATATGATTCAATACATGAAACTCAAAGACCTCTTGTAGAAGATACATGAAACACAAATTGAGCCCAATTTTCTCAATCCAAAGTTCAAGACCAATTGGCCATTCACTCAACCAAAGTGTGAAAACCATGTAATAACCATTCAATTCACATTCACTCAAGTTTTGTATGAATAGATTGAACATGATGCTAGCCCAAGAACCTCATGTAAGAGATGCACGAAAACATAAAGTTTCCCAACCAAGGATCAAGTTCATTCTACATGAAGTATATGAAAAAGGTGCATGAAACCTTTTTGTTAACTTGATTAACCACAACTAGGATCATGGTCATATGGCAATGCAATTTATGCAACTTGAATGAACATCATGAAGCCAATTTTCATGAAGACTTGTATGAATATCTCAAATTACAAACTCCAAAGCCTCATGTGGAAAAAGCATGAAACACATTCATGTCTTTAGCAACTCATGAAGAATATGTATGAGAACCCAAAAAGTCTCAACCAAAAGTCACTTCTTATAGCCATGCATTTAAACAACATGTATGAGCCTCAAAATGCATTCATCATCTTAACCATATTAGAGCATCAAGAACACAAAGGCTCATAAAACGTGCAAGGGGTCGACTCCATGTAGGGATGGGTCGACTCCACATGTCACAAGACCATATAGAATGTAGAAATTCATCCACATATCACAATACCATATAGCATGGGCATCAAAGATAGAATCATCAATCTTCAATATAGATCCATGAACACAAACTTAGTTTTTTCAGAACAGAAAGAGCAAACTTGCAAAGCACAAGTGTGTTCCATGAACACAACCTCATAGATTGAACCCAAATCAAGCTATCTTCAGAGAAGAACAACTCCATGTAGTTCTTTCAAACATAAGAAGTCAATAGACCAAGCTCTTTAAACAATGTTTGCAGATTTATGAAGCAAGACATTTAATAGCAACAGTCATCAAAAGCATACACAAACATAAAGTTTAGTTATCATCAAAATCACATGCAAGTCACACAACAACACTTCATTCTCTTTTTCTTCTTCGGCCCTAATGACACAGTGTATTCTTTGTTGTCCTAGGGAGGGGTTCCCCAGGCCACGGAAATAATCCTGAACCATCTTTGTCATATCTTCTTGGCTATGTCCTGGAGAGAGGGCCAGAGGCATCGCCTGGTCTCTGGCAGATGGCATATATGAAAGCCGTGATAGCCTAGCAACTTGATTGGAGCTTCTTGAATATTCAAGGATATCAGTTTGTCTAGCACAGTCCCTGGAGGTGGATAGAGGAAATGCACTCACGGCCTGCTCTACAGGTATATTCTTCTGGCCCCATCTCTTGGAGACTTTGGCAGGATTCTTGGAGCTTTGTGAGGCCAGTGCAGAGCCCTGGGTCCTCTTAGAGATCCTGACTTGTTTAAACTTTGGCGATTTCAGGGCTAGCCTCGCTCGCCTGTTATCATTAGAATTCACCCTCCGACTTGCTAGCAACTGGAAGGTGATGCATGGCCGGGATGACCCAATCCGGTAGGACTTCGGTGTCGCGGCCACTGAGATAGACCCTGACACCACTAACCATCATGGACTTTCCAGAGACCGAGAGTCGGCCTCGGAGAGCAGCAAGGACTCTTCCCCCTCTAGAGTTCTTTTTATTGCCCCCAGCAGGCCTCTTCGTGGGCGACCCAGTTTGGTGGGTGATGTGGTGAACATGGCAGCTCACGATCATTGGGCTCTTTAGCATGGCTTTCTTGATCTGGCCCTTGCCTTGATGGGCCGCAGCTTTGTTATGAACCACCTTTGTAGGTTCCGGGCCTTTCACATCCAGGAGACCCACGAATGTAACCCCCATGAAGTTAGGGAACCCAACAACCAGGGGGAAGTTGCTGAAAGTAGTTGGTACGATGATATATCGTATGCAGCATGACCGGCCACCACCTGAGGGCCGAGGACAAGCCCAGATAGTCCGCTCGTAATTATTTCAACCTACAAGAAGAATAGCATGATGAACGAAATAGTCAATATTTGGATGGAGGCCCCAGGGCCCTTGATTTTGGCAAAAAGATGAAGGGAGGTCGAGTCCCAACGGGCGTGCCAAACTGTGGGGAGGGGCTTATTTTTTTTATTTTTTATTTTTTTATTATAATTGGGGTTTTATTTAAGCCCTTAGGCACACTTGTGACGAGTTTATTATGCGCAACGTCTGATTGATCAGACGAAGGTGGGTATCATGTCGAGACCCAAAATCCGCCGTACCATAAAGGCTACGACATTAATTATGCCCTTTCAAAAAAAGGACAACCCCTGATTAATCGCAAAAATAGAGGGACCATGTGTCACGCCCCGAACAAGGCGGAAATATCAAGGCATGAACAGTTATACGAGCGGTTTAATCAAGAGACTCGGATGATGAGTATGAACAACAAATGGACAAAATCACATCTTTATTTCATAACCTAACATTTACAACAAATATTCTTCAAGGACTTTTGATACTATTCAAATCTAGTACATTCATTTCTAAGTAGATAGACTGGGAAAGATCTATTAAAAACTATCAACACTCTCATCACTCCAGCCCATTCCTGTCATCTTCGAGATTTACTGAAAATTGACAAGAATACACAGGGTGAGCTAGAAAGCTCAGTAGAACTTATATCTCTTTACCATGTCACTTTAAGTAATTAACATTTTGAATCATCTATATGCTCTCTAAATAAAACAAGTAAATAAAACAAATGACAAGTATAGTAGAGAACAAGATCAGGAAGAATTCAAGAATAGATATTGTAGAACTCAAGTGTAAGCATGAGGATCAATAACAACTATAGAATTGTAAAATTGGCCATGTAACCAGAATATTAACACTCCCGGTCAAACATGTCACTTACAGAAAGTCAATCATGTAACGAGTCAAGCATGTAATAAGTGAATTGTCTAGTTCAATCTTGCATGTCAGTTGGTGCAATGCCACACCTGATCATTCAACTCCCTCGGGCACAAGTACTTTCAGGCTTTACTCACTTAGGACCAGATCAGGGCCCCCATGTTTGCCAGGCATTGAATATTCAGGTGGACCAAGAGTCCCATGTAATTTTCAGAACAATTCATTCATAATTATGGCCAATCCGAGTTTCAAGAAAAGCTTAAGAAGCGTAGTATAGCGCACAACTAGACATTTAGTTATGAAGGACTCTAGAGGTGGCCCCTACAGGCTCAAGAGGTGGCTCCCGTTATGTAGCACTTTACACCATTCCGGCCTCAAGAGGTGGCTCCCATAACATAGCACTTTGTCCCGCATGGCACTTAGCTCCTACACTCCCAAATGGTAGTTTATGGCTAAAGTACAGATCTAGCAAAATTTTTATTTCCAATGACAAGTAGTATGAAGAGTAAATGAAGTTTATAAGAGAAGTTTAAGGATGATTTAAGCCATCATGTTTAACGATATTAAGATAATAAAGAGAATAATTTGCTAGTCAAGGCATGATCAGCTATATGAAAAATCTTGTAAAATAGGTTTAGATCAAGTTTTTTCACAGTCGAGTGCTGAGCAGAAAACCAAAATGATCTCGGCCAGGTAAGAGGTGGGACAGTGGGAGGTTCTCCTCGCATTCGCAAGGTCCTAATTAAGTAACCACTTATCCACTTAAAGTGTTTGCCCATAGATCTCTAGCCTTAGACACCGGTCTTTCTTGGTAGACTTGCTAGCTACATGATTTGTCGAAAACACAAAAACACGTAAATCGAACAGAAATTATTCTTGCATATTCTAACATGTTCATTTGTAAAAGAATTTTAATGAAGGAAAAGATATTGAAAAAAGATGTCAAGGTTTTAGATAGAGCTTATATCAAAATCGACAGGGCCAATCATGTATAGAAATTTTATGAAAATTCGAGCATAGTTGTTTAAACCTTTAACGATAGCCTTATGAGTTCATTTATGTAGTCATTTCTTTCTCGATAGTCTTTTTAAGGCAAGAACATGATTTTAAAATTCAAATTTTAAGTTTTTAAATAACGCACATAAACGAGGCAAATCGGACGTGGTTACCAAGTTCAAATCATGATCCATGTGTCATCCGCGTTCTTAGATAGAAAATTGAAACTCGTTCTTACAATGAAAACTCTAATTTTTGGAGTTTAAATCTCAAAATAAGCCACAAATATATAATCATGAAGAATTGCATAGAATCAAAATACTCATGCAAAAGAACATATATGAAGATCTAATTAAGTTTTTCTTGAGAGAAAACCTACCTAGTGGAAGATCGAAGAGGAAGAAAAATAAGAACGAAGAACACTTCAAACACTCCTCCAAACTTCAAGATTTCCTACTCTCTACAACTAGCACTTTCTCAATGGATTTGTGCTTTGAGTAGGAAAGATCTCAGCCCTATTTATAGGCCAAATCCCATAAGTATTTTATTACTAATTTAATTCCAAGTCAATTTTTCATCTAATTTTCCTATTTTACCAACCCATGTTACTATTACACCAACATACGTTGACAATAAATTCCAACATGTGAATGTTAAAATAAATCTCCCTCTATGACATAATCAATTATCTCATTTATTCAATGATATTTTATTACTAATTTAATTCTAAGTCAATTTTTCACCTAATTTTTCTATTTCACCAACCCATGTTACTATTACACCAACTTATGTTGACAATAAATTATAACATGTGAATGTTGAAATAAATCCCCCTCTATGACATAATCAATTATCTCATTTATTCAATGATGTTTTATTACTAATTTAATTCTAAATCAATTTTTCACCTAATTTTTCTATTTCACCAACCCATGTTACTATTACACCAACTTATGTTGAAAATAAATCCCAACATGTGAATGTTGAAATAAATCCTCCTCTATGACATAATCAATGACCTCATTTATTCAATGATGTAATAAATGACATCATCCACTAATTAAGATTTAATTAGAGCTAATAATTCTCTCTTAAATCTGATGCTATAGTACCGACGTCTTCACCTTCTCAGAATCGTGCCGCGAATCTCGTCGTTCGTGTTAACACGTGGGATAGGGTTCACGTTTCTATATTCTACACTTTAAAGACATAAAGAAAAAATGTTCATCATTTATTTTATTTTCATCTTTCATTATTTTTTTCGCATATAAATGCATATATAAAATTTTGAGTTGCTACATCCTCCCCCACTTAAAAAGAATTTGGTCATTCAAATTCACATGATTCACTACAAAATAAGAGAAGTGCTAACAATACTAACCTGAAAATAATTCTGGATACTTCTTCTTAATCGCATCCTCTAATTCGCAAGTGGCTTCTTCATGTCCACGACGGCTCCATTGGATTTTAACCATTGGTATTACTCTATTCCTTAGTTGATGTAATTTTTAATCTAGTATCTAGATGGGTTTATCTTCATAAGATAAATCTTTTTGCAATACCAGATCATCATGTTGGATCACATGCGAAGTGTAATGCCCCGGGTTCTGCAGATCCTCCTTCTCGGGTCCCGGATCTACGTTTCTGGTGAATCTGATTCCGTTGTGTCCGAAATGATGTTTTGGACATCTTTCATGTTCGGATCGGCGCGATCCGAAGCTGCTTCGGAGGCTCGGAGCGCGTCTGCGGCTTTTCCACGTGTATTTTTCGATTCCCGGTGTGTGTTTCGGTAATTCCTCCGGAACCTCGTTGCAGGTGAACCGGATCGTTCACCTAGGCGAGAGTGATACCGTTGCGATCGGTGCGTTTCGAGGATCGCGGAAACGTGATTTTCTATTTTTTAGTATTTTCTGATATTTCCAGATTTTCCTATATAAACCCCCTTTCTCTCTCTCCCCTCTCATTTCTCTCTCTCTCCCTCTCTCTTCTCACGCTCTCTCCTCTCTCCCTCTCTCTCTAATGGCCGACGGGGTGGAGTGCGGGCGAGGCGGGGATGGCGAGGGCGAGGCACGGGCGAGGATGGATGAGGATCGAGGCGGTGGAGGCGCAGTGAAGCTCGGCCGTGGGTTCGTGGAACGGCGAGGCTTCAACGGTGTTTTCTTCGCGGATCGACGAGCTCGGGGCGCGAAATCTTCGGTGGAGGTAGGGAGATGGACCCCCAGCTCGTGCTCTTTCTTTCCCGCGAGTTTCGTAGGCCATGGTGAGCCAAGCGGGCTAATCGGGGCGATTTGAGAAAAATCTATGTTTTAGGGCTTGTGGGCCGATCTCCGGTTTCATTACGTTTTTGGCCGATCCGAGGCCTTAGAGGCATGCTAGGGGCTATTTGGGGGCTTCCCCCTTGTTTTCCCCCTCTCCCGTGGAGGTATGGGGGCGTGGGACATTTTTCAAGTTGTTTCCCGCCGTTTTACGCTCGGACGGGTGTGACGGTCCTTCCAGTGACCGTCACAGCCTATGACGCCCCAAGGTGGGTGCGTCACAGGGCCCGTTAGCCTTTTTGGTGGTCTGTGGGTGTGACGGTCCCACGATAGACCGCCACGGCGCTGTGACGCGCCTGGGTTGGACCGTTAGGGACGATCTAACCGTTGGCTTCCATTCGTTGGTTTTGACCATTGGGGTTAAGGCGTGTGACGCACCAAGACTGGCGTGTCACAGCCTTTTAAAGCCCCTGTGTGGGTGCGTCAGAGCGGACGCGTTCCCACCTTGTAACGCACCAGAGTTGGTCCGTTACAGACTGTGACGCACCGAGCGGGACGCGTCACAGTTGGTTTCATCTTGTCTTGTGAAGCATCAGGGCTGGCGCATCATAGACTGTGACGCGCCAGGGCTGGCGCGTTAGAGACCGTGACGCACCAGGGTAGGCGCGTCACAGCCAGTTTTCAGCCTAGTGTCTGACGGCCCTGTGTGGGTGCATTAGGGTTGTTGTGACGGTCGAGGCTTGGACCGTTACAGACTGTGATGGCCTAAGGCCAGACCGTCAGGCTCTGTGTTGCGCCGAGGTGAGTTTTCGTGTTCTCCACCTTGTTCCGTGATGTGTGGATCCCCGGTCGACCCGGTTGGGACCTAGTGGTCGACCTGCGGTCTCGTGAGTGTCCCAGACACCCGTGGGATTCTGTGTCCGTGTTTTGAGGGTGTCGGGAGGACCGTGTTACCTCGTTTAGCATGCCCGTGGGTTTGAAAGTCCGGGTGACTTCTCACGTGTCGGGCTTTCGTGTTATGCTAGACCGAGTCACCGTGTGTCGGTGGGTGTGCAATGGGGTCTCCCCCGCATGCCGTGAGTTTTCTCGAAAGATGATTCCCGAGTAGGCCATGTGTTTGGCCTTGGACTGTGAGTCCAGTTATCGACGTGGCAGCTTGTGCGTTGCCCTGGGAATCATGCTTCTGTATTTTCTGCGTGGGCCATGTGTGTGGCCTTGGACTATGAGTCCAGTTGCCAGCCTAGGGCTGGAGAGTTCCCACCTTTCCCTGAGTGTGGGATTTGGTTTGGCGGCCTGCGAGCTACCTTGGGAACCGTGTTTCCACTTTTCTACGTGGCCGGGTGTGCGGCCCGTGGACTGTGAGTCCCGTTTCTTCTCCGACTGTGGTCACCGTGCGATGGTGCTGGTACGTGGGATGGTCCCCGTACGTCGTCGGGTTCGGACGTTATTTTCCGTTGACTTGAGACTCTACTCCGTAGTGACCCTCCACTAGTCGTAGCCTGCTTACACGAGTGTGGTCCCACCAGGGAGTGGTGGAGAGGTTACCCTTAGAGACGATTTGTGGACCGGTTTCCGTCGGGCCCCGCGTCTAGCAGCCAGAGTCCGGCTGAGGGGAAAATCGGTTAGAGGGCCAGACCAGGGACGGACGGTCTGTGTGTGCACACGTGGTTGGGGGCAGTTAGACCCACGTCGACGGGCGTGACCCCAGCTAATCACTTGTTTGTGGTTACTTGTACGGTGTCTCAGTTCCAGCTGGGCCGAAGGGAGACACCTGAGGCGCGGACTAACACGTCAGTGGACGCATTTGCTTCTAGTGGGAGGTACTCCTATTCTGGACAGAGAGTGACAGACTGTCAATTTTCGTGACTTCGACCTTCGGGTTTTCGGTCGTGTTGACAGTTGAGTTTCGGTTGTCTCGCCGTGGCACGTGTGTCAGTTTTCGTGCCATGAGACTGGTGCTAGTAGCTTTACCGAGGTTGCGTCTTGTTGTGCGGTACCCGTGACCAGGTGGTCAGGGTTGCACCTTGGACAGTGTGTCCAGGTTGGCCGTGTCCTGGGAGACAGGCCTCTACGGCATGGTTGCCGTGGGTTTTTACTTCGGTAAGCGGTACTAGTGTAGTTCGGTAGCCCCCGACCGTGAGTCCGGGGTGTGTTTCTGTTACAGTAGGAGTAGTTGTAGTGCCTAGTTTTGACCGGCCACCGGTTTGTTGTTCCTGCTGTCGTTGTAGCCTTCCTTTCCGTTACCGTCGTTGTTTCCGGTTGGGGTTCCGCGGGATCCCTGCTGAGTCTCTATTTTGGAGACTCATTCCCTACTTTTTAGGTGTGGCGGTTCTTTCTCCTCGAGATTCGAGGGCGCGGTGCGGAGGTTCTCAGTTGCCAGCTCACCGGGCCGAGTGTTCACTTGGCATGTGGTACGTTTTTACTGCTTTAGACTCTACTTTCTGTTGGACTGGACTCTGTTGTAGCTTTAGTTGTTTATTTATTTCTGTTAATTGTTGAATTGTCCTACTTTATTTACTATTTCTTTGTGCCTCCACACTCCTTTTAGCCCTTCCGAGCCCTCCCGGCTCGTGGGCGGCGGTTCGAGTCTCGGGTTATCGGGTCTCTCCCGGTAATCAGATTCTCGGGTCGTTACAGCTGGTATCAGAGCGGTGGTGGTGGATGTACATAGGAATTTGAAATATTGCAGTGATCAAAGTCCATAAGGTCTAGTACAGTCGGCAGCTGGCATAGGGTTTTGTGATTGTTTTCCGCTTTGTTTCTCGTTTGAGAGCTTGAGTGCGTTGTGCGGCGCTGTGAAGGTGGTTGCTGTCCGCGGCTTTCGTGCCAGCATGGGGCCTAAGGATCGAGGTCGAGGGCCTTCTCCCTCATCGGTGGTGGCCCCAGTTGTGCTATGTTGGGCAGAGGTTGCTGGTAGGCATGAACTCGCGGTGCTATGTTCGAGGAATTTGCAACGTGGTCAGGTGGCTGGAGAGGATCATTCGTGGTTAAGTGGCCGTGAGCGTGCTTCGAGGGAGCTGCTGTCGGTTTTGGCCACTCCAGCTTGAGGTTTGTCCAGCCCCAGAGGTGTTCTGGTCGTGGTTTAGATGTCAGAGCGGGTGTTCTAATCGAGAAGTGTGCTCGGGTGAGCGAAGGATCTTCTCGGTGAACTGATGTTTCGACGAGCCTGATGTTCTTGTCCTGCACTGTGGCGTCAAAAATGACGTGTTGGTCCTGATTATTCTTACGGATTTCAAGGCAAGGATTGGGCTGTGGTGTCCCAGTAAGTCTTTACTCCTGCGCTTCTTTCGGTGGATGGGTTGTGTTCACCCTGGAGTTGGCTTGAGATGTGAAGGCTCCACGGCGAGTTCGGGACTAGAGGATGAGCGTCGGCGGTTATCGTTATGGCTCGTGTTGTGACTCTTGGTGCGGTGCACTACAGTTGAAGGAATTGCAGTGGTGGTGCATCGAGAGATGTTGTGATCGTGGTCCGACGTGACACTTACCGAGTGTGTCGGAGGCGCTGACCTGATGGAAGCGATGGTTTTCCTTGGTGCTGGATGGTGTTGTTTCCAGCGTGCACGAGGTTCGAGGTCAGGTCAAGCGTGGAGTTCTTCCATTGGTCGGAAGTGCGTTGGTTTCTCCTTTGGTTGGAGAGACTGTGTTTGGCTAAGGTTCATCGTCTTGCATTGCGTGTTCGGATTTGGTTGGCCTTGTGTGCCATGAAGTCCGTGCAAGACATGCTCCTTGTTTTGGCAAGGTGGTTGCCTACGAGAGTTGTGCCCATTCCCTTGTCGTGTAAGGGTGCTGGCACTTTTCCGAAAGGACGAGTGCTGGTTGGGTGATGTTTTTGAGAATTTGTGGTTGTGCGCGCGGATCAGAGTGCGCAGCGGAAGCGTGGTGGGCTTGCGACCCACTAGTTCAGGATCGTGGCGTTGGTTGCTACGGGCGAATTCCTGAGTTAGCGTTGAGCATTGGAGGATTGGTTCCTCTGTGTGAAACATGTTGTTGCCATGCCATTGCTTGAGGTATCGGGGTTCTTGGCACTGGTAAGATGGAGTGTTGGGGAATGTGCTGGCTAGTGCGCCGCATGAGTACCCTGTTCTGGTGATGGAAGCCGCGTCAGGCGTCGGTGTTAGACCCGGATGGGGTTGTTGAGGATGTCGCCTGACGGAGGTCGAGGACGTGTTGGTCAGAGTCGGTGGCTTGGTGCTCGACTTGTGTTCCCAGTCGTGTCCTCGGATGAGATCATTTTTGGAGAAGTGATCTCTGGCAGGCTGTGGGTTCCTATTGGTAGCTGCGAGTGACTGGTAAGGCTAGTCTCGTAGCCGACCACGGTGAGATGTATGTTGCTTGGGGACCCGTGAGCATTGCTCAGGTGGTGTCCCGTAGCTCTGCAGTAAGGGCGTAATCGGGATTGGTCGGTGTCCACTTGGATTGATCGAAGGATTTGATGAGACCAGATGGAAGAGTGACGCCTGTGGGCGGAGGCCTTTTTGTGAGGTCGGCGTCGGTTGGTGGTCCTTAATGGGACACTGGTGTCGCAATGGTTATCCCTGGTTTGGTGACCAGCATGGGATGGATCCCCTGTAAGTCTGAGTCGACTGAGGTGATGATTGGAGACGCTGGGATCTGTCATTCGATTTCATCGTGCTCCTCTGAGAGTGTCGAATTGGCGCGATGATCGAGCTTGGATGCAGTGTCTGAGAGGAGTTCAGCCCAGGGTGGTAATTATCTGTGTGTGAGTTAGCAGATGGCCTGTTGTGAGTTGGATCGTGCCTGTTGGGCCGATGGAGGTTTCCCGTTGACGTGTATCTGGCGACCAGTAGATGGTCTTTCACAGACAGAAGTGCTGGTTGTCAGGGCTCGAGCGTGGCGAGAGCCGTGTGCCAGCGTGGCCTTGGGTGGCTATTTTTGTGGTGTGCCTTTCCAGGTGGGATCTGGGCTTTGTCGGAGTTTATCCTCTGACAGAGTTGGCACAGTGTTATGTCTAGCTTTCAACTTGCCATGTGTGGGGTGTTTCTTGGTGCTGAGCCGATGTTCTGGTTGCGGTTTGTCGAGATGACTGCTTGAGCTGGTGGAGGCTCTGTTCTGGTTGTTCCCTTGAGGAGGGTGTACGACTGGTCAGCTGGTTGTGAAGCGGACGTGTAATTTATCTACCAACCATAGGATGGATCGGTAGCTGTTTCTCGTGTCGAGGGTGTGTCTCCTTGGTGAGTGAGATTGTGGCAGCGGTGCCATATTTAGTTTTCGTGGTGTCTGAGCTAATGCCAGACTGTGTTCTTTGTGAGTGCCTGCTCTGATGGCCGGTGTGCTTGACGGGTGGAGCGAGGTGTTGTTTGTGATTGTAAGGCTGGCTGCGTCCCTCAGGATCGATATTTTCATGAGAATCGAGGTTTTCTGTGTTAGGGCTCTGACAGCGTTGTCAGTTGGTTCAGTGTTCTTCCCCTGTGACTTCGTGCTAGGTCCTGAATTTCGAGGATGAAATTCCTTTAAGGGGGGAGGGCTGTAATGCCCCAGGTTCTGCGGATCCTCCTTCTCGGGTCCCGGATCTGCGTTTCCGGTGAATCTAGCTCTGTTGTGTCTGAAATGATGTTTCGGACATCTTTCGTGTTAAGATCGGCGCGATCCGAAGTTGTTTCGGAGGCCCGGAGCGCGTCCGCGGCTTTTCCGCGTGTGTTTTCCGATTCCCGGTGTGTGTTTCGATAATTCCTTCGGAACCTCGTTGCGGGTGAACCGGGTCGTTCACCTAGGCGAGAGTGGTACCGTTGCGATCGGTACGTTCCGAGGATCATGAAAACATGATTTTCTATTTTACGGTATTTTCCAGAATTTCCAGATTTTCCTATATAAACCCCCTTTCTCTCTCTCCCCTCTCATTTCTCTCTCTCTCCCTCTCTCTTCTCACGCTCTCTCCTCTCTCCCTATCTCTCCGACAGCCGACAGGGTTGAGTGCGGGTGAGGCGGGGACCGCGCTGGTGAGGCACCGGCGAGGATGGATGAGGATCGAGGCGGTGGAGGCGCGGTGAAGCTCGACTGTGGGTTCATGGAACGGCGAGGCTTCAACGGCGTTTTCTTCACGGATCGGCGAGCTCGGGGCACGAAATCCTCGGTGGAGGTAGGGAGATGGACCCCTAGCTCGTGCTCTTTCTTTCCCTCGAGTTTCGTAGGCCGTGGTGAGCCGAGCGGGCTAATCGGGGTGATTTGGGGAAAAATCCATGTTTTAGGGCTTGTGGGCCGATCTCCCATTTCAATGCATTTTTGGTCGATCCGAGGCCTTAGATGCATGCTAGGGGCTATTTGGGGGCTTCCCCCTTGTTTTCCCCCTCTCCCGTGGAGGTATGGGCGCGTGGGACATTTTTTGGGTCGTTTCCTGCCGTTTCACGCTCGGACGGGTGTGACGGTCCTTCCAGTGATGGTCACAGCCTGTGACGCCCCAAGGTGGGTGCGTCACAGGGCCCGTTAGCCTTTTTGGCGGTCTGTGGGTGTGACGGTCCCACGATAGACCGCCACGGCGCTGTGACGCACCTGGGTTGGACCGTCAGGGATGATCTGACCGTTGGCTTCCTTTCGTTGGTTTTGACCGTTGGGGTTAAGGCCTGTGACGCTCCAAGGCTGGCGCGTCACAGCCTTTTAACGCCCATGTGTGGGTGCGTGAGAGCGGACGCGTTCCCCCTTGTAACGCACCAGAGTTGGTCCGTTACAGACTGTGACGCACCGAGCGGGACGCGTCACAGTTGGTTTCATCTTGTCTTGTGATGCATCAGGGCTGGCTCATCACAGACTGTGACGCACCAGGGCTGGCGCGTTAGAGACCGTGACGCACCAGGGTAGGCGCGTCACAGCCAATTTTTAGCCTAGTGTCTAACGGTCCTGTGTGGGTGCGTTAGGGTTATTGTGACGGTCGAGGCTTGGACCGTTACAGACTGTGACGGCCTAAGGCTAGACCGTCAGGCTCTTTGTTACGCCGAGGCAAGTTTTTGTGTTCTCCGCCTTGTTCCGCGATGTGTGGATCCCCGGTCGACCCGGTTGGGACCCATTGGTCGACCTGCGGTCTCGTGAGTGTCCCAGACACCCGTGGGATTCTGTGTCCGTGTTTTGAGGGTGTCAGGAGGACCGTGTTACCTCATTTACCGTGCCCGTGGGTTTGAGAGTCTGGGTGACTTCTCGCGTGTTGGGCTTTCGTGTTATGCTAGACCGAGTCACCGTGTGTTGGTGGGTGTGCGGTGGGGTCTCCCCCGCATGCCGTGAGTTTTCTCGGAAGATGATTCCTGAGTGGGCCATGTGTTTGGCCTTGGACTGTGAGTCCAGTTATCGGCGTGGCAGCTTGTACGTTGCCCTGGGAATCATGCTTCTGTGTTTTCCGCGTGGGCCATGTATATGGCTTTGGACTGCGAGTCCAGTTGCCAGCCTAGGGTTGGAGAGTTCCCGCCTTTCCCTGAGAATGGGATTTGGTTTGGCGGCCTGCGAGCTGCCTTGGGAACCATGTTTTCACATTTCTGCGTGGTCGGGTGTGCGGCCCATTGACTGTGAGTCCCGTTTCTTCTCCGACTATGGTCACCATGCGACGGAGCTGGTACGTGGGATGGTCCCCGTACGTCGTCGGGTTCGGACGTTATTTTTCGTTGACTTGAGACTCTACTCCGTAGTGACCCTCCACTAGTCATAGCATGCTTACACGCGTGTGGTCCCACCAGGGAGTGGTGGAGACGCTACCCTTAGAGACGGTTTGTGGACCGGTTTCCGTCGGTCCCCGCGTCTAGTAGCCAGAGTCCGGCTGAGGGAAAAATCAGTCAGAGGGCCAGACCAGGGACGGATGGTCTGTGTGTGCAGACGTGGTTGGGGTCGGTTGGACCCACGTCGACGGGCGCGACCCCAGCTAGTCACTTGTTTGTGGTTACTTGTATGGTGTCTCAGTTCCCGCTGGGCCGGAGGGAGACACCTGAGGCGCGGACTATGACGTCAGTGGACGCATTCGGCCTTGCTTCTAGTGGGAGGTACTCCTATTTTGGACAGAGAGTGACAGGCTGTCAGTTTCCGTGACTTCGACCTTCAGGTTTTCGGTTGTGTTGACAGTTGAGTTTCGGTTGTCTCGCCGTGGCACGTGTGTCGGTTTTCGTGCCGTGAGACTGGTGCTAGTACCTTTACCGAGGTTGCGTCTCGTTGTGCGGTACCCGTGACCAGGTGGTCAGGGTTGCACCTTGGACAGTGTGTCCAGGTTGGCCGTGTCCTGGGAGACATGCCTCTACGGCATGGTTGCCGTGGGTTTTTACTTCGGTAAGCGGTACTAGTGTAGTTCGGTAGCCCCCGACCATGAGTCCGGGGTGTGTTTCTAGTATAGTAGGAGTAGCTATAGTGCCGAGTTTTGACCGGCCACCGGTTCGCTGTTCCTGTTGTCATTGTAGCCTTCCTTTCCGTTACTGCCGTTGTTTTCGGTTAGGGTTCCGCGGGATCCCTGCTGAGTCTCTGTTTTGGAGACTCATTCCCTGCTTTTCAAGTGTGGCGGTTCTTCCTCCTCGAGCTTCGAGGGCGCGGTGCGGAGGTTCTCAGTTGCTAGCTCCCCGGGCCGAGTGTTCACTTGGCATGTGGTACGTTTTTACTACTTTAGACTGTACTTTCTATTGGACTGGAATCTGTTGTAGCTTTAGTTGTTTATTTATTTCCGTTAATTGTTGAATTGTCATGCTTTATTTCCTATTTCTTTGTGCCTCCACACTCCTTTTAGCCCTTTCGAGCCCTCTTGGCTCGTGAGCGGCGGTTCGAGTCTTGGGTTATCGGGTCTCTCCCGGTAATCGGATTCTCGGGTCGTTACACGAAGGACCATAGACATACCTCCTTAGCATTGAATGCTACTTTTCGGGGGCCGGTCAAAATGGCAGGGATCCCGTTTTCGGGTCATTTTATGTTATGGTCCTTCGTGTCACATTCTCGGGTCATTTTATTGGACTGCCAGTTTCGGGGGTAATGCTAGCTTGTATGCTACTTCTCCAACTCCATCAAGGATCTTAAAATGACCAATAAATCTCAAAGTTAACTTTCCTTTGACTCTAAATCTTTGAATTCCTCGAGTATGTGATACCTTCAAGAAGACATGGTCACCGATTTGAAATTCTAGATCTCTTCTTCTATTGTCAGCATAACTCTTTTGTTGAGATTGGGCAATTTTTAGTGGGTCCCTAATCATCTGGATATTTCAAGTAGTATCTTGAATCATGTTAGGACCTACTAACTGCTACTCCCCAATCTCATCCCAACATATGCATGATCTACAACTTCTATCATATAAAGCTTCAAAAGGTGCCATTTGAATACTTGATTGGTAGCTATTATTGTAGGAGAACTCAATCAATGGTAAATATTCATGCCAAGAACCACCAAAATCTATCATGCAACTCTAAGCATATCCTTTATGATTTGATTAGTTCTTTATGTTTGACCATCTATCTGAGGGTGAAAAGCTGTACTAAAATTTAATCTCGTTCCCAGAGAAGAATGCAATCCCTTCCAAAAGTGAGAAGTAAATCTAGAATCTCTATCGAAAATTATAGATGAAAGAATGCCATACAATCTTACAACTTTCTTGATGTATAGAGCTGCCAGTTTATCCACCGTCCACTTACTTTTGATGAGTAAGAAATGAGCAGACTTTGTTAATCAGTCAACTATTACCCAGATTGCATCAAGTCCCCCTCTAGTTTTGGGCAATCCTATAATGAAATCCATACCAATGCTTTCCCACTTCCACTCCGGTATCTCCAGAGGTTTCAATTTACCAGTAGGTCTGAGATGTTCTGCCTTTACCTGTTGACACGTTATACAACGGATCACAAACTCAGCCACTTCTCTTTTCATATTCGACCACCAAAAAATTCTTTTCAAATCTTGGTACATTTTAGTGGCTCCTGGATGAATGGTATACTTGGATTGGTGCTCTTCTTCCATTATCTTCTTCTTGATTTTGTCACTGTCAGGCACACAAGTTCTTCCTTGAAATAATAATTTCACATCATTAGCCAATTGGAAATCGGGCATTTGGCTCAAATTTTCCCTAATTTCAACCAATAAAGGATCATTACCTTGTTGCTCTTTTATTTCAGAGAACATATCAGGTTGTACCCTTATACTGGCAATCAAGACTCGTCCCTCCTTTTGTTGCAGGAGATTGTTGCATCTCCTAGTTGATGGTTGGTGTTTGATTTTAATGATAACAAAACAATGTCCCTTGGGCTGAATGCCTCATTGAGCATGCCTGTGGTTTTAATAATAATAAAATGTTTGTGCTTGGGCTGAATGCCTGATTGAGCATGCATGTGTATGTTTCATTGAGCAACATGTATGCATCTTGGTTGATGAGTTAACAGATGGCTTCAAGGTTCACAATTAAAAGTCATATGAATCCTTAGTGTTTAATGAACTCATGCTATATATATTGGTTTGCATGATCAAAACTATGGGTCATGTTTAGGAACTCAAAGGAGTGCATCAATGAAGTTCTTCTTCAAAAAGCGAGTTACCTTT
Organism: Amorphophallus konjac; assembly: GCA_022559845.1. NCBI lineage: Eukaryota > Viridiplantae > Streptophyta > Magnoliopsida > Alismatales > Araceae > Amorphophallus > Amorphophallus konjac. The sequence continues at coordinate 40,304,251 of CM040119.1, forward strand.
CTCATTACATTACATCGACTCTTTTCTATGTTTCATACATTTCATCAAATAAGTTTTCAAAGTCTTGGTTGGGGTATTTTTCTTGCATTTTCTTCATAAGGTTTTTGGGCTTGAAATATACTCAACCTATTTACTTGAAACTTGATGAATGTGATTTTAAATGATGCATACTCATTATGTGGACTCATGGTCATTTGGTTTTGGCAATTCAAGTGAATGTGCTATTGTGTGCTTAAAAGTTGTTTAAGCTAACTCATGTGAACTTTGGTGAAATTGGATTTTATGATGCTCACATGTGTTGCTTATATTCATGTCAAAATGATCACATCTCTAGTTGAGGATTTGATGGTTTGAAAATGTGTTTCATGTTTCTTCCATATGAGATTTGGGTCATGAATTTTTAAGACTTTCTACATGTCTCTTGTATATGCTCATATTTTCCTAAAATGCATGGCTTAAGAAAGTGATTCTTGTTTGAGAAGATTGGGCTCCTATGTGCTTGAAGTTGTGATATGGAATGAAGTTTCAATAGCCTTTTATGTATGGTTTTGAATGCACTTCATGCATATTCTTTATAGGGCTTTGAGACTAGTTTAGATGTTTGATTTCATCATGCAAATCTTGGAAGAAATGAGTTGTTAGTGCTCAAGCTTGAATCTCATGTGAACCTTGGTAGATTTGGCTGAATGGTACTCAAAGTGTTCATATGCACCGAGTTCATGGGATTTCATACATGTACTTCATGCATTTAACATACGGATTATTGAGCTAAAGTTCTAATCATTTTTATTATGATTTTATAGGTTAAATTCTTTGTATAATCCATCCAAGATCAAAGGAGTTTGATACCACAGAGTTTGGAAGGGTTGCAATGGAGTTTGGGGCTGAAATGTATTAGTCTGAAATTTACTGTCGCTGGCGGTCGACCGACCCTGTAGCTCCAGTCGGTCAAAATTCCCAGAAATGGGATATTTCAATCTGTAAAATTCCGGTCGACCGCCAGACCCGTGTAGGTCGACCGACAGCGACGAAAACCCAAAAACGTGGATCCAAAACCCATCTAAACCAAGTCAACTTGTGCCTAACCCTTACCCCTTTGCCCTTGAGTTGGTGGGAGACCTATTGGGGGTCCTTTTGGAGGTTTCTAAAAGGGCTATACTAGTCTTTTGGTGTCTCTTATTTGTATGCATATGAGAGCTACGAATTTCAAAAGTCACAACCCTAATGTGTTCATTTGTTCTATCTTGCAGGTGAAGGAAAGGAGAAAGGAAGAAGAGGCTATTGTGGAGGAGATTTGATCTATATCCAGGAGGATTTGGAGATCGTGCATGAAGGGAAAGTGAAGCGAATTGAAGAGAGGAACGCGTTAACATTCAAATCGACGGCATCTGGCTTACCTCCCACCCGAGCATCAAAGAACATCAACATTCGGCCTTGGAAAACAAAGGGGGATCATTCTCACATCTTCTAGTTTTTCTTTGTGATGTGCTACATGTTCTATAGTATGGGTTTAGCATGATTTGATCATTTGTGTTTATCTTCCAAACATTAGAGATATTTGTGTGTGTGACCGTCTGTGTATACGGTCGTGTTTGATCGCATGCGTACGGTCGTGTGTGTCGTTGTGCTGCGTTTGTTGCAGTGTGTGTGTGTGTTTGTGATCCTGCCGTCGGGTCGTGTTGGAGACTCCATCTCCGTGTGTGTTTGGGGTTGTACCCCGTGCTTGCAAGGTTTATTCTGCGTGTGTGTGTTGGGACGCGTCCCCGTGTGTGTGTGCAAGCGTCATCCTGTGTGTTGTTGGAGTGTTGCCTCCGTGTTGGGGATTTATCCCCATGTGTGTTGGAGCCTTGCTCCGTGTTGGGGAGTCTTCCCCATGCTGGTTTATCCAGCGAGTGGAGCCTTACCAGTTTGGTAAGGGGTGGACGTAGGGAGCCCGTCGTAGTCCCGAACCACTTTAAAAATCCCTTTGTCTTGTGGTTTGCATTGAGGGATTGTATGGTTTGATCGTTATATTCCTTTGTATGATTGAGTGAGATTGGAGAGGTAAAGAGAATTTAGTTCCTTGTTCAGTTAATTCCTCAATCTCGATAAAACTTGTTATTTCCGCTAAGAAAGTTTTAATTTACCATTTTTAGTGGGGGACAATTCAACCCCCCCTTCTTGTCCGCTCGCCAACCCGGGACCAACAATTTGTATCAGAGCAAGGCTCTGCTATTTCAAGATCTAACGATCTTCAGAGTGATCTTTGTAGGCGTGTTTGATTTGCATCACGTCTAATATTTGTTTGTCTTCTCCTTCTCCATGTTTTAATGGTTCAAATTTCAATGAATGGCTTTTGCACATAAGTCGTCATGTTAAATCCATTGATCCCAAACTCTAGGATTTAGTTGAGCATGACTCAAATGGAATGCCTAGTGATGATTCTAAGTGGAGAGTTGAACAAGTGAAGAGATACAAAGACAATGCTAAGCTTTTGCATATTTTTAGAAGTTCAATTGATCTTGACAAATTTCCACTTGTTTCATCATGCAGGACGGCCAGGGAGATATTGAAGTGCCTGATCAAGGACTATGAAACGACAAAGGATTGTGAGTACTTGATGGCCGACAAGCACGATACAACAAGTAAGGAAAGCTCCGAGCTAGACTCGGAAGGTGAGGAAATCTCTTTTGAAGAGCTCATCGATTTGTATGATGAATTGGTTGAAAAGTATAAGAAGGTTAAATCTGAAAATAGAAAACTTAAAAAAAAATATGAACATGCTTTTCATGATAATGCCTCCTGTGTTAAATGTTGTGAACTGAAAGTCTAAATGAATCTTTCACATCTGAAGTTGATATGCTGAAACAAAACCTTTCATGTTTGGAAAATAAAAAAGAAAAACACAAAAAGGAAAATGGTGCTATGTTGATTCAGACTTCCCTGCTTGAAGGTAGATTAAAAAATCTTGAAACTTCTTCATGTGATAGATGTATGGAACTCAAATGTGAAAATGAATCCTTCTTGATTGATATCCAAAGACATGAAGAAACCATTGCATCTATGAAAGAAGAAAATGAAAAATTAAAACATTTGAATTCTACTCTGTCTGAAAAGTTACTGGGCTTTGAAAAAGGGAAATCTACGGTTGTTGATGAAACTAAAAAACTGCTTGAGTTAGCACAGGAAATAGAAAGTCACAAATCTGTGAATGTCATGTTGAATGAAAGAATTACTTCCTGTGAAGATGACATAGTTAGCTATGAACTACATGTTTCATCTCTTGAATCTGAAATTACTGAGTTGAATGAATCATTGTCAAAATTTGTGAAAGGAAAAGATAACATGGATAAAATCTTGGGGACCAAGATGAACTTTCAAAGAGAAGGACTTGGGTATGAACCCACCAAAAAGAAAGCCTTTAGTCTAAAAACTCAAACATCTTTTATGCATGCTTCTTGCTCCTCTAGTACTTCAAATGCTCAACATGTTCAGCATGCTAAAAGAAAAATCCAAAAATGTGATGTTAAGCAGAACTTGAACCAAAACTCAAAATTAAAAAATAATTCTGCTTATACAAATATTCATGCTAGGAAGCACAATTTTAAACACCATGTTACCAACAAAAATGTCTCATATTTTTATTGTGGTAAAGGTGGTCATTTGATGAATGATTGTTTTGTTATGAAATCTGATGATTTGAAAGCATGTGAAAACAAATTTGTTTCTCAGAGAAGAAGTGTGTCATGTTTTTATTGTGGCATATATGGACACATGATGAATGAATGCTTTGTTTTAAAATCGGATGAATTAAATGCATGCCAGAGAAATGATTTCAAAAATTCAAGGAAGTTTTCAAAAAGAACAAATGGATTTAAAAATTCCTATGTTCATGCAAAATGACCATATAATAGAGTTTCCCCATTGCATTGCTATTATTGTGGGAAATATGATCACACAATGAACTCTTGCTTTCAAAAGAAGAATGATGACACTCATGCTATGAAGAAGAGAAATTTCCATGCCTATCATGTTAAGAAGAATGAAAAGCCTTTTCTTTGTTGTCATTATTATGGTGAGTTTGGGCATAATATGGATGATTGTGAATTGATGCATCTTGATGATATGCATGCCCAGAAAATGTGGAAGGCACCCACTAGAGGTGCAACTAACCATCCAGGACCCAAGAAGATTTGGGCACCCAAAATTGTTGAATGAGAATTTTGATGCAGGATTACCTTGAGGCCAAGTGGAAGGCTTGAAAAATAATGATTGCTCAAGGCACAAGTTTTGAAAATAAATTTTTGAATTATCTTTGAAAATCTAAAATTTATTTTAAGTGAATTTCAATTCATGAAAATCAAGAAAAATATGTTTTTCTTATGAGTTTGCATTGTATCTATCTGCTCATTGTTGCATGACTACATGGTATATTAAATGGTGACTTGAGGAAGGGCAGGTCATTCCTATCTGAAATCTATCACCAAGCGTGAGAATGTGCCTCCGCCTCGTACCATGAGTCACTTGTTCATTTAGGTCATAGGTTGCATGATTTTTAGAAAATGTCAAATGTGAAATTTATGCACATTGAAAGGGGGAGCTTGTTTTTGAATGAATGATTTGGAATTGTGAATTCTAACTCATCTTTGTGGAAATACATATCATGCAAATTGCTATATCTGAATTGATCATGTTATTATTATGAGATTTTTGGGACCAACAATGAACCGCTAGTCTCTTTTAAGGCTATTGCTGTTGTAGCATGCTTGAAGGCATATGGTGACATCTGCTGAACTCATGTATTGATTCTAAAATTTGATTTGTCATTTCCCTAACTTGCTGTGATGGATTTACTTATTGGTTGAATGGAGTTGAAAGTCTTAAAATTTTTGTTGACTATTGAATATTTTTTAATCCAAATTGCTTGAACATATTTGAGTTTAATTGAATATCTAGTATATCAAATGGTGTTTGTGGAAAATTGGATTATGTCCAATCGGAAACTCTCACTATATGTGAGTAGGGTCTTCAGACCTCCACCTCCACCTCGTACCAGAACTTGTAAAATCAGTTTGGCTTGTGGATGATTTCTCATTTCTAAACTTGTGAAATGATCTTGAAAATTTGTTTATGAACAATTTCTAAAAACTGGGTTGCACTGTTTAAATTGATCATTTTTGCACCCTTGTTCTTAAAGGCCATATCATGAAAAATGCATGTTGTTCATCATTTAAATGTGAGTGCGTTCATGTGCAATCTATCATGATATTCTAAAAACCAAGCTTTGCATCTTATTTTTGCATCTTGGATTACATTCTCATATTGTTACAGGTTGCATGCATTAAAATTCATGCATATAGTGCATATTTTGAAATGCATCATGTTGAACATTTCATGTTGCATAAATGTTAAAATGAATTCTTCCAACAATAGTATCATGTCTTCGGGACCAATAAGTGAAAATCTGAAAAATAATCATACATTAGGTGCATTTAGATCATTCAATTGAAAAACTTAAAAATTCGCATTTTGCATCCATGTTAAATTCTGAAATGCATTTAGAACTTTTAAATAAAATCTGAAATTTTACATCACATTATATTTTGCATTGCATATTACATATATTCCCATTGTGTGCCTGCATGCTTATATATGTTAGTCACCCCCATCCTTTGAAATTTCTAAGACCACATACTTCTTGTTAGATAATGTTGCATGTGAGTCATTATTGGTGTGTTTCATGTCATACACTCAAGGGGAGTAAATATTTGATAAGTACATCTATTTAGGGGGAGTTGTACTGTTATGTGTTCATGATATTTTCGGTATACATGCTGAATCTAATTCATACACCTCTTGCACATAATGTGAAAATGAGTGTTAAACATAAGGATATAAGAATTTCCTTTCAACACTCTACAGATATTAAACTTGCTGCATGAATGTTAAAGAGACAGTTGAGGAAAAAGTTACCTGCCTATTTTTGTTAAAAGAATCTGAAAAGAATGGGAGAGAAATGTTTAGTCTCACTGAGTAAATTAGACACATGTCACCTGAGACGTGATGTGGTTCACTTTAGAAAGGTGATGTACTAGTATATTTACTCAAATGAGGTGAAATGGTTCAGTATTCTGAGTAACCGGAGATTCTGACATGAGCTCCATGTGTCTCCTCGCGTAAAAAGGAATTATTTGAACCCGATCAGTCTTGAAAAATTCTGTCTATCGTGTGATATTGGTTGAGTTGAAAAACTGGTGAAAACTCACTATGGAAGAGCGTAGCCTCCAATACGTTGTTCTCTTAAAATGATATTCAGTTTGTATAATCTCTCATTGTGTTGATCTGAAAATCTGAATATCTATATGGCTACAGTCTATTTTCATGTCATTCACATACACATATGAAAATTTGATTTAATATGTATTCAGAAAATTGATTGACTGCATTAACTACTGCATATCTCCTCTATGTGATTGTAAAATCCCCTAGGTGTTACACATAAGCATCCTAGTTGTTTTGACTCACATGCACTTTTCTTATACCCATTCCCCTCTTAAATGAGTAAGGGGAAGCTATATTGCATGTATATACATATACATATCTGCTTGGTTGCATGGTGCATTTCATATCTCATCATTTGTATGTATTTAGCTTCATGCATTCCTAAAGAAAATTCAAAAATCTGAAAATCATGAAAATCAAAATTTTTGACCCTCACATGGAAATAATCAACATGGTTTTTGAGCTCAACAACTGGCTAAGTTGTTTTTCATAGGCATATCTGTTTAGTTACATTGCATGCATTTATAGTGTCATCATATGTTTGCATTGAGTTTTATGCATTTCCAGATAATATAAAAATTTGAAAATTTGAAAATCAAAGAAACTCATTTGATATGTCATCTTGCTTTTGCCTTGTTCTTGCATCTTGTAAAAATCTGAAATGGGTTCTAGACCTTGAATGCTATCATGCTGAACACCCCATGTTACATAAATATTCCACCAATGGTTCATATCTTTGAGGCCAACCATTACCAACAATTGATATTCACATTGGTATCATCTCTTCCGGCCTAACATGTGTTGGATTTTGTGTCTTCCCTAAGTGTTTTGATGATGAGCAACACTATGTTAATTGTTGTTGTTATTTTTGATCAGATATCTTGCACTTGAGTTATCCATGGTTTTATATGAAAAAGCTGCTAAGAGGTAACACTTCGTGTGTTCGTACAAGTTCTATCTTCGTGCTGTTTTCCTCAAACCTCATGTAATTCTTGCTTCGCGTTTTCACCTCGTGTCGAGTTAGCCATGTTGTCGTCTGATTGAGTGTTGTCTTTCACCTCGTGCAGTCTTTGTTTACTGTGTTGTTTCCATGTCATCCTTAGCTCATGTCATCCATTTGTATTCCTGTCTTCGAGTCCACTTTCGCTGAGTCTCTAAGTCAGTCTAAGTTCAAGTGTTCGTTTCACTTCGTGTTGTTTTCTCTTCTCATGTCTTCGTGTCGTGTTCCTGAAGCTGCTCTAAAAGTTCTGATGAACTTCGAGTAGTTTTCCTATAGACCTCGTGTCATTCCTACTTAGTAACCACACTTCGTGACGGTTACTGTTGTCCATGTCTTCGTGTTGTGTTTACGTCTTCGTGTTGATCTGTCTTCGTGTCGGTTTCTATTTTTCGTCCTTAAGTTGTGGTCAGCCCGTGTTGTTTTCATCTCGTGCTGTTCTTACTGGCTTCGTGTCATTTTCTGTGTAGTGTGTGTTTGTCACCACTTCACTTCGTGTCGTTGTTTTTCACTTCGTGTCAACTTCACTTCGTGTTGTTTTCACTTCATGTCAAACTTCACTTCGTGTTGTTTTCACTTCGAGTCGTTTCTTTATATTCTGTCCTCGTGTTGGTTTCTCGCTTTAGACTTCGTGTCGTTTTCACCTTGACCACACATCGTGTTGCCGTCCGTAGACCTCGTGTCTTGAATATTTGCAACCACTTCGTGTCGGTTTCTGTCGTTAGCCCGTGTTGTCCTCGTGTTGATTTTGCATTCGTGACCTCGTGTCTCTTTTGGCTTATAACCTCACCTCGTGTCATTTCCTTCTGTGTGTCTGACCTGTTACAGAGTATCTCGTGTCGTTCTTGTGTCATTTCGAGTAATAGTCACGTCGTGTTGTTACTATATACCTCATGCAGTTTTGGTTTTTGTGGCCATGCAGCGTATTAATGGATTTAATCTCATTACAGGTCTGAGGAAGAACATTCCACACTCCTGGGCTGCACGTGATCCGAGACAAGAGGAACCAATCTGATAAAGGCACGTGGCAGGAAGATTCTGGATCGAGCGTGGGAGGCACACGCGTTTTGTGCCCTATCCACCTGCTGTTACTGCTATAAATAGAATCCTTCGTCCTCAGATGAAGGTGATCGAAGAAGAGAGGCATAGAAGAAAAAATAGGAAAATAGAGAGCCCTTCGATCCAGGAAAAGAAAAGAAAGAAGAAAGAATAGCAGAGGGAAAAAGAGAGAGAGCAGAAGAGTGATCAGAAGAGTTGTTCTGACTTGCGGATCAAATCTGAAGTCTATTGCTCTGTATTGAGCTACATTGTTTCCATTTTCTGGCATTTGATTTCCTTCGTTCGTATTTTTCGTTTATTGTTCTTACCTTTCTTCAACTGTCCTTGTTTGTGTTTCCGATCCTCTGGACTGAGGTCGGGGTCCTCCTGTGAGATCAGGAGAAGGGAGAGTCAATCTCCAGTCTGCAAGCAGCAGGTGAGCTGCTTGTAGGTTCCCTCCGGGTTGGGAGGAAGAGGGGTCTTCGACCTCTAGTTCACTAGTAGCAGGGCTGCTACTAGTGGGGTTCCCTCTTGGTAAAGAGGAAGAGAGATGTGAGTCTCTGGGTTCTAGTGACTGCTGGTCGCTAGAGGTTCCCTCCGGGTAGGAGGAAGAGGAGAGGTTGTTCTCCTGGGAAGCTGTGTATCAGCAGTTGTCTGGCAAGCTGTGTTGCCCAGCCATTAGTGAAGCCACACTCGGTTTGAGTGTGGGGTGGATGTAGGTCTGAAGGACCGAACCACCTTAAAATCCTCTGAGTCCTTGTGTGATCGATTGTGGTAATATTGTGGTATGCCTTCTATTTGCTTGAGCTATTAACTGCACTGCATCATTTTCGATAGTCAGAGCTCGAGGTTATTTGCGTTTAGCAATATACTCTGCAGTATTTTTTAATTCTATGAAAAATAGTGATCTATTCATCCCCTCCCCTTCTAGATCACTTCATATTGTACTTATCAGTTGGTATCAGAGCGGGTTTTTCCCAGAATGTGGTCCAACGGCTAGGGAAACGGATCCACTGGTCCTCGCAGTTTCATAGCTGATGGGCAGTCTATCACCCGTCCCCCCTTCTTTGATGGTAATAATTACTTATTCTGGAAGAACAGGATGGAAGTCTTTATCAGGGCCCAAAGCCACAAGCTATGGAAAGTTATTACAGATGGTCCATACACCCTTCCACCGAATGAAGATATGTGGACAGAAGATCAGGTCAAACTCTCCGCACTGAATTGGACAGCTCTTAACATCATACAGTGCGCCGTCCACCCGGAAGAGTATTCGAGGATCTCAGCGTGCAAGACTGCAAAGAACATGTGGGATGATTTGCAGTTAATTCATGAGGGCACATCTCAGGTGAAGGCTACCAAGATCAACATACTTACAACTCAATATGAGTTATTTAAGATGAAGCCAGAGGAGCCGATCACAGAAATGTATGCCAGATTATCTGTGATCATCAACAGTCTGAAAGGCCTTGGAAAGGATATTCAACAAGAAGACATAGTCAGGAAGATCCTTAGGTCTCTAACTCCCGTCTGGGATACCAAGGTGACTGTAATAGAGGAATCAAGAAATTTATCCATCATGACAGTAACCCAGCTGATTGGATCCCTCATGACCCATGAAATGAATTTCAGACAAGGAAACGATGGGCATGACAGAAAGGGAAAGAATGTTGCTCTGAAGGTCTCACGACATGCTAAGAAGAACAACAGCAGCAGCAGCAGCAGTGATGATAGCAGCGAAGGCTCTGATGGATTCTCAGACCTGGACAAGGACGAGCGAGCTATGCTCACCAGGCAATTCAGAAAGTTCCTAAGAACTAAAGGAAAATTCTACAGGAGGAAGAAATTTAATGCTGCAATGAAGTCTCCTGAACGAAGATTTGAGAAGAACCGGTCTGCTAAGAAGATCACTTGCTATCATTGTCAGAAACCCGGTCACATGAAAAGTGAATGTCCAGAGCTACAAGCTAAGGCTCCAGGACACCAGAAGAACATGGTGCACAAGAAGAAGAAGGCCATGCTGTGCACATGGAGCGATGAGGAGGAGGACCCAGAAGCCACTTCGTCCAGTGAAAATGAAGAGAAGACCTGCCTCATGGCCGACCATGAGAAAGAGGTAACAAACTTATTTGAGAATTTTACTTTGGATGATTGGGAGGACGCCTATGGCGACCTGTTAAGTAAATATAATTGTTTAAACAAGGAGCACAGAATGCTTAGACGTAAGTTTCATTCTCTATCTGAAGAACACTCTTCTATTGTCACTGATAGCATGAAAACCAAGGAGATGGCCATTGAGCTAGACCAGGTTAAAGGTGAGATTGAGAGGTTGAGAATGGAAAGAGAGGAGAGTCTAGCTAGAATGGATGAGCTGAAGTGTAAAGCTGAAGAGTGTAAAGGAGAGATTAGACTGATGGCTGAAAAATATGAGGCAGTTAGAAAAGTTAATCAGGAACTCCAGGACCAATGCAATGAATTTCAGAAAGAGATTGAGGACAAAGAAAAAGTGCTTGAGAAGTTTACAGAGGGGAGAAACAACCTGAATGTCCTTCTGGGGTCGAGGGTAAACTTCAATAGGGAGGGATTAGGATACAATCCTACTAGTAAAAAACCCTTTGAATTTAAGACTACCATGTTCTGCCCCGCCAAAGGCAAAGAGAAACTGGAAACACCATCCAGTTCCAAATCTATCTCTACAATGAAGTTTTCGACCGGCAAATTCATTCAATCCACTGGTCAGCAACCTAAGTCGGGAAATCCTGAAACAAGAACTGCTCATGTGCAACAGGTGGGGAACAAAGGTTCTCACAGAACCAGTCCTATTGATGTCACAAAAAGAGTGAAAAGTTTTGTTAAGAAAGCTCATCATGCTAATTATCAAGTAGAGCATGGCAACGTTCACCAGTTTCAGCACAAATTTTATTGGAGTAAAAATGCTTACATGAATTATGCTCAACACACACGCGTATCCTCTAAGAGGCCAACCAACAATGTCTTTGTTCAGAAACAGCATAGTTCAAATAGGAATAAGCTTATTCAACACCCACCAAGAAATGACAAAAGGGAAGAATCAACCCACATAAAACCACTGAAGAGAACTATAAAACAAATGTGGGTTCCCAAATGCTTTTTGCATAATCTGAAAATTGGTTTTGGACCCAATTTGAATTGGGTCCCACATTACTCTGTCTGAATTTTTGCAGGTCAGCCTGGCAGCTGAGCATAACAAGTGGTATCTTGACAGCGGCTGTAGCAGGCACATGACAGGAGACCGGTCCAAATTCAGCAAACTAAAAATGAAGTCTGGGGGCTTGGTCAAATTCGGAGGAAATAACAGACGAAGAATAATTGGAATTGGTACGGTTGGTAAGTCCTCCACTAACTCCATTGAAGATGTGTATCTTGTAGAAGGACTTCAGCACAACTTGGTAAGTATAAGTCAGCTTTGTGACAAAGGACACAAGGTACTCTTTGACCACAACTCGTGCACTGTTTTTGAGCTGAATTCTGATAACATCATGTTCAAAGGTCATAGAGTAAATAATGTGTACATCGTTGATCTAGATGATAATTCTGAAACAAACTTGTGTCTGTCTGCTAATTTTGAACAGGTTGCTTTTGACTGGCATAGGTGTCTAGGCCACGCTAGTGTGTCTACTTTGAATAAACTGTCTAATTATAACCTAGTCAGAGGTTTGCCCAAAATAAAATTCCAGTTAGGGTCCAAGCTCTGTGATGCTTGTGCTCAAGGTAAACAGACTCGTGCAGTTTTTAAGTTGAGAACTGAGGGTCTCTCATCTAAACCACTACAGCACTTGCACATGGATCTCTTTGGTCCTACTCGAATACAAAGCCTGTCAGGTAAGAGATATGGTCTAGTCATAGTTGATGACTTCACTAGATTTTCTTGGTTGTTCTGTTTAGCAAATAAAAATGATGCTTTTGTTCACTTTGAAGAACTTTTTAATAAAATCAAACTGCAAGGTGAACATAATATCATTACAATTCAGTCTGACCATGGAGGAGAGTTTGAAAACTCTTCATTCTCTGAATTTTGCTCAAGAGAGGGAGTGACTCACAGATTTTCTTCTCCCAGGACACCGGAGCAGAATGGAATTATTGAGAGAAGAAACAGGTCAATAATTGAAATGGCCAGGACTATGCTGATTGAGAGTGGACTTCCCAGGAGATTTTGGGCAGAAGCTGCAAATACAGCATGCTACATTTTAAATCGAGCCTTGGTAAGACCTACTCATAAGAAAACTCCTTATGAACTCCTCAAGGGTAAGCTGCCAAACATTTCTTACTTTAAAATCTTTGGTTCCAAATGTTTCATCCACAATAATGGTAAGAATGGTTTGGATAAGTTTGAAGCAAGAAGCTCTCCTGGAATTTTTCTCGGATATTCAGAAACCTCTAGGGCTTACAGAGTCTTCAATAAAGATGAGCAAACTGTTGAAGAAACACCTCATGTGGTGTTTGATGAGAATGTTCTATCTGACAAAAAGATAAATGATGACAGGGAGTCACCTGATGAGGGAGATTTCTTGGAGAAAATTGAAGAAGAAGAGATGCAGCAAACTGCTCAACCAGAAAACTTACAACAAGAAGGAGCAACTGAGGTAGGTGAACCCTCAGGTGAGGTAATATTTCACAAAGATCATCCTAGTGAAAATGTCATAGGTAATTTGCATGATCCCACTAAGACAAGGTCTCACTTTAGAACTGTCCAAGAACAGGACTTAGCTGCTTTGACATCTCAGGTAGAACCCAAGACTGTGGAAGAGGCTTTAAAGCATGATTCTTGGGTATCCTCCATGGGTGAGGAATTAAATCAATTTGAGAAAAATAATGTATGGAAACTAGTTCCTAGACCTGAAAACACTCATGTCATTGGCACTAAATGGGTTTTCAAAAATAAGATTGATGAAAATGGAGCTATCTCTAGAAACAAAGCAAGACTTGTAGCTCAAGGCTACAGTCAGGAATTTGGTGTGGATTTTGATGAATCCTATGCACCAGTAGCTAGGATGGAAGCTATAAGAATTCTGTTTGCATTTGCATGCTCTAGAAACATTCGGCTACAGCAAATGGATGTCAAAAGTGCATTCTTAAATGGGTTATTGAAGGAAGAGGTATATGTTGAACAACCTCCTGGGTTTAATTTCTCTGTTCAGTCTAACATGGTTTTTAGGTTGAATAAAGCCCTCCATGGATTGAAGCAGGCTCCCCGAGCCTGGTATGAGAGACTTTCTGAGTTCCTTGTGAGCAAGGGCTACACTCGAGGTAAGGTTGACCAAACCCTCTTCACCAAAAGTCTCGGAAAGGAGTTAATTGTGGTCCAGGTATATGTTGATGATATCATTTTCGGATCTAACAATTCAAAATTATGTAAAGATTTTTCTGAGTCTATGTCCCAAGAATTTGAAATGAGTCTAGTTGGCGAACTAAAATATTTTCTTGGGCTGCAGGTCAAACAAATGGAGGATGGTTGTTTCATAAATCAAACCAAGTATACTCTGGAGATGCTGAAAAGGTTTGGAATGACCAACCTCAAGACAATCTCAACACCCATGGGTACCAGCTCCTCACTGGATTTAGACGAAAAAGGTAAAGAGGTGGATGCTAAACTATATAGAGGTATGATCGGTTCACTCCTCTACTTAACTGCATCCAGGCTCGACATTCAATTTAGTGTAGGGATGTGTGCCAGATACCAGGCTAGGCCTACTGAATTGCATCTGGCAGCTGTAAAGAGAATTTTTAGATACTTATCTGCCACCCATGATCTAGGTCTCTGGTATCCTGCATCATGTAGTTTAGATCTCATTGCATACACTGATGCAGATTATGCAGGATGTAAATTGGACAGGAAGAGCACTAGTGGTCACTGCGAATTTCTAGGAGGGTGCTTAGTCTCTTGGGGATCCAAGAAGCAACACTCTGTGGCTCTCTCTACTGCTGAAGCTGAGTATGTGGCAGCAGGGAGCTGTGGCACACAGGTTATATGGATAAAACACCAGCTTCTGGACTACTCGGTTGAGCTAGGTTGTACTTCTATCTTTTGTGACAATACTAGTACAATAAATATTGCAAAGAATCCTGTACTTCATTCCCGAACTAAACACATTGAAATCAGGCATCATTTTATTCGAGATGAAGTAGCTAGGAGGACTTTTGAGTTGATCCATGTTGGCACTAACTCACAAATTGCAGATATCTTTATTAAGCCACTGGATACTGAAAAATTTAGCACTTTGCGCAGAGAACTAGGTATTTACAGAATTTCATGATTGAAAAATTGATTTCTGAATACCATGTCATGTGTTATTATGCTTATCATATTCATCGTCTGTTGCTGAAGAAATAACTTCATTATGAGTGTTTGGTGACTCACTCCGTTTTGATTGAATAGTCTGTTCAAACTTCATGGTGTTCTCTTTGAAGTGTTTTGAGGGTTGTCTTGGTTAAGTCTGTGTTGGGGTCAAGGTCTCAGGGGGAGCTAGATTTATAATAGGTGCTTTGGTCTTTGGCCTAATTTGAACATACTCCGAACGACATCTTGCTGACATCAAAAGAGAATCAAGTTGATTAGGTGTATAAAAGAAAGTGTTGGATGCTTTATCCTTTAAGACTGTTCATCTAATTTCTTGTTGGAATTTCAGCTGTTAGTCCCACTGAGATCAAAATCTGAATTCAAAGATAAATCTTCCTACACTGTAACTGTCTTCTGATCTAGCCAGTACAGCATACCTACTTAGTCAATGGTGAGTCCGAAATGAGGTATTTTGTGCTTTAGTCTGAATCACCTTGGATCTGGTGTATTGTTCTCAAACGGACTCAAGCTTAATTAACAAGGTTTTAAGAGCTGGTTAATAAAAACAAAAATTTCATAAAATTGTTATCAACCTTGTTAACTGCTCATTGAGAAACTGGGATTTTCATCAATGAAGTGAAAAAACATCCCATGTCATGAGATGGCAGTACTTATCTGGTTTCTTATTAACTGTCTTGATCATACAGAGCTATGGTACATATCTGGTTAGTAACTGGGGTGTCTGGCCTCTGATAAAGGTGTCACCTTAATGTCAACACCAGTTAGAATACTATCTCTGTCCTCTTGTCAGAAGGGGCAATGTGGTCCTGCCACCGAGTAACTGGGGTTTCATGCCTCTAAACAATGTGTCTCCCTAATGTCAAAGGTGTACTTGACAGACTTACCTTTGATCTTGACCATCTTTAAAGATCCTGCTCACTTGAAGTATAGCTCTTGATTTGTTTGTTCTCAATACCACAGGTCTTTGTCTTCTGACTGTCTTACTTTATACTCTCTCAGTAAAGACTTACTTTGATCAAACTGGTATCTTGTAACTCACTTGCTTAGAATCTGGTTCTGTGTATGGAGCGAATCCTTATTCACAGTTTTTGCACAGTCTGACTAACTGATCTTCAAAAATCCTCACATAAAATTAATGGCTTTCTTAATTGACTAAACATCTCAATAATCTCCATTTATCTGCCTTACTCTGTCATGTTTTCTCTCTATAGTCAGCAATTTTTCTTTCTCTGTATCTTCAGATTTGCCCCTAGTTTTGATGATGTCAAAGGGGGAGAGAATTGTGTGGTTTCGGTTTCAGAGTTTTTGCATGCCATAGTGTTGAGGGGGAGTTAGTTATCAAGTCTGAGGTAAACTGTTGCTGTGTTCAGGGGGAGTGTTCTGGTGTCATCAGAGGAAGCAAGGAAGCAAGTCTGCTTTAATTTGTCTGCATTAAATATCCTGAAATGATCTCTTTTGAACTTATCTCTTATACTTAATATAGTGTTGCCATCATCAAAAAGGGGGAGATTGTTGGATTTTGTGTCTTCCCTAAGTGTTTTGATGATGAGCAACACTATGTTAATTGTTGTTGTTATTTTTGATCAGATATCTTGCACTTGAGTTATCCATGGTTTTATATGAAAAAGCTGCTAAGAGGTAACACTTCGTGTGTTCGTACAAGTTCTGTCTTCGTGCTGTTTTCCTCAAACCTCACGTAATTCTTGCTTCGCGTTTTCACCTCGTGTCGAGTTAGCCATGTTGTCGTCTGATTGAGTGTTGTCTTTCACCTCGTGCAGTCTTTGTTTACTGTGTTGTTTCCATGTCATCCTTAGCTCATGTCATCCGTTTGTATTCCTGTCTTCGAGTCCACTTTCGCTGAGTCTCTAAGTCAGTCTAAGTTCAAGTGTTTGTTTCACTTCGTGTTGTTTTCTCTTCTCATGTCTTCGTGTCGTGTTCCTGAAGCTGCTCTAAAAGTTCTAATGAACTTCGAGTAGTTTTCCTGTAGACCTCGTGTCGTTCCTACTTAGTAACCACACTTCGTGACGGTTACTGTTGTCCATGTCTTCGTGTTGATCTGTCTTCGTGTCGGTTTCTATTTTTCGTCCTTAAGTTGTGGTCAGCCCGTGTTGTTTTCATCTCGTGCTGTTCTTACTGGCTTCGTGTCGTTTTCTGTGTAGTGTGTGTTTGTCACCACTATACTTCGTGTCGTTGTTTTTCACTTCGTGTCAACTTCACTTCGTGTTGTTTTCACTTCGTGTCAAACTTCACTTCGTGTTGTTTTCACTTCGAGTTGTTTCTTTATATTCTGTCCTCGTGTTGGTTTCTCGCTTTAGACTTCGTGTCATTTTCGCCTTGACCACACATCGTGTTGCCGTCCGTAGACCTCGTGCCTTGAATATTTGCAACCACTTCATGTCGGTTTCTGTCGTTAGCCCGTGTTGTCCTCGTGTTGATTTTGTATTCGTGACCTCGTGTCTCTTTTGGCTTATAACCTCACCTCGTGTCATTTCCTTCTGTGTGTCTGACCTGTTACAGAGTATCTCGTGTCGTTCTTGTGTCATTTTGAGTAATAGCCACGTCGTGTTGTTACTATATACCTCATGCAGTTTTGGTTTTTGTGGCCATGCAGCGTATTAATGGATTTAATCTCATTACAGGTCCGAGGAAGAACATTCCACACTCCTGGGCTGCACGTGATCCAAGACAAGAGGAACCAATCTGATAAAGGCACGTAGCAGGAAGATTCTGGATTGAGCATGGGAGGCACACGCGTTTTGTGCCCTATCCACCTGCTGTTACTGCTATAAATAGAATCCTTCGTCCTCAGATGAAGGTGATCGAAGAAGAGAGGCATAGAAGAAAAAACAGGAAAATAGAGAGCCCTTCGATCCAGGAAAAGAAAAGAAAGAAGAAAGAATAGCAGAGGGAAAAAGAGAGAGAGCAGAAGAGTGATCAGAAGAGTTGTTCTGACTTGCGGATCAAATCCGAAGTCTATTGCTCTGTATTGAGCTACATTGTTTCCATTTTCTGGCATTTGATTTCCTTCGTTCGTATTTTTCGTTTATTGTTCTTACCTTTCTTCAACTGTCCTTGTTTGTGTTTTCGATCATCTGGACTGAGGTCGGGGTCCTCCTGTGAGATCAGGAGAAGGGAGAGTCAATCTCCAGTCTGCAAGCAGCAGGTGAGCTGCTTGTAGGTTCCCTCCGGGTTGGGAGGAAGAGGGGTCTTCAACCTCTGGTTCACTAGTAGCAGGGCTGCTACTAGTGGGGTTCCCTCTTGGTAAAGAGGAAGAGAGACGTGAGTCTCTGGGTTCTAGTGACTGCTGGTCGCTAGAGGTTCCCTCCGGGTAGGAGGAAGAGGAGAGGTTGTTCTCCTGGGAAGCTGTGTATCAGCAGTTGTCTGGCAAGCTGTGTTGCCCAGCCATTAGTGAAGCCACACTCGGTTTGAGTGTGGGGTGGATGTAGGTCTGAAGGACCGAACCACCTTAAAATCCTCTGAGTCCTTGTGTGATCGATTGTGGTAATATTGTGGTATGCCTTCTATTTGCTTGAGCTATTAACTGCACTGCATCATTTTCGATAGTCAGAGCTCGAGGTTATTTACGTTTAGCAATATACTCTGCAGTATTTTTTAATTCTACGAAAAACAGTGATCTATTCATCCCCTCCCCTTCTAGATCACTTCATATTGTACTTATCAACATGTTCATATCATGTCAATTAACCCCCTGTCCTTTTGTAGATGACAAAAAGGGGGAGAGAAAATGTTGGTTGTGTGCTCAATGCATGTTGGTTGTGTGCTCAAGGGGGAGAAGAATGTTGGTTGTGTACTCTTGCACTCATTGTTTTGTCATCATCAAAAAGGGGGAGATTGTTGCAGGAGATTGTTGCATCTCCTAGTTGATGGTTGGTGTTTGATTTTAATGATAACAAAATAATGTCCCTTGGGCTGAATGCCTCATTGAGCATGCCTGTGGTTTTAATCATAACAAAACATTTGTGCTTGGGTTGAATGCCTCATTGAGCATGCCAGTGTATGTTACATTGAGCAACATGCATGCATCTTGGTTAATGAGTTAACAGATGACTTCAAGGTTCACACTTAAAAGTCATATAAATCCTTAGTGTTTAATGAACCCATGCTATATATATTGGTTTGCAGGATCAAAACTATGGGTCATGTTTAGGAACTCAAAGGAGTGCATCAATGAAGTTCTTCTTCAAAAAGTGAGTTACCTTTCTCATTACATTACATCGACTCTTTTCTATGTTTCATACATTTCATCAAATAAGTTTTCAAAGTCTTGGTTGGGGTATTTTTCTTGCATTTTCTTCATAAGGTTTTTGGGCTTGAAATATACTCAACCTATTTACTTGAAACTTGATGAATGTGATTTTAAATGATGCATACTCATTATGTGGACTCGTGGTCATTCGGTTTTGGCAATTCAATTGAATGTGCTTAATGTGTGCTTGAAAGTTGTTTAAGCTAACTCATGTGAACTTTGGTAAAATTAGATTTTATGATGCTCAAATGTGTTGCTTATATGCATGTCAAAATGATCACATTTCTAGTTGAGGATTTGATGGTTTGAAAATGTGTTTCATGTTTCTTCCATATGAGATTTGGGTCATGAATTTATAAGACTTTCTACATGCCTCTTGTATATGCTCATATTTACCTAAAATGCATGGCTTAAGAAAGTGATTCTTGTTTGAGAAAGATTGGGCTCCTATGTGCTTGAAGTTGTGATATGGAATGAAGTTTCAATAGCCTTTTATGTATGGTTTTGAATGCACTTCATGCATATTCTTTATAGGGCTTTGAGACTAGTTTAGATGTTTGATTTTATCATGCAAATCTTGGAAGAAATGAGTTGTTAGTGCTCAAGCTTGAATCTCATGTGAACCTTGGTAGATTTGATTGAATGGTACTCAAAGTGTTCATATGCACCGAGTTCATGGGATTTCATACATGTACTTCATACATTTAACATATGGATTATTGAGCTAAAGTTCTAATCATTTTTATCATGGTTTTGCAGGTTAAATTCTTTGTATAATCCATCCAAGATCAAAGGAGTTTGATGCCACATAGTTTGGAAGGGTTGCAATAGAGTTTGGGGCTGAAATGTATTAGTCTGGAATTTACTGTAGCTGGCGGTCGACCGACCCTGTAGCTCCGATCGACCAAAATTCTTAGAAATGGGAGATTTCAGTCTGTAAAATTCTGGTCGACCGCCAGACCCATGTAGGTCGACTGACAGCGACGAAAACCCAAAAATGTGGTTCTGAAACCCATCTAAACCAAGTCAACTTGTGCCTAACCCTTACCCCTTTGCCCTTAGGTTGGTGGGAGACCTATTGGGGGTCATTTTAGAGGTTTCTAGAAGGGTTATACTAATCTTTTGGTGTCTCTTATTTGTATGTATATGAGCGCTACGAATTTTAGAAGTCACAACCCTAATATGTTCATTTGTTCTATCTTGTAGGTGAAGGAAAGGAGAAAGGAAGGAGAGGCTATTGTGGAAGAGATTTGATCTATATCCAGGAGGATTTGGAGATCGTGCATGAAGGGAAAGTGAAGCGGATTGAAGAAAGGAACGCGTTGACGTTCAAATCAACGGCATCCGGCTTACCTGTGACCCAAGCATCAAAGAACATCATCATTCGGCCTTGGAAAACAAAAGGGGGGTCGTTCTCACATCTTCTATTTGTTCTTTGTGATGTGCTCCACGTTCTATAGTTTGGGTTTAGCATGATTTGATCATTCGTGTTTATCTTCCGAACATTAGAGATATTTGTGTGTGTGACCGTCTATGTATACGGTCATGTTTGATCGCCTGCATGCGGTCGTGTGTGTCGTTGTGCTGTGTTTATTGCAGGGTGTGTGTGTGTTTGTGATTCGGTCATCGGATCGTGTTGGAGACTCCGTCTCCGTGTGTGTTTGGGGTTGTACCCCGTGCTTGCATGGTTTACTCTGCATGTGTGTGTTGGGACGCGTCCCCGTGTGTGTGTGCAGGCGTCATCCTGCATGTTGTTGGACTATCACCTCTGTGTTGTGGATTTATCCCCGTGTGTGTTGGAGCCTTGCTCCATGTTGGGGAGTCTTCCCCATGCTGGTTTATCCAGCGAGTGGATCCTTACCGGTTTGGTAAGGGGTGGACATAGAGAGCCCTTCGTGGTTCTGAACCACCTTAAAAATCCCTTTGTCTTGTGGTTTGTATTGTGGGATTGTATGGTTTGATCGTTATATTCCTTTGTATGATCGTGTGAGATCGGAGAGGTTGAGAGAATTTAGTTCCTTGTTCAATTAATTCCTCAATCTTGATAAAACTTGTTATTTTCGCTAAGAAAGTTTTAATTTACTATTTTTAGTGGGGGACAATTCAACCCCCCCCCCCCTTCTTGTCCGCTCGCCTACTCGGGACCAACACCTTTGGTTCCACATTTAAATTTAATCTTGTAAATTACTCCAGTAGTAGCCACTCACTAATCATCAAACTTGGTAATAGAGCCCTTGGCTTCCTACTAAGAGCATTAGTCACAGCATTGCCTTTTCCAGGATGGTATTGAATAGAAAAGTCAAAATCTTTCAAATATTCTAACCATCTTCTTTGTCTCATGTTAGGCTCCTTCTAAGAAAATAGATATTTTAAACACTTATGGTCAGAATAGATAATGAACTGTTCACCATATAAATAATGTCTCCATATCTTGAGAGCAAAGACTACTGCCACCAATTCTAGATCATGCACATGATAATTAACTTCATGAGTCTTCAATTGTCTAGATGCATAGGCTATCACCTTGCCTTGTTACAGTAATACACAACCTAGGCAAACTCCCGAAGCATCAGTATATACCTCGAATCCTCCTCCCACAATAGGCAGAGTAAGAACAGGTGCAGTTGTCAAGCGCTTCTTCAGAGTTTGAAAACTCTTCTCACATTCTTTAGCCCACACATACGAATTTTCCTTCCTTGTTAATCTAGTCAATGGCACGACAACTTTAGAAAAGTCTTTGATGAATCTCCTGTAGTTACCGGCCAATCCTAGAAAACTTCAGATTTTGGTCACATTTGTAGGCCTTTCCCAATTATTGATGGCTTCCACTATAGAAGGATCAACAGAAATACCTTCCTTAGAGATCACATGACCGAGAAATGAACTTCTTCCAACCAGAACTCACATTTGCTCAATTTAGCATATAGTTGATTCTCTCTTAATATCTGTAAGGCCATCCGCAATTGTGCTTCATGTTCTTCCTTGGTTTTAGAGTAGATTAATATATCATCAATAAATACCACCACAAATTGATCTAAATAGGGCGTGAACACACTATTCTTGAGTTGCATAAATACTGCAGGTGCATTAGTCTGCCCAAAAGACATGACAACAAATTCATAGTGCCCATACCTACTCTGGAAAGTTGTCTTATAAATATCTTCTTCCTTGATTCTCAGTTGATGATAACCAGACCTAAGGTCAATCTTGGAGAAATAATGAGTGCCAGAGATTTGATCAAACAAGTCAGCAATTCTTGGCAGAGGATACTTATTCTTGATTGTCAATTGGTTCAACTGTCTATAATCAATGCATAACCTCATAGATAAATCTTTCTTCTTCACAAAGAGAATAGGTGCTCCCCAAGGTGATGTACTAGGTCTGATGAATCCCTTCTCCAATAATTCCATCAATTGCTCTTTTAATTCTTTCAACTCAGCAGGTGACATTCTATAAGGAGTTTTGGATACAAGGGCTGCTCCTGGTATCAAATCGATTGAGAATGAAACTTCTCTCTCGGGTGGTATGCCAGGTAACTCCTCGGGAAATACATCAAGATATTCTCTAACAACAGAGATTTCTTCCCGAATAGGTTTCTTGGGTTCGGATTTAAGGACAGAAGTCAAGAATGCAATACATCCTTTCTTCATCATTTTTTGAGCTTGAAGGGTAGAGATGAAAAGAGGGTGTCTAGGATGGCTATTTCTAGATAAAGTGAGTTCAGGGTATCTCGGTTCACCAAAGGTTACACTTCCTCACCTGCAATCCACATTAACATTATACTTGGTCAACCAGTCAGCACCTAAGATTACATCATAACCGTCCATGTCCATGCATATCAAATCAATAGCTAAGTTACGGCCACTAATCAATACTTCACTAGAGGAAAAATAATATTTACGCTCAGTGCTTGCTCCTAAAGGTGTGAAAATGACAAGTTCCGTTTTCAAAGGAACGGGTTTTTCATGTAAGGTGGAAACAAAATTTTGGGATATTAATGAATGGGTAGCTTCAATATCAAATAGAAAAAAAGTAGTTCTAGAATTGATGGTGAGAGTACCTTCCACCACTCCTCCTTCTTCAATAGGTGCAGGCTCTATCAGAGTTTAGAGAGTCTTCCTTGAAGCCTTAGTCCTTCTTGACTTTTCTTCTCCGGCCTAGATTCCTTCATAAGGGGACAATCTGAAATACGATGCTCCCTACTTCCACAATGCAAGCATGCTCCCTTCTTTCTCCAGCACTCTTCGGTTTTGTGACCAACTTTGTCACAATACGTGCAGATATCTTTTGATGATGATGAAGGTGCAGCAAGGATGGCTTGCCTATTTCCATCTCGAGGCTTTTTGTCTTGTTGAGGAGTTCTTCCTTCGTTTGGCCTCTTGTTTTCAAATGTTGGTTTAAAATTTTCGACGCTAATAACTTGCTCTTTCATGACTCTTCCTTTGATTCTATCCATCATCTCCATGGCATCTTCTAATAGTTGGCCCTTTCGAACCATCTCGGCATATGTTTGGATGTCCATTGGCACCGGTTGGGGAATATATTGGGGCCTTAGCCCATTCATGAATCGCTTGGCCTTCATCCTCTCCGTATTAATAAGATGTGGAGCATAACGGGCCAATCAAGAAATTTGGGCCTCGTATTCAGCTACAGAGAGGCTTCTTTGTTTAAGGGTGTCAAATTCCGCTGCCATCCTTTCTTGGACTCTTTCTGAAAAATACTTGCCATTGAAATATTCCAGAAATTCCTCCCAAGTGATTTGAGGATCGGGCAAGATCGCCTCCACCGATTCCCACCAAGCTCCCACGTCCCTTTCTAGTTGGAAAGCTACAAGCAAAACTCTATCTTGATCCGAGTACTGCATGACTCAAAATATTCTTTCTATTTCTTTGACCCAATGTTCGGCTTCATCCGGGTCAGTGGAACCATTGAATCTCGGGGGATTCATGTTCCTAAAGTTGATGTGTACGTCTCCTGCACCATAATGATTAGCTCCTCCTTGAGCCACTTATTGTAGGGCTTCAGTTAGCCCTTCGACAATCCTTTGCATTTACCTCCATTGAGCACGCTCAGCGGCCATTTTCAACAACTAAGAATTTCTGCAAAACAAGCTATGGGGATTAAATATCATAACTATACATGTCTTAATATCTAGCCCACCCAAGTCTCTACCGAATCTGACGGGTAAAGTATCACTAAATTTTAACCTATAGTATGAAGAACCTAGGGTTTTCAATAACTATGTCTTGATGCCCTAGACTCATTTTTTTTTACCATGGGCTCTGATACCAAATAAATTGCCACTCTCCAAACAAGGCAAAAATATCAAGGTGTTAACAGTTATACGAGCAGGTTAATCAAGAGACTCAAATGATGAGTATGAACAACAAATGGATAAAATCACACCATATTTCAAGACCTGACATTTCCAACAAATATTCTTCAAGGACTTTTGATACTATTCAAATCTAGTATATTCATTTCTAAGTAGACAGACTGGGAAAAATCTATTAAAAACTATCAGCACTCTTGTCACTCCAGCCCATTCCTGTCATCTTCGGGATTTCCTGAAAATTTACAAGAATACACAGGGTGAGCTAGAAAGCCCAATAGGACATATATCTCTTTACCAGGTCACTTTAAGTAATTAAGATTTTAAATCATCTATATGCTCTCGAAATAAAACAAGTAAATAAAATAAATGACAAGTATAGTAGAGAACAAGATCAAGAAGTCAAGAATTCAAGAATATATATTGTAGAACTCAAGTGTAAGCACGAGGATCAATAACAAGTATATAAATATAAAATTGGCCATGTAACAAGAATATTAACACTCCCGGTCAAACATGT
This sequence comes from Amorphophallus konjac, assembly GCA_022559845.1. Taxonomy (NCBI): domain Eukaryota; kingdom Viridiplantae; phylum Streptophyta; class Magnoliopsida; order Alismatales; family Araceae; genus Amorphophallus; species Amorphophallus konjac. The sequence continues at coordinate 40,329,003 of CM040119.1, forward strand.
CATGTACAGAAAGTCAAGCATGTAACGAGTCAAGCATGTAATATGTGAATTGTCTAGTTCAATCTTACATGTTAGTTGGTGCAATGTCACACCTGATCATTCAACTCCCTCGGGCACAAGTACTTTCAAGTTTTACTCGCCTAGGACCAAATCACGGCCTCCATGTTTGCCAGACATTGAGTGTTCAGGTGGACCAAGAGTCCCATGTAATTTCCAGAACAATTCATTCATAATTATGGCCAATCCGAGTTTCAAGAAAAACTTAAGAAGCGTAGTATAGCGCACAACTAGACATTTAGTTATGAAAGACTCTAGAGGTGGCCCCTACAGGCTCAAGAGGTGGCTCCCGTTATGTAACACTTTGCACCATTCCGGCCTCAATAGGTGGCTCCCATAACATAGCACTTTGTCCCGCATGGCACTTAGCTCCTACACTCCCAAATGGTAGTTTATGGCTAAGGTACAGATCTAGCAAAATTTTTATTTCCAATGACAAGTAGTATGAAGAGTAAATGAAGTTTATAAGAGAAGTTTAAGGATGATTTAAGCCATCATGTTTAATGACATTAAGATAATAAAGAGAATACTTTGCCAGTCAAGGCATGATCAGCTCTGCGAAAAATCTTGTAAAATAGGTTTAGATCAAGTTTTTTCACAGTCGAGTGCTTAGCAAGAAACCAAAAAGATCTCGGCCAGGTAAGAGGTGGGACAGTGGGAGGTTCTCCTCGCATTCGCAAGGTCCTAATTAAGTAACCACTTATCCACTTAAAGTGTTTGCCCATAGACCTCTAGCCTTAGACATCGATCTTTCTTGGTAGATTTGCTACCTTCATGATTTGTCGAAAACACAGAAACACGTAAATCGAACGGAAATCATTCTTGCATATTCTAACATGTTCATTTGTAAAAGAATTTCAATGAATGAAAAGACATTGAAAAAAGATGTCAAGCTTTCATATAGAGCTTAGATCAAAATAGGCAGGGTTAATCATGTATAGGAATTTTATAAAAAATCGAGCATAGTTGTTTAAACCTTTAAAGATAGCCTTACGAGTTCATTTACGTAGTCATTTCTTTCTCGATAGTCTTTTTAAGGCAAGAACATGATTTTAAATTTAAAATTTGAGTTTTTAAATAACGCACATAAACGAGGCAAATCAGACGTGGTTACCAAGTTCAAATCACGATCCATGTGTTATCCGCATTCTTAGATAGAAAATCGAAACTCGTTCTTACAATGAAAACTCCAATTTTGGAGTTTAAATCTCAAAATAAGCCACAAATATATGATCACGAAGAATTACATAGAATCAAAATACTCATGCAAAAGAACATATATGAAGATCTAATTAAGTTTGCCTGAGAGAAAACCTACTTAGTGGAAGATCGAAGAGGAAGAAGAACAAGAACGAAAAATACTTTGAACACTCCTCCAAGCTTCAAGATTTCATCCTCTCTAGAACTAGCACTTCCCCAATGGATTTGTGCTTTGAGTAGGGAAGATCCTGGCCCTATTTATAGGCCAAATCTCATAAGTATTTTATTGGTAATTTAGTTCCAAGTCAATTTTCTACCTAATTTTCCTATTTCACCAACCCATGTTAGTATTACACTAACTTATGTTGACAATAAATTCTAACATGTGAATGTTGAAATAAATCTCCCTCTATGACATAATCTATAGCATCCTGAATTTATTTAATAATAAATTGTGTAGCAATCTTGAATTTTTCTTAATATTAAATTGAATTATCTCTTAGGTTAAATTTTGATCAATTTATAAAAATATGACAATTTCATATTGTGTAGAGGACCAAATTCCTAGCAACTTTGTCTTCTGGACCGACCGCAAATAAAATTTATTTAAGTCCAAAATTAGAGGTTTTGTGTTAACTCGGAGTTTAAATAGAGCAACCTTAATCCGCCAAATTTGAGCCCAATTCGAGCTCTTTTGGGCTCAATCCAGACCCAAATTGTAGGCCAAATCTAGAAGCCTATTTCCCCTCTGTTTCCCCACGCAAACCCTAACTAGGGCGGCAGAATTTTGAAATCTTGGCCGTGCGACCTGGTCAAGCGCGGTTTTCACGCAGAGGAATCTCCATGACTCTTCCCTGTCCTTATCAGACTCCTAGAATCGACCCCAGCCCTATAAGTCGACGCCTAACACTCACGAGAGCCCCATTTGGCCATAGCAGCCGCTGGTGTGCGCGATCAGGAGCGTGGTGCGGCGAGGAAGGAGAGGTCTTCGTCTAGGGTTTCAACTTCTTCGTCTTTCTTTCTTGTGCTCAAAGGTAGGTGTCTCTTAGGCAAAAAAAAAATCTAATTAAATCATACCATGTTGGACATTTTTGAATGCTCTTTCTTTTGGTGTATATTTGCCCAATTTTTATGTCGTATATAGAACGCAATCGTGTTTTTAATGGGGGTATGTTGGGACTCACTGGCGTTCTGGGCTCGACCAGACGGCGGTCAAACCATAGACCGCTACCTGAAGTAGCGGCCCCGCGATAGACTGCCTCTTGGTGGCCCCCTTTAAATATTAAAATGGTCTGTGCATGACCGCTAATTCCAGAAGGCGGCCACCAGAAGATCGCTTTATGCCCTCTTACAGCAGTGTTTTCTGTGATTCTCCTGCGATTTTTGGCTCATTTGTTCACTATTTTTCCAACATGCTCTCAGGATAATTAGGTCACGAATAAACTGTTAATTAGGGTTATTCAAACAGTAAATGTTAACCTGATTATTTCATGATCATGCTCTCTCGATTATTACCCGCATGGCATCACGTAAATGGGTAGAACAACATGTAAATCAAGCATTTGGATCAGGAAATTACTGCTATTTATCATAGTTGTTGGAATTTCATTTATTGTATCAGTAGAGTTGTCTGAGGGTCACACCACTCTGGTGGTGGTGACCTACCGTTCACTCTATTTTTCACATTTTTACACCTTCAATCTTGTGATAGTCGGGACTCTCCGCCGGATATTCCTTCAGTCAGACTAGGACCGCTATTACGAGACCTCCGTAAGCCCCCGCGAGCTTAGGATTCCCACTAGGATGCCAGGCATGTTGTACTCTGAAAACCTGTACCCGACGAATCGACCGGATTTCGTTTTGAGCCGTCCGAGTTATGGCTGTTCTGCCCTCTCTCGACCAGAACGCGGCCCTGTCGGGACCGCTACCTTGAGGTAGCGGCCATGGCATGACCGTTTCCTGTTGTCTGGTCTGGCCTGTGTGCCAATTTGCCTGGTCGACTTATCCTTGATTCAAGTCGACCTAGCCTTGTTTAAGTGAACTTATGGCAATTCAATTGACTGGGGTTATGTGGGTTGGACCCTGTTTCAACCTAGCCATTCCCCAGGTCGTTATAGACCTCATTTAGTCGACTGATTTGCCTTACCATTGGCCAATCTTGGTAGCGGTCATTCTTGGACCGTCACCTAAAGATAGCGGCCCTCTGAGAACCGTTTACTTCTTCTCCCTTCTTGTGCGTCGACCTAGACCCACTGAGTCGACGCATGGATGTTGTCCTTTTAATAGCGGTCCTGCCTAGGCTGCTATATCCTACTAGCGGTCCTTCCTAGATCGCTATATCTTAGTAGCTATTCTTTATTGACCGCAACCTATTTCCAGATCAGGTTTTCCCATGATTCTTGTGTGATATACCAGTCGTATCAAAGGTAGCCCTCTAGGCTACGATCCAGTCTTGTTCTTTTAGTGAAACTTGGCTTCCAAGTCAAATTCCTATGACTTCCTGTCCAAATTTTATTTGGAATAACCTTGGTCTTAGAGGTAGGTTACTTAAGCTTAACCTTGTATTCTTGGCCGAAATAAATGAATGTCTAGATATTACTTGGGATCTTTGATCCACCAATCAATGCCAAGGCATCATAAAGGGCCTAGTCTGGTCCTGGGAGGAGCGTCCAAAAGTACTAGTGCCCCGGGGAGTTTGTAATGACTAGGTGTGGCATTGCACCGAGTACTTGCTAGCGTGTGGTCTATGACATTCATTCCTACATGGAAATCTCTCCACATGACTTGTTATACATGTGTGCTTGTTACGGCCAATTACATGGAATGTTCTCATTATATATGCACTTGTCCCCTACTTGCTATCTCTTGAAGTCAAGTCCTTGGTTTGTCCTTTATCTTTTGGATATACCATTGTTATAGTTCTTTCTTTTCAATTGTCGTTATACATGCTTAAATGATTAATCACTTAAACTATGCCTGATGATAGAAATATAAAATCCTACTGAGCTCTCGCTCACCCTGTTTCTCCAACCCTTTTCAGGTAGCTCGGAGGACGATACGCAAACTGATGGGGACAGGCACGAGTGAAGACTTGGAGCGAAATAGCTAGAGTCTGTTCCGTAGTTGTCATAGAATAAGTCAGTCTTGTAGGCTTGTTAATGGGAAAGTTGCAGTTGTTTTAGACTATTCTGTCGATTGGGTCGGTATGTAAGTTGTTTTTAAACTTGGTTGGATACTTATGTTTTCTCTATAAAGAAGTTGGTGGGTTTTGATGTAGATCTATTTCCTCCTTTTGTCGCATTTTATTTAATTGCTCTGATTGTCATGAATGATTATAACTGTTGCGTTCTGATTTTTCTGCATCAGAACGTGACAGTTTTGTGGTATCAGAGCCTAGGTTTTCTTCAGATCTTAGGTTTCCAGGAAGTGTCAGTAGAACCCATGACATTGGTAAAGTCTAGAATCCAACCTAGTGAGATGGGTAGAGACTCGGGTTAAGTTAATTAACATACAACTCTAAAACGAATTCGGTAGAACGTTCTAAACTATTCTCTCCACGTTGTAGGAATTCCTAGCGATGGCAGCTGAGAGTGCGTAGTGGCGAGATATGCAACGCACGATGATGGGCCTGACCCAGGCCTTATAGCAAGTAGCCCAAGGAGTCGCGCATCACGGAGCTGGTGATCTTCATTAGAATTCATGAGGGTTAAATCCCCCAGATTTAGTGGTTCGTCGGATCTTGACGAGGCATAGCATTGGCTCAAGGAAATGGAGCGGATTTTTTGGGTGATGTAGTGTAGTAACCAAGATCGAGTCTTGTTGGTGACGTTTCAATTAGAGCGTGATGCTCGTGTATGGTGGGAATCTGTAGAGCCCACGCTCGCTAATGGTCAAGCGACTTGGGAAGAGTTCCATGAACGTTTTAACAGTAAGTATTTCTCAGATCGTGTGCAGGATAAGAAGGCAACAGGTTCGACTGCCCAATCCAAAGCAGTTTGCAAGTTTTGTGACCGGCCAGGTCACAAGATGAAGGAGTGCTGGCGCAAGCTAGGCGCCTATCTGCGTTGCGGTAGCAGGGACGACAAAATCCTTGAGTGTCCTCTCATTTCTGATCAAGCTACAGTGGAGAAGCCGTAAGGGAGTCAAAAGCAATAGGGCAAGCTCCAAGCTCTCCAAGAGACCGAAATGGAAGCCACCGAGGAGGGTGGATTGGTCGAAGGTACTCTTACTGTTCTTTGTAAGTCGGCGTTTGTTCTTTTTGATACCAAAGCTACTCATTCGTTTATTTCTCATAATTTTGCTAAGTCTGTATCTGTGAAACCTATATTGATGGATTCTCACTTAGTCATTTCAACCCCTATTGGCTCTGGTTCAGCTATTAAATATTATTATCCCTCTAGTGAGGTCCTAGTTAATGGTCAGAATTTGCCAGCTGACCTAGTATGTATGAAGATGAAGGAATATGATGTAATCCAAGGAGCAGACTGGTTAGCTAGACATGGGGATAGCATGCATTGTAAATCAGGATCAGTGTCTTTTTTGGGCTACCCCGAGCTTTCCTTTTCTGGTGTTAGCCATTCTAAGTTCATGCCACTCATTTCGGCACTGCAGGCCGATAAATTATTAAGGAAGGGGTGTCAGGCATTTTTGGCCTTGGTCTCTTTGACCGATAAGAAGGAGTTGAAGTTGAGGGACATTCCTATTGACCGAGACTTTCCTGATGTGTTTCCGGAAGATTTACTAGGACTTCCTCTTGAGAGGGAGGTGATTTTCTCCATTGATCTAGTTCCTGGTGCGACCCCAGTTTCCAAGGCTCCGGAGTTGAAGGAGCAATTGCTAGAGTTGCTAGAGGAAGATTTTATTCATCCGAGTACATCCCCGTGGGGAGCTCCAGTACTTTTTGTAAGGAAGAAGGATGGTTCGTTGAGGCTGTGCATTGATTATCGTCAGTTGAATCAGCTTACCGTCAAGAACAAATATCCGTTGCCAAGGATCGATGAGTTGTTCGATCAGATATCTGGAGCGTAGTATTTCTCCAAGATTGACCTCAGATCGGGATATCACCAGTTAAGAATCAAGGACGAGGATATCTTTAAGATTACTTTTCGAAGCAGGTATGGGCATTTTGAATTTATAGTAATGCCTTTTGGTCTAACGAATGCTCCTGTAGCTTTCATGCAGCTGATGAACACTGTGTTCTGGCCCTACTTAGACCAATGGGTTGTGGTGTTTATCGACGAGATTCTTATTTACTCCAAGAGCAAAGAAGAGCATGAGGAGCACTTGAGGACAGCATTGCAGATATTAAGAGAGCAGCAGTTGTACGCCAAGTTCAGTAAGCTTGAGTTCTGGTTGCAAGAAATGTCCTTTCTAGGTCATATCATTGCTAAAGATGGTATTGCAGTGGATCCCTCTAAGGTAGAGGCTGTAAGAAAATGGGAAAGGCCTGTGAATGTGACTAAAGTCCAGAGTTTTCTAGGCCTAGCAGGTTATTATCGGAGATTCATTACAGATTTCTCCAAGATTGCGGTACCTTTAACTAGGTTTACCCGTAAGGAGAATCGATTCGAGTGGTCGGAAGAATGTGAAAGGAGTTTCCAGACTCTGAAGGAATGTCTGACCACTGCCCCTGTGCTGGCATTACCCTATGGAGAGGGAGGTTTTGAAGTATATACAGATGACTCGGGTACTAGCTTAGGTTGTGTACTGATGCATCATGGTAGAGTGATAGCTTATTCGTCCAGATAGTTGAGGAAGCATGAAGAGAATTATCTTGTTCATGACCTAGAGCTCGCTGCGGTCGTGTTTGCCTTGAAGATTTGGAGGCACTACTTGTATGGGGAAACTTTTGTTGTATTTTCTGATCACAAGAGCCTGAAGTATTTATTCTCCCAGAAGGAACTTAATATGAGGCAGAGGAGATGGCTCGAGTATCTAAAGGATTTTGATTTCTCCATTGAGTATCATCCAGGGAAGGGCAACGTAGTGGCAGATGCCTTGAGCCATAAGCCAATGGCTAAGTTGTCAAGTCTAATGCTACAAGAGTGGAAAATGTTGGAGCAATTAGCAAGTTTAGATCTTAATGTTGGTTAGAAAAAAGGTCAGGTGGTGATCGCTCACGTTCAGCTTCATCTAGAACTATTGGCTGAGATCAAAACCTTGCAGGACAATGACCCATTGCTGGTAGAAATCAAGGAAAGTTTGAGTAGTCGACCAGATTTTCTGTTTGCCGATGACGGCAGATTGTTGTTCCGGGGAAGAACGTGTGTCCCTGATTCAGCCGAAGTAAAGAGAAAGATTCTTGAAGAAGCCCATAGGTCCAAGTATACCATTCACTCGGGAGCTACAAAGATGTACCGGGACTTGAAGAGGACCTTTTGGTGGCCAAACATGAAAAAGGAAGTGGCCGATTTCGTGAGCAGATGCTTGGTTTGTCAGCAAGTCAAGGCCGAGCACTTTAGACCTGCTGGGAAGTTAAAGCCTCTCGAGATACCACAGTGGAAGTGAGAGAGCATCGGCATAGATTTTATTGTGGGTTTACCTAAAACTCGTGGCGGCTTCGATGCAATTTGGGTAATTATTGACCGATTGACGAAGTCCGCGCACTTCTTACCCATCAAGTCAAGGTGGACAATGGATGTGTTAGCTACCTTATACATGAAGGAAGTACTGAGGCTGCATGGGGTTCCTGTGAATATTGTGACTGATAGAGACCCCAGGTTTACTTCCCATTTTTGGAAAGGATTGCAAGAGTCCTTGGGAACCCGTCTGAACTTCAGTACCACCTTTCATCCTCAAACTGACGGGCAAATAGAAAGGATGAACCAGATTGTAGAAGACATGTTAAGGGCCTACATGATTGATTTCGGAGGTAGCTGGCATGAGCATTTAGCCTTGATTGAATTTGCTTACAACAGTTACCAGTTCAGCATCCAGATGGCACCGTTTGGGGCTCTATATGGAAGGAGTTGTCATTCACCTCTGTGTTGGGATGAGGTAGGCGAGAAGCAATGGCTTGGACCAGATCTTATCTCAGAGTCATCCAGGAACATTCAGATTATCAGAGACCGTCTACAAATTGCTCAGTCTAGACAGAAGAGCTATGCTGATAACAGAAGAAGAGATTTGAAATTTCAGGTGGGTGAGCATGTATTCTTGAAAGTCTCACCCATGAGAGGAGTTCGAAGGTTTGGAATTCGTGGCAAGCTAAGTCTGAGATTTGTTAGCCCATTTGAAATTTTGGAGAGGGTTGGTGAAGTTGCCTACAGATTGGCGTTGCCACCCCAGTTGTCAGGCGTTCATAATATCTTCCATGTATCCATGCTGCGGAAGTACGTGTACGACCTCTCGCATATTATCCAGCATACAGATCTAGAGCTAAAGGAGGATCTATCCTATGAAGAGAAGCCTATCAAAATATCCTATGAAGAGAAGCCTTTTAAAATCATGGATCGGAAGCAACAGTAACTCAGGAATCGGTCCATACCGATGGTCAATGTCCAATGCAGTAGACGTGAAACTGAGGAAGCCACATGGGAGTCGGAAGAAGCGATCAGGAAGCAGTATCCCGAATTGTTCTAAGGCCAGTATTCATAGTTTTCCCCCATTTTGATAAGTTCGGTGAATTTGGAGGACCAAATTCCTTAAACTGGGGGAGGGTGTAGCATCCTGAATTTATTTAATAATAAATTGTGTAGCAATCTGGAATTTTTCTTAATATTAAATTGAAGTATCTCTTAGGTTGAATTTTGACCAATTTATAAAAATATGAAAAATTCATATTGTGTAGAGGACCAAACTCATAGCAACTTTGCCTTCTGGACCGACCATAAAGAAAATCTATTTAAGTCTGAAATTAGAGGTTTTGGGTTAAACTCAGAGTTTAGATAGAACAACCTTAATCCGCCAAATTCGAGCTCAATTCGAGCTCTTATGAGCTCAATCCAGACCCACCAATCTAGAAGCATGTTTCCCCTCTGTTTCCCCACGCAAACCCTAACTAGGGTAGCCGAATTTCAAAATCTTGGCGGCACAACCCGATCAAGCGCAGTTTTCACACGGAGGAATCTCCACGACTCTTTCCCGTCCTTATCACACCCCTAGAATCACCCCCAGCCCTATAAGTCAACGCCTAACACTCACGAGAGCCCCATTTGGCCGTAGCAGCCACTGGTGTGCGCGATCGGGAGCGTGGTGCGGCGAGGAAGGAGAGGTCTTCATCTAGGGTTTCATCTTCTCCGTCTTTCTTTCTCCCGCTCAAAGGTAGGTGTCTCTCAGGAAAAAAAAATCTAATTAAATCATACCATGTTGGACCTTTTTGAACGCTCTTTCTTTTGGTATATATTTGTCCAATTTTTATGTCGTATATAGATCGCAATTGTGTTTTTACTGGGGGTATGTCGGGACTCGCTCGCGTTCTGGGCTCGAACCAGATGGCGGTCAAACCAGAGACCGCTACCTGAAGTAGCGGCCCCGCGATAGACCGCCTCTTGGCAACCCCTTTTAAATATTAAAATGGTCTTTGCATGACCGCTTATTCTAGAAGGTGACCACCAAAAGACCGCTTTATGCCCTCTTACAGCAGTATTTTCTGTGATTCTCCTGTGATTTTTGGCTCATTTGTTCACTATTTTTTCAACATGCTATCAAGATAATTAGGTCACGAATACACTGTTAATTAGGGTTATTCAAATAGTAAATGTTAACCTGATTATTCCATGATCATGCTCTCACGATTATTACCCGCATGCCATCACGTAAATAAGTAGAACGACATGTAAATCAAGCTTTTGGATCATGAAATTACCAATGTTTATCATAGTTGCTGGAATTTCATTTATTATATCAGTAGGGTTGTTTGAGGGTCACGCCACTCCGGTGGTGATAGTCGGGACTCTTCGCCGGATATTCCTTCCGTCGGACTAGGACCGCTATTATGAGACCTCTGTAAGTCCCCGCGAGCCTGGGATTCCCACTAGGACGCTGGACAGGTTGTACCCTGAAAACCTGAACCCAACGACTCGATCGAATTCCATTTTGAGCAGTCCGAGTTGTGGCTATTCTGCCCTGTCTCGACCAGAAGGCGGCCCTGTCGAGACCGCTACCTTGAGGTAGCAGTCATGGCATGACTGTTTCCTGTTGTCTGGTCTGGCCTATATGCCAGTTTGCCGGGTCGACTTATCCTTGATTCAAGTCGACCTAGCCTTGTTTAAGTCGACTTATGGCAATTCAATTGACTGGTGTTATGTCGGTTGGACCCTGTTTCATCCTAGCCATGCCCCAGGTCGTTGTGAACCTCATTGAGTCGACTGATTTGCCTTATGATTGGCCCATCTTGGTAGCGGTCTTTCTGGGACCGTCACCTGAAGATAGCGGCCCTCTGAGAACCGTTTTCTTCTTCTCCCTTCTTGTGCATTGACCTGGACCCACTGAGTCGACACAGGGATGTTGTCCTTTTAATAGCGGTCCTACCTGGGCCGCTATATCCTGCTAGCGGTCCTTCCTAAACCGCTATATCTTTGTAGCGGTTCTTTGTTGACCGTAACCTGTTTCCAGATCTGGTTTTCCCGTGATTCTTGTGTGATGTACTAGCCGTATCAAAGGTAGCCCTCTAGGCTACAATCCAGTCTTGTTCTTTTGGTGAAACTTGGCTTCCAAGTCATTTTCCTATGACTTCCTGTCCAAATTTTATTTGGAATAACCTTGGTCTTAGAGATAGGTTACGTAAGCTTAACCTTGTATTCTTGGCCGAAATAAATGAATGTCTAGATATTACTTGGGATCTTTGATCCACCAATCAATGCCAAGGCATCATAAAGGGCCCAGTCTGATCCTGGGAGGAGCGCCCGAAAGTACTAGTGCCCCGGGGAGTTTGTAATGACTAGGTGTGACATTGTACCGAGTACTTGCTAGCGTGTGGTCTATGACATTCGTTCCTACATGAAAATCTCTCTACATGACTTGTTATACATGCGTGCTTGTTACGGCCAATTACATGGAATGTTCTCGTTATATTTGCACTTGTCCCCTACTTGCTATCTCTTGAAGTCAAGTCCTTGGTTTGTCCTTTATCTTCTAGATATACCGTTGTTATAGTTCTTTCTTTTCAATTGTCATTATACATGCTTAAATGATTAATCACTTAAATTATGTCTAATGATAGAGATATAAAATCTTACTGTGCTCTCGCTCACCCTATTTCTCCAACCCTTTTCAGGTAGCTCGGAGGACGATACGCAAACTGATGGGGACGGGCACGAGTGAAGACCTCGAGCGAAACAGCTAGAGTCATGTTCCGTAGTTGTCATAGAATAAGTCAGTCTTGTAGGCTTGTTAATGAGAAAGTTGTAGTTGTTTTAGACTATTTTGTCGATTGGGTCAGTATGTAAGTTGTTGTTTTTAAACATGGTTGGATACTTATGTTTTCTCTATAAATAAGTTGGTGGGCTTTGATGTAGATCTATTTCCTCCTTTTGTCGCATTTTATTTAATTGCTCTGATTGTCGTGAATGATTATAACTACTACGTTCCGATTTTTTCACATCGGGACGTGACATAATCAATTACCTCATTTATTCAATGATGTTTTATTGCTAATTTAATTCTAAGTTAATTTTTCACCTACTTTTTCTATTTCACCAACCCATGTTACTATTACACCAACTTATGTTGACAATAAATTCCAACATGTGAATGTTGAAATAAATCCCCCTCTATGACATAATCAATTATCTCATTTATTCAATGATATTTTATTACTAATTTAATTCTAAGTCAATTTTTCACCTACTTTTTCTATTTCACCAACCCATGTTACTATTACACCAACTTTTGTTGAAAATAAATTCCAACATGTGAATGTTGAAATAAATCCCCCACTATGACATAATCAATGACATCATTTATTCAATGATGTAAAAAATGACATCATCCACTAATTAAGATTTAATTAGAGCTAATAATTCTCTCTTAAATTGGATGCTACAGTACTGCTACAGTAACAACGCCTTCGCCTTCTCAAAATCGTGTCGTGAATCTCGCCGTTCGTGTTAACACGTGGAATAGGGTTCGCATTTATATATTCTACAATTTAAAGACATACAGAAATAATATTCATCAATTATTTTATTTTCATCTTTCATTATTTTTTTTGCATATAAATCTATATATAAAATTTCGAGTTGCTACACCATGGGGCCGAATAATTTGAAAGAGAACATGAGTTGGAAGACGTTTATTGAATAAGATGGAATTTAGCATGCGATCAAGCAAGCAAAGAAATAAAGCTTCTCTGAGTGGATCGATCCCTGGTACGAGGCAGAGTTTTCGCTCACGCATAGTGAAAGCTTCTAGCCAGACTTAATCCGACCTTCTGTAAATCACCATGTCATATACCGGAGAATCGGGCCATACAGGCATATAGGATATGAGCATCTATGTACGTATGTATACATATACGAACACGCGCAAGTAAATTTGCGTATAGAAGTTTATTTCCTTATTCAGAAATGCGTGTAGAAGTCAGCTCCAAATAGAACACATATGATGCATGCAATCATGAGTGTTTATGCATCATTCAAAAATTGGTGTCGGTTGATCGAAGGTATACTATCGTTGCATTATCCAACCGTTTACTTGTTTATTGACATGTCATATTTTGGGAGATTTCGGCAGCACTTCCCCTGTCCCGAAGTGTGCCGGGGAAGGTATAAGAGACTCATCCACGAAGTGTCGAGACGGTCCCCTGACTGTCGGTCATGCCTAAGTGGCAATCCCGTGCCCCATGATAGGTGGAGGAGCCGAGGGCCAGCCATCTAGGAAATCCTAGTCACCCGTGAGGCCGTCGATCAATGTTTGTCTTGTTATTGTGGAACCACCTTTATCATTGCAGTGCATGCATATGGGTTCATGAGGAGAACCAACATGACCGTGCTCAGATGGGCTCACATATCACCGGGACGATGTATGCCAGGGAAAGGCACTTGTTATTGATTTATCCTCTTTATCGGGTGCCTTGCCCTTACAATTCGGCATGGATAGCCGTGGAGCTGTTACCAACATACGGGATATGAATCAAGCAAAAAGCCGGGGAAAACACGATGCGGAATAGGAAATGAAACTCTGATTTCTAAGAAAATTTCGGTAGCATCTCCCCCTGCCCCAAAACATATTGGGGGAGATATAGAGGAGGCCCGTCCACAGCATACTGAGACGGGCTCCGTAAAAGACAGGCATGTCAGAATGACAGCCCAGACTCTATAGCGGGTGTTGGATCTCTAAGGACTCGCCTACTAGAAGACCCGTGTCACCCAAGGGTTCTCAAACATCTTCTGCCAAGGGTGTTGACCCATTTCGGCACCATGACATATACATGGAGGCTCAGGGGAGCGCTGGTATAACCATGGGTCGACGGGTCTAAGGATATCGAGGCACTATTCGCCACTGAGGCGGTTCATATTCACCGGGGTGAAAGAGCAGCCCTTATCCATGATTTGGCATAAGCGACCGTGGACAAGAAGCCCTCGAGGGAGTGATGATGTGTTGTTCCCTTGTTGAGGTCGTCGGAGACCATGCCGAGCGAAGGGCAAGCCCCTACGACCGGTGGGGTGATCAAAAAAATCATAAGATATGGAAACAAAATGGTATGAGAGCAAATGCACAATCCGGCGGCTTCACCAATCCCCTTGGATCTGGCGGCTTCATCATGGGGGAATCCCTTTTGATCCGGCGGCAATGGGGCATACCCCTTGATCCGGCGGCTTGGCAAATGGGGAGATGCCCTCTTGATCCGGCGGCCCTTCTCAATAGGGAATTTCCCCTTGATCCGGCGTCCAAGGCAATGGAGAAGACCCCTCCCTTGATCCAACGGCCAGGGCAATGGGGAGGGCACCTTGTGATCCGGCAGCCCTTCTCAATGGGGAATTTTCCCTTGATCCGACGGCCATGGCAATGGGGAAGACTCCTTGTGATCCGGTGGGCAGAGGGTTGGCGAGGTGGTGATCCGGCGGGTGCACAGCACGTCGGATCAGCTAGAGCTGATCTAGCAGTGCTCACCGCTGCTGAGTTAGTCTCTTTGGATCACTCTAAATGATTTCAGGGCTGGGAGGGACCATTCTTGGCTAGGCAGGGTGCCCCATGGAACTCGGAAGCTTCGTATGAGCACGAAGAGAACAACTGACTCTTATAGATAACGGATTGATGCGGAAACTCATGATACGGCGGCGTACCCACGACTCTGTTTCAGATGGACCACATGGTCGTTCCCACATTGCCATATCCGTCACCTAACTGGACAACCAGAGATCATGCTTGGGGAACCGCAAATCTTTGGCCCCGATTGAGGAGGCAAATCGTCGATGGAATCTAGCAGATGTGAAGGGACACTGAAAGCAATCTGGGAGTCAATGCATGCGTCGATTCACATAGGAGGAGGCAGAAATTAAAAAAATCGACAACACATCTGTAGCCTCGAGGAGGGGGCGATTTGCTCAATTTGGAGTTTATCCCCCACTTCATCTAACAAACGTCAAGTAGAGAAAAGAGAGGAGAGAACGGAGAAATGCACATGAGAATCGTCTCAAAAACAAATGCCCATATCCATGTATTCTCCCTAATCGGGAGTCATTGTAACCCATCTTGGCATAAGGGGACTGTGGGGGTGGAGAGAGTGGGAAAAGCAGTAAACAAACATTCGATCTCGTATCATAAACTCATCAAGACTTCTTATTCTATTCAGAAAGAGAAACATACAATCACAATGCAATTATTTATAGAGAAATGGGGGAGAGGGGGATATAGCCCGATGGGCATAAATCAGTGGAGACCCACCTATAAGATCAGCAAACGGAACATGATATCAGAAAAGAAAATTGATGATGATGATGCAGTAGCAGAAGCCAATCTTCCTTTGATCGAGCTCTGGAGATTTCAGGAAGGCAGTTGGGGCTGGGGGACTGCGGCTGGGAGCCTCTCAAACCCTCAGAGAACTCTTTTCTTTTTTGGGATTTTTCTCTGATTGCCGCCTCTTCTTTCTTTTTTGTTTAGAGGCCGAAAATGGCCTTTTTATAGGCAAATGGGGGGTGCTTGTGATCTGGCACGCTCCCAGCCGCCGGTTCACCATCCCATGAAGAGGAGTCGGTGGCCGGTGATCCGTCAAACTCCCAGCCGCCGGTTCACCATCACATGAAGAGGAGTCGGCGGCCAGGTGATCCAGCGGGGGGTACAATTCTCTCGTCGTTGAGGGTGCGTCGACGCACTCTATGAAGTGTGTCGATGCACACTTTATTGAATGTCCTGAAAGGCCTCTCTGTGCATTTTAGGTGCGTCGACGCAGCGTGCGACGTGTGTCGACGCCCCTGTTGATCGTCGGGAAGGCTCCTCGTTGTCTTCAAGTGCATCGATGCAAACTGTGAGGTGTGTCGACGCAACTACTGATTTCCTAGAAGGCTTCTCTTCTTTGTGTTCAAGTGCATCAACTCTCCTGGTGATGTGCATCGACGCACTTTTGTAATCCGCACGGAGTGCTGGTTGCTCACCTAGTTGGTAGCTCTGTCCTTTTAGTGCGCGTCGACGCAACTTGTGAGGTGCGTAGGCGTACCTCATCCTTTGCGCGGGCTGGACTGCGAACCACAATGCGCATGCGTCGACGCACTCAGTGATGCGCGTCGACACACTCAGTCATTCAGGAGCCCTTTCAGCTCTAATGGCCTTAGAAGCTGTGATGTTGGGTCGACACACTCTTATGAGTATGTTGACACACTCTTCTTTTCTTCCTCAATTGTCCTTACTTAGCTTCTTGACATCAAATTTTTAGGCATCAACAATCCCTCATAAAATGTCTGAACAATTTGCCACCTTGATAATCCATGATGAGGACATTTTCTTAGCAAATCTTTCAACCTTTCCCAAGGCTCATGAATTTTCTCTCCAGGATTTTGAGTAAATCCAGTAATGGCTCGCCTCATAGTATTGGTATGGCCTATGGGATAGAACTTTTTAAGAAATTCCTTTTGCATTTCAGCCCATGTTTCTATAGGTTTGCCCAAAGCCCCTAACCAGTATTTGGCTTTATCTTTCAGAGAGAATGGGAAAAGAGTTAATCTTAAGGCATCATCAGAAAAATTCTGGATCTTGACTATAAAGCAAATTTGCAAGAATTCATCAAGATATTTATGTGGGTCCTCATTGGTGTTTCCATAGAATGAAGGTAACATTTGGATGGTGCTGGACTTGATTTCATATTGAATGGCTTGATTTTGAGGTCCTTGAACAATAAATGAAGGTTGGTATTGATTAGATATGAAATAGTCCTTCATTTGCTTAGGAGGTTCATTGTTATCAGCCATTTGATCTTGATGTTAGTTTCTTAGATGCACAAGTCTTTCAATCTCAACAAGTGGCTCTAACAGAATTGTGTGTAGGGATCTCCTACCTTGCATGCACTAGGACCAAGAAGGAGAGAAGATTTTTTTATTTTGTTTTTTTTAACAACCATAAACAAGTTATCAAACAATTATCCTATAACTAAATGGAGGACCTACACTTATGAGTGAGATTTCCAAATCAACCTAAGTCCACTTAAGTCCACTATCAAGATCATCCACTGGCCAGGTAAGAGGTGGGGTTGTGGGAGGCTCCCCCTACTCTCGTAGGGACCTAATTAAATAATCACAAGCCCACTTAAGACGTTTGCCGTTGAACCTCTAGCCTAGACACTAGTTTCCAAAATTGATAATGGGTCCAAGATGGGCCTAAGTTTCAGAGTGAACCCTAGGGCCAATGTCTACTGAATTTTTATTGGGCTTAGGTGATGCAAGAGATGCAAGAGATTGTAATTTTGGGGCTAAGGAAGGGTGATCAAATCCCCACCTTATGTTGTTTAGGGGGTAGTGCCCTTAAGATATTTTGAAATGATGTGTAACAAACAAAGTGCAAACAAGGGATTTTATGCAAGCATGGAAATGCATGAGCATGCTTTTAGGAAAGTTAGATATCTCACCTTGCCTACCTCAATCTTCAACAAAAAGAAACTTGACAAAAATAGAAACAACTAAAAATATAATTCTAAATGATACATGTCCTAAAGCAAGAAGGTGTGGTTGCTAATCTTAGACAGGGTTTGCCGGCCCGGTCGACCCGACCGACCCGGTCTCAGCTTGGGTCGGGTCGGGTCGCTCCCGTCTCGGTACGACTCGGTCCGTCCCGTTCTAAAACACCACTTTATATATATATATATATAATATAATATAATATAATATAATAAAATAGAAAAACACGCATTATATATAAAATATAATATAATATAATATTAAAATAATAGGCCGACCCGGTGGCGACCCACAGCCCGGTCGACCCGGTCCCGGCCTGGGTCGGGTCGTGCGAGACGCACCGGGTCGGCAAACCCTGATCTTAGAGTGAGGATTTTTATTGGTTCAAGTTTTTTTTTAGTTAATGACCCTATCTAACCAAATATAGAAAGGAAACAAAGGAGACTAAATGAAAAGAGGGAAGGTTATGATACTTACTTGGAGAGCAATCCCATGTATATTTTATGACAGAAATAAACAAAGAAAAATGATAAAAGACTTACCTCTAAACCCCTTTTGTGGTTTTTTTGTGAGTTTTTGATTTTTTTGTGTTTTCCTGAACAAGACCTTCACTTACAGTTTTTTGCCTTCTGCGGCGCTTTATTTCTCTAGATTTTCAAATTTCTGGCTCTTTGCTGATAGATGTCTATTTTTTGCGACGCTTTACCTGACATATTTTTTTCTATAATTTTAGGTCTGCTTTTTTCCTTTTTTTTCTATAAAATAAAAGAAACAAAAGTTTGTATTAATATATACAAAAGGAAACACAAAGTTATCAACCAAAAATCTAAAGACTCCCCGACAACGGTGTAAAAAATTGATGCGAGCTGATGCTCGTCGTTAACAACATCACGCACACAATTTTAAAATTTCGCACTCACACACAATAAAATTAAGATTTAAAGTGTAGTGGTAAATATGAGTCGATCCCACAAGCAGGTTAGAACCTTTAAAATTGAAAACCTTATGTTCCTTGAAAAGAGAAATTGTTGAACGAGTTTTAACATTGAAACTAAAATTGCACAACGTAAATCTAGTTTAAAAAATGTGGAGGATTGAGGAAAAGAAATATTGAGAGAGAGGAAGAAGAACAAGAGAGAAAGAAATTGCTCAACTATTTTATTGCTTCAAAAATAAATGTTTACACTATGCTTGAGAAAAGAAATATTACAATTCCAAATATTGTCTAAATAATAAGAAGAGAATAGAGAAAGTGTAGCCAAGAGGATGAGGAAGATGTCGTCGTCCACGCCGCCGAGCTTTTGATCGTCGCCCTGCCTTGCAGTAGACACCGCCGTGAGAGGGAGATTGTAGAAGTGAAGAGGAGAGATTTAGGATGAGAAAGAGAGAGGGATATGTGGAGAAGTGAAGGTTGGATAAAGGGATCTAGGGGATGAAAATGGTGATGGTAGGAGGTGAAAGAAGTGGAGTAAGAAATGGCCAACCTAGCTAGATGAAGAGGGAGGAGAAGAGAGAAGGGTGAGGGCGCAAGTGGGAGAGAAGAAGAAGAGAAGGGGGGCGCACTAGGGAGAGGAAGAGGAGATGCGGCACAACTGGGAGAGAAAGAGAGAGAGAGAAGAAATTCTAGTCTAGCCAAAAAGAACTCCCTTTTTTCTCCATTCAATGGGCTATTTATAAGGGCAATGGGTTCAATGAAGAGCTGAGATTGTTTTAGAAGAAGATGGAGGGTGAGGATAGAAAGGGAAGGAGGTGAAGAAAGGGGAGAGAGGAGTTGGCCTCCCCCCCCCCACTTTTCTAGGGTTTGGGGCACCCCTCTCTCCTTTCCTATTTGGGTGAAAATCCTCTCCAATTTCTTCTCCTTGATTCTCTCCTCTATTATCTCCAAAATAAATCCTTTCTTTATCTCCCCCTCTCTCAAAAAATGGATGATGGCTGCCTTTGACTTGGTCAAGAGAGATGGGGTGCCCTAGGGCTTCCCTCCTCTAGTCATGAGACCATTTTGCCTCTTGCTTGTCCTGCACACACACAATTTCGATTTAGTCCATAAAAATTATCACACTATGCGTATAAATTAAGAATGCACATAATTATGTAATGGAAAATTAATGCTCATGACCCTCAACTCCCTTTTATTGAATGATAACAGTAAATTAATTAATTTACGTGAAAGGTCCAATTTATGTGTGAAGTTGAGGTTAACTATAAAATATGCATAATTGTCTAACTATGTGCACTTGAAATGGTATGTGTGACATAAATTATCATAGAAGAATGGACACTCATCAGTACTAGCTTTGCTTGATCACATTCTTCTATCATTCTTATCATTGGTTTTATCTAAGCTCTGCTCACTTCTTTTGATCTGTCTCAACTTTTCAGCCCTAACCATGACTCGATTTGAGCTCATTGCCCCACCAGTCCTTCTTCATCTTTGATTAATCTCCCTCATTCTATGATTCAATGAGAAAGCTCTCGTGTTTGTGAACCTGATGGTTCTTTGCTCAGTTTTAAGCATTGGTTGTCTGAAGTAGCTATGATTGTTTTTGTTTTCATCTTGGCTTTTCACTATCCCACTGTATTTTTGCGTCACCGCACTATCCCACTGTGTTTGCTTAGCTTATCTGTCCCACCATGTTTTTTCCCTTGCTTAGCTTATCTGTCCCACCGTGTTGTCGCTTGACTACCCTATCTGTCCCACCATGTTTTCACTTGTTTACTTTGTTTGCCGTCCCACCGTGCATTTTGTTACGTCCGTCCGTGCATTCGTCCCACTATGCCTTCCACTTGTTTGTTCCTCTATCCTGTTATGCATTCTGTTGATTCTATTTGTCTGGACCATTATGCCCCTATTTGTTTGCTCTTTGTTGCCATGTGCTATCTATGTTTATTTGATATTACTCACCTTTTGTTCTTATCTATGAAAAATTCAAAAAAAAAATTGATTGAAAAAGCATAAAATCCAAAAATCTGCACGCCACATCGTCAGGTAAGTATCTCTATCCCTACTCTCTATTGCATTACTATATGTTACTCTACATTATTACTTCATCTCAAGGACAGGTTGGTTCTCTATGTGTTCTGGGATCTGAGTTCCCCTCTACCAAAAATAGTGACGATCTAAGGGCGCACAGTTAATCGCTGGATAGGCCATTAGGTTAGACAAATTGTGAATCATGAATGCTTAAAGATGCCATGATGTATGCTGAACTAAAATAAAATAACTCATCAAAATGAATACAAAGAAAGTTTAAAATATAATATACTCAAGGATAATATTACTAGACTAAACAAGTAAGGGTCAAGAGTCTCCCAGTGACCACGGCGTTCGAGAGAGAGTCCATCATCCCCAAAACATTAAACTTTAAACTCTAATTGATCAGTAAGCTATGAGGAAGCAAGAACGATTAAACTCTACTGAAATGATAACTAATTAACACTCAAAATAATAGCGGGGAAAACACCTTAGCAGATCTAATCAGTTGATAGTAAACTGATCAACAATGCTTTTATGTAGCCTTCTTATCAGATCTGATCCGTTAGATAAAATGAATCCAGTTAAGTGTACGTGAAATCAAAAACCAATCAGTCAAGACTGTTAATGAGATCGTTCCTAACATGCATCTAACGGCTGACAGATAGAAATCAAACCACAGTAGAGAAGAGATTTTTAGGTGGTTCGGTCCTCCAGACCTACATCCACCCCACACTCAATCCGAATGTGGCTTCTGTTGACAAACAGCTTGAACAGCTGGGCATTACAGCTTGCCTACATCTGCTGGGCATCACAGCTTGCCATCCGCTGGACGACACAGCTTGCTATCCGCTGATACACAGCTTCGCAAAAGTATGTAAAATGGAAAATAAGGATGATAAAATTCAGCAACGGAATGCTGACATTAAAACCAAAACAAATAAGCTCACGCAGGAGCACTGTGTCTTGGATTTTATCCAAAGAACACATAACAGAAAGATCCTCATATCTGGACTTCTGAATGCTTCTTGCTCACGAGCTCTTCAAACCAGCACCTCTGCTTCTATCTCCCTCTCTCTTTCTCTTTCTCTTTTTCGGTAGCTCTCTGTCACTCTCTCAATCTCCCTTGTCTACTCTTCTCTGCTGCTCTCGCTCTTTCTCTTTTCTCTCAGACTCTCCTCTTCTACTGCTCTCACTATTTTCTGCTTCTGCTATCTTTTTCCACACTCTCTTTTCTTCCTCTAACTCGATCTCTCTTTTCTTCTCAGTAATTCTATCTCTCAAACTCTTCTTCTTTTCTTATGATCTATCTCTCCACTTTCTGTTGCTCTCTCTTTTCTTCTCTCGATCTCACGATCTCCCTCTTCTTCTTTCTGCCTTGTTCAGCTTTTTCCCTTCTTGCTTATCTAACTGAATTGGACGATCTGCCCCCCTTTTATATGCTCCAGGAGATGGGCGTGTGACTACCACGTTTCCCGCCAAATTCTTCAAGCAGATCTGATCCAGACCTTTCCACGTGTCACCACCACTGCGCTTTTACTTTCCACGTGGCAGGATCTCCAAGCTTGACTCCTCCTTGGATCACGTGTCTACTTAAGTTGAGTCTTGAACCACGTGACTCCATTAGGTGTAAAGCTCCCTGCTCGAAATTGGGTCCTTTAGTTGGCTTAACCCTATCAAGAAAGAATAAGGCATTTCATCAAACACCTTATAGTCATAGCATCAGAGAGAGAATATAAGCTTAATCAATATTCAGAAACCTTAATTTGATCAGATCAAACATATGGAGATATATCAGATGCTCAGATCAAACAAGGTATGATAATGCAGATGCTTCAATGCATAGATGTCATATGAGAACTTAGACACACTATCATAGACCTTATACCAGTATGCTTAGACCTGAACAAGCACAATCCCCAAATGTGCACAGACTTGAACACTGGACATGCACAGACCTTTGTATATGATGAATGCAAGAAGTGCACTGACCTTGTATACATACAAGGCAAATGTACACGGACCTATGCATGCGTATGTCACAAGATGCACCGACTAAGTTAAGTGTAGACTAAAACATGCACAGACTTAGTGAGCATATATGCACAGACTTATATGGATGTGGTAGAAGGTGCACCGACCTTATGCATTGCAGTAAAACTATGCACCGACCTTGTAACATATGCCAAGCAACGTGCACTGACCTTAATATAAAATGCTGAAAACCTGCACCGACCTCAACATGCACAAGATAGAATGTGCATCGACCTCAGTTGAGGCTAAGGCAAATCGTGCACCGACTTTGTTTACAGAAGGTGCAACTAGCACCGACCCCAGGTGCAGGTCCGAAGAGCTAACGTCGACCTTGATGCAAACAACATCAAGGTAACACAGACCTTGGTACGCGTTGAACCAGAAAATGCACCGACCTGCTACAGTGTGTGCACTGACTTTATATGCCAAACACCAAAATGTGCATCTACATTCCCATACACAAAGGAAACCTGCACCGACTCTAGCGTGGCTTACACAAGATGTGCACCGATGCTAACAAGGCTAACACCAAATGTGCACCGACTCATATTGGACCAATGCAAAACATGCACCGACCTCATTTGCTTATTGATGCAAACATGCTCGGACTTTGAACAGAATGTGCTCTGACCTTGTATGGCCTAAGACTGACTATGCACCGACTTCATTATGTGCTAACATCGACCCTGATGCATGATACAACAAGGTAACATCGACCTTGATGCATTACAATGTGAACTAACACCGACTCCATGTGCATGACATGCAGACTAACGTCGACCCTAGTATGCAAGTGTGATAACTAACATCGACTTTACATGAAGACATACGCACTTAACATAGTCAAGACTCAATCACTAATGCATCTGTATGCAAACTGACACATGTATACAAAATGATGATTTGACCATGTTTATGCCCTAATGCATGCGTTGACTTTGGTTGACCTGTTATTTTCATGACTTTTCATACTTTTATATGTGTGATGAGATCATTAATTCATTCATCAAGATTAAACATAGTGAGTCATAATATTTGACATAATATTGACATTTAGGCAAAACATTGACATCTCTGACATAATATTTGACATCATCAAAACTACAGAGACCCAACAATCTTTAAGCATTCATGATTCACAATTTGCCCTAGCTTCTTTTCAATTGATGATCAATCGTGCTTAATTCTTTGAATAAGAAATTTCATTCCACTCCGAATTTGAAAGTCTACTATGAGTTAATTGCTTGATCTCGTTGGTCAGTATGATCCCTGTCTGGCATTTTTCTATCCCACTTCAATGCAATTTTATTCCTCCTTTTGATCCACTCATTAGCTGTGAACCGCACGATGGTGCTGATAGATCCGTTGGGCTCGCGTCCATTCCTCTATTGAGTGAAACCTGCAGTTGCTACGCGCTGGGGTGCCTCTTTTGGCAAGAGGCTGATCATCCTTCCTTTTATTTTACTTGTCTGACATTCCAAATATGAGTCATTCGTGCTAGTTTGACCTTGTGATTAGCTCGGACTTTTCTGGATTATTCATATCACTCGTCGGTTGTGACGGATGTCTTCTTACCTTGATGTCCACTTATCAATCCACCTCACTACATTTTCACTGCATCTCCGCTTTGCCAACACTTCGTGTCACCTCCACTTGCTCCCCTGGAAAGCGGACATCAAGGAGGGGCATATGTAGACACCCGTTTATGGGCCACAAGTTGAGCCATTTTCTTATTCTCCCTGTTGATGCCCCAAATGGTCATTAATTGATTTATTCTCTGGCCCCATTGTGAGCCCTTTCAACTCATTTTCATCCCTTGAGCTCAATTTTTGTGCCTTGGACGTCAACCAACACTTTGGGCTAGCCCAGTCTGAATGTGTCCTGGGTGATGACCGCGTCCTTCAAATCGCAGTCGGGACCCAGACTGCGTTCATTCATTTTTAAATTTTCTATCTTTTGACCAGTCAACCCTGAACGCGGTCTATCGCGTAACCGCATCCTTCATGATTGCGGCCATTGTGATGACCGCGTTCTCAGTCAGAAACTCTGTCCGATCGAAACTCATTCTTTCCGATTTTTGATCTCTCTAGAGCCCACTTTGGGTAGGTTTCGGTGCTCGAATCAGTTTAGGGAAGTTCCTAATCCTTCTAGGAACCTTCCCCCTTAATTTTCATATGGATAAATCAATTTTGAGCCACCAAATATATTATTTCTTTTGGGATCCGACCTAGGATTTCTGGTGTAATATCCCGGACCTTTCGGATCCTTTTCATGGGTCTCGGATCTTGTTTTTAGGAGTGTCCGGCTCCGTTATGTCTAAAATTTCATTTCGGACATCTTTTGTGTTCGGATCGACGCGATCCGGAGTTGTTTCGGAGGCCCGGAAGCGTTCCGCGGCTTTTCCACGCGTGTTTTCCGATTTCCGGTGTGTGTTTCGGTAATTCCTTCGGAACCTCGCTGCGGGTGAACCGGGTCGTTCACCTGGGAAAGAGTGGTACCGTTGTGATCGGCGCGTTCCGAGGATTCCGGAAACATATTTTTCTATTTTTCGATATTTTTTGGATTTTTCGGATTTTCTATAAATACCCCCCCCCCCTATTTTCTCTCTCTTCCCCACCTTCTCTTTCTTCTTCTTCTTCCTCCTCCGTTTCTCCCCACCGCGGCCCCGCTTTCTCCCTCTCTTCCTCCCGTTCGAGCGCGGCGAGCTCCCTTCCGGCTGTTGACGACGGCGGGGGGACGGCGGGAGGGCGTGGGTGACGGCGAGGTGATCTCGTGGGCGTGCGGTGAGCGTGGGAAGCGTGAAGAGGTGAGGTTTTCTAAAGCGTTCTTCGCGATTCACGGACGATCCGGCGGAGCATTCGCTCCATTGAGGTAGAGTGACGCTCCCTAGCTCCTTGCCGTTCTTTTCCGTGGTTTATAGGCCGTGGAGAGGCCGAGAGGGGCTTGATTGAGCATGTTTGGGGTTTTTCCATGTTTGGGGAGAGCTCACCCGATCTATGGATTTGATGCATGATTTCGCGTTTTGATGGCCTAGAATCATGCTAGGGGTCCCCAGGGGTCTTCCCCTTTGATTTCCCCCTCTCCGGTGGAGGCATGGGGGCGTGGTTGATGTTTTTAGGCTTTCCCGCCGTTTTCACCGTTGAGTGCGTGTGACGGCCCTTCCAGGGACCATTACATGATGTGACGCGCCTCGAGGGGGCCGTCACATGCCCTTCTGTTAGCCTTTGGGGGTCAGGGACTGTGACGGTCCCATGATAGACCGCCACTTATAAGTGACGCGCCCGGGCTGGGCCGTCAGGGGCTTTCCGACCGTTGGTTTTTGACCGTTGGGGGTCTGCGTGTGTAACGCGCTAGGGCGAGCGCGTTACATCCGCGTGACGCGCTGGGGCGAGCGCGTTACTTCCTGGGTCATCCCAGGTGTGAGGGGCGTGTAACGCGCTGGGCCAGGCGCGTTACATTCGTGTAACGCGCTGGGGCAAGCGCATTACATCCTGCCTTCGCGCTGGGAGTGTGAGGCGCGTGTAACGTGCTGGGCCAGGCGCGTTATATTCGTGTAACGCGCTGGACCAGGCGCGTTACTCTCTGCGTTCCTCAGGCCGTGTAACGGCCTACGTTAGACCGCCAGGTGTGTGTAACGGTCTCGCCTAGACCATTACAGCCTTGTGACGGTCCCGGGGTGGACCGTCGGGTGTTTGGTTGCCCCGAGAGGGCTGCAACCCTATTTTTAGTCCGACTGTGGTCACCGTGCGACGGGGCCGGTGCGTGGGGTGGTCCCCGTGCGTTGTCGGATGCGGGCGTCGTTTTTCATGACTTGAGAGTCTACTCCTTCAGTGACCCTCCACTAGTCGTAGCCTGCTTACACGCGTGTGGTCCCACCAGGGAGTGGTGGAGAGGCTACCTTGAGGACGGTTTTAGACTGGTTTCCGTCGGGCCCCTCGTCGTTAGCCAGAGTCCGACTACGGGGGAAAACCAGTCAGAGGACTAGACCTAGGATGCATGGTCTGTGTGTGCACACGTGGTTGGGGGCGGTTGGACCCACGTCGACGGGCGTGACCCCAGCTAGTCACTTGTTTGTGGTTACTTGTGCGGTGTTCGTGCCTTGGGTAGGCGCTACCACGTCAGGCAGTCCACCTGCGGTGCGGTGTAAGTCGTCAGGGGACGCTATCGGCTGTGCTTCTAGTGGGAGGTACTCCTGTCAAGTACGGAGTGTCAGACTGTCAGCTCGTGTGTTTTGACCTTCGGGTTTGCCGGGTCGACCGTTGAGTTTCGGTTGTCTCACCGTGGCACGTGTGCCGATTTGCGTGCCGTAGGACCTTTGTTTGGTAGAGTACAGGATTTTCCTTTCCGAGGTACTCTCCTACCGCTAGCGTAGTGGTTTCCCATTTTACGAGGTAGGGTTCGAGTGATCCCTACTGAGTCTTGTTCTGAGACTCATTCCCTGCGTGTTTTCACCGTGTTTCAGGTGAGGCGCCGCCCCAGGGGAGCGCGTCTGGGGCGCAGCGTGGTGTGGGTGCCCAGAGGTAGTGCCAGAGGTCAGAGCCGGGGGATGCCCCGTGTAGCTGTACTTTCTTTTCTTGTCTCTGTACTAGTTGTGGACTACTGTTGTTATTTTATTGTTATCTTGTGGATCATGTATAATGTAAAATGCTAATTTATTTCCTGCTTAATACTATAACTGTTTAATTTCTGCAATTACTTGTGATACTTGTGTAGTTCCCACACCATCCTTCTAACCCTTCCGAGTCTTCGGGCTCGTGGGTGGCGGTGCGAGTCTCGGGTTATCGGGCCTTCCCGGTAATCGGATTCTCGGGTCGTTACAGCTGGTATCAGAGCGCGATTGTGGAATTATGCGAGAATCATAGGCAATTGTAGTGGTCCACTAGTCCACAGCGATGATGTAAAGTTGACACTGGCATTGGGCATCGCGCATTTTCTTAACCTTGCCGTTCTCGTGTTTTCTATCTTTTGCTTCAGGTGCGAGTATGGCGCCGAGGCAGGCGACTCGCTCTCAACAGGGGCAGTCGGCTGGAGGTCAGGAGATCCAGCAGGGGGTCCAGAGGGACCAGGAGGAGCAGAGCAGAGTGCCACCAGGGGCCACCGAGGCAGTGGATACTGCGAGGCTTCCGGGGGCCGAGGATTTCTTTCGTGGCATGTACCAACTTATGTCTCAACAGTTCGGCGGAGAGGCTGCTGAGGGCTCGTCAGCTAGGGGTGGGCCAGGCCGAGCAGTGAGGGACTTTCTACAGTTCCATCCACCGTACTTCAGCGGCCAGGCAGACCCTGATGCGGCTCGTGATTGGCTTGATGAGATGGAGCGGGTGTTCAGTTCTGCGAAGAGTGCTGCCGAGGACAGAGTAGTGTTGGCTTAGAACCAGTTACAGGGTACAGCTCGGAAGTGGTGGTCTTCCGAGTGGAAGACGTCTTTTCAGCTTCGTCCACTTGAGCAGGTCGAGTGGGATGACTTCGTCAGTACTTTCGAGCGTACGTACTATCCAGACTACGTTGCTACGCAGCGGATGCGTGAGTTTCTGGAGCTGGTGCAGGGTGACATGTCCGTGTTGCAGTACAGGGGCCGGTTTGTCGAGCTGGGTCGGTATGCACCTCACATCATGGAGCATGAGAGGGTAAAGACCGCGCAGTTTGTCCAAGGCTTGAGGCAGGAGCTGAGGCACCATCTGATCGCGAACGGGGCCACTGATCTGGAGTCAGCGTCTCGTGTTGCGGCTTCCTTGGAGATGGACATGCAGAGGACCCGAGGACCGATCAGCCAGGGGTAGTCTTTGTCAGGTCGCAGCCAGCAGTTGGCTACCCAGCAGCAGGATTCCTTCCAGCATGCATCGGGTGGTTCGGGAGCGCCGGCTTCGGCAGCGTCGGTAACAGGATCTGTGTCTTTTGGCTCGAAGGTCAAGAAGTTCTTCGAGAAGAGTTTCCGGAAGAAGAAGTCCAAGGATCAGGGGCAAGCTTCATCGGGCAGTGTACAGCAGCCAATTCCTTTGCAGCGTCAGGGATCAGTGGGTGGATTGCGAGTACCGTGTCCACGGTGTAGTGGGTTTCACCCAGGCAGGCAGTGTATTGCACCGATCATCTATTTTCGGTGTGACCAGCCAGGGCATATGGCGCGTGACTGTCCTCAGAGGTAGCCGCAGCAGCAGTTTCCTCAGCAGCAGCAGGTTCCCCAGCAGCAGAGGCAGCAGCAGCAGCAGCAGAGACAGTATCCGCCACTACCCAGGTCAGCTAGTGTGGGAGGCAGGCAGAGAGCTCGGGGCCAGATCACGCACCTGACCAGGGCAGAGGCAGTGGCGTCATAGCTCGTGGAAGGTACCGTTCAGATTTTGGGTTGTGCGGCTCGGGTTTTGTTTGATTTTGGCGCATCTCATTCGTTTATTTCGGAGGATTTCACGCTGAGTATTGAGGAGCCGGTGACCCAGTTGTTCTGTGACTTGGCAGTGGAGTTACCTTCTGGCGATTTTATGATCACTCCGTATTGCTTTGATCAGGTTCCGGTTTGGATCGATCGGCGGAGTATGCCAGCCAGGTTGTATGCGTTGCAGCTTCGGGATTATGACATGATTCTAGGCATGGATTGGCTCGAGACTCATGGAGCGGTGGTGGATTGTGGAATGAAGAGGGTCTACTTCCATCATCCGACGAAGCGGACCTTCTATTTTCAAGGTATCCGTTCCACCTCTTCTCGATTCCTTCTCTGCTATTCGAGCCCGTCGGTTGCTTGATTCTGGTTGTCAGGATTTTCTCACGTCCGTGGTTGTGACTGAACGGATGGAGCCGAGTGTCGAGGACATGCCGGTGGTGTGCGAGTTTCCCGACGTTTTTCCCGAGGAATTGCCTGGGTTACCTCCCCAGCGGGAGATTGATTTTGTGATCGAGGTCGTACCTGGTACGGGACCTTTGGCGAAGGCTCCCTACCGTATGGCCCCCGCTGAGTTGAGGGAGTTGAGGGCGCAGTTGCAGGAGCTGTTGGCCAAGGGGTATGTTCGTCCTAGCTTTTCCCCTTGGGGTGTGCCCGTGTTGTTTGTGAAGAACAAAGACGGTAGTCTGCGGCTATGCATTGACTATCGGCAGCTGAATGAAGTGACCATTAAGAACAAGTATCCGTTGCCACGGATTGATGATTTGTTCGACCAGCTTCAGTCTGCGCGAGTGTTCTCGCGGATTGATTTGCGGTCTGGTTACTATCAGCTGAGGATTCGCGAGTCCAATGTGGAGAAGACTGCATTCAGTACGAGGTACGGGCATTATGAGTTTCTGGTGATGCCGTTCGGGCTCACCAATGCCCCTGCAGCCTTCATGGACTTGATGCAGAGGGTGTTTCGTCTGTATTTGGACCAGTTCATTGTCATATTCGTGGACGACATCCTTGTTTATTCGCGGTCTGCCGAGGAACACGCGTACCATTTAGGTGTAGTGCTGCAGACATTGTGAGATCACCAGTTGTATGCGAAGCTCAGCAAGTGCGAGTTCTGACTCTGCGAGGTACACTTTCTGGGGCACATGATTTCTGGTGATGGTATTTTCGTGGACCCCGCCAAGGTTGAGGCAGTAATGCAGTGGCCGAGGCCGAGGTCGGTGACGGAGATCCGGAGTTTCTTGGGGCTTGCGGGCTATTATCGTCGGTTTATCCAGGATTTTTCTCGCATTGCGACCCCGATGACTAGACTCACGCGGAAGGATGTGCCTTTCGTCTGGTCTGAGGAGTGTGAGCAGAGCTTCAGGGAGCTGAAGAGATTGCTCACCTCGGCTCCGGTATTGGTTTTGCCTTCTGGATCGGGAGGTTTTATGGTGTGTACATATGCTTCCGGGGTCGGATTGGGTGTTGTGTTGATGCAGCATAGTAGAGTGGTGGCTTATGCATCTCGGCAGCTAAAGCCCCATGAGGAGAACTACCCTACCCATGACCTTGAGTTGGCGGCGGTGATCTTCGCGCTGAAGATCTGGAGGCATTATCTGTACGGTGAGAAGTTTGAGGTGTTCACTGACCATCAGAGTTTGAGGTATGTGTTCTCGCAGAGGGACCTTAACATCAGGTAGAGGCGTTGGATGGAGTTCATGAAGGATTATGACTTCACATTGTCTTATCAGCCGGGCAGGATGAATGTCGTCGCCGATGCCTTGAGTAGGAAGGTCACGGTCAGTGTCTTGATGTTGAGGAAGTGGAGGCTCTGGGAACAAGTGCCCGAAGTATCTTTCAGGCTCAAGATTCTCCAGGAGCCTGGATTAGCAGTGCTTGCGAGTCTGACTGTCACTCCTGCTATCCATCGTCAGGTGACAGAGGCTCAGCATGCGGACCCTGAGTTGCCCCGGATTCTGGCGATGGCCGATGTGGAGCTCGGCGAGGATGGTGCTGCGAGGTTTCGTGGCAGGCTGTACGTCCCAGCGGAGGAGCAGGTTCGTCGTGCGGTGTTGCGCGAGGCTCATGGGAGCAGGTACACCGTACACCCGGGTGCGACAAAGATGTATCGGAACTTGCGGAGACAGTTCTGGTGGCCTGGCATGAAGAGAGATGTCGCAGATTTTGTGGCCAGGTGGCTGATCTGTCAGCAGGTGAAGGCGGAGCATCAGCGACCAGGAGGTACTCTCCAGCCATTGGATGTTCCTATATGGAAGTGGGACCACGTGACCACGGATTTTATGGTGGGGTTGCCGAGGACCCCGAGTGGGCAGGACAGTATTTGGTTGCTGGTGGATTGGCTGACGAAGGTGACGCGGTTGTTACCGGTCAAAGTCAGCTGGAGCGTGTCCAAGTTGGCTCGTTTGTATGTAGAGCGGATCGTTCCATTGCATGGGATTCCCGTTTTGATCGTGTCAGATCGGGATCCGCGCTTCACTTCTGGATTCTGGAGGAGTTTCCAGCGAGTGCTTGGCACGGAGTTAGCTTTTAGCTCGGCATATCATCCTCAGTCTGATGGTCAGTCTGAGAGGACCATTCAGACTTTGGAGGACATGCTGAGATCCTGCTGCCTGGAGTGGCAGGGGAGTTATTCATCACCTACCATTGGTGGAGTTTGCCTACAACAATAGCTTTCATTCGAGCATTGGCATGGCTCCTTATGAGGCTTTGTATGGACGTCCGTGTCGGACTCCACTTGATTGGTTTGAAGTTGGTGAGAGTGTTTTGACGGGACCAGAGTTGGTGCAGCAATGCGTGGACATTGTGCACGTGGTTCGTCAGAACATGTTGGCGGCCCAGAGTCGGCAGAAGAGCTATGCTTACCGTAGGAGGCAGCCTCTCAAGTTCGCCGTGGGCGATCATGTGTTCTTGAGAGTTTCTCCGATGAAGGGGGTGATGCATTTTAGACGGCGTGGGAAGCTGAGTCCCCGCTATATTGGTCCTTTTGTGATCTTGGAGCGCATCGGTGAGGTTACTTACCGGTTGCAGTTACCCCTTGAGTTGGCATCGGTGCATGACGTGTTCCACGTCTCGATGTTGCGGAAGTATGTGCCCGATGACTCTCATGTGCTCGAGGATTCTGTTTGGCCCGAGGTGACTCTAGATCTTTCTCTCCCAGAGCTCCCAGTCCGCATTGAGGATAGGCGAGAGCAGCGCCTGCGGAGCAAGGTCATCCCCTTGGTCAAGGTGGTGTGGCAGCGACACTCTGGTGGGGAAGCTTCTTGGGAGCGTGAGGACGAGATGCGTCAGCAGTTCCCGTACCTGTTTGAGTGAGTCTTCCTCTTCTTTCCCCTTGGGTTGTTCTCAATTTCGAGGACGAAATTCCTTTAAGGGGGGAGGGCTGTAATATCCCGGACCTTTCGGATCCTTTTTGTGGGTCTCGGATCTGGTTTTTCGGAGTGTCCGACTCCGTTGTGTCCAAAATTTCGTTTCGGACATCTTTCGTGTTCGGATCGACGCGATCCGGAGTTGTTTCGGAGGCCCGAAAGCGTTCCGCGGCTTTTCCACTCGTGTTTTCTGATTTCCGGTGTGTGTTTCGGCAATTCCTTCGGAACCTCGCTGCGGGTGAACCGGGTCGTTCACCTGGGCACGAGTGGTACCGTTGCGATCGGCGCGTTCCGAGGATTTCGGAAACTTATTTTTCTATTTTTCGATATTTTCCGGATTTTCCGGATTTTCTATAAATACCCCCCTATTTTCTCTCTCTTCCCCACCTTCTCTTTCTTCTTCTTCTTCCTCCTCCGTTTCTCCCCACCGCGGCCCCCCTTTCTCCCTCTCTTCCTCCCGTTCGAGCGCGGCGAGCTCCCTTCCGGCTGCTGACGGTGGCGGGGCGACGGCGCGAGGGCGTGGGTGACGGCGAGGTGATCTCGTGGGCGTGCGGTGAGCGTGGGAAGCGTGAAGAGGCGAGGTTTTCTAAAGCGTTCTTCGTGATTCACGGACGATCCGGCGGAGCATTCGCTCCATTGAGGTAGGGTGACGTTCCCTAGCTCCTTGCCGTTCTTTTCCGTGGTTTATAGGCCGTGGGGAGGCCGAGAGGGGCTTGATTGAGCATGTTTGGGGTTTTTCCATGTTTGGGGAGAGCTCGCCCGATCTATGGATTTGATGCATGATTTCATGTTTTAATGGCCTAGAATCATGCTAGGGGTCCCCAGGGGTCTTCCCCTTTGATTTCCCCCTCTCCGGTGGAGGCATGGGGGCGTGGTTGAAGTTTTTGGGCTTTCCCGCCATTTTCGCCATCGGGTGCGTGTGACGGTCCTTCCAGGGACCGTTACATGATGTGACGCGCCTCGAGGGGGCCGTCACATGCCCTTCTGTTAGCCTTTGGGGGTTAGGGACTGTGACGGTCCCACGATAGACCGCCACTTATAAGTGACGCGCCCGGGCTGGGCCGTCGGGGGCTTTCCGACCGTTGGTTTTTGACCGTTGGGGGTCTGCGTGTGTAACGCGCCAGGGCGAGCGGGTTACATCCGCGTGACACGCTGGGGCGAGCGCGTTACTTCCTGGGTCATCCCAGGTGTGAGGGGCGCGTAACGTGCTGGGCCAGGCGCGTTACATTCGTGTAACGCGCTGGACGAGGCGCGTTACTCCTTGCGTTCCTCAGGCCGTGTAACGGCCTGCGTTAGACCGCCAGGTGTGTGTAACGGTCTCGCCTAGACCGTTACAGCCTTGTGACGGTCCCGGGGTGGACCGTCAGGTGTTTGGTTGCCCCGAGAGGGCTGCAACCCTGTTTTTAGTCCGACTGTGGTTGTCGTGCGACGGGGCCGGTGCATGGGGTGGTCCCCGTGCGTCGTCGGATGCGGGCGTTGTTTTCCGTGACTTGAGAGTCTACTCCTTCAGTGACCCTCCACTAGTCATAGCCTGCTTACACGCGTGTGGTCCCACCAGGGAGTGGTGGAGAGGCTACCCTGAGGATGGTTTTAGACTGGTTTCCGTCGGGCCCCTCGTCGTTAGCCAGAGTCCGGCTACGGGGGAAAACTGGTCAGAGGACCAGACCTAGGACGCATGGTCTGTATGTGCACACGTGGTTGGGGGCGGTTGGACCCACGTCGACGGGCGTGACCCCAGCTAGTCACTTGTTTGTGGTTACTTGTGCGGTGTTTGTGCCTTGGGTAGGCGCTACCACGTCAGGCAGTCCACCTGTGGTGCGGTGTAAGTCGTCAGGGGACGCTACCGGCTATGCTTCTAGTGGGAGGTACTCCTGTCGAGTACGGAGTGTCAGACTGTCAGCTCGTGTGTTTTGGCCTTCGGGTTTGCCGGGTCGACCGTTGAGTTTCGGTTGTCTCACCGTGGCACGTGTGCCGGTTTGCGTGCCGTAGGACCTTTGTTTGGTAGAGTACAGGGCTTTCCTTTCCGAGGTACTCTCCTACCGCTAGCGTAGTGATTTTCCATTTTACGAGGTAGAGTTCGAGTGATCCCTACTGAGTCTTGTTCCTAGACTCATTCCCTCCGTGTTTTCACCGTGTTTCAGGTGAGGCGCCGCCCCAGGGGAGCGCGTCTGGGGCGCAGCGTTGTGCGGGTGACCAGAGGTAGTGCCAGAGGTCAGACTCGGGGGATGCCCCGTGTAGCTGTACTTTCTTTTCTTGTCTCTGTACTAGTTGTGGACTACTGTTGTTATTTTATTGTTATCTTGTGGATCATGTATAATGTAAAATGCTAATTTATTTCCTGCTTAATACTATAACTGTTTAATTTCTACAATTACTTGTGATACTTGTGTAGTTCCCACACCATCCTTCTAACCCTTCCGAGTCTTCGGGCTCGTGGGTAGCGGTGCGAGTCTCGGGTTATCGGGTCTTCCCGGTAATCGGATTCTCGGGTCGTTACATCTGGGCTCCCTTTCCTCTATAAATTGAGAGCCTTGGCCAATGGCTCAAGAGATGCAACTTGGGGATTCGACCACGAGGAGGAGGGCAAGGCCATGCTGCACTGGAGATCATCTTCCTCGTCCTCCTATCATCCAGAAAGTTAGATTGGGGCATTTTCTTCCTCGTTCCTCTGATCTTCTTTGTTCTTCTTGTTCCATATTGTCTTCGATTTCATTTTTAATCCCAGCATAGCATTGCATCCAATCTTTCAAAATCACTTATTTTATCAATCACACACACATACACGAACTCCAAACCTAGTTTTTGCCCTTCCATAGGGGTTTAAAACCACCAAACCCCCAGGTATCCTCCCCCTCCAGTTTCATGTTCATATCAATCATAGGGATGGTTACTACGCTTAATCATATTATAATGGGCTTTTCTTTGGTTTGGTTCACTGTTTTGCAGGCATAAGCAGAAGAGGACGTGAGACCCTTGCACCTTGGCCGACTTTGGAGCAAGGAAGGAAGGATCCATGCAATCCCGCTATCGTTGTTTGAACGCGGCATTCACAGTAACCGCATCCCTTAAGAACGCGGTCGCTACAGTAACCGCATCCTGAAGGCGGCCCTCCAGCAAACCGCATTCAGCTCAGGCCCATCTTCGGCCCATTTATCTTCTTTCTGAGGTAAGTAACATGGACCCTTCAATTCCCATATTCTTTAGCATGTTATAAGCCCTCGGTGGCGATCACAGATCTTGTTTTTCTTATCTTTCATCGCATGCACCCCTTTATCATATATTATTCATGCTCCTTTATTCTATTTTTGATTATTGGGTGTGCTGGAGTGTTATATTTTTATAATCTACAAGGAGTTTTGCGTTGAATGCACAACCAGAAGAGTACTACTTCGAACTCTAGGGTATTTACAGACTCCTAGATTTTCTACCCATTAGATACATCATGCCTTCAACGGTTGGACCTCTAGTTGCAATGTTCGATAGCTCTGACTCCTCCTTGGAACTCCACCATTTTTGTGTACGCAGGTCTATGTCCAGGTGGTAGGTGAGTGAAGCTTCTACCATAGATATGCATGTCAGGATATCTTTCCATTTGCATGCCATATGTCTCTCTCACCTCAGTCTGTATATCTTGTAAATATACTAAAAGTATTTCCTACATACATAGTTGTTAACTTGACATGACATAAAGCACTAAAATTTGAAATACACGTCTTAGCATTTGAATACATGAATAAAATAATGTTGGGCACGCAAGTAAAATATATCTCACTTTCACAAAGTGACATTGTATATTGACCTTGCAATAGTATATATTTATATTCTGAGATTGAAGTATGCAACGACTACTTTGCATTTAATGCAGGACATATATAGACATGACCCTCCGACCATTAACACTTTTATTTGGACATGCATCGTCTAAGTTTTATAGCATTTAAGTGCTGATGCAGTTTAAACGATAAGAGTAGCATCTACATTGCATGGCAGTGTAGCAGCTAAGTCTTTTCAGAGGTGCTTCCCATGTAGTTTATCATTTTATGGCATTTGGACAAAGCACAGTCAAAAAGAATAACTTATTTGACCAAGTCTAAAAGATGGAAGCTGCATCGTCTAATTTTTCACTTAGACGATGTGGCCATCGTCTATATGCAAGCTTGGGCGATGTATTACCAAATATGACTTTGAGATGGAAGGATTTGGGTTAGACAATAACTTTTGTCGTTTAGTGATTTTAGACGATATATCGTCCAACTCTTCGTTTAACTGCTCTATCATCTACTTGTTTATGACATAGACGATCTTCCATCTACTTTAAGAACGTAGACGATGTATCGTCTAACTTGTATTGTCTATAAGGAGTTGGATAGAAGGTTTTACTATTGGATGATGCACTGTCTAACTATTCAACTTAGACAATGCATCATCTAATTAACTCTTCGTTACTTCATCTACTATTTGAGACTTAGGTGGTGTTTCTACTGCGTTTGAGATATAGACGATGTATCATCTAACTTTTACTCTTAGACAGAAGGACTTAGATGGAACATATTAGCCTTTCCAAGTAGGCAGAGCATCGTTTAACTTCTAAGGTAGACGATGCTTCGTCTATGCACTTAGATAGAATGTTTTGACCTTTTTAAAGGGTAGACGGTGCATTGTCTAACTTCTCAAAGTAGATGATGTTTTGTCTAACATTCATTCCTTAGGCGGAAGGTATCCTAGTGTTTTAAGTTAAGTTTGTGGACGATCTATCATCCGACTTAAGCTTTAAGCAGAATACTTAGATGATGTTTCATCTATGTTTAGGACTTAGACGCAGTAACGTTTAACATCGTCTAGCTTTCCCAGATATAAGATAAACTTGATTTCAGGCTAATCTATCATCCAACTTAAGCTTTAGGTGGAATACTTAGACGATGTTTCATCTATGTTTAAGACTTAGACGTAATAGCATCTAATATCGCCTAACTTTCCCAGATATAAGATAAACTTGATTTTAGGCTAAGTATTTGGGAGACTTGAGTTTTGTTAAACCAGTGAATTAACTTAGCCATCTGGGATAGTATAAAATTTAAGATATTTAAAATATAATTATTTTATCAAAATTTAAATTAATTGATTTGTGAGAAAAGTTATTTTTAGAACACTTAGAAAGCACATGTTAGGGAAAAGAAACCATCCAACTGAAGAGTTCTTCAACTACAGATAGACCACACGCTATTAAACTCCTCATAAACCTAAATTAATTAGTCTCTTCTATTTCATTTTTTAACCATTTATGGTTAATTATAAGATGCATCGACCATTTGGTTACGAGTTCATTTGGAAGAAAAGCAGAAGTATAAAAGAAATTGCAGATTAACAATTGGAGTGATTGTCTATGATTTTTGAGCAAAGGGGTGTTGAAAAAAATCACCTGATATATTCGTTCTGTTGGCTTGGTCTTTGGCATGCCAACTTGCGAGACACTGTTTGATTTTTCAGCCATCTGAGACGTGTGTGATCATTAGATCATATGGGGACGCTACACCATGCATGAGTCAAGTTGAAGTTGGCATGTGCCTTTTAACTGGTGTGTTGTTTAGGCCTTACCCACTTGATCTACACAGAGAGATCAACGATTACTTACCTAAATTTCAAAACCTCCATTTGTCTACCCAAATGGATGAAGTGATAAACAAGAGTGGGGCACGGAAGCAAGCCAGGGGATGACACCCTAATCTATTTCTCTTTTGCTAATGAACTCTCGGCATGGAGAGGGAAGAGCCATGGGCTAGTTACCAGGTTTTGATCCCGAGTGGGTGAGGTGCTTTTAATTCAGATGAACAGGAGGAGGGCTTTTTGTTTTTTTTTTAAAAAAAAACTATCCCCAAATTTTTGCCCTGTGAATAAAACAGAACTTCTAGAGAATCATATGATTTTGGGAGAGTCATGATTCAGTTACAAGATATCTTCACAAAATCTTGGATTTTGGATGCCATGTACAAATTGTTTCCATGTTGAGGTATCCATCAGACACACCTTCAACAGATGATGCCCCATGAGATATGTTATTGGGAGCTCAGTGGTGGCAAAACGGCCTGTTGGAATCATCATCATTTCAGAACTCACTAGTAGCCCAGAGTTCACAGTTACTGAAGAACAATTACAAGGACCTTTCTTAAAATGGACGGAAAATTGAAATTTTCCGGGAGCCAAACAGAATGATCTTCAGAACCTCGAGAAGAAAAAAAAAATTATCTTTCCATCTTTAAAAAGACATCGGAATATCCCGAGCATGAGATGCTGCCAGGGACAAGGTTCTTTCTTTTTTTTTTCTTTGGTGACGAGGAGAACTTGACGAACTAGAAAATCATGGGCCATAGATCTCTCGAGGATTGAGCACGTGACCAAATAAACCCTCCTCCCTTTACGAGGTAGGTAAAACGAACCTGCGACCTCGTGCTTATTTGATAGGGATCTTCTATCATTCGACTCACCTCGGATCCTGTCCTGTTCTTTGTATATTAGAAGGTTACTGGAGTCATCATGTCGTAGACAGAGTAAATTGGAATAAAATCGCTGACATGACATGTCTATAAAACGAGGCTCTGTCTGTAGTTGCAGGGGCCTCGTCCATGCCCTTCCTTCCACATGGCATCGTAGTACATGACTTCACCCGTCGGCCACTCACAGAAGATCCCACTTTGATGTGATTCAAATCATTGGATCTTTGTTCCGAAGACGTGGCCACAATTTTCAAACAGCTTTACCATTTCATTGATGACGGTGGCAACAGCATTAACGAAGAGGCAGGCATTTGGAGGGGGCACCCCTCGTGGAATGCTGGTACCTCTGTGTTGGGGGTGGTTGGCATCATGGATGCACTGCATTGGCGCCAGACGGTAAGAAAAGCAAGAAGGATTATTCGTGGACCAGCATAACATCACGATACAGAACCGATCTGAATAAATAAAAGAGTTCGGTGGCAGCAACGAAGCGCACAACATGTATGAACCTCGTATCCCTAATTCACGAGATGTCTTTTTGACGACAACTTGTATACATACAAGCTACTTTTAAAGTGGTCAGTACCCTACAAAAGAGTTGATATGCATGCTAAATTCTGAAGTCTAGAGTCCAAACTATTTGCCCATGATGGAAGAAATTTGTAACATTCTTGAATGGTAATATGCCCCTTCTTTTAGAAAGATGGTAATGGTCAACACTTAAAAAACACTACACGGCCACTTCGACGTGCTCTCACTCCCCGGGACCTTCCTTCCCATCTCAAACCTCACCGGTGGTGCCAATGCCACCACCATCGCCGACACCATACCACCGTTTGTCGCCACCCAATCACCTTTTCTCCCTCCTCCTCCTCCTCCTCCTGCGAAGCCCACACATGCGCCAGAAGGCCGCCCGCCGGCGTCCGATCGATGCGTCCTTGCATCCTGCACGTCCAACGTAAGAAGCTTGCCTACCTAAACTAGTAATACTCAAAGGAGATTATGTGATCAGACGATGTGGATAAAATGATTGTAGTATTTTTTTTAATAAACATCGTGATTATGTTAATGACTTTGAAGATGTTAGATTATAACTTCCTTTAATAGCATATTTAACTTCTCTTATGTAATCTCCTTCGAAATGTTCCTATCACTTTAATGAAAAAAAAAAGAACCAAAAAAGTCTACTACCAAATAAGTCTACACAAATTCTAAAACTTACGACACTTTTACCAAATGGATATTTATCAATTTTCATCAATTTTAAAAATTAAGTTAAAAACTGACACAACATAAATTTTTAGATAGAAATAACTTTTAAAAAAGAAACGCTCTCAAACAACACCCTACTGGTTAGAATATAATGTGGCCTTGGGGTCATGATGCCGCCAGGCCCACGCAGATAAGGGGGATGACCCAACACCTTAGGTCCGTCTTGTCTTGTAGCCACAGGCGATACACAACTCGGGTAGGGACGGAGAGTCTGTCCTCATAGGAGATCTCATCAAGACTTTTTTTAGTCCCCCATATAGGAAGTTACGCATCTCTTCCCAGGGGGGACACTTCGTAGTGTTGTTGGGGGGGAACCATCCAACTAGTAACGAACATCTTTTCCGCTGTCTTAATGTATTTGCACCCTTATTAGCCCGACACATGTCCCATGCATGTGCTTGGCTTCCTTTCACTTTGATCTGACTTGATCGTCGGCGGGTTCCCCTCCCCCCAACCCCTTTCGGCTTGAGGGGGGAGGGGGGGATAAAAGGAAACTTCAATTTCACAAACATGTAAAAACATTCAATTTTAAATGCATATTTCAGTGTATTAAAAACAATCCCCCAACTGATTGAACAAAGGTCACTATGATTCGAAGTTTATTTTTTTTCCCTCTTCTAGCGAGAATCACAAAATGTACAAAAGAATATGAAATGGCGGGAGAATGTTAAGAGTAATCAACCTATGAACACCCTACTTCTAATTATCTTCTCTGCCTCCGCAACGGTCAAGCGTGTCACACCCTTCTGCCTTAGCCAACTTTCAGTCCCTTTAGTCGGGCCTTCTTTCAGTTCCCTTTCATCCATCTTCAACAACCTCAAACCCTCCCTAACTCTCGGGAAAAAGCCTTCCGGCCTTAGACACCAAGAACTGAACACCCCAAACAGGACCCCTAAATCACCACTTAGCCTCTCCACACCACCATCATAGAACTTGGCACTGCTCCCTAAAATACCACTGAATAGAAGCTGATCTATCCCATTAGCCAGGCTTCTCCAGAGTGTAACAAAGTCTGCACCATTCAGATCCACCCCAAGTTTGTGCATCTTCCCCTGAAGATAATCCAAAGCCCCGACAAAAGCTTTTGAAATATTCCATCCATCTGCTTTCTCCTGCCACTGCTTCCGGTTCTTCAGATAATCCCGGCACCGTGCATCAAAACCCCTCAAAATGACAGTCGAGATCTTGTCAAGCCAGTCCATCCGAAAACCCTCGAGCTTGCCAATCTCCTCCTGTAGAATAGAGCTCTCTCCATCTGCAATGGCCTCACAGGGCTTGCTCACCATTTCCAGAAAGAATATGTCCTCGCACCATTCCATCAAAACAGACTCACAGTATCGAGCTCCATTAATGGAATTGCAGACCTTGTTCAAGGCATCATCATCTACCAAAGCAGTAAGGCCTTCCGCCTCTTGGCACCTACGTAACAAGATGTCAAGATACTCTCTCACAATGGGTGCACATGCTAATCTAATGAATCTTGCTCTCAGAGGAATGCTTGGGATTGGCCGGCACCGGTCAATCAGAGTTGATAAACGGTGAAGAACAGCACCAGATATTGCCGGAGATTTGTGATCTTCTTGTCCAGATAGAAGTGATGTTCCCTCAATTTTTGTTTTCCAATTTTTCTCGTTCTCCAGCTCTGGTCTCAGTCTTTCAAGTGTTTCAACAAGCTCCATCTCAGCCCATACCTCAAGCCAGTCAGGACGATCATAGAAGACAGATAATGATGAAAGTCTCTGCAAGTTTTCATCTTCTCTTACAAACATTGGGAATCCTGAATTTGTGATCAGAGATTGTATTCGTTTATCAAACATTATGGTTTGGTCAACAAGGTGAAGCCAAGAGATTCTAGCCTGAGATGGAAGGCCAGTGGAGCCTTCCTCCTCTAAATGCCTAATATGTTTAGGAAAGACCACTTTGGCCAAGTATGTGGACAGAGATGTAACCATTGCCGAAACCCACTCTTCTCTGCAACTATAACCCACAAGCCTGGCTTTGTCGACCAATGGTTGTAATATCTCATCCATGGAATCAACAAAGTCCCTAATTATTTTATAAACAAATGCAAATATGAATTCCGGTTTCTCAATCCACTTTGAGAAATAGTGTTGGGACGCCAAAGAAATAGGGTTCACTAGCTCCTCGATTGCCCACAATGGCTGGTGAAGAGCAACTTCTAGGTTGTGACCCTCAAGTTGTCGGGATTTTCTCTGTCTCTGAAACTCCTGCAGATTGCATAGGGCAATGAAATTTTCAGAATACTTGTTCTTCAGGTCTCCCTTCATTGTTAAAAGAGGATTCTCACTCATCACAACCTTCCCTGTACTTTGATTTGCAGTGCTGGAACTTGAAAGTGGTGGTGGCCATCCAAGGGAGGCAATCAGAGACCGATGATCTGCAATTGCTTGGGGTCTTAGAATAGCCAACGCTCGGTCAACTCTGTCATCTGCAGCTGAGATGAGCCGGGTCCACAGAGGGCGTGATCTTGTAATAGATGCTAGTATATCCTCAGTTTTTCTGAGAGAGCTAATTGCCACCAGCCGCATTTCCTGAAAGTAATCAGATGAACATCTACTTCAGAGTTTGCTAAATAACTCATATGTACCATCTGTAGCAAGAATAGAAACATTTCAAGCTGTCTGTCCTTCATTTTCCTTTTAAAGTGAAACTGGAACTCACCTCTGAATTTGCAGAAGATGGAGGCAATCTAATTTTTCCAGTCATACAAGAAGAGACTGCATCTTCAACATCACCAATCAGACTGTCAAGCTTCAATGCTGTTTCTGTAACAATAAATTATCATAATCATTAATCCAGCTGCTACTTCACAAGGTCTGCAAGTGGCTGCTCTCTAGTGTAGGGAAAAAAGCATCTACTCAAATAAAGAAGTTATCATGTCCTGCTCTCTAAATAAATACCACGATGAATGGAAATTTGTTTTAGTTCCCAAGTGACATTATTCTAAGCATGGTATACTGGTTGATCTAAAGCCAAGTCAGTGCAACAGATCAAAGAAGAAAAATAGGCGGGAATTGCACACCAATGTGTCTAAGACCTTTGCTATAGCATAACCTCACTATCCTTCTGAAATGCTTCCATCTGATTCTTTTCTTCACGCTTCCTCCTGCAGACTTGACCCTGGTTTGAATCCTCCAATACAGTGGGTTCAACACTGTAATCAATTCAACGATTCTCTCACAATTTATCTTCATCAACCATCCAGTCCCATATAGGTTGCCACTTTCTTCTCCGCTAATGATGACAATCATCATAATAAACCATGGAGTTCTAAACTAATTGTGTCATCATAGCCACTACAAAGTCCAAAGCTAGCAGCAGAAAGTTGCAAGGGAGCTATAAAGTGTTTATTAAACTACTCTTATCAGGTGCACCAAATAAATCCCAGCCATAAAGAACCAAAAGCTAACCCAAGATCAGCTCCAGACCAACTCAAGCTACCCCCCTCCTGCAACTCGGTTGGGTAGGTCACAGCAGGCCTACCCAAGTTTGCAAGTTATGCATGGCTTTGGAGTGTTCCTGCTCTCAGAAAAGGGTGGCATACTGATATGGATGTGTAATTCTCATATATCACAGGTAGATATGATTTGTGTTGCTTGAAAATAGATGTGGAAGACCATATTCAGACTTCTCTTTTCCTTTTTTTTTTTTGGTTTGGAACATTATCAATGGATAGCAAAGAAAAAATGAAGCATAAGGAAATACAATGATCAGTCTACTAATTTAAAAAGAAAAAAAGAATGATCAGACTACTAAGTCAAGTCAATTCTTGCAGTCACAAACAAAAGAGGGGGGTGGGGGGCAACATGACTAACACACTCTTATTCGAGGAAATTCCATCCTCCAGACGTTTTGCCTTGCCCATTTTCCCTCTAGGCACCCCATCATCCACGTTGTTTGCATCATAGACAAAAACACAATCTTTTTGTGCCTTTGGTTAAAAACTAACCAGCAATCTCTAAAACTGCCACCCCCTAGTATGAAAAGGCAATGTCTTCCCTTTAAACTTTCCCTAGTTGCCCAGGCCTTACAATGACCCATCCTCTTCCCTCTGGAAATCATCTGTCTGCCTTGGAAATGGTTTCCCACTTGCTTTCATTTGAAAACTAATCTCTCATCCATCCATCGGTGAAAATCACCCCCTACTTTACCCATTTCCCACAGTTTCCCTCATTACCATCCACAGCCTCATCTTCCAGAAGAGCCCCTCCAGCCTCTTACATAAGGAGGTAAAAGATAGAACAATGGGGGGTAAATAGGAACTCTCTGAAATTAATCCTAGGAAGGAGGTGAAGACGTGAAAAAGAGGAAGGATCTTGAATTCCTATTTGGCAAATTAAAGAAGGCTAATACCACCTTCCTGCACCTGATGATTCCATCAGCTTTCCCCATCAAATTCTTCTTCATCTCCAATTCCGTTTCATTTTACTCTCAGTCCACACCACCTCTTAACAAATTCTGCCTATCCATGAGCAAAGATCCTTGTTGCACCCGTAATTCTCTCGAAATACTTCGAGAATTTTATCTCACAACAATCGACAAAAAATACGGCGTGGCGTCGACATCGTCATTCCGCGGAGTACCTCCACGATTTAGGGTCTATTGGCCCGACCACATATTATTGCAAACGGCGTCGCAGCAAGGGAAATTAGGAAAAAAATATACATGCATACCTCTCAAGTGGTCGAATACTTGTGTATCGCACGGCCCGGACGGATGCAAAAAGTCCTCTTTGGCGAACGGCGCACAAGGAAACAACAAACAAGCGAGCCCCCGCTCCCGCACGGCTCTCCACCAACTTGCTGCTGCCACGTAGTAGAAACTGAGTGCCAGAAGTGATCGAATAGTTGTGTATCACACGG
Source organism: Amorphophallus konjac (assembly GCA_022559845.1). Lineage (NCBI taxonomy): Eukaryota > Viridiplantae > Streptophyta > Magnoliopsida > Alismatales > Araceae > Amorphophallus > Amorphophallus konjac. Next base: position 40,373,689 of record CM040119.1, read on the forward strand.
CCCGGACAGATGCAAAAAGTCCTCTTTTGCGAACGGCGCACGAGGAAACAACAAACAAGCGAGCCCCCGCTCCCGCACGGCTCTCCACCAACTTGCTGCTGCCACGTAGTAGAAACTGAGTGCCAGAAGTGATCGAATAGTTGTGTATCACACGGCCCGGACAGATGCAAAAAGTCCTCTTTGGCGAACGGCGCACGAGGAAACAACCACCAACTTGCTGCTGCCACGTAGCAGAAACTGAGTGCCAGAGGACAATAATGCAGGGCGGCGGCTTCTCTCCCACCCAGGGCGACCAAAAACTACAGAAAACACGGGAAGAGGGGGCAAAAAGCCCGCCCCTGGTTCAAATGACCCCGCTGGCCTCCCTGCGGGCGCGACCGACCCTGGGCGGGGTCGCGTCCGCCCCGCTGGGTCCCAGCGGAGTCGACCGACCCCGGACGGGGTCGTGTCACCCCGCTAGGGACCCAGCAGGGTAGACCGACCCCGCGCGGGGGGTCAAACGACCCCCGCGGGGTCATTTGACCCACTGGGTCCCGCCTGTGGGTCAAATGACCCTCCCCCCCCCGGGGTCCGTGTTCCCATAAAAAAAAAGAATGGGCCACCCGACCTTGTCTTGTCAAAATTGGGGGCAAAATCCGTTTTTTCATCAAAATTGAGGCAAATCTTCACGTTTTTGACAACTTGGGTCCTCCCACTTCTATAAATAGCCCCCTAGGCCAAGGAGGAGACATGGACTGACAGACACAGAGCAAGACTTGCGGACAAACCACACTTGGCGAAGTTTGTTTGTTTGTGAAAAGGCCCATCAAGGGTATGATTTATAAATATCTCGAGTCTTGTGTTTATGCCCCTAGAGGTTGCGTATGTAATTTTTCATGCATTCTGGATGGCCAAACTATGTAATTCCTTCAGATAATGAGGAATTGCTGAAATGCCCCTCCCAGGATTGCAAGGAAATTCAAGTCCTGCTGTCCGCAGTTTTACCCTGCAATTTTGTGTAATTAGGGCTACGCATCTACATCCCGCGTTGATGCGGAGACGCCCTTTTCCTTGTACAGTCGACAATTCGCCGACAACCTATGTACTTATACGATTCATGAAATGTGCCCAGTTGTTCCTTTATGGGCTGGTCAGAAAATCGTACGTAAGTCTCAACTATCAGAAAATTGTGTACATGCCCCTTTCATTGTGAATCAACGCACGGACGTCTTCTACGAAGTCCATCGTCGCTCTTTTCGCTCAGGGACCCCGTTAGCCCAGTCTTACACCCAAGTGTCATCTCAGACCTAAGTCCGCTTGAGGCTTGATAAAATTATCAAAATACCCCTGTGACCTAAAAGTGGTCTAGGAGCCTTCAAAGCTCTCTGGAGATGGCCTCAGCATCTCGAAGGGTCAGGGATTCTATCCTACCTTTTCTCTCACCTGAAAATTCCTGAAATGTCCCTGACCTGGTAAAATTACTAGAATACCCCTAAAAGTCCAAAATTACCAAAATACCCTTGGAGTCTGGAAAACCTCCAGGCACTTCAAAAATACCTATGGCTTCTATAGAATTGTGTTCATGTCCCCAAACTATAGGGTCTTCAACCTAAACTTAATGAGGCATTTGATAAAGCCCCGGTCATGTCAATCCTTCAGTGGTGCATAAGAGGTAGTTTTGAGCCACGCAAATGAGCTTGCCCTTAGCTTCAGAACCTATAGAGGGAACCTTAAGACTTCTTTGACAATTAAACAAAGGTGTTCGGACGTTAGGCCAATGTAAATCAACACTAACTGCGGTCAGTGGAGAAAGGTCCAACACCCGAATCCAAATTGTCTGATACGATGTGCACCCATGGAATAAACCATGCACGGGTCATTTACACCTTCCCCATGTGCAATCCTTACCATTCTCCCTTTCTCAGGAAAAGAAAATTGTATTCCGTGGCATCCAACAATCCCTTATTGTTGACATTGCAGCCTCTTCTTCCTAGAACTCCAAATGCCATCAGTTACAGACGAAACCTAATGCACAAGAAAAGATAATGAACAACGACGATAATAAAGGAAGACTAGTATCCAAACCAATAAACAAGCACATTACTTAAAAATCCCTACCAGTTCCTTTTTCCCCTGGAAAGTAGAGCACCGCATTGTGTCAATGATAAAAAAACAATCCATTTCTAATATAAACAAATGTTCTAATTTCAAATACAGAATTCTGTTTATATAATATGCAGGGTTTGCAGAACCAGACTCCACCAGTTCTGGTTCCTGTCCCCAGTTCATTCTGGGAACCAGTAGGTTCCTATTTAAGAAGAATGGGTCCAGAGGGTTCCAATTAATAGGCATATAGACATTTTAAACGATTAATGAAAAGAAAGATATCTATTATCAATTGCAAATTTTTGAAGTGTTCTAAATACATGAATTACATGTCTTAAAAAATCTAAATAAACAATAAAACTTCTTAACATTGAGTCATTACTTAAATTAAAGGCATTTTAGCACCAAGTCTTCATAAATGAACCAGGAGCGAGCTAGCCAACTTAGCCTAGTTCCACCCGGTTCTCTTGATTCTATCCTTTTACTTCTTCTTCTTCTTTAATTTTTTTTTTAAGTGGGTAATACCACTGATTGTATAAAAGAAAAAGTGTACAAGTGTAAGTAAGCTCCCACAAAGAGAACCAATACAAAAAATTACACCAAGGCGACGCGGGGCCAATTACCCTCCCAACAAAGCAAATAGAGTTGAGTTAAAGGTGTTCACATTACAAGACAATACTGCCCATTCCCTCACTCTAGTGCAAATGAAAGAAATAAGAGAGTCTTCCACTCTAGCCTGCCTTCTAAATATCTTATTGTTCCTTTCACATTAAAGGGACTAAAGAGTGGCATGCAAAATAAGCCACGAAACAATATGATCGCCTCTGATGGGCCAACTCCTGCCCCACAACCTGATGAAAGACCGTAGCTCTGTCTAATGGCCATAAACACATCGGACTCTGGAAGCCAACCCCTCCCACACAGTCTGAGTACTGACAACCAACAAAGAGATGGTCCACTAACTCGTCTTTTAGGCCACATAAACAGTAAGAGGGTTGGATGTCCGGAAGGAAGCGCCTGAGCATGTCTCTAGTGGGAAGCCTCCCATGGAAAATCCTCCAAATAAAAAGCTTCACCTTCAAAGGACTCTTCGATCTCCAAATGTAGGAAACGTAGTCGTGGCGCAGCCCACCATCCGAGATGACAAGATAAGCAGACCTCACAGAGAAGATCCCCTCCCTGTCCCACCTCCACGACCACGTGTCCTCCCAGAGGGGGCGAGGAGCGAAGTCCAGGAGGAAGATAAGGAGGTCCTGAAACCGCTCCATCTCGTCAATCGTGAGTCTCCTCTTGAAAGTCGACACCTAGGTGCCCCCTAAAAGGTGGGAGTCAAAAGCACAGTCAACCGTCCCAAGAGGGTCTGTGGAGATCGCAAACAAACCACGAAAAGAGTCCTCTAAAGTGAAGTCACCACACCATCTATCTTTCCAGAAAAGCATTGATTGTCTTTCCTTAGATGAACTCGGACCCTGGCAGAGAGAAAGTCCTAGCAAGAGAGGATGTCATGCCAAATAGGAGACGTTTGGGCTGGAGGTGGAAAATCCATATCCCAAACTCTCCGCCTCTCGAAATATCTTTGCCTGATGAGTTGTGCCCAAAGACCCTCATCTCCTGCTCTCAGCCTCCAAATCCACTTACTAAGAAGAGCCATATTGAAATCTCCCACATTATTGATGCCAATACCCCCTTGCTCCTTAGAAGTAGCTACCCTCCCCCACGCAATGTCATGTTAACCCCTACACCTCCCATCACTGTCGTGCCAAAAAAACCTGCCCTGAATAAATTCAATTTTCTTCAGCACCATCTTAGGAATGCGGAACACCGAGAGATAATAAATAGGTAAACTATCCGGCATCGACCTGCATAGGACTAGTCTACCCCAGTAAGATAGAAGCCTCGCCTTCCAGCCCGCCAGCCTAGCCTCATACCTCTGAATAGTAAAAATCCAATTCGTACACCTAAGAGCACCTAGAGTGAGGGGGAGCCCCAGATAGGAAATAGGGAAAGTCCCTATCTAACAGCCTAGGATCCGAGCAGACCTATAAGGTAGCCTATCATCCATATTAACTCCAACAACCACACTCTTGTTGAAATTCACCTTCAAGCCCATAGTGTCCTCCAGCAACTCCAAGAAAGCCTTCGTCACATACATTTGCCTCTCATCCTCTGCCAGGAAAAGAATGGTGGCATCGACATACTGCAAATGGGTTAATTGAGTGAAGACCTCTCCCAACTTAGAATCCTCTGATCAAACCAACAGCCTCTGCTCTCTGCCAAACCTTGCTCAAAACACTAATTACTAGCACAAAAAGGAGGGGAGACATAGGATCTCCCTGCCTGAGGCCCCTACCACTATGGAAGAATGAGGACGACTTTCCATCAATAATAACCGCAAAGGAGACAGAAGAAATGCAAGCCCTGACCCACCGGATCCATGAGTCTCCAAATCCCATACTCTCCAGCACATCAAAACAGCACGACCAACTGACCCTATCATAAGCCTCTTCAAAATCCAGCTTCGTGACCACACCTTTCCTCCTTTGCAACTTCATTGTATACAAACAATCATGGGCCACCAAAAAGTTATCTTGAATATGACGCCCCCTGATAAAAGCTCCTTGGAAATAGCTGGCCATCTTGTCCATGACTCATTCCGAACTCCCTGCCAACAATTTAGAAATGATCTTGCAGGTTCCATTCAACAAACTAATAGGCCTGAAATCACTATATACCTGAGTCCCATACTTCTTGGGAATGAGAACAATAAGGGTTTTATTAATACCCCTCAAGTGTGCTCTCCCCTCCTAGAATTCCGCAATTGCAGCCAACAGATTCGCTTTAATAACATCCCAACAATGCTGAAAGAACACCAAAGGGAAGTCATCTGGCCCTAGAGCTCCATGCCCTGCTAGTGAAAAAAAAGCATGTCTGACCTCCTCCTCAGTGAAAGTCTGCGAGATAGCCAACCTCTCTTCATAAGATAGTCGTGGAAGAAGCCCATCTACAATTCTCGGTCTGAAACTGACCTCAATAAAAAATCTAGAGTAGTAATCCCTCGCCAGCTCTTTGATCTGCTCCTCAGAAGAGATGGAGAGGTCACCCACCCGAATGCAAGTAAAGGTGTTCACCCTCCTCCTATTAGAAGCAATGCGCTGGAAGTAAACCCTCCTTGATCCATCTGTCCCTCGATCTTTGCCTCCAATAGATCTCCTCTCTAGAAAGGATATCATCAAACTGAAGCCTCAAAGTGTCTCGCAGCCTCCTGTCATCAGCATCCAAAAGGCCAGCCTCCTCGAGCCTATCCAGACCCTCAATTTGCTGAAGAATTCTGTCCTTAGTCTCCCTCACCGGGAGGGTTTTACCCTTCCCCTAGGTCTTGAGCGCCTCAACAGTGTGCTTCAATGTAGAGACGAGAGTAACCATAGCAAAGCTATCGGTAACCTGAGCATACCAAGCCTCCCTAACAGTGCCCAAGAAGTCCTCCTCCCTGAGCCAGTACATCTCCAATTTGAACATAACCTTCCTTCCCTGCAGCTGACTGGTCTTCAAAAGGATTGGCCTATGATCTGAAGCAGATCTAGCCAACGGGAGAACCTAAGCATGCGGGAAATGATCCTCCCAATCCACAGAGATAAGAAATCTACCCAATCTCAAACAAGAAGCCCCCACTCTCATGTTAGACTAGGTAAAGCAACCATGCGCCATGCTAATATCAACCAAAGCCGCCTCCTCAATGAAGGTAGAAAAATCTTCCATGTCTCCAGAAAGGCCAACATATCCCGACCTCTCCCAAGGAGTTGCCACAGCATTTAAATCCCCTCCCACACGCCAAGGCCTAGCCGAGGAGAGGTGTAGGCTAATCAACTCCTCCCAAAGCAAACGCTTCTCCTCTCTCCCCTGTGGCCCATACACCCCGGTGAAGTCCCAAGAGAAGTCGTCTTTCACCGAAGTGAAATGAAGAGAGATGGCCCACCTACTAATGTGCCTATCCACTGACACCTTCTCAACCTCAAAGGAGTTCCATAGGATCATGATGCCCCCTGACTTTCCCTATGCCGACGAAGCAACTCCTCTGGAAAGCCTACCAACCCCTAACTCCCTCATAAGACACTCCCCCTCCCCTTTACATTTGATTTCTTGGATGCAAAAGATGTCGATCCTACATCTCCTCACTAACTCCTTCACCGCCCTCTTCTTCTCAGCCCCTCCCAAACCTCTCACATTTCATGGGACAATCCTCATAGAGACAAAGATCAAACCCTCTCTTCCTCTTCCCCTACCTCCTCCCTCACCCCCCTCTGTTGAGCCATTTCCTCCTGTAGAATAGCCATACACGACCTCTTACAAATATTGATGCAAGCCCCTCACATCTTTCTCGACCCCCACCTCAAAGGAAATACCCACCTGATCCGCCATCGCCCTCGGCTGCTTCTCTATCAATTTCTGAGCATTCGCCATCATCTCCCACACCTCCTCTCTCCACATGTGGTATTTCCTCTTCTGCTCCCCACCATCAGCGACGAGGGCCACCATACCCTCTGGACAGACCGATAGGGTCATGACTTCATCTGCAAGAGCACCGGCTTCCGTGAACTGCACCTCATCCAAGTGGCTCTAGGTTAGAGTCTCCAACCTATTGCCCTGAGACTGCTGCCCTGAGAAGCCTAGAACGGCAACATCTGGAACCCCCTCCAACCTGTTGCCTTATGTCTGCCGCCCTAAGTGGCACAAGACGGCACCGTCAGGTGCCATGGCTGACGATGCTACCCCAGCAGTCGCAGACGACCGAAGGGCCTCAACAGGAAGACGGAACAGAGAGCCCCGTTGAGGAAGGAAGGTCGGTTCTGGCGGTAACACAATCTGGCAGGCCACAACACTAGGTCCACCATTCAGTGCGCTGGCAACTGCCACCGTGACCGCTACAGGGTGATCCCCTAGACCATCCCGCTCAGGTTGCACCGGAGAGCTCACCGCCGGAGCTAGACCAACCGTCGGTGAGGAGGCGGCAATGGTGAGCTGTGTTGGGGCAACCAGCAGACCCTGGCTGCACAAATGAGGAAGGCCAGTCGACGTTATCCGACGGGGGAGACGACTGTTATCGGGTCTCAGCGACCCGATACGAAGCGGATGCAATGATAAGTTGGCAGCCGGTTCGCCCGGCCAAACCCAAGCGGACCGCCTTGCTTCACCTGCAGAATCCCCTAGACCGGCATGGTCGGCAGCCGGGCTAGGCGGTCGATTCGAATTCGAATCGATCGCGAAGGCGGGCTTCGAGCCATCATCTCCTACCTCTAAACTCCTCGCCTGATGCCCTAGGCACGCAGCCGACGCCGCCACCTCCTCAAGCAACCACAGCCAAATGACCACCGGGACTCTATCAAGGCGCAGAGAGATGACCGTCGACAACTCTTAAGGGTTCGCCACCTTCAGCACGGCGACGACCGACGTACGAGAGCTTATTGGGGAGAATTCAAAATTGCCGGCCTCCACCTCCCCAAATGAACTCGCCAAAAAAGCTAGCCCACTGTCGTCACAGAGAAATAAAGGGACCCCCTCAAAGACCAGCCTGAGCCTCCTCACAAGCGGGTTGGGAAACGTACCTCTAGCCTCCGACCACCACAGCAGGAGGATGAGGAATCTGCCGATCATCAGACAGCCCACCTCCGCCATCCAGCCGGCCACTTCCTCATTCACTCCCACAGCCAGGAACGTGCTGGAAGTAATCCTCAAGACCTCCCAACCACTCCCAGACGCTTCCACCAGAAGCTGTCGGACTTCCTCAGCCACTGCTTGCCCTTCGAGCATGGCCACACACAGGCACCTCCTCAACCAAGCCCTTCTGCCCTGCAAAGCATCTGCATGGAACTCACCTGTGTCGTACCAACTCCTAGTTGCCCGACTCAACACCGAAGGGGAGGGCAAGAGGGCATCTCGATAGGAACAAAGACCACTCTGTCCACCAGACGGAGCAGCAAACCGCATTCCCTGCAGCCGACAAAAGCATGAGATGTGGCCTCGACGGCCACACCTAAAATAGGTGGGAGCACCCTGACCCTCCTGCCGACGAACACCCCCACTGGAAACGAACCCCAATGAGCGGTGGCAAACCATGGTGCCACCCCGAGCCCCTTAAAACCCCATAGCTTCTCTCTCTAGAAAAGGCAAGAGAGAGGGTGGCCTAAAATGAAGTGTTTCATTCTTTAATTAAACACCCAAACTGGTCAAAGAATACTGGGAGCACCAGTTCCAATCTCATATTAGTTGATCCAATCAGAATCAGCTGATTTTGCAAACCACAATAACATATAGATAATATTTCATAATAATAGAACATAATCCGAGTCAACACTTTTTTAGCAAAATATATTTTTTTTCTTATTTTCTTTATGACAATCTGAAAAAGGACACTATTTATTCTTTAAAGGATTCTTCCTTTCCTGGTACAATGAAAAGTATTGTGCATAAAATGATAAAATCACCTAAATGCAATATGTACTATGTGCTATGATAATGATATGGCATATTGACAAAGAAGACAACACTTTTCTGAATGTTAGTTTGAGAAAAATTATTTACAGATAGAAAAACACATTAGTAAAAGGAGATGGAGGCAATGGGTGCTTTAAAGTTTGCCCTTATGCAACCCAGCCAAATTCCCATGGGCCCTCAAGAAACAGTAGCCAGAATTTCTCCTGGTCTTGCCAGGGGTGTGCCCCACTTCTGCAAACTAGGGGGGAAAAGAAAGAAAAAAAATGGAGACTTTCTTTTCTTGCTTTTTCTTTTTTTTTTTTTTGGGGGGGGGGGTAACCAGAAGTCCCTAATGTGCAGGTGTCACTCGTTCTCCTCTCAAAACACCAAAAAGAGAAGATGAAGATGTTTAGATGAAGATAAGTCCATTCAAAAAGCCAATAAAGTTCTTTTCCTTAAACTGAAAAAGAAGATAAAGGTAGAAGTCCAGAAAGATGTCCCAAAATCCCTCTGTACAAAAGCACACCTAGATTGTGTCACTCACCTCCAAGAAACCAAAAAGGGATTAAAGGGAAGAGGAAGATACATCAACATTACAAATGAGTTTAGCCAACTCCCTAACCCTAGTACAAATGAAAGCTATGATCGATTCCAAGGTCTTGGATTCCCTTCGGAAGATCAATGAATCCTTCTCGAACCAAATGGGCCATAAGGCAGTATGAAGAATCAACTACCGCGGTTTGCGGTTGCCCTTTAGCCTCCATGAGCGATTCCACTCTAAGAGGTGTTAATTGATTGTAGATCGGAAATTGCACACAATGAGCTCATAAGCAACACATTGTATTGATGTCATCCACTACTAGAGCAAGCCAATCACAAGTAGTAGTCTCCCCAAGAAATTCTACATATGAGAGCTCGCACTTTCAAAGGATTCCTCAGGCTTGGGATCAGGGAGAAGAGGCTTTGTGATTGAATTGGTCTGGGGCACGATTGGGAAACTAATAGCAGCTTATGCAATATGCTATCTTGAATGAGAGTGTGATGACTCACAAGTTGAACAAAATGCCATGTAACATCAACACAGTCATCCCCTTTTTTCTCACGTCCATCCATTTTCTTCTCAGCACAACCTTTATGATTGAGTCATATTCATCCAACTAATATAAGCTTGTCTGTGTGAAAGAAATGTGCTTTTTCTCATCATTTTAGTTGGACAAACCAGCTGTTTGCTTTTACAAAATCAAACACTTACAACTCAAGTTTTGTAAATGTAAGTTAATTGAAAACCAACATATTAAAGTGCTAAGGATGGGCATACAAATTGTGTTAACAGACATTCCACATTGTTAACTAGAAAAGCTATACATACCATTTGTACGCGTCATATATCACATAAATGTTTGAACTATTCTCCCCCTGTAAAGGGACAGATCACCTATGGTTAACACTATTGTCCCAAATTTAGTCGACATTGCAGTTCACTGACTGCTCTCTGTGACGACAAAACCTTATTCCAATGGCACAGTTGATTTATTGCATACTTATCCACTGTTTGAAGGAGCATGGTTTGCGATCTCACAAGAATCTCTCGATATTCTCCATCCTTCCGGCTCGCCAAGATCCAGAATGCCTGAAACACTTAGCCAAGACATACAATATTCAAGTATTTGTGACTCTCATGTGCTTGGACCAACCAGTCTGTGGGGTGTCCAAAACCCTTCCCAATTGCTTTTGGCTCATTCAAGTCCAAAGGTGTTGAAGTTAATTACATCCCTCCACCCACACCCACCACAGTGCCGTGAACAGTTGATCTAGCATGTGGTTTCCATTGAGCCAACTACTATCGCTTACCTGTTACTATTGAGTATTGACCTGTCACATGCCACCAATCCGCAAGCCAAAGACAAGGAGGGAAGCTCTCAGCCATGGTCGGCTTGTCCGCTAACTATTGACCACCTCCAAGCCAAAGAGGAGGATCAAACCCCTCCACCCCCTCTCCCCCACAACCAACCTGCAAAATTCTGCGGTCCCGTCACAGCCCCCCTCTTGTATGTGAACCCTTTCTTATGTGCTTTTGCATTGTCGTTGTTGTTCTTGTTGTTGTTATTATTATAATGATGACGATGACAATGATGTATCCATATTGAGTGGCTAAGTGAATTACGTTAAATTTTCACTAAAAAAAGTATAAGCTAATCATATCTACTGCCATTGATCTCCTGAGATTTCTCAGGTATCTCCTCTCCAAGGTTGGCCTGCTTGGCAGACCGCATTGTCTCAGTCCGGCCCAGATCCAGTTCGAGTCAGTTGGATTCAGACCGACTCGGGCAGACTTGAAGTCGGCTCGGCCCTAGGTGCTTTTTTTTGGAAAGTGGATGGTACCATAGATCTATTAAATAAAAGAAGGGATATACATGTATAGAAGGTAAGCCCCAAGTATCCCTGTAAAAAACTTCTGCACACTAAGATAGTGTGGCACTCACTAGCCCCCCAATAGAATAAAAAAAAAAGAGTTATGTGAGTGTATGTTACAAAGCTGGCTGGCCCATTCTCTCACTCTTTCACAAATGAAAGAGACCACTCTATTTGCATCTCTTCCTTCCCTTCTAAAAATTATGTTGTTCCTTTCTCCCCACAAGGCCCATTGAGTAGCATGTAGAATAAGCCACAATACGAGTCTGTCTCCCTTAAGCATCCATCTTCTGTGCCAGTCCTGAAGAAGCTACTGCACATTCTCATGATTGTTCAGTGCCACATTAGATCCTTGCTGTAATCTGCAACCATATGTCCCAAGAAAAGGAACAGGTTGTAAAACAATGATCTAATCTCTCGTCCTACACTCCACAGAGGCAGCAACGGGTGTTTACATTCATGCAAACGGAGACAGTTTGGCATAGATTGGCAGCTTCTCATGTGAGATCCTCCATATAAGAAGCTTCACCTTAAAGGGACTTTAGTGGTCCAGATGTGCAAGGCAAAATGGTGACATTAGTCCACCATTTGAGATAAGGTTGTATGCTGACCTGCCTGAAAAATAGCCATCACTCTCCCATCTCCACCACCATTGATCACTTTTGCTCTACTATGCAAAGTGTTCCATAAGTAGGAGAAGTAGTCTCTCTAGCTGATCTATCTCCTCCTCCTTAAGATTCCTCCTAAAAGAAGATGCCCAAATTCCCCCTGACCGCTGCGTGTCAAAACAACGGGATATCACGGCCAGAGGAGCAGAAGAGATCGAGAAAAGCTCTAGAAAGGTTTCCTTAGGAGTATGGTCACTACACCACCTATCTTTCCAAAACAAGCACTTCTAACCCCTTCCCAACTTTACCCAGATGCTACCAATAATGATGTCCCTACATTGCAAGATACCTCTCCAAATAGGTGAGATATTGTGCTGAGAGGATGGTAACATATCCCAATCCCCAGCCCTCCCATAATACCTCTGCCGAATGACTTATAGTCACCTATGTAATCAGAGGTGTGAGACGCCCGAGGCGACCAAGGGGTCACCTCACATCTCAAACACCTATGCGATGGCCGAGATGTTTGAGGCGAGATTTTATTTAAAAATATATATATTTAAATATTAAACTATATGTCTAAATATCACATAAATATTTTTTTTAAAAGCAAATATCAAAAAACTGCATGTATAAAGACAATATTTTTTTAAATCCATTCATTCCTAAACAAGAATAACACTCCTGTAGATAGAGAGAGAGAGAGAATGAGACAGAGTGAGAATCAACTGTGAGAGATAGAAAGCGAGGGTGAGAGGAGACAGAGAGTGAGAGAGGGGCTCCGCTCCTCCATCTGACTGTGCATGTGTCTATGAGTGTGACAGAGACAGAGAGAGAGGGAGAGAGAGACAGAGAGTGAGAGTGACAAAACAGAGTGAGAGAGGGGCTCCGCCCCTCCCTCTGACTGTGGCCGTGTCTGTGGGTGTGACAAAGACAGAGAGAGAGAGAAGGAGAGGAAGACAGAGAGTGAGAGAACAAAGTGAGAGAGGGGGTCAACCCCTCCCTCTGACTGTGCGTGTGTGTCTGTGGGTGTGACAGAGACACAAAGAGACGGAGAGGGAGATAGAGAGTGAGAGGGGCTCAGCCCCTCCCTCTAACTGTGTGTGTCAGTGGGTGTGATAGAGAGAGAGAAAGAGGGAGAGAGAGAGAGAGAGAGAGAGGGGCTCGGCCCCTCTTTTTGACTGTGTGTGTGTTTGTGTGTGTGACAGAGATAGAGAGAGTTAGAGAGTGAGAGAACAGAGAGAGGGAGAGAGAGGGAGAGGGAGACAGAGAGAGAGGGTGCGTGGGAGAGAGTAAGGCATAGTGAGAGAGGGGCAGAGCCCCTGTGGTGTGAGAGAGGGGCTGCATGCGATGGGGCTGTGCATGTATGCCTGTGTGTGTGTAAGAGAGAGAGAGAGGGTGCATGCGAGAGAGTGAGAGAGAGTGACACAGAGTCGGAAAGGGGCCGAGCCACTACGCGCGCGCGCGTGTGTGTGTGTATGTGTGTGTGTGTGAGAGAGAGAGAGAAAGGGACCGAGCCCCTCTTTGTGAGTGTGCGTATGTGAGAGAGAGAGTGAGAGAGGGAGGCTGAGAGAGGGTGCATGTGTATGTGTGTTTGCGTCTCTCTCTCTCTCTCACTGTGAGAGAGAGACGACTAGAGTACCGCATGCAAGAGAGAGGGGGAGACGTCGTAGTCCGTCTCAGGGTCGCCGCTTGTCAGACGCTGACCTCCATAGGGGGAAGACGCGAGAGAGGGTAGAGATTAGGGTTCCAGTATTCAATTAGGGAAGGAAGGTAGGAAATGGTCGGGGGGTCGAAACCCTTAAGTAAACGACGTTATATAGCCCAGATCTGCCTTATCGGGGTTAGTTGGTCTTCGCCGATTCGCGGGCACCCAATACGCGGATCCGTTGCGCCAGCCGGGCTGGCGGACTGGGCTGAGGCGTTGGTGGCAGGTCGCTACCTTGTGGTCCTTGATTCCGCAACGAAGACATACACCTAACTTCCACTAACATTCCTCCGATCGATGATTTCTTTTCCCACAATGTTTACACTTCTTTTGCGGCAAATCAACATGAACATCCTGCATAGCTCCTCCCTTAATTTTCTTGCAATTAGAAGTCCCATTACTGTCATTAGGTCTCTTCTTGCCATTATCGGTCCTCCTGGCTAACTCTTTCTTTTCCATTCGAGCCTAAACTTTTTCCGCCATCTCTATGGCATCTTCTAGCAATTGAGCTCTCTTAAGTATCTCCGCATAATATTGTATATCCATTGGTGCCAACTGAGGAATGAGTTGAAGTCTTAACCCGTTCATAAATCTCTTAGCCTCCATTCACTCGGTCATAATCAGATAAGGTGCATATCGAGATAGCTTTGAGAATTGGGCCTCATACTCGACTACCGTCATATTCCTTTGCTTCAATGACGCGAATTCCGCAGTCTTCTTTTCTCTAATCCTCCCCGAAAAATATTTAATATTAAAATATGCTAAAAATTCCGTCCACGATACTTGATTACCGGGCAAGGTTGCTTCTACGGTTGCAACCTTTTCCAGCTGAAACGTAGCCAATATGACCTTATCTTGGTCCGAACATTACATTACTCGAAACATCCTTTCAATCTCCTTTACCCAATGTTCCGTCTCATCAGGTCGGTAGATCCATTAAACCTAGGGGGATTCAATCCTTGAAAATTCCTATACAATTCTCCCGCACCACGATTCGCTCCACCTTGCACCACCTGTTGGAGAGCTTGAGTCAACCCTTGGACCATCTCACGCCATTGATTTTGCTCGGCCGCGATATAGCTAGCGACTTAATTTCTACAAAACAAGCCAAGAATTAATTACTTATATCTTTTAGAATTACCATATTTTAACCGGAGATTGAACATATTTTAACAATTAACCCATGGCTTTACCCAATCTCACCGGATAGCAATATAAACTACGAAACCTGACACTTATGACACCTATACCTATGGTCAAAATCTAGGGTTTAAACAACCTACACTCTGATACCACTTTTGTCACGCCCCGAACCGGTAGTAGCGGAACTACTCGAAACGTGGCAGCGAACAATCATGACAATCAGAACAACACATAGACCAACAATAAAAGACAACTCCAAGAGACAAAAATGAGACCAGAACTAAAACAAATATAATTTTATTGATAAAGAAAACTCCATTTTACAACTTCTAGACTCAATTACAATAATTCAAAGAGAAAAAAGAAAAGCTATAATAAGAGGCATCTATTCTAGACTCAAGAAAGATAAAAGACATGGATCTTCTATAGAACGCTCGTGGCACTCGATCACACTTGCCCGTCCTCGTCAGGATGAATGTCTTCTTTGTTATTACCTAAAAAATGTTAAGAAATTGGGTGAGCAAGACGCTCAGTAAGATTTACTTCTCTATCGCCAGGCAAAATATAAGTGATTAATATTTTCTCAATGCAATCTTCATGATAGTCGATTATGAAACATGAACCAAAAAAATAAGGAACAAGATAACGGTGCTAGTAATGAGACATTTATCAATGGAACAATAGTTGGCAAGAACTTAACATAGGAAATTCATATAGAAATGATCATGAATCATTCACGAATAGCAAGATGGAATAACGAAATCAGTGGGCATAACTTGACAGAAAAGGTCAAGAGAACTATACTCCCTTTCTTGGGCTGGGACATGAATATCAAACACTCATATCAGTTCAGCAATTTACCTCATGAGCCAGTGGTCTTCCTCATGGATTCAGTATAGTTTAATTTCACCGCATGAACCAGTGGTCTTTCCTCATGGGTTCAGAATGGCTTTGGACTAAAGTCCTACTGGCAATGATTGACAGAGGGCCGAAGGCCCAATAATCACTATTCATTATTGCAATAGCCAAGTACAAACTTTAGGGCATTCATAAGGGAACAATCTCAACTTCCATAAGAATACAAACTTATAGGGGTGACCATCATATTGCTAGACAGGTCAAAAAATATCACATAACCATCAATTTCGGGCTTATAACACCACAATAACCCAAGGTTGACCGAACTGGGACATTTCATGAAGTATGATATAGACGCGGTGCACACCAATACCACGACCTAAACGCAGTCATCTATGCAACCGCGATCAGAGATAGTCGTTCCAAATAGTCGATACGGGCCGCGCTAAGAAGCCAAGAACGTGTCCCATTACAGTGACGCTTTTAATGAACACGTCCCCGCCCCAAGACGCCCTTAAAAACAGTCACGCATGTTCAAAATATGTTCACCAGAACGTGGTCTCTGTAGCAGCCGCCTTCTGTAACTAGTGGTTGAACGCGGTCTCCTAGAGGGCCGTGTTCAGATCTGGCTAGGCAGAACTGAACAGAACCTCACTCCGGGGTTCCAAAAGCCGATCGGACAATATCTTAGCCGATAAGACGTGGTCCTAAGGGATTTCCAGGGTTTTAATGGTACAACTAGCTGGGCGTCCTTGTGAGAATCCAAGACTCGCGGAGACTTACGGAGGCCTCAGTAAGGAAGTTCCAGTCCGACGGAAGGAATATCTAGCGAAGGGTTCTAGCTTCACCAAGAATAGGGGTTTATGCGAGAAACAGAAACCAAAGTAACGGTGGATCGATGTCACCGAAGTGACTTGACCTTCAAACAAGACAAGTATCACCATGCCGATAAACGTATATTAATTAAGCTGTAGAGAATCATCAAGCCAAACTTGAACAATTAAGTTAGACTAGCATGGAGCATTCGTTTTCAATCACAACTTTATTTCTCATGTTTCAACATGCTGAATAATAACGTGGTAAAGCAAGGGGATCATGAACAGATGGAAATTGGACGAACTAGGGCATGCTCAAATAATAATCACTCATGATATAGTAATCCTAAACCCACTTATGATAAAGAGAACAAAGCTAGCATGGGAAATTAACCAATTAGGGTTTTCATTTTTCATGATGGAGAAATTCTCAGAAGATAGATACCAAGGAAGCAAAATCAATCTAGGAAAGATTCATATGGTTAAAGAAATAAAATAATCCGTACAAGAGTTAGGATCAAATTACAATCAACTACTTATAAATTAAAACATGTTTCCGGTTGACTTATTGTTAACATAATATATTTTCCTGTTAAAGTTCATTACAAAAATAAGAAAAATCACGCTTTCCAAGATCTAGAAATATCTATGAATGCGGTCTCCAAGGGGTGCGCATTCTTCTGAATGCGGTCATGTTGGCAATCGTGATCTAAAGAATAAAAATTTTATTAAAAGAATTAATTTCTTAAGAACGTGTCCTATATGGGCGACGCGTTAACAAAGACGCGTCCAGTAAGTGTGACGTGTTCAATTTAACATATTAAAAATTAAAAATAAACAAGTATAATCGCGACCTATCGTGCAACCGCGTCCAGAGCGCGGTTACTGTAGAGATCGCTATCTCAAACAGAACGTCGTTCCGATGGGAAAAACCGTAGAACGGCGATACCTTACCCAAAATATTCGAAATATATGCGATCTAGTCTATAAAAATTGGGGAAAACACTGCAGTTCTAATCTAGACATGCAAAAGAACTTGTTTAAGACCTTAATTACTTGTTGGGCCTGAGAGAAACCTACCTTTAATCGCATTAAGAAGGGGAAGAAGAAAATCGACGAACCCTTGCTCTCCTCGCCTTTCTCCCTCGAATTCACCCTCGAAACGTCGAGCAGCCGTCCTCCAATGCATTAAGGGTTTGCTAGGGGACCGTGGGGACTTATTTATAGGGCTAGGGCACCCTAAGGACTCCTAAATTGATCAAGGAAAATCAAGGAGGATAACCCACCAAAAAATCCGGGGCAACCCTTATCTAGTGCCGCCACCTCCATTTTCTCTCCTCCTAGGGTTAGGTTTGTGGAAAAATGACCTCCCTAAGTGGTCTAGGGTTTAGGATAGAGATTAGGCCCAATGGGTTCTAGATTTAGGCCTATTAAGCTTAGTTATCCTGGGGATTTTGATTAACTCCGATTTTAGCTATTTTATCCCCATTAAACTCATTTCTTAGCCCATAAATCTTTTAAATTCTCAGCCCCATTCGCTATTATAATGATTTAAATTTTTATTTGGCACCTAATAATTATATCAAGATCTTCTCTATTTTGTCAAGGAATTATATTCATTTAATATTCATCTTATTATAAATTTTAAAAATCCGAGTTGCTACAAGTCATGTGGAACAAATGGTCAGATACCTTTTACACCTTTCTTATGGGACCATCTTAGCTATTGTTTAGAAACATATTCTTAATATATCTCCTTGTTTGGACAAGCATCATAAAAAGATTGAAGATCAACTGTTTGATCCATGGCAAGCTTGATACCATCTTCTGGAAATTTCTAGACATCAATGGCAAGGCATGGTTGCCATCTTGAAGCGACTCGTGCCGACTCAGGTGACTCGTATCATATCTGGACGAACGCGATATGTGATCCCCTTAGGATCGTACGAGTCACTACAAATTATTTAAGTAATAATATAATATCTAAAAAACGTAATCCCCTTAGGATCGTACAAGTCTACGAGTCACTACAAATTGTTTAAGTAATAATATAAAATCTAAAAATTAATCTAATTTTTTAAATAATTATAGTAATCATATAATGATATAACAACAGCCATAGATCTTGCATTGCATGGCTAAAGAGCATTATACTACTCTATTGTCAAGTTTATTCAAGTCCAAAGGTTTTGAAGCTCATTACATCCCTCCACCCCGCACCCACCACAATGTCATGAACACTTGATCTAGCATGCGATTCGACTGAGTTGGTCCAAGTCGAGCTGACTCGTACCAGATCAAGCCAGTCCCAAGTCGAGACAAATCTATGAGTCAGCGAACCCTGTGGCAAGGTAGTGACCACATATTAACTATTTGAGTTAATGATGGAAGAGGTGGGAGAGAAATGGGTTGTCCAAGTAGTGACTAATGATGTCGATGCATTCAAAGCAGCTAGGCAGAAGCTAATAGAAAAGCATTGTTGTCTATATTGGATATCAGGCTCATCCCACTATATTGACTTCGTGTTAGAGGACATACATGAAAGAATCCTAAAATTAATTAAGTGGTCCAAGTAGCTCGCTACATTATTTATTTATTTTTACAAAATTAAAACTTCTTACAAAGTTTGGATTGTTTACCCTATATTTTAAGTTGTAGAATTACTATTTCATCAATCTAAAGTGAGTGAATTATTCAGTCTATTTTTTCATTTTTAACTATTTTTTTATCATTATATCATTATTAGATAATCAATAAATGAGTAAACTTGACCATAGAGTTTAATGCTCTTCATCCATGTACAAACTTGTTGAAGGAAGTTGCTTTGTCCTAGACCAAATGGGTCATCATGATAACATTTCCTTAAAAGACATTACATTCTCAAAAATCAAGCTTGGCAAGAAGGATTACATCAAATGAGTGGCAAATACTACATGGAGTGGCATGGACAAATAAGAGTCAAGAATAAGGAAAAGAAGATGCCAAGCTGATTCAACGGATGAGTCTTTGAAAGGGTGTACAAGTGGATCAACATATGGTTGAGCAATTTGTAAAAGTTTTGAGAACAATTGATAGTGATAAAAAGCAAGCATGGACTATCCTTATGAAGCCATGGTAGAGGTAAGGGTTGATAATATCCAACAACCTAAAGACATGCCCTAAGTGGTGGGAACATCATTGATGCAATGTGAGACAGAAGACACACCATGATATCCATGTAATAGGTAAATTATTATGCATATTGATTACTTAAGATATTACATTTACAAGTTTCCCATATGGCTAATTAATTTTATTTTTAGGACATGTTTAAAAAAAACTCTTGATATTACAACCTTGATGTCTACAATGATGAAGAAGTTTTGAATGGGTGAAGAATGTGATTAAATTCATGCTAGCAAACGAGGGTAGAAACATATTGGCATGTACAAGATGCATGTCCAGACTAAAGTTATATCATTTCAAAACATCTACCATGCAAAGGGCATTAATATTTCTGAATCCAAGTAATGAACCATTCTTTGCCTCACTTATTCGTAAAATGACTACTAATTATTTGTCTAAACACCTCATCAAGTCTCTAGCTCACAGCAGATTGGTGGTTCGATCAAGGAGAATCTCTTGCTGTGAAGATTATGCAAATGTAAGCATCCACATTCTGAGTAAAATGACCTCCAGTTCAGAGAGTGGGGGGAATTGGCTTGATTCAGACTAAGCAAAAGAATAGGGTGAAGTGATTGCAGCCAGAGAAGCTCGTGTTCTGCTGTTACAACATGACACTGAAGCAAGAGTCTTCAGTTCATCCAAAATGCTCAAAGAGATGAAAGAGAAAGAATCAAGGTATCTGACCATCTAGAGAGCAGAGAAGAACCCAGTGATTTAGATTCCATATTTAATGAACATGACCCACTCAATGCTTATCCAAATGCAAGGAGTCCACCAAAGGTTGACCCAAATGATTGATAATGGACCAAAGCAGAGCTGGATGACATTCCGCTACATCTAGAGTTTTAACTCCCAGCTCCCAAACGTCAAAAGATGAAGAAGGTAGTATCAATGGAAGCAACAATAAATAAAATACCAACACATCAATTGCAGAATTGGGCATTGTACAAGAAGATGAAGACAAACTAGAACTAGTGAAGGCATCGTCTACCAAATCTTAGACAATTCTACCTTCACCATTAGCAGCGATAGTTTGAAATTTGAACAGATGACATGGATGCACACCTATACGTCAAAAAGGTCATACTTCCATTTCAATATAGAGGAGCAACATTTCATGTGTGCCACAAAGGATGAGGACCATGGTTGTATGCAAGCAAAGGACCCTACTCCAAGTAGTTATAAGAGAAAAGCCAAGGAGCTAATGCAAAAGACAGTCAATGCGTAAATGCCAAATGTTCATCCTATTCAAGATCAAAGCTACATTCCTGTTTGTTCATTATCAGCATGCTTGGAAAGAAGGCTGTGCGATAAGAGAAATTCCGAAGGGAGAGGATGACTGGCCAATTGCCCTAGGAAACTAAGCATGAATACCCCAATGCATTATATCTAGCTCATTCTAAGGGATATGCCCATCCAAGTGGATAATATACTTACATCCACAGTATTCTGATGTAAATAGCTGCTTAGGATCATATTATACGTATCCCCAATATATATTACTCAAATAGATCATCCCAACATGTATAGTAGACATACAAAATTCCAAAAATCATTAACAGGACACTGGTCAGGCAGTCACAGAGGTATATATTAATCTATGTTATCAAAGGCGCTCGAGGCGCTCGCCTAGGCTATAAGGCGAGGCAAGTTGCCAACAGTTCGCCTTGTCTCAGCCAATCTCGCATCGGCGATTAGGCATGGCCATGGACGCCTTTTAGCCAAGCCCACTTGGGCCACCTAGCCCATTCCTATAACACATGTGCATGTATAAATTAAGTATTCTTATAAGTTTTATATGTGTTGTTGACATATTTAATGAAATATGTACATATCTAACCTAGTTATAGTTTTAATGAAATGTCACCTCAAACGCCCTAGGCCATCGCCTAGGCGTTTGAGGCTTGAAGCGATCCCTTTGTCACCTCGGTCGCCTACATAGTATTAATATGGATGATTACAATCAGTACCTTATGGAATATCAGTAAATATGTGCACATCATATGCCTGCATGTCATGACTTGATTACATATAGTATGTGTATAGAACACACAAGTCTACATTAAAAGTAGGCTGGATAAGATTGGGTCAAATTGGGATTTGCTGATTCTGGCTGACTGAATCATAGGCCAATTCCAAACCCTTCGACCTTGATTACCATGCACAAATGGCTAAACAGACATACAAGATGGGGCAATCATATGCCCATACCTTTGATATCCCAATTTATCACTAACATAGTCGCTTTCCTATTGCTTCTATGATCTCAAGGAAGATCAATTTACTTGGTTTGACAGAATGTCAGATTGCCATTTTAAAATGATCAGTTGAGTGCAAAGTACAAGAATTTCCAAAAAAAGATAAGGGTTCATTTAATTCTATTTAGCCAAATGGAACGTTACTCCCCATTGTTTGTTCCTCTCACTGGTCAAAATCTGGTTGATAACGCTGAAATTTGATGCAAAATCGAGGTGAGGAGACATGAGGGATCAAAACTAGGTAGAGCACATAGAGGAAGAAACGAATCAAATATGACGGTCCTGCTACGAAAGTGGTACAAGGATTCTCAAAATCCATCTAAGAATTCTCTTCAGAAGTGAAAACCAAGAAATCAAGATTGAAACCCTCACCGGCATAAGCACGAACAGTCTCCACCCTCGCGACCTCCCTGGCGAGAGCCGGCAACTCTTCGACCATGATCCGATCGCCTCTCCTCAATCCCTCCTCTCCTCCTGCTCCCCCACGACCATCGCGATCATCTGCAAGAAGAAAATTTTTCAGAAAAATGGCGGCCTTCAAACGATCCCATCATCGCGAAAACATAAAAATGAATTGTTTGTGTGTGTGTGTGTGTGTGTGTGTGTGTGTGTGTGTGTGTGTGTGTGTGTGTGAGAGAGAGAGAGACCTGCAAACGGCCCGGAGGCGAAAGAGCGCAAGTCGACCAAGCCTGACCGGGCCTTTCCGAGCAGCGCCGCGGCGGCCTCCGAGTGCAGGGCGTATCCAGCGACCCGCTCGCGCAACCGGGTGTCCAGATCGGACAGGGCCGCCTCGAGGTCCGAGCACCGCTGCCGAAGCTCCGCCTCAAGGGCGGGGGCCCCTCGGAGGTCCTCCTCTGTCCGGAACCGCTCCCCAACGAAGGTGCGGAGCGTTGGGGGGAGCTCCGCCGCCCGCGGCAGCTGCACCACCCCTTTCCCCATTGGAGCTTCTCTCCCTCTCTCGATCTCGATCTCCATCCCATTCCACGCCGACGGAGCACGGCTGCGTTAACCGACCTTGGGCATCGTATCTGGGGCCATGGATGCGAGTACTATACCCTACCCGGGTTTATCAAAGTGGCCCTATTAGATTGTCAGGGATTTGAATTAGGTAAATGTTAGTATTCAGAAACATATATAAAAAGATACTCAATTATAATTTATATATCAATTTAATTTTTATTTCAAAATTCACTAATAACGGTAATGGATTTAAAAATCACTTCTATTATAGCAACATAAATATTCCTACAATATATGCAGATATTTATTAAAAATATTAAACGAAAGAAAACAAACATTTGATGTAATATTTTTCTGATGAAAATTATTGACCGCTCTCTCTTTTATTCTTACACTATTTTTAATGTTAATTTTATACATACTCTCCTTACATGTAAATTATTAAAATTATTTTTTTAATTCTAAAATATCATATATATATTATTTTTATTGATTAAAACTTTTAAATATCACTAAGTGACAAAATGCCTTTAATATTCAGATCAAACTCAGGTTTCTCCCCTTAGACTTTATAGTTTTTTGCCATTTTGTGATATTTGTAAAAATGTTTATTAATAATGACAGTATAGATGATATTTGACAACTAAGGATGATAATTTTTATACCAAAGCAACTTCCATAGAGATGGGAGTGCCAAATTAAAATTACATTGTAAAATGAGTTTGTAGATAATATTGTAGAAACATGATGCGAACTAAAAGGCATAACTCTCAATAGATAATCCCATGACGCTTAAGTCAGAAGAGTGATTGTGTAACGACCTGAGAATTCGATTATCAGGAAGGCCCGATAACCCGAGACTCAAACCGCCACCCACAAACCCGAAGACTCGGAAGGGTTAGAAGGATGGTGTGGAGACTACACAAGTATCACAAATAATTACAGAAATTAAACAATTTATATGATTAAGCAGGAAATAATTAACATTTTACATGATACATGGTCCACACGATATAACAAAATAAACAACAGTAGTCCACAACTAGTACAGAGACAAGAAAGAAAAGTACAGCTATACGGGGCATACTCCGGCTCTGACCTCTAGCACTAACGCTAGACACCTGAACCACGCTGAGCCTCAGGCGCGTTCCTCTGAAGCCGCGCCTCGCCTGAAACACGGTGGAAACACGCAGGGAACGAGTCTCAGAACAAGACTCAATAGGGATCACTCGAACCCTACCTCGCAACACGGAAAACCGCTACACTAGCAGTAAGCGAGTATCTCAGAAGTGAAAGCCCTGCAACTACGAACACCGGTCTCACGGCATGAAAACCGACACACGCGCCACGGCGAAACAACCGGAACTCAACGGTCAACATGACCAAAAAACTCAAAGGTCGAAGTCACAGAGACTGACAGTCTGTCACTCCCGACTCGACAGGAGTACCTCCCACTAGAAGCACAGTCGGTAGTGTCCCCTGACGTCTTACACCGAATCGCAGGTGTCCACCTGGCACGATAGCCCCTGGCGGAGGCAAGGACACCATACAAGTAACCATAAAGCAAGTGACTAGCTGGGGTCACGCTCGTCAGCGTGTGTCCAACTGCCCCCAACCACGTGTGCACACACAGACCATGCGTCTCAGGTCTGACCTTTAACTGGATTTCCCCTCAGCCGGACTCTGGCTGCAAGACATGGGGCCCGACGAAAACCAGTCTAAAAATCATCCTCAGGGTAGCCTCTCCACCACTCCCTGGTGGGACCACTAAACGTGTAAGCAGGCTATGACTAGTGGAGGGTCACTGAAGTAGTAGACTCTCAAGTCAACGGAAAACAAAGTCCGAACCCGACGAAGTACGGGGACCGTCCCACATACCAGCACCGTCGCACGTTGACCACGGTCGGAGAAGAAACGGGACTGCGAACCACCTGGTGCAGTCCAGAGCCTGGCGGTCCAACACAGGAGCGCCACAGGCTCTGACGGTCTATCTATGGGCCGTCACAGCAGTCTGACGGCCAACCACAGGTGCGTCAGACACTCGGTGTAAAACTGGCTGTGACGCGCCAACCTTGGTGCGTCATAGTCTCTGACGCACCTATCCCAATGCGTTAGAAGACGAGAAGAAACCAGCTGTGACGCACACCACTCGGGACGTCACAGGCTCTAACGGACCATCTCCGGTGCGTTAGAAGACGGAATGAAACCAGCTGTGACGCACACCCCTAGGGGCGTCACAGCCTCTAACGGCCCTGCCCAGGAGCGTTAGAAGGTGGGGACGCGTCAGCTCTGACGCTCCCAGATAGGGGCGTCACAAGGACGCTATCGACTGTGCTTCTAGTGGGAGGTACTCCTGTCGAGTTGGGAGTGACAGATTGTCAGTCTCTGTGACTTCGACCTTCGGGTTTCTTGGTCGTGTTGACCGTTGAGTTCCAGTTGTTTCGCCATGGCGCGTGTGTCAATTTTTGTGCCGTGAGATCGGTGTTCGTAGTTGCAGGGCTTTCACTTCTGAGGTACTCGCTTACTGCTAGTGTAGCGGTTTTCCGTGTTGCGAGGTAGGGTTCGAGTGATCCCTACTGAGTCTTGTTCTGAGACTCATTCCCTGCGTGTTTCCACCGTGTTTTAGGCAAGGCGCGGCTTCAGAGGAATGCGCCTGAGGCTCAGCGTGGTTCAGGTGCCCAGCGTTAGTGCCAGAGGTCAGAGCCGGGGTATGCCCCATATAGCTGTACTTTTCTTTCTTGTCTCTGTACTAGTTGTTGACTACTGTTGTTTATTTTGTTATATCGTGTGGACCATGTATCATGTAAAATGTTAATTATTTCCTGCTTAATCATATAAATTGTTTAATTTTTGTAATTATTTGTGATACTTGTGTAGTCTCCACACCATCCTTCTAACCCTTCCGAGTCTTCGGGCTCGTGGGTGGCGGTTCGAGTCTTGAGTTATCGGGCCTTCCTGGTAATCGAATTCTCGGGTCGTTACAGCTGGTATCAGAGCGCGGTTGTGGGATTATACGAGGATCATAAGTAATTGTAGTGGTCCACTAGTCCACAACAAGGATGTACAGTTGACGCTGGCATCGGGCATCGTGTGTTTTTATTGACCTTGTCGTTTCCGTGTTTTCTATCTTTTGCTTCATGAGCGAGCATGGCGCCGAGGCGGGGAACTCGCTCTCAGTAGGGGCAGTCAGCTGAGGTTCAGGAGATCCAGCATGAGGTTTAGGAGGAGCAGGAGGAGCAGAGTAGAGTGCCACTAGCGGCCACCGAGGCAGCGGATACTGCGAGGATTCCGGGGCCCGAGGATTTCTTCCGTGGCATGTACCAGCTTATGTCGCAGCAGTTCGGCGGAGAGGCTGGTGAGGGCTCGTCGACCAGGAGTGGGCCAGGCCGAGCAGTGAGGGATTTCATGCAGTTCCATCCACCTTACTATGGCGGCCAGCCAGACCCTGATTTGGCTCGGAATTGGCTCGACGAGATGGAGCGGGTGTTCAGTTCCGTGCGGTGTACTGCGGAGGACAAGGTGATGTTGGCCTACAACCAGTTACAGGACACGGCTCGAGCGTGGTGGTCTTCCGAGTGGAAGACGTCCTTCCAGTCTCGTCCCCTTGAGCAGATTGCGTGGGGTGACTTTGTCAGCGCTTTCGAGCATGCTTACTGCCCAGAGTATATTGCTACGCAGAGGATGCGTCAGTTTTTGGAGCTGGTCCGTGGCGACATGTCCGTGTTGTAGTACAGGGTCTGATTTGTTGAGCTGGGTCGTTATGCACCTCATATCATGGCGCATGAGAGGGTGAAGACCGAGCAGTTCGTGCAGGGCTTGAGGCAGGAGCTGAGGCACCATTTGATCGCGAACGCTGCCATTGATTTGGAGACGGCTTCTCGTGTAGCGGCGTCCTTGGAGCTGAATATGCAGAGGACTCAGGGACCGATTAGCCAGGGGCAGTCCTTGTCAGGCCGCAGCCAGTAGATGACTACCCAGCAGCAGAGCACGTTCCAGCTTCCTTCTGGTAGTTCGGGGGCTTCGACCTCGGCGGCATCAGCGGCATGTTCTGCGTTTTTCAGCGCTAGGGTGAAGAAGTTCTTCAGGAAGAGTTTTCAGAAGAAGAAGAAGGAGGGTCGAGAGCAGTGGGAGGCTAATTCGGGCAGTGTTCAACAGTCTGCACCTTTGCAGCGGTAGGGTTCGGTCGGTGGTTCTCGGGGGCCGTGTCCCCATTGTGGCGAGTCGCATCCAGGCAGGTAGTGTACAGCACTGGTGATCTGTTTCAGGTGTGATCAGCTAGGACACATGGCACGTGACTGCCCGCAGCGGCCGCGTCAACCACCCCAGTTTCCTCAGCAGCAGTAGTACCCACAACAGCAGTTTCAGCAGCAGGGTCAGTTTCTGCCACTACCACGGTCAACGAGTGTGGGCAGGCAGAGAGCTCGAGGCCAGATTACTCACATGACCAGGGCAGAGGTAGAGTTGCCGCAGCTCGTGGAAGGTACTGTTATGATTTTGGGTTACACAGCGCGAGTTTTGTTTGATTCTGGCGCGTCCCATTCGTTTATTTCGGAGGATTTTACGATGAGTGTTGAGGACCCGGTATCCCAGATGTCTTGTGATCTAATGGTGGAGTTGCCGTCCGGTGACTTCATGATCACTCCGTATTGTTTCGAGAAGGTTTCGGTCTGGATCGAGAGGCGGAGTTTGCCAGGCAGGTTGTATGCATTGCAGCTTCAGGATTATGATGTGATTTTGGACATGGATTGGCTCGAGGCTCATGGAGCGGTGGTGGATTGCGGAACGAAGAGGGTTTACTATCAGCATCCTAGTAGGTCGACCTTCTACTTCTAAGGTATCCGTTCTACCTCTCCTCGTTTCCTCATTTCTGCGATTCGAGCCCGTCGTGTGCTTGATTCCAGTTATCAGGGTTTTCTCGCTTCTATGGTCTTGGTAGACCAGCCGTGTCCGGATGTCGAGGACATACCGGTGGTGTGCGAGTTTCCTGATGTTTTTCCCGAGAATTTGCCTGGATTGCCTCCCCAGCGGAAGATCGATTTCGTTATCGAGGTTGTGCCTGGTACGGGACCCTTGGTGAAGGCTCCCTACCGTATGGCTCCCGCTAAGCTGAGAGAGCTGAGGGCGCAGTTGCAGGAGTTGCTGGCCAAGGGGTACATTCGCCCTAGCTTTTCCCCTTGGGGTGCGCCCGTGTTGTTTGTGAAGAAGAAGGATGGCAGTCTGAGGTTGTGCATTGACTACCGGCAGCTGAATGAAGTGACAATCAAGAACAAATATCCGTTCCGCGGATTGATGATTTGTTCGACCAGCTTCAATCTGCTTGAGTGTTCGTATGGATTGATTTGCGGTCTGGTTACTATCAGCTGAGGATTCACGAGTCCGATGTGGAGAGGACTGCATTCAGTACGAGGTACGGGCATTATGAGTTCTTGGTGATGCCGTTCGGGCTTACCAATGCCCCCGCAGCCTTCATAGACTTGATGCATAGGGTGCTTCGTCCCTATCTGGATCAGTTCGTGGTCATGTTTGTGGACGACATCCTTGTTTATTCACGGTCTGCGGAGGAGCACGGGTACCATTTGGGTGTGGTGCTGCAGACGTTGCGAGATCACTAGTTGTATGCGAAGCTCAATAAGTGTGAGTTATGACTTTGTGAGGTGCACTTTTTGGGGCACATGATCTCTGGTGATGGTATTTTCATGGACCCCGCCAAGGTCGAGGCAGTAATGCAGTGGCCGAGGCCGAGGTCTGTGACGGAGATCCGGAGTTTCTTGGGGCTTGCAGGCTATTATCGGAGGTTTATCCAGGGTTTTTCTCGCATTGCGGCCCCGATGACCAGACTTACGCTGAGGGATGTGCCTTTTGTCTGGACTGATGAGTGTGAGTAGAGTTTCAGAGAGCTAAAGAGATTGCTCACCTCGGCTCCGGTGTTGGTTTTGCCTTCTAGATCGGGAGGTTTTGTGGTATGTACAGATGCTTCCGGGGTCAGATTGAGTGCTGTGTTGATGCAGCATGGTAAAGTAGTGGCGTATGCTTCGCGGCAGCTGAAGCCACATGAGAAGAATTACCCTACCCATGACCTGGGGTTGGCAACGGTGATCTTCGCACTGAAGATCTGGAGACATTATCTGCACGGTGAGAAGTTCGACGTGTTCACTGACCATCAGAGTTTGAGGTATGTGTTCACTCAAAAGAACCTTAACCTCAGGCAGAGGCGTTGGATGTAGTATATGAAGGATTGTGACTTCACCATGTCTTATCAGTCAGGCAGGATGAATGTCGCCATAGATGCTTTGACTCGGAAGGTCGCGGTCAGTGCCTTGATGTTGAGGAAGTGGAGGCTCTGGGAACAAGTGCCTGAAGTGTCATTCAGGCTCAAGATTCCCCGAGAGCCAGGGTTAGCAATACTCGTGAGTTTGACTGTCACCTCTGCTATCTGTCGTTAGGTGACAAAGGCTCAGCATGCGGACCCGGAGTTGCCCCGGATTTTGGCCATGGTTGATGTGAAGCTCGGCGAGGACGGTGTTGTGAGGTTCCATGGTAGGCTGTACGTCCCCGCCGAGGAACAGGTTCGTCGTGCGGTGTTGCGTGAGGCTCATGGGAGCAGGTACACCGTACACCCGAGTGCGACGAAGATGTATCGGAACTTGCAGAGGCAGTTCTGGTGGCCTGACATGAAGAGAGATGTCGCCGAGTTCGTGGCCAGGTGCCTGACCTGTCAGCAGGTGAAGGCGGAGCATCAGCGACCAGGAGGTGTGCTTCAGCCCTTGGAGGTTCCCGCGTGGAAATGGGACCACGTGACCACTGATTTTGTGGTGGGACTGCCAAGGACTCTGAGTGGGCATGATAGTATTTGGTTGCTTGTGGATCGGCTGACGAAGATGGCTCGGTTGTTACCGACCAGAGTCAGCTGGAGTGTGCCCAAGCTGGCACGTTTGTATGTGGAGCGGATCGTACCCTTGCATGGGATTCCCATTTCCATTGTATCCGATCAAGATCTGCGTTTCACATCTGGTTTCTGGAGGAGTTTCCAGAGGGCTCTAGGCACCGAGTTAGCTTTTAGCTAGGCATATCATCCTCAGTCGGACGGTTAGTCAAAGAGGACCATCCAGACTTTGGAGGACATGTTGAGGTCGTGTTGCCTGGAGTGGCAGGGGAGTTGGTTTCACCACCTACCGTTGGTGGAGTTTACCTACGACAACAGCTATCATTCAAGCATCGGCATGGCTCCTTATGAGGCATTGTATGGGCGTCCGTGTCGGACTCCACTTGATTGGTTTGAGGTTGGTGAGCGTGTTTTGATGGGACCAGAGTTGGTGCATCAGTGTGTGAATGTCGTGCACCTGGTTCGTCAGAACATGTTAGCGGCCCAGAGTCGGCGGAAGAGCTATGCCGACCGGAAGAGGCAACCTCTCACTTTCGCCGTTGGCGATTGTGTGTTCTTGAGAGTTTCTCCGATGAAGGGGGTGATGCGCTTTGGACGGCATGGTAAGATGAGTCCCTGCTGATACGCACAGTGGAAAGTGAGATAGAAGGGGGGGATGAATAGATCACTCCCAAATTCGATAAGCTCAGAAATAATTACTCAACCCCTCAAAACGCAGTGATAACAACTTCGGAGATAGGTAATAGAGATATCTAGACTATGGATTGAGATCGAGAAAGGAATTCATGATGAAGCAATATATCAAGTAGACGGAGAGCAAGCACAAAGTAGACAAGCAAATCCACAAGAGAGACAGAGAATTTTTTAGGTGGTTCGATTGCTACCCGCAATCTACGTCCACCCCTCACTTAGAAGAGTAAGGTTTCCTTGCAATGATTAATCGCACACAGCAGACTCAGTCTGCGACAACCGCTGCCAAACAGCTTGCCCTGAGGAACACCCTCCTCAGCCTTCTGATCAACCAGAAGAACCACTGGAGAACGAATCTCCCTTCCTTTGCACGCATCAAAGGGAACCCAGTGAAATTGCTCACAAGCAACTCACAAAACTAGAGGATCAAACATCTCTTCCTCAAGAACAATGGAGGGAAACCGGAGAACTTCTCCATTCCTCTGAGAAAGCTCGGAGGGTAACAAAATGGAATGGAAAATGAAGGAAACTCGACGATAAAAGACCGATGGAAAATAATTATCTCTAAGTCAAAATAATGTAGCTTCCGTAAAAGTAGATCTTCAGATTCACAGACAGCTTTCTCTCAGAATCTTCTCTCTGCTCTTGATGGAGTGGTTAATCTCTGGTTTTCTCTCTTGATCCACAGCACTGCTCTCACGCTTCTCTTCTTTTTCACTATTCCATCATTTTATTTACGAACCATTTTCCTCAGTATATATATGTCTGTTCCAGAAACTTAGGCGTGTGGACACCATGTTTCCCGCCTGAAAGGTTGGGGCACGTGTTGGAATGTTCTGGACCTCTATCTTCCTCGGATCACGCGCCATCCACCTGGTGAATGCACAGACAAACTATCAGAAAAGGAATAAACATTTTGTCACACACTTAGCACAAGTCGTACCGACGTAGCGAGTAAGTAAGCAAAAGCTGCACTGAGTAGAAGTTTCCAAGTCAACCATTGCACTGACTTTATTCTTGCCAGAAAGGAAAGTTTGCACCGAGTCGGAAACAAGCACCGACTAAGATTGGTAGGAAAAGCACCGATGCGGAATGAAGCAGAAGATGCACCAATCTACTTTAGATACCTACAAGATTTGCACCGAGTCTAATAGGCCTGAAACAAGAACTGCACCGACCTCGTTGCTACAGGGATTTGTATAGACTTGGTGTGCATGGAGCAAAACGTGCACAGACAGCTACAGTGAGTTGTATAGACTTGGCTAAGCACCGATCATGTTTTTATCTTAAGCAAAGTATGCATCGAGTTGTGTTCCTATACCTACGTCTAACCGAAAGTTGCACCGACTAGGTGCAGACCAAACCTTGCACCGAGTATGTTAATGCAATAAAAGATGCACCGACTTCATGTTATTCAGAAAGAGAAAGTATGTACCGAGTCGGGATATGCAGTCCAAGCAAGAGCTGCACCGAGATGGCAGAGAGAAATGCACAGAACAAAGAGAGATGCAAGACAAAGCTTGCATCGAGTTGGATTTGCATTGAGATGAAAAATGAGCAGACTAAACAATGCATTCTAGTCAAGAATTGCACCGACCCAAATATTGCACCAACCTCGAGAGGTGAGATGCAGAGACATGATATACACGGACCTTGGTGCACACGACCTAGTAAAAAGCACTGAGACAGAGTAAGAACGACAGAACCTATGCATGAACAAGGACTTGCACCGAGGCAAGCACTTTATGCGAGAAATGCAAAACTTTGAGAAACTTGCACCGAGCAAGCTTATGAACGAGACAATGCATAGACTGACTTAATATGCATTAAGCAAAAAGATGAATGACAAATAATGCACGGACCTAAATCATGCAACAAGCACAGACCTCCTTCATGCTTAGAAACAAAGAAATGCACCGCGGTAAAATATGCACGGACTTTATGCGAGATGCACCGAGCTCTACTGAGACGAACACAAGTGTTGAGCTTATTAAAAGAAACTTGCACTGAGGCAAGGACTTACCACGTCTAGAGTAAAGCATGCACTGATCTATTGAATGCATATGAACAAGAAAATGCACGGGCCTTTATTGCAAGAATGCGATAAAACAAATTGATTTATAGTGTGAGACATCATCAAAACCGTAGGGATGCAACAATCTCCCCCCTTTTGATGATGGCAACACCATGAATCAAGCAACATCAGGGCATTAAAAGGAGATCAAAAATAATCAGGAGCAAACTAAAATGTGCATACTGACAAACCAGAAAGCCTCTCCCAGAAACACCATCTTCTGAACCTCTTCTCTCTCCAAATCCGCTCCCCTACAACTCGCTCTCAGATGCCTCAGGTGTCCAGAACCTCTCAGATGACATCTCTCCCCCTTTGACATCATCAAAAGGGAATGAAAGATATATGCAGTTGCTGGAGACATGAGGAAGAAGTACAGTGCCTTCTTAGTGTAGAAAGACTCATGAACATATCTTAAGAGAATAAGTGAGTCGCTAAAGTCAAGAGAGGATTCTTGAACTCTGGTAAGCAATAGAGAATTAGAATGAGAGGAAAGTTTATCCACATACAGGGTATATGATGTAGAGCAGGGATGAACAAGTATGACAAGACATAGCTGATCAAACAAATATACTAAGTAGACGACAAGAGACAAAAGCAGAGAAGGTGTGCTCAATGTATTGAGGACAAGCATTCCAATAATTTGCACAAATATAAAGGATATTATAGAGATTTTCAAGAAGACCAGTAAGTAAGTGGGTAAATCACATCTTTGACATTAGGGAGACACCTTGAACAGAGGCCAGAATCCCCAGTTACTCAATGTGAGAACCTAATTACCTCTCCTTTTTAGAGAACAGAGTTAGTAACTGTGGTTTTGTACGTGGGGAGACACCTTGATTAGAGGCCAGAGTCCCCAGTTACTCACCACCTTGTCACCATTGCTCTGTGATGGTCAGAAACATTAAGTTTATTTTGCAGAATTTTTTTTTTGAATTTGACACCTCATGACATAGGAAAGACTTCATTTCATTGATGAAGCTCCCAGTTTCTCAGTGATCAAACCATAGACCTTTGTTCATTTAGTTGACCCCTTATATTGTGGAGATGAAGTGTTTGAAGACAATACCCGAAGAACTGTTTCTTTGAAATGAATCTTGAAGTCTAGATTTCAAGTTGTTCTAGACAGATATCAAGACATACAAATTTTGTCCTGAACCAGAATCATGAACAATGTAGGAAGATATACTTCGGATACTTAATCCAAGTCTCTGATAGTCTACTAGAGAAAAGATTCTAGCTGGACTTTAGTTACACAAACTTATAGACTTAAGAGATAAATGAGATTCTATTGTATGAGAGAGAACCGCACTCATTTAATCATGAGAACCAGCAATGACACACATCTGGTCAAACTTTTGAATCAGTCAAACTTCACTAACTGCCCAGCTCCCCCTCAATCGATGCACAGAAGGAAACTAATCAGCAGACACACAGAACTCCCCCTCACAGTTAGGACATGCTTCTCACACAACCTCTTGCCAAGATTTTTTTTTTTAAAAAAAAATTTCAATATCAGGAGATTAGAAATTAAGATAATTTAAATAAGCCTAAATATCTCCTTAATGTGGTGAATTTGTCATTGTCTAGAGGCTTGGTGAAGATATCAGCAATTTGATTAGCAGTGCCTACATGAATCAGTTCAAAGGTGTTCTTAGAAACCTCATCTCTTATGAAATGATGCCTTATTTCTATGTGTTTGGTGCGGGAATGCAAGACATGATTCTTGGCTAGATTGATGGCACAAGTATTATCACAGTAAATAGGTGTGCACCCCAGGTCTACTTGATAGTCCTGAAGCTGGTGTTTAATCCAAATGACTTGTGTACCACAACTCCTTGCAGCCACGTACTCAGCCTCTGCAGTGGAGAGGGCCATAGAATGTTGTTTCTTGGAACCCCAAGAAACTAAACACCCACCTAGAAATTCACAATGACCACTAGTGCTTTTTCTATCTAGTTTACACTCGGCATAGTCTGCATCTGTGTATGCTATTAAGTCTAGAGTGTGTGATGCAGGAAACCATAAACCAAGGGTGTGTGTAGAAGATAGATATCTGAAAATTCTTTTTACTGCAGCTAGATGCAATTCAGTGGGTCTAGATTGATACCTTGCACACATTCCTACATTGAACTGTATATCAGGTCTTGAAGCAGTCAAATAGAGTAGAGATCCAATCATACCTCGGTAGAGCTTGGCATTTACTTCTTTACCTGTCTCATCTGCATCCAATGAGGTATTGGTAACCATTGGTGTTGTAATATGCTTCAAGTTGTTCATGCCAAACCTATTGAGAATGTCCAATGTATACTTGGTCTGGTTGATGAAGCATCCTTCCTCTAACTGTTGTATCTGTAGGCCAAGAAAGTACTTCGATTCGCCTACCAAACTCATTTCAAATTCTGCTGACATCAATTTCGAAAATTCATTACATAGATTAGTACTTGTTGAGCCGAAGATAATGTCATCTACGTATACCTAGACTATGATGAGATCTTCATTAAAGCCTTTTGTAAAAAGAGTTTGATCTACCTTACCTCTTTGGTAGCCCTTGCTGATCACAAATTCCGTTAGTCTCTCATACCAGGCTCGAGGGGCCTGCTTTAAACCATTAATGGCTTTATTCAATCTGAAAATTTGGTCAGGTTTAGTGGAGAATAGAAAGCTAGGGGGATGTTCAACAAAAACTTCTTCCTTGATAATTCTATTTAAGAACACACTCTTCACATCCATTTGTTGGAGTTTTATATTTTTGGAGCATACAAATGCTAACAATATTCTTATAGCTTCCATCCTAGCAACAGGTGCGTAGGACTCATCAAAGTCAACTTCAAATTCCTGATAGTAGCCCTTGGCTACTAGTCTGGCTTTATTTCTAGAAATAATTCCATCTTCATTCATTTTATTCTTGAACACCCATTTGGTTCCTGGAGAGGGGGATTTCTGCAGCCCAGTCAAAGAGTAGTCAAACTAGGCCCATCATGACCAAACAAGGCCACGCTCGCCCGGGTGATAGCCCACAGGGTCCACTCCGGACTAAAAGCCCAATAAAAGATCGCTCGGGGACCCAACCTTCCTAGGCGGCCCTTAGGCTCGGAAGGCCCGAGCGATGGTTAGGTCATCAGAATGATCTACGCCCGATCCATCCTCAGCCAGGATATAGGGAGGCGCATACGATCGTTCCGACCCATCTCCGTCCTAGCTAGGCCCATCGCCCGGATATGGCTGGCCCCCCAGCTCGAAACGGTCGACCGTCGATTGCTTATCCATGCAGCCGTTAAGAGTCCTCTGTGAGCAGAAATTTATAAGGGTGAGGGACTCCTGCTCCCAAGGCGATAACACTCCCACGATGAGGCAGTAAAAGCCCACGTTGAGGACGTAACTCCCACTTGAAATCCCTCGACTTACAGGACTCCGGAAGATGGCGCACTATTTAAACCAGGGATACCCTCCAACGAAAGGTTAGGGCAACCACACGCTCAAAACTCCTGAGCAGGAACCACTTCACCCTTCTGGTGGAGAGGGATCTCGCGCAGAAGCTACTTCCCCCCTTTTATTGCTCCCACCATAGCTCTACTGACTTAAGCATCGGAGGGTTTTCCCCAGAGACTCATCCCTGGGCCCCCTGATCCATTTCCCTTTCTTGCAGTTCACAATTCGGTGATCCTCTGCCCGCTCAGGACCCGCACGAGATCATGCCTCTTCATCTGGCGCCGTCTGTGGGAAACGAACAAAGAGCCAGCATGGTGCGAAGGAGCTCAGGGAGGAGGTCCGCCGGATACAGGGGAAAGGCCATGGTAGCAGCTGGGGATGGCCCCTCTCGGGCCTTACAGAACCCCCCCTCCAACGCCAGCGCCCCTGCCAACGAACCGCCACCCCCCTGCGGCAGTAGGGTTACCGCTCAACGGTGGCGCCGACGCCTTCCAAGCCCTCAACGCAAAACTGGATGTCCTCGTGGAACTCATGAGGACCCAGGCGGCCAGGGATGGAAGGTCACACATCCCGTCAGGGAGCCCTCCCCGCGAGAATGCATCCCAACACACTGTCGGAGGCCGCTTCACTATCCGCGGCCAACAGATTATCCGTAACAGGACGGGAGGACCCTCGCAAGCTCCGCCGCCGGAGCAAGAGGCTTCCTCCACACCGAGGCGGGGAAAACCTAGGGCACGCCATCCGAACCTGGAGACCGACGTTCCCGAGGATCGCCAAGACATTCCCCCCCGCCTCGTGCCACAACAGCAGCCGGAGTTATCTCTCCGACTGTGAGAGTTCGAGAGACGCTTCGCAGAACAAGAACGCGCCCTGCAGAAGGCCTCTCCCCCGGAAGATGAGGAGAAATCCCCTTTCTCCAAGTATATCTTGAAGGCAGAGGTGTCTCCCAGAACCTCCATCCCAACCTTCAAGCTCTACGACGGCCAGGGTGACCCGGTCGATCACTACGACAGCTTCGACGCTCTAATGATCCTGCACGGAGCGTCTGACGCCATCAAATGCCGAGCCTTCGTGACCACCCTGGTCCAAGGCGCTCAAGCCTAGTTCCGAGCCCTCGCCCCCGGATCCATCCGAGATTTCAAGTAGTTTGGCCGAATCTTCAAAGAGAGTTTCGTCGGAAGTGCCCCCCCAAGGTCGGTAGCGGGGCTCCTGGCCCTTAAACAGGCGCAAGGGGAGAGACTTCGGGCTTATATCCACCGATTCAAGTCGGAAGCCTTGAGGATCCCCTGCCTAGATGTGACCTCAGCCATAACCACGTTGACTGGGGGCACCCGAGACGAGAACCTCCGCCGTGAGCTTGTCCTCCACTCTCCCTCGACCCTTGCCGAGCTAGTAACTCTGGCTTTGCGCCATGCCAAGTGCGAAGAAGTACTCAGCGCATGTCGAGATGCAACCGGCTCGGGTCAGGAGGGGGACAAGAAGCGGGCTTCTGAGCCTAGCTCAAGTTCGGGGAAAAGGCGGAATCGAGACGGGGAGCGCAAGGAACCATCGCGGAAGTATGAGCGGTACACCCCACTAGCCGCGCCGATCTATGAGATCTACGAAGACATCAAAGACTCGGGTCTCCTCTGCCAACCCGAGCCAATGAGGTCGAAGAACCGTAATCGTATCAAGCACTGCTTGTTCTACAGCGATCACAGACACCATACCGGCGACTGCCACCAGCTCCAGGACGAGATCGAGCGCCTCATCCGTCAGGGGCACCTAGCTCGGTTCGTAGCCGAGCGCAAGGAGGATCGAGGCGCCCCAGAGGAGATCGACAACGCCCCCCGAGGGATCCACATCAATGTCATCTCCGGAGGAACAACATCAGGGGGCGACAGCAGCCGAGGAAGGAAGCGTCATGCCGAGCGGGCGAGCCGAGCCATAGAGCCTCCAAAGGCCCCGCCGAGTGAGCCCCAGGTCATAGTCTTCTCAAACCGAGACTTAGAAGGGCTGAGCACCCTGCATGATGACGCCCTCGTGATTTCGGCTATAGTAAACCATTGTAACGTAGATAGGATCCTAGTCGACAATGGGAGTGCCCTTGATGTACTGTCTTATGATTGTTTCCTTAAGATGGGGGAGGATCCATCTAAGCTCCGCCCGATCCGAACTCCTCTCTGCAGATTCAATGGCCAGGCCACCTATACCGAGGGAGCCCTAAGCCTGTCGGTTACCCTCGGCACCCCACCCAAAACTGTTACGGTCATGGTGGACTTCATAGTGATTAAAGGTATGATAGCATACAACGCCACCTTCGGCCGGGGAATCCTCAGCCGAATAAAAGCGGTGCCGTTTACCTATCACCAGAAAATGAAGTTCCCCACCAAAAATGGGTTGGGGGAAGTCCGAGGTAACCAGGCCGCAGCCAGAAGGTGCTACAATATCTCGGTAGAGGCCACAAGGCCGGACGGGAAGGATAAGGACCCCCGGGGAGTCGAGGGTAAATCCGCAACCATCGAACCTGGTGGCGAATTGCTGGCGGTTTTCCTAAACGACGACCCGGCCCTAGGAGTAAAGATCGGAGCCGACCTACCATCTGAGGTCCAACAGTAATATAAAAAGTTCCTTTCTGAGTACATCCGAGTTTTTGCTTGGTCTGATGATCAACTCCCGGGGATACCAGAGGAGACTGTAATGCACAAGCTTAGCCTCGACCCTACCGTGAAGCCCGTACAACAACGAAGAAGGAAGCATGCACCAGAGAAGCAGGCGATCATCAAGGCGCAGGTCACCAAGGGACAAGAGACTGGCCTTTTTAGACCGGTCCTGTACCCGACATGGCTACTACCGAAAGCTTTGGGCAAGTGGCAGATGTGCGTGGATTTCACCGACCTGAACAAGGCCACCCCTAAGGACTGTTATCCGTTGCCGAGCATCGACCAATTTGTTGACTCAACCTCGGGCAATGAGATACTCAGCTTCCTAGACGCCTATTTGGGTTACCATCAGATCAGAATGGATCCAGAAGATGTCGAGAAGACCGCCTTCATTACCGACTACGGCGTGTACTGCTACACCCGGATGCCTTTCGGGTTGAAGAATGCCGGAGCCACGTACCAAAGGCTAGTCAATCACATGTTTGAAGGACAGCTAGGTCGGAACGTCGAGGCCTACATTGACGACATGCTCGTCAAGACTCCCAAGGCCAAAGACCACTTCACCGACCTCGCTAAGACCTTCGACACCCTCCTGAGGTACAACATGAAGCTCAATCCTGCCAAGTGTGCCTTCGGAGTGAGATCCAGAAAGTTCCTGGGTTTCCTAGTCACTCAGCGTGGGATCGAGGCCAACCCAGACAAAGTCCAGGCCATCCTGGACATGCGCCCGCCCACTTGCATCAAGGACGTCCAACGCCTAACTGGGCGTATCGCCGCTCTCAGCCGGTTCCTGTCCCGTGCGGCCGGACGATGCTTGCCCTTCTTCAAGCTGTTGAGGGGGCCCAAACTGGCATCTGCTTCGTTCGCATGGGATGAAGAATGCCAGAGAGCATTTGTCGAGCTCAAGGAGTTCTTGGCCTCGCCCCCGGTGCTCTCCAAGCCCGTTCCGGGTGAAGTCTTGCTGCTCTATCTCTCGTCCACGCCATCTACGGTTAGCTCGGTCCTAGTTAGAAATGACTTGAGAGTCGAGAGGCCGGTCTACTACGCCAGCAAGGTGCTCAACGAGGCTGAAAGGAGGGGAATCCCGTCACCGTGCTGACCGGCGAACCGTTGAAGAGGATCCTCGCTCACCCCGAAGCCTCAGGACACCTTGTCAAGTGGGGCATCATGCTTGGGGCCTACGACATATCTTATCGGCCTCGCTCGGCTATCAAAGGCCAGGCGCTCGCTGATTTCATCGCCGAGAGCACCATCCCGACTGAAGAAAGGCCTCCGTCCGCACCCGGGCCAACCTGGGAACTGTTCGTCGATGGATCTTCCAACTCGGTCGGGAGTGGTGTCGGAATCCTCCTGAAATCCCCTGAAGGAGTCGAACTGCAATACGCCTTGAAGTTCAGCTTTTAGGCATCCAACAACGCTTCTGAGTACGAGGCCCTTATCTCGGGAGCACGCATGGCCCGACGGTTGGGGGCTGAGCGAGTCAAAATCCATACTGACTCCCAGTTGGTCGCTAGCCAGGTCAACGGCAAGTACGAAGCTCGGGAGGCATCGATGATCAAATACCTCCAACTGGTCAGAGCCCTGGCCCAACAGTTCGAGAGATTCGAGGTAGTCCGAATAGCTCGGGAGGAAAACTCCCGAGCGGACGCCCTCTCTCGGCTAGCATCTTCTCTCGACCCCGAAGGTACCCGATCGGTCCTCCTTGAAGAGCTAGAGCGCCCGAGCATTGACTCGGAGCTCCTTGCTGTTGACTCGGCCATTCCGAGCGACTAGCGCACCCCCTATCTGTCGTGGCTCCGGGACTCTCAAGAGCCTTTCGACCCTCGAGAGGCCCGCAGATTGAAGTACCAAGCCCGGCGCTTCGTAATTCTAGACGACACTCTCTACCGAAGATCTTTTTCCGGTCCCCTCCTGAAGTGTCTCGGTCCCGACGAAGCCAACCGAGCTATCCAAGAGATTCATGAAGGCCTGTGCGGAGCGCATTCAGGAGGAAAGTCACTCACCCGGATCCTGCTATGGCAGGGTTACAGGTGGCCCACTCTACAGCGCGACTGCACGACCTACGTGCAACATTGCGACCGATGCCAGTGATTCGACCACTTAGTCCATCAGCCGGCAACGGAGCTCGTCACCTTGGCCGAGCTGCATCCCTTCGCTCGGTGGGGAATCGACATTCTTGGGTCGTTCCCCATGGCTCAGGCCCAGAAGAAGTTTATCATCGTCGCCATCGACTACTTTACCAAGTGGATCGAGGCCGAAGCCACGGCAAGGATCACCGAGACAGTCGTCTGGAGTTTCGTCTGGAAGTCGATCATTTGTCGTTACGGCATCCCCCGGGTGATAGTGAGCGATAACGGTCGGTAATTTGACTCTCGTTATTTTCGAGACAGATGTGTCGACCTAGGTATTCGCAACCACTTCACCTCGGTCATCCACCCTCAGGCCAACGGTCTGGTCGAGAATGCCAATAAGACTATCTTAAAAGGCATAAAGACCCGACTCAACAAGGCCAAGGGCAGCTGGCTCGAGGAACTGCCTAGCGTACTTTGGTCACACAAGACGACTCCTAGGACGGCAACCGGTGAAAGTCCTTTCCAGTTGGTATATGGCACCGAGGCCGTAATTACATTGGAGATCGCCAATCCCTCCCTCCGAGTCATCTGCTTCTCACCCGAGGTAAACGAGCAAAAATTGCTCGAGAACCTCGACCTAGCGGATGAACTCCGAGAGATTGCCAGCATCCGAGCGACGGAATACCAGCGCCGCCTCGCTCGATACTACAACGCCAAAGTCCGAGACTGGCACTTCCAACCGGGAGTCTTCGTCCTTATAAAAGTCGAAGCCTCTCGACCACTAGAGGCGGCGGGCAAGCTATCCCCCAACTGGGAAGGTCCCTACCGAGTGGTCGAGACGCTCGGGAAAGGAGCATACCGGCTATCTACAATGGAAGGGGAACACATCCCTCGGACGTGGAACGCAGCCACACTACGCAAGTTCTACTTTTGAGGTCGTGCAAACAATCTGAGTGAAATAAATTTTTTTCTTTTCATTCAAACGATTGTTGGTACATCAGAAAGGCCAAAGCCAATACATTACATAACAAAAAGTAAAAAAAAATCCATCTGGCGCCACTGCAAGAGGTCGTCGCTCGGCCGACTCGGTTTGATCTCCTTGCGTCCAGCCACTGACTCTGCCTCGCGTAGAAACTGGCTCGGATAAAAGGCGGTCGATCCAGTTGGCTCGGGTGGCCCATGACAAAGGTGACAGAGGGACTGCGGAAGCGGAAGGCTACCTTCCAAGTTGACAGAGACTGGGGAGATGGAACGCCTATGAAGGCCTCCTCTCTTCCAACTTGCCAACTCTTTGGAACGTACAGAGAGCAAGCAGCCTCCGCAGAGTGAAAGAAATGACGGGGGGAGAGCACAAGAGGAGAAAAGAGAAAAAGAAGTCCAGCGTAGCTGGATGAGGAGGCAGGGGAAGGCCCAGAAAGGAGGGAGCTTAATTTGCTCCCTCCACCCATCCCTGAAGCGAGCAGAGAGGGACGAGCGGTGGGGATGCTGGATGCCCCCATCCGTCCTCCATCTCCCCCCCCCGGGAAGCGTCGCCGAAACTGATAGAGGAAATGACGTGATTTTTTTGTCAGAATCCTCTCCAGATCCGCGCGACGACCGTCGGACCCGCTTCAAACCCGCGCGACGACCGTCGGACCTGCTCAAAACCCAAAGCGGCAAAAACTCACCGCCCTCCATCATCAGAAGCATCGTCCTCCGAAGGATCTTCCATGCTCTGAATGCAAAGGCTCAGCGCTACGAGAAATGGAGAGAGGAAAGACCATCCTAGAAAACCTTAAAGCGGTGTGGACGGAGAGACCCCCCTAAGTCCCTTATAAAGGCGAGGGGAGGCTACTTGCCTTAAAAGACTCTCTCCTCAAAAACACGCCGAAAGGATTTCCCCTTTATGACTGGTCACCTCAAACTCCTCGTTTCCGTCCCCATTAGGACACACGAAGCGTCCAAGCATTCAAAGCGTGATCAAACGGAAAGGCACCCTGCCAAACACCTGCCCAACCATCGCGCGAGATCTGCGCAGAAAGTATCGGTCCTTTCCAACTACTACAGATACGCTGATCAAATCACGGCAAGTATAGCAAGCAACACGCAAAGTTTTTCTCTATTGCCTTACATAAAAAAGAGTCCTTTTTTGCTCAAAAAAAAAGAAAAAAAAGATAAAAGGACAAACAAGGGGAGAAGACAAAGCAGGTCAACACATCAGGCCTCCGGCCCATCTAGCGGCTCGAAAGCGGAAGGCACGGATGGTCTGCCCCCGGTACCCTCGGTGACGGCCGACCCAGGCACTGCCCCCGCCTGTGCGGGAACTGTCTCGGTCGCGAGCCCTCCCGAGGCCTCCGGAGCTGGCGACCCCTCAAGAGAAGACACCTCCGGGTCTTCTTCGCCCGACGTCGAGGTAGCAGAACTGGAGGACAAGGCATCCGAGTCATAACGTTGACCGGACATGAAGCGAAGCCTGGAATCATGCTCTTCAGCATAGGCCACCGCTCGGCGATAGCCCTGCTTGAAGCCCTTGCGGGCGCCTTGGCGGAGAGCCAACTTGTAGTAAGGAAGGGCAGCCTCCTTCAGGTCAACTTGGTAGGCCTCCGAGCATTTATACTGCTCGACCGCCTCTACCTCGGCCAACCCTGCCCTCCCTACTAGTTCGGCCATCTTTCACTCTGCCTCGGCTTGCCTCCTCCCGACCTCGGCCGCCAGCTCCTCGGCCTCGACTGCCCGCCTCTCTGCCTCGGCCCGATAAGCCTCAGCCTCCAACCGGTGACGCTCTACTTCCTCCGCTTGGCACGCTAGGTCGACGCGCTCGATTTCCCAGCGGCCATCTAGCTCGACGCGGACAAGGCGCTCCTCCTCAAGGAGCCTATTCTTCCTCTCAAGTGACTCCCGAGCCTTGGCTAGTTCCTCGGTCAATGCTCGGCCTTCCAGCTGGCTTGACCGCAGCAACCCTCTGGTCGCGAAGAACTCCCGCCGAAGCCCCTCGTTCTCCTCGGTGAGCCGGACCAGCTTCCTCTCGGCCCCGCCGAGGGTCCAGGTGAACTGTGACCGCTCTGACTCTAATCGAGCATAAGTCTGCGCCATCGTGGCCCCCATCTAAGCCATGACCAGGCCGCCCTCCATAATGACGTTGAGGACCCCGGCTGGGGAATGACGTGCGCTTCCCCCCTTCACCCTTTCCGCAACACCGCTGCACATCTCGTACAAGGTGCGCGACACGCCAAGCCTCTCCAGTGCCACCGGCATGGGAACCTTCCCCACGCCGGGCGCCCCGCCAGTCAGCCCGGATCGAACCTCTATCCCAACTGCTCCTGGCGCCACGGTCGGTTGGGGCGGCGACGCCTCTGCAGGCGAACCCCCAACCTCGACCGTCCCGGCTAGCGCGTCGCCACCCGAGGCATCGCCCACCTCGACCGACGCCCCAGCCTCGGCCGCGGTTGCTTCAACTTCGGCCCCCTCTGTTCCCACCTAGGGGAGAGCCGACCCATCACCGTCTCCCCCCGAGGTGCCCCCGGTCTCCTTGACCCCCTCTCGCTCAGCAGATAGGAGAGCTGGCCCGGTAGGGTCGGCCCTATCTTGCCCCGGAGAGGGGAGCGCCGCCGAGCCAGAATCGCCCCCAGCGGTGGGGACGGCCCCAGCCTTCTTGGCTCGCTTCTTGGCCTTAGCGGCGGCCCGCAGCATACCCGCTACGGGGTCTTTGCGCTTCGCCCCGCGCGGCCGAGAAGTCCCCTCAGAGACCGCCCCCTTGCCCTTGTCCCGGGCTTGGGAGCAACCCTCTAAAGCGGCCGGTTCTCCGTCAGCCGAGTCATCGCCAAGATCGACCACCTCAGCGGCCTCCTTCAGAGGCTCCCGCCTGTTATCTGCACAAAAGAAGAAGACGGTCAGAAACGCAAAGACAACCCCGGCACCCAAAGAAGAGTCAGGCTCGTGGCGTGTGAACCTGATGGGAGCAGCCGTGTGAGGAGACATCGCTCCACATTCTCCGGAGTGACCAGCTCCTCTGTGGATCGGCGATGCTTCAGCAAAATGGCTG
The DNA here is from genome assembly GCA_022559845.1 of Amorphophallus konjac. Classification (NCBI taxonomy): domain Eukaryota; kingdom Viridiplantae; phylum Streptophyta; class Magnoliopsida; order Alismatales; family Araceae; genus Amorphophallus; species Amorphophallus konjac. The sequence continues at coordinate 40,417,980 of CM040119.1, forward strand.
CGTACTCCTCCACATGTGGAGGGAACTCATCCTGTCGGGGGGGGGGGGGATATTTGGGATCATCGGGCACTCCCAGGATTCCCCCATCACGTGCGTCTTCACCCAAAAGAACTGGGTTTTCCATCCCTTCTGAGAAGAATCCTTCGCCGCCACGAAATGCAACTCCTATTCCTCCTCGCCTGGATGAAATAGAAACCCTTTCCGGCCGACGGATGTGCTTTCAACTCAAAGAAATAGTGAAAGACGTCCAGGGAAGGAGGGACCCCGCACTGACGGCAGAGGATGCGGAAGGCAGAGAGGAGAAGATATGAATTGGCCACCAGCTGGACCGGCGCCAGCGAGAAAAACTTGAGGAGCATGAGGACGAAGGGCTCGAAAGGGAGACGGAACCCACTCTTCCACGCCAAAAGAAAGGAGCAGAAATGGCCGTACGAGAGTCCAAGCTCATCTCGTGCGTGGCGGCGGCAACGAAGTAGTATCTGTAGGGAAGGCGGAATTGGTGCTCTAACCTCCTCACCTCAGCCTCCCTTAACTCGCTGCAGTTGGGAACCGGCACCTTCGCTACGGGCTCATCACTCCACTCCCCCGAATGCTGGTCAGCCATGGATTCTGAGGAAGAGCTCGACGAAGAGCACTCTCGCAACCCCGAAGACTCTGGGGGAAGAGGGAGCTGCCGGATGGCCTCCGCCATCGCCTCGGCCAACTCTGCGAATGTTGCCGCAAGCCTCTGCTCTTCCATCGTGCCCTCACGACGCATCAAGGAGCCTAGAAACTTGAAGGGAGGCTAGACCCTAAAAACGGAGGAAGTCTGGAATGCTGAAGAACGCCTATATCTCCTCGCAAAAGGCGGCGCGCCGTTCCGACCTCCGAGAAAAGGGGGCCCCTTCATTTCAAATCCGTCAGGATTACCATCATTACAGGCCTTGGTGACCACGACACGTGGATTACTCACACCACCAGATCTCCACCCACCTGAGCCACGCTGGTCATAAACCCTCAAACATCTACTCTTCTGAGCCTTCCCTGGCTCGGGAGTAGGAGGGGGATAAGTGGAGAGGGGGATTTCTGCAGCCCAGTCAAAGAGCAGTCGAACTAGGCCCATCAGGACCAAACAAGGCCACACTCGCCCGGGTGATAGCCCATAGGGCCCACTCCGGACTAAAAGCCCAATAAAAGATCGCTCGGGGACCCAACCTTCCTAGGCGGCCCTCAGGCTCGGAAGGCCCGAGCGACGGTCAGGTCATCAGAATGATCTACGCCCGATCCATCCTCAGCCAGGATATAAGGAGGCGCACACAATCGTTCTAACCCATCTCCGTCCGAGGTAGGCCCATCGCCCGGATATGGCTGGCCCCCCCCTCAGCTCGAAACGGTCGACCGTCGATTGCTTATCCATGCATCCGTTAAGAGTCCTCTGTGAGCAGAAATTTATAAGGGTGAGGGACTCCTGCTCCCCAAGGCGATAACACTCCCACGATGAGGCAGTAAAAGCCCACGTTGAGAACGTAACTCCCACCTGAAACCCCTCGACTTACAGGACTCCGGAAGACGGCGCACTATTTAAACCAGGGATACCCTCCGGCGAAAGGTAAGGGCAACCACACGCTCAAAACTCCTGAGCAGGAACCACGTCACCCTTCTGGTGGAGAGGGATCTCGCGCAGAAGCTACTTCCCCCCTTTTATTGCTCCCACCATAGCTCTACTGACTTAAGCATCGGAGGGTTTTCCCCAGGGACTCATCCCTAGGCCCTCTGATCCGTTTCCCTTTCTTGCAGTTCATAATTCGGTGATCCTCTGCCTGCTCAAGACCCGCGCGAGATCACGCCTCTTCAGTTCCTATCACATTAGTGTTCTCAGGTCTTGGAACAAGTTCCCAGACATTGTTTCTATCAAATTGACCTAACTCTTCAGACATGGCATTGACCTAAGATGCACAGTTTAAGGCTTCATCTACTGATTTTGGTTCAATTTGAGAAACTAAAGCAATTAAATCTTAATTTTGAACACTTTTGAAATGAGACCTGGTCCTAGGGGGATCCCTTAAATTTTCTATGATATTATTCTCAAGGTGGTCTTTCAAGAATCTAACATTGGTTGAGGACTCACCTGGTTCGGTTGAGCTTACTTGATTCTGATCGGTTTGTCCTTCGGGTTGTTCATTTTTATCCTTCAATTTCTCCTCAAGAAATTCTCCATCATACTTTGAAGACCTGTCAGCATCATCAAGGTTGTTAGCATCTGTTGATTCACCAATTATCACATGAGGAGTTTCCTCTACAGTTTGGTATGATACATTGAAAACCCTATAGGCCCTAGTTGTTTCAGAGTATCCCAGAAAGATTCCTGGAGTACTTCTAGCATCAAATTTATCTAGGTCCCTTTTATTATTGTTATGGATGAAGCATTTTGAACCAAAAATTCTAAAATATGAGACATTTGACCTTTTACCTTTAAGGAGTTCATAGGGAGTTTTCTTATGGACAGGTCTTACCAGTGCTCGGTTAATTGTGTAGCAGGCTGTGTTGGCTGCCTCTGCCCAAAATCTCCTGGGAAGCTGACTTTCGACCAGCATAGTTCTGGCCATTTTGATGATTGTCTGATTTCTTCTCTCAACAATTCCGTTCTACTCTCGAGTCCTGGGAGAAGAAAATTTGTGAGTCAGTCCCTCTTTATTGCAGAAGTCAGAAAATAAAGAATTCTTAAACTCACCTCCATGGTCAGTTTGAATTATTGAAATACAGTGAGAACCTCCTTGTTTGATTTTATTGAAGAAATGTTCAAACTTCTGAAATGCATCATTTTTATTTGCTAAGAAAAATAGCCATGAAAACCTAGTGAAATCATCTACAATGACGAACCCAAACCTTTTCCCATTCAAGCTCAGAGTTCTGGTTGGACCAAAAAGGTTCATATGCAAGAGTTCTATTGGTTTGGTTGATAAAGGCTCAGACATGAGCTTAAATGACTTGCGAGTTTGCTTGCCTAGAGCATAGGCATCACAGATTTTTGAGATTGAATTAAACTTGATTTTAGGCATGCCTCTAACTAAATCATGCTTGATCAATTTATTCAAAGTAGAAAAACTAGCATGGCCTAAACGTCTATGCCAATCAAAAGCATTATTTCCAGAATTAGCAGATAAACAGAGATTAGATTCAGACTCAACATCTAAGTCTACCATGTTGACATTATTGGTCCTGTTGGCTACAAATTTAACAAGATTAGAATATATTTTGAAGATTTTGCATGAGTTATTATCAAACATAACCCTGTGACCCTTGTCACATAATTGACTGATGCTAATCAGATTGTGTTGAAGACCTTCCATAAGTAAAACTTTCTCAATTGAGTTAGTGGAGGACTTACCAACTGTGCCAACCCCAATGATCTTACCTCTGTTCTTTCCTCCGAATTTGACCAGACCCCCTACCTTCATTTCTAGCCTGCTGAACTTGGATCGATCTCCTGTCATGTGCCTGGAGCAGCCACTGTCAAGGTACCATTTGTTGTTCTCAGCTGCCAGGCAAACCTACACAAAAGAAATCAAGCAAGGCGGTTTGGTGTGAATCATGGAAAATAATCCACTCTTAAGAAAAATAGGAATATGCATAAGGAGAATAATGAAAAAGGGAGTAAAAGAGCACGTGGTGCTACTAAGGAGAGTGATCGCCAGAGGGGTTACCTCAATAAGAAGAAAAGATGATCGCGAATACCTGGTGATAATAGGATGCGGGATGGATGTGGGTTCCTTCCTCCACCTTCTATCGGCCGGTCGATGAAGGGGGTTTTTCCTCTTTGATTACCTTTGAACAAAGAACAAACAAGTAAAAGGAAAAAGAGATCAGCCAAACGTGAGTGTAGTATCAATCCAAAGATGAAAGATGGTGATGAAAGAAGAGCATAAAGTGTGCACCTTTTGTTTGTTTTTAAAACCCCTAGAGAATTAGGGAGAGGAGAAGAGATGCAATGAAAACTAATGCAAGGAAGAGAATATGGTGATCGATGATGAGATGATGATGACAAACAACAATGAAGAGAAGAAAAGATCTATGCTGTTCCTGTAAACAGTAAAGGGAAAACACTTTGCTTCGGATGTGGCAGCAGGAGGAAGCAAAAGAGAAATCAATAGCTCTTAATCTCAATCGCCAGCACCCGTTAACCTCTGTGTGTGTGTATCTGTGTGTATATTGTAGACACGCTAAAATTGACGTTATGTTGATCAAATCTCATGTCATTATGTAAACGCCCCAAGTGGACTTCAATATTCCTATAACATGAAAGTTTTTCTATTTTTGTGAGTTTTATGCATTTTTCCTGCATTTTTTGTGATTCACGACCTAACGAAGGGCGTTACTTTCAAAAGTCGCGACCTGTCATAGGGCGTTTCAAAAGAAGGGACGACCATAGGTGAGGGCGTCAATTCCTGGTATTATCCGTTAATTTTTGGAATTATCTATTTTCAAAATAAAAAGCATTTTATGCGTAACGTCCTACCTCAGGGCGTGTTTTTAAGCAACACCGTTATCTCAGGCGTGTTCCAGGAATTTCTAAACAAAGAAAGTTTTATTTCCAAAATTAAATCCAGGAAGAAACGGCCTTTCCTAGGTCGTGTTTCAATAAACGTCCTGTGGCAGGTCGTCAATTCATAATTTGACGCCTTGGCTTGAGTCGTGTTTCATCCAGAGTCCTTCCTTTTTCCATCTTTCCCTCACAGTTCCCTACCATCCATGGGACTCTTGCTCGATCTTGATCCTTCCCTGGATGCCTCATTGCCTGTTCTTATCATTTCCTTGGTTTGATCATCCGATTGAAGCATTATAAAAGGAAATATCATTCGATCGTGAAAAAGGTTAACCGGGTTAAGCATTCAAAGCATTTGAAGTATTCAGAAGGTTGAACGCCTGCTTCCACTCCATCCCTCTGCATCAGGGGCGTGCTTCATCCATCCCTCTGCATCCGTTCAATACCTTCACGGCTCCCCTTTACTCTCGTCGGGAAGAGCAGGGCTATCGTGCTTATTTCATTTGTTTTCTAAGCATATTCATCATCACTGTCATCCTATCATTAGTTTTCTTATTGCATTACATATCAACATATCATATCCTTTCCCTAGTTCTCTTCTAGGGGTTTAAAAAAAAAACAAAAAAAAAGTGCGCACGTTGATGTCTTTTCATCATTTCATGTTAGTTTTGGATTGATACTATAGCACTCTGGCTGATCCCTCTCTCTTTTGCTTGTTTTCATTGTCTTTTTACAAGGTAATCAACTAAGAAGACCCACTTCATCGGCCGGCCGATTGAAGTTGGAGGAGGAAATCCACATCCATCCCGCATCCTAATTTCCACCAGGTACACGCGATCTCTTTTTCTTCTTATTGAGGTAACCCCTCTGGCGATCACATCATCTCCACTTTAGCACCTCGTGCTATTTTTATTGCATTCTTTTGCATTATTTATCCCATTATCATATTTAATTTCCCCAACAAAGAGCGGATTTTAATCCGATCTACAAATTGGCGATCACGGTGGGACTTCCACTGTTTTCTTTATTGATTACCATCTCCATTGGCACCCTCGTGTGCCCTTTCCCCTTGACACCCTCGTGTGTCCTTTCCCCTTAGGCACCCTCGCGTGCCCTTTCCCCTCGGTACCCTCGGTACCCTTTCCCTTGTGCCCCTCGGGCACCCTCCATTGTGCACCCTGCACACTCCTGGGATCAGTCAATTGTTGCTTATTAACGCCTTCCATAAGGGCGTCTTTTGATTTAACGCCCCTCACAGGGACGTGTTTTATTGATTAACGCCCCCTTTCAGGGCGTGTGTTTATCGCATCTGCTGGCGTTTGGTTTGCTCATTATATCGTCTGATATTTAACGCCCCTCTCAGGGACGTGTTTCGTTGATTAACGCCCACTTCCAGGGCGTCTTTTACCATAACTGCTGTCTGCTGCATGCTTATCATATTGTCTGTGGATTAACGTCCCTCTCAGAGGCGTTTCATTTATTATCAGCGCCTTTCATTAGGGCGTTTCTCTTTTATCATAACTGCTGTCTGCTGCATGCTTATCATATTGTCTGTGGATTAACGCCCCTCTCTGAGGCGTTTCATTTCTTATCAGCGCCTATCATCAGGGCATTTCTCTGAGTTTTGACGCCCTCCCGTGGAGGCGTCCTTTCTTTATAACGCCTCACCTAAAGGCGTGTTTTCCTACTGTCTGTGAGCCCCTCACAGAGTTTAACGACAGCCACGCTGCCGTGTCTTCATCTTGTCACGACCTACCGCAGGGCGTGTCTTTCCTCCTGCTGTGAAAACGACCTTTCCCAGGTCGTGTCTTTACTGTTTCCTTCTCACAGATACTGCTTCCCGTGTTTAGTTCTTATTCATTGCTTGGCATCTGTCTTGATATTATATTGCTGCTTGGATTATCTTGTTTGATTGGCTTAGTTGAGAGACCTCCTCTCTCTACCCTAGGATCCACACACCCTTCTTGGAATCGGGACGACCCTCCATTGAGCATTCCGTCTCTTTGGACCGGAAATCCCTTTTCCAAGACCTCCATAAGTCCCCACACCCGTGGATTCCCTCACGGACGCCGGGCTGGTTGTACCCTTGAAGTACCTGGAGTTTAGAGAACCTATGCGTTGTTAAAGAGAGAGAAAAACTTAGTTGACCCGGAGGTTACACTTGGATCAAACTAGGTCTCATTTGGCAAAAGAGTGAACTTTCACAAATAATCCACTCTAATTCAAACATCAAACATTAAAATCTTGCGTTTCTTGTCAACCTTGTTTGCATAAACATAGTTGGGTGAGTTGATTGCTTTGTTTGGATTAAATATTTTGTGATAGTTCCTTCATTAAACACTCTCTCTCTTAAGAATGAAACTCCGTTCAGGTAAAATCATCAACATGTCAGGCAACGGGTACTCTTATGATGATGAGAATGAGAACATATTTGGTCAATATGAGGACCCTCTCCAGGATTCCGTTTATTATGAAGGGAACTACCTCCCTCCTCACCCCCATTATTCACAAGTTCATGTGGTTGATACCACTAATCATGAGGCGGACCCTTCGTCTCAAGTTCCATCTTCCAACACTTCGGGGAACCCTTCCCCATCCATTAATGTCACAGATTTGATCCAAGCTCTCTCACAGTTGGATGACTCCCAGCGGCAAGCCATTCAGGCCGCCTTGAAGGGGAAATCCGTCCCTTCGTCTTCTTCTAATCTCCCTCCGGCCGTGGGTGGCCATCAGATTGTTAATGACCAGGCAGTCTTGCATCTCCCCTCCTCTCATCCACAAACGCCTACTGCGGCCATGCCGGCCCAGCAGGCGAGCTATTCAGCGGTTAGGCATCAATCTTCCCAACCTCCTCGGATTCTACGAACGCCTATACCGCATTCTTTTGCTCAGAATCAGGCCCCGGTCGAGCCCGATACCAACACTCTCTTGCTTCAGAAGCTGGCCAGCATGGAGGAGCAGCTCAAGAAGGTTACAGCGACTAAGAATGCTCCGGAAATTTCTCTTCCTACGTTGCCGGTGTTCCATTTACCACCTTCTGAAATGCAGAATTTTCGGCGATATAATGGGACGGGCAACCCATTCATTCATTTAAAGGATTTCCGGTATGAGACTTCCTTTTGGCAAGACAATAAGGCCTCCCTGGCCTACTTATTCAGGCGATCTCTTGAGGGGCCAGCCCTCGAATGGTTTTATTCTTTGGAGCCAGCTGATGCCGGCGATTTTGATGTTATTCAAAGAAAATTCTTGCAAAAGTACAGAGACCGGGTGGGACCTTCCCTTTCTGTTACAGATTTAGTTGCCGAGAGAATGAAGCCCGAGGAGGACTTCATCGTATTTGCTGATAGGTGGCGGTCTATGGCCGAGAAATTGAAAGACACATTGTCGGAGCAGGAGCAAGTAAAAATGATTATTTCTAATGCAACTCCTCAATTCCGGCACATTTTGGCCATGAATCGGCTGACAACTATAGAAGAGCTCTATGAAAGAGCTCGTTATATACAAACACAAATGAAGGATTCGCCCATCATGGGCATGTTTGAGCCGAAGCCTCGGCTATTTAAAAAGAATACGAATGTCAACAGCGGGCCCACGACTGAAGGCACTGTCACAAATGAGCAGGTTGGCGTAGTTGGCAACCCCCATCATCAAGCTAACCTACGTCCACCACCGCCTCCACGACAGAACCCTCATTTTAACCCTACTCCACCACCCCAATTCGCACCTCAACGCTCCTTCGCTCCACCGCAAAACCAAGCCCCCCGCATAGACCTTCCAGCTCCACCACAATACCATCAAGTGCCACCGCTAGCCAACTACGGCCAACAACAACAACGGAGACCGCCACTTGGCCCCAAAAGGGACCATTATCCTCCACTCCCTGAAAGCCTCCCCGATATTTTTAATGCCCTAATGGCCGCCAACTTGCTCGCCTTGCCAAGGGAAAGAACCGTGTGGCCCGCTAATGTTGACACATCCCGTTATTGTGCCTTTCATCGCAGCCCTGGTCACAACCTGGATCGTTGCTTCCACTTCAGAGATTACATCTACGATCTAAATGACCAGGGTGACATCAATTGGGATGAGATGAGACAATTCATAGCCGCTATGAAAGAAAGAAGGGCTTCTCGGCAACAGCAAAATCAGCAACAACAGCAGCCAGCTCCGCAGCAAGTTCAGCCACAGCAAGCTCCAGCACCCCAGCAGGATATGGGGATCGTCCGTAATCCATTGCCGGAGCACGCTCCTAATCAACACGTGAACCCTGTCACGTCTCTCTACGAGGTGGAGAGAGGGCAGGGATGGCACGAAGAAAATACCTCTGTCGGGGCATTTCACCATGATCCAACTCAAAATCAAACTCCGCGCCTTTTGCGCACTCTCCCTTCTTCTTCTATTCTTCAATCGGGACGTTCTCTTTTACGCCCCGTCAACCCGTCTACCCCCATCAATTCTACGGCCTTGCCGGCTCGCTCCCTCTTTACCCGCTTACCACCCCGCAACCTGCCACTCCTTCATCCACCACCAACTCTATACCTCCGCCATCCAGGCCACTCCTACTTCGCTCACCGCCAGCACCCGCTACCCCCTCTACCACTCCTACACCGGCAAGGGTTCCTCCGTCATCAGTTCAACCACCTTTTGTACCACGATCTCTCCTTATTCCACCACCTTCCAATGCTCCTCGCATTCGGGTATCCCTCTCTTCTCCCACGCCTCATGCGGGGGTGTCTCCGTCAAATGTTCCTCCTACACCTCCTACGGAGGCGCCCCTTTTATTGAATTCCCCTTTGATATCCCCTAGCAGGGTTTCTGCTACCAACATTCCTTCTTCTTCTTCCAACCCTCCTCCTAATGTTGCCCCGACAGAGGCGCGTCAAGGCGTAGCGCCACTCCGCAGTGGACGGATATTCCACCGTATTTTCCCACAGAGAGAGCTAGAGCCTGTGCAGGGGCCACAAGAGCAAGAGCAGAAACAAGATTCAGTGCCGGGGACTCAGTATGATTTATTAAAGCACTTGGACCGCACTCCCGCCAGGATTTCTATTCTTGAATTGATCAAACGGTCCACCACTCATCAGCTGGCTTTAAAGGAATATTTGCAGAAGGTCATGGTCAACGAAGACATTCCGGTCGAGCAAATAGTTACGGTCTTGACACCTGCTAGCAGTCAGCCGGCAATCACCTTCCATGAGCATGAACTAGCACCTCTTCAGGCAAGAAAATATGCTCTTTGTATCACAGTCGACATCAACAAAGTGGCTGTCAAGCAGTGTTTGGTGGACACCGGTGCATCTATCAATGTGTTGCCACCGAGCACTCTGAAGTTATGCGGTATCTCTGAGAGTCAGATTCGGCCATCTACTATTACTGTCACGGCATATGACAATACAAAGAAACCCCCTCTGGGTATGATTACTCTCAAAGTCAGTTTGGGTCCAGCCACTATTACAGCAGATTTTCATATTCTGGATATGGATCCGACCTTTAATGGCATTCTGGGTCGCCCTTATATTCAGCAGCTTGATGCAGTGCCCTCCACAAACCATCAGTGCCTCAAGTTTCCACACAAGGGCCGCATTATCAAGGTGACCAGCGTGCCGATCTTGCCAGAGGAAGACATTCATGTAGCTTCATCAGTTCCTTCCATATGGCCTGCCAACAAGCCGTTATTATCTGTGCTGGACCTTCCCCATCCACGGCCGATGCTATCTGAGACTGTTACCACAGTTGCTATGACACCCCTGCCTTCTAAGGGGAGAAGAAAAAGAACATGATTAAAACCCCTGGTTGGAACATTCTATTAAAAATGGGATATCAAGACGGCAAAGGCCTGGGTATCAATTGTCAGGGCAGGATTAGGCCCATTAAGCCTCAAAAGATGATTGCACGAGGCGGCTTAGGCTACAAAGCACCGGGCAAAAATGAAGGAGAGCCGTGGGCTGTTATGACGTCCACCTTCAAGCCAGATCGCCAGCCGCTCACCTGGACTTTAAAGACACATTTTGTTACCGGTGGCATTCAGAATAATGAGCAGACCACCGTCATTACTTCATTGCTTGATTGTCAAGATGTGCACGCCAGACAATTTGCTCGTCACATTGCCCCACTGGCTACCTACAAAGCCCTGGAGTCTTTGAGGCCAGATAAAAGAAGAAAAATGGGTGATCCGGAATGTGACTGGTACAGGTGGTTTGACATGAATGACATCACAATCTCTCTGAGCCGCCTGTTCATGCCAACAGATCCAGAGTGGCCGCCGCTGATTCAAGAACTGATTGAAATGCCAGCAGTAATCACAGATAAAAGGCAGATGTTAAGTGACTACACAGATACTGGGGAGCCGGATGTCCCCTTTGAAGAAGGATTTTCTGTGGACAGGCTGTGGGCCAGCCTCTTTTCTCTCACTTCCATGCATCCCACTGTTCTGGCTTCCTTATACTCTTGCTGGTTTGGTCGCGTGCCACGACCACCGCCGATTACCATCAATTTTGCTCCAAACTCAGTCTAGTTCTCTCTTCCGATACCTCCTTCGCTCCTCGAGCGATTTGCTGAAATCTCCATCACGCCCCTGAGAGGGCCATCTTTGATTAAATCTTTCTCTGATCTTGCAATTTCCACTCCCCCTGCTACTCCCCCTTCACATTGCTTCCTACTGGAAAAAGAAAATAAAAATAAAGGAAAAGATAAAAACGAAAAAAAAAAACGCCAAATCTCCAACATTCCAATCCTCCATTTCTATTAAGGAGACCTCCTATTTTTCTCCCGAGTGCGTCCCGACCCAGGGGCCGCTCCTTCAGGATTCCTTGATCAATCTTTTCTCCCCCTCTGGTGAGGGGCCTTCCTCTGTATCACCTCCTGTATCCGCTTTTTCGTCTCCTTCCCCTGATCAAGCTAGTTGTTCCTATTCTTCCTCCTCTCTCTCTAATAATAAAAATCAGGGGATAGTTCCACATAAGAAGGCCAAGGGTAGGCAGATTCCCCGAAGATTTTTGTTGGAGTTGGCCATCAGATGCCAAGCTTGTTTAGCTCTCCCGGAGTTTGTGGAAGATCCAATTATCCTGCCAGAGTTAGAATATGAAGATGTTATTACTTCTTATGAGGGTTTGGGCGTTTATGAAATATTGAATGATGAAGACCCTATTGAAGAGGGGGACGAAAATTATGAAGAATATGAGGACGAGGCTGATGCTTTTGCTAGTGGAATGAGAAGATTCGACGAACCATCAGCCTCCGTAGAAGAACCTACCAAAGAAATTAATCTGGGTACCGAGGAAGACCCTAGGATTGTCCTCATCAGTAAGAATTTACCGCCCTCCGAGGAGGAGGCGCTCATTTTGGTTCTGCAAGAATACAAGGATACGTTTGCTTGGAGTTATGAGGATATGCCTGGATTAGACCCTGCGCTCGTTGAACACCGCCTTACACTTAAGCCAGGGTCTGTCCCGGTCAAACAACGGTTGAGGCGTTTCCACCCTAACATGGCTTTGAAAATGAAAGAAGAGGTCGATAAGCTCCACAAAGCTAGATTTGTTAGAGTTGTCCTTTACCCCAATTGGGTGGCTAACATTGTCCCGGTTATGAAGAAAGATGGGAAGGTTCAGATTTGCATAGATTTCTGGGACCTCAACCGAGCATGTCCTAAAGATGACTTCCCCCTCCCTCATATTGATGTTCTAATTGATAATACGTCAGGATTTGAGACTCTTTCTTTTATGGATGGCTTTTCAGGTTATAATCAAATTCGACTGGCTGAGGAAGATCAAGAGAAGACTTCATTCACAACACCATGGGGCACTTATTGTTATGTGGTCATGCCCTTTGGACTTAAGAATGCTGGAGCCACTTATCAGAGGGCTATGATGGCTATTTTTCACGACATGATTCACATCTATATTGAGGTGTATGTGGATGACCTGGTAGTGAAATCAAGGACAAGGATTGAGCATCCTGGGGTTCTAGCTAAGGTTCTACAGAGGTCACGAGAATATCAATTAAAAATGAACCCCAAGAAGTGCGTATTTGGCGTTTCTTCAGGGAAGTTACTTGGATTCATTGTCAGTAAGAGGGGAATTGAAGTCGATCCCAACAAGGCGAGAGCCATTAGAGATATGCCTCCTCCCAAGAATTTGAAGGAAGTTCGAGGATTAATAGGGAGGTTGCAATTCATTCGTTGCTTCGTCTCCCAGCATTCACAAAGATGCAGGCCGTTTTACGAGCTTACCAAGCCGGGAGTTAAGTTTAATTGGGATGACAAGTGTCAGGCAGCCTTTGACGGATTGAAGGATTATTTGGCCAATCCCCCTGTCCTGAGACCGCCAATTCCAGGTAAACCACTTATTCTGTATGTTTCAGTCCTGGATGACTCTGTAGGTGCTATCTTGGCTCAAGTGGATGAAGAAAGTAAGGAGAGGGCAGCATACTACTTGTCTAAGCTTCTTAACCCCTGTGAGCAGAGGTACTCAGCCATGGAGAAGACTTGTGCCGCTTTGGTTTGGGTAGTTCAGAAATTAAAACATTATTTCCTAGCTCACGAGGTTCACCTCATTGCACGCATGAATCCAATTAAATTCCTCCTTGAAAAATCTATCCTCACTGATCGATTAGCACGCTGGCAAAGCTTCCTCTCCCAGTTTGATATCACTTACATTCAACAAAAAGCTATCAAAGGTTATGCCATCGCCGAACATCTTGCTCATCACCCTCTACCTCATTTTGATCCTATCAATTCTGAGTTCCCAGATGAAGAATTAATGTCCATTAATCAACCCCTTGATCCTATGTGGACGTTACATTTTGATGGAGCTCTTAATTCTCAAGGAAGAGGGATCGGCATGGTCCTTTTAACACCTGAAGGGGTCACCATTCCATTTGCTGCTCGGCTCACTTTCCCTGTCACCAACAATATAGCCGAGTATGAAGCTCTTTTGGCCGGTCTGCAAACCGCTCATCAATATGGTGTCACCCACTTGAGGATTGTCGGTGATAGTCAACTCATTTTGCGCCAGGTGTTGGTCAAGTGCCGCACTATTAATCCTAAGCTCAAGCCCTACCAGGAACTCACTTCAGCTTACGCCAAACTCTTCACTAAATTGATCTTCGTTCATGTCCCGCGTAGCCAGAACATCTTGGCTGACGCACTTGCTTCTTTAGCTTCTGCTTTAGTCTTTCCCCCTGAGCGTGATTTCCATGTCCCTCTGATTCATCAGCGTGACACTCCAGCTATTAAGGATCGTGCTTTCCTTGATATTAGGGATCAGGTGCTCGAGAAGGCCAAGCAGAAAGAAACTCTTAAAGGCAAAGAGGTCATGCTTTTGGACTGGGAAGAAGAGTTGGCTGACGAAGAGAAGCCTTGGTATTATGAGATTGCCAGATACTGTAATGATCAGTCTTATCCCGAGGAAGCCACCGCAGAAGAAAAGAAAGCAATTAGAAGAGTGGCTCAACGTTATACTTTGGTTGGAGGTGTGCTCTACAGAAGAGGGCTCACCGGTGTTTTATTGAGATGCCTCGATGATGATGAATCTTGGAAAGTTGTGGAAGAGGCGCATTCTGGTGTGTGTGGTGGTCATGTGAACAGCTAGATGCTAGCTAAGAAAATCCTTAGGCTAGGTTTCTATTGGCCCACTCTAGAAGAGGATTGCTCTATCTATGTTTATAGGTGTGTTAAGTGCCAACTGCACGCCGACAAGATTCATTCTCCTGCTTCTTCGCTCCATCCTACGTCCTCCCCATGGCCTTTTTCCATGTGGGCTTTTGATATCATTGGACCTCTTGGTGATTCGAACCTCCTGACCAAACAAAAATCATTCATCCTCAAGGCAACGGAGTACTTCACCAAGTGGGCGGAAGCGGAAGCTTACGTGGAAATTAAAGCATCAACTGTCTGCAAATTCATCATGAAGAATATCATCACGAGGTTCGGCATCCCGAGCACCATCGTCACCGACAACGAACCTCAATTTATCTCTCAAGAGCTCAAGGAACTCTGCAGCAGGTATAACATTGCATTGCATCATTCTTCTCCCTATTATCCACAGGGCAATGGCCAAGCAGAGGCAACTAACAAAACTTTGATCAAAATCGTTAAAAAAACGTGTGAGGCTAATAAATTTTCGGACTGGCCAGACAAGCTGGTTGAAGCTCTTTGGGCCTACCGCACTTCCATTCGCACTCCCACTGGGCAAACCCCTTTCGCCCTCACTTATGGGATGGAGGCAGTAGTCCCTTATGAGATTCTTATTCCCTCTCTGCGAGTACAATTGGATGAGGAACTTTCTATTGATGAACGTCGTGATTCACTCCTTGCCCAATTGGAACTCCTAGATGAGAAGCGTCTGGTCGCCGCTGAGCATGCGCGCGTTTATCAAAATAGGCTCTCACGTTTTTACCAAAAGAAAGTAATAGAGAGAAAATTTAAAGTCGGTGAGATGGTAATCAAGAGAATTTTTGTTAAGCCGGGTGGCCCCCGCTCAAATTAGCTCCAACCAAATTGGGAGGGACCGTTCGTTATAAAAGAAGTTTTTCCTGGCAATGCTTATAAACTAACTAATGCTGAAGGTGAAGAGTTAACTCACCCTTGGAATGGTTTGTATCTTAAGAAATACTACCCCTGATTTCCCAAAATCCACAAAAAAATGAATATTTTCCAAAATCCAACAAAAATAAAAAAAAATGATGAATATTCTTCAAAATCCAACAAAAAAATTAACATTTTCCAAAATCCAAAAAAAATGGAATATTTGCCAAAATCCAAAAAATATATAAATTACGAAAGCAAAACAAAAAAAAACAAAGAAATTTCAAAAAAACAAACTAAAAAGGCTTTCAAAATTATTGCCATGGCACACAAAAGATCAAGGCCCGAAAGGTCAAAATTCAGAATTCATTTATCAGTCTTGGTAACTTAAAATGGGTTGATTCCCGCACACACTACACGCTTTATTCTTGAACTCAAGCAGTGCAAAATCTGATGGAAAGTCAAAAACCTGACTAAAAGTGAAAGACAATGCCCGTTCTTTTCTTCTTCGGTCCATAAGGGAGGAAGGGAGACCTCGAGGCAGATGCGCCAAGCCTGTCCGCCGCCCTAGTAGGTGGAAGTCAAGGCCCAAAAGGGAGCAAATGTCACAAAAAGCCCAAGTACAATTAGGTTTATTTTTCATCAATGCAAATCAATTCCAAAGTGAAAGTCAAGTTATGAAAAGAAAAGCATGTCAAGAGGGCAAAGTCCCCGCAAGGAAAACCTTGGGCGTATGCATGCATTATAAAAGGGCAAAAAAGGTAACAAATTTTCCTACGTCAAAGACCGAACCCCAACAGGCATAGGGCAGGGGAGGTAACTTTACCTTGAGCATCCCAGAACCCCTTATGGGCTTCCCTTATATTTTCTTCCATCCTTTCTATGTGGTAAAGTCACGAACTGGCAGGATGGTCAAGACGAACTTAAGAAATTGCACTGTGCGAAATCTCGAATATAAGTCAACTTCGAGCACGTCGACTCCCTTTTAATTATGCAAGAAAGATTAATGAATCCTAGAGGGTGACCGTGTAGGGCCCGCGATCTGGATAGCCTTGTCAATTTTTTTTGAAAATTCATATAATTCACGCCTTTCCTTAAGGCGTTTTTAATTTAATACACGCCCTTGTGAGGATCATCTTTATAAAATTAACGCCCTTGTTCAGGTCGTCTTTTCACCAAATTCCAAGATCCTTTCAAAAGTGCAGGCCGTCTGCGAGGGCGTCTTTCACATGAGTCACGACCTAATCTAAGGCGCGTTTTTCAAGAAAATAACAAAAAAAATATAGAAAAATACATTCTTCGTCCGTATGCTTGCATTCTGCCTGTGCATATTTCTTTTGTTTGCATATGTGTGCTCGCATGATGCATCTCCCCTTTATTGGTAATTTCATTTTACCTTATTTGATTAAAGGCTTGGCCCCTTGACCCGTCATTAAGGTCAGAACATTGCCACCCTTTGCTTATTGGGCAAGGGGCCAAGTCGAATAGATGAATTAACCTGTTTTATTCAAGTGAAAACCGCAGCTGCAGATACAGAGCAAAAGTAAAGCAAACACGAAGAACGTGGAAAGAAGAAAGTACACAAACACAAGGCCACAACCACACAAAATGCTCAGGTAACAAAAGAAATCTCGATCTCATATATATATACATCATGAATGTCTAAGTACAGGTGTGAGGGTGGAGGAGTACAAGTAAATCTCTCAGCTCTCGCCTCCACCCTCCTCTACTCTCCTACTCTCAACCTCCTCCTCACCGTCCCGAGCTGGCGCTGGTGGAGGAGGCATGGGCCCCCGAGAAGAAGCTGGAACTCGAGCCTGGCCCCCTGCCTCACTCCTCTCTCGGAGAGAAGAACCCGCAACAAAAGTGGAGCTAGTAAAGGAGTATCCCGCAGCACGAGCTCGCTCACGCCCTCGCTGGAGGCGCTCCTCAGCAACTCGTAGCCGCTCCTGAACAAGGACCAGCTGCGTCCTCGAGTCTGCCAGCTCACGCTCGTGTGCTACCACCAGCTCCTGGTACCGGGCACGCTCTGACTCCTGTAGCTCGTGGTGACGGGCACGGTCCGCCAAGTGCTCCTCCCGCTCTCGAGCACGCTCACGTCTCTCCATCTCAAGAGCCACCCGCAGCTCGGCCACGTCCTGAGGAAGCTCCTCTCGTCGCCTCTGGGACCTCTCAAGCTCTGAGATCCGCTGGTCACGGATCGCCAACTCGGTACGTACGGCCTGAAGCTGAGTCACCTGCAAAAGGGTAAGCAAATCATCAATTCCACAATAAATGCAATAATTTAATAATTTAACGATGCATGATTGAATTACTCACATGTGAGCTCATCGCTCGGAAGCTCTCGTCTACGCAGATAAGAGCGGCTCGAAGCTCTTCAGTCTGTAAAAATGAATTTTTATCAGTACACAATGCTATATTTAATCAATAATTGAACTGACTGAGTTTGAGTTCAGAATTTACCCGTGAGGCGAGGTCCCGCTCTACTGCCTCGGCCCGTGCAACCGCTCTAGCTAGCTGCTCTGATAGCGTGGTCACCTTCGCGCTAGGTCCCCTCGAGCTAGAGGCCTCCCCTGGATCTCTCCTCACTACTCCCTGCTGGGCACGCTGCATTCATTGAGATCGTTAGTGGCTAATCATCAATAATTCAACAAAAAGATTCATTTGCATATAGAAGTAATTTAAGCACTCACCAGGGTCTCTAGGTCGGCCCGTGTGGCGGCTAGCTGGTCCTCCAGGCTGTGTAGGTGGGCCTGGGCATCTATCGCCGCTATGTCCCTCGCATCCTGCATCCATTACATGTTAGTCACATGATAGAAACATAAGCATTTGCATTCAATTTAGAAATAAGTGCATTCATACATACCCCTAAGACCCTCATCTGGGGTCGGCCGGCATATACCTCCCAGTAGCGCCGGAGGTACTCAGAGCTGTCAGTCGCGCGAGAGGTGACTCTGGTCCCGCCACGCTGCCAGTCGGCGTACTGCTCCTCAAAACGTACCCTCCAGTCGATCGCCTTGGTGCGACCGCGGGTCTTCTTTCCTATGCCTCGAGGCTCTCCGATCTCTATCCACTCCTGGGGCAGGCCCAGGGTCCTCATCACCAACCGGAGCCGTAACGGCTCGATCTCGCTCAGGCAGTGCAGCCACAGCTCACGCCCAAAGCGAGGTCGCCCCGATACGACCCAAGGTTGGCCCTCATCCGTCATATCCTCGTAAGGCCTCCACTGCACCTGCATTCATACATATCATTATCATTTCATCATAATCAATTCAAATCAATTCAAAAGAAATGCATATCATTCATTCATACATACCAGCGAGGGAGGGAAGTCGCGGAACTCTCTCCGTAGAACCCACAACTCGTAGTCGAGTGGGGCACCGAAGACGACTGGTAACCAGCGTCGCGCCAGAGAGAAGGATCCCTCAGCTCCCGGCCGTGGGTCGACGCGCCCCATCGGCATGTACAAGTGGCTCCACACCTGCATCCATGCATTGCATTAGTAAGGCATTCATTTGTATGAAAAGAAAAGAAAAAAAAAAGAAAATTGCATACCTGAAGAAGAGGTGAGAAGCCACTGACAGTCGTCTCTCGTCCGGTACCCGTGGACAGATCAGCTATCAAATGTGCCAGCAAGGCTGCACCCCAAGCATAAGTGCCAACTGTCTCCAGGTCCTCAAGGATGCCCAAGAAGCGGCAGTTGATAACGTCTGCTTTCGTCCCCAGCAATAATCTCCCGAGCAGCAGCAGTAGGAACCTCCTCAGGTCTCGATCCGCTCTCTCATGGTCAGTCGGGTCCTGGCAGCATACCGCTCTCACCCCGTCGGTCAGCCTCTGTGCAAACTCACCTAAGGTCTCCCCTGACCTGTGTCTGGCATCCCCTAAGCCCATCACCGTAGTCAGGTCTGTACGGAAGATGGTCCTACACTCGCTCGGCACCACATAGACCATATCCAGCCCTAGTAACCTCTGGGCCATCTCCGTGTAGTCAGGATAGGTGAACCCACTCACAGCCTCACCATCCACCCTCAACCCCGTAATCCTAGTCACATCCTCTAGGGTAGGAACCATGTGCCCCCAGGGCATCAGAAAGGACCGACTCACCCTATCCCAATGTTCCCGTAAAACCTGGATAAGTGCTAGGTCGGGTCTAAATGGCTCGATGGATAGGAAAGCCCCGAACCCCATAGCATCTACCCTAACCCTCTGGAAGTCGGGGAGACCCTGGTATGCTGCCCAGACCATGACCCATGAGATACGGGTCCTCATCAGCCCCTGCACGCATTAAAAGAGAAGAACTTTGCTCAATTGTTTGGTTAATCTTGTGTAATTGCATTTGGTTTTGCCTGGGCATTGATCTTAATGTTTTGGAAGTCACGACCCTCCTCAGGTCGTTTCTTAGTAAATTCATGCCCCTAAGGGGGGCGTTTTCTATTAAGGTAACGTCCTGGCTGAGGGCGTTTTCATCTTTGAAACGCCTCTGTGTAGGGCGTGAACATGTTGTTAATTTCTAAAAATCCTAAAATGTTTTCAAATCACGCCGCTGGCTGGGGCGTTTTCCATTTAGCACCGTTCAGTTTAAATAAAGAGTTAATGAAGAGACGCCCTCTGGTTTGGGCGTTTCCTGTTAAATCACGCCCTGGTGAGGGGCGTGGCTTTCATGATTTTCAGATAATTCAAAGAAAAATGGCAGCATGCGAAATAATTAATGAAAACATTTAATGAGCATGGAATTAATGAAAAATCATAATTTTTGAAGAAACTACATGTTTCAGGGCGTTTTTCATGAAGGTTAATTAATTTTCAGAAAATAAAAGAAATTTACGCCCTGGGTCAGGGTGTTTCGTTTGTGATTAACGCCCCCATGGGAGGCGTTTCTTTTCTGAGTTGCAGGTTTCGCGCCCGAGGGCCATGAAAAATCAGGAAAAATAAAAATAAAATAAAAAAATGGAATTGGGGAGGGGGAACCTACCTTTTTGTGCTTCTGGGGTTGTGGCCGAGGCAGTGGCCGTCTGGGCCGCCGGAGTTGACCCCGGGGAGCGACCGCCGCCGTGGGCGGTGGTCCACCGTCTTCTTCTTCTTCCTCTCCCTCTTCTTCATCTTCTTCTTCTTCTTCTTCTCCACCTTCGTTTTCTCCTCCTTCTTCTGTTGGTGCTCTTTCGGCCTCGTCGCTGCCGGCAACCACCGCCGGTTCTTCAACGGCCACGATGGCGAGCTCCTCCACATCGGGTTCCTCTTGGGCGTGGGAGGCGTCGAGGTCAACGACCTCTGGGGCGGCTACCCTCTGGCGCTTGTGTCCTCCACCGGCCATGGCTAGGGTTAGGGTAGAGGGAGATTGAGAGAGTGAGAGAAGAGATCGAGAGAGGGAGGTCGAGAGGGGGCTTCGGTTAGGGTTTGCAGAGAGAGAGAATGAGGACGGAAGGAGGAAGAAGAAAGGGGCCGATGACTTTTGGGTTTCGAAAAGAAGACACGCCCTAATGGAAGGCGTTTATAATGGAATTCACGACCATGACTTGGGCGTTTTATACAAGTAGACGACGTTTGTTAGGGCGTTAATTTGTTTTGCATGGGGAACGATAACCGTCGTCAGACGCATTGAATGGGCGTTGATTGATGTGATGAAAGTCATCATTGCTGTTTTTAAGTAACGCCTCTGAGGAGGGCGTGTTAACCTTTAGATGTGACTATTGTGAAGGCGTTATTTTTGATGATTCAACGATTATATTCTTTGGGGTTTGAACCTATTAACGCCTTGTTTGAAGTCATTATTTGAGTCACACCCTCTGCTGCAGGCGTCAAATATGGAAGATGGGCCGATTGAGGCGCCTTGAGGTAAGGCGTTTATTTTTTAATTCACGGCGTTCTTTGAGGCGTTATTTGCGACAGAAACGCAGGTTTTGGAAAATTTTGATCATAATCACAGTGATAATTGGCTCAATCAGAAAGCAATCTTTATTGTTTGAAAGAAAGGATTACAATGTCTAATGAGCCACCTTGGGCCTTAATTTCCTCAATGCTATCACATAATTTTTCCAATGTTCCTTGTCTTCTTCTAAGTCTTCCACAGGTTGACGAAGCTTGCTTAGTTTCCACAAAGCTTGGATGGTGATTGTCTCCTCTCCATCTTCATTACTGCCTAGATCCCTTGATTTGATTGGAGGAAGATGGGAGATGTCTTCTAACACTTGCCTTGGAAGCCCGAGCTGAGGAAGGCACCGGTGTGCATTGTACAAGATGAGCTCGGATGCGCCAATAAGTCGAAGGTCCGTGCCGATGGAGAATCTTGCGCGAAGTTCCTGCATTTTGAGTATTCCCGGAGCGCAAGTAAAGAGGTTTTTGGGCACTACCTTAAGGTGTTCTCTCCACTCCGCCCTTTTCTTGATTTGAGGAATGCGGTTCGTCACCCTATTGCTTATTCCCAACAAGCCGGTGATATAAGAAAGCGGACTTTTGGAGAAGATCCTTGACGATTGTTGGGCTTCATTGCATGGATCAAATTTAAAGTGGAGGTCCACCCAACTTGAGAAGGCTAGCATACAGCCGTATATGGGCCGCCCCATGGCCGCCGATGTAAGCCCGCTGTAGAGGTAAGCTAGTATGGCCGGTCCAACTCTTTCACCTTCCCATAAGCTCACCACTGCGCTCAATTGGGACTCCTCTAGAAAGTCCTCCGTGGATGGGAATAGGAGTGCTCCTGCTAAGCACACCACGAAGGCTTTGGTCACTCTTTCTATCTCCTCTTCCTCTTTAGCTTGATCCGCTCTCTTGTACACCCACGAGGCGAGCTTCAAGAGGTTAATTCCTTTAGTGACCTTGATTTGGTTCACTATATTTGGGCTAGGTATCAATGAGGTTAGCAATTCATGGGAGGAGATTGGCCTTGGCATGATGGCCATCTTTTCTTCTTCTCCGTGTTTCATCCTTTTTAAGCCTAAGATCAACTCTACTTCTTCCAGCAAGATGGTGGCCTCAAATGTGGAAAATAAGAAAGTATGGGTGGAAGGATGCCATATTTCAATCAATGCTCCCATGGCACCCCAATCAAGATGGATTTGGTCATAATGCTTGGCGTGGGTTATCAATCCTAAGAGATGCCATCTACCTACAAAGACCCTCATGTCAGAGGAGAATTTGGAAAGTATGAGGGGCAACCACTTAACTTTTGTGAATCTTCTAGCCCCTGGAAGGTTAGGGTATTCCTGTGAGAAGAAAAGAGACAGACAGAACAGAGGTATATATGAGCATATGAAGGGAATGGTTTGACAGAAGGGTTCTGTAAGAGATAAAAGAAGAAGAATAGGAACAGTACAGAGCAAAGAACAGAAGAACAGCTTACCTGATTCGAAGCAATTCGATTACTTATGTGCCCTTGTACTTCAGTAATTCTGCGAGTAGAGATCCTAGGTTTCTTCATCATCCTGACCATCGCTTTGCTTTGCAGAAGTAGCTCGTGCTGCAGAACAGAACCTGCAGATGAAGAAGAAAAGAAGCAATTCGGCTGCAGAGAGAGATTCGGATGGTTTTTTGAAAGAAAGCCTTCCTTTTTATAAGGATTTGAAGAGTCCTAAAGAGTCCCGAAGATAGAAATTTGATTGGGTTAAGGACTGTGTTCCTGATTTAGAAACGGATGTTCGTGCTGAATTAACGCCTTGTGTAAGGGCGTCTATTTTTGATTTGACGACCTGACCAGTGGTCGTGTTTTATTTAACGCCCTAACATGGGGCGTCTTCTTCTAGAGCTTCCGTTACTGTTTACGCCTTTGAGTACGGCGTGTTTTAAATGTTTAACGACCTATGGTCAGGCGTCTTTCATGCTGTTAACGCCCTGTTCTTAGGCGTGTTTTATTGGCTTACGGATTTTTGACCTCTCCATGTTTTTAATGAACTTAAGTGCTATTATTTTGGTAAAATTGTTTATGATTAAGCACTTATGATCATGTCATATTCTGAATTAATGAAGGCTAATAAGTTTCAAGTGCAAAAGTTTGCAGGATTCGAGACGTTTGGACCACTCATGAGAGTAACATCTTGTCACCTTGTATCTGTTTCTTGTAAGCATTATTATTATATGATATCTACACTATTATAGTATGTCAAGGACCTTGTGGTTCTGATAAACCTGAAATTTGAGTTCCCCTTCATCAAAAACGATGACGATTTCAGGAAAGTCTTGATCACACGGATAGGCTGTTGAGTTGTTAAAGGTTTGGGACGACGGTTCCACTTTCTGAGTTAATGCGCGGACAAACGGGCTTCGGCTTAGTGTTAGCTCAGAGATGTGGATTCTTGACTAGATCTAAATGGCTTAGCAATATTATCCTTGATTATTTTCTATTTTAGTTTGTTTTAATCTTTCTTTTAGCCCAGCATGCATCATGTAGGACTTTGAGTTTCATGCTGAAAATCTTCATATTATGGCAATAATGAAGTTCACTCGCTCTTAATTGAGTTGACATGAGATATTCCACTTCAAATCAAGTAATTCATTCTATTTGAAGCCGTTCAGGCTGATTCCTTGAAAGTGTCCCTTTTGTTGGATCTCTATCCCAATTCTCTTTATTTTTCTGCAAAATTTACCTTGGTTGTAGCACGTCCACGTTGGCTGGTAATCGCTCTCCAATGGTCTTTCCCTGTCGTGCCCACGCGCACACCCTTTATTTACTTAGTTTAAATCTCCTTTTATCCAACAAATCGATGTTTCCTTGGAACCACTCAGAGTTGTTTCACTCAGAATCTTGAAAAGATTTCAAATACTTAATGTTCTGAGGCGTGTCACATCACACATTGGCGTCTCCTTATCAGTTCATTCCACTTAATTCCTTTCGTTACACTTCATTCCATTTCTGTCTCACTCCCTTGCAAAGCAGACGCCAAGGCGGGGCAGCTGTAGACACGCTAAAATTGACGTTATGTTGATCAAATCTCATGTCATTATGTAAACGCCCCAAGTGGACTTCAATATTCCTATAACATGAAAGTTTTTCTATTTTTGTGAGTTTTATGCATTTTTCCTGCATTTTTTGTGATTCACGACCTAACGAAGGGCGTTACTTTCAAAAGTCGCGACCTGTCATAGGGCGTTTCAAAAGAAGGGACGACCATAGGTGAGGGCGTCAATTCCTGGTATTATCCGTTAATTTTTGGAATTATCTATTTTCAAAATAAAAAGTATTTTATGCGTAACGTCCTACCTCAGGGCGTGTTTTTAAGCAACGCCGTTACCTCAGGCGTGTTCCAGGAATTTCTAAACAAAGAAAGTTTTATTTCCAAAATTAAATCCAGGAAGAAACGGCCTTTCCTAGGTCGTGTTTCAATAAACATCCTGTGGCAGGTCGTCAATTCATAATTTGACGCCCTGGCTTGAGTCGTGTTTCATCCAGAGTCCTTCCTTTTTCCATCTTTCCCTCACAGTTCCCTACCATCCATGGGACTCTTGCTCGATCTTGATCCTTCCCTGGATGCCTCATTGCCTGTTCTTATCATTTCCTTGGTTTGATCATCCGATTGAAGCATTATAAAAGGAAATATCATTCGATCGTGAAAAAGGTTAACCGGGTTAAGCATTCAAAGCATTTGAAGTATTCAGAAGGTTGAACGCTTGCTTCCACTCCATCCCTCTGCATCAGGGGCGTGCTTCATCCATCCCTCTGCATCCGTTCAATACCTTCACGGCTCCCCTTTACTCTCGTCGGGAAGAGCAGGGCTATCGTGCTTATTTCATTTGTTTTCTAAGCATATTCATCATCACTGTCATCCCATCATTAGTTTTCTTATTGCATTACATATCAACATATCATATCCTTTCCCTAGTTCTCTTCTAGGGGTTTAAAAAAAAACAAAAAAAAAGGTGCGCACGTTGATGTCTTTTCATCATTTCATGTTAGTTTTGGATTGATACTATAGCACTCTGGCTGATCCCTCTCTCTTTTGCTTGTTTTCATTATCTTTTTACAAGGTAATCAACTAAGAAGACCCACTTCATCGGCCGGCCGATTGAAGTTGGAGGAGGAAATCCACATCCATCCCGCATCCTAATTTCCACCAGGTACACGCGATCTCCTTTTCTTCTTATTGAGGTAACCCCTCTGGCGATCACATCATCTCCACTTTAGCACCCCGTGCTATTTTTATTGCATTCTTTTGCATTATTTATCCCATTGTCATATTTAATTTCCCCAACAAAGAGCGGATTTTAATCCGATCTACATATATGTATGTATCTAACCTCGCGCGAGATCAACCAGGGCATCTTTTATAGGGTTTCGATCAAGATAAACACAGATTTGAGAAGATAAGAATAGGCAGTGGTCATCAATGGCAAGGACTCTAGTTCCCAGATCGAGCAAGGTGATCAAGAAAGGCAGGGAACTCTTCAGGAAAGGCGAGTTTAAGCAGGACACGAAAGGGTGAGACACGACCTACCAAAGGGCGTCAATTCATAATTGACGACCTGCTCCAGGGCGTTAATTCAAAACACGACCGGGATCACGGCGTCACTTTCTGGATTCAATTTTGGTAATAAAAGCCTTCTTTATTTGAAAATTACGAAAAGACGCCTGAAGCAAAGGCGTTAAACAAAAACACGCCCTAGGGAAGGACGTTAATCATTGATTTTCCAATTTGAGCGATACTCGTAAAATACCAGGAATTGACGCCCTTCCCTATGGTCGTCCTTTCTTAAGAACATGCCCCAGATTAGGTCGCTATTTAAAACACGCCCCTCTTCAAGTCGTGAATTCCAAAAATGCAAGAATTAATCACAAAAACACACAAAAATAGAAAAACTTTATATTATAGAAATATTGAAGTTCACTTTGGGGCGTTAACATGGTGACATGAGATTTGATCAACAAAGCGTCAATTTTGGCGTGTCTACAGCTGCCCCGCCTTGACGTCTACTTTGCAAGGGAGTGAGACGAAATGAAGTGGAACGAACTGATAAGTAGATGCCAAGGTGTGATGTTACACGTCTCAGACACTAAGCATTGGAAATCTTTCTAAGATTCAAAGTGAAACAAACTCCGGGTGATTCCAAGAAAGCATCGATTTGCTGGATAAAGGAGACTAAACTAAGCAAATAAAATGTGCGTGTGGGCACGACAGGAGACACCATTGGAGAGCGGTTACCAGCCAATGTGGACGTGCTACAACCTAGGTGGATTTGCAGAAAAATAAAGGGAATTGAGATGAAGATCCAGCAAAGGAACAGTTTCAAGGAACTAGCCTGAGCGGCTTTAGAGAGAATAAAGTACTCAATTTGGAGTGGAATTTCTCATGTTAACTCAATCAAGAGCGAGTGACCTTCATTATTGCCATAATATGAAGATTTTCATCATGAAGCTCAAAGTCTTATATGATGCATGCTGGGCTAAAAGAAAAAGATAAAACAAACTAAAAAATAAAATAAAAAATAATCAAGGATAATATTGCTAAGCCATCTAGATTTGGTCAAGAATCCAATTATCTGAGCTGACACTAAGCCGAAGCCCGTTTGTCCGCGCATCAACCCAGAAAGTGGAACCATCGTCCCAAACCTTTAATGACTCAACGGCCTATCCGTGTGATCAAGACTCTCCTGGAATTATCACCATTTTTTGATGAAGGGGAACTCAAATTCCAGGTTCATCAGAACCACAAGGTCCTTGATATGCTATAATAGCGTAGAATACTATATAGTAACAATGCTTACAGGAAAGAAACACAAGAAATAGGATGATGTTACTCCCACGAGTGACCCATGCTCCTAGAACCTGCAATCTTCTACACTTGAAAATTCATTAGCCTCCATAATAAAATGATCATCCACAAAAGTGATCATAAGTGCATAATCATAAATAACTCCAACTAAAGAATAGCACTTAAGTTCATCAAAGCCTATGGAGAATCAAATATGCAAGTCAACAAAATAACGACTGGAGTTCATGGCGTCAAAATATGAAAGACGACGGACATCAAGGCGTCAAAATATGAAAAACGCCCTTCATCAAGGCGTTAAATGCACCGAGAGTTCAAGAAGAAGACGCTCCTGGAGACGCTAAATAAAACACGACCTCGGTTAAGTCGTCAATTCAACAATTGACGCCCCAAGAGAGGACGTTAATTAACAACGCGCTTCCGTCTCCAACTCGAAAGCTAAGCCCAATCCTAATGGTAATCAACCTGCAACTCCGAACGGGCATTAAACTCTCCAAACTTCTATAAAAAGGAAGAAACTTCCTTATAATCAAAGCACATTCATCGAATTCCTGCTTCTTCTGCTTCCTCTGTCTGTTCACAGGTGCTGCGACTGCTCAAGCTCTACCTGCAGACCGAAGATGGAGAGAGCTATTAAAAGATCCAAGAGTTCCACTCTCAGACTAACCGAAATCAATGGGCATATCAGCAGTCGAATTGCCATGAACCAGGTAAAGTGGAATTGTTTACTTCTGTTCTTTCTTTCATATCTTCATAGTCCTTCTGTTCTGTATTCTCATCTCTCTGTTCCTTTCTTTTACCTACAGGATTATCCAAATGTTCCAGGAGCCAGGAGATTCACAAAGATTAAGTGGCTGCCTCTTCTTCTCTCCAAGTTCTCTTCAGACATGAGGGTCTACTTAGCAAGATGGCACCTCTTAAGCCTAGTCACCCATGCCAAACATTATGACCAGATTCACCTTGGTTGGGCTGCCATAGGAGCTCTAATTGAAATATGGTACCCTTCCACTCATACCTTCCTATTCTCAACTTTTGAGGCCTCAATCTTGTTAGAAGAACTAGAGATGATCTTAGGTTTAAAGAGAATGAAGCTAGGAGATGAGGAAAAAAATGGCCATCATGCCAAGACCAGTTTCTTCACATGAGCTACTAACAAGTTTAATTCCCAGCCCAAACTTAGTGAACCAAATCAAAGCTTCCAAGGGAATCAATCTCCTAAAGCTTGCTTCTTGGGTGTACAAGAGATCCGATCAAGCTAAAGAAGACGAAGAGATAGAGCGGGTGGCAAAGGCTTTTGTGATGTGCTTGGCAGGAGCGATCCTATTTCCATCCACGGAAGATTTTCTAGAGGAGACCCAATTAAGCGCAATAGTGAGCCTATGGGAAGGAGAGAGAGCGGGACCGGCAATTCTAGCTTATCTCTATAGCGGGCTTACCTCGGCGGCAATGGGGAGACCAATCTATGGGTGCATGCTAGCACTCTTAAGTTGGGTAGATCTCCACTTCAAGTTCGATCCCTGTGAGGAGGCCCAACAACCTTTTAGAATCTTTTCAAAAAGCCCACTCTCTTACATGACCGGTTCATTGGGAATAAGCAATAGAGTGATGAATCGGATACCTCAAATCAAAAAGAGAGTGGAATGGGGAGAACATCTCAAGGTAATGCCAAAGAACCTTTTTACTTGTGCCCCGGGAATACTTAAGACTCAAGAACTCCGCGCACGATTCTCCCCCGGCACAGACCTTCGACTCATAGGCGCTTCAGAATTCGTTATGTATAACTCACATCGGTGCCTTCCTCAACTTGGGCTTCCACGACAAATATTTGAGAACCCATCTCATCTTCCTCCGATCAAGACACGGGATATTGGCAGCAACGAAGATGGAGAAGAGTGCACAACTATCCAAGCTCTGTGGAAAATCAACAAGGCTCATCATCCTGTGGAGAACTTAGAAGAAGACAGAGAACAGTGGAAGTCTTATGTAATTGCTTTAAGGATCCTGAGGCCCAAAATGGCTCATTGAAGCAATGTAATCTTTTCTTCCAATAAATCAATGATAATATTCTGATTGAGCCATAACACAATGATTCTGATTAATTCTTCCAATGACTTGCGGTTCTGTTGCAAATAACGACTCAGCCAATGTCGTCAATTCCATAAATGACGCCTCAGCATACGTCGTCTTCAATGATTGATCTCTCATAATTGACGCCTTCACCTGTGGGCATTAACTGAATAACGTCTTAAGACAAGGCGTTAATTCGATTTATATTCCAAAAAGTATTCGTTAAAGACCCAAAAGTAACGCCTTAGGGTAAGCCACGTTTCATATAAGCAACGCCTCCAACTCAGACGTTAATCAAAAACAGTAATGATGATTTCCATCGCATCAATCAATCTCCATTTAATGCTTCTGACGACGGTTATCATTCCCCATGCAAAAGAAATTAACGCCCCAGATAGCGTCGTCCATTATCAAGAAACGCCCATGGTTTCAGTCGTCAATTCCATAAGACACGGCCTTCCTTAGGTCGTCAGTTCTTTTTGACCGTTCAACTTTTCTTTCCCTCCTTTCTTCTTCTTCCTTCGTCCTCTTTCCTTTCCTTCTTCTGCAAACCCTAACCGAAGAACCTCCCCCATCTCCCTCATTCTCTCTCATTCTCTACACCCCCCTCTACACCCTAGCCCTAGCTATGGCCGGCGGTGGACACAAACGCCAACGGGTTTCAGCCCCGGAGGTGGTGGATTTGGGCGAGGACCTCTACGCCGAGGAGGAGGTTCCCCCCGTGGCGGTTGAGGAAGATCCGGCGGCGGCGGCCGGCGAC